>CM065810.1:105998785-107363214 GCA_033398695.1 Orobanche coerulescens
CTTTGGGGACCCGTTGTCGGGGAAATTCTTGTTATGGATTTCAGGTTATGTTCAGTGCACGAGCGGCGCTGGATGGTACGAGGATGTCGGCCAAGGTTGTTGACATGTGCAATTGAGTCTTGTTATTTCCTACTGTCTCTTTTGATGTGGGTGTTTTCCAAATTGTAAACTTATAGATTGTACTCGCGAGTACTTAGGCTTTTCCTCTCAGATTGTGATTGGTCGTTGTTGGAGTTACTGTATTTGTCGGTTGATGTTTATTATGCCGGTTGTACCGGACGTGTTGTTTTATGTTCTTGTAGTTAACAATTGTTTCCTTGCTAACCGAGACGGTTAGTCGAGAGGTGTTTTCTTGTGTTAGCCTGGTGGATCCCAGGTAGGGGTCCACGGCGCTGTAATACACCTCGAATATCTTGGGGGTGTTACAGAAAATGGTATCGGAGCAAGGTTTATGGATACCTAGGCTTGTTGGTTATTTGGGTCTAGTTGTGTTTTGTTTTGCACATTGTCACACCGCTGCCGGCATCTCAGTACATCCAGTGCTCGTAAGTTTTCCTTACTCGATTCTCTTGTTTTCTCGTATTGAAATTCCACTTCTTGAACTGTGATTGCCTCTCTCGTACTTATTGTCGAGTTGTTTTTCGATCCATCCGGTTCGTGCACTTTTGATTCTAATATTGCGCAGTCCTTTATCTCTCTGGAGTATGTGCGCCGTTCTGGGCTTGACCGTTTGTCGTTTTGCGAGCCTTCCATCGCTAAACTTCCTAGCATTGGTGGGATCGTTGGTGATCGAAAGATCCAAATTTTGCTCCGTGGTATATTGTGAGAGGGCTTGACTCTCTAGTCTTTTGTTGTATGATGGAATTTGTGTTTGGTAATTGCGATATACTAAATGTATGTTGAGCCGAATGTACTGATGGATTGGACACCGAAGGGTGCAGTATGATGTAGAAGTTTTGAACATTGATATGTTCCGGTATAGGTATTGATGGCAGAGTTTGTTGAGAAACTCACATAGCTGGTTTCGACATACGTCCAAATCGGTGATCTTTGGTTACGCTGTCAAACTTGAAGAGATAGTTTGACATATGCTTGGAATTAGTATTCCCGAGTTGCGCTTGTTAGATCGGGTGATTTTGAATGCCGTATATGCGTGTGTTCGGAAATTGTTGGTACTTGGCTAATTATTGTTATTTACAACCAATGTGTTTCTATTAATAATAATACATGCGGCGCATGCTTGAAAATTTCTTAGACTTGATCGTATTGTGGGTTTTTGAAAGTGACATGAATTTGGGCGAGCCACCTTGTATTTTCAAATAAAACCTTGAGTCGGTATTTAAAGGTCGTGTTTAAAAGTGTTTTAGGACATTTTATAAAATGCCACATTGTTAAGCCCTTGTCGTATTTGAAAGGGTCTTGAAAACGATTTTTAACTTATCGGTTTTATTTTGAATAACTAGAGTATACGATTTTAAAATCGATTAGCTGGGAAACCTAGCCGCCGAGTCAAGTTGTGTTTGTTGAGTTTTGTCTCGTCGGATTTTGTCTGACTTAGTCGCATCGCGACGCGTCGTTTGAGATCATTGGTCGTGATTTGTATCGAGGGGTGGTCGTCACTTACGTGCGACCTATGGATGTAAAACTCCCTTCCTTGTGTTGTGCCTCGTGTGACACGAGTTATTTGTATGATTAGTCGTTAAATGATGGAATCCTTCTGTGGATTTTGATTTCACGATATGTGTTTATTAGACTCTCGTATTTGGTTTATACGAGGAGTGTAAATCCTTCTTGATGTATTTTCGTACCGTATTTTATCCGCTGCGTGAGTTTTTTCAAACGGCTTTCGGTATTTTGCAAACTGAGTTTTATTTCGTAAAAACGATTCCTTGAATCAAGTTTTGACATTTTGGCCTTGAATATTTCATGATGGTTTGGCAAATGATTTTGTGAGCTTTGGAAAAATATTACCGTCATTGGTCTTTTTAGCATTTCGAAATGACATGGGAAATTGTGCTTAGCCAGGTAAATCCTTGTGAGAAAGGGGTTACGGCCTGTAATTTTTCTGATGTGTTCTGTTGTTGTCTCTGTGGGTCGTTAGCGCACGCTACGCTTTGCAGCTAGCGCGCGCAAGAGTGCGTTGGTAGCACGCTAAGGGGAGGATAGCGCACGCTACCTGGTAGTTCAGGGCAGTCCAGGAGTTACTGGACTGGGGCTGAAGTTCTCGTTAGCGCACGCTAATACTTGGGGTTAGCGCACGCTAACAGTGTATTTTTGGTCAGGAGTTTTGTTTGGTGCCGTGATAGCGCACGCTAACCTTAATGATTAGCGCACGCTAATTGTGTCCAGTATAAATCTTTGGACACCACCGAAGTTGCATTTTCTTCATTTCTCCTCCTTCCTCCATGAGTTTGAGACGTAGCGACTCGGTTTCGCATCCAGGCTGATTTTCTTCCACCCAAAGGTGTTTTGGAGTATCCTAGATGATTTTTAACATCATCTAATCCATTGTTCTTCGCGAATCTAGGTATTTTCTTGAATCCCTAGAGTTGACTTTTTGGAGTTTTGTTCTTGATATCGTTTTCCATCCAGCTTTTGATAAACCGATTGTTGTTTTAACGATGTTGTTAAACATATCACGAGGATCGTATATCACTGTCGTGATTTTGAACGATTTGATGCGTGTGATATGATGTGTTTAAGTAAAGGTTGATACGTGCGAATTTTGGGCATTTTGGCCTATTGTACTTCTGAAAAACCTTGAGTATCTAGAAAATAAACCTCGAGACGTACTTTTAAAATAAATTATTTTCTCACAGTGCTCTCAAGATGCCTACTAGTGTCACGCTATGTTTCAAAATTATTCTACTTTGAGGATCAAAATATTTTGAAATATTTCTAATGATTTAGAAATGCATTCGCTTAGACCCGAAGGTCGAATATAGCTGACAAGTTTTAATTTAACGAAAGGTGTCTTCATTTCTTTTTTTTTTTCAAACGCAAGATGATTTTTTTTGTCTCGATGACGATGTTTGTACTACTTTTTGATATATGATACTCAAGATCAACTGGTGCTTGCAAGTTATTTTCAAAAGATGGTTTTGTTTTCAAAACCTATCATTCCTAATTGTGGTCCGGGAATATATGTGTGATGTTCGTGCTCTCGTTAGGGTGTTAACCCCGAGTTGTTGTTGAATTGGTGGTGTGAGCGTTGAGTCGTTCGCCACACAGTTGTCGTGGTAGCCTCTGCGAGGGGTGATATTGATATTGGATGTTGTCGCCTCGTAGCGGTTTATGCGTTATCGCATATATGCGAGCTGTTAGAGCTCGGGTTGGTATGACTGTGTGCATCGGTGATTGTTCCGCATCGTGTCGGTTGCTTATTGTATTGTTACCTTGGTTCCGTTGTTGTGAGTTTCGGGAGCGAGGTCAAAAGTAATACCCATACTATTTTGACTTCTATATCTTCTCTTTCTCCAGTCTATTGATTCGCTCGAGTTCATTGATACCTTCTGAACTTGATCTATACCTTGTTTTCATCATTCGAACGAGCTGTAATTTGGTTTTGAGTCGATCTGGTTATCGCTGTGACTTTTTCGAATTCGGTTCGACTATTGTGAATCTTGTTCGGAAGTAACATCTTTTGGTTCTAATAGTTCTGTTATTCAAAGTGGATCGGATTTTGAACTTCTGTATTTTTAGCTCTATCAACTCGTTTATGCTCATTAACATTTCTGAACTTTCCCTATCCCTTGCTTTTGTTGATCGAACGAGGGTGGTATTGTTTCGGAATAACTCGTTTGTCGTTGTGGCTTTTCAATCGCTATTCCCTTTCCTGTGGATATTGTGGGAATGCACGTCTTGCTGTTCTCACCAGGTCATCCTGGGAGTTGTTGTTTGAATTTTATTATCCTACGTGTTTCGGACATGATTGTTCGATTTTTGTTGTCTCAATCGTTTGTTTGTTCGGTTTTTGTTCTCGTTTCGTGATTGTTGAGCGTTCAAGCTCCTTTGTAATTTCCTTAAGTTCGGGAAATTAGTCTCGTTTTCGATCTTCCAACCCTTGGGCGGTGGAATTCCGTATTTGTTCAGCGTTTGGCTCGCATTTTGATTGATAAACCGTTGGGTTGGTCAATCATATTGATTTTCGTTCGTTGAGTTTTGTGATTGTTCGGATAATCGAATCGATTGTATTGTCTATTTGATGACGCTTGTCACTCGTTGATTTTATTATGTCTCTACCGGTGACGTTGTGTTACTCGCCCTAGAGCGTATTTTCTCGCCGTATGTCTCTTTGCGTTCCTTGCAGCATTTCGCCGTCGGGCGCGAGTCTTCGGTTTTGTGTATCTCGTCGAGTTTTCCTGGCAAGGGATATTGCTTCTCCCTACTTATTTTAAGTTTCGGGACGAAACTTCTTTTAAGGAGGGTAGAATGTAATATCCGCAATTTTCGATTTTTGGTAAATTTCTTTTTTCGGCCGGAGTCCGTTTTGACGGCTCGCCCATGACCGTTTCGTCATTCTGAGAATGATTAATTCTACACTTTTTGTCATCCGAGTTCGTTTCGGTGTTGTTTTATTGAGTTCTGTGCTTTTTAGCGACTTTTCCGCACTTGAGTTCGATTCTTGCGAATCTCGTCCAAATCATTGTTTGAGTTTCCCGCAAGTCCGTTTAACTTTGTTAGACGTGTTGTGAACTTCGGTTTGGTTATTCGATCACGTATCGTGATTTCCGGGCGTTTTGGGCCATTTTGTAATTTCTTGAAAGTTACGGGTATCCATATCTGTATTTGTTGTCTTGACCCTTTTCTTGGTCGCGTATGATTAATTATTGCATTACGTTTTCATCTCGAGTCGTTGACGTCGTCCGCGAACTTTTCGTCGTGTCCGTTCCGTGCGTTTAAATCGGCGTCGGGTCGTGGCGGCCGAAAGTGGCCGGACGGTTGCGGATCGCCGGACGAGTCTTGACACCGCCGAGCAGCACGGCAGAACCGGCGAGCGCACGCCACGGCCGGACGGGCCAAGCGCTAGCTTCAGTGTAGCGCACGCTGCCGAGTCGGCCAGACGCTTATCGCCCGGGCAGAGGTATTACGAGGTTGGACTCGGTCAGATCGGCGGTAGCGCACGCCATCTGTCGGTCGTAGCGCGTGCTAACCGGGCAGGGTAGCGACGCCGGCCGACTAGCGTGCGGCACGGATGAGTTGTCGATCCGGTGGCTACCGATTAGCCAAGCGCGAAGCTTCCGGCCGTAGCGCACGCTAGCGGAGTCGGGCGGTCGAGTCACGGTCGCGGGGTGGTCGGTGGTGCCGGGTCGTGCGGGCCATGGCCGAGTGTGCTCGGCCGATACTGGCCGATAGCGCACGCTAGGCCGGGAAGGCTAGCGCACGCTAGTTCCGGCCCAGTATATAAATGACAGACCAGTAACTTTCTCCGTCATTTTTCATTTCATTTCTCTTCGGTCCGCGGCTGGGGTTTCGGAGGAGACGAAACCATGTTGTTGAACAACAAATCCATGAAGTTCTTGAGATTATATCGTTGATCAATCATCCTATAACATCCTTCGATCCAGCGAATCAAGGTTAGATCTTTAAAACCCTACCTTTGGGTAGATTTGGGGATTTTCGCGTTTTTGTCCGATTCGTTCCGTTTTGTCGATTAATTCATGATGAATATGATTAATCTTGTTGGTATTCTTCGTTTCCCTACGGATTCATGGTATATTTCGTGATTTTTACGGAATCGAGAGGGTTTGGTTGTGGTCCGCCCTCGTTGTTGTTTATATACGAATATACATGAATCGTAGGCGGGTTTTCAGGTGTATTCCAATTCCGTATTCATTTAGAAATGGTTGTGATTGTATTCTTCGTATCGTTAGGTTCGGTTTCATTGGTTCCTATCATTCGTCGATGACTTTCCTTTCCGTTCGTTGCGTCGTCAATAATTCAAGGCAAGTAATCTTCTGTAAACCTTTATGCTTAACATGAAATGGTAATGTATATTGTGTGTACTTTGCTCACCCTGGGAGGGTCCGACGGGGCCTCAGGGGAATCTATGACTTCACTCTGGATTCATGAGTTTGTTTCGCTAGCCAGCTCGGGAGGGTCCTTAGAGGCCTCGGGTGGGATTCGTGGCTTCGTCCCGGTCCTAGGCGATGCATGTGCGTGATTTGTTTTATGAAATGGCCAGCTCGGGAGGGTCCTTAGAGGCCTCGGGTGGGATTCGTGGCTTCGTCCCGGTCCTAGGCAAATTGTTTGACTGTTTGTTTCCGGAAAGGACATGTCTAGTTTTGGTTTTTGAAATGATATTGATGCATGTACTATGAAATGTGTAAGCGATTGGTTTGACTTGAATACTTGTACTAGCGTAATTGCTAACCCATTTGGGGACCCGTTGTCGGGTAAATTATTGTTATGGATTACAGGTTATGTTCGACCAGACGAGCGGCCCAGGATGGTACGAGGATGTCGGCCAAGGTTGTTGACATGTGCAATTGAGTCTTGTTATTTCCTACTGTCTCTTTTGATGTGGGTGTTTTACAAATTGTAAACTTATAGATTGTACTCGCGAGTACTTAGGCTTTTCCTCTCAGATTGTGATTGGTCTTTGTTGGAGTTACTGTATTTGTCGGTTGATGTTTATTATGCCGGTTGTACCGGACGTGTTGTTTTATGTTCTTGTTGTTAACAGTTGTTTCCTTGCTAACCGAGACGGTTAGTCGAGAGGTGTTTTCTTGTGTTAGCCTGGTGGATCCCAGGTAGGGGTCCACGGTGCTGTAATACACCTCGAATATCTTGGGGGTGTTACAATCATATCCAGGGCCGACTCGGGAGAGTGGTCCTCGGCGTGCCGAATAAGACCAAGGGCGACTTGGCTAAATGGTGTTGGGTCGGCGGGGCATGGCGATCGGCGTCGAGTGATATGCCGAATGAGGAGTTGGAGATTCCCACCATTTTCCGGGAGAGGAATCCGAGTAAAGATTTAAACTCTCCCCTTGATTGAGCTTGTCTTGGACTGATCTAATTTTGTTTTCTTTTTGCAGGACCTCTCGTTCCAGCGATCGGAGACCTCCCATTTGATTTCTTGATCGTTTGGGAGCGGATCCGTGCATTGCCGAACTCCTTTATTGACGTTCGATCGCTTGGTACCGAAGCTCATCGGTTGGGGGCTCGTTTGTTTTGCTACCCCCGTCACTTGAAAGTTCAAGGTATGAGTTTAAGTGGTGCTTCCTTTCTTTGACGATCGTCTCCACGAGGTCGTTTTGTTTTGTCTAACTTGTTTGTATCTTTTCTTTGACAGAGGCTTATTTTCCCCGAATTGCCGAACCTCCGCCAGAGATACCCATGTCGAACCGGGGAGTTCTTGATCGCCTTAAGTTGGGCAAGCAGACTGGTCGCGTTCCTGCGACGACGTCTCACCCTGCCCCGGTGACGAGACCCGCTGAGGCGCCAGTCGCCAAGCCGGTGGTCGAGGGAGAGGAACAGCTCAAACGCCGCAAGAGGCGGAGGTCGGAGTCCCCGTCGATCTCTGAGGCAGACGTATCGATTCTTGAGCCTCCGGTCGCTGCGGCTCCTATCTCCGCCATCCCGATGATGGAGCGATCTGGACCCAAGCCCACGGTCTCCGGCCCCCGGTCATCTGGCACCTCGCCGAAGAAGATGGCGATCGCTGATGCGGAAACATCCCGGGGCAAGCCTTTTTTCGGACGCGATCCCGAGCTGGTCAATAGGTTAGAGTGGGTTAAAATTTTTTCTGAATTAAGCGTTCTGAGCATGGTATGGGCTAACTCCTTGATTTCATTGGTTTGCGCTGCAGGGTTCGTCTCGCCGACCCGGACGTCGCCCCCATGGTGTTGGACTTTCTGTCGAGCAAGGCTCCGCAAAATTCTCTCAAAGTCCCCGCTTACGTTCGCCAGGCTATCACTTCTCTGCCCAAGGCTTGGACGACCGACCTTGATGCAATCGCTCGTCGGCGATCTGGAGACGCCATGCAGGCGACCGTTGCCCTGGCTCTTCAGACGGCGACGATGGCCGTCCAAGCTGCTCGGGATTTTGAGGGGCGACCCTCCACTGCTCATCTCCATCGCGAACTCGAGACCGCCCGGAACAGAAATATCGAGGACGCCAACCGGATACGGTCTATGGAGAAGGAGTATGAGGAGACGGCCAAACGGGCTAAGCAGGACGTGGATAGATTGAAGCAGGAGCTGAGCCGCTCCAAGGAGGCTGCCGATCGATCCTGTAATAAGGAGAAGGAAACTCGCCAGAAGCTCGAGGCTTCGCAGGAGGAGGCGACCGGGCTGAAGGCTGCGGTGGATCGGCTCAGCGGTGAGCTGGAGGCGGCGAAGAGAGAGCTGGAGAAGGCCAGGGGCGAGAATGTTGCCAAGGCGGCCGAACTGGCGGAGGTCGAGAAGACGGCGGCGGATCTGAAGGGGCAGCTGAAGGCGATCGAGGTCGATCCCTACCTTAACGTCGAGCACGTCGGCGACTTCGCTTACTACATGGCCTATGCTGACGCTGTTCGAGCCGCTAAAAAGGCAGGGGTCGAGATCGGTCCCCTGATGGAAAGCTTCAAATCCGATGTCCTCGAGCATCCTCTGCATCCAGAATTCTCTCTGCCGATCCTGGACTTTGTCGACCTTAGGATCGACTTGAGTTGGTATTCCGGCAAACTCATTCATCCCGAGGCCGATGGGGGTGCCCAAGCCGATCCGCAACCCGAGGGCGAAGACCAGCAGGCGGGGCCTTAAGAGGCATTTTTGTTTTTCCTCCGTAACTTGTACTTTTTGTTGTAATGCCTTCGGGCCTTGAAATATATGAAGCTTGTGTTATGAATAAAATACTCCTTTTTTCATACTGCGTAATGTGTTACATGCGATCGCCTTTGACTGTTTGCGTGCAATTTTTGCGAGTACGTGTATATTTGCTTTCGACTTTTTGTTCGTTTGGCCGATCGTCTGGGTGTTGAAAGTGTTGGCATGTTTTGAATCGGAATTCTTACTTGTAATTTTTTTCGGACGACTCCGATCGCCCTGCATGTTTCCTCTTCGTTCGATCGTATTTGAGATTAGCTCGACCTATCCCTGCCCCCTTGTTTTTGTTCACTTATTGTAAGTAAGGAAACAAAGACTAGTCTGTCTGGCGAGCTATCTTCATTTTGCCGATTCTGAAGAGTTATGTGTGGTTGGGGTGTTCGATGGACCGATCCCCCCAATCGTGTCTTCGTGTGCGAGGGATATTGTGTATCCCGCGACTCACTTTTCGTGAGGGTCCTCCGTTAGGCTACGCCTGCCTTGTGTTAAAACGAAAGGCGGGCGATCTCGGTCTGGAGGAGTCCTTGCGCGGAGTGTTTGTCGGCTTATTCGACACCACGTCCGCGGCTTGTCAGCTCTGCTTCCACCTCGGCCCGCCATGAAGATGGCGATCCTCGACGGTGTACGTTGAGATGGGGGTAACGACACGTCGCATTATTCGGGTTCATCATGTTAGATGATATACCTTGAGAACGTGCGATCGCGCCTACTGATTATTTTGGAGGGTCCTTCGGCTACGTCGGCCTCGTATTTAAACGAAGGGCGGACGATCTCAGCCCAAAGGAGCCTTGCATGGGCGAAGCAGTCGGTTCCATCGACCTCCAGGACCATGGCTGCATTAATTTTACCTAGGATCGTCGTGATCAGCGATCGTCGGTGATATGCGATGCCTGGTGGGGCGATCGCCATAATAGATGGGATAACAAAAAATCTCATTATATTCCTTGTACATCATTGAAATCGAGTACAAATTTATCACTGATAGTATTTTTTCAGATGCACGGCGTTCCAGGGATATTGGTCCGGAGTACCGTCAGGATGTTCCAGTTCGTAGGCTCCTTTGGTTAGCCATCTGGATACTCTGAAAGGTCCCTCCCAGTTCGGACCAAAAACGCCTGTGTGGATTTGGATCTTCTTAAGGACGAGATCGCCCACTTGAAATCTTCTTTCTCTGACCTTTGAATTGAAGAACTTCTCGGCTCTCCTTTTGTGGATTGTGTTCTTCATTTCTGAGGTCAGCCGTATTTCTTCAAGCATGTCTAGGTCGATTCGTCGGGCTACATCGTTGTCGGTCGTCATCTCCTGTTCGGTTCGATGGCTGAGGACGGCGATCTCTGAAGGAATCACCGCTTCCGTTCCGAAGGCAAGGGCGAATGGGGTTTCGCCGGTTGAATTGCGGGTCGTCGTTCGGTAGGACCACAAAACGTCTGGGAGCTCGCTCGCCCATCGTCCTTGCCTGGATTCGAGTCGTGCTTTGATCGTGTGTTTGAGGATCTTATTCACTGCCTCTACCTGCCCGTTCGTCTGAGGGTGATAGGGCGCTGAGAATAGCCTTTTGATTCCCCACTTTTCACAGAATTGCATGACTTCTAAACCGTCGAACTGTTTCCCGTTGTCAGAGATGATGGCCTGGGGCAGACCGAATCGGCATACGATGTTTTTCCATATAAACTTGATCACTTGCTCTTGGCCGATCTTGTTGAGCGGTTCGGCCTCAGCCCATTTGGTGAAATAGTCGACCCCAACGATGGCGAACATACAGCCTCCTGGAGCCGTCGGCAAGGGACCTATTAGGTCGGACTGTGAGGGAATGTTAATTCCACCACGAAGTCCGCCAGAGCTTGGCCTTTGATTGCCGTGCGAGGAGCGTAAGTGATACCGTATTGGGCGATCTCCAGCGACCACTTGAGGAGTCGCCCGTTGGTATCCGGTCGGTGTAGGACTTGTCTTAGAGGTAGAGTAGTTAGGACTTCCACTTGGTGATCGAAGAAGTAAGCTCTCAGCTTTCGTACACTCATGACAAGGGCGTAGGCGATCTTCTCCAATGGTGTATAACGTGTCTCAGCGTCGTGGAGCGCCTGGCTAACATAGTAGATCGGCAAGTGGGCTTGCCCCTCTGCTCGCACCAGAACGGCACTCAGTGCGACCTCCGAGGCCACTAAGTAAAGGAATAATTTTTCATCGGGGATCGGCTTTGCCAGGATCTGGGGGTTAGATAGATATTCCTTTATCTTGGCAAATGCTATCTGGCTTTCTTTCGTCCATGCGAACTTCTTGTTCTTGATGGTCGCGAAGAAAGGCTTGCTTTTATCGCCGAGCCGTGATATGAAACGGTTGAGGGCGGCTAGACAACCTGTGAGGCGTTGCACCTGTTTGATGTTTCGCGGTTCCTGCATGTCAAGGATCGCCTGTATCTTGGTGGGGTTCGCCTCAATCCCCCTTTGGCTCACTATGTGCCCCAGGAACTTCCCGGAGCCCACCCCGAAGTTGCATTTCTTGGGGTTCAGCTTCATGTTAAACTTCTCAAGGATGGCGAACGTCTCGGCAAGATCGTTGAGGTGATCTTCCTTCTTGAGGCTTTTGACTACGATATCGTCAATGTAGACCTCCATGGTCTTGCCGATCTGATCGGCGAACATCCTGTTGACTAATCGCTGGTAGGTCGCCCCTGCGTTTTTCAAGCCGAACGGCATTCTGACCCAAAAGTATATGTCTTTTTCTGTGTGGAAGGATGTGTGTTTTATGTCTTCCTCCGCCATTGGGATTTGATGATATCCGGCGAAGGCATCCATAAACGACATCATTTCGCAACCTGCCGTGCTATCGACCAGGTGATCGATATGAGGCATCGGGAAGTGATCTTTTGGACATGCCGCGTTGAGGTCGGTGAAGTCAATGCATAATCTCCAGGAACCAGTTGGCTTTTTGACGAGCACCGCGTTGGCGACCCACTGTGGTTCGTCTGTGGCTACTCCGATCAATTTGTTGTTGAGTAACTTCTGGACTTCTATGTCGAGCGCCGCGTATTTCTCGGGACCGAACTTTCTACGCTTCTGGTGAACAGGCTTCATCGCCCGGTCGATCTTCAGATAATGGCAAGCGTGTTCGGGACTTATGCCAACCATATCTTGATGCGACCAGGCAAAGACTCCGATGTTCCTACGTAGCAAGTTGATCAGATCCCCCTTTAATTCGTGGTCGATGCTCGCGCCGATCTGTACTTCCCGTTCTGGATGATCCGGATGTTGGGATTCCTCAGAAAATAAACGCAACGGAAGAATAAACGGAATCCCTAAGAGGATCGATCAAGTAACGTATATACGAAAAGAAAAATACGAAGATCAAGGAATCAAAGTCCCATACCTATGTTGTCTCTGAAAAACCTTCGTATGATGATGATGATGATGAAGAGCCCTTCGTTCCAAGCACCTAAAGCAAGATGCCTCTACTTCACACGCCGGAACTTGATGGAAAAATCGACAAGCTTCCTTTCTTCAAGAATGCGCCTAGAGAAGCTTGTAGTAATTTTCTCTCTCAATGTATTCTTCTTATATCTTGTCTCTAAGATCAAGATGAAGTTTTCTACCTTACTCTCTCTCTCAAATTCGTGATTATGAGTTAAAGCAAGAAGAAGTTATCATAACTCCTTTTTAAAGACTTTTATTTTTTTTAAAAAAAATGAAAGTCTACCTTTAACACATGATTGAGGGTATCAAATACACCTCACATATGTCACCTAGTGACATAAAATAAGTATATAAGAGACAAGAGATGGAGGGGGGGTGGCCTTAAGGGAAATTTCCAAGAAGGCGGTCGAATTTACTCGCTGCAATCTTGGATGTTCGTCAAAACGAATCCCTCGTGTACCGGATGTTCGTCAAACGAATCCGTTTTATTTCCAATGTGTTTGGACTAATTAATTAATCCAATTAATTAATTATATCAAACACAAATATATATTTCTCTAAGAAATATAATTTATGAATTAAAGTAATCACCCAGTAACTACTTACAATTCATTAGACCGCTATTTGATTTATCCGATAAATCAAAATTAGATATCTAATATCTAATATTATAAGAGAGATTATTAATTCACATTTATCCATCAATGATCCTATTGCGCGACTCGTAGGTTCGTCTCACCGGCATTGGGAGGAACCAATGAGTGCGGGCAACACTTAGCCACTTAGCGGGCCGCCTTGTAAACCCCGACCGAGAATGAATGAACGAATCATTCCGTAACCATTATGTCGTGAATACTATATACGTATAGACCCTTCATCGATGTCGGTCAAGTCTTCGGGTCACGGTAAAGTCAAACCTCATTGTTGACTAAACTCTATACATGTGTTAATGCAAATCAAGACCGACGATTAATAGTGTATCTAATACGACTATATCGTAATGCTTTGCCAAAGACTTGTGATCTTATTTGCCATTAACCGTATAGGACATTCGCTGCTCACTAACAGAGATAGAATCCTTTCTTGGCGTACAAAGAAAGATCGCTACTGCCCGTATAGTCCGCACTTCGAGGTCGACTCGGCAATTAAGCAAATGAGTCTAACTACTCTAATGACAAACTAAACGTCACGAGACACATCTTCTCTTTGAACCCTCAAGTCAAAGGTCCACGTATACTATCACAACCTTTCGATTCGTCATCGACTCTTCGAGAGTGAATACCGTGGTGATGAATCGAGTATGAGTCGTGTTCGAGTATCTTGGTCCCACCAATATACTTATAACTATGCTATCAAGACGTGCACACGTCCTAGCATCGATTATACAAGTCTTATTAAAACTTAATGTCTGTTAAGTTTTATCGACTTGCGAACTAGTTAAGCATTCGAGCTCTAAACACTTCTAGTGCCTACCTCCTTATCTCTATAAGGAGTAGAATGTTCACTCTCAAATGCAAGGACTACTATTCTATATACCAAATCAAAATGCCAGTGATATACAATAATATAGAAATAATAATTGCCTTATTAAATATAATATTCATAATTACAATACAATTGCTCTCACTCTCTCATCCTCCGAGTGGCATTCGAGGGCATATTCCTAACAATCTCCCACTTGCACTCAATGCCACAAACTATGGTATCTAATACCCATACTCTCAGGATGTCTCTCTAAGACCTTCGAGATAGTGGCTTAGTAAGCGGATCGGCAACGTTATTTCTTTGTGTCTACTCTCTGCATGTAACATTCCCATCCCGAACCATTTCTCTAACAAAATGATATTTTCTCGCAATATGTTTGGTGTTGTGGTGAGCCCTAGGCTCCTTAGCGTGCAACTCTCCGTCGTTGTCACAAAGCGAGTTGTCACGGGCTTCTGCGTTAGGTACCACTTGAAGTTCCTCGGTGAACTTCTTTATCCAAAAGCTTCTTTAGCAGCCTCCGTGGTCGCCCGATATTCGGCTTGACATGTGGAGATAGCGATCGAACTTTGCTTGGCACTTCTCCAAGAAATCGCCCCACCATTCGAGTAAAGATATACCACGATGTGGACATCCGAGCATCCATGTCCCCGAAAAATCTGAGTCTGTATAACCCATCACTCTTAGTTCTCCACCGCCGTATGTAAGAACCAAGTCTTTAGTCCTCCTTAGGTACTTAAGAATGTTCTTTACGTGATCCAATGTTCACGCCTGGATTTGATCAAACCGACTTACTACGCTCACAAAGATAGGCAATGTCCGGTCTAGTGCAAATCATTGCATACATAAGGCTACCTCTTTGAAGCATAAGGTACCTTGCTCATTTCCTTTCTATCTTCCTCACTTTGAGGACACATCTCTAAGGAAAGTTTTGCACCATGTTGCATAGGTAGAAACCCTCTTTTAGAATCTTCCATCCTAAATCGCTGGATCTTTTCTATGTAGAGGGCTTGGGAAAGACCTAACATTCTTTTCGCTCTATCCGGTAGAGACGAATACCCGAATATAGGTAGCTTCTCCCAAGTCTTTCATTGAGAACTCTTTAGAAAGCCAAGCTTTCACGTAACCGAGCATTCCTACGTCATTTCCTATAAGTAGAATGTCATCTACATATAGTATTAAGAACGCAATTTTGCTCCCACTAACCTTCTTGTAAATACAGGCTCTTCTTCGTTTTGGACAAAATCAAACTCTTTGGTGTCTCGTTAAAACGAAGATTCCAACTCCGTGAAGCTTGCTTGATCCATAAATGGCACATTGAAGTTTGCATACTTTATGAATATTGGTTTGAGATATGAATCCCTTAGTCGTTCCATATAAATCTCCTCCTCGAGGAATCCATTTAGGAATGCCGTTTTAACATCCATTTGCCATATTTCATAATCTAAGTGGGCTGCTATAGCAAGCATCATGCGAATAGACTTAATCATAGCTACAAAGTAGAAGGTCTCGAAGTAATCGATTCCTTCTCTTTGGGAATAACCCTTTGCCACAAGCCTGGCCTTATAGGTATCAACCTTGCCATCTCCATCAGTCTTTCTCTTATAGATCCATTTGTTTCCAATAGGCACTATGCCTTTAGGACGATCTACTAAAGTCCATACCTGATTAGCATGCATTGAGTCTATCTCAGCTTCCATAGCTTCTTGCCACTTGGTGGAGTCAACGTCTACCATCGCTTGGTCGTATGTAGAAGGATCTTTCTCTTGACTAATTTCTGTCATCTCATGGACACCCAGTTCCTCTTGATGCAGATAGCCATACCTCTCCGGTAATTGAGAAATTCTACTAGACTTGCGAGGTTGTATTTGTATTTCAGAAGGTTCGGTTCTTGTATCTTGCATAGGTGTCTCATTTGGTGTTTCTTTTATTTCTTCCAAAGAAATATTTCTACCTGCCCCTCCTTCCTGAATAAACTGATCTTCGAGGAAGTGTGCTTGTATAGCAACGATGATCCTATGTTCTTCGTGCATGTAGAATAGATATCCCATGGAATCCCCTGGATATCCTATGAAACGACCTTTCACAGACCTAGTTTCCAATTTCTCTACTTTAGTCTTCTTGACATAAGGGGCATCCCCAAATCCTAATGTGATTAAGACTTGGTTTCCTACCTCTCCACATCTCATGGGGAGTCTTAGGAACGGATTTGGAAGGACATCTGCTCAAGATATGCACGATGAAGGAGCGCGTAACCCCACGGATAAATCGGTAGATCAAGATAGTTAAGCATGGAGCGAACCATGTCCAACAAGGTTCGGTTCCTTCTTTCCGATACACCATTTAATTGTGGAGTAGTGGAGGAGTGAATTGTGACACTATTCCTAGTTCTTTTAAGAACTCATCAAATTCGGTACTCATGTACTCACCACCGGTCGACCGAAGAGTCTTAACACGGTTACACTGTTTGATTTTCAACTAGGGCTTTAAATTCCTTGAATTTATCAAAAGCTTTAGACTTATGTTTCATTAAGTACACGAATCCATACAGTATGGTCATCGGTGAATGTAATGAAATCGAAAGCCATCTCGTGCCACTTCAAAAGGGCTACAGACGCGTCGGTATGGATCAATCCAAGTTTTTCACTCTTTCAAAAGTCCTGCGAAGGGTAACTTAGTCATTTTGCCTTGAAGGCAAGATTCACAAGTTGGATAGGGATCGATCCCAATGGACCCGTAAGCCCATCTTTCTCCATTTTATGAACCTTGGTCCGACCGATATGACCAAGTCTAAGATGCCACTTAAGTGCTTGTTTCGTTTCATCCCTACCACGCTTCCTAGTTATAGTGTTCACGATTGTCTTATTATTTAAATTTAAATGGTATAAACCATTTAATAATGTAGCATACCAACCAATTTATTTCGAAATAAATACGACAGGACCCATCTCCAATAAAGAAGTGAAATCCCTTTCGGTCCATGACCTAATTGATACAATATTCTTGTGCCCCTTGGGCAAAACAAGTACATCATCTAAAGTGAGAATAAAACCGATTCTAAATCCAACATAAGGGATCCGATATCGAAGCCTCGACACTATGCCCACTTCCGACGGTGACCATCACCTCCCCGAATCCAGCCTTCCTACTTGCTCCGGATCCCGATTCATTGTACAAATGTGAGAACTCGCACCGGAATCAAGTATCCAAGAAGTAGAATATACGATTCTGAGAACAATTTGTTTCTAAAACCAATAGTTCCGTACTGAAGGCGCATTACGGTCAAGCTTTGGACAATACCTCTTCCAGGTGGCCTAGCTCACCGCAGATTGAGGCATACATCCGTTTTCTTGGCCCCTTTGCTCTTTTGAACCATTGGGGCCTTGCCCCTTCCCTTGTCGATCTTGGCTATCGGACCTAATCGCTTCTTGTTCTTTTTCTTCTTATTCTTGGACTTCCAAGTCTTAGAAGAAATCACAAGTGCGACTTCCTTTCCTTTGTCTTCATCTCGAGGTAGGCGGTCGTCGGTTGTTCATTAGCTTGACTAAGTTACATGCAATCTCATTGCGGTTGAAGTTCATGACAAATTGGGAAAATGAGTCGAAGTGACTGCAAGATAAGGTCGATTTGGAGAGATGCATGCATCCGAAAATCAAGAGCTTCCAATCTCTCAATCATCGAGATCATCTTGAGGACATGGTCCCCAACCCTCTCTCCTTCCTTCATCTGGCGCCGAATAATTGCTTTGATATCTCATATCTAGCAGTTCGGCTATGCTCTCCATAGAGCTCAGCCAGGTGCGCTAAGATGGCTCGTGAAGACGTCATCTTTTCATGGGCACGTTGAAGCTCATTGGTCATTGAGCCTAACATGTACCCTCGCACTCTTATGTCGTCTTTTACCCATTTCTCATGGGCATCGACATCTTCCTGATTGGCTCGGGTTCTTGCAGGAGCCGCTGGGATGTCCGCCTCCAAGACGTATCCCATCATTTCCATAGTTAGGACAATCCTCAAGTTCCGAAGCCAGTCCACATAGTTCGGACCAGTCAGGACGTTCTTTTCAAGTAGTATAGCGAGTGGGTTCATTGTCATATTGAGAGTTTTGTTAACTGCAGAGAATAATTTGAGATTTGTTAGTGATTGTTTAATTTATGATCCGAGTAAAGAATTTAAGGACTTTCTTTATTCATAACTCAGCTCCCACTATTTTATCGGCATTTACACACTCCCATGTTAAATCCGGAAGTCTTGGGTGACTTCATAGTGGTGATCGATTTCTTTACAAAGTTTAATAGAGGGCAACCCATACGGTTTATATTCTATTATTCTTTATAAAGTGGTGTCTAATACCAACCCATCTAATGGATGATTCGATCTTCTTTTACCCCTAGTTCACTTGCCCTCAACCCATTCGGTTTCTATGGCTCGCTGAACTATCTAAGTTTAAACCGTCAACTCCTATTAGTCTGACAATTGAATCTTACCCGGCAACCCATACGGTTTATAGGAGTTTGATTTGTCACAACCAAAGGCATCTAATGCACTCTAGGAATTTATCAACTTTCCCCACAAATATTACCCCGACATACTCGGAAGAATAATATTCCGGTTTAGATTTCAATTTTCCATGAGTTTGACGGAGGGTAGGAAACCTCGTAACCTTTATAACTTAGTTTTTGTAAGTGGGAGTATTAACGCGACTATATGTTACACTTTGCACATTAATCCGTTTATAAGCGCGGTTTGTGATTTGTCAATCATTCAAAATGAAAAACAATAAATAGCAACCTAGTTACTACCAACATATAGCTCATGGACTTTTTCCTAAGTATTGGGACAAGCCAAATAACGAAAAGAAAAATACAGTATTGATTCTTCGTCTTCCAGTCGGTCGTCTTCGGTCTTCGTCATAGCCATATGAATAATTACATCATTGAACAATACGTCCTATTATACATATTTTCTAGTAAAAATAAATAGGCTCAAAATGGCCTTTACAACCATATCGAATCGAACAAATCAACAACTAAGTCCACGAGCTATATCACCATCACATAAGGCATTTAATACAACATGTAACGGTAAATAAAATTAAATAATCAATTAATATATTAATCCAATTAATATAAAAATTAATTTATTTAATTTCTACAATATTAATCAAATTAATATTTATAATCGTCATTTTAATCCGTTCAAAGTAATCCGGCCAAAATAATATTCTCGTCTAATAATTTCCCTTAAAAAAATATTCCAAATATTTTATTAAATCTAATTAAATCCAATTTAAATTTCGGAAATTATTACAACGAAATATAAACACAAAAATGGAGTCCGGAAAATCGTGCAGGCCCACCACGGCCCGATTCAAAATCGGGCGAAAACCAAACCGCCAGACCGAGTCACTTCGGCCATCGCCCGGCAGTGGCCGGCCTCTGATAGCCTACCGAGTCACTCTCGGCCGGCGGCGAGCCCGCAGCCGCTGCCGGCAGCTGCGTCTTCGTGCGGTATTCGTGTTTAACCCCCGTTTTTCTCATTTTTTCGACTCGCTTCCAAAACGAAAAAGTTTCTTAACTTCATGAAGAACTTATAAATAAAAAAAAATCAAATTTTTCAGATTTATAATTCACATAAAATAGTCGAAACTTGACTTACTACGAACGATTAAATTTCTTCGATTATATCTATTATGATTCTAAATCATAAACATCATCAAATAACATTCCAAATGCAAAGATGATCGTATATACGATATATTTGACCTCGCTCCGATACCACTGTTGGGATTCCTCAGAAAATAAACGCAACGGAAGAATAAACGGAATCCCTAAGAGGATCGATCAAGTAACGTATATACGAAAAGAAAAATACGAAGATCAAGGAATCAAAGTCCCATACCTATGATGTCTCTGAAAAACCTTCGTATGATGATGATGATGATGATGAAGAGCCCTTCGTTCCAAGCACCTAAAGCAAGATGCCTCTACTTCACACGCCGGAACTTGATGGAAAAATCGACAAGCTTCCTTTCTTCAAGAATGCGGCTAGAGAAGCTTGTAGTAATTTTCTCTCTCAATGTATTCTTCTTATATCTTGTCTCTAAGATCAAGATGAAGTTTTCTACCTTACTCTCTCTCTCTCAAATTCGTGATTATGAGTTAAAGCAAGAAGAAGTTATCATAACTCCTTTTTAAAGACTTTTATTTTTTTTAAAAAAAAATGAAAGTCTACCTTTAACACATGATTGAGGGTATCAAATACACCTCACATATGTCACCTAGTGACATAAAATAAGTATATAAAAGACAATAGATGGAGGGGGGGTGGCCTTAAGGGAAATTTCCAAGAAGACGGGTCGAATTTACTCGGCTCGTGTACTGGATGTTCGTCAAAACGAATCCCTCGTGTACCGGATGTTCGTCAAACGAATCCGTTTTATTTCCAATGTGTTTGGACTAATTAATTAATCCAATTAATTAATTATATCAAACACAAATATATATTTCTCTAAGAAATATAATTTATGAATTAAAGTAATCACCCAGTAACTACTTACAATTCATTAGACCGCTATTTGATTTATCCGATAAATCAAAATTAGATATCTAATATCTAATATTATAAGAGAGATTATTAATTCACATTTATCCATCAATGATCCTATCGCGACTCGTTGGTTCGTCTCGGCCGCATTGGGAGGAACCAATGAGTGCGGGCAACACTTAGCTTGACTGGCCGCATCAGTAAACCCCGATCGAGAAAGAATGAAAGAATCATTCCAGAACCATTATGTCGTGAATACTATATACGTATAGACCCTTCATCAGATGTCCCGGTCAAGTCTTCGGGTCACGGTAAAGTCAAACCCTACTTTTGACTAAACTCTATACATGTGTTAATGCAAATCAAGACCGACTGATTAATAGTGTATCTAATACGACTATATCAGAATACTTTGGCCAAAGACTTGTGATCTTATTTGCCATTAACCGTATAGACATTCGCTGCTCACTAACAGAGATAGAATCCTTTCTTGGCGTACAAAGAAAGATCGCTACTCGCCCGTATAGTCCGCACTTCGAGGTCGACTCGGAATTAAGCAAATGAGTCTAACTACTCTAATGACAAACTAAACGTCACGCACATCTTCTACCGAACCCTCAAGTCAAAGGTCCACGTATACTATCACAACCTTCGATTCGTCATCGACTCTTCGAGAGTGAATACCGTGTGATGAATCGAGTATGAGTCGTGTTCGAGTATCTGGTCCCACCAATATACTTATAACTATGCTATCAAGATGTGCACACGTCCTAGCATCAGTTATACAAGTCTTATTAAAACTTAATGTCCTGTTAAGTTTTATCGACTTGCGAACTAGTTAAGCATTCGAGCTCTAAACACTTCTAGTGCCTACCTCCTTATCTCTATAAGGAGTAGAATGTTCACTCTCAAATGCAAGGACTACTATTCTATATACCAAATCACAATGCCAGTGATATACAATAATATAGAAATAATAATTGCCTTATTAAATATAATATTCATAATTACAATACAATTGCTATCACTCTCTCATCCTCTGAGTGGCATTCGAGGGCATATTCCTAACACCGGATCCATCGTAATACTTTCCAACTCTTTGACAGGAACGGTCGCCTCTCGTTTGGTACGATCTCCGGACTCGGTCCTAGGATCGATGTCGAGGCTTGGCTCGAAACCGATCCTTGGCTCGATGTCGTCCGTCAATTGATGAGAGATGGCGTCCCCTGAGTCGGGTTGGTACGAAGTGTTAGGCTCGACGATCTCCATGGGTTGATCGTCGGTCGCTTCAATGTTACAAATAGTATGGGAAGTATTGAAAGAATTAACAAAATAGGAGTAACTCAAACATCTCTTTGCCATTAGCTGATCTCCTTTTACAGTACCGACCGTCCCATCGGCAGTGGGGAATTTGATACAGTAAAAGAAAGATGAGGCGACCGCCTCAAAGGTTTCTAAAAAGGGGCGACCTAGGAACCCATTATAGATGCTGGGCCTGTCTATGATTACAAAGCTTAGGTTCCTAGTAATCCTAACCTTGGGATCATAAAAGCATACTAGCTCAACAGAGAGCTTGATCCTCCCGTAGGCTTGGACTGTGTTATCGCCGAACCCTTGGAGCACGGTGTCGAAAGGCTTGATGAACTTGATTAGGTTGCCGAGTTGGTCTAGGGCGAATTTGAATATGATGTTGCAAAAACTCCCATTATCGACCAACACGCGATCGACCGTCTTCCCAAGGATGCAAGCGGAGATCACTAGTGCATCCTCTTTGGGACATTGCACTCCTCCCCTGTCCTTGTTGGAAAAGGTGATGAGCGCGTCTCTAGAGATGGTCGGCTCCGGAGGAACTACAACATGGACTCCGGCGAACGCCCTCAGCTCGGCCTTTCGCTTCCTGTTCGACATGGTGTAAACTGGGGAAAGACCTCTGAGGTTTCCACCTCCGGCTTGAAGCATGTTGATCCGACCGCCAGGGTTGATTGGTGGGACCGATTCATCAGAGTATTCCGGCTCATGCTCGATCCTGGCGACCGGATTGGGAGGAGTTCTCTCGCGTTGTCGGCGTTCGCGCCCTCCGGTCCTTTCCGTCCTTGGTTCCGGCTTGGTGACCAAGTTGTCCAGTTTGCCTTCCTCAAACAGTCGCCATAGCTGTCTGAGGAGGTCGCGGCATTGGCTAGTGTTGTGGCCGGGACTCTTATGATAGGCACAGAATTTGCTACGGTCTAGGTGACCGTGGTCCCTTATTGGCTTTGGCTTGGAAAGCCACTCGCGACCCTTGATCGCGTTGAAGATGTGGGCCGGAGATAAGTTGAGGTTGTGAAGAAGGTGGACCTCTACATCCTCGAAGGCTTTGAACTCGCCAGGCGGCTTGGCGATCGCCTTTCTTGGCTTGGCGACCGCCTTCTTCTGGACATGGGAAGGTGCTTTTCCTTCTTCGGATGGTCCCTCTTCTAGGCGGAGTGAGAGCATCCTTTGTCTGGCCAGGAAACCGGCGGCTTTGTTGTGGAAGATCGAGTAGGTCGGGGGGATATCTTTTGTGAGGTGTCTGAACATGGGCGAGCGTCCGTGGAATCCGCTCATAACTGAGTTGAGAGCGATCTCGTCGCTGACGGGCTCACCGGTGAGGACTATCTCGTCTACCCGTTCGATGTAATCCTCATCCGATTCATCATTCCCCTGCCTGATTTTCATCATGCGGTGAGGACCTTCCGGGCGAGCGACTTTGGGGGCGAAGTACGACGTGAAGTCGTTCGCTAGCTTCTCAAAGCAATTGATTGAGAGAGATGGCAGTGAGGTGTACCATCTGTGGGCGAGATCTCCCATAGTTAACGGGAACATATGACATTTCGTCGCATCTGAAGCTCCGCATCCGGTCATGTAGATCCGGAATTCGCTTAAGTGGGTTTCCGGATCCGATTTCCCCTCGTATAAAGGTGTTTGTGGGGGATTGATCGTTGGTTGGACTGGGCCGAGCTCCATCTGAGTCGTGAGTGGTTCGCTTGATCCAATGATCGATCTCCTGGCGCTTGCCCCATTTTCCATGAGCGCCCTCATCTCATCGAGCTGGCGTTGTATGGCGGCTATCGCCGTCGCCTGACTGCTCGCTGATTGACTCTCAGAGCGCGAACCAAGGCGATCGTGTACTGATACCCTGGCCCCGTGGTGAACGACGAGCTCCCTGCCATTGGGTTCCCTCCTTGGGCGAGCAGGGGCTCGCTGACCGACTTGTCTCTTGGGAGTCGGATATGCCGAACTCCTGGTAAAGGATTCGGATTCCGATGTCTCCCAGCTGGGGCCTGAGTGCCCAGGTCGCCATGAGGGATCGCTCCCTAGGCGGCTGAAGACGGAATCATCCCGCCTTACGAGAGCCTTCCCCTGCGGCTCTGGACTTTCTGTTGATTTCTCAACATAGATCCCCTTGAGCTTCCTTTTGCTTGCCTGGCGGTTAGCTGACGGGGTGATGGTAGGCGTATCGCGGGCCTTCTGCCGTTCCCTGAGGATGGCTATAGCCTCCTCAATCTGTTCCGATGTCTGGAACTGATCGAGTGAGAGGCTAGAACCGTCCCTCGGGGGCGGGAGCGAGAGCCTAGCGTCGCCACGCTCGCCTTCCGCCGTGGGCTGGGATTCGGTCCTCGTCGGAATAAGATTTCCGGCAGATCTCTGGGTGGCCCTCTTGGAGGTTGTTGCTGATGTCATTTTCTGAAGGTTTTTCTATTGAAGAACAGTGAGTGTTTCTTCAAGTATATGTCCAGAGAACAGTGAGTGTTCTTCGAGACGGTAGGAATAAAAATGAAGGTTTAGATAGCCCCTTCCTCTAGCGCCAATTGTTGTTACCCAAAATATTATCCGGAGAGGTATTGCTGGAATAATCGAGTAACAAACAAATGCGAGAACACTTCCGTGAGAAAATAGATAACACAAGATTTGCCGGGGTTGTTAATCCCGGGCTTGAATGCTCTCGCGAGATGTTATTAATAAATATACTGTCGAGTACAAATATTAATGTTAGAATCTAATACAAGGAGCGTAAAGACTTCTAGTTATCTAGGCTTTAGAGCGCGTAGATTACCGGAAGAACCAGATAGATGAATCTGTGAGTTCTTGCTTGGGATGTATGATGAATGTGTATGAGTATCACTATGAATGTATTAATGTTTGCCAAAAGAGCCTTTGATTCTCTCTTTGGTGTGTATTTTGCACTTAATTCGTAGTAGAATTCGTCTCTTCTTTGGCCGCAACAGTGAGTCCTCTATTTATAGGGGACAAGGTAGTTGGGATCCCTCAGGCGATCGCGGGCGATCGCCGTTTTCTATATTAAAATAAACGGCCGATCGTCCCGTCACGTGGGCCTGTTCCCTTGAGGTCCGAGGTTGCAGTTGGAGGCCAGCTGGGTGAACCAATGGGAAGCCAGCACGTGTTGCGAGTCGCTGTCTGAGGAGGGCCCACTTTGTACCTTTCGGCGGCCTTGTCGGTAGGTGTGGTAGGTGACAGGCTGGGGTCAATGATCCTATCTGTCGGTATCCTATGAAGATACGCGGGTGGGCCATCGTCCAAGATTCGGTCTTCGAAAACTTTGACGGATGCTGGATCCCCACGTGGCATGAGACGATCGCCTATGGTCCGTTCTTCAAAGACGATCGCCAGGTATCAAAAGACGATCGCTGGTTACCAAAAGGCGATCGCTGGTTACCAAAAGACGATCGCTGGTTACCAAAAGACGATCGCTGCATTATGCCGAACTCTAGGCGTTTGTCCGGAGTTTGTCTTCTATGGTTGACTTTTCTGGGAGGTCGCCGATCGCCTATCGTGGCGAATTAAACGCCGCACAACATCGTTCGGTGCTGTTGAAATCTTGTGCTTCCTTGTGAATCGTATCATTACTTGGTCGTGAGTATATGTTGGATGAACTGGCCATTCTAGTAAGGTAGCTCGACTATATATACTGTGATTGACCTTCGAGGCTTGTGGTTTGCAACTGTGATTTTGGAACGTGTGTGTGTGTTGTTCCTTCCACCCGGAGTGTCCGACGGGATGTTTGGGGGTCGATACTAAGGGGTACGGCCACGGAAGTGGACTTGGGTGCGTGTGTGGATGAACTTCCACCCGGAGTGTCCGACGAGATGTCTGGGGGTCGATACTAAGGGGTACGGCCGCGGAAGTGGTTTCCCACCCGGAGTGTCCGACGGGATGTCTGGGGGTCGATACTAAGGGGTACGGCCGCGGGTTACCAGTTGTGGTTTTCATCTTGAGGATGACGTTGATGTTTTCGTTAATTGTGATATTGTCCGGAGTATCACAATGCTTTGTGCTTGGGGTCGAGAGACATTATATATCGAGTCTTGGTGCTTGGCTAGAATGTCATAGGATTAATGTGTTATGTGTAATGTGTCCTTGTAAGTGAATTGAAGTGGATGATCGGGTCGTGGACCCTGTGTTTTGTGACCGGAATGGTTAGGTCGTGGACCCCGTGTTTTGTTAAATGGATTTGTATTTTGAAAAATGAACTTTGGGGCTGTGACCCTAAATGGCTTTCGAGGAATTAAGAACATTTTCAATTTTTGATGTTTTCAAAACTCCCGAGATTTGGAAATGTTTTCAATATGCTTACTTGCTTCGTTTCTGCTTTCAAGACTTGAACTATTTTTAACTAAATATATCTCGGGAAGTCTTTCGTTATATTCTCGGAATGTGTTGTGTATGGCTCGTATTTGCACTTTATACTTGCACTAGCGAAACAGTGGAGTTTTGCTAACCCCCGAGTAATCGGGGGGTGGATATCTGTATTGTGTCCAGGTACATGCAGGTTTTCGGGAGCAAGACACAGGATCGGCACGAGGGATGATGAAAGACGAATGATACTAATCACACGAAGGCCAGTTTTGGGTTCAGTTAGTCGGAGTCCATTGTATTGTCTTTTCCGCTGTCTTATTGTTCGTTGTTGCAAGTATTTTACCCTTGTGTAGGTATGAGTCTGGATGAGTTTATGTATTTTGATTTGTAAGTCAGTGACGAAAGACCAAATCGGTCTATTGGTCCGCTTTTTTGATTCGTCGGTATGTAATGTAATGTGTTGTTTTGATGTCTAGCCTGGTGGATCCTCACGGAGAGGGTCTGCGGCGTGTAATATTCCCGGTTTGATCTGGGGGTGTTACATTACGGAGGAGGAAGTATAGGATTAATGGGACGAGCTGCTGCTTCTGCCTATATGGAAGGAGTAAGAGTGTTGGGAATAATTCCAAAACCTCTGGCTGAAAGTAAAATCACCGGGTCAACTATTGGAGATGAGTTTAGATCTGTAAATATGCAAGATCGCATAACTCACATGATAAATAATTCTGGCGCCTTTATCACCCTTCCCGGTGGTTTTGGCACCCTTGAGGAACTTTTTCATGTGGTTACCAGAGCCCAGCTAAATGTTCATCAAAAACCAATAGGTCTGCTTAATGTCAATGGTTTCTTTGATGGTTTGTTATCTTTCATCGACTACTCTGCTGAAAAAGGTTTTATTTCCGAGCGTGCTAAACGAATCATAGTCGTTGCAACAACACCAGAAGAACTAATCAAAAAACTCATTGAATTTGTTCCTCAACCAGATCCAGCTCTAGCTAAAATTGTCTGGATGGAAGATTTTACTGTGAGAAAATGAAAAGTGGATTCATTCCTCTCCCTTTGATAACCCATATCGGACCTCTTGTATTTTTACTTTCTGTCGTGTGTAATAATCGTGCTAAATGGTGGCAGCTTAAGGAGTTTCTTCTTGATCTCTTGACGCGCATCTATTCGCGATTTATGTATTGTTATTTTTATTGCCGTATTTCTTTTTGTTTTTAATAAAAGCATTGATGGCAGCGTAAGTGATTGGTGCATAATTGATCTAAAATTCATATACAAAATATTCATTTTTCCGGGCATAATTGTACTGATTTGTGATTAAAAATATATATTTTACAGATATATCCAAACATGAGCTAAAAATGGTTATTTTACAGATTACTGACATGAAGCATCAAAAAGGACGGAAAACAAGACCAAATCCAACGACGGGAATTTTTCAAGGCAAAACGACCTACAACACGGCGCAAACAAGACCGTGTTATGTAGGCCGTTTCACATACGGCGCAACAAGGGCCGTGTCTTGGGCCGTTTCACACACGGCCGGCATTTAGCGCCGTGTCCTCACGCGTATTCCGGAAGAAGACCGAGTCACCACAAAACGGCGCACAACACGGGGCAAACTGGGCCGTTTTACATCGCCGTTTTTCAGCAGATGCCATGCAAAATTAGTCCATTTTTGACCAACTTGTGAACTCAACCACAAGATATTTTTATGGTCAAAAATCTGAAAAATCAAAGTCATGGGTGAAGTGTGAACAAAGAATTAAAAAAATGATATTACAATAGATATTTTGAATTAAATAATCAATTGTATTCTTGAAAATCACCTATAAAAGGGCATCTTCACCCATTGCAAAACCAACACACATTCTAACCAAGAAATCCTCAACTTCTTGCTAAGAAATACTCCTTTCCTTTAGCAATATATTTTTCTTAGAATTTTCAATTTTAGTTTGTATTTTATTTTTGGTTTGAAGTTTTTCTTTCATTTAGTTTGTAATTGAAAAGTGCTTGATCAATAAGCACTTAGTATTTTACTTAGTGTTTTACTTTCAAATTTTGTAAGCTTGTAACCTTTAAACAAGTTTGAAGTTATATTTTGAAGTTTGTTTCTTGCACTTTGATTCATCATATTCAAGTAAGTTTTATCTATTGTCATTAAGTTCTAGTAATTAAAAGTTTCTATATATATATATTATATATATCAATTATTTCTATTATAATTTTAGTATGTATAAACCGATGAGTAGCTAATCTTTCTTCCTAGGGGAAGGGGGATTTCTATTAGGTTATATATTGAGTATTTGATTGATTTACACTATTTTGATTAAAAAGGACTAATTAGTTTAAATAGAGATTGATCATATCCTATTTCTACTAATGAAATCTCCTTGATTGATTGTTGAGTGAATTGGAAACATATCTCTTCAATCTATCAAGTGTTAATCTTGTTATCAACATCTTAAGATTGCGAAAGTGGTTAAGACATCTTTGATTACGAAAGTACAGAGGTGAAAAGTTGATTACTCGATAAACATTCGTTTTTCTTTTATATCCGTGTAAATCAATTCCTATACTTAATTAAAAACCTAATTTAATGAACTCGTAATCCCCTAGATTTTATAAATTCCAACTCATTTCAATTCTATTCATTTCCACTAGTTAAAAAAATAGTCTTCTTAAAAATAGTAGTATTAAAAATAGTCTTATTAAAAAGTCTTATTAAAAATAGTTTAAATTAAACATAGTGCATTTTAATTAAGTTAATATTTAAAACCCAATAATCTATTTTAGTATTTATTTCTCATAATTTGTAACAAAATATTATACGAAGCCTGTTGGACAATCCTCGAGAGAAAAGACCTTGGTAGAACTTACCACAAACTACTTCTACCTCGTATATATTTGCGACTCAAGAACTCCTATTTTTAGGATAAGTTTTTGGCCGATCAAATTTTGGCGCCGTTGTCGGGATTGTTTTAGGCCAAATATAATTTTTCTGTCCGGTCAAGTGGCGGATAACGGTACTCGTGACTATTAAAGTCGGATTTTGATTTCCCACAACAAGCGATATTTGTAGATATTTTATCGTTTTTCATTTTAATTTTTTTGTCATGGAAGAAACATTGTTTAAAATTGAAAAAGATTTCCTTTCTAAGCAAAAATGCAATTTTAAATATTTACAAGACAAGGCTTGAAAGGATGAGGTTGCTTACGAATAAAATCATACCTTTAGACATAAGATTCATTCTCGAAGCCAAAGTCAGACTAGAAGGTGAAATCACCGAAACACCAACTAGATTCTTACCAGGGCTTGGAAAAAGTTCATATGCCAAGAAACGACGAGCAAAGATTCTAGCCGTTTGCTATAAATGTGCTAGATGGAACTGTAATGCAAAATGTCGATCTTTAGGAATTCCATCTACAAACAGAGAAGATAAAATTCAGTTCATTAATTATGGTCAGAATAAGGAGAATTTAGATAATATAGAAATTTCTCTTGACACGCATCCTAGTGGACATGTGTATTACGGAATTCAAAGTTTGTGTAATAAATTCAAACCAGAATATGAACAACGTCTTGGGAATCTGACGTTAAAAGACCCTGTTTGCCAATTTGTAAGAAAATTGGATGGGAAGCTTCTCCCCGACTCATAGAAGGCGTTTAAGCCGTTTCTGAACGTAAAATCAGAGGAATATGTGAGCCACAATCACAACTACTGTACATACGCGTAAGTATCTTTTATTTTTGTCGTGTGGTGAGATTTTCTGAATAAAAAATGTGATACGCGATAAAAGCTTTCATTATTCTATTGAGTAGTTGAAGCACAATCAAATGCAATCACAAACTTGTTAAACAATTTTTCCTCATCTTTTCTTCTATAAATAACCTTTGTGCTTGTTTCTTTTATTCATCCCTCAAACTTGTACTTTTCTCTTTTTCTCTCTAAAAAAATTCTTTTCAAAAATGGAGTCATCATCTTCCACAAAAAAATTTTACACGGTCTGCATTTTTGGTGGATCTAGTTCTGGAAAGAGGCATGCTTCATCATGACCCACGACTTGGTCGTACCTTAGGAGAAAAATGCATTCATGTAGTTTACGGAGGAGGAAGTCTAGGATTAATGGGACGAGTCGCCTATATGGAAGGAGTAAGAGTATTGGGAGTAATCCCAAAACCTCTGGTGAAAGTAAAATCACCGGTCAACTATTGGAGATGAGTTTAGATCTGAATATGCAAGATCGCATAACCGACATGATAAATAATTCGCGCCTTTATCGCCCTTCCCGGTGGTTTTGGCACCCTTGAGGAACTTTTTCATGTGGTTACCAGAGCCACTAAATGTTCATAAAACCAATAGGAGTGCTTAATGTCAATGGTTTCTTTGATGGTTTCTTGTCTTTCATCGACTACTCGCCAAAAAGGGTTTTATTTCCGAGCGTGCTAAACGAATCATAGTCGTTGCAACCACACCGTAAGAACTAATCAAAAACTCAATGAATTTGTTCCTCAACCAGATCCACTTCTAGCTAAAATTGTGCAGGGTAGAAGATTTTACTGAGAAAACGAAAAGTGGATTCATTCCTCTCCCTTTGATAACCCATGACGGACCTCTTGTATTTTTACTTTGTCGTGTGTAATAATCGTGCTAAATGATGGCGGCTTAAGGAGTTTCTTCTTGATCTCTTGACGCGCATCTATTCGCGATTTATGTATTGCTGTAATTTTTATTTCGTGTTTTGCTTTTTTTTTTAAAAAACTTTGATGGCAGCGTAAGGCGACTCTTCGGACTTTCTTGATGCGCATCTAAAAAATTATGTTATACTTACGAGTATATTTTATTTTCTTTTGTGTGTACCTCGTATATTTATTCTCTTGCAGATTCTAAAAGGCGTTAGGCTCAGACAACATCTTTCTTAACAGGGAGTATTCTGCTTTCGCATTGATTTTTATTTTTATTTTATAAGCCGAGGACAGCTTTTATTTTCAAGTTTGGGGGTGGTTTGTTTTAGTATTTTGGTGTGTTGTAATTTTGGTGTGGTTTGTTTAATAATTTTGGTGTGTTTTGATTGATTTGGTTATTTGCCTTAATTTTTTTTTTTATATATATATATATATATATTATTTTGATTTGTGAGATTTCTAGATCTAGCCATAACACCAATAAATTAGCTATATACAAGCTTCTAAAATCGTTTTAACCGGTAAAAAAATTGTATATTCCAAAATTTTGAGCCTTAATCTCTCTTTCCAAACCTTGTAGTTATCATATAAAATCGAGTCATTCGTTACCTTGAGAAAAGAAGAATCAGTCGGTTGATGAAAAATAGAACTGAAATTTACTTAATTTGTGGAGTTTTGATTTTTCATGCTTAACTAAAAATGATTTTCGCAAAAATTCTATTCCCTAAAAAAGGGAGTCATTGGTGAAAAGAGCTACACGTTAGCAAATAACGGTGTGAAAGCTATCACCTAAAAAATAAATGACGAGAAGGAGAAGTGTTGAGCAAAGAATAAATGCCTAATTTTGGAAGTCTTAAATTTTGCGAAAAATAAAGGACTAACCATTGTTGGTGCGTAGTCGCCGTCTCGGAAAAATTGGTGAAAAGAGCTACACGTTAGCAAATAACGGTGTGAAAGCTATCACCTTTTACGAAAGAAAAATAATGAGATAGAAATTGTGTTAGTGAAAAGAGCTACACGTTAGCAAATAACGGTGTGAAAGCTATCACTAAAAGGGATGTAGTTTATGAGCGATTTGAATTAATTAGCAATTTGAATTTCAATACACTCAATTTTGTGAAAATCACAATATTTGATGACGCCGATGAAATTCTTCTTCATATTGAGTCGAAAAATAAACGAGTGATCGAGAGCAACCATTAAAGGGAGTCGTGTGAAGTCACGAGTGGGAAAGAAATAATCAACCTTTGGGTGGAAAACCTTGTATTTTGGAATTACAAAAATAAAAACCGTGTTTTAACTTCAAAATCGTTAGTAGATTTATTTTGAATCTTGATTCATTTCTATCTACCGTATAAAGTTGGTTATTGTGTATTAATGGCATTTTGATCTCTTTTTATCTTTATATATAATTATTTTTCTTAATTTTGTGTGTATTATTTTTATTTTTTATTTTGTGTCTTATTTTAATTTTTATTTTGTGTGTGATTAATAATGAGTCTTGCTCGGGACTAGCAAGAATTTAAGTGTGGGGTATTTGATTGGTGCATAATTGATCTAAAATTCATATACAAAATATTCATTTTTCCGGCATAATTATCTTGATTTGTGATTAAAAATATATATTTTACAGATATATCCAAACATGAGCTAAAAATGGTTATTTTACTGACATCGACATGAAGCATCAAAAGGACGGAAAACAAGACCAAATCCAACGACGGAATTTTTCAAGGCAAAACGACCTACAACACGGCGCAAACAAGACCGTGTTATGTAGGCCGTTTCACATACTGGCGCAACAAGGGCCGTGTCTTGGGCCGTTCACACACGGCCGGCATTTAGCGCCGTGTCCTCACGCGTATTAGGAAGAAGACCGAGTCACCACAAAGCGGCGCACAACACGGGCAACCGGGCGTTTTACATCGCCGTTTTTCAGCAGATGCCATGCAAAATTAGTCCATTTTTGACCAACTTGTGAACTCAACCACAAGATATTTTTATGGTCAAAAATCTGAAAAATCAAAGTCATGGGTGAAGTGTGAACAAAGAATTAAAAAAATGATATTACAATAGATATTTTGAATTAAATAATCAATTGTATTCTTGAAAATCACCTATAAAAGGGCATCTTCACCCATTGCAAAACCAACACACATTCTAACCAAGAAATCCTCAACTTCTTGCTAAGAAATACTCCTTTCCTTTAGCAATATATTTTTCTTAGAATTTTCAATTTTAGTTTGTATTTTATTTTTGGTTTGAAGTTTTTCTTTCATTTAGTTTGTAATTGAAAAGTGCTTGATCAATAAGCACTTAGTATTTTACTTAGTGTTTTACTTTCAAATTTTGTAAGCTTGTAACCTTTAAACAAGTTTGAAGTTATATTTTGAAGTTTGTTTCTTGCACTTTGATTCATCATATTCAAGTAAGTTTTATCTATTGTCATTAAGTTCTAGTAATTAAAAGTTTCTATATATATATATATTATATATATCAATTATTTCTATTATAATTTTAGTATGTATAAACCGATGAGTAGCTAATCTTTCTTCCTAGGGAAGGGGATTTCTATTAGGTTATATATTGAGTATTTGATTGATTTACACTATTTTGATTAAAAAGGACTAATTGGTTTAAATAGAGATTGATCATATCCTATTTCTACTAATGAAATCTCCTTGATTGATTGTTGAGTGAATTGGAAACATATCTCTTCAATCTATCAAGTGTTAATCTTGTTATCAACATCTTAAGATTGCGAAAGTGGTTAAGACATCTTTGATTACGAAAGTACAGAGGTGAAAAGTTGATTACTCGATAAACATTCGTTTTCTTTTATATCCGTGTAAATCAATTCCTATACTTAATTAAAAACCTAATTTAATGAACCCGTAATCCCCTAGATTTTATAAATTCCAACTCATTTCAATTCTATTCATTTCCACTAGTTAAAAAAATAGTCTTCTTAAAAATAGTAGTATTAAAAATAGTCTTATTAAAAAGTCTTATTAAAAATAGTTTAAATTAAACATAGTGCATTTTAATTAAGTTAATATTTAAAAACCCAATAATCTATTTTAGTATTTATTTCTCATAATTTGTAACAAAATATTATACGAAGCCCTGTTGGACAATCCTCGAGAGAAAAGACCTTGGTAGAACTTACCACAAACTACTTCTACCTCGTATATATTTGCGAGCGACTCAAGAACTCCTATTTTTAGGATAAGTTTTCGAGCGATCAGTAAGGCGACTCTTCGGACTTTCTTGATGCGCATCTTAAAAATTGTGTTATACTTCCGGGTATACTTTTGTTGTTGTTGTTGTTTGCCTTGTATATTTTTTCATGCAGATCCAAAAAGGCATAGCTCAAGCATCAATTTTCATAACAGGGAGTATTTATTTTTTCTCTTGCTTATTATTATTATTTTTTTAAAAACTGAGGACAGTTTCTGTTTCAAGTTTGGGGGTGGTATGTTTTAATTATTTTGGTGTGTTTTTGATTATTTTGGTTATTTGCCTTAATTTTATATATATATATATATATATATATATATTATTTTGATTTGTGAGATTTCTAGATCTGGCCATAAACACCAATAATTTAGCTATATACAAGCTTCTAAAATTGTTTTAACCGGTAAAAAATTGTATATTCCAAAATTTTTTGAGCCTTAATCTCTCGTTCCAAGCCTTGTAGTTATCATATAAAATCGAGTCATTCGTTACCTTGAGAAAAGAAGAATCAGTCGGTTGATGAAAAATAGAATTGAAATTTACTTAATTTGTGGAGTTTTTGAATTTTCATGCTTAACTAATAAATGATTTTCTGTAAAAATTCTATTCCCTAAAAAAAAAGGAGTCATTGGTGAAAAGAGCTACATGTTAGCAAATAACGGTGTGAAAGCTATCACCTAAAAAAAATGACAAAAAGGAGAAGTGTTGAGCAGCAACAGCTGCCTAATTTTGGGGGTCTTAAAATTTTGCGAAAAATAAAGGACTAACCATTGTTTGTGCGTAGCTGCTGTCTCACAGAAAAGTTGGTGAAAAGAGCTACACGTTAGCAAATAACGGTGTGAAAGCTATCACCTTTTAAAAAAAAAGAGATAGAAATTGTGTTGGTGAAAAGAGCTACACGTTAGCAAATAACCGTGTGAAAGCTATCACTAAGGGATGTAGTTTATGAACAGACTTGAATTAATTAGCGGCTGAATTTCAATACACTCAATTTCGTGAAAAATCACAATATTTGATGACGCCAATGAAATTCTTCTTCATATTGAGTCGAAAAATAAACGAGTGATCGAGAGCAACCATTAAAGGGAATCGTGTGAGTCACGAGTGGGAAAGAAATAATCAACCTTTTGGGGGGAAAACCTTGCATTTTGGAATTACAAAAATAAAAACCGTGTTTTAACTTCAAAATCGTTAGTAGATTTATTTTGAATCTTGATTCATTTCTATCTATTGTATAAAGTTGATTATTGTGTATTAATGACATTTTGATCTCTTTTCATCTTTATATATAATTATTTTTTAAATTTTTGTGTATTATTTTTTATTTTTTATTTTGTGTCTTATTTTAATTTTTATTTTGTGTGATTAATAAAGAGTCTTGCTCGGGACTAGCAAGAATTTAAGTGTGGGGTATTTGATTAGTGCATAATTGATCTAAAATTCATATACAAAATATTCATTTTTCCGGGCATAATTGTACTGATTTGTGATTAAAAATATATATTTTACAGATATGTCCAAACATGAGCTAAAAATGGTTATTTTACAAATTACTGACATGAAGCATCAAAAAGGACGGAAAACAAGATCAAATCCAACGACGGGAATTTTTCAAGGCAAAACGACCTACAACACGGCGCAAACAGGACCGTGTTATGTAGGCCGTTTCACATACGGCGCAACAAGGGCCATGTCTTGGGCCGTTTCACACACGGCCGGCATTTAGCGCCGTGTCCTCGCGCGTATTCTGGAAGAGACCGAGTCACCACAAAACGGCGCACAACACGGGGCAAACTGGTCCGTTTGTCATCGCCGTTTTTCAGCAGATGCCATGCAAAAATAGTCCACTTTTGACCAACTTGTGAACTCAACCACAAGATATTTTTTTGGTCAAAAATCTGAAAATTCAAAGACATTGGTGAAGTGTGAACAAAGAATTAATCAAAGATATTACAATAGATATTTTGAATTAAATAATCAATTGTATTCTTAAAAATCACCTATAAAAGGACATCTTCATCCATTGCAAAACCAATTACCAATTCTCAAACCCATCTTCTTGCTAAGAAATACTCCTTTCTTTTAGCAATATATTTTCCTTAGAACTTTCAATTTTAGTTTGTATTTTATTTTTGGTTTGAAGTTTTTTTTCTTTCATTTAGTTTGTAATTGAAAAGTGCTTGATCAATAAGCACTTAGTATTTTACTTTCAATTTTTGTAAGCTTGTAACCTTTAAACAAGTTTGAAGTTATATTTTGAAGTTTGTTTCTTGCACTTTGATTCATCATATTCAAGTAAGTTTTATCTATTGCATTAAGTTCTAGTAATTAAAAGTTTCTATATATATTATATATATAAATTACTTCTATTATAATTTTAGTTTGTATAAACCAATGAGTAGCTAATCTTTCTTCCTAGGGGAAGGGGGATTTCTCACTACTAGAAAAAGGTCTTTTAACGACGAACAAAGTCGTCGCTAAATCACCAAAAAAAGGTCGTTAAAAGTTTTAACAACAAAAAGGATTTCGTCGTTTGGTTATTGTAATAGGTTCCGTCGTTAAAGGTTTTAACGATGACGTTCGTCGTTAGCAAATAACGACGGCGTAATTATTCGTCGTTTAGTAATAACGACAACCTAAGTATTCGTCGTTAACAATTAACAACCAACTTAATAACTTGTCGTTATTTATTTACGATGGCACAATATATTGTCGTTGATTCAAGATCCGTTAACGACGACTCTTACACCATAACGACCAAATAGTCCCTCGTAAAATTCTATTCTAACGACCAACTGTTTTATTTTTTTTTTTACTATAACAACCAAAAAATCCATCGCTAACTCTAATTATAGATATCAAGAACCACATTACCTCGATTTATTTTGAATTGGCTATTTCATTCCACATAAATCAAAAAACTTTAAACAACTATATCAAACTAACTTTTGTAACTTAAACATTAATAATCCAACAGTACTAGTTACTTGAAACCACAAACATCCAAAGTTGTCATTACTACGACATGCAAAGTCTTGTAGGGACAAATTCCTATTTTTAAACAAAAAATAAAACTACTACATAAAAGTCTTGTGAGGACTAACGTGCGGCCGCCATTACTCATCTTCAAGTATTAGATGAGCCTGAAATGTTCTCCGAAGGAATGGAAACATTAAGTTTTTGCACCAACATATCTTTAAATATTTTCAACTGAGCTTCAAATGAACCCATACGGCCCTTAAGTTCGTTGTTCTCTTCTTGTATTGTTTCCACCTGACTGATAAGAGCTTGGTTTTGTTTTTTGGCGGCAGACAACTCAGATACAAGTTTCTCTCTGCAAGGTTGTGGTCTTGTTATATCTTTAAGTGTTACTCCCCCTCCAAAACCCACAACCCGATCACGAGACTTCTGTAATATCCGCAATTTTCGATTTTCGGTAAATTTCTTTTTTCGGCCGGAGTCCGTTTTGATGACTCGTTCATGACCATTTCGTCATTTCAAGAATGATTAATTCTGCACTTTTTGTCATCCGAGTTCGTTTCGGTGTCGTTTTGTTGAGTTCCGTGTCCTTAATCGACTTTTTCACGTGGGAGTTCTACTTTGTAAAGTCACCATTAATTATTGGAAACTCCAAAAATTCTGAATATTTGCAATATTATAGAGCATCAAGTTAGCTTTCCAATGGTTCAAACGATGAGTCAATCGGAGTCCAGATGAAGGAGTTATGGTCGAAATACCTAAGACTACACGATGTGCCTTTTTCGTGTTGGAGTGGATTGTACCGTGTGCCGCGGCACTAAGCTGATTTCTGGGCGTTTTTTTTGTCCCTGGGCCGCGGCACACTTGTCCTCTGCCGCGGCACACGGGCTTTTTCTGCGCTTTTTAGCAGATTTTCGAGGAGAAACATTCATTTTCTCCTCTCTTCTTCCTCCTACCATCCTAGGCGATTCTAAGGGCGACTTTGGGCGATTTGAGTGCTCCCGAACTTGTAGAGATCATACACCTCAAGTCTTGTTGTAGATTTTCGACCTCTACTTGAATCATTCATCCAAATCAAGGTATTTTGGCTTGAACCCTTGTTTTTGTAGATTTGGGGATTTTCCTTTTTGATTTCGATTCCAATCCGTTTTTAATCAATTAATTTTTGTATAAACGTTGTTTTGAACTTGTTCTACGGATTGGATACTCGTATCTTTGTTTCGTTCGACCCGAGGGGTGATTTCTTTGTTCTTGAAGGGTCTTGAACATTTAATGTTCGATTAAATGTTCGAATGAGTTCCCTTTGATAGTTTGTTGGGATTTCTGTTGTTTTTGGCCTTGATTCTCGTCGTAATCATGTTTTATTATTCCTTACGGAGGATTATAGGTGCTCGATGATTCCGATGTTGAATTCCGTTGGTGATTGATGATTCATGTGGTGTTTTCCCGTAGTAATTTCGGTGCTATCGCGTTCTAGATAGTGTTCGGGAATTTGAGGGCTACCCGGCCGTATCCGTTCATCTTTCCATTGCTCGTTATATCGAGGCAAGTACCTTGCCCATACTATTCTTGTTTTATGGATATGATAATTAGTGATCGTCTAAATGTGGTTGTTTGGTCGTTTGAATTGAACTTTCAAAAGATTCGGTTTAGCCTTGTTAAAGGCTTGCTATCAAAACGCGTGTGTTTTGAGAATGGTGCGTCTTGTAAATGACTATGTGAATCCTATGGATATATTCGGTGTTGATGATGTACTTGGTATTTGCGTGTGGACGCATATTATTTCATTTCGGTGCGTTGTGGTTTGACGTGGTGTTTTGCTAAGTGTTTGATGCCTCTGAGTGAATTGTTTGGATATCTTTGTTGCATTGTGTTATTTGTGTGAATGTGTGGATATGGTTGAAGGTCTACGGTGACACATGGCACGTGATCATGTGGTCAGGATGCAACAAGTGATTGATCCAACCGTGAGAGCCTGAGATAATCTACGGTGGCACATGGCATGCGATCATGTGGCCAGGATGCAACAAGCGATTGATCCAACCGTGAGATGTGTGTGATTTGTTTCGCTAGCGGCTCGGGAGGGTCCTTCGAGGCCTCGAGTGGGATTTGTGGCTTCTTCCGGTCTAGGCGATGCGCGTGCGTGATTATGTTGTGTTGATTTTTATGTCCGTCGAGACACGTGATGTTGGGCTCGGCCTGTGAATTGTTGTCTCTGCTTTTCTATTTGCGAAAACAAAACCTTTGGGTTGCGACCCCTGTTGATTTTTGGAAAGAGAAGGATTCGAAAATCCTAAATTATTTTCTATTAAAACTCTCGATGGCATTTTAAACTGTTTTATAAATTGTTTCCCTTTTATTGTGGCCTTTCGGTTTTTGGAATGTCTTACCCAAACTCATGCCTCGGGAAGTACTTTTCGTTACGTTTGAATCTTTGAGGATTTCCTGGTTATTGTTATTCGTGGAATGTGAATTGTATGGCTCGTATTTGCACTTTGTTCTTGCACTAGCAAAACAGTGGAGTTTTGCTAACCCCCGAGTATTCGGGGGGTGGATGTCTATTTTTGCATTCAGGTTTTGGAGCACAGCACAGGGTCGGCACGAAGGATGATGAAAGATGAACGATACTAATCACACGAGGATCCGTTGATGTCGTATTGGTCTAGTTGTATTTTCTTTTCCGCTGCAGTATCTTTTCCCCGTTGTACGGGAGTTTATTGTAATTTGACCCCTGCGTGGGTATGTGTTTGGAATTGAGTTGTATGTTATTTTTGAAAGACCAAATCGGTCTACTGAGTCATTTTAGCCTTAAGGGCGATGTTTAGATGTTTGATTTTAGTTATCAGCCTGGTAGATCCTCGAGGAGAGGGTCTACGGCGTGTAATATCCCTGAGTGGATTGGGGGTGTTACATAAATGGTATCGGAGATTAGGTTGTGGAAACCTAGGCTGTCGGGTCAGTGGTGTCTGTTGAGTTTTTGTCTCGTCGGATTTTGTCTGACTGAGTCGTGTCGCGACGTGTCGTCTGAGTTTGTTGGTCGTGATTAGTATCGTGGGCGATCATCATCTTCGTGCGACCTGTGAATGTAAGTCTCCCTTCTTTGTGTTGTGCCTCGTGTGACACGAGCTATTTTTATGATTATTTGTTAAGTGACGGAATCCTTTTATGGATTTTGATTTCGTGATATGTGGTTATTTGACTCTCATATTTTGTTCATATGAGGAGTAGTGTTGCTGGATTGTGCATGTTGAACTGTATTTCTTTTATCCGCTGCGTGAGTTCTTTTGTAATGACTTTTGGTATTTTACCGACCGAGTTTTATTTCGAAAACCGATTCCCTTAACCGAGTTTTTGGCATATGGCCTTGATCGCTTTGGCGAAATTCTTATGACGGTATTTAGTATTTTGTAAATGGCTTTCGTGAGTTTTTGAAATATTACCGTCATCGGTCTTTTTGGCGTTTATCTAAATGGTTTTTAGCCTGGTGGGTTCCGGCGCGGGACCCACGGCGCTATAAAGTTTTGTGTAATTACCTGAAATTTTTGGGCATTCTAGCCTTTTTGGCATCGTCCTTTTTGGCATTGAATTACTTTCGAAAACTTGAGTATCTTAGAAAATAAATTTCGAGACGTACTTTTAAAATGAATTATTTTCTCGTGGTACATCCATGGTACCACAATATGTTTCAAAATTCTTCTACCTCGAGGACCCAAAAATGTTTTCAGATATTTTCAATGTTTTATAAACACTTTTACTTAGACCCGAGGGTCGAATATTCTGAAAGTTTTTCACTAAGAGAAGGTGTCCTCATTTTTGTTCAAACGCAAGATGATTTTCAAAGTCTCGAAAATGATGTTGTTCAACTTTTTGTAAAATGATACTCAAGATCAACTGGTGTTTCCAAATTGTTTTCAAAAGGTGGTTTTCGTTTTTAAAACCCATCATTTCGTGCTTGTGGTCGGAGAAGGTGTGTATGATGTTGGTATTGTTGTTAGGGTGTTAGCCCTCCGAATTGTGATTGAATTGGTGGTGTGAACGTTGAGTCGTTCGCCACGCATATGTTTTGTTAGCCCTCTGTGAGAGGTGTGAACCGGTGTTTACTGTTTATCGCCTCGTGGTGATTTACGTGTTGCCGCACGAGTGTGAGCTGTTGAAGCTTGGGTTGGTGTGTTCATGTATATGTGTGATTATTTCATGATGGTTGTAATTATGTGTTGGTTATCGTTCGGGCCGTTGAATTCGCTGAACGATACCGTCGTTGCTGTAGTGTTTATGTGTGTATTACTTTACTATGGTAATCGTTGTATATGATATGTGTTATGATTCCTTGTTGTGCTGAGTTGGCATCTCCGCTATGTTGATTTGCGACGTTATGCCCTATTGTGTCTAGCATTTGTATTTTTGGTATGCCGAGCCGAGGTGCATCAACCGTGATGTGCCGGGGCATGTATGTGTAAATTGTCCTCGTCAGTAATGCTTTTCAAGTGTGGACCCGAGAGACACAGGATCCAGTTTTGCGAGTTGGGTTTCGAGTCTTTCGGGGCACGAACTTCAGTACAGATATGAGGATCGGCTCTAAGAGGCCCATGGGAGATGTTTCTGTCGGTTGCTTGTTGTGTTGTCACCTTGATTTCGTGTTGTGAGTTTCGGGAACGACACTTCTTTTAGAAGAGGTCGAATATAATACCCGTATTATTTTTGGCTCCTGTATTTTCTCTTTCTCAATTCTATCGGCTCGCTCGTGTTCGTTGATACTTTCTGAACTTGTTCTGTATTCTGGTTTCATCGTTCGAACGAGATGTGATCTTGTTGTGGGTCGATCTGGTTATCGCTGTGACTTTTTCGAGTTCGGTTCGATTCTTGTGAACCTTGTTCGGAAGTGACATCATCTGGTTTTATTAGTTCTTTTATTCGAAGTGGATCGGATTTGGAACTCTTGCGTTTTCGACTCTGTCGACTCGTTTATGTTCGTTGACATTTCTGAGCTTGTCCTACCCCTTGCTTTTGTTGATCGAACGAGTGTGGTATTATTTCGGAATTATTCGGTTGTCCTTGTGACTTTTCTAGTGCTATTCCCTTTCATGTGGATCTTATATGAATGCACATCCTGTTGTTTTCACCGGATCATATATTGTCTCGAGTCGAGATGTGAACCTTGGAGTTGTTGTTTGAATTTTATTATCCTTCGTATTTCGGACATGATTGTTCGATTTTTGTTGTCTCGATCGTTTGTTTGTTCGGTTTTTGTTCTCGTTTCGTGATTGTTGAGCGTTCAGGCTCCTTCCTAATTCCCTTAAGTTCGGGAAATTGGTCTCGTTTTCGATCTTCCAACCCTTAGGCGGTGGAATTCCGTGTTTGTTCAGCGTTTGGCTCGCGTTTTGATTGATGAACCGTTGGGTTGGTCAATCGTATTGATTTTCGTTCGTTGTGTTTTGTGATTGTTCGGATAATTGACTCGATTGTATTATCCATTTGATGACGCTTGTCACTTGTTGGTTCTATTATATCCCTAACGGCGACGTTGTGTTGGTCGTCGTGGAGCGTGTTTTCACGCCGTATTTTCCGTTGCGTTGTTCGTAACGTTTCGCCGTTGGGCGTTAGATACGCGTTTCTTGTGTATCTCGTTGAGTTTCCTGGCGGGATATTTCTTGTCCCTACTTGTTTTAAGTTTCGGGACGAAACTTCTTTTAAGGAGGGTAGAATGTAATATCCGCAATTTTCGATTTTCGGTAAATTTCTTTTTTCGACCAGAGTCCGTTTTGATGACTCGTTCATGACCGTTTCGTCATTTCAAGAACGATTAATTCTGCACTTTTTGTCATCCGAGTTCGTTTCGGTGTCGTTTTGTTGAGTTCCGTGTCCTTAATCGACTTTTTCACGTGGGAGTTCGACTTTGTAAAGTCACCATTAATTCGTGGAAACTCCAAAAATTCTGAATCTTTGCAATATTATATAGCATCAAGTTAGCTTTCCAATGGTTCAAACGATGAGTCAATCGGAGTCCAGACGAAGGAGTTATGGTCGAAATAGCTAAGACTACACGATGTGCCTTTTTCGTGTTGGAGTGGACTGTACCGTGTGCCGCGGCAGTAAGCTGATTTCTGGGCGTTTTTTTTGTCCCTGGGCCGCGGCACACGGGCTTTTTCTGCGCTTTTTAGCAGATTTTCGAGGAGAAACATTCATTTTCTCCTCTCTTCTTCCTCCTACCATCCTAGGCGATTCTAAGTGCGACTTTGGGCGATTTGAGTGCTCCCAAACTTGTAGAGATCATCCACCTCAAGTCTTGTTGTAGATTTTCGACCTCTACTTGAATCATTCATCCAAATCAAGGTATTTTGGCTTGAACCCTTGATTTTGTAGATTTGGGGATTTTCCTTTTTGATTTCGATTCCAATCCGTTTTTAATCAATTAATTGTTGTATAAACGTTGTTTTGAACTTGTTCTACGGATTGGATACTCGTATCTTTGGTTCGTTCGACCCGAGGGGTGATTTCTTTATTCTTGAAGGGTCTTGAACATTTAATGTTCGATTAAATGTTCGAATGAGTTCCCTTTGATAGTTTGTTGGGATTTCTGTTGTTTTTGGCCTTGATTCTCGTCGTAATCATGTTTTATTATTCCTTACGGAGGATTATAGGTGCTCGATGATTCCGATGTTGAATTCCGTTGGTGATTGATGATTCATGTGGTTTTTTCCCGTAGTAATTTCGGTGCTATCGCGTTCTAGATAGTGTTCGGGAATTTGAGGGCTACCCGGCCGTATCCGTTCATCTTTCCATTGCTCGTGATATCGAGGCAAGTACCTTGCCCATACTATTCTTGTTTTATGGATATGATAATTAGTGATCGTCTAAATGTGGTTGTTTGGTCGTTTGAATTGAACTTTCAAAAGATTCGGTTTAGCCTTGTTAAAGGCTTGCTATCAAAACGCATGTGTTTTGAGAATGGTGCGTCTTGTAAATGACTATGTGAATCCTATGGATATATTCGGTGTTGATGATGTACTTGGTATTTGCGTGTGGACGCATATTATTTCATTTCAGTGCGTTGTGGTTTGACGTGGTGTTTTGCTAAGTGTTTGATGCCTCTGAGTGAATTGTTTGGATATCTTTGTTGCATTGTGTTATTTGTGTGAATGTGTGGATATGGTTGAAGGTCTACGGTGACACATGGCACGTGATCATGTGGTCAGGATGCAACAAGTGATTGATCCAACCGTGAGAGCCTGAGATAATCTACGGTGGCACATGGCATGCGATCATGTGGCCAGGATGCAACAAGCGATTGATCCAACCGTGAGATGTGTGTGATTTGTTTCGCTAGCCAGCTCGGGAGGGTCCTTATAGGCCTCGAGTGGGATTTGTGGCTTCGTCCCGGTCCTAGGCGATGCGCGTGCGTGATTACGTTGTGCTGATTTTTATGTCCGTCGAGGACACGTGATGTTGGGCTCAGGCCCTGTGAATTGTTGTCTGTTTTCTATTTGCGAAAACAAAACCTTTGGGTTGCGACCCCTGTTGATTTTTGGAAAGAGAAGGATTCGAAAATCCTAAATTATTCTCTATTAAAACTCTCGATGGCATTTTAAACTGTTTTATAAATTGTTTCCCTTTTATTGTGGCCTTTCGGTTTTTGGAATGTCTTACCCAAACTCATGCCTCGGGAAGTACTTTTCGTTACGTTTGAATCTTTGAGGATTTCCTGGTTATTGTTATTCGTGGAATGTGAATTGTATGGCTCGTATTTGCACTTTGTTCTTGCACTAGCAAAACAGTGGAGTTTTGCTAACCCCCGAGTATTCGGGGTGGATGTCTATTTTGCATTCGGGTTTTGGAGCACACGTGGTCGGCACGAAGGATGATGAAAGATGAACGATACTAATCACACGAGGATCCGTTGATGTCGTATTGGTCTAGTTGTATTTTCTTTTCCGCTGCAGTATCTTTTCCCCGTTGTACGGGAGTTTATTGTAATTTGACCCCTGCGTGGGTATGTGTTTGGAATTGAGTTGTATGTTATTTTTGAAAGACCAAATCGGTCTACTGAGTCATTTTAGCCTTAAGGGCGATGTTTAGATGTTTGATTTTAGTTATCAGCCTGGTAGATCCTCGAGGAGAGGGTCTACGGCATGTAATATCCCTGAGTGGATTGGGGGTGTTACAACTTCGACTTAAAAACCTTCTTTGCTACCTTCATAAACGAACAAACAAATCAGTATTCTTAAGTAGTTTAAAAGAACAGAACATCAACAAAAGAAACAAAGGGAATTAAATCTTGAAAAACAAAGGGTGTGTCAATAATGTCAATATGAAAAAACGCCTGAAATAATAGCATAATAGATCATAGAACTAAATAATTATTCGAATATAGCATTACAGTTAAGTAACTAGTATCCAAGATAAATTTTCAATAATGCATATCTGATCTGTTATCTTCAAGATATGATATAAATCATGGTTGATCCACTATTTATCTTTTGTGGGAGGACAGATAAAACTTTGGAGCACATATTTTTTGAATGTGATATGATAAATCCTGTTTGGGTGCATTGCTAGGCAGTGCGGAATTCCTCATCTTTGTGCGGCGGTGGTGAAGCAAAGCAGTTCATTCACAACGAACAGCAAAGAGCAGCTTCTTTAAGGCTTTGGCTGATCTCACAGCAATCCTTCCGGAATTTCGGATTTCAACCTCCATTGCCGCCAAAACCCATAGACATCAGACCAACATCAAAACCGTCGTCTGCCGAACTCATAAACATGAGATCAACATCAAAACCCACATATCCAAACTCAACTCGTCTGAAAATTAACACCAAAAACAAGCCCTCCAAAAATTATGTACGGGGTATCCAGTACTACGGGCCTAAAGCCCATTAATTTATATTAAACAAATGTAATAAACTAGAACAAGGAAATAAGGTAGCATCAACGAGTTGATCTTTAACAGTTCTCCTGCTGTTTTGCCATGTCCTCAAGGATGAAGGTCCAAAATTGTCAAGTCAAACAAAAAAAATTGTAGGGCCTAAAACGAACACCTAGGTAGTACGGAGATGGGGACGGAGACGAAAAACAGCAAAATCAATGTTTCCAAAAAACGGACACGGCATGGGTAGGGGAAAAAGATTAAATTCCAAAATTAAAATCCGTACATAATTCCAAAACTAAACTCCATACAAAATCTAACTTTCAGAAATTTACATTCTATATTAGCTAATTCACTGGCAGAAATTCATAACCCCTACATACATTCATATACAATAAAACAAAACAACAACAAAAAAGATGAAATGCACGTGCGCGGATCAACTGGAGTGGCTACTGCCCAATGCCCAGAAATTAGAAAAAAAGGGAGAGGGAGGGGAGGGGGGGAGGGAGGGAGAGGGGAAGAGAGAGAGAGAGAGAGAGAGAGAGAGAGAGAGAGAGGCGAGGGAGGGAGGGAGGGCGAGGGAGGGAGCGACGGGGTGAGGGGGGAGCGAGGGGGAGGGGGACGGGGGGAGAGAGAGGGGGGGAGGGGGAGGGGGGAGAGAGGGAGTGAGAGGGAGAGAGAGAGGGAGAGGGAGGGAGCGGCGAGGGGGGAGCGAGGGGGGAGAGAGAGAGAGAGGGGGAGGGGGAGGGGGGAGAGGGCAAGGGGGAGGGGGAGGGGGAGGGAGAAAGAGAGAGAGAGAGAGAGAGAGAGAGAGAGAGAGAGAGAGAGAGAGAGAGAGAGAGAGACTAAATATTACTTGTAATAATTACTTGTCAAATTATTAGTCAGGGGGACTAAAAAACAAACAAATCCAACTTTCACACACATGAATTAACATGCCATGACAAATGCCTAAAGATTGAAGTGACTCTAAAAAGACGACTTCAAACCATTATATATACCTGATATATGTGCAAAAAAAACATAACAAAAGTATTTCTCACCTCAACATGGGACAGAGATGGTTCTTTTTCCATTATGTCTCGAATTTCATCCTACATAACCATAATCGAATTAGTAATATTTAAGAAATTAAACAACTTAAGTTGGTTCAACTCTATATAGGCATTCAATGGACATACGTATTTTTGTGTTGTCTCGACATTTGGAAGTTCAGTGCCTTTCTTGCGAGTCGAATAGAACACATCAACCAAATTTGGTTTATTCCCCTTATTTGCTCCCTTTTTCCGTAAACAAATCATCAATTCTCAAAATAATTTTTATTCATATATAATTTCTCAACAACGAGAAAATAATCTAAATATTATATTTCTTACCAAATCATCCCAAATGACCTGCCTGAAAGGCTTGCTCCCTGTTCGATGCATTAGCCCTTTAGCATAATAACCTATGTTAATGGAGTTCCTTGCACTTCTTTCCTAAAATTTAAAAGAACTAGTATTATTGCAATAAATACAATGGAAGGAGCTAAAATGTGTCGTACCCAGCTTATGTACAAGTTACCTTAAAATCATCACTTGAATATATCTCCTTTATGAGCCACTTCCACTCATCCTTGTCGAGTCCGTTGGGTGGTTTACCTTTATATGCAGCTTGTAAGGTGATTTTCTTTTTGGTGACGTTATACCTTAATAAGTCCGCTCTCCAATTCGTCCATAACTCTCTCATATGCGCAAGAACATGCTCCTTGTAAGTTTCCGTATTTTCATTAGTAAAGACATCCTATAATACAATAAATAATCCAGGGGTGAGATCTTTCAGATTCAACTTGGATATCAATAATAATAATAATGATAATTGATATGCTTTGATGAAAATAGTTAGACTACCTAACTGTGTACAGTAGTACCAAGTGGAAAGAGAGAGAGAGGGAGAGAGAGGGAGGGAGGAATGGAGAGTTTATGCCTGACTGTTTAGTATTTGTTTTAATTTATATTTTTTAGGTTTCATCTTTTGATATTTAAATTAGTTAAATATTTTTAGAGCTTTCTTTATTTTATTCAAAAGGGGGAAGCTGAAATAGTTTATGCATTGATTCAAGGGAAAAAACTTAAATCTACTTATCTGACTTCTTACCGTAACAGCATTCCACATGTGTTCCTTTTCTCTTTCTCCAATATCATTCCACTTGTGCACTCTCAGAGGACACATATTTGTATCTCGCACTATGATTCCCAAATGTCTTGCAAATACTTTGTGATTCATCCCCACAGCTCGATTATTGTAGAAATCAATATCTAACTTTTCATTAGGTTTAAGCTTTGCAATTGCCTGACATTTGTTTCTTCCTCTTTTTTTTTCACTCTCATTTTTCTTCTTAGTAGTAGACGAGCCACCACCTTCAACTAAAATAAAATATTGTTCAAATCACTGACTGATAAAAATTAAAAAGACATATCAAAGGAAAGAAAGATGTGAAACCATTACCTTGTGCATCTTCTTGAATTGCTAAAGATTTACCCCTTACATTGTCATTGTCATTGACATTTTCAATATCATCCGAATCATGATCATGATCATCAACATTCTCATTGCCTAGTTGAATGTGCATATCCGCACCTTCAAATGAAGAATCCAGCTCATGGTCATCATTATTATCCTCATGAATTGAATCTGATGATGAATTCCAATCTTCTATAATGTTACTGCTTACACGAGGAGAGGGGGCAAATAATGGATTGAAGGAAGCTCCATGAACATTGACATTAGAATTATTCTTAGTAAAAAGCCCTTTTGCACGACTCTTTTGACCTTGATTTGACTTTAATTCATCACTGTCAGCTCCAATGCAAGATTTAGCTCCAACTTGTCTTTTGAAAGGATAAATCTCTGCTAACCTCTGTACACGTCCCCTTGCCAACCATTGAGGTGGTACATAATGCCTTTTAGAACCCAGCATAGAAGGTTTTTTACGTGCAGGCTCATTTGGACGAACCATTTCCTCATTTGGACGAACCACTTTTTGATAAAGATGAACCACTTTCTCATCTGTACGAACCATTTTCCCTGAAAATCATAAAATGTAAATCAATCAGGTGCATTTAGTAGTATATTATCAGCAAAATTAATTATTATTACCGATCAGAAAAGTAATGGAAGAAATATGCATCAAAATCTATGCATATCAAAATTTTAATCAGTGGGTTATTCTATGTCCCTTTAGCTATGTACTCTGCTCAGGCTAAATCGATACATCACATTTACATCCCTTTGAAGATGTGGATTATAATAGTGTAACCAAACACCCCAGCTGATTATATATTTATATGTTATGCTTATTTAAATACACGTGTATGGGTCACAGGTGAGCAATCCTGAATATCCCTTTAATAGATAATGTGAATAGAATAATTCTAAACTTCCCGTTAGTTATGATGAATCTTGATTTCAGGTGGTGTCTAATTGTTGGATTTGAATGATGTAGATGACATATCAGAACAGAGCAACCCTTTTTAAAGAGAAAAGTGCTTTCAGTGAAACACCCAGTACTCAGCGAATGAGAATAATAGAGTTGTATTATCAGCAGCTGCATCCTCTGAATACAGGAGGCTAAGAACAACAGGTATGTTACTCTCCCAGTTTGCAAAATAAACTCAAATACAAACCTTTTTAATAAAGGACACATTTAACACTTAACCTTAAAAAAAACAAAAGGCTCAATTCACATTTATTTAAATAAAAGCATGGAGACTACAAATTCATATTTCGGATTAGTGTTGTGCTGGGACGCATATGTCTGAAAATGAATTTTATTGGTTCAGGGTTGAGTTTGGTGGAGTTTAGGACGAGTAAGATAATGCAGCAAAGGGAGATGAGTAAAGAGAAGATTGAGGTGATTTGGAATTCGGCGGTTGTTGAGGTGTATGGGAGAAAGGCAAGTAGACTTTGGGTGGTTAAAAGGTTAACAATGTTGTCAGCTGCGAGGATTCAGATTTGAAGCTGAATGGGTTGTTTTTTGCTATTGGACACAAGTTTTTAGAGGAGCTGGAGCTTGATCCAAATGGGTATGTTGTGTCTAAGCAGTGAGTATAGCTACGAGTGTGAAGAGTGTTTTTTCTACTGATGGTGTTCAAGATAATAATTATAGGTAAACTATTATAAATGACCTTCAAGAAACCTATATATATCATCGCTATTCAAGTTACTCAAATGAGACCCTCCATAAGTTGTTGTGTCAAATCTTGTGTGGAAAGTAAGGGCTGACAACCTTGAGAAATTCTCTGCAGACTATAGTGAAATTTCTATCAAGTTTTCTTATTATTAAAAATATGGTAATAAAATACTTTAGAAAAATCGGGTAAACGAAAATCAAAGACACACATAACAATGCACACAACAAAGATAAATAAGCAATATTATCTCATAACAGAACAATGATTACATGTAACAGACTAAAAGTATATTAGTTATATACATAATTATAAAAACACATTATGGCACATAGAAGAATACATCTATTAGAAGACTGACTTTAGATTGTGTTTATAGCACAGTCATAAACATGTAATGTAGGTAATCATGACACACTTACAAACTACAACACAAACACATCATTGGTACAGCAAAGGTCTGACAAAGAGAATCAGGGCAAGTTGAGTTTCAGTATTCTTAAGGTTGAATTGACTCATTTCCGAGGAGAAGATTCAATAAACTGGATTCGTAAATGCAATAAGTTCTCTTCCACCAGGTTAGTGACAATCTCAAATGTGATTTAGTAGAGTTGTATCTTTTTTTTTTTAGTAGAGTTGTATCTTGATGGGAAAGCAGATACTTGGTTTCAAAGTTATAAATCTGTGAAAGGGTGTATGTCTTGGTTGGAATTTTGTGAGGATTTGATTAAAAGGTTGTGAGAAAAGGGGCATTGATGCTCAAGAGGAGTTTAACAAATTGGTTCAAATAGGATCAGTCATGGTATATATTGATAAGTTTTAAAAACTCAAGGCGGTTTGCTTTGTAAAAATGCTAGTTTGGGAGAGTCTTACTTTGTGTCTAGTTTCAAATCGGGTTTAAAGGGGAACAAACATTATCCAAATATGAGATGTCCTCAAAATGATTAATACAAACATAAAGAAGTTCAAAAACTACAAAATGATTAATACATCAGTACTTAAAAGCCTAAGGAAAGAACAACTAATAAATGAAACAGTCCTCTTCGCCCCTTCATATGTCCTCGCTCTTGACGTCTACTTAAATTATCCTTCAAATACTCGGATCTATTCCCACTTCGCTTCTACAAATTGTAGCACTTGCGTTTTCTTGAGGAAGATGCGACATATGTAGGTTCAAATAATTCACCATGTTGATATACACCATCTTCATTTCTACCATCATTTTCATCATCTGCCATCTCATTATAGTTGCGTGGTTCGGTCTTTGACACGAGTTGCCAACCTTTATTAATGTTGTCGTTGACATAGAAAGCTTGTCTCGCTTGACTAGTTAAGATAAATGGTTCATTAGTTTCTAATTGCTTGTTGCAATTAACGCTAACAAATCCATATTCATCACTTTTGACTCCTCTTAACTTATCATATACATCCCACCATTTACATCGGAATAACACAACTCGATTCCGCCCAAGGTACTGGATTTCTATTATATCAGTTACTACTCCATAATAATCTATGTTCTCATCTCCATTCCCCGTGTTTCCAATCACAACCACCCCACTATTTTGGGTTCTCAAAGATTTTTCACGATCTTCTGTGTGAAACCTATAACCATTAACGATATAACCATTGTAAGATGTCACATATTGTGTTGGCCCACATGACAATGAGAGCAAATTGTTCATTTTCGTGCTCTTATCATTTTCGTATAACCGCGCGACCTAGCAAAAGGCAATAATCAAACATTAATTTATTTATTTATTTGAATTTCATTCGTCCAAAAACATGATAAAAAGTAAATTGCTTACTTCATTCTTAAACCATTTCTTAAAATTATGGCTCCATTCCTCTTCGGTGATTCCAAGATTCGTCGATGCATGAGCTTCATAAAACTCTCTATAAAAATGAAAGTACTTAAAAATTGACAACTTAAGAAAAATAGAAGGAAAAAATGATAATAGTTAGATTCATACCTAAGAAAAGGTTGAAAGTCATCACAATTCTTTAAAATATAAATGTGAGCTTGATTCAAATCACGCTTTTGGAGATCTTTAAAAGTTGCAGCTCCTAAACCTCGGCCAGGATGACTAAAAATAGGCAATGTTCCACCACCACCACCACGTACATTTTCATAATTACGACCAAGACGATTAAATCTTGTCTCTACATTATGCAGATACGTACCTTGAGCAAAGAGTCATACACTCATCTACTAAATATCCCTCCGCAATTGAAGCCTCTGGATGAGCCCTATTCCGTATATATGACTTAAGTGTATACATGTATTGTTCAATGGGATACATCCATCTGAACTGAACAGGACCTCCAATTTTAGCTTCATTTGTTAAATGAATTGGTAAATGCATCATCACATCAAAGAAGGAAGGAGGAAAGATCTTCTCTAGTTTGCAGAGAGTGATCGGGATTTGAGACTCTAGCTGCTCCAAGTCATCCACATTAAGTACTTTAGCACACAACGAAGTAAAGAACATTGACAACTCAATTAATGCTTCACGAACATCTGGAGTGAGAAGACCACGTATTGCTAAAGGAAGGAGATGCTCGAGTATTATGTGGCAATCATGGCTCTTCAAACCCGAAATTTTAGCATCCTTGGAGTTTACACAATAAGAAATATTTGATGATAAACCATCAGGAACTTTTAGATCTTTTAAAAAATTACAGAAAGTTCGCTTCTCAGAAGGAGAAAAGGTATATGGAGCTGGAGGCATCTTAAATTTGTCCCCTTCTTTGACTGGATGCAACATTGACCTCAACCCCAAAGCTTCCAAGTCATGACGTGAATTTAAGGTGTCTTTGGTCTTCCCTTTGGTGTTCATAATTGTCACAAGAACACTGTCGCATATGTTCTTCTCAATATGCATCACATCTAAATTGTGTCGTAATAAATGCGTCCTCCAGTATGGAAGCTCAAAGAAGATACTTCTTTTATTCCAGTTGTCCCCCCTAAGATCATGAGATATTTTTGTCTTCACACGTGGATCCTTCGACAATTTGATGTTCTTGAGATCCTCAAGTTGACGAAGAATATCATCAATTGAACAAGGTTTTGGAGGTAGACCACGCTCGACAACTCCATCAAATGAATCCTTATCCTTTCGCCATCTATGATTCTTTGGCAAATAGCGTCGATGGCCCATAAAGCATTCCTTACCCCCATTACATAGCCTCATCGATCGTGTGTCTTTAAGACAACAAGGGCATGCCAAATACCCCTTAGTACTCCACCCAGATAACATCCCATATGCTGGAAAATCGTTAATGGTCCACATTAAAGCTGCACGTAGTTGAAAATGATGTTGGGCTGCTGCATCAAAGGTCTCCACACCAGTTTCCCACAGTTCCTTCAATTCCTCAACTAAAGGTTGCAAGTAAATGTCAATTGCATTGCCGGGCCCTTTAGGACCAGGAATAAGCATTGATAGAATCATATTAGACTGCTTCATACAAAGTTCAGGGGGCAAGTTATACAGAATAAGTATCACTGGCCATATACTATATGATGTCTTTAAATTTGCAAAGGGTTGAAAACCTTCACTAGCAAGCCCTAGCCTAACATTTCGAGGATCCGCAGAAAAATTAGGATTACTTTTGTCAAAATAATTCCAACCTGATCCATCAACAGGATGTCTCCGCGTACCATCTAGCTTCTTTTTACCATGGTGCCACCTCATCAAAGAAGCTGTCTTCGAGCACATATATAATCGTTGGAGCCTTGGTTTTAATGGAAAGTATCTTAGTGTCTTATGAGGTATTCGTTTACCATTTGTCTTACACTTGTTCTCCCCATTGTGTTTATCAAGTTTCCATCTTGATGCACCACATATATTACATGCATCGAGCTTATCATTCTCCCTCCAATATAACATGCAATCATTAATACATGCATCAATTTTCTAATATGATAGCCCAAGGTCTTTCATGATTTTCTTGGACTCATAATACGAATCTGGCAAATTTGATCCCTTAGGAAGAAGATCATTCTTCAGGAATTCTAGAAGCATGGTAAATGACTGGTTGCTCCAACGGCCAAGAGTCTTAAAATGAAGAAGTTTTAAGAGCGCAGACATTCTAGAACTCTTGCAACCTTCATAAACCGGATGTTGTGAATCTTTCAACAATTTATAAAATTTCTTAGTGTCAGCGTTTGGCTCCTCAACATCATCATGATCATTATCATCAAAGGAGGAACCAACATCATTGTACTCCGGATATAAATCCCTTAAAATACCAAGCACTTCATCTTGGTTTTCATTTCCTTCTACAACATTATCCCTCGATGAAGGCTCACCCAACCTTTTCCCATGATGATACCAGAAGGTGTACCTTTTGACGATTCCAAAAACTAATAAGTGTTCCCACACTTTCTCTCTATCACCAGACCCTCCATTCATACATTTGCAACAAGGACAACGAATAATATTAGTTCCTAACTTCTGAAATGCATAGTCTATAGAACTATTAACTCCCACTTCATATGATGGGTCATTTACGTAGTCTTCAATGGCCATCCAGTCCTTACTAGGAGTCATTTCCACCAAGTAAAATGGAAATATATGTTATATATAAAATATCTGCAAAAGAAAACACAACAGTCATTTATGTTGGTATGGGTTTAGTTTAGTAACTACACCATTTTAAGAGATTGTCTGGAGTTGTTGAGTCGGGATAGGGGGTGGAAGTGGCACATGTTTTTAGGGGGCAGATGAAGGTTGTGGAAGAACCTCCCACGGAGGCGTTGAGGTTTATGGCGGATGATGAGAGTGGTGTCCTTCATTAACGACAGGCTTCTACATTTTGGGCTGTAATGGGCTGGTTGTGACGACCGAAACTAAAATTCCTTGTTGATAGTGTGATATATATACTTATAACGTCTCAAATTTCAATTTGTCGTTATTACTTTGGCGTTAATAATGTAAATTCTAGTGAATTAATTACCAAATTACCAGACTGTACATGTGAGGCTAGAGCTGAATTAATTATTTATTGGACCTTGAAGTCCTCTGACATTTATTGAACAACAGGAAGAAAGAAGGTAAAATAGAAGATGGGGTATTGATGATGAAGTGATTTTCCCAGCACTGGGATTTCTTATTAACCTGAAACTTTTCAACCTGTAATAAATCATGTTTGCTTTGGTTTCCCTTGTATTAGTGGACAAGCTTTGTGCACTACAGCTGCTGTTCTTGGAGGAATGAGTTTGGCATCTCAAATATCTTAAAAAATCGTAAGTTGACGAAATAAATTTGCCTTTTCTTCCCTTTTACATTTATTTATATTTTATTTTCCCCTGAAGTTGGAAAAAAAATGAAAAGAAAAGGAGCTTGTATTTTTGATGTAATTATTAGCTAATCAATCTGGATATAATAATAGGTTGCACTCTCGGGAGGAATTCTTTTCATTATTTTTGGAATTCAATCCTTTCTTTCAACGGTTGAGTCGTGATTACTCCAAATTACTGAAGGTAAATCGGTCTGTACTGCTTTTGGCTTTCGGAATATGGTTTCACTATTACTCGAATAGATGGACACATAACAGTTGCTTCATTATGTTGCTGCCTAATATGCTTGTTGTACTGAAAACTTCTCGTTTTTGCTGTTCACATGCAGAGGATGAAGGCGACTCACTGTGGTTTAGAAAATATAGACTGAATTTTTTTAGGAATTGTTATCCACTAGTCATGGATTGGGATGGCAGTACATTGAGAAAACAGATAGGTAGAGCAGAGCTCGATTTACAGCACCAGTTCCGGGGTGGGCTGAGCATAAATTTTCAACATATCTTTGCAAAGACAGAATTTAGCATAAAAATAACAATTGAAGCAAACAGAGAATTCAGTAAAAGTAGAATAAAAATTCATGACAAAAAATTCAATTCAATTTCTGTTTCATAAACAACAACTAACAACTAAAGATTAAAATTGAAAAAATTGTAAGGAATTTGTAATCAAGAAACTAGACATCAGGAGCTTACCAGATCAAGGGTTATGCCACAGCAGAAGGCTTCTCCAAAACAGCAATCGAGTAATCGATGGACTTAGAAAATTGAGTAATCGATGAACCCTGGAGGAGTGTGGTTTTAAGGGACTTAGAAAATTGAGTAATCGATGGCTTCTCCAGAACAGCAAAAATGAGTAATCGGTGAAGGGCTGTCGTTGAGGAAAAACGAGTTGCGGTTGAGAGAAAACCCTGGAGGAGTTGAGGTTTTGAGGTATTAATGAGACAAATCGAGTAAGAGAAGTTTTTTTTTTATTCTGGATTTTTTTGTTTCTGCGGAGAGTCGAACTCCAATTTGGAGTAGTCATCGATTTTTTTTCCCCAATAACGATGGACTTCTTATTTTTGGATTTCATCTGTTTGGGTTTTTACGACCATACTAAAATTCCTTGTTAATAATAGTATATATATATATACTTTTTAACGTCTAAAATTTCAGTTGATCGTTATTGCTTTGTCGTTAATAATGTGAATTCTAGTAGTGTCTATTAGGTTATATATTGAGTATTTGATTGATTTAAACTATTTTTAGGACTAATTGGTTTAAATAGAGATTGATCATATCCTATTTTTACTAATGAAACCTTCTTGATTGATTGTTGAGTGATTTGGAAACATATCTTTTCAATCTATCAAATGTTAATCTTGTTATCAACATCTTAAGATTGCGAAAGTGGTTAAGACACCTTTTATTACGAAAGTACAGAGGTGAAAAGTTGATTACTCGATGAACGATCGTTTATCCTAAAAATAGTCAAGTTAGAGAAATGAAAGGACTAATTGGTTTAAATAGAGATTGATCATATCCTATTTCTACTAGTGAAACGTCCTTGATTGATTGTTAAGTGTATTGGAAACACATCTTTTCAATCTATCAAGTGTTAGTCTTGTTATCAACATCTTAAAAAAGCAAAAGTGATTAAGACATCTTTGATTACGAAAGTACAGAGGTGAAAAGTTGATTACTCGATAAACATTCGTTTTTTCTTTTATATCCGTATAAATCAATTCCGATACTTAATTAAAAACCTAATTTAATGAACCCGTATTCCCCTAGATTTTATAAATTCCCAACTCATTTTAATTCTATTCATTTTCACTAGTTAAAAATAGTCTAGTATAAATAGTCTAGTATAAATAGTCTTAATATAAATAGTCTAGTATAAATAGTCTTAATATAAATAGTCTAGTATAAATAGTCTTAATATAAATAGTCTAGTATAAAAATAGTCTTAGTAAAAAATAGTTTGGTTTAAAATATAGTGCATTTAATTTAGTTAATATTTAAAAACCCAAAAATATATTTTAGAATATTTTAGTATTTATTTCTTGCAATTTGTAACAAAATATTATACGAAGCCCTGTTGGACAATCCTTGAGAGAAAAGACATTGGTAGAACTTACCACAACTACTTATACCTCGTATATATTTGCGAGCGACTCAAGAACTCCTGTTTTTAAGATAAGTTTCTGTCCGATCAGATATCACCGTTGGAAACATCATGACTAGCATCTTACCACGTCGAATGATGATAGAAATATTCTGAGATTGATTATCCGTATTCATGACGTTACCATATTGATCGTAGACGTCAAGTTGTTATCACTTTTGTTAAATAGACTTAGGAAAGAATCATACAAGATTTGCATCCTTTCTTATAAGTTGGAATTGTTAGTTCATCTTCATGGTTAAATCAGGATGTAATGATGATATTGGAATCTAGTGCATCGACCTTAAGAACACCAAACTTCACATGAGAATTGTAATCAAGATGGAATATGGTGTTGTGATAATTATGCGTATTCTTGTACCTCGAAGATGTTTGAATCCATGAGATCATTTGTAATAGGATGAACGTAATATGCATGGAGATAACGTATATTAAACACTGAGGATTTCGTAAGTTTCATCACGGTTAGAACAGTCGACTGCCCAGGGAAGAACTGTCATACATGTTTAGCGTGCGCTAAGCTTTATAGTTAACGTGTGCTATCGGGCATAAGTTAACGTACGCTACGCTTGGAACGTAACGTGCGTTATATCATCAGACGAGTCAAGTCGACTGATCAGAGAGGAACTGTCAATACATAGTTAGCGTACGCTAAGACCTTGTTGTTTACGTACGCTAATGAAGTTGGCTTAATGTATGCTACCAAAGGTACGTAACGTACGTTAAGCAAGTCAGACATGTTACATTTTATGAACTTCCAACCATAATTTGGATTGTTGATGTTCGTACGACTTGAGATGAATTCTATATTATCTCTTTTGCTAAGGTTCGAGCTTAGAAACATGATTGATCGAAGGGGACGACCTTTAAGTGTTTTGATATTCGTGGAAGCTTTATTCTTGTCATCGAACCGAGGCAAGTACTTTAATTGGAATTGTTTATGTTATGTCAGTTATATTGTGATTGTATTATGTACATGTGTTGTGATTAAATGTCCACCATGCGTTGATCCGACGGGAATAATCATGGGAATCTATAGCTGTGTGCGCTGGATCGTTGGACAGGTAGTTCCACCATGCGTTGGTCCGACGGGATCATCATGGGAATCTATAGTTGTGTGCGCTGGATCGTTGGAATACCATCAGCATGTTGAGACTGTCATGATGTGATATGTGTTGTTATTTCTCGTTGGAGAAACTTGTTATGATTATTGTTGATTACATCACTGTTGTATGATTATCGTACTTGTACTAGCATCGTTTTGCTAACCCCTTTAGGGGTGAACATTTGTGTATGTTCAGGATCCAGGAGAAGTACAGGAAAACAACCACTAGAGATGCATGACGACGAGGGTGCAGAGTGATGTTCCGGCCGTGTTTCATTGTCTGTTGTTGTGTTATTTTTAATAAGTACTCGAGTACGACGTCGAATCTGATGATTGGATTTTGGTGATGTATTAATATTTTCCTTTGGATAATTATGTTTTCGGTATGTTTTATCCAGAACTGTTGTATTCATTCTGGTTACTTTCATATGTTGGTCCTTGTTGTTTTCTTTTCATTTCTTCAGCCTTGTAAATTCTTAGGAAAAGGATTTACAGCGCTGTAATATTCCTGAATATATCGAGGGTGTTACAGAATATGGTATCGGAGCTAAGATTATGGATATATTGGCCATTGGGTTAAAATAGGGGTCATATATGTATTTTGAGATAACCGGCCGCGAATAACATCACTGTACTGCCTACGTCCTCATGCGAGCGGTGGTTGTAAGTTCCTAAACTCTATCTCGTTCTTTACATGTTGTATCTCTTTATACTCAAACATTAGAATGATATGTAGACGACATTCCTTCCTCATCTCGCACAGAACTGCCATCGGCGACTGCACCAAACTGCCGGCCGTCGTTCACCGAATTTAATTCTAATCGTAGCATCGGACGTTTAATTTGAAAAAAAAATGAGCGGTGCGGCGGAGAAACCATCGACCACAAAAACTCCAGCTGATTTTCTTAAATCAATACGTGGGCGACCTGTTGTAGTCAAATTGAACTCCGGCGTCGACTACAGAGGTATTCTTGCATGTCTGGACGGATACATGAATATCGCAATGGAACAAACAGAGGAGTATGTGAACGGCCAATTGAAGAACAAATACGGGGATGCCTTCATTCGAGGAAACAATGTACTCTACATCAGCACATCCAAGGGAACCCTGGCGGAAGGGGCTTAGCCTTGTTTCTCCTGACCGATAAAACTGGTGTAACTTTCTGCATTATCTGTAATATGTACACAGCGCTGCGTTACTTATTTCTGTTAAGACATAGATGTGGTTAAATCGGGTTTTTTATTCCGATGTTAGAAGGCAATTTTTTTTCCCAGTAACTTCCCTCCATTAAATATTGGACTGTTGGCATTTCAAATCCAAAATTACCATTTTCAAAAAAAAAAAAAAAAAAAAAAAACATTAGAATGATATTGTTTCCTGTATATTGAGTATTTATGCTTACAGTATGTTGAGAGGTGGACGTGGACGTGGTCGCGGTCGCGGACGCGGATGAAGGAATTCTGAAAGAGAAGCTTCGCCTTCTAATCATGCCAGCCACAACTCAGACGAGCTACAGACATCTATTAATAATGAACTGGAACCTGTTGTGCCCGAAATCCTTCGTCAGATGGTGAACCAGATGACTGAGTTCGCCCAGGTCGTGGACCGAATGCAGGTGGCAGTAGGGTTACAACAAGGAGATCGACAATAAGGTATCCCAGACATGGGAAATCGAGGCGACCGATGGCTGCAAGAGATGGCAAAGATGCAACCACCTAAATTCGACTGCTTTTCTAAGACTCCCACATGGGACCATTGGTTGAAGGAATTGGAGAAATTTTTTTCCGGACGATCGGAGAGCCTCTATTGCTCAGTACTTTCTGATAGGGGAAGCATCCGAGTGGTGGGAAGCCATCCGGCCTCCAGATCATGATGATGACTGGACAAAATTTAAATTGATGATGGAAGCTCAGTACTACCCTCGTCCTGTGAGAGAAGCAAAGTTCGGGAATTTTTCTCCGCACAGCCATCAGACGAACCCGTATCCCAGACAATTAAGACGTTTAACCAACAGATGGCGTTTGTTCGACACCTGGTCAGAACAGATGCGAAGATGATGATCCATTTTGATATGAGCCATGTATTATTCGGAATTGTGATCTCGATAATTGGAGTATGATATTTCTCATAATTGTATCTCTGTACGTGAGTATAGCAACATGTAAATTCTCTCATGCAAACTCGCGATAACATACGCTAAGAACGTAGCTTAACGTGCGTTATCGGCTAAAACTAGCGCACGCTACGAATGAAGAATTGCGTGCGTTAGGTAGTCAATTATTGAAGTAGGCGGCTAGCACATGCGCCAGCCGGACATGGGTCCGGATAAGATTCCCGTGGGCGAACCTGGACAATTTTGGAGTCAACGCTTATTAGCGTGCGCTAAGGATAATAGGATAGCGTGCGCTAATCAGCTAATGTGCAGAAACATTATATAAGGGACAACACCCTCATTTCATTTGGTTACGTTTCCTTTACTCATTCTTCATATCTTGGAAAGTCCAGAGAGCCTTCCCTACTTCTTAAACACATATAAACTGTAATACCCGAGATTTCTGATATGTATTTGGAACTTGTGATATTGTAATTATTGTACTTTTGTCTGAGTATTATTCTCCGTATTTCATAATCCGATGTTGTCAAGCGTATGATTTCGTGTATGTGATTTAGAAATTGTAATTCTGCGCATGTAGCGCATGCTATCGGCTATGTGTAGCGTATGCTAACATAGACTCAATAGCGCACGCTACAAAGAATTATTAGCACACGCTATGCGTGGTCAATTTGATTGAGACGTGCGGTAGGTGAGATCTGGCCGGGGGACCCCTGTCGGATCGTGTCGGGATGAACCTGGACGGCTTTCGGGAAAAGCCATGTCAATGCCTTAGCGCACGCTACAGGTATATGCGTAGCGCACGCTAAGTGCTGAATACAGTTAAGTCAGTGAGCCGTTAGCGCACGCTACGAGCAGGTACTAGCGCGCGCTAATAGCCATTTCTTATAAATAGGACAGCATCCTATTCGTGATTTCAGTTCTTTCTTCTCCCATACCCGAATTCTTACACTTAGAACATAACTTCCTCCATCCCCAAACACTTCATATCAACATCCTAGCTCGTGATTGAAGATCATATATCGTTGGAGATTGGTGTTCAAGCCTTCGGTGTTGGATTGCTTCGATTTCCTCCGTGTTCTTCACTACTTTGAGGTAGGTGATTCTTCACCGATGTTAGTAATGTTCTTAAGGACGTTTGATCATGTTTTGATAGCCAGTTATTTCGTTTATAATCGGTCATCACATGTTAGAAGGATACTTTTGACGTATCGGCACTATATATCGTATGAACCTTTGAACCATCTTAGTATATGGACTCCTAAGCGTTTTCAAATCGAATTATGATCAGTGATCGGATATTACCTAGATTGTTGCGTTTTACACATTGGAATCATGCGTTTTGGAACGTAGGACGAACGGAACTTAGAATATTTCTTGAAGATCTAAAATGAATTATGATGTTGAGATGATTATCCGTATATTTGTATCTCATAATCATAGAACTTCCAGAAACCTTATTAGCATGATATGCTCGAGGATGACTTGTATTATCACCATAGAATCCATGTGTTCATCACCATTCAACCCAGTTTTCTGTTAGCAGTATTCTGCCATGCAAGATTAGCGCACGCTAACATATGTAAGTTAACGTGCGCTATCGGGGTTAAGTTAGAATATGGTATCAGAGCTAAGATTCATGGATATATTGGCAGTCGGGTTAGTTGGGTCTGTTTATGTTATTTGATTATTGGTCGTTCGTAACATCACTGTTGAGCCAGCATCGTCGTGTGGACCGTGGTTGTAAGTTCCTAAATCTCAAATACTACCGTTTTATTTTATTCATGTTTTGTGAACATTGATGGATGTACTTTTAGAAAGTTTGCCCTGGATATTGAGTATTTATGTTTACAGTATGTTGAGAGGAGGTCGTGGACGCGGACGCAGCCGTGGATGCGGACGTGGAAATGCGAGACAAGAAGAGTCGATATCTACCCCAGAGATAACCGCTAGTCGAACGGATTCCCATTCCGGGGGACAGCAGGGATCGGAAAATGATAATGCAGATCCTAACGTGCCGGGAGTGCTTCAGCAGGTGGTTGCCTAGATAAACCAGTTTGCTCAAGTTGTGGATCGCATGCAGACGGCGATGGGACAGCAGCATAACGTGGACAATCGAGGAGATAGATGGCTTACGGAGGTGATCAAATTGCATCCTCCGAAATTTGACGGTTCTGCTGAGACGCTTTCTTGGGATCACTGGCTGAAGGAATTAGAAAAGATTTTCGCAGGGATTAACTGTCCCAACGATAGGAAGGTTCCGGTCGCCCAGTATCTTCTGACAGGGGAGGCTTTTGACTGGTGGGAGGCCATTTGACCGGAGGAGCACAATGTTGACTGGACGGAATTCAAATTGATGATGGAAGCGCAGTATTGTCCTCGCCCAGTTAGAGAAGCCCGAGTTCGGGAGTTTTTCTCACCACAAAATTCAGAAGCATCTGTGACGGACGTGATTAAGACCTTTAATCACCAGCTGACTTATGTGCGCCACTTGGTCAGGACTGAGGCGGAAAGGATTTTCCATTTTGACATGCGAATGAAGCCGGAAATTCAGCAATATATGTCCGGATTTGAATGTACCACCTTACGTCAGTATCGGGACAAGGCGTTGGCCTATGATATGAAGGAGGCAGCAGTAGATAAATCGACGGAAGCAAAGAAACAGAAGGTGTCTGGTAACTTCACGGAGAATAAGACTAGCGGGCCTCGTAGGGGTCAGTCCTCTTTTCATTCATCCAGGAGACCTCCGCATCCTTCTCGAGGTGGAAAGAAGTTCCGGGCAGCACCAACTGTTTCAGACGCAGGGAAGAAGTGTTATAACTGTGGCAAACCGGGACATGTTCGACGTGATTGTTTCGCGCCTGCTGTGACCTGTTTCGAGTGTGGACAGGAAGTACATCGCGCAACATTTTGTGGGAATGCGACCCGATCTTTTGGTACTCGCACTACAGCTCCAGTTCCGAAGGAGACGAGTGTGAACCAGACGCAGCAGAGTGGATTTCAGCAGCAGAACGTTGGGAAGAGAGAGACATCCAGTGCTGGGTCCATTCCTCCGCGCCTATACGAGATGAGGAAATCTGATGATCAGAACACTGCTATTGCATCAGGTACAATTCAAATCCTTTTGCAACCAGTTAGTGTTTTATTCGATTCCGGAGCTACACATTCTTTTGTATCATTGAACTGTGTAAATCGTTTGAAAATCTCGTGCTTATTTGATTGTGAACCATATGTTGTGGGTTTGCCGAGTGGAGAGAGAATTGTGGGAACCCTAGAGGCTAGAGATTTTCCAGTAACTATAGGAGGGAGAGATTGGCTATCGAACCTTATTGTAGTTGACATCTACGGTGATGATTTAATTCTCAGAGACGATTGGCTCAACCGTTATGGAGCTATTCTGAATTACCGAGAGAGAGTCATTTCTATCATTGCTGATGACGGATCTGAACACTTATTCCGAGGATGGAGACCAGGAAGCTCGGGAAAATTGATCAAAGCAATGAAGGCCGTGAAATTACTGAAGCAAGGATGTCACGGACTTTGGTGCTATGCCATGAGGAAAGAGGAAGGAGTGGAGCTCTCGTCTATTTCAGTTGTAAATGAGTTCTCAGATGTATTTCCTGATGAACTACCTAGGTTACCTCCGCAGAGAGAAGTGGAATTCACTATCGAATTAGAGCCTGGAGCAGCTCCTATTTCCAGGGCACCATACCGCATGGCGCCAACCGAGATGTATGAACTCAAGAAGCAACTGGAGGAATTGTTACAGAAGGGCTATATTCAACCTAGCGTTTCTCCTTGGGGAGCGCCCGTTCTCTTTGTCCGGAAGAAAGACGGATCCCTCCGACTGTATATTGATTACATGGAGCTCAATAAGATGACGATCAAGAATAAGTACCCTATACCTCGGATGGACGACTTGTTTGATCAACTGCAAGGGGCGAGGGTATTCTCGAAGATTGACTTGCGATCAGGATACCACCAGTTGAGAATTAAGGAATCAGATATACCGAAATCTGCTTTCAGATCCCGGTACGGGCATTATGAATTCGTGGTAATGCCGTTTGGGCTTACCAATGCTCCTGCAGTGTTCATGCAATTGATGAATCGGGTATTCTTGGAATACTTGGATAAATTTGTGGTCGTCTTCATTGATGACATCTTGATATATTCGAAGGATGCAGGGGAGCATGCCGAGCATTTGCGTGTGGTTTTGAGCACTTTGAGGAAGGAACAGCTGTATGCAAAGCTTTCAAAATGCGAATTCTGGCTTAAGGAAGTAACTTTCCTTGGGCATGTGATATCAGCTGACGGAGTTCAGGTGGACCCGAAGAAAGTCGAAGCAATCTTGGAATGGGAAGCTCCTAGTAATGTGAAAGAAGTCCGAAGTTTCCTAGGACTTGCCGGATATTATCGCCGCTTTGTAGAGGGATTTTCCAAAATTGCTCGTCCGCTCACTCAGCTATTACAGAAAACTCAAAAGTTTAAGTGGGATGAGAAATGCCAGGCTGGTTTTGATGAACTTAAGAAGAGACTGACGACAGCACCTATTCTAGCATTGCTAGATGGAACTGATGGATTCATGGTTTACATCGACGCTTCAAATCAGGGTCTGGGATGTGTGTTGATGCAAAGAGATAAGGTGATTTCTTATGCTTCTCGGCAATTGAAACCGTATGAAGTAAATTACCCGACTCATGATCTGGAGTTAGCAGCTGTAGTCTTTGCACTGAAAATTTGGAGACATTATTTGTACGGTACTCATTGTCAGATCTTTACCGATCATAAGAGCCTCAAGTACATTTTCAGTCAGAAAGAATTAAACATGAGGCAGAGAAGGTGGCTGGAATTGATCAAGGATTACGACTTGGAGATTCTCTATCATCCGGGGAAAGCAAACATAGTAGCCGATGCCTTGAGCCGAAAGCCTGTTTCTTTTCGAGTGTTGGAAGCACTTACATCCCAAACCAGTATTCAACGGGAACTGATCCGCGAGGGGATTGAAGTATGGGCACCAGGAATTCAAGGGCAACTATGTGTGATGGAACTGACTTCATCACTAGTCGAGGAGATCAAGTCTAAGCAGTTGGACGATTCTCTGATCCTTCGATTATGTGACGAAGTAAAGAAAGGAAAAGCCCCAGGATTCGTGTTACAAGACGATGGAGTTCTGAGATTTCAGAGTCGACTTTGCGTTCCCGATGATGAGGATCTGAGACGGACTATTCTGAAGGAAGCTCACAGCGCGCCCTATTCTATTCACCCGGGCAGCAGTAAGATGTATAAGGATTTAAAACAAAATTTCTGGTGGGGGAATATGAAGAAGGACGTAGCAGAGTACGTTTCGAAGTGCTTGACTTGTCAGCAGGTTAAGATTGAACATCAGCAACCTGCCGGAATGTTAAAGCCGCTTCCGATCCCCGAATGGAAATGGGAGGATATCTCGATGGATTTCATCACCAGTATGCCAAGGACTAGAACGGGAATGAACATGATTTGGGTTGTAGTTGATCGACTAACCAAGTCGGCTCATTTCCTAGGAATTAAAGATACATGGGGACCTGAGAGATTGGCGCGAGTATTTATTGCGGAGATAGTCAGATTGCATGGGACGCCGAAGACCATTATTTCGGATCGAGATGGTCGCTTCGTGTCGCACTTCTGTAAAGCAGTTCACAGGGCTTTGGGAACTGAGCTCAACTTTAGCACGGCTTATCATCCCCAACGGACTGATCCAAAGGACTATACAGACAGTAGAAGACATGCTTAGAGCTTGTGCATTAGATTGGTCAACTGATTGGGAAGTTCACTTTCCCTTGATCGAGTTCACCTATAATAATAGTTGGCATGCTTCTATTAAGATGGCACCATTTGAAGCTTTGTACGGGAGAAGATGCCGATCACCCCTGTGTTGGGATGATTCTTCGGATTTGATCGGGACGGAACCAGAATTGATTATTCAGACTCAAGAGAAGATAGCTTTGATTCGAGCAAGACTGTTGACTGCCCAGAGTCGACAAAAGTCTTACGCAGACGTACGTCGTCGTCCTCTAGAGTTCGACGCTGGGGACCATGTGCTATTGAAGGTGTCTCCTACACGAGGGATTTTCCGTTTTGGGAGGAGAGGCAAGCTTAGTCCGAGATATATCGGACCATTTGAGATCCTCGAGAGAGTTGGAGATTTAGCATACAGGTTGGCCTTACCGCCATCGCTAAGTCACGTTCACAATGTGTTTCACGTATCCCAATTGCGGAAGTATGTACCAGACCCCAGCCACGTCATTGATTTTGACGAGATCGAGATAGCTAATAACGGCACCTTCGAAGAGAGACCAATCAAGATACTTGAGAGTCGGATCAAACAATTGAGGAATAAACCAATACACTTGGTTAAAGTACAATGGTCACGACATGGAGTCGAAGAGGCCACTTGGGAAACGGAGGACAGTATGAAGGCTAGATATCCGGAGTTGTTTTCATCTTAAGTTTCGGGACGAAACTTCTTTTTAGGGAGGAAGGATGTAATACCCGAGATTTCTGATATGTATTTGGAACTTGTGATATTGTAATTATTGTACTTTTGTCTGAGTATTATTCTCCGTATTTCATAATCCGATGTTGTCAAGCGTATGATTTCGTGTATGTGATTTAGAAATTGTAATTCTGCGCATGTAGCGCACGCTATCGGCTATGTGTAGCGTACGCTAACATAGACTCAATAACGCATGCTACAAAGGATTATTAGCGCACGCTATGCGTGGTCAATTTGATTGAGACGTGCGATAGGTGAGATCTGGCCGGGGGACCCCTGTCGGATCGTGTCGGGATGAACCTAGACGGCTTTCGGGAAAAGCCAAGTCAACGCCTTAGCGCACGCTACAGGTATATGCGTAGCGCACGCTAAGTGCTGAATACAGTTAAGTCAGTGAGCCGTTAGCGCACGCTACGAGCAGGTACTAGCGCGCGCTAATAGCCATTTCTTATAAATAGGACATCATCCTATTGGTGATTTCTGTTCTTTCTTCTCCCATACCCGAATTCTTACACTTAGAACATAACTTCCTCCATCCCCAAACACTTCATATCAACATCCTAGCTCGTGATTGAAGATCATATATCGTTGGAGATTGGTGTTCAAGCCTTCGATGTTGGATTGCTTCGATTTCCTCCGTGTTCTTCACTACTTTGAGGTAGGTGATTCTTCACCGATGTTAGTAATGTTCTTAAGGACGTTTGATCATGTTTTGATAGCCAGTTATTTCGTTTATAATCGGTCATCACATGTTAGAAGGATACTTTTGACGTATCGGCACTATATATCGTATGAACCTTTGAACCATCTTAGTATATGGACTCTTAAGCGTTTTCAAATCGAATTATGATCAGTGATCGGATATTACCTAGATTGTTGCGTTTTACACATTGGAATCATGCGTTTTGGAACGTAGGACGAACGGAACTTAGAATATTTCTTGAAGATCTAAAATGAATTATGATGTTGAGATGATTATCCGTATATTTGTATCTCATAATCATAGAACTTCCACAAACCTTATTAGCATGATATGCCCGAGGATGACTTGTATTATCACCATAGAATCCATCAGTTCATCACCATTCAACCCAGTTTTCTGTTAGCAGTATTCTGCCATGCAAGATTAGCACACGCTAACATATGTAAGTTAACGTGCGCTATCGGGGTTAAGTTAACGCACGATACGTACGTTATGAGATCGATCCGAGTCAAACTGCTACCCGTGGCTAGCGACGCTAGTCTTATACGATAGCGTATGCTAACGGGCCGCTTAGCGCACGTTACGTAGAGTACGAGCGCACGCAGCGGCCCCGCATTGTTTATTTTGAGCTTTTCGGCCGTAGACCGAATTGTTAGGCCATCGTTCGACTTGAGATGATTTGTATATCATTCCTTTTGTTAAGGTTCGAGCTTGTTACGTTGATCGAAGGAGGCGGCCTTCGAGTGTGTTGAGATCATTGAAGTGTTTCGTTCTTGCCATTTTCGAGGCAAGTATCATATGTCGAGTTCGATTTATATTGAAACTTTGATCATGCTCGTGGTTTTGTTCATGTTGTTGAATATGAGATGTATTTCTGAAATTTCTCGTGGTATTCGTTGTTATTTGTTCGTATTGATGAACATATTGAAATGCATATATGTATGCATAGTTGATTGATTTATGGTATAAATGATCCGAGGGGATCATGAGGATCTATGCTGAGGGCGCTGGATCGAATGTCCACCATGCGTTGGTCCGACGGGATCATCATGGGGATCTATGCTGAGGGCGCTGGATCGCTGGACGGGTTTTCCACCATGCGTTGGTCCGACGGGATCATCATGGGGATCTATACCAAGGGCGCTGGATCGCTGGATTACCCTGTACTGTGTTGATGGAATCGTGAGGATTCGCATCGTTGGATTCCGATGACGGAAGTCCGTTTTGCATGTTTTATGATGCATTGATGATTTATGTATTACGATACTTGTACTAGAATTGTTTTGCTAACCCCTTCGGGGGTGGACATTGTTTTGATGTTCAGATAGCCGAGGAGCGGGGAAGCAACCACAGTACCGACAGGACGATGAAATGGCTCAGTGATGTGGTCGATGTTATTGTTATTATGATTTGTCTTCTTGGTCTATTTAGTACTCGAGTACGTCTGTTTTAATAATGTCCTTTCGATATGGTTGTATGAGTTATCTCATTTGATCGGTTGAATCAAATCTGTATTTGAACTTCAGTTGTACGATTGGTTTATATTTACACTCCTTTTAAAATTAGCCTTGTAAATCCTTACCTAAAGGGTTTACGGCGCTGTAATTATTCCGAATATCTCGGGGTGTTACATAAACCCTCCTTACATGATCATTGAAGATTGGAGATTACTTACACTTGATCATTGAAGAAGAAACTCACTTTGGAGTGACACACAAGCAACCGGGGTTGAAGTCTACCTATTGTTTCAGTGTTTCTTCATCTTAAGGTATGTTAATACTATCTCCTACCTTGGATTCGTGTTATAAATCGGGGGTGTTACAAGCAACCGCTGTAATATTCCTGAATATATCAGGGGTGTTACAAATCTAAACCATCCATTCCCCATTTCTTGAATCAGTCCAATCTGATCCTCTGGGCCATTTGGGTTATCAGCTTTGACGAGTTTGTCAGTTCGTGGAGCTCAAAACAATCACAGAATCTAGACTTACGTCCGGGTGAGATTTAGGTTTTGGATCAAGAGATGTGTGATCACTACTAGGAAACATGTGGGGATTTTTCTTGGGGTTTAGTTTGAAATTGACATCGACCTGCCTCTTTTTTCCTTGCCTTTTCAAAGTAGATCGTGTAAGGAACATCATCTTTATTTTCCCAGCTGCCGAATGTCGAGATTTTTGAACGCTGTGTTTTTTCACGAAAGAAATGAGTGTGAAAAAGAATCACCGATAAACATTCTAATAACCATTCCAACCAATTTGTGCCCAACTGAAGAGTTTGCTTTCAAAACATAATTTTATCTTAATAAAAAAGTTATATTTCTATTTTTTACATCTCACGCCCTTATATGGATATGTATGGTGCAAAATTATATCTCAACTAATTGGAAAAGACCGTAACAAAAGTTTATTTTGGATTATTGTAGTTCATAATCTATAAAAACTTGTAAATTAATGAAATATTACTCTTCAAATTGGATGGGGAAATAGTAAATTAGCGGTTTAAAACCTTGATAATCGAAAGTGGTGACGAAAAGTAAATTAATCAAAATTAAACCCCCAGCCGAACCTATTAACATTTTATGTACCAAATTTTGAATAAAATATGAGATTAGAAAATAATAATAAAATAATATAAGAAACTTGAGGAAAAAAACCAAATAATACAAGTTCAAGTTTATTTGCAGCTATTATTTTTTGTTATGTTATATCTGAACTTGTCTTTTTCAATAGGAAACCCGTTATCGACAACGTTACCTGGATTTGATATTGGCTAGTGAGGTACGAAAACGTTGAATTTAAAACAGGTATGGTCAAGAAAATTACAGGAGGTTATAAAGTTAAGTACCATGCAAACGGGCTTGATAAGGATCCAATTGAAATTGACTTCACTCCCCTATCAGGTGTGTAAAAGTGCTCATCATTCAAATAGGTTTAGAAGTACTAATTTGTTACTCTCTTTTAATTGTAGTCACCTTCTCGAAAAATTTGCAGGAGAATCGACATGGTGGACGAATTAAATAAGCTTGCAAGTCTCAACCTAAACCCTGGCCTGACTGAGGGATTCGAGTTGTTCATAAATAAGCATGAAGTATGGTTACAAACTTGAAAACTTCGGTGAACTATTTATTATTTGCGACTTCTTTTTCTTTTCTATTTTATTATCCTTCTCATCAATTATATTATTGCTGAGGTGTGCAATGCATACACTGAATTGAATGATCATGTGGTACAGCGCCAACGGTCTGCTAGTGCTAATCAACTCAAGGTAAGAATTATAACTGTGATAATCTGGTGTTGGGAATTGTTTGATAATCTATTTCCTAAAGATATATGGTGTGAGTTTCAGGATCGACAGTCTGGTGATGAAGCAATAGCTTTGGATGAAACATTTTGTACTGCCCTTGAGTATGGGTTACCTCCTACTGGTGACTGGGGGTTTGGGTGTTAGACCGCCTCTGTATGTTATTGACTGACTCACAGAACATTAAAGAAGTGCTTCTCTTCCCTGCCATGAAACCACAAGATGACCAACCTTCTATAAAACCAACTACTGAAGGGGCTTAGGTGTGTTTGGAGGACTAGTTATGCTAGACTTTTTTTTTTGCTTTGATTAGACATGAAGCTGCCTGAATATTAGCAGTTTTCTTACTTCAATTTATAAGTTATTGGTAAAATGCTCGATGATGAACTTATTTTTTGAGAAGCATCTCGACTCATGTTGATTATTTAATTTAACAATGCATTTGAGATGTTTTATAAGTGAATTGTCTGTTTGACAATTTTAATTTATGGTAAATTTTTTTCATGTAATTAAACAAAGAATGTAGTTAAGATAAAAATAGAATTGAGATAAAAATAGATTTTTTTTCACAAATCTGAACATATACTGACACTAAAATAGTGTCAGTAATTATTTTTACTGACACTTTATATTAGTGTCAGTAATGCTAATGCCAGAACATACTGACACTAATGTTTAGTGTCAGTAAAAATAATTACTGACACTATCTTAGTGTCAGTAAAATTAATTACTGACACTATTTTAGTGTCAGTATTTACTGTCACTTGTATTACTAACACTAAAAATTAGTGTAAGTATTTTCTGGCTTTAGCATTACTGACACAATTATAAAGTGTCAGTAAAAATAATTACTAACACTATTTTAGTGTCAGTAAATGGGATATTTGTACTAGTGACCCCAACAAACTTTTGGCGATTTTGAATGCGATAACATAAATATTCTGTCACAAACTGTCCTGGTCATCCTTTGTGCAACACCAATGTGTTGAGGGGTCTTTGGGACATTTTTCTCAAGCTTGATACCATGGTTCACACACTGTTGTTCAAATGGGCCTTGGTCTTTCACCATCGTTGTCTGCACGAACATACTTCAGTGCCCTTCCCATTTCTCTTTTGTTTGAAAATGCTTAAAGACCTCGAGTGTTGAATCTTTAATTTTCAAAGCAAAACACCAGAATTTTCTAGAAAAATCGTCAATGAATTTGACGAAGTACAATACACCACAAATATTCCTGTCTTTCATATAACACAGGTCTGTGTGCACCAAATCAAAAGGTTGAGCTCTTCTTGAGGGAGAGAAGCTTTTGAATGCAACACTGTATTATTTTTCAGCTAAACAATCAACACAGGTTTCTAAGTGCATCCTGTTTACTTCAGGGAGGAGGTTCCTTCTTGCCAAAATTTCTAAACATTTCTTGCTCAAATGTCATAGCCTCTTATGCCATAACTCAATGGTGGGACTTTTCACGACTGTATTCACTTCTCCATTGGATAAGTTTGCATGCATCAAACAGAGAGAATTTTCTTTTCTACCTCTTACTGTAATAAGGAGCCTCTGATGAGTTTCTATTTTCTTTCGCCAAAGTGGTTGAAGTAACCATCATCGTCGAGCTTGCCAACAAAAATAATATTAAGTCTCATATCAGGAACATGTCGTACATATTGTAAGATAAGATTACATCCCGTATCAGTAAGCAGGACAATGTTTCCTGTACCAGCAGCTTCAGTCACGCCTTGATTGGCCATTCTGACTTTGCCAAATCTACCATCAGTACAGGATGCAAGCATATCATAATTGTTGGGATTCGGTGCCTAAAACAAAGGCCCAGCGGAAGCGGTAAAACGAAAATTAATTCGATCCGAATCCCTACGAGGATCGATCGAGCTACGTATATACGAATATCAAAAAACGAATTCACAAGAGATATTGAAACTCACCCTTGTAGTCCGTTGATTAGATGGATAACCTTCTCTTGAGCTATTCCCCAATCTCTTGAACGATCCAACGCGGAAAGCACCGCACCGGAAAAACAACCGGAAAAACAACCGGAATGACGATCACCTTGCTATCCTCCGAGGATACGGCTAGAGCTAAGTGATGAAGCTATATATGTAAAGATTACTACACTCTAAGTGTTTTAATCTTACTTTCTCTATATGATTTTCTCTCAATTTTTCTCCAAGAAAAATGAAGAAGAAGTGAATGAAGAAGAAGATGAAGATGAGTGTAAAACTCAAAGTCTCTCTCTCTCTCTCTCTCTCTCTCTCTCTCTCTCTCTCTCTCTCTCTATCCTCACGTTGGAAGTGGAATGAATGTGAGAAGTGAGATGTCTTCTTCCCTTTATTCAACTCTTCACATGTTACATCTCATTATTATGAGAATCAAAGCCCCACCACCTCAATGATCAAAACATTAAAGAATGGAACAAGGGTCCATATGAAAGTGGGTGGAAATGTGCGGGTTGGCCCATGTAGAAATCGGACAAGTTCGGTTCGTTTCGGACTCCCGCGAGTCCAAACAGATAAACTCCGATCCCGTTCTGATGTATTTGTGTCGTTTAATTAATCCAATTAATTAAACATATCAAATACAAAATAACATAATTAATTTCTCCAAGAAATAATTATATTCATGAATTAAATTAATCACCCAGTAATTTATTTAATTCATTAGGCCGTAAATCAATTTATCTAATAAATCGATTTAAACATCCAATGTTCCAAAATTAGATATCCAATATCTAATATTCATAATGAGAGAATTAGCTTTATTCATTCCGTCGTCAATCCTATTGCGCGACTCAAGAGGTCCGTCTCGACCAAGAATGGGAGGAACCAAAGAGTAGTAGCACCACCTAGCCACTGGCGGCCTACACTGCACTTAATCGAGAACGAATGATTGGGATCATTCAAGAACCATTATATCGTGAATACCAGTATACGTATAAACCCCTCTTTCAAATGTCCCGATCAAGTTATATGGTCACGGTCAGTCAAACCCTATCTGTACTTGACGCTATGCATGCGTTAATGCAAATCGAGATCATCGAGCTGTCGTGTATCTCATACAACTAGCTCCAATGCTTTAGCCAAAGAATTATGATCTCATCTGCCAATAACCGCATAGGACATATAACCCGCTCACTAACGGGAGAAAGAATTCTATCTTGGTATTCAGTAGGACCTGCTACGTGTCCGTCAAGATGCACGTCGAGGTTGACCCCCACCTCCCAGTTGATAGGGTCGAACTACTCTAATGAAAATCTTGACGTCACAAGCACATCCCTACTAAATCCTCAAGTCGAAGGTTCACGAATACCTATCACAACCTTTCGATTCCGTCATTGACTGTCCAAGAGTGAAATCCGTGTGACGAATCGAGGGTGAGTCAGTTCGAGTATACTAATCCAATTAGCATACCTATAACGTGTGCTTCCACTAACCATTAGCGTTCGACAGGCACTCTCCATGTCAAAGAACACGTCATACAAGTCTTCACATAAACTTAATGCCCAGTCAAGTTTCATCGACTTGCGAACGCTTAAGTATTTGAGCTATAAACCTTTCCAGTGCCGACCTCCTTATCCAATAAGGAGTGGAACGTTTTGCTCTCAAATACATAGACTAGTTTCTATACGTATATTTACGAGTTAGGAACGCCAGTAACTACCAGTAAATGAAGAAACATTCATTGCCTTATATAAATGATTTACATAATTACAAGTACAATACCCTCACTCAACATCCTCTGAGTGGCATTCGAGGGCATATTCCTAACAATCTCCCACTTGCACTCAATGCCACACACTATGGTATCTAATACCCATATTCTCCAGATGACGCTCAAAGCTAGTCTGAGAAAGTGGCTTGGTCAGTGGATCAGTGACATTGTCGGCTGAGTCTACTCTGTGCAGCACAATGTATCCCTTGCGAACAAATTCTCTTACGATATGATACTTCCTCTCAATATGTTTGGTGCTGTTGTAAAACCTCGGCTCCTTGGCCTGTGCTATAGCTCCGTCATTGTCGCAAAGATGCTGAAACAGCAAACAAAGACATGGTATCACTTGAAGTTCTCCCAGAAACTTCTTAATCCAGAACCCTTCCTTGGAAGCCTCCGAGGCTGCTTGATACTCAGCCTGACAGGTGGAATCAGCAGTCGCGCTTTGCTTGGCGCTACGCCAAGATACTGCTCCTCCATTAAGAGTAAATATGTAGCCAAAAGTAGACATCGAGTTGTCCTTCAGTCCTTCGAAGTCCAAATCAGTGAATACCACCACATCCAAATCTCCACCGCCATACATCAGAACCGTATCTCTAGTCCTTCTCAAGTACTTGAGAACGTTCTTTACGGCAGTCCAATGTTGCCTACCTAGGTTTGCCTGAAACCTACTCACCACGCTTATAACATGCGCAATGTCAGGTCTCGTACACAACATAGCATACATAAGGCTACCCACGGCCGAAGCATAAGGTATATTACTCATTTCCTTTCGTTGTTCCTCACTTTGAGGACACATCTTCAAGGAGAGTTTTATTCCATGTTGCATCGCTAGGAACCCTCTTTTAGAATCATCCATCTTAAATATCTTTAAGATTTTATCTATATAGAGGGCTTGGGTAAGACCTATTGTTCTCTTCGCTCTATCCCGGTAGAGTCGATTACCAAGAATATAGGTAGCTTCTCCCAAGTCTTTCATGGAGAAATTACTCGAAAGCCAAGCTTTCACAGAACTGAGCATTCCCACATAATTTCCTATTAGTAGAATGTCATCTACATATAGTACTAAGAATGCGATCTTGCTCCCACTAACCTTCTTGTATACACAAGGTTCCTCTTCATTTTGCACGAAGTCAAACTCTTTGACTGCCTCGTCAAAACGAACGTTCCAACTACGTGACGCTTGCTTCAGTCCATAAATGGAACGCTGAAGCTTGCACACTTTCTGAATATCGACTTCGGACACAAAGCCTTTAGGCTGCTCCATATAGATTTCTTCCTCGAGGAACCCATTAAGGAAAGCCGTCTTTACGTCCATTTGCCATATCTCATAATCGTGGTAGGCAACTATATCAAGCATCATGCGAATAGACTTGATCATGGCTACGGGCGAGAAGGTATCATGGTAATCGATCCCTTCCTTCTGAGTATAACCCTTTGCCACAAGTCTGGCCTTATAGGCGTCAACCTTGCCATCACCATCAGTCTTTCTATTGTAGATCCACTTGTTCCCAATAGGCACTATGCTCTTGGGGCGGTCTACTAGAGTCCAGACCTGATTGGCATGCATCGAGTCTATCTCAGCTTCCATAGCTTCACGCCATTTCGCGGAGTCTACATCCACCATCGCTTGGTCATAGGTCGTCGGGTCGGTCTCTTGGCTATCACTTAGAACCTCATGGAGACCCAGCTCCTCCAAGTGCACAAGCCCATACCTCTCAGGTAAATGAGACACCCTACTAGACCTACGAGGTGGTTGGACTTGTGTTTCAGAAGGTTCGGTTCCAGTTTCTTGCACAGGTGTCTCCCGAGGAGTTTCATTATATTCTTCTAAAGAAATACTTCTACCTGCTCCGCCTTCCTGAATGAACTCATCTTCCAGGAAGTGTGCATGTAAAGCAACAATGATCTTTCGATCTTCGGGCATGTAGAATAGATATCCCATTGTCCCAGACGGGAATCCAATGAAACGTCCCTTCGCAGACCTAGCTTCCAACTTTTCCACCTTAGTCTTCTTGACATAGGTGGGACATCCCCAAATCCTAATATGATTAAGACTTGGTTTCCTTCCTTCCCACATCTCATGTGGAGTTTTAGGAATGGATTTGGAAGGACATCTGTTCAAGATGTAAGCGGCAGTCAGAAGTGCATACCCACACAGGTAAATCGGCAGGTCAGTATAGCCCAGCATGGAACGGACCATATTCAACAAGGTCCGGTTCCTTCTTTCTGAAACACCATTTAACTGAGGAGTACTTGGAGGTGTTAGTTGTGAAACTATTCCATGTTCCTTAAGGAACTCGTCAAACTCCGTACTCATATACTCGCCACCTCGGTCCGACCGAAGTGCTTTGATATGATTACTAGTTTGTTTCTCGACTAGGGCCTTGAATTCCTGGAATTTCTCAAAGGCCTCGGATTTATGTTTCATTAAGTATACATAACCATACCTAGTATGATCATCTATAAACGTAATGAAATATTGATATCCGTTACGTACTGCTTCCAAAGCACCACATACGTCGGTATGGATTAATCCCAGTTTATCAGCGGCTCTTTCAAATGTCCCTGTGAAGGGGGACTTAGTCATTTTGCCTTTAAGGCAAGATTCACAAGTAGGAAAGGGATCTGATCCCAATGGACCCATAAGTCCATCTTTTTCCATCTTGTAAACCTTGGTCTGACCAACATGAACAAGTCTAAGATGCCATTTTAAAACTTGATTGGTTTCATCCCCATCACGTTTTCTAGTCATAGTATTCACAACTACTTTGTTGCTGAGATTTAGATGATACAATCCATTCAACAATGTAGCAGTACCCACTAGTTTATTTCTAAAATAAATTTTGCAGGAACCATCACCAATGAAAAATGAAAAGCCTTTTCGGTCCATGACCGGAATGGATACAATGTTTTTGTGACCCTTGGGCAAAAAAGTACATCTTCTAAAGTCAAAACAAAGCCGGATTCTAAACCCAAAAGAAGTGATCCCATGTCGGTCGCCTCGACACTATGCCCGCTTCCGACTGTGATCATAACTTCTCCAGCTACAAGCTTCCTACTTTGTTCCATATCTTGATTCACGGTACAAATATGAGAACTAGCAATTAATCCAAAGATTCAGAAGTAGAAAATACGGCAGTAACAATTTGTTTCCAAAACTATAAGTTCTCAGACAAGTGCCATGAAGAATCTGGACAGCCTCTAGCCCAAAGGGCCCAGCTCACCGCACTTGAGACAAGCATCATTCTTCTTCTTGTTATTCGGAACCATCGGGGCCTTGCCCTTTCCCTTAAGGTCCTTAGCTTGTGGTCCAGTCCGCTTCTTGGTCTTTTTCTTCTTATTCTTAGACTTCCGAAGTCCAGAAGAAATCACAAGAGCAGACTACTTCATTCCCGGAGTCTTCATCTGAGACTGAGCGGTCACCAGTTTGTTCATTAGCCCAGCTAAGTTACATGCAATCTCATTGCAGTTAAAGTTCATAACAAACTGTGAGAAGGAATCAGGGAGAGACTGTAGGATAAGGTCGGTTTGGAGAGAAGTATCCATTTTAAAATCAAGAGCCTCCAATCTCTCGATCATATATATCATTTTGAGGACATGTTCCCCAACCTTCTCACCTTCCTTCAACCTTGCACCAAACAGTTGCTTGGATATCTCATATCTAGCAGTTCTGCTGTGCTCACCATAAAGTTCGGTTAAGTGAGATAGAATCTGCCTAGCAGAAGTCATTTTCTCATGAGCTCTCTGAAGCTCATTAGACATGGAAGCCATCATATAATCACGGACTTTCACGTCATCCTTAACCCACTTTTCGTGGTTTTCAATCTCTTCCTGATTGGCTCGGGTCTGCACAGGAGGCGCCGGAATGTCTATCTCCAAGACGTATCCCAGTGCCTCTATACTGAGGACAATCATCAGATTGCGGAGCCAATCCACAAAGTTAGGTCCCATTAAGGTGTTCTTTTCGAGTAGAATTGCGAGAGGATTCATTGTCATATTGAGATTTGTCTGCATTAAGTATAACAGATTAATTAGTGACTAGTTATATTATGATCTGAGTATAGAATTAAGGTCTTTTCTATTCTTGTTACCCAGCTCCCACTATTTTTATTGGAATAACACACTCCCATGTGATATCTGGAAGTATCGTCGCTCTACTTCATAGTGGTGATCAAGTTCTTTATAAATCTTAATAGAGGGCAACCGAACAGGTTTCTAGTCTATTAATTTTCATAATGTGGTGTCCAACACCAACCCATCTAATGGATGATTCGATCTTCTTTTTCCCCTTGTTCATTCCCCTCAACCTATACAGTTTCTATGGTTCGTGAACAAGTTAAGTTTATACCATCGACACAAATCAGTTTCACAATTGAATCTTATCCGGCAACCTATCAGGTTTCTAGGGATAAAATTTGCTCCAACCGAAGGCATCCAATGCGCTCCCGGTAATTTATCCGTCCTCCCCGAACGACTACCCCGATAACTCGGAAGCATAGCACATCCGGTTTGGATTTCAATTTCCCGAAAACTCGATGGAGGGAAGGAAAACCTTGAAACCTTATAAACTTAATAATTTATCGTGGGAGAATTTTCGCGATTAGCGTTACACTTTGCACATTAATCGTTTAAGCGCGTTTGTCGCATTCATACAATATGAAACAACCATTCACAACCTAGTTGCTACCAACATGTGGTTCATGGACCGTTCCTAGAAAATAAAAACTCCGTAATCTAATTACAAGTCTTCGTCTTGAATCTTCGTCTTCTCAAAATGGATCTTCCTCCGGTCTTCGTCATTACATATAAATTTTACATTGAAAATTGAATCATAGATACAAATATTTCTAGAAAAATAAATAGGCTCAATCGAATAAAAAGAACGATTCAAAACTAAATCCACGAACCACATCCCCATTCAAAAAGCATTCATCCAATAAATACTATATCTTTTTTGACTTTACCTTCTACGTCCATAGAATATAATTTATTTACGACATAGAAAGGACCATTCAGACACGGAAGGATATGCTAGTGGTGGACGAGTTGATTGACTTGAATAGTCCCTTCCTTGGGGAAGAACCTCGTACATGTGGGAAAAGCGCCTTCCTCTGGTCTAGCTCCGGCTACTTACTGTTGTTGGGAAAACAAGAACCCTGTATCGAAACAGCCGGGATATCTAATCCCTGTATCGAACGGTATTTGATAAAGAGGTTTTGACATATATGCCAATCCGCATACAGTAAAGGAAACTGTATCGAAGCATTGAGGCATTATCCTGTATCGAAGACCTGCCTCGAATCAGCATATTATGAAGCCCTTCAGTACAGCAAGAAGTCTTATAAAAGACCAAGTATGGAAACTGTCTCGAAACTCAAATACAGTTATCTTCCATACAACTCACAACAGGACAAAGAAGGAATCTCCAGAAGTCAAGTCCCGTTGAATAAAGAAGTATTTAAATACTCAAGGATAAAGTATTTAAATACTGTCAGTCAACAGATCTTCAAAATACCACTAAATCCGGATCGTGTCATAATCCCGTTGGAACGAAATCTCACTCAAACGGATACATCTCAACGGATATATATTTCAAATACTATATATATCTTATGAAGGCATTGAAGATCAGTTACCAAAAACCCAAGCTATCAAAATCATTATCAGAGCAAAACATATCTCCTAAGATTACTGCAACTCAGATCAAAAGAGATATACAGTGCTCATCATTCTGAACAACACTTCATCAGCTGAAAGCTCTTAAAGTCAAAGTTGTTGTTCACCATCTGTTCTATACTTTGAACAAACAAATTTTGTGTGGATCGAACAATCGGCTTCTCCTAATCGTGTGTGAAGGATTTGCATTGAAGAAGACGAAGCTTCGAATGTGTGTGAAGAAGCAAGTCAAAGCATTAGCTCAAAACCAACTGTGAACGGTTGAAGCTAAGATCTTTATATCAATCTGTGTGAACGATATATTGATTGTGTGTGTTGTTATAATTACGTAGTTGTGTACGTAGTAATTATAATAAACTTTTACTCTGTGTGGAGGACCGGTGGACGTAGAGGGGTTTACCTCGAACCACTTTAATTACCGTGTTATTTACATTCGGCTTTTAATGTTTTAATTACTGTGATTAATTAAGTATACTCTATACGTTTAGTTGTTTGTATCCAACAAAGAACTCATCAGATCCAAGACTTCCGCTACGCACTCAGATTTATAATCCATACAGTTTGTTGTTTAAACTATCTCCCAAACTGTATCCAGTATACTTAGTGGCCAACAAGTGGTATCGGAGCGGTTGATTCTAAAAAGAATCAGTCGTATTTTTAACCGAATCAGATCCAAATCACTTATTTTTCAAAACAGTCTCTTTCATCCCTGTATTATCACATGGATACTTCTATGATTAACAAAGTCCCTATGTTCTCTATTAACGAATTTGACGACTGGAAAATTAGAATGGAGGCTCATCTTGCAGATGAAAGAGACTGTTTTGAAAAACAAGTGGTATCGGAGCGGTTGATTCTAAAAAGAATCAGTCGTATTTTTAACCGAATCAGATCCAAATCACTTATTTTTCAAAACAGTCTCTTTCATCCCTGTATTATCACATGGATACTTCTATGATTAACAAAGTCCCTATGTTCTCTATTAACGAATTTGACGACTGGAGAATTAGAATGGAGGCTCATCTTGCAGCAATGCACGAAGAGATGATTTTTGTTATACAGGATGGTCCTCTCAAGATCATGAAGGTGAACACGGCCGCAAGGATTGAAGGCCAAGCCCATGCGGAGATGCTCGAGAAGGATCGCGAGCAATGGACCACAGATGAAAGAAAGCGAGCAAACCTTGACAACGTAGCTAAGAATGCGTTATTTGTCACTCTTGACAAAGGCACGTTTTCGAAGGTAAAGAGCTGCAAAACAGCCAAAGAAATCTGGGATAAACTCAAGTTGATTTGTGAGGGAACTGAGCTCTCAAAAGAAAACAAGATTTCAAAACTGACTCAGTAATTTGAATCTTTTGAAATGAAACCAACTGAGACACTTGAGGAACTTGACCTCAGATTCACTGGTATTGTCGGTGAACTTGAAGCGTTGGGCAAAATTTATACCCAAAAGGAGAAGAACTTAAAAATTTTCAGATCTCTCCCACCCCGATGGGACATTAAGACCACAGCTATGCGTGTATCTTGTAATCTTAATGAAATATCTACTTTTGATCTCTTCTGTGACCTCAAAGATTTTGAGTATGATATTGACAGAAGAGAGAAAGCTGAAGAATCTCCTTCAAAGGTCACAGCTCTAGCCGCTGTATCGAACCGTCGACACAGCATGCCCAGTTCGTCAAGGCCTAATCACAAGAATGCTGACAGTGACGACGACATCGTGTCTCAAGATGAAATGGCGCTTCTCATGCATAAATTCAAAAAGTTCATCAAACAGTCTAGAAAGACTCCCTACAGGCCCAAACCTGTCCACAAGGTAAGTACCGAAACATCATCTGGTGATGCTAACCTGTGCTATAATTGCAGGAAACCAGGGCATTATGCAAATAAATGTCCTCATCCCAAAGTCCAAAGATTGCCGGAGGCCGAGCAACAAGAGAGATATGAAAGAAGACGTGCTTGAAAAGACAAGCTCAAGGCCCTGATTGGAGAATCCGAAGCCTCCCCCACACCATCCAAATCAGCAGAATGTCTTCAGGTGGTCACTGAAAGTGATTCATCTGACGATGAGTTCGATGATAAAGCATATATGTGCTTTATGGCCAAAGATGTAACAGAAGTTGAATACAAAGACTATGAGGTAAGTTCAACCTCAGCTATTCCGTCAAATGCATCTCATACTTTCGAAAATATGATGAATGAATTTAAAAATATTCAAAAGGCCCATGAGACTCTAAAGACTGAGAATATACAGCTTCAATTAACTAATTTAGAGCTGAAAGATGAAAATGACTTGCTGAAAATAAATTATGAAAATATGTCTCTTGATTGTGAAACCAGCAAGGTCGACTTTGAAAAACTCATGGAGAGCAATCATCAACTTGCTCATGAACTAAGTGAGGCTAAAACTCACAACGAGAGCAAGACAAATGATTTGGTTCTACTTTAAGACAATCAACAAGCTCTCAAGACAGGGAATGGTTAGAGGTTTGCCAAATGTGTCATTCAAGAAGGACAGCGTCTGCGGACCATGTCAGAAAGGCAAACAAATCAAGTCTACCCTGAAGAGCAAATCCTACCTTTCAACCCAAAGAGTGTTGGAAATGCTACACATGGATCTCTACGGTCCTGTAGACCCAGTAAGTTTGGGAGGTAAGAAATACTGCATGGTTGTTGTTGATGATTATTCCAGGTATGCTTGGACGATCTTTCTTAGCAAAAAGAAGGAAACAACATCAAAGCTGCCCGAGCTCCTGAGAAAGTTGCAAAATGAAAAGGCGTCGAGTATCGTGTGCATTCGTTCCGATAGAGGTACAGAATTTATTAACCACTTTATAGAGCAATACTGTTCGGAGAATGGAATACAGCACGAATACTCAGCTGCCCGTACACCTCAACAAAATGGTGTTGTCGAGCGAAAGAATAGGACGTTAAAAGAAGCAACAAGGACAATGATTGCCGCAAGCAAATTGCCACAGCGTTTCTGGGGTGAAGCAACCAATACAGCATGCTACACTCAAAACCGCTGTATCGTCAACAAGCACCACAACAAAACAGCATATGAGGTATGGCACAACAAAACTCCGTTAGTTTCGTATTTCCACATTTTTGGATGCAGGTGTTATGTATTGAATGATGGGAAAGACCAACTTAGAACCTTTGATGAGAAATAAGATGAAGGAATATTCGTAGGATACTCCTCCGTCAGCAAAGCTTTCAGAATCTTTAATAAAAGGAAGCTGACGATCGAGGAATCAGTTCATGTAGTGTTTGACGAACCACACCTTGACCCAACAGGAGTAGATGATATCACTCAGAACATTCACCATATATCTATCTTGGATCCTCCAACTCCCATAGAACCTGTAGTTGATTTAGAAATCAACCCCGCAGCTGTAAGAATCAATGTGGATAAAGCTGACGCTGTACAAGCTGAAGCTGTATCCATAGGATCTTTCGATACAGTACGGGATCCTGAATTAGAACCCGACCGAAGATGGTTGAGAGATCACCCGCAAGAGCTGATCATTGGAAACATAAATGCTGGTGTTTCTACTCGTAGGATAATACAGAGTACACAAGGAAATGTACTTTGTGCACAAGAAGAATCTGATGCTGAGATATCACAGTTTCCTGAGTGGAAATCTCAATCCGAGCTTAGAAGACTCAATATGTGCACTATTGCTGTATTCTTAGCCCAGTCCGAACCTGTTTCGACCATAGACGCTCTTAATAATTCTCATTGGATAACATCTATGGAAGAAGAGCTTAACGGTTTCGAAAGAAACAATGTATGGTATCTTGTACCCAGACCAACACATCAATCGGTTATAGGAACCAAATGGGTATTTCGAAACAAAAAGGATCGAAATGGACTTATCATAAGGAACAAATCCAGACTAGTAGCACAAGGCTATAGTCAGGAAGAAGGCATAGACTATGATGAAACCTTCGCCCCTGTAGTGAGACTAGAAGCCATCAGGATATTTCTTGCCTTTGCCGCCCATAAGAGTTTTATCGTATACCAAATGGACGTCAAAAGTGCTTTCCTGAATGGAGACCTTGCAGAAGAAGTTTACGTTGAACAACCACCAGGGTTTGCCAACACAGACGGTATCGATCTAGTTTACAGGCTAAGGAAAGCACTATATGGACTTAAACAAGCCCCTAGAGCCTGGTACGAAACCCTGTCCCAGTATCTAACCAACAACGGAGTTGAGAAAGGCGCTGTGGATAAGACCTTGTTCAAGATACAGGAAGGTTATGACCTTCTTATGGTGCAAATCTATGTGGATGATATTATTTTTGGTTCAACTAACCTTGCTCTATGTCAAAGGTTCTCTCATCTCATGCAAAGTAAATTTGAAATGAGTATGATGGGGGAACTTAGTTATTTTCTAGGTTTGCAGGTAAAGCAGATGCCTACAGGTATTTTCATCAACCAAGAAAAATACAGCAAGGAGCTTCTCAACAAGTTTGGAATGAACACTTCCAAATCCTCGCCAACCCCCATGAGCACTTCCGTGCAAATTAGTGCTGATGAAGCCGGAAAGCCGTTTGACCAATCACTCTACAGGAAGCTCATTGGTTCGCTCCTGTACCTAACGGCTAGCAGGCCCGATATCCAGTTTGCTGTTGGAGTGTGTGCAAGATATCAAGTTGCACCTAAGGAATCACACTTCAATACAGCTAAACGAATCCTGAAGTACGTTAAAGGAACAGTTGATGCAGGACTGTGGTATCCTAAGGAAGGCGGATTCGATTTAGTTGGATACAGCGACTCGGATCTCGGAGGCTGCAAGCTACATAGGAAGAGTACAAGTGGAACTTGTCACTTTCTTGGACCTAGACTCGTTTCTTGGTTCAGTAAGAAGCAATTGGCTAATTCTCTTTCCACGGCTGAATCAGAGTACTATGCTGCTGGTAGTTGCTGTATGCAGATCCTTTGGATGCAGCAGCAGTTGTCAGACTATGGAATCGATGCTAGAGAGACTCCAATCATGTGTGATAGCACTAGTGCAATTGCAATCACGCACAATCCTGTCCTGCACTCGCGCACTAAGCATATCAACATGAAGCATCACTTCATAAGGAATCACGTCGAGAACAAGGATGTTCGCCTTGAAAAGTTCATACAGACGTTCAGCTAGCCGACATCTTCACCAAGCCGCTCGACACAGCAAGATTCAACATGCTCAGACAAGAATTGGGAATGCTACAGCCAGATTCCCTGTAAGTAAATTACTGTTTTTACTCAACAAATTGAGGGGGAACGCTGTAAGACCCAAGAATACAGTATCCAACGTTAATTATTTGTACACTCAGAATCGTCAATACAGCACTGTAGCGAGCGAAGACATATGAATCCTATAGCTGACATGTGCAATAATTAAGGGGGAATACTGTAGGACCCATGAATACAGCATTAATCCTTAAGTTGCTATATGGAATTTAAAACCTATACGTACCTTTTTAAGGGGGAACGCTGTATCGACGCGGAAACAGCACATACTATAGGATTTCGATTCAGTATATATATATAATATCATATTATTTCTTTTTAAAATGATTTTTGTCCACGTGCCCTGTTTTTATGTCAAACGTCATGTACATTAAATGCCTTACACGACATCTGGACAACTGAATCTCAAAAGCCGCGATGTTTTAAATTGTTTATTGTTTCAAAACCGCCGTTTTAGGCATTTAGGGTGACACAATGTCAGAAAAGGGACCCGCTCATTTTTAAACATTTTAATGGATTAGCGTACCAGTTACACTCAGTTCATCTTAACCGTTGATTTCAAAAACCGGTTCCCATCCTTTAAAATCTGACCTTTCGTACTCTGCAAAACCCTATTTCGCCGCCCACTATAAAAGGACTGAATCTGCCATTAGAGACTCTTTACGCTTTCTGCAAATTCAAGAGTTCTCAAGCAAAAACAGTCTACATACTTTTCTGCATTTTACTGCATATTTCGATTTCTTTCTTGCATCTTTTCTTAAGTAATCATCAAATGGCTGGACAAACCTCTTCTCCTGCTCTGAAGAAGACTGCTAACATCATTGATGGCCGGATCTTTTCGAGATCTGTTTTCATTGAGTGCATTCTGTCTGAAACCAACGACGCAGAACCCATGGAGTACATCATAACTTGACTTCGTCAACAAGGCCTTTATCGCTTTGGAAGTCAGACTGCTGATAAGTATGATGAACATCTGGTTGAGGAATTCTACCTCAACGCCGCCGTACGTTTTCTGTCATTGGCCCAAGGAGGTCATGTTGCCGACATCACCGCTACTATCCAGGATGTTGAGATCTCTATTAATAACGATCTGCTCCAGAACATCTACAGGCTACCCGCTGATGGCCTGACTATGGAACAACTTGAGACATTCGGGTCTCAAGAGCTGATCAATAAATTTTATGGACTGTTCACAGGGTCCAAAGTTGTTGACATGGTTCAGACTACATGCCACAAGAAATTTTTTTGTCTTCCATATGTATATCTTCATGATTTTTGCTGCAGGATAATTGAGAATCGAACCGGTGGGTTCGAAATGTGTACCAACCTGAGGTTTAGGATGATGGTGGCTATTCTGACCTGTGAAAAGGTCAATTGGTGCCAAATAATCCTGAAACGCCTGCAAGAGGAGGTTTGCAAACCGGCCACCCAGAAGAGATCGTTTGGTTTGATGCTAAACCATATCCTAACAAAATGCGGACTGACGCAATCCGCCGATGCTAAGAAGAATAACCCCAGAATATACCTAGGAGGCGTCAAGCCTACTGCGTATAATCAAACCTCGATGGTCTGCAATCAGCCAAAAACTGGAAGTATGCCCATCTCCGCAGATCCACGAGATGAATCCTTGAAGTTCCAGGAAGTGGAATCTTCAAAGAAAAGAAAGAGATCTCACAGCAAGAAACCCACTGCTGGTGAGAAGCCCAAGAAGAGACTTAGGAGGCTCTCGAAAGTCAAATCTGCCAAGCCCTTTGAGAAAGTCTCCCCCGTGGCTCAACCCACTGACGAAGAACCCCAGGGCACAACCCCTGTGGAAGAGGTGTCTCCTACTGTATCGACAGTAGATCCTGAGCCTTTGGCGGCTAGGACGGATAATGAGACATCTGCCATCGAACAAGACTTTAGTGAGTCGGCTGCCCATTTGGAGCCAATAGCTACTTCTCCTTTGCGGGATCCCACACCCGTACATGATCCATCTTCCTTCAGGGCACCATCCCCTGTAAGGAGTCCCACTTCCATACAGGATCCCATACCTATACAGAAATCCCTCGCGACAGCGACTGCAGACATTGTATGTAGTCCCTCCCCCGACTCCATCATTCATAAGACCCTTCTTTCTGTCCAAATTGAACAGGCTTACGAAAGATTTCTCGCATGGAAAGGCTACAGGCTAGCTCCGTACGAAACATTGTACAACTGGAGCGATTGGAGCCAAGAAGAAAAATTTGTCTCAGAAGTGACGCACTCAATGGAGATTGAAGCCCTGATCCGATGGGACAATGCTTTCTGCAAGGAGCTGATTGAAAGCCATTTGATGCAGAAATCTGACGCTAGACGGAAAGGACAGGACAAGTCAGAAGATTCTCCCGCAAATCCAAAAGATGATGATCATGACTCAGACGACGACAACGACGCTTTTCAAGCAGGTCTGAGGATGAGTCGTGAAGAGGCTGAAGCTAGAGACGCCTCTCCACCCAAAGACGACGAAGGGCCATCAACCCAGAACAATCCCCCCTCGCCACAGCATGAGAACGTTCCCGACGAAGAGGAATCAGTCCCTCCAGTCGAGGAAGTTGAAGCAATTTTGGAACAGGCACCTGAGCCTGCTGCCACTGAAGATATTGTACCTAAAAAACAACAGGAGGATTCAGTCCCTCCTGTAGCCATGTCTATTGAAGAAAATTCGCAACAGGAAGCCACTCAGCCACCTATCGCCGAACAATAACCAGCTGCTCCCGCCCCTTCAACCGTGGAATCCGAGGACGGTATCGAACCTGAGGATGTCCAACTTACTTCACGCCCAACCGTGAACGTAAGAAGATTGAACAGCTCTGGAGACTTTGCTCAACCAGATTCTCCTATTTCTGCCGCTAGGAAAGAGCGCCTGCACGCACTTGGTCTTCAAACTGTATTCATCCAGGATGTAGTGAATGCTCTATCTTCCGTTGAGAAAGCACTAAATTGGATGCATCCTTCTGCTGTGGAGGAAATGACCACTCTACAACATGAAGTATTTCGTGTTGTCGAGGCATTCGTTCTTCTGCCAGAAGTTTTCAAGCAAGCTTTGAAAATCATGGAAGACAAGCAGGAGCAACTCCTGAAGGAATAAGCAACAAAAACGCGAATAGCTGAAGCCAAGACCGCATGTGCCATGATTGAAAACAGCTCTCAACTGCGCACCCACGACAAATGTATTAAGGAAATGTCGCAAACGCTTTCCTCCCTTGTGGAAAGAATGTCTAACATCGAGACAAAATAGGATGCTGCACTAGAAATCCTAAAAAGTCTTGATGAAGCCAAAAAGGGGGAAGAGGCAAGAGAAGCTGCTAGGAGAATCAGGATACAGCAAGAAAGGGAATTTGAGGCTGCTCAAGACAGCATCACTTCCGAGCTAAACAAGCTAGCCCCTCAATCCCAAAGTTTTAGGATTTCAGGCTCCCGACCTGAATTTCATGATCCAAATGTCCCATGGCAAACTCTTATCCAGAGACCTTCTGAAATTCGTCTGCCGACCAACCGCAACCCTACTGCCGATGAAGTGAAGCAATGGAGAAAAAATGAACTGATGAGATACTTCTCAAAACTCGTCAGGGAATCCGCCATCTTCAAAAGCTATAAAACTTTAGCGGAGGCCGCAGAGAAATTCACGAAGATGCTAGAAGACGGAAAACTCCCTCTCCAGCTTGATATGAAGAGCAAACACAAAAGAGGAGACCGGATCACCCATCCAGAAGACTGAATTCTTGCCTTTGATCGATCCTATGAAGGAAGAGCTATATACCAGGATCGAGGCAACGATTCCCTACAGAACTGGTGGCGTGGTACCGAGAATGATCCAGGGAGAAATCCGTTGAGACATGCAGATCACTATAGGAGCTGAAATTCTTGTATATTATTTTTGTCTTTGTAATTTTTTCTTCGAAACAGCAAACCATGTACTCAATTTATTTTGAATATCAATAAAAGTGTTTGTTTGTCTTGAAAGATTACAACTCGTAATCTACTGTGTTGATGTATGATTACTTAAATTGTTTGATAAACTAACTCAAGTTAGATAACTTGATTGAAAATAAAGTTGTACGAACTAGTCTACGAACAGTTCATGATTTCAGTTGTAAGATTAGAATACATTGTAAGATTGTGCCTGCGCGCCAATTATAAGCTTAAGTTGTAATAATCCTTAAACTGTATCGAACTTGCCTGCGAGCAGTTCATCATTTAGACTAAGACAGACCTTTTGACGAAAGACCAAGAAATCTGCCAGAAGACATCAAAAGTAGATCGCTTCATAAAGAAGGTTTTGGCATCATCAAGAAGACTTGAAAAGTTAAAGAAAGTAAGTCTTGGCAAATTGTCAAAAAGGGGGAAATTATTGGGAAAACAAGAACCCTGTATCGAAACAGCTGGGATATCTAATCCCTGTATCGAACGGTATTTGATAAAGAGGTTTTGACATATATGCCAATCTGCATACAGTAAAGGAAACTGTATCGAAGCATTGAGGCATTATCCTGTATCGAAGACCTGCCTCGAATCAGCATATTATGAAGCCCTTCAGTACAGCAAGAAGTCTTATAAAAGACCAAGTATGGAAACTGTCTCGAAACTCAAATACAGTTATCTTCCATACAGCTCACAACAGGACAAAGAAGGAATCTCCAGAAGTCAAGTATCGTTGAATAAAGAAGTATTTAAATACTCAATGATAAAGTATTTAAATACTGTCAGTCAACAGATCTTCAAAATCCCGCTAAATCCGGATCGTGTCATAATCCCGTTGGAACGAAATCTCACTCAAACGGATACATCTCAACGGATATATATTTCAAAGACTATATATATCTTATGAAGGCATTGACGATCAGTTACCAAAAACCCAAGCTATCGAAATCATTATCAGAGCAAAACATATCTCCTAAGCTTACTGCAACTCAGATCAAAAGAGATATAGAGTGCTCATCATTCTGAACAACACTTCAGCAGCTGAAAGCTCTTAAAGTTAAAGTTGTTGTTCACCATCTGTTCTATACTTTGAATAAACAGCCCTGTGTGGACTGAACAATCTGTGCTTCTCCGGAACTGTGTGTGAAGGATTTGCATTGAAGAAGACGAAGCTTCAGAACTGTGTGTGAAGAAGCAAGTCAAAGCATTAGCTCAAAACCAATCTGTGTGAACGGTTGAAGCTAAGATCTTTATATCAATCTGTGTGAACGATATATTGATTGTGTGTGTTGTTATAATTACGTAGTTGTGTACGTAGTAATTATAATAAACTTTTTACTCCTGTGTGGAGGACCAGTGGACGTACAGGGGTTTACCTCGAACCACTTTAATTACTGTGTTATTTACATTCAGCTTTTACTGTTTTAATTACTGTGATTAATTAAGTATACTATATACATTTAGTTGCTGTATCCAACAACAACCTACTGTATCCAAGACTTCCGCTACGCACTCAGATTTATAATCCATACAGTTTGTTGTTTAAACTCTCTCCCAAACTGTATCCAGTATACTTAGTGGCCAACAACTGTGCTTAGAAAACCAGAACCCCGTAACGCCTAGAAGAGGTAGGTCCTTGGTTTGACCTCCCGTAGTGGTCCTTGCTTTTAAGAAAGCGGAGCGGGAGCTCTTATGTATGGATAGCTGCCTTCTATATGTTCTTCCATAATCCGAGCTTGGAGAAGGAATAAATAAGAGGGCCATCAAGATCTTAAAATATAGTAGTGAAAGTGGAAGGTGGAAAGCGTAGAGATAGATTGATCCAATCAACAATACGAACCGATCCAACCGATTCACACAATTGGTAATATGATAACGTTCAAAATAATTCGGTCGACCATAAATATTCCAATTAATCAAATTTCCCTTATAAAATGAAATACCATAAATCATTTTAATCATATTAAATCCAATTTAACATGAGGGAGATTAATTTTCAAGAATACACGAAAAAATCGAGCCGGGGCGAAAAAGGCTTGCCATGGCCGAGTCATCGCCGGCAGATGCCGTGACAAAGCTGGCATGGCCGAGTCACGCTCGGCGGTGCCGGCCGTGCCAGCGACCACAGGGCCGCGTCCCATGGAGCTCGGGCCGCGGCCTGATCTGATGTGCCAGGCCGCAACAACCACTGGCGGCCGCCTCGAGCCCTGGGCCGCGGCCCCCTGCTCCCGGACCGTCCAACGGCATTTCGGGGCTAGTTTTTTGACCGGATATCCAATATCTATATTCTCCAACATTCATATCTTCAATATAAATCATATTTCCAAGAAATTAAGATTTATATTTAGACATAAACTTACGAAAAATATAACTACAACGAACGTAAAAACATATACCACGATTATGACTAAAAATGATTCCAAATCATTCACCATCTAATCGAGCATTCCAAATGCCAATATCGTATATACGATCGCAAGACCTACGCTCCGATACCACTGTTGGGATTCGGTGCCTAAAACGAAGGCCCAGCGGAAGCGGTAAAACAAAAATTAATTCGATCCGAATCCCTACGAGGATCGATCGAGTTACGTATATACGGATATCAAAAAACGAATTCACAAGAGATATAGAAACTCACCCTTGTAGTCCGTTGATTAGATGGATAACCTTCTCTTGAGCTATTCCCCAATCTCTTGAACAATCCAATGCCGAAAGCACCGCGTCTCTACTTGCCACGCGCCGGAGAAACAACCGGAATGACGATCACCTTGCTATCCTCCGAGGATACGGCTAGAGCTAAGTGATGAAGCTATATATGTAAAGATTACTACACTCTAAGTGTTTTAATCTTACTTTCTCTATATGATTTTCTCTCAATTTTTCTCCAAGAAAAATGAAGAAGAAGTGAATGAAGAAGAAGATGAAGATGAGTGTAAAACTCAAAGTCTCTCTCTCTCTCTCCCTCTCTCTCTCTCTCTCTCTCTCTCTCTCTCTCTCTCTATCCTCACGTTGGAAGTCGAATGAATGTGAGAAGTGAGATGTCTTCTTCCCTTTATTCAACTCTTCACATGTTACATCTCATTATTATGAGAATCAAAACCCCACCACCTCAATGATAAAAACATTAAAGAATGGAACAAGGGTCCATATGAAAGTGGGTGGAAATGTGGGGGTTGGCCCATGTAGAAATCGGACAAGTTCGGTTCATTTCGGACTCCTGTGAGTCCAAACAGATAAACTCCGATTCCGTTCCGATGTATTTGTGTCGTTTAATTAATCCAATTAATTAAACATATCAAATACAAAATAACATAATTAATTTCTCCAAGAAATAATTATATTCATGAATTAAATTAATCACCTAGTAATTTATTTAAATCATTAGGCCGTAAATCAATTTATCCAATAAATCGATTTAAACATCCAATGTTCCAAAATTAGATATCCAATATCTAATATTCATAATGAGAGAATTAGCTTTATTCATTCCGTCGTCAATCCTATTGCGCGACTCGGTAGGTCCGTCTCAGTCAGCAATGGGAGGAACCAAAGAGTAGTAGCACCACCTAGCCAGTCTGGCGGCCTACACTGTACTTAATCGAGAACGAATGATTGGGATCATTCAAGAACCATTCTCGTGAATACCAAGATACGTATAAACCCTTCTTTCAAATGTCCCGATCAAGTTATAGGGTCACGGTCAGTCAAACCCTATCTGTACTTGACGCTATGCATGCGTTAATGCAAATCGAGATCATCGAGTGCCGTGTATCTAATACAACTAGCTCCAATGCTTTGGCCAAAGACTTATGATCTCATCTGCCAATAACCGCATAGGACATATAACCCGCTCACTAACGGGAGAAAGAATTCTATCTTGGTATTCAGTAGGACCTGCTACTTGCCCGTCAAGATGCACGTCGAGGTTGACCCCCGCCTCCCGGTTTATAGGGTCGAACTACTCTAATGAAAATCTTGACGTCACAAGCACATCCCTACTAAATCCTCAAGTCGAAGGTTCACGAATACCTATCACAACCTTTCGATTCCGTCATTGGTATCCGGAGTGAAATCCGTGTGACGAATCGAGGGTGAGTCGGTTCGAGTATACTAATCCAATTAGCATACCTATAACGTGTGCTCCCACTAACCATTAGCATTCGACAGGCACTCTCCATGTCAAAGAACACGTCATACAAGTCTTCACATAAACTTAATGCCCAGTCAAGTTTCATCGACTTGCGAACGATTAAGTATTTGAGCTATAAACCTTTCCAGTGCCGACCTCCTTATCCAATAAGGAGTGGAACGTTTTGCTCTCAAATACATAGACTAGTTTCTATACGTATATTTACGAGTTAGGAACGCCAGTAACTACCAGTATATAAAGAAACATTCATTGCCTTATATAAATGATTTACATAATTAAAAGTACAATACCCCCACTCAACATCCTCTGAGTGGCATTCGAGGGCATATTCCTAACAATAATATGGTGTTGTTAGGTTTTACATGTATGTAATACAAGAAATTTGAGCAAAAAGCAGTAGAATAATTATAGAAAAATCTAGATGAGGATCTTCATGCAGTAATTTAATTGATTTAATTAAGAGTTCGATGAATTACCATAATAGAACTAAATCCGGACACTAGAAGCTGATGAAAATCGTCTTCCTCTTTCGGTGATCCACACACGAATAATTGGTACAAGCCGGAATTCTAAATCCTTACGAATAATGTTAATAAACAGTACAACAGATAATTCCTTGCTAGAAAAATTGTACTACTGATCAAAATCAACTAAGGGAAGAAGAACAAATGGCCGAACCAGACTTCTTGGATAGAAAACAATTCGGGCGATATGAAGTGAGGGGAGGGCCGATTTTTTCACACAATTAGGGTTGTGTAATTTTAATCTTATGACAACTCCTTGTCCAAGACCCTTTATTTATACTAAGTAAACTCTAGAGTCAAACTCTAGTACTTGCTTAGTTACCCTTCAACTTATTAAATAATATAATATATATAATACCTTATATTTATATATTACTTATTATTTAATCCTATAATAAATATAATATACAATATTATAATTACCATTCCTAGTTGATATAATTAAATAATATAATATATAGTATCATATATTATATATTACCCATTATTCAATTTCTTCATAACTATAATATCTGATATTATATCTACTAATTATTCTTTCTTGTCTTTAATTTGTTATACGTGTCACCAAAAAGGCTTATATTATGTTGGAAATTATTTAATACCTCATTAAATGATAAATCATAAGCAGTCTCTAGCAAGACATTATGACTACCCAAATAACATAAGTTTATAGTCCATTAAACTATTTAACGTGTTAAATCCCTTTGTCACGCGATATCATATTTGAACTAAATCATGGAAATTGTCATACTCGATATGTTCAAATACTTTCTCGATCTTAAGTAGACTGATTTGTGATACCCCGTAATAAATAAACCGGGTGATTTTTTTATATTCTGTGAACCATCAAATAAATTCGGTTATCATGTCGGAGTTGAGAATTATATCACCCTGTGTTGTTTAGAATAACGAACTTGAATTTTTTTAATTGCGGAGTGTTACTATATATTTTATATATAATGTTTTGTACGTGACTGTCGTGTCAACATTCATCGGGAGGAGATAGAAATAATAATCCGGATTGTTATAAGGTTATATATATATATATGCTGTTGTGTCGAGATTTATACGTCTCAACAGGCGATCGACTCACCGGGCGACCGAGCCATAGTCAAATAGACCAAGGCAGATTGACCGATCTCGGGTCCTAGGTCAAGACCCAGTGCCGAGCGATCGACATCCAAGGCGATCGTCTCTTGGCACTTGGCAATCGACTCTGGTGCCCGGCCAATGACGACCACCTCATACCACGCGAAGCCATCGCCCGTCCATTCAGCGAAGGCCGAAGCTCGAAGCAAGGACCCACGTGCAGATCCGGAAAAGGCGCTGCAGGACATGGATCGTTGACCACAGCCTGTCAGCATCTTCTCACCTACCGACAAACCCGCCGAAAGGTGCACAGTGGGACCGTCCGGGACAGCGACACAGGATGCGTGCCGGCTCCTCATTGGACCGCAAAGCTGGCTGCCAGCAACAGCCGCGGACTTCAAGGCAGATAGCCCATGTGCTAAAATACGATCGCCCCTTATTATATTACAAGGAAGGCGATCGCCTGCCAGAAAAGAGTATCTCAGCTCCTATAAATAGAAGGCTTCCTGCATTTGGACAAAGGCTTGGTTTTTTCGGCTCTCAACTCTTGGCCAAGCCATACACTTCGGACATACTTCTCTCTCAGCACCTCTTACACGAAAGACGGTCAGCAGAGACGAGAACCAGAACTCTCAAGAACTCAGAGCAACTCTAGTTCTCCCGGCAAGCACTCAACAGCTAGATACATAGAATCTTTTACACTCATTGTAATCGCATTCTTACATTAATATTTGTACTCATACGTATTCTCATTAATAACATCTCGCGAGAGCATTCAAGCTCGAGCCTAACAAACCCGGCAAATCTTGTATTATTTCCATTCCCACGGACGTGCTCTCGCAATTTGCTATTGCTCGACTGTTGTAGCAATATCTATATCCGGATAATATTTCGGGCAACAACAATTGGCGCTAGAAGAAGGGGATCTAAGCCTCCATTTTTATTCCTACCGTCTCGAAGAACACTCACTGTTCTCCGGGGCATATACTTGAAGAGACACTCACTGCTCTTCAAAGAAAGCTTTTAGAATCATGACTTCTGCTTCCACATCAAAGAAAGCCGCTGGCCGATCCACCGAGCGCCTCATTCTGTCTCAATCCGAGCCCCAGCCTATGGCGGAGGGTAGCCCTCGCGGTCCGAGACTCTCGATCCCGCCCCCGAAAGACGGCCCAAGCCTCTCGCTCAATCAGTTCCAAACCGCGGAACAAATCGAAGGAGCCCTGGCCATCTTACGGGAGCGACAGAGAGCTTTCAACGCACCGCCTGCTATAACCCCCTCGGCCATCCACCGCGTGAGCAAAAGGAAGTTCAAGGGGCTAATGACCGTGCGATCGCCAGGAGGCCCTGATTCACAAGAAGAGGCACTCGCAAGGCGGGACACCTCTGTTTTCAGCCGCCTAGGAAGTGACCCATCATGGCGACCGGGGCAGTCCGGCCCCAGCCACGAGACGACGGAGCCTGAATCCGTCACCAGGAGTTCAGCTTATCCAACTCCTAGAAGGCCGACCAGCCATCTCGCTACTCCTCGCCAAAGAACCGAGGTTGACGACCGCGGAGTCAGGAGATCGGTACACGATCGCCTCGACTCCCGTTCCAAAAGCCGAGCTGCGAGCGACCAAGCTACAGCGATGGCCGCGATGCAACGCCAGCTCGACGACATGAAGGCGCTCCTAGAATCTAGGGCAGGCGCCAAGAGAAAGATCGCCGGGCCGAGCAAGCCACTCGCGGTCCACATCGAGCTAGCCCCCGTGCAGCGTAAGATCGCTCCTCCGCAAACACCTTTATACGAGGGAAGGTCAGATCCCAAGACTCATCTGAGCAAATTTCGGATCTACATGACCGGGTGTGGGGCATCCAACGTGACCAGGTGCCGAATGTTCCCGCTAACGTTGGGTGACCTGGCTCATAGATGGTACATCTCACTACCTCCGCGATCCGTCAATTCCTTTGACCAACTGGCGAACGACTTCATAGCGTACTTCGCCACCATGGTCGCTCAGCTGGAAGGTCCCCATCGCATGTGGCAGATTAGACAAGGAGAAGAAGAGTCCGATGCGGACTACATCGACTGTGTAGATGAGATCATCCTCAACGGCGAGCCCATAAGCGACGAGATCGCCCTATACTCGGTCCTAGGGGGATTCCATGGTCTTTCGCCTATGTTCAGGCATCTTACGAAGGACATCCCCCCGACCTACGAGATCTTCTGCGCCAAAGCCGCAGACTTTTTGGCCAGGCAAAGGTTACTTTATAACCTATGAGCAACGCGATCGGAAACCGAACGACGATCATCAGTCTTCCAACCCGATCGCCAGAATCAAGCAACATCTCCAAAAACTGGAGGACTCGCTCGCCATCTACAGTTCATCATCTAACATATTGGACTAAGGCACGAGATCGCCTCCCCCGCACAACGTACATCATCGAAAGTCGGCATCTAACATGATGATCCGAGGTGGAAGAGTGCAGCCATGGTCCTGGTGGTCGATGGAACCGACTGCTTAGGCCATGCAAGGTTCCTTTGGGCTGAGATCGCTCGCCCTTCGTTTAAATACGAGGCAGGCGTAGCCGAAGGACCCTTCCAGCTAATCAGTAGACACGCTCGCCCGCCCTCAAAGGTTCATCATCTAACTTGGCGAACCCGGACAATACGACGTGTACCTACCCCCGTCTCAACGTATACCATCGAGGATTGCCATCTAACATGATGATCCATGATAGAAAAGAGCTAACAAGCCGTGGACGTGGAGTCAACTAATCCGACGACGCCCCGCGCAAGGACTCCTCCAGACCAAGACCGCACGCCCTTCGTTTAAATACGAGGCGAGGTGCAGCCTAACGGAGGACCCTCACAATAAAATGAGTCACGAGACAGACAATGTCACTCGCGCACAAGACACGGTCATGGAGGTCGGTCCATCGAACTCCGCGACTGTGCACAATTCCTCAACGACGAAGCAATCAAGTTTCTACGAGGGATCGGCAAAATTGTTTATTGCAGTTACAAGACCGAAGATAGCTCGCCAATCGACCAGATCGCCAAAAGTCTGAGACCAAGGTCCACTCAACGGATCGCCCATCTTTATCCTACACGATCGCCAGCAAGAACCACCTCACCCCGTGTCTTCAACATCGGAGCAAGCTGGGGGGCAATTGTTGTGTCGAGATTTATACGTCTCAACAGGCGATCGACTCAAAGATCGGGCGACCGAGCCATAGTCAAATAGACCAAGGCAGATTGGCCAATCTCGGGTCCCAGGTCAAGACCCAGTGCCGAGCGATCGACATCCAAGGCGAACGTCTCTTGTCACTTGGCGATCGACTCTGGTGCCCGGCCAATGACGACCGCCTCATACCACGCGAAGCCATCGCTCGTCCAGTCGGCGAAGGTCGAAGCTCGAAGCAAAGACCCACGTGCATATCCGGAAAAGGCGCCGCAGGACATGGATCGTTGACCCCAGCCTGTCAGCATCTTCTCACCTAACGACAGACCCGCCGAAAGGTGCACAGTGGGACCGCCCGGGACAGCGACGCAGGACGCGTGCCGGCTCCTCATTGGACCGCACACTTAGATGCCAGCAATAGCCACGGACTTCAAGGCAGACAGCCCATGTGCTAAAAGACGATCGCCCCTTATTATATTACAAGGAAGGCGATCGCCCGGCAAAAAAGAGCATCTCAGCTCCAATAAATAGAGGACTTCCTGCATTTGGACAAAGGCTTGGTTTTTTCAGCTCTCAACTCTTGGCAAAGCTATACACTTCGGACATACTTCTCTCTCAGCACCTCTTACACGAAAGACGGTCGGTAGAGACGAAAACCAGAACTCCCAGCAGTTCAACAACTCAGAGCAACTCTAGTTTTTCCGGCAAGCACTCAACAGCTAGATACATAGAATCTTTTACACTCATTGTAATCGCATTCTTACATTAATATTTGTACTCATACGTATTCTCATTAATAACATCTTGCGAGAGCATTCAAGCCCGGGCCTAACAAACCCGACAAATCTTGTATTATTTCTATTCCCATGGACATGCTCTCGCAATTTGCTGTTGCTCGACCGTTCCAGCAATACCTATATCCGGATAATATTTCGGGCAACAATATATGCTTTTACCTATATAATTAGTAATGTATAGATATATACATATACATATACACTACTTATATATATATAATATATATATATATAATATCACGTGAGCCGCCTACATGAAAAAAAGAAAAGAAAAGGGGAGAGTTAAGAAGGGAAGAAGGGTTGCGAACGACACTGGAAGAAAACAAAGAAAAAAAGAGAGAGAGAGAGAGAGAGAGAGAGAGAGAGAGAGAGAGAGAGCAGGAGAGAAGAAGAGGCCGAGAAGGGTTCGTCACCAAAGAAAGATTTTTTAGGTAAAATCTCGCAATCTATATACCGTTTTGATCGTTTCAGCGAGTAGGTCACAAATATCCACCGAGTTTTCCAAACCGAGTTCGGAATAGATGGAACGGGGCCGAAACTGCCGCTTGATGTTCGGCCCCCGTACGATTATTCGGGCTGTCGGAACTTGAAACCTTTTACAGCGTTAGGAAGCCCTCCGGAAGAGCTTCATCCCTCTAGTTTTAGCTTTCAGATTTGGTTAGGTATTATGGTGTGTGTTACTGTGTGTGCGTGTGTGTTAATGTGTGTATGTGTATGTTTGTGTGCGTGTGTGCTGTGTGCGGGTGTGTGTGTGTTTGTGTGTGGTGGTGTGTGTGTGTTGTTTTGTGCGTGTTGTTGTGTATGTACTGGTGTGTGGGTGTAATCCGTGAGTGTGTGTATAAAGGAAATGGGTGTGGATACGGGCCTTGCCGATTTGGGGTATCGGTGTGTTTTTACGTGTAAAAATATTGTTAGTCAATGTTAATGAAGCTTCCGGTGAGGTTACGATAGACAGGAGACGTTAGAACGACTGTTAGATAGTCATATAAAGTTTTGGGGTGGAAAAATTAAATTTTGAAAGCCCAGGGCTATGTCATTTTGGAATTAGAAATAAAGTTGGATTTGACTGAAGTTTTCTAAATCTTCAGTTTGACCCTAAACTTTAATATTTTCTTTAAAAAGTGTATAACCTTCTTGGTTTCAATCTAAAATGGGTCAAACGACTTCCAAATGGCTCTTAATTCGAAACACAACCTTCTTACACCCCGATAACGTGCGAAGTGTGTCCGTAACTATATCTCACCCAAACTCGGTTAAATTAGAATGTAGAGTTCTAATAGATATATAAATCTTAATCCGTTAATTATATAATAGGATCCGCTTTAGGTTGAAGGTTTGGCTAATCGCTCAATCCGTTTTCCTTGTCAATCGAACCTTTTTCCATTCGCTGGAATGCCAGGCAAGTACCTTGATTACATTTGATGTACTTCGTGATAGGAATACTTGTTAGATTTTGATGATGTCATCCATGTACTGTGATTCATTCAAATGTATGTTCTAAATAACTTGGCATTGTAAAGAAGAACCATAAAAAAGGCTGGAAACTGGAAGGTTGAATGCTACAACTGTCATAAGATAGGAGACATACAATTTGACTGCCCTGATCTCAAGAGAGATGAATCTAAGATGGACATGGGCAAGAAGTAAGACAAGAGAAAAGCTGTCATTGGAGAAGACCAGATTGAAGAAAGAGTAGAATCAACTGGTAGATTCTTCTCTGATGATGATGATGAATACATCTGTCTGATGGCCAATCTAGCTAATGAAGAGGTAACCTCCAAACCTCAAACTACAGAGGGTTTCATCTCTGACATGTCTGAAGATATGAATCTTCACGAATGTATAAATCATTTACAAAAAGATTTTGAAACTCTAAAATCAGCTCACTTGACTGTGACAGTTGAGAAAACACAGTTGTAAGATGAGAATAGGTAGCTGAAAAATAATTTTGAAAAACTCAGCCTAGAGTTAACAAAAATTAAATCTGAATTTGAAAATCAGGCTGAAAACAAATTGAAAAACTCAGCTGATAATACCACAACTGAGATTAAAAGGCTAACTATTTTAAACAGTGAGAAAAATCAGCTGCACTTGCTCATGTAAAATCTGAGTTTGCCAAACTGACACAGCTGAGTAAGACACAAGCTACGGAAAATAATATCCTTAATGGCATCTATAACCATGGATGAATTGTATATAAACAAGAGGCCACTTTATATAAGATCACGCCTTGGATATGACCCCAACACTTTCAAAAACCACTTTTGTCAAGGGAGAAACTTACATCCCGACTGCTGAGCCTATAAAACCCGTATTTCAAAATAGGCAGCAGTCCAGTCAGAAGTTTAGGTAGTAGCCAAGGTTTACAAGGCAGCCACCTAGACAGGGGACTAGGCAATGGCCAATATAGAAGCAGCGGCCAAAACATTATGCCAACTATTACCAAAGACTCCCCAAAAATAGATTTCAAAATGGGAGAGGTAAATGGAAACCTCAAGGTTATCCAAACTTTCAAAATGAGCAGGTGTGGAGCCCTCAAAGATTTAATAAACGGTCTCGTCCATAATTTAGAAATGGCACACACCAGAAATTTTATGAGGCACATCCAGTATTCAATCCTAACCAAGGATATAGACCTAGACAGCACACACCTTATAAGGGCAATCAACATAATTTTTATAACCCAAGTAGAAACCAATTCTCCAGGAAACCTATTAACACCAAAGGACCAACATAAATTTGGGTACCTAAATCTCTGCTTGTTTGATTGCAGAAAAGGTGGAAGGACTACTACCATGTCACCTCAAGTTTAACAGGAGGAGATGAAGAATGGTTTGTAGACTCTGGATGCTCAAGGCACATGACAGGGAATAACAAGGTGCTGTCAAACTACATCAAATAAAAAGGTCCAGATGTAACCTTTGGAAATAGCTCTAGAGGTCAGACAAAAGGATTTGGAGAGCTTCACAGAGGAAACATAACCATATCTAAAGTACATTATGTCAAAGGGGTCAAATACAACCTTTTGAGCATAAGTCAATTCTGTGATGAAAAGAACCTAGTAGTCTTCACTATTTGGAAATGCATGGTGATTGATATCCTATCTGGAGAAGTTAAGCTACAAGGATTCAGAATAAGAGACGTATACATGATAAATTGGAAAACAGGCACTCCAAACACTTGTTTCCTATCAAAAACAATTTCTGAGAATGGATGGCTATGACACAAGAGATTATGTCACCTGAATCTCAAGGCCATCAACGAGATAAGCTCTCAAAAGTTGGTCAGAGGACTTCCAGAAGAAGCATTAAAGAAAGAAGCCCTCTGTGATGCATGCCAGAATGAAAAGCAGACCAGAGCATCATTCAAACCAGTTCAGCCTACCACTCTCACCACCAGAGTCTTATATCTACTTCATATGGATCTCTATGGCCCCATAAAACCAAGGACATTGAGTGTAAAGAAGTATGTCTTAGTAGTACTGGATGACTACTCGAGATACACATGGGTTGTTTTCCTCTACAAAAAGAGTGAAACACTAACAAAGCTTCCTGAGTTGATGAGAAAGATTCAGAATGAGAAATACCTCTCCATCATCAAGATCAGATCAGACAGAGGTGGAGAATTTCTAAACAAGGCAATCACTGAATACAGTGATCAGAATGGAATCCAGCATGAAGTATTTGCCACAAGAACGGCACAACAAAATGGTGTTGCTGAAAGAAGAAACATAACCTTGAAGGAAGCTGCCATGTCAATGATTGCTGAAGCTGACCTGCCAAAGAGGTTCTGGGCTAAAGCTATCAACACAGCATGCCATACTCAGAATAGGAATATGATAGTAGGGAGATATGGCAAAACTCCCTATGAGGTTTGGAATGGCAGAACACCAACTGTTGCATACTTTCATATATTTGGTTGTAAGTGTTTCATCCACAACAATGGTAAAACCCAACTGAATGCCTTTGATGCTAAAACTGATGATGGTCTCTTTATGGGATACTCACAAATAAGCAAGGCATACAGAGTATTTAACAAAAGAACATTAGTTGTGGAAGAAATACCTCATGTTGTGTTTGATTAGTCCACTGTTGAGTACAGGAAGAGGTGGAATCAATTGAGAAAAAGCTCAAATCCGCCACCCTAGAAGAAGTCATCATCAATGATACAGGAATGATGGACTCACCTGAAGACCCAACTGCAGATCATCCAGAAGACTCAACTGCAGATCAGCTAGGATCCCAAAACCTAGCTGATCCAACTGCAGCTGTTGAAGATCCAAATGCAACTGATAAAGACACACTTGCAGAGCAGACAAGATCCTGATCTGCAGATAACAAGACAGCAGCTGAACCATATGCAGATCAAGAAGGCCAGAACCAAGATGATGTAGAGAGAGATGAAGTTCATCAAAGCAACTCATTCGGGGGAACAAACCTTGAAGATAATATCCCCAAATGGATCAGACATCACCCCATCCAACAAATCATTAGAAACCTAACTGATGGAGTCAAAACCAGACAATCTACAGAATCATCAGGAATAGTTATGTTCTCATATTTCATGTCTCCGATGGAACCCAAGACAATTGTTCAAGCACTGGAGGATTACTCATGGATACTTGCAATACAAGAAGATCTCAACCAAATGGAAAGGAACAATGTCTGGGAACTAACAGACAGACCAGATCACAAGAAAGTCATAGGCACCAAGTGGGTATACAAAAACAAATGTGATGAAGATGGAACTGCTGTTAGGAATAAAGCCAGACTAGTCGCAAAAGGATATGCTCTGTAATAACCGTGTAATTCAGGTGTGTTATTTTGGATGTATCTTGTTGTATTGTGGTTATCTATATTTGAGGGTAGTGACGATTGACAATTGGAGTGTTCATGATTGGAAATTGTTGAGTTTTGTAATTTCGGATTGCATTCGTTCTGGCCGGACTTCATGAATTTATGCCGAATAGTAGCAATTAGCGCACAGTATACTTCACTGATAGCGCACGCTAACTAAGTGCGAGTAGCGCACACTACTTTTGCACATTAGCGTACGTTAGGCCTGCTGGACAGTGAGCTTTCTGGACTCTGGACTAAGGCATTAACGCATGCTAATAGAAGACTAGCGTATGCTACTACTGATGAGTTAGCACACGTTAAAGGTTGGTAACGCGCGCTAGGTCGGCAGGCAGTAAGGGCAGAATGTTTCTGGACTGCGGGTGATAGCAGGTAACGCACACTATTTTTCGGAGTTAGCGCGCGCTAGTGTCGATCGATAATGCGCGCTAATATATTAGGGTAGCACGCGCTACTGGGGTCAGATAGTAGGTTCTGCACCGCCTTTCAGCCCGCTAGCGCACGCTAAACTTTAGCCGTAGTGTGCGCTAATCCATCCCAGTATATATATGGGATACAGGCTCTAGAATTGTCATTTTCATTCTATCCTCCTTCTTTTATGGCCCCACCTGTGTCGTTTCGGGTACAGGTACCCTTTTGTTTAAAGGTCGTGAGTGGTATTGAGCATAAGGAAGTGTAGATCTTGGTCTGATTTCATCATCCAACAACATTTTTGAGTTCCTAACACCATGTTAACAACATCTCATCAACTTTCACCATCCAAATCAAGGTAAAATCCGCTCGAACCCTAGTTCTTCATATTTTGGGCTTTTGCTAAGATCTTTGATTCTAATCTATTTTAGCTCAGATTTGTGCTAGATTATGATGTTGTAATCATAATCCTTCATTTTTCTCCAAAGTTTATGGATTAAATTCCAAGTATTCCTCCGTAGTTAGGATTCGAACTATGTTGTCTTCGTAGTGTTTGATTAAATGTCCCTAAGGGTAAAACTTAGGGTAAATCCTTCCGTTTTTATAGTATGGTATTTGATTCGGTATTTTGTTAAACTAGGATCGAATCGTTGAAGGAGTTTGGACCATACGTCTTTCCGTTTGTTACTCTTATATCGTTTCCAACCAAGGCAAGTACTTTGACTTCATTTATTGTACATCGTGTGAATATGTGAAAATGTGATATTGAGAAAATATGATTGTGCCATGTGTTTATTATGTGTGATCCGAGTAAACTAGCGAGGGTCCCCTGGGATTTCGTTAGACTTCGAGTTTTACGGATCACTCGGTCGGGTTGTACACTGGGGAGGGCCTGCCGAGGACTCTCCGGGGTGTGTATCCCGTGTGGGTACAGGGCCAGTACAACTCAGGAGGTTGTTCTGTGATGATGATTATGGTATTGTATTCCGGAATATATGTGATGGCACTGTGATTTCTGTTAAATATTCATTTGTTGTACATATTCTGTAATCGTTGTACTTGCACCAGCATTTTGATGACCCCTTCGAGGGTGGATATACTTGTTGTGTATTCAGGTTCAGGTCCAGTGGGAGAGCCAGCACAGGGTGGACACGAGGGTATTGCAGAATATGGTATCAGAGCTTAGGTTTATGGATACCTAGGCTGTCAGTGTTTTGTGTTTGTTAATTTGACTCAGTTACTGTCTACGATATCATTGGCGTGCTACCAACCCGTGTTGCCTGTGCTGGAAGACGCTACGGATGTTGGTTGCTTTTTTCCTTCGGAAATAATTATCTTTGACATTGTGCAATCAATTGTTGTAATCATTTCCTTGTTGAACCATTCTTATTCCTCAGTATGCCGAGAGGTAGAGCTATCCATCAATGCGGCCGAGGCCGTGGCAGAGTAGTAGTATCTGAGTCCGAGAGGTCCGTTTCAGATTCGGCATCTCATTTTGTGACTAGATCAGACCCGATCCCTTCAGGAGGTACAGATGGAGGTTCGGAAGCCGAAGTGCCTAACGTTCTTCAACAAGTCATAACGCAAGTGCACCAACTGGCCCAAGTGGTGCAGAATATTAATATTGGCAGGACGATTGAGGATAGATGGCTTAAAGAAGTTATGAAGATGAACCCTCCTAGATTCGATGGTTCCGGCGATGTGAACAACTGCGATCATTGGTTAGTTGAGCTGGAAAAGATCTTTGATGGTCGGGGCTGCCCGGAAGCCAAGAGAGTCCCAATTGCTCAATATCTGACGGTTGATGACACGTCGGATTGGTGGAGATCCGTTAAGCCCAGGGACCGTGACGTCACTTGGGAAGAATTTAAAGAACTAATGGAAGCACAGTATTATCCAGCGCCTGTTAGCAAGTCTCGGTGAGTTCTTCAGAGATCAACCCGAGGATATTCCTATTTCCGAGGCAATCAAGACATACAACAAGCAGTTAATGTATGTCTAAGATCGGGTTAAGAATGAAACAGACAAGATACTTCTTTTTGATGCTAGGATGAAACCGGAGGTCTGAAAGTATATGGCGGACCTTGGGTGTACTACTTTGAGAGAATTTGAGGACAGAGTGCTTGCTTATGAGATGGTGTCAGTTCCGGTTCCTACGGTTTCGAGTTCGAATAAACTAAAATTTTCTGGTAGTTTCCGAGGTAGTGGATCGCGTAGGCCTCAACCTTCTGAGCAATCTTCTGTTGGTTCCCCACAATACAGTGGAGGAGCGTCGAAAGTTTGTTTTAATTGTGGAGTTCCAGGTCATGTCAATTCCTATTGTTCATAGCGCCCTGTTACTTGTTTCACATGTGGAAAGTAGGGACATTGGGCGTCTTATTGTGAGAGAGTGAGTAGAATCCTTGCCATGCCATCCCCTATTTGAGCAGGCACAGTCTCGAGTCAACCAACTTCGAGTGTCGGACGCGGAATAGACAAGACAGAGCATAAGGATACACCGAGCATGGGATCAGCTCCACCCCGATTGTATGAGATGAGGCGGACTGATGACGTAGGGGCTGCAACTACATCAGGTATTGTTTATATTCATACGCACCCGGTAGATGTATTATTTGATTATGGAGCTACTCATTCCTTTATATCATTATCTTGTGTGAATCGTCTCGACCTTATTGGTCTCTCTGCATGTGAACCTTTTATTGTTGGACTGCCGAGTGGGGAAAGGATAGTTGGGGATCGAGAGATTGTCAATTGTCCTGTAACCATCGGCAGTAGAGATTGGCCATATGATTTGATTGTGATAGATATGAACGGAGAAGATTTATTTCTGGGTGATAACTGGTTAGATCATCATGGAGTAGTAATTGATAATCGTCGAAAGATAATTTCGATCATTGATCAGGATGGTACGGAATATGTTTTTGAAGGACAAAAACCCGGTACTACTGGGATGACTATTCGAGCCATGAAGGCTGTAAAATTGTTGAACCAAAGTTGTACCGGTTATTGGTGTTACGCAATGAAGACAGAAGCTGTCGGAGTTCAGTTATCTTCTATTCCTATTATGAATGAATTTCCAGATGTATTTCTGGACGATTTGCTGGGATTGCCGCCATATCATTAAGTGGAGTTCGTTATCGAACTAGAGCCTAATGCGGCGCCAATATCCAAGGCACCATACAAAATGACCTCATCGGAAATGCTAGAATTGAAGAAACAATTGGGTGAACAGCTGGATAAAGGTTATATTCGGCCTAGTGTATCTCCATGGGGTACACCGGTATTGTTCCTACGGAATAAAGATGGATCTTTACGGCTATGTATTGATTATCGTAAGTTGAATAAACTCACTATCAAGAACAAGTATCCGTTGCCAAGAATCGATGATCTATTTGATCAATTACAAGGAGATACGGTTTTCTCCAAGATTGACTTGAGATCGGGATATTATCATCTACAAATTCAGGATTCGGATATTCCTAAAATGGCATTACGAACGAGGTATGGACATTACAAATTTATAGTTATGCCATTCGGTTTGACAAATGCTTCGGCGGCATTTATGCAACTTATGAACAAAACATTTATCGAATATCTCGATAAATTTGTGGTGGTGTTATTGATGATATCTTAATCAATTCCAAGAGCGAGTCGGAGCATGCCGAACACTTGAGAATTATGTTAGGTATTTTGAGGGCTGATAAGCTTTATGCTAAATTTTCTAAGTGCGAGTTCTGGCCAAGAGAAGTTGCTTTTCTTGGACACATTATATCAGCCGGTGGTATTCAGGTAGATCCTCATAAAGATGAAGCGCTCTTAGCTTGGGAACCCCCGAGGAATGCTAAGGAAGTTCGTAGTTTCCTGGGATTAGCTGGTTATTATCGTCGATTTGTCGAAGGATTCTCGAAAACTGCTCGACCACTCACTCGGCTTTTGCAGAAAACTCAGAAGTTTGAGTGGAGTGATGAGTGTCAGAAGTGTTTTGACGAGTTGAAAAAGCGGTTGACTACGTCACCGATTCTAGCCTTACCGTAAGGAACAGAAGGTTTCGTTATTTATAGTGATGATTCTAAATAGGGATTGGGATGTGTATTGATGCAAAACGAGAGAGTAGTGGCTTATGCGTCTCGACAATTAAAGCCATACGAGATGAATTATCCCACCCATGACCTGGAGTTAATCGGTGTGGTGTTTGCGTTAAAAATTTGGAGGCATTATTTATATGGTTCTTCTTGTCGAGTGTATATGGATCATCAGAGCTTGAAGTACATATTCACACAGAAGGAGCTTAATATGCGCCAGTGGCGATGGTTGGAATTGCTTAAAGATTATGATCTTGACATTCTTTACCATCCAGGTAAAGCGAATGTCATTGCCAATGCATTAAGCTGCAAGTTAGTTGTGTTGCATAAATTGGAATTACTTACCATTCAACCGAAGCTCAGACGAGAGTTGATTGATTGGGAATTGAAGTTTGGCCTCAAAGAGCTCAGGGACAATTACATTTCCTTGAGATTGCATCATCTGTGATGGAAGATATTAAGTCCAAACAGTTAGACGATCTCTCATTTATGCAGCTTCTGGACGACATTGTTAAAGGATAGGCTCATGGATTCTGAACCGATGAAGACGGAGTTCTTCGATTTCGACGTAGAACTTGTGTACCTAAGCGGGATGATCTCAAGCAAGTGATTTTGAATGAAGCACATTCTACTCCGTACTCGATTCATCCGGGTACGAGTAAAATGTATAAAGACTTGAAGAAAAATTTTTGATGGCCGAACATGAAGAAAGATGTAACAGAGTTCATGTCAAAATGCTCGACTTGTCAGCAAGTTAAAGTGGAGCATCAGAGACCTGCTGGGAAGTTACAACCGTTACTAATTTCGGAATGGAAGTGGGAAGACATCGCGATGGATTTTATTGTGTGAATGCCAAGGATGCGAATCGGAATGAATATGATTTGGGTAATCGTTGATCGGTTAACCAAATCCACATATTTTTTGGGCATTAGAGATACTTGGGGACCGGAGAGGTTGGCTCGATTATTCATTGCTGAGATTGTGAGACTCCATGGTACCCCAAAGAGTATTGTGTCGGATCGCGATGGTCGTTTTGTATCACATTTCTAGCAAGCAGTACAACGAGCACTCGAAACCAAACTGAATTTCAGCACCACTTATCATCCTTAGACGGATGGACAGTCGGAGAGAACGATACAAACATTGGAAGACATGTTGAGGTCTTGTGCATTGAATTGGAAGGAAGATTGGGAGATTCATTTACCATTAATCGAATTTGTGCATAATAATATTTGGCATAGTTCGATTGGAATGGCTCCGTTTGAAGCATTATATGGAAGACGGTGTAGATCGCCAATTTGTTGGGACGAACCATACGAGTTACTTGGAGTAGAACCGGACTTGATGATTCCAACATGGGAGAAAGTCAGTTATTCGAAAAAGGTTGTTTATCGCCCAGAGTCGACAAAAGTCATATGCCGACGTTCGACGTCGACTGTTAGAATTTAAGATAGGAGATCATATGTTGTTGAAAGTATCGCCAACTCGTGGAGTTCTTCGGTTTGGTAAGAAGGGGGAGCTTAGTCCTCGTTATATTGGTCCCTTCTAGATCCTGGATAAGGTAGGTGTTGCAGCTTATCGACTAGAATTACCTCCGACGCTTAGTCATGTTCATAATGTGTTCCATGTTTCGCAACTGCGTAAGTATGTTCCCGATCCCATCAATGTTATTGACTATCAAGAGATTGAAGTTAATGATGATGTCACATATGTAGAACAACCAGTATCAATATTGGAGTGCCGAGTGAAGCAGTTGCGACAGAAAGTGATCCCGTTAGTAAAGGTACAATGGTCTAAATATGGAATTGAGGAAGCCACGTGGGAAACTGAAGAAAGTATGCATGCCCGTTACCCTGAACTTTTCGAATCTTAAGTTTCCGGACGAATCTTAAGTTTCAGGACGAAACTTCTTTTTAGGGGGTAAGGGTGTAAAAACCGTGTAATTCAGGTGTGTTATTTTGGATGTATCTTGTTGTATTGTGGTTATTTGTATTTGAGGGTAGTGACGATTGGCAATTGGAGTGTTCATGATTAGAAATTGTTGAGTTTTGTAATTTTGGATTGCATTCGTTCTGGCCGTACTTCGCGAATTTTATGCTGAATAGTAGCAGTTAGCGCATGCTATACTGCACTGATAGTGCACGCTAACTAGATGCGAGTAGCACACATTACTCTTGTACATTGGCGCACGTTAGGCCTGCTGGACAGTGAGCTTTCTGGACTTTGGACTGAGGTATTAATGCATGCTAATGGAAGACTAGCGTACGCTATTACTGATGAGTTAGCATATGTTAAAGGTTGGTAATGCGCGCTAGGTCGGAAGGACAGTAAGGGCAGAATGTTTCTGGACCGCGGGTGATAGCAGGTAATGCACGCTATTTTTTGGAGTTAGCGCGCGCTAGTGTCGATCGATATCACGCGCTAATATATTTGGGTTGCGCACGCTACCGGGGTCAGACAGTAGGTTCTGCACCGCCTTTCAGACCGTTAGCGCATGCTAAACTTTAGCCGTAGCGTGCGCTAATCCCTCCCACTATATATATGGGAGGCAGGCTCTAGAATCGTCATTTTCATTCTATCCTCCTTCTTCTCCGGTGGCTGAGTGGTATTGAGCATAAGGAAGTGTAGATCCTGGTCTGATTTCATCATACAACAACATTTTTGAGTTCCTAACACCAAGTTAACAACATCTCATCAACTTTCACCATCCAAATCAAGGTAAAATCCGCTCGAACCCTAGTTCTTCATATTTTGGGGCTTTTTCTAAGATCTTCTATTCTAATCTATTTCAGCCCAGATTTGTGCTAGATTATGATGTTGTAATCATAATCATTCATTTTTCTCCAAAGTTCATGGATTAAATTCCAATTTTTCCTCCGTAGTTTGGATTCGAACTATGTTGTCTTCGTAGTGTTTGATTAAAGGTGCCTATGAGTAAAACTCAGGGTAAATCCTTCCGTTTTCATAGTATTGTATTTAATTCGGTATTTTGTTGAACTAGGATCGAATCGTTGAAGGAGTTTGGACCGTACTCCATTCCGTTTGTTACTCTTATATCGTTTCCAACCAAGGCAAGTACTTTGATTTCGTTTATTATACTTCGTATGAATATGTGAAAATGTGATTTTGAGAAAATATGATCGTGCCATGTGTTTATTGAGTATGTGTGAGCCGAGTAAAACCAGCGAGGGTCTCCTGGGAGTTTGTTAGTCTTCGAGTTCTACGGGGTGTGTATCCCATGTGGGTACATGGCCAGTACAACTCGGGAGGTTGTTTTTTGTTGATGATTATGGTATTGTATTCTAGAATATATGTGATGGCACTGTGATTTCTGTTAAATATTCATTTGTTGTACATATTCAGTAATCATTGTACTTGTACTGGCATTTTGCTGACCCCTTAGGGGGTGGATATTCTTGTTGTGTATTCAGGTTCAGGTCCTGTGGAAGAGCCACCACAGGGTGGACACGAGTTTGGTGGGCAGCATTGATATCGTGTACTATTTTGAGTTGATAGTCGTATTGTCAAGGTCATGGTTGTGTTTTGGTTTTGTACTCGCGCGGGCACTTTCATGTGTTGTCATCATGTTGTTGTTCATTATTAATGGTGCTGTTAATGGTATTGTTAACATTCACTAGGGTTGGCCAAAAGAGCCGAGCGGAATGGGCCCGTGTGCGTGAGTCATGGCATGCATGGGACTTGCACGAAATTAATTTCCGTAGGGAATCATATATGTTGTGTTGGAGACAGTTTGTTCTTTTAATTAAGTGAATATTGCAGTTTGTTAATTTTTAATGAGTTTTATGTATATTAAGCCTGGTAGGTTCTCCAAAAAGAATATACGGCACTGTAATATCAACGTAAATCACGGGGGTGTTACATGCTAAATGTGAAGGAATAGATTATGATGAAACATATGCACCCGTAGCTACATTAGAAGCTATCAGACTATTCGTTGCATATGCAGCATTCAAGGATTTTGAAGTCTATCAAATGGACGTAAAAAGTGCATTTCTCAATGGAGTACTAGAAGAAGAAGTCTATGTGGAGCAACCCCCCGGATTTGTCAAAGGAAACAAGGTATACAAGCTTTTGAAAGCTCTATATGGACTCAAATAAGCACCAAGAGCATAGTATGAGACACTATCTGTGTTTCTGGAGAAGAATGGATTCAGCAAAGGAAAGGTGGAGAAGACCCTCTTCAGAGTGGAACATGAAGACCACATATTACTTGTTCAAATATATAGGGATGATATCATATTTGGCAACGAATCCTAAGCTATGTGAAAAATTCTCAAGTCTCATGCAAGGAGAATTTGAGATGAGTATGATGGGAAACCTAAATTTCTTTCTTGGTTTGCAAGTCAAACAAGTTGACAATTGAATCTTAATCAACCAAGCAAAATATACAAGAGACTTAATCAAAAGATTCGGCATAGACTCATCCAAATCACTAAGAGTTCCCATGAGCACATCCCTACAACTTGATGCAGATGAAGGAGGTATTCCAGTAGATCCAACACACTACAGAGGACTAATTGGATCACTTTTATACGTCACTGCAAGTAGACCAGATATTTCATATGCAGTAGGAGTGTGTGCTAGATTACAATCCAAGCCGAAGCAGTCTCTGTTGGGATTCGGTGCCTAAAACGAAGGCACAACGGAAGCAATATACGAATCTAGTTCGATCCGAATCCCATAAGAGGATCGATCAAGCTACGTATATACGAATATAAAACAAAACAAAGCAAGATTCAAAACCATACCCTCGTAGTTCTTTGATTAATGGTGAGAAGATGATGTCCCTTACGAATCCAATCCACAGCAAATTCTAGGATGATCCAATGCCAAAAACACCGCGTCTCTACTTGCTACGCGCCGGAGAAATGATCGGAATGACAACCACCCAATTAACCTCCAAGGTTATGGCTAGAATAGGATGATGAAGCTTTAAAATGTGATTATAACACTCTAAGTGTATAAATCACTATCTCTCAATATTATCTCACAATATTTCTCTAAGAAAATTATGAAGAAGAAGAATGAAGATGAAGATAGTGAAGAAGACCAAGAAAACAATTATCTCTCTCTCTCTCTCTCTCTCTCTCTCTCTCTCTCTCTCTCTCTCTCTCTCTTTGCAATGAGCCGTGTGATACACTTCAAGAGAATTAAGAGAGATGTATTCTTTTATCTTTCACTCTTTCAAAGACCAAATCACTTACTCGTTATAAAATGAGATATTGTCCCACCAATGTCACATGTATACCACCAATTAAGGTGGAGACAAAGACCAAGGAAGGTGAGTAGGTGGGGGGAGGGGCATCTAGAAGAACCGGATGGGTTTGGTTCGTTTCGGTCTCCCGCAATTCCAAACAGATAAACCCCAATCCATTCCGATGTATTATATCAATTAATTAATTCAATTAATTAATTATTTTAAATACAAAATAATATAATTATTTTCCCCTAAAAATAATTATATCTATGAATTAAATTAATCACCCAGAAATTTATTTAATTCATTAGGCCGTAAATTAATTTATTTAATAAATTAATTTAGAATCCAATGTCCCTTAATTAATTAGACATCCAATGTCCAATAAATTAGATATCCAATATCTAATCTTTATAAAGAGAGAATAAGCTCGATTCATTCCATCGTCAATCCTATTGCGCGACTCGGTAGGTCCGTCTCAGTTAGCAATGGGAGGAACCAAAGAGTAGTAGCACCACCTAGCCTTCCTGGCGGCCTACACTATACCCTAACTGAGAACGGATAATGGGGATCATTGCAAAACCTTTCTGTCGTGAATACCATTATACGTATAAACCCTTCTTTCAAATGTCCCGATCAAGTTATAGGGTCATAGTCAGTCAAAGCCTATCTATACTTGACGATATGCATGAGTTAATGCAAATTGATATCATCGAGCTCTCGTGTATCCAATAAAACTTGTTCCAATGCTTTGGCCAAAGACTTATGATCTCATCTGCCAATAACCGCATAAGACATATAACCCGTTTACTAACAGGAGAAAGAATTCCATCTTGGTATTCAGTAGAACCTGCTACTTGCCCATTAAGACGCACGTCAAGGTTGAACCCCACATTACAGTTTTCTGGGTCGAACTACTCTAATGAAAATCTTAACGTCACAAGCACATCCCTACTAAATCCTCAAGTCAAAGGTTCACGAATACCTCTCACAACCTTTCGATTCCGTCATTGACTGTCCCGGAGTGAATCCGTGTGACGAATCGAGGGTGAGTCGTTTCGAGTATACTAATCTCATTAGCATACCTATAACGCGTGCTCTCACTAACCATTAGTGTTCGACAGGCACTCTCTAAGTCAAAGAACACGTCATCAAGTCTTCACATAAACTTAACGCCCAGTCAAGTTTCATCGACTTGCGAACGATTAAGTATTTGGGCCATAAACCTTTCAAGTGCCGATCCCCTTATCCAATAAGTAGTGGAATGTTTTGCTCTCAAATACACGGACTAGTTTATATATATATATATATATATATATATATATATAAACTAGTCCGTGTATTTGAGAGCAAAAGTCAAGAACGCCAGTGACTACCAGTAAATAAAGAAACATATAGTTTCCTTATGATAATGATTTTACATAAGAACAAGTACAATGCCCTCACTCTAACATCCCCTGAGTGGCATTCGATGGCATACTCCTAACAATCTCCCACTTGCGCTCAATGCCACACACTATGGTATCTAATACCTATGTTCTCCAGATGACGCTCCAAGCTAATCTGAGAAAGTGGCTTACTCAGTGGATCAGCGACGTTGTCGGCTAAGTCTACTCTATGCAGCATAATGTATCCCGTGCAAACAAATTCTCTCACAAGATGATACTTTATCTTAATGTGTTTGGTAATCTTGTGAAACCTTGGCTCCTTGGCATGCGCTACAGCTCCGTTGTTGTTGCAGAAAAGCGGAATAGGCAGCTCAGCATATGGTATCACTTGAAGTTCTCCTAGAAACTTCTTAATCCAGAACCCTTCCTTAGAAGCCTCTGAGGCTGCTTGATACTCTGCCTGACTGATGGAATCAGTAGTCGCGCTTTGCTTGGCGCTACGCCAAGATACTGCTTCTCCATTAAGAGTAAATATGTAGCCAGAAGTAAACATCGAATCGTATTTCTATCCTTGGAAGTCTTAATCAGTGAAGCCCATTACATTAAGTTCTCCACCGCCATACATAAGAACCAGATCTCTAGTTCTTCTTAAGTACCTGAGAACATTCTTTACAGCAGTCCAATGTTCCCTTCCTGGGTTTGCCTGAAACCTACTTACCACGTTCACAGCGTGCGAAATGTCAGGTCTCGTACACAATATTGCATACATGAGGCTACCCACGGCCGAAGCATATGGTATATTACTCATTTCATTTCGTTGTTCCTCACTTTGAGGACACATCTTCGAGGAGAGTTTTATTCCATGTCGCATCGGTAGGAACCCTCTTTTAGAATCATCCATCTTAAATCGCTTTAAGATTTTATCTATATAGAGGGCTTGGGAAAGACCTATCATTCTCCTCGCTCTATCCTGGTAGAGCCGAATTCCAAGTATATAGGTAGCTTCTCCAAAGTTTTTCATGGAGGACCTACTCGAAAGCCAAGCTTTCACAGAACTGAGAATTCCCACATCATTTCCTATTAGTAGAATGTCATCTACATATAGTACTAAGAATGCAATCTTGCTCCCACTAACCCTCTTGTATACACAAGGTTCCTCTTCATTTTGCACGAAGTCAAACTCTTTGACTGCCTCGTCAAAACAAAGGTTCCAACTACGCGAAGCTTGCTTCAGTCCATAAATGGAATGCTGAAGTTTGCACACCTTATATATCGACTTCGGACACAAAGCCTTTAAGTTGTTCCATATAGATTTCTTCCTCGAGGAATCCATTAAGGAAAGCTATCTTTACATCCATCTACCATATCTCATAATCGTGGTAGGCAGCTATAGCAAGCATCATGTGAATAGACTTCATCATAGCCATGGGCGAGAAGGTATCATGGTAATTGATCCCTTCTTTCTGGGTATAACCCTCTGCCACAAGCCTGACCTTATAGGTGTCAACCTTGCCATCCCCATCAGTCTTTCTCTTGTAGATCCACTTATTTACAATAGGCACCATGCCCTTGGGGCGGTCTACTAGAGTCCAGACCTGATTGACATGCATCGAGTCTATCTCAGCTTCCATAGCTTTACGCCATTTCGCGGAGTCTACATCCACCATCGCTTGGTCATAGATCGCGGGGTCGGTCTCTTGGCTATCACCTGGAACCTTATGGAGACCCAGCTCCTCAGGTGCACAAGGCCATATTTCTCATGTAATTGAGACACCCTACTAGACCTACGAGGTGGTTGTAGAAGGTTCAGTTCCAACTTCTTGTATAGGTGTTTCCTGATGAGTTTCATTGTATTCTTCCAAAGAAATACTTCTACTTGCTTCGCCTTCCTGAGTGAACTCATCTTCCAGGATGTGTGCTTACAAGGCAACAATGATCTTTCGATCTTTGGGCATGTAGAATAGATAATGAAACGTCCCAGATGGGAATCCAATGAAATGTCCCTTCACAGACCTTGCTTCCAATTTCTCCACCTTAGTCTTCTTGACATAGGCTGGACATCCCCAAATTATAATGTGATTAAGACTTGGTTTCCTGCCCTCCCACATCTCATGTGGAGTTTTAGGAACGGACTTGGAAGGACATTTGTTCAAGACATAAGCAGCAGTCAGGAGTGCATACCCCCACAGGTAAATTGGTAAGTCAGTATAGCTAAGCATAGAACGGACCATGTTCAACAAGGTTCGGTTCCTTCTTTCTGTCACACCATTTAACTGAGGAGTTCCTGGAGGTGTAAGTTGCAATACTATTCCATGCTCCTTTAGGAACTCGTCAAACTCTGTAATCATATACTCGCCACCTCGGTCCGACCGAAGTGCTTTGATATGAATACTAGTTTGTTTTTCGACTAAGGCCTTAAATTCCTGGAATTTCTCAAAGGCCTCGGATTTATGTTTCATTATGTATACATAACCATGCCTAGTATGATCATATGTAAACGTAATGAAATATTGATATCTGTCACGTGCTGCTTTCAAAGCACCACATACGTCGATATGGACCATCCAAGTTTATCAGCGGTTCTTTCAAAAGTTCCTGTGAAGGGGGACTTAGTCATTTTGCCTTTAAGGGAAGATTCACAAGTTGGAAAGGGATCCGATCCCAATGGACCCATAAGTCCATCCTTTTCCATTTTATAAACCTTGGTCTGACCAACATGACCAAGTCTAATATGCCATTTCAAAACTTGATTAGTTTCATCCCTACCATGCTTCCTAGTCATAGTATTTACAACGACTTTGTGTAGGTCACAAGTCGTCCAGGAATAAGTCAAGAGGGGGGGGGGGGGGGTGAATAGACTTATTGAAACTCTTTTCCACGAAGGGTGAGTTTCTGAGCTGATAGTACAGAAGACTTAGAGTCTTCTGTAGTCAATGTAAGTGTGGAAGTCAGCTGATGACGAATACAGAAATAATCAATGGAACACTTAAGTATGAATGCAGCAGTTAAGTATGATGAAAGAAGTAAAACATGCAAGAACTTATAGTGGTCTCAGAGGTGGGGTAATCCTCTACTAATCCACTTTTCTCCAAACCAGTTGGAGATGAATTCACTATAATTCTCAACCAGTGATAAATATTACAGTGATTCAACCAATTACAACTGCTTCCAACCAGTGGAATTCCTTGCCGTTGCAACTCCCTTTAACTGCCTTGCACCTCTTGATCTACGATCCTTGGATGCCTTTACAGTCTCTCGAACTTCAACCAGTGAAGTATCCCGAACTCAGGTTTTAAAGACACGAGTGATTGTCTTCTCCAACTATGATCTTTATCAAATAAGAACTTTTGAACTCTTACTCTTTCACGATGCTATTGTTCGCTTCGATTACTTTGTTTGCTTTGATTGCTTGAGAGTGTTGTTCGCATCGTACTGCTCAACTTCAAATCCTTAGATATATATAGGTGTCGATCTTTGAGCATTTCTTCATAGCTGTTGCATATCTGTAACAAATCCGTCCATTGGAGAAATAGACTTCTTTGTTTTTCTTTCTGAACATTGCAAGGCTGGATTCCCATATTATAATCCAATTCCGACCGTTGTGAAGACTTCCATGTGATGGCGCCGAATCTTTTGAATATGATAAGATTAAAGTCTCTAGTGGTGGGCCTGGATGAATTACGTAATTCATTTCCTTTTCGGGAATCTCTCCAATCTGTCTCCAATCGCCCATATGTGACTTTCCATAAATATTGACTATTCAACGCATGCTGACGTGGACTGGAGTACTTGGATGATCACTTAACTGATCTCTCTGTGGTCAACCTATCTGATGTGCAGTCAACCTTCCCTGATGTCGACTTCTCTGATGTGCCGACTTGTCTGTAGTCTTCTGACCTGATTGAGCTTGACTGATCTTCAGACGTATTGACTTTGTTCTTGAATGCAGTCTGGTCCAACTTCACCGATTAATTTGTTTGACCATGTTAGGCGTATTTTTAGGCGCTTATTTATCATTAGTTTATATCTATTTTGAGCCTAAACCTGCATAAATGAGCTTTTAATGCACTATTCTTATATGTTTTGCAGGAAATTGGAGTCCGGAAGCCTAAACGACGAAAAACGGGTGAAAACAGCAATTTTTGGTCATGAGCCGCGGCACAAGGATGCTGAGCCGCGGCACACGCATGGCCCCTGCGAAGCCCCAAGTGGACTGTACCCTGAGCCGCGGCACAAGGAATCTGAGCCGCGGCCCAGGAAGAAAAATAGCGCGCCCAAATATGCGCTGAAGGTTAGGGGCCGCAGCACAGCTTAATTAAGCCGCGGCCCACCGGGTGGTTTTGCTGAGACTTCCGCGTTTCTTTGCCGTTTTTGGAGCAGTTTTCGACCCAAATCCCCGGACGCATTTTGGAGGCTGAGGAAAGTTATAAATAGGGATTGAAGGTCATAAAAAGAGGGGCAGATCGAAGATATAGAGGGAGCATCAAGGAACTATTGGAGGAGATTTGTGGGCGACGACAAGACCACGGATCCCTTACGGTTTTTCTGAATTTTTCCGCATCTTATTTTCTAGATCTGTTTGAGTAGGATTGTGATTGTAGCCGATTACATGACGGTTTGATTTATTTATTTTTATTTCAATTCATTCGTTATTCGTATTGAGTTGGATTTTTCTCAATGTTCTCAATGCTTTCAATTGTCTGGCCAATAGTTGAATTGATTTGAATGTCTTTATGGATTCGGGAGATGAAATTTAGGCATAGTTCTTGTGAGAAAAATCATGATTTTCGTGAGATAGGGATATACTCATGGGAATTGTGAAGCCTGTTTATTGTGGGAATTCATGAACAGTTTTAGCTATTAATTATCTAATTCGAATAGGGATTGTAATACCACCAGTATTACATGCTTTTTACATTGGGCGCTCACGTCTATTTTTCCTGTTTGATAAATAAATGTACTCCATTGCAATAAAACATATTCTGTATAATATGGTCGTACGACATCGCATCTATTATTCGTGTATTGTGATGGCATGATGATTGATGAACTTTCAGTGACATACCTCGATGTCGTTAGGTAATTATCAGTGCGAATATGACGGTGGCCAACGTCTTTTTCCCTGAGAGATTTCCGGACGACATGGAGAGGGAGTCGTGTCATGATAAATTAATGTGATGATAATTTGACAAACAAAACTGTCCTTTACGTACGTTATACTCCGACTCATTACGTACGCTATGTCTGAGCCATTACGTACTTTATATGTTGGCCCTTACGTACGTAACAACGGTCTTCGGTCTTCGGACAGGAATCTTCATCCGGTAGTACGCGTGCCGACCAACTTTCGGCGTGATTGCGACAGGCAAGTCAACGAGGTGTTACGTACGTAAACCCTTTTTCGTTACGTACGTAACGATGTGGGTGAATCGTTCCAGCGAGTTCCTTACGTACGTTAAGTATTTTTCCATAACGTACGTAAAGCCTCTTACGTACGTAATGCGTGAGGCATAACGTACGTAAGGGCAACCTAAGTTTATAAAAGAACACCTTGCCTTTCATTTCTTCCGTCCCAAAAATCATCCCTCTTCCTTGTACACTACTCTCCACCATCATTGAACCAATTCTAGCCTCCCAATTCAAGTGCTATCTTATTAGAGTGCGTTAATCAAGCTTCGGGGAAGGTCTTGAAGGTGTTATCTTCTCGTTCTCCTTCGTCCACCGTCGTTCTTCATCATCTTTTGTCAATTAAGGTAAGTTTATTCAATCTTGAACTCATTTCAGTATTGTTTAGTAAGTTTTAGTAAACTTTGGATGCCTTGGGTAGCTTAGAACCCTCCGTAATAATCGAACCGGTATATAGCTATCGCAATTGTTAATCGATATCCATCAAAGCTTGAAATTGTAATGAATAATGGTAGAACTCGTAATCATATTGCTAATCACCAACTTCTCGGAATCATCTTGAAGGATTTCATATATAACCATACTATCATGTTGAATAAAACCGTTAATGAATCCTTGATGAAGTTACCAACAATTTCTAGCCAAATAGATACCGAAACATGTTAAGACGATGGATTAATCGTTCTAGACTTGCATATTAAGACAACGATGAAATATTGGTGATTGTCGGTTATAATTAACTAGGAATATTGTGTTAAAACACTATTGTTTAGCGGACGGATAACTTATAGAGAATGTTGCCGAAACTAAGAACTTAATGGCACGCATTATGGATAAAAAAAATGGAGAAATTCGATTCCGACATCATAAACAATTAGGATAGGGTTTTAACAAACGGGAGGGGGAGGAACGTCGTTGATCATTATTAATATCACGAGATGTTAATCGACAAACATGTAATAGGTCGGATTTCCAAGTGCGATCGTTCAAGCCGTTGCCTCGTCCGGAAATAACTCGCGTCGGATTTGAGGCAAGTGAATCTTGCTCAGACTTTACGTCTTGTAATTTTAGACATAGTAAATGTTACTATTGTGGAATGGTGCTCTTACGATTATCTTGTCCGGAGTATTCCCGAGTAGATACTACCGTGACCCTTGGCCGCGGCCTTGGGAGTTTTCTTGTTGGACCGTGTTGCGGGATAAAACCTGAATGGTACCCACGTCCGGAGTATTCCTGTGTAGATACTTCCGTGACCCTTGGTTGCGACCTTGGGAGTTTATGTGCTGAAAAAAAGGAATAACATGGAACATTCGGTGATAACTTTATTCCTGGAAATTATTAGATTTTACTTTTGAGTTTGGTTGGTATTGTTTCTGACCTAGGTTACTGGCACGACATGTCGTGCCAGGTAAATTTGTTGAATTTGTGCAGGACACCCCCGAAGGTTACGGCCAGGCGTGAGCTGTGTTGGAAGAAGGCCGGTTAATTTCTTAAATCAATTTGAATATTCCACGTTGTGTAATAACCGTATGTACGGACACTATTTGCATTTGTACCTTGGGATGCACGAATACTTTCTTAACTACTTCCGTATATTACCACTTTTAATAAAATGTTTTAGAAAATATTTTCAAAACTTGCCTTGTGGGTCCCTCATGGGATCTACGGCACTGTGGCGTCCCGGTTCATTTTGGGGGCGTTACAGAAAATGGTATCGGAGACTAAACACTCACGTGGAAAGTTTTACTAAAAATATTTTGAAAACGTTTTGCCTTCAAAATCCAACACTCCTGACGACCGTAACTCCTCGAGGGATGTCGAGGTAAAATACATGTAAATTCTTATGGATCAAGTATGATGTTTGGATTCAGTAAGGACTCAAATAATGTTTGCATTAAACTAACCTGTTAGATTGAACGAACATCACCAATGGCACGTCGAGGAGCTAGAAGAAACGTAAATGACGCACAAGGTTCCGCTATGAACCAGCAGGGAGACAGAAACACCGGAGAAACTAACCCAGCCGGAAATCAACCACCGCCTGTCAATCAGAACGAACAGGAAGCGGAAAACCAGAACAACGGGGGATTTGATCCAGCCTTTGTTCAGACTCTCGCCCAGGCCATTGCTATGGGAATCGCTCAGGTTAACCGGCAATGTACTACCATTAACATAGAAGAAAACACCGGGAAGGACCGTTGGCTGGGAGAAATGCTGAAGGCCAGACCGACATTATTCGACGGGTCAGGGGATAAGCACGTGGACGATTGGATCTCGGAAATGGAGACTGCCTTCAAGGTGATCGGCTGCCCAGGAAACCGGAAAGTGCCACTCGGAATCAACCAGCTCCGTGACACCGCAACCCGATGGTGGAGGACCTATAAGCCAGAGGACAGAATAGTCGGATGGCCCGAGTTTTCCAAACTATTGAGAGACGAGTATTGTCCCCGATTAGTTCAGACTGCACGAGCGCGGAGCTTCTTCAGCGCAGGACCTCAGAATTTGCCAGTACCAGAAATCATTCGGGCATACAGGACCGAGCTAAGCTATGTCGCACAGATGGTTCCATCCGAAGACCAGCGAATTTGTCACCTTGCTCAACGGTTGCCGGAGGATGTTCAACGATACGCGGCGGGGTTTCATTGCACCACGTTGAGGGCATATAAGGACGTGGTCACAGCATACGCCGGTACGGTTGTCAGTTCGGATGTCGGGCACAACCAAAAGAAGCAAAAGACAGCAAATCAGTCCGGGAGTACCAGCAGAGTGAATTTGGGAATTGGGCTTCCCTCCAAATCGGCAGCTTCGTCCCAACAGAAAGGAACATCCGACGGGCCTTCTCGCCGTAGCTGTTTCAATTGTGGCATAGCAGGGCATACCATGAGTCAGTGTCGTAAAGCATCGACAAAGTGTTTTTCATGCGGAAGAGGCGGGCACATGTCTTGCTACTGTTCTCGGATCAAACCTACTCCAAACCCAGCTCCTCAGAGTCAACAAGGCTCGGTACAGACATCCAGAGCGTCTGCCATGTCCGACTACCGATCTCCACCTCACCAATCTCCTCTACACGGTGCCAGAAGAGGACGTGGTCGCGGGGGAGGTACTGCACCCTCCTCGGGGACACTGCCGTCCCGCATGTTCGAACTAAGGGCTACTGACGACCCGACCACTCCGGCTGTCTCAGGTACTCTCCTTATTAAATCTCAGCCTGTTCATGTACTGTTTGATACTGGAGCAACCCACTCGTTTATATCCGTATAATGTGTTAACCGTTTACATCTCCCTTGTGTACCCTGTGAGTCCTTTACTGTTAAACTACCCGAGTGCAGCAGGGTGGAGGGTAACTTGGAAGTTCGAGACTGTCCGATTCGTATCAATAATCTGGGGTGGACAGCCAATCTCATGGTCTTTCCACTCCAAAACGAAGATGTGATCTTAGGTATGGACTGGATGACGAAGCACAAGACGGTATTGGATACCTATCGCCTGACCGTTTCTATTACGGCCCATGACGGTACCACTCACACGATTAGAGGTCGAGAGCACTTCAGCACAAAAGGGTCCCTCAGTCTCCTTTCAGCAGTAGCACCTCGTGATGATCGAGGAGCGTATTACTGGTGCTATATTCTTCAGGAGGGCACGTCACAATTGTCGGTTGCTAATATTCCTGTAGTGAACGAATTTCCGGACATATTCCCCGACGAACTACCTGGATTGCCACCACATAGGGAGGTCGATCTCTCAATCGAACTTGAGCCAGGAACGACGCCTATCTCCAAGGCACCATACAGGATGGCACCAGCCGAAATGAAGGAACTGAAGTCACAACTCGAAGAATTGCTAAGGAAGGGGCTCATTCGTCCGAGTACTTCGCCATGGGGTGCGCCAGTTCTTTTTGTGAAGAAAAAGGACCGCTCTCTGCGCCTGTGTATCGATTACAGGGAACTTAATAAGGTCACTATTAAGAACCGTTACCCACTTCCAAGGATTGATGATTTACTGGACCAACTGCAAGGGGCGACCGTGTTTTCAAAGATCGACTTACGTTCGGGATATCACCAATTAAGAATTCGAGAGGAGGATATTCCTAAGACCGCATTTCGATCGAGATATGGGCACTACGAGTACATGGTGGTGTCGTTCGGCCTGACTAATGCTCCAGCTGTTTTTATGGAATTGATGAACAGGGTTCTGACAGAGTTTCTCGATAAGTGTGAGGTGGTTTTCATTGACGATATTTTAATTTATTCCCGAAGCCGATGGGAGCATGAGGAACACTTGAGGCAGGTGTTGAGCATTTTAAGGCAACATCAACTGTATGCTAAACTTTCTAAATGCGAGTTCTGGATGCCAGAGGTAACCTTTTTGGGACATGTGATTTCAGCAGGAGGCGTTAAAGTAGACCCCCAGAAGATCGAGACAGTTATGAATTGGGAACCACCTAGGAATGTCAAAGAGGTGAGAAGTTTCCTGGGATTGGCGGGATATTATCGACGGTTTGTCGAGGCCTTCTCCTGTATCGCTCAGCCATTAACAAATCTGCTTAGGAAGGACACCAAGTTTGTTTGGACAACGGATTGTCAGGAGAGCTTCGACAAGCTGAAGAGGAAGCTTACTACTGCCCCAGTGTTGGTACTACCGCAGGGTACGGAGGGATTCGTAATATGCACCGATGCATCTAAGCACGGGTTAGGATGTGTGTTCATGCAGAATGACAGGGTTATCGCTTACGCCTCTCGTCAACTTAAACCTTATGAGGTGAACTACCCGACACATGACTTGGAACTAGCTGCAGTGGTCCACGCTCTTAAGATCTGGAGACATTACCTATATGGGGTTACCTGTAAGATCTTTACGGACCACAAGAGTTTAAAGTATATTTTCACGCAGAAAGAGTTAAATATGAGACAGAGGCGTTGGCTGGAGCTAATCAAGGATTACGATGTAGAGATTCTATATCACCCTAGTAAGGCCAACGTCAAAGCGGACGCACTGAGTCGGAAAAATGCGCAGGAGGTGACACTATCTGGTTTGACAGTACAGCTGGAGTTGCAGCAAGATCTCCGGAGAAATGACATTGAAGTGTGGATACAACACCGCCAGGGACAGTTGAGCTCGATTGATATTCGCTCGTCCTTGCTGGACGAGATACGCCTAGCACAGATGGAGGATCCAGAACTTCGTGCGATAGGCGCAAAAGCCGAAGGAGGAGTTATTTCAGACTGCAGGATCCAAGGGGGCTTAGTTAGATTCAAGAACCGGATTTGCATCCCACCTAATGACGAGCTTAAGCAAACTATACTTAAGGAAGCTCATTCTACTCCCTATTCGATACATCCCGGGGCGAGAAAAATGTACAAGGACCTGCGAAAGAGTTTCTGGTGGAAGAATATGAAGCAAGAGGTAGCAAGGTTTGTCGCTCGATGTATGGTATGTCAACAGGTGAAGATTGAACACCGTAGACCGGACGGAATCATGCAGCCCTTACCCATTCCGGAATGGAAATGGGAGAGCATATCAATGGACTTTGTCACCATGTTACCAGTGACGGCGGGGGGAAAAGACACGATATGGGTTATTGTAGACCGACTGACAAAGTCGGCACACTTCATTCCGATTCAGGAAGCCATCGGAACAGAACAGCTGGCTACCATCTTTGTTCGGGAAATCGTGAGATTACATGGCGTTCCCTTGGGGATTATTTCGGATAGAGACACTAGATACGTGTCCCGCTTCTGGAAGGCTGTCCACCAGGCCATGGGTACTCAACTGCATTTCAGCACTGCCTATCATCCTCAAACGGATGGACAAACAGAACGCACCATACAGACCCTGGAAGATATGTTGAGAGCATGTGTACTCGATTGGGGCAAGGACTGGGCTAAACACCTCTGCCTAGCAGAATTTTCGTACAACAACAGCTGACATGCAAGCATAGGCATGGCCCCCTTTGAGGCCCTGTATGGAAGAAAGTGCAAGTATCCCCTATGTTGGGACGATGCATCCGATGTCATCGCCACCGAGTTGGATCTAATCCAGGAATCCATTAAGAAGATATCCATTGTTCGAAAACACATGTTGGCAGCACAGAGTCGCCAAAAGTCTTACGCTATGGACCGACAGCGACCGTTGAAATTTATGGTTGGGGATCATGTTTGGGTTAAAGTATCGCCAATGCGGGGCATTCGACGCTTCGGCCAGAAGGGCAAGTTAAGCCCGAGATTTATTGGCCCGTTCGAAATACAAGACCGAGTCGGTAAACTCGCTTATCGGCTAGCATTACCGCCATCGTTAGACGGAGTGCATAATGTCTTCCACGTCTCCCAGCTGAGAAAGTACGTGTACGATCCTAGCCACAAGATCAACTTCGAGGAAGTAGAGATTTCCAATGATGCTACCTTTAGGGAAGTTCCAACAGCGATTTTGGATCGACGCGTAAAGACACTAAGGAACAAGAACATACCCCTTGTTAAGGTTCAGTGGTCGCACCACGGTACAGAAGAAGCGACTTGGGAGACCGAGGCGAGCATGAGAGAGAATCATCCCGAGTTATTTTCTTAGTTTCGGGACAAAATTATTTTAAGGGGGGTGGTATGTAATACCACCAGTATTACATGCTTTTTACATTGGGCGCTCACGTCTATTTTTCCTGTTTGATAAATAAATGTACTCCATTGCAATAAAACATATTCTGTATAATATGGTCGTACGGCATCGCATCTATTATTCGTGTATTGTGATGGCATGATGATTGATGAACTTTCAGTGACATACCTCGATGTCGTTAGGTAATTATCGGTGCGAATATGACGGTGGCCAACGTCTTGTTCCCAGAGAGATTTCCGGACGACATGGAGAGGGAGTCGCGTCATGATAAATTAATGTGATGATAATTTGACAAACAAAACTGTCCTTTACGTACGTTATACTCCGACTCATTACGTACGCTATGTCTGAGCCATTACGTACGTTATATGTTGGCCCTTACGTACGTAACAATGGTCTTCGGTCTTCGGACAGGAATCTTCGTCCGGTAGTACGCGTGCCGACCAACTTTCGGCGTGATTGCGACAGGCAAGTCAACGAGGTGTTACGTACGTAAACCCTTTTTCGTTACGTACGTAATGATGTGGGTGAATCGTTCCAGCGAGTTCCTTACGTACGTTAAGTATTTTGCCATAACGTACATAAAGCCTCTTACGTACGTAATGCGTGAGGCATAACGTACGTAAGGGCAACCTAAGTTTATAAAAGAACACCTTGCCTTTCATTTCTTCCGTCCCAAAAATCATCCCTCTTCCTTGTACACTACTCTCCACCATCATTGAACCAATTCTAGCCTCCCAATTCAAGCGCTATCCTATTAGAGTGCGTTAATCAAGCTTCGGGGAAGGTCTTGAAGGTGTTATCTTCTCGTTCTCCTTCGTCCACCGTCGTTCTTCATCATCTTTTGTCAATTAAGGTAAGTTTATTCAATCTTGAACTCATTTCAGTATTGTTTAGTAAGTTTTAGTAAACTTCGGATGCCTTGGGTAGCTTAGAACCCTCCGTAATAATCGAACCGATATATAGCTATCGCAATTGTTAATCGATATCCATCAAAGCTTGAAATTGTAATGAATAATGGTAGAACTCGTAATCATATTGCTAATCACCAACTTCTCGGAATCATCTTGAAGGATTTCATATATAACCATACTATCATGTTGAATAAAACCGTTAATGAATCCTTGATGAAGTTACCAACAATTTCTAGCCAAATAGATACCGAAACATGTTAAGACGATGGATTAATCGTTCTAGACTTGCATATTAAGACAACGATGAAATCTTGGTGATTGTCGGTTATAATTAACTAGGAATATTGTGTTAAAACACTATTGTTTAGTGGACGGATAACTTATAGAGAATGTTGCCAAACCTAAGAACTTAATGGCACGCATTATGGATAAAAAAAATGGAGAAATTCGATTCCGACATCATAAACAATTAGGATAGGGTTTTAACAAACGGGAGGGGGAGGAACGTCGTTGATCATTATTAATATCACGAGATGTTAATCGACAAACATGTAATAGGTCGGATTTCGAAGTGCGATCGTTCAAGCCGTTGCCTCGTCCGGAAATAACTCGCGTCGGATTTGAGGCAAGTGAATCTTGCTCAGACTTTACGTCTTATAATTTTAGACATAGTAAATGTTACTATTGTGGAATGGTGCTCTTACGATTATCTTGTCCGGAGTATTCCCGAGTAGATACTACCGTGACCCTTGGCCGCGGCCTTGGGAGTTTTCTTGTTGGACCGTGTTGCGGGATAAAACCTGAATGGTACCCACGTCCGGAGTATTCTTGTGTAGATACTTCCGTGACCCTTGGTTGCGACCTTGGGAGTTTATGTGCTGAAAAAAAGGAATAACATGGAACATTCGGTGATAACTTAATTCCTGGAAATTGTTAGATTTTACTTTTGAGTTTGGTTGGGATTGTTTCTGACCTAGGTTACTGGCACGACATGTCGTGCCAGGTAAATTTGTTGAATTTGTGCAGGACACCCCCGAAGGTTACGGCCAGGCGTGAGCTGTGTTGGAAGAAGGCCGGTTAATTTCTTAAATCAATTTGAACATTCCACGTTGTGTAATAACCGTATGTACGGACACTATTTGCATTTGTACCTTGGGATGCACGAATACTTTCTTAACTACTTCCGTATATTACCACTTTTAATAAAATGTTTTAGAAAATATTTTCAAAACTTGCCTTGTGGGTCCCTCATGGGATCTACGGCACTGTGGCGTCCCGGTTCATTTTGGGGGCGTTACAGGGATATATCGAGTTAATAATTATTAGTATTTTCTACCGACCTTGGGAAAGGCTTTAGAATAATTTAGGAATTCGTGGCTTACAATCAATTGAATAAAAGTGAATTGAATTAAATAAAAATCATTCCTGATTGTTTGAGGTGAAAATCATAATCCTACGCGCTTATTAGTATTATTATTTTTATTATTACTATTATTATTTTCTATTTATTTTCTGCAATTAGTTTAGAAATAAATTCTATATAATTGTTCTTCAAATAAAATTACGAGTTGACTATATTTTGGTACTTAGTGAAATCAGTCCTCGAGGGAACGATATCTTACTTATCACTTTATTACTTGTTGACACCGTGCACTTGCGGCATAGTGTGAGGGATTCCCTCACAACAGACTAGAACTTCTCTAATAAAGGTTGCCTGATATAGTTCGTCTGTGGTCAACCTTATCTGAACAGTTGAGTTGACCAAGACTCGGCTGATAGATACTTATCTGATCTGTACTTAGCCGATTTTTAAAAGCCTAGCTTATGTGGTCTATAGAAGACACTCATTTGGTTCTTCTTTACATTTTGCCAAGTATCTAACTTATCACAGTTTGGCCTATGGAAGATACTCATCTGGTCCTTCCTTACATTATGCCAAGTATTAAGCATACATTTGAATATATAAATATGACATCATCAAAATCTAATAAGTATTCCTAACAAATTCCCCCTATTTTGATGATGGCAAACCTTAAGCAATTATTCAAATGAACAGGTCTGCACATAAGTGCAAGACACAAACTAAAATCAGTTTTGTTTTGAGACAACTAGAGGTTGTCATTCAAATGACTGGTTATATTAAATTCTGTATTGTTTACAAGTACATTAGCTTTGAATGAACAAACAAATACAGAAAAATTACAAGTCTTTCGAAATAAAGAATTACAAGAGAAAAATACAAGTACAAACAAATCCTATCTGCCTCAGCCTCTACGGACAGTTTGCTTGGGAGGCCTATAAGGCTTTGCACCATTTGTTATCTTCTTAATAGGTACAAGGCCATACTTCCTCCTGATAACAAGCGCGGCAAACTCTTGATCTTCTTTAGAAGAGAATTTATGCTCTTCAAACAGCTTCCTTATCTCGCTTTGCAACGCTAGCTCATCCAATTCATTGTTTTGCAAAGTGGGAGGATCTTCAGCTCTGAGGGGAGGAACCATGGGGTAGGCATTCCATGCTTTTGCATGTTTTACTAAGATGGCCCAGAGCTTTGGAAATGTTGATTCCATAAATTTGATAAAAGTCTGCTGTGGGGAGCAATTTTTCTCCTGGAGTAGCTCCCAGATATAAAATTTTTCAATGAACGGCTTCTTTGCAGATCCCCACATTGGACTAGCTTCGATAGGTAGAAAGTCCTCCACAAACCAAAGCTCTTTGCCGTCCCATTCTAATGTAGCTACTTCTTTCCTCTTATGACTTGATGTCCCAGCTTCAATTAAAGGAACATCTTGCCTTTTCTTCATTCTCAACTCCTGAACCTGAACTGCTCTTACTTCCCCCTGCTCTCCTTCCCCCTTTCTGCCAGCATCAACCAGTATGGTCAATTGCTGCTCTACTCGTTGCATCCAGTCAGACATGCCAAGTGGCATTATGGAATTGTTGGGAGGAGGAGGTTGATGAGCATTCCTCTACAGTAGGGTGTCAATCTAGGCATTTATGATCTGCAGGTCAGGTGAGATTCTTGCGACAAGCAGCTATTCTAAGGATTCCTTGACAATGTTGCGGATCAGCTCAGTAATCACAGGGGAGATAGGTCATGGGTGAGGAGAGTACTCACCGATTCTTTCTGTGCCTGCAGGTAGGTTTGCAGTTGACGTACCTGTCTGCAGACTCCTGTCTGTAGGCGGTTGATCAGGTGGGGTCTGCTCTGGGGTCCCCGACCTGTCATCTTCTTCTTTATCTAGGCTGGTGTAGCGGGCAGGTGCCCCAGCCTCTCTGGCTTCATCATTCCCTTCTTCTTCAGCCTCCTTATCCTTCTCTCATTCCTCTTCCTTTTCTTCCTCTCTCTCTTCTTCGTTTTATCCTTCCTTCTCTTCTTCCTTCTCTTCCTTTTTCTCTTCTTCCTTATCATCCTTTTTCTCTTCTTAATCATCATCCTTTTTATCCTCATCATTATCAGCATCATCAGCATCATCATTATTATCATCATCTTTATCAACTTCTTCTCCTTCTTCCTCATCTCCTTCTGCCAACTCCTCCATCTTTTCTATTTCCTCTCCTTCTGTTCGTTTTTCAACTTCTTCTTCTTTTACCTTTTCTTCTTCCTTTTCTTGAGCTATGATATTTTCTTCTTTTTCTTCTTTTTCTTCCTCCTGCCTCTCTTCTTCTTCTTGTTCTTCAACTAATATTTTTTCTTCTTCTTCATCTTCTACTTCTTCTTCCTCCACTACCTCTTCGATTCTTATTTCTTTTTCAACTACTTCTCCTTCCTCATTGAGGGTACCATCAAAAATGCTTCCCATTATAATATGGATGAGATGGTCCATGTTTATTTTAAAATTGGAGTATTAAAATTAGATCTGACTCATTGCAAAAATGTATGAGTAGATCCTCTGTTGCCTGGGGATACTCCCAGCTACTCCCTTCAATAAAAGCTTGTAATTGAGTGAATGGAACATATTTAAGAGTTTTCAATTCCTCGAAAATATCTATAAAAGAATGTTTAAGGGCGTGTTGTTTTACCAAAAGAAGTTGCTCTACAGACAGGTTGAAAGAGTTGTTTTCGAGCAGGTTGAAAGAATAATTTGCTTCTGGAATATGAATAATCAGACCTGCTTCTTCTTCTTCTGATATGTAATGAGGGGTTAGGACAGAAACCATTTGTGTTTCCAGGCTGGTAGGAGCAGGTTGATCCTCCATGTGATCTGGTGCAGGTGTAGACACGTATCCTGGCTGCTCCTCCTCTTCGAAATCTAGACGCCTGGGCCTCTTAGGGGATGGTTCTGGTGAGGATTCGATGAATGATGGTTCTCTAGGGACTGGTCCCCTTCTCTTGAAACAGATGGCGATAGGGGTATCGTCTGAGTCTGAGTCAGACCTGGATGCAGGTTGGTCCCTGGCTGCAGCTTGAACTTCGGATGACTCGCCTGAGCTCGATAGGTATCTGTAGGGAGTTCGCTCTACAGACATTTCCCTTAGTAACTGAGCTACTTTCCTTTCTCCGCCTAGCCTCCTTAGGGTCTCTTGGTCTAAGTGACCAAGCCTCTTGTTGATGTGGAAGGGATCAGGATTTCCTTTTCCGCACCTAGCTGTTCCAACATCCAACTGAGTTGCGTTCCAAACGCCAGCTTGTTTTTGAATCTTTTCTCACCATCCAGCCACTGGACTTTGTTCACCTCTCGTACCAATTGTTTGAAGATATAGTCCGACCAATCAATCGGTTGATCTTGGGTAAGGTCCCCCATAACCATGAATTTGGATGACGACAGTTGATCGTAACTGCCATCCATACCCATCGCTATCTCTTTGGTGATATCCAACACATAGCGATATTCCTTCCGAAGCTCACTCCTCTTCGCGGTTACCTTTAACTTTGATGGCTGCTCGGGAGCCTTGATCTTCATCCACGTCTCGGCTGTGTTCTGCTTTAGGGCTTCGATAGCCATTCCATGAGACTTCATCCCAAAGATTTTTCCTTACCGATTCCGGAGTGATATCCACTTGGACTCCACAAATTGAGCTCCTTATGCCTGATTCGAGAACTCAGGCTTCTCTGTAAAAGGCGATAACAGCCTATTTGAAAAGATATTTGGGGATGATATCCAGAAATGGGTAGATCCCATTCGCCTTCATCGATCTGATGAGATGTCGCACGTCGTTGTCCAAGTTTGCCTCGAGAAGTCCTTCGAAATTGATGACCAGAGAGAAAATAATCTGGTCCTTCACCGCCTTCAGATTAACTCCGTTGAAGTATGATTCCATTTCTGCGCAAGAAAAATTCTCTGAGTGTATAAAAATTCGAAAGGGGTTTCTGCTTTTCAAAATATTAGGGTTTGTAAGCGTGAAGATGGTAAAGTGAAATGACTTTTCCGTCTTTAAGAAGAAAATTGAAGCGACGTTTGGAATATTAAATTAATTTTTGAGTCGGTTCAAATTTGAATTAGTGGGGTCGTGTGAACGTGTAAGCGTGCGAACTTGTCATCCTGTAAACGTGTGAATGTGAGATTGCCATGTGTAAATAAATAATAATAAAATATTCAGGAGTCGGTCAAAATTAGAAAACTTAGCTGGTTGACCGTTGACTGTTTGACTGCTCTGCATCAGGTAACTCGCCTTGTCTGCTTCAGGTAGGTTCTGATGCCTGTGGTCAGCTTAGTCCATCCTTCGTCTTTTTGTCTGGTCTGATCAGGTAACTTCCTTCATCTGATCTGGTCTTTAGATAGCTTTCTCGTCTGTACTAGATTCCCAATCTAGTAATCCAAGTTCCCTGCTAAGCTCCAAAAACATTTCTTCTGGTAAAGGTTTGGTGAAGATGTCATCTACTTGGTATTCTGTGCTGACTCTTTCAACTCTGACTCTCTTATTTAGCACGTGATCTCTAATGAAGTGATGTTTAACATCAATGTGCTTCGTTCTTGAGTGCAATACCGGATTGTTGGTGATTGCAATTGCACTATTGTTGTCGCACCAAATTGGGACTTCATTTGCAATTATGTTGTAATCCCTTAGCTGTTGTCTGATCCACAAGATCTGGGCACAACAGCTACCCGCAGCTAGATATTCTGACTCTGTTGTTGAGATAGAGATAGATATCTGCTTCTTGCTAAACCAGGATATCAGTCTGGTTCCTAGGAATTGGCACGTTCCACTGGTGCTTTTCTTGTTAATCTTACATCCTGTGAAATCTGCATCTGAATATACCGACAGCTCAAAGTTATCATCTTTAGGGTACCATAGTCCAACATTAATGGTAGACTTAAGATATTTGATAATCCTCTTTGCTGCTTCCAGGTGTGACTGCTTGGGTTTGGACTAAAATCGTGCACATACTCCTACATCATATGAAAAGTGTGGCCTGCTTGCAATCAGATAAAGAAGTGATCCAATGAGTCCTTTTGTAGTGGGTTGAATCCACTGATATGCCCTCTTCATCTGTATATAGGTGTGTGCTTGTGCTCATAGGGATTTTTGATGATTTGGCCGATTCCATTTCAAATCTCTTGATTAGATCTCTGGTGTATTTGGCTTGGTTGATGAAAATTCCATTTTCCATCTGCTTAACTTGGAGTCCTAGAAAGAAATTAAGCTTTCCCATCATACTCATCTCAAACTCACCTTGCATGAGATTTGAGAACTTCTCACATAGCTCTGGGTTGGTTGAGCCAAATATGATATCATCCACATATATTTGAACTAATAATATGTGGTCTTCATGCTCCACTCTGAATATGGTCTTTTCCACCTTGCCTTTGTTGAATCCATTCTTCTCAAGAAACACGGATAATATTTCATACCATGCTCTAGGTGCTTGCTTGAGTCCATATAGAGCCTTTAGAAGCTTTTAGACTTTGTCTCCTTTGACAAAACCAGGGGGTTCTCCACAAAGACTTCTTCTTCTAGAATTCCATTCAGAAAAGTACTCTTCACAACCATCTGGTAGACTATGAAATCTTTGAATGCAGCATATGCAAGAAATAGTCTGATGGCTTCTAATCTTGCAACAGGTGCAAAGGTTTCATCAAAATATATCCCTTCGCATTGTGCATAGCTTTTAGCAACAAGTGTGGCTTTATTCCTAACAACATCTCCATCTTCATCGCATTTGTTCTTGTACACCCATTTGGTGCCAATAACCTTCTTATGATCTGGTCTGTCTGTTAGTTCCCAAACATTGTTTCTTTCCATCTGATTAAGCTCTTCTTGCATTTCATTGATCCATGAGTAGTCTTCCACGGCTTGCTCTACTGTCTTGGGTTCTATTTGAGACATAAAGCATGAAAACATTGCCATTTCTACGGGTAGAGTAGACCGTCTTATCTTGTAATGCCCGGTTATCCCCTTCTAAGCCAATAACCATTTTATACCTAAATGCATTTACATAATATTCATTAGGGAAGCATGGCATACAAGTAGATATTTCATGAGCATGAATAATTTCTATTTATGTGCTTAATTGTGTTTTATGTCTATGATACATGCAAAATGTTATTTATTCCTCCTAACATGGTAAAATGTGTCTTTATAAATGTCTCATTGCAGTGAGAAGCTCAGTTTCTCGGTTAAAGGAGATCGATGTGCTAAATGACTACAAGTGATTTTATTTATTAATTGCATTTTTACATTACTTTCACATATGATGATTCACTCCACATCATAGTTAACTCACTATGGTGAAGAGTATTGAACATATTAAATTAGCTCTAAGCATAGGTGGCAAACATATAAGTATTAATAGGGTCACTGACAGGTCTATCGTAGGTTAACCAGTTTAACACCAGAGCCTAGTGGTGTGTGTGTGTTGAGTAAATTTAGATATATGAATCAAGTAGATAACATTTGTTTAACCTAATAAAACGTGTCAAATATTTGATTCGTATCTACATTATAATTGGTTCAATTGGTAGTTGCACACGACATCACCTGTTAAGTAATTGGATATGTCACTTCCCTATTCATCCCAGTTGCGGTCGGAACCAGTTGAACTTGTCTTTTGTTTTATCATCATCATCATATCATATTGATAAGTGTGCCCTTTCATTCTTATCTATAGCGTTATAGGTAGGAAGGTCTAGAAAGTTAGACAATAAAATCCCTTATTAGCATTTTTAATGCTTTCTGCATAGTAACTGGTTTTAAACAATAAAAACACACCTTAAACTTATACAAAACCGCTAGACCTTAATTGATCCGGTTTAATATGTTCAATATGTATTAAGAACCGGTTTAAACCAACCAAGAACCGGCCTATAACTACTTGAATTGATCCAGTCTTTCAAACACGATTTATAGAAGCTATTTGAGGGTATCTTCAGTATCTCACCCTCAAAACCGCCTCTCTCACTTGGATAAGAGAGTAAAACCAACCCTCAACCCTCATTTACACTCTGTACTCGACCTAGAAGCATCCATCTCCAAAAAATCACCAAAAATTCAAGAAAAATCATCAAAACACCAACACCTCATATCCTTTGAGAATCAAGGTGAGTTTCCTTTGTTTTGTTCATGTTCTTGATGTCTTTATTGATTTTTCGATGAAAGGAGGGTTTTTCAGGCCCTTAGACATGTCATGATAATGTTAAGAATTCATCCATGGCTTAACCTTGTGTTTACTGTGGGTTTATAGAGCCTAAATCATCACTAGACAACATAGAACTCAATTCTGCCACCCTTTATAAACATATATGGATTGTGCATATTTCGTATAGTTCAGGGGCTGGTGTTCCCATATATTTGTTCTTCAGTTTGTTAGAGATGTTATAAAAAAAGTTGATACAAATCCAACTTATATTCAAGCGGTTATAAGCTAAACAAGTTCTGTTATTCAAAGGTTTCGATAAACTCTCTTGAACAATTATGTTGTTGTAAAATAGGTTACACAAATTACTATATGTTCATATTTTCAGAATAAGTTTTCTTGTATAAGTAAAGGAGAAGGATATAAAGTTAAAACGTAGTATAAATGGGTATATATGTGTAATTATTGCATCACAGTAACTAGTTGTGAAGGGATAAGTCATAGATGATCCTAAATTGTATTCCAAACATTTTGTAGCATTCATGAAAGTAATGTTAAGTGTAATATGGTTAGTTAATTCAGGTCTTTTAGCACATCCATCTAGCTAGAGATTCTGATCTTTTCATCTCAATATGCAGTTGGACCCGAGGTAAGATGAGGCTTTTACTTGCTGTATCATAAGGATCATATATTGATTGATATTTTCTTATGTGACTGTTATTGAATGATTATTCATAACATGTGTATGTGAAAGAATTATTAAGAAAAGAAATTATGGTACTTGATTGATGACGGGTAGGCACGGGACGTGGGGGACTGGCGGACCCAACACATGGTGGCAAATACTTGCGGCTGAAAGTCGGTCAAGGAAACCCACACTAAATGAAAAAGGTTGAATACGGCTAACACCATTGGTTGAAAAACCAGTATGGGAACCCCCATATACATGCTTTATTGGCCAATTATATGAACATATTCCGAAAACCATGGCCTATCACTATCATTCGAGCACTTCAAGGGTACCCGAAGAAAGGATTTTACAAGAACATGACTATATCATATAAAGTAGTTATTTGTTGACGAATGTGATATGTGATACCTTGCTATTACAGAAGTCTCATCTTACTGAGCCATTAACTCACTATATTCTTATGATACAGGTGATGATGCTCATGTTTAGGGATCGACTATACTCCTTCAGTGTTGCCCGTTAGAGACTTGTCCATATGCCATTCCCCAGCTATTTTGCCCCTCTGCTGGAAGACTATGTTGTGTTTTGAATAAGATCGCTCTGTTATGGTTTTGTCTATGTATTAAACTTAAGGTTGTGTAATGTTTTGAACAAATAATACCAGTTTGTATTATTTTCCCGAGTTCTTGCTTTTACCAAATTTACAATTATGGCTTTTCAAAGTATAAAAGAGTGATACTCCCTAACTTAGTAGCACGGACCCCTTTGCGGTTCAGCAGTTAGGTTAGGTGATGTTATAGTTGTGGTATCGGAGCGAAGGTTTAAATCTTTCCTGCAGACAGAAGATGGCATATGGACATTCTCGACTGAGGGATATGGTCAAGTTTTATCTGTTAAGTATTATGTTTAATAGATTACAATCTATTAGTTGTCATTATCATTATTGTGTGTTTGTTATTGGCTTATGAATGGGTGAGATTGGGCAGTACAGAGGTAGTGATGGCACCCAAAAGGAAGACAAGAGATGATCCAAATCCAAACCACAACCTTCTTGAGAATTTGTATGAGCTAATGCAGCAACAGACAAGGATGTATGGTGAACAGATGAAACAATTGCTGAATATGCAACAAAAAACCAGGAACAAAACCGAGAACCTCCACGAAGAAACAATAATGGACTAGCAGTGTATGAGAAATTTAGGAAAATGGAACCTCCTGATTTTCATGGTGGGTCTGATCCTATGGTTGCAGAGGAATGGGTCAAATCACTTGATGTTATATTTGATTACATGCACATCAAAGATGCTGAGAAGATACTTTGTGCGGTCTTTCAACTCAAAAAAGATGCCAGAACTTGGTGGGAAGGAGCCAAACTTGTAGTCAACATGGAAGAGCTGACATGGGAGAGATTTAAAGTAATATTTTATGATAAATACTTCTCCAGGGATACCCGATCTCTCAAGGTCAAAGAGTTTTTAGAGCTGAAGCAAGGGGATCTGTCTGTTTGTGAATATATCCGAAAATTTGAAGAAGGCTGCAGGTATGTTCTTTATATTGCTAGGGATAATGCTGAGAAGATGGATCATTTCCTAAGAGGCCTCCGACCTGAAATTAAAAGAGATATGAGAATGTCTGCATTAACTGAGTTCAGAGAAATAGTTGACAAAGCGCTGCTCGCAGAAGCTGACGAAAGGAGATACAAAAGCCTTATCAGCAGAAGAGGCAAGCATTTGCATCAAAAAATTCAGCACATTGGAAGAAACTGGAGCAAAAACCAGGCAAAGCCAATCAGAAGCATCCTACAGCGAGACATGCTCCAAATACAACTGAGAAGCCTAAGTGTACTAAATGTGGGAAAAATCACTTTGTAGAATGTTTTGTCGGGTCCAATAAAGAAGCCCGGACATATGGCGAGAGATTAGCCCAAACCCAGAGAATAAAGTTCAAGGAAGGGTGTTTGCAATGACACGAGAACAAGCTGATGCAGATGCCTCCGTAGTCTCAGGTACCATTCTGATCTCAGGAATTCCTACACCTACATTGATTGACCTAGGTTCCACACTTCATTTGCATCATATGCATTTATGAGAAAATCGGGCATTAAACCAGAGCTATTGAAAGTTGGTTATATTGTGACTGCTCTGTTTGGAGAAAATATGTATTCTGAGCAAATATTGAGGGCTTGTACAATTCGAATTGGCGGGAGAGTACTCTACGCCGACCTTGTTATCTTACCAATATCTAATTTTGATGTTATCCTTGGTATGGATTGGTTAGCTAAATATTGTGCAAATGTCGATTGTAATAAGAAGATTGTGGCCTTTCAACCAGCAAATGGAGGACGGTTTATTTTTAGAGGTAATTTATATTCATGCTCATTGCCAATTATAACTGCACTGAAAGCTAGGAAGATGTTAAATAAGGGGTGTACTAGCTATTTGGCTAATGTTTTGGACACCTCCCTTGAAATGAAATTGAAGCCTGAAGATGTAGATGTGGTTAGAGAATTTCCTGAGGTGTTTCCAGATGATCTACCAGGGTTTCCGCCAGATCGGGAAATTGAGTTTTCAATCGATGTAATGCCTGGGACTACCCCTATTTCGAAAGCCCCGTACAGAATGGCACCAACAGAATTGAAAGAATTAAAAATTTAGCTACAAGAATTACTTGATAAGGGATTCATCTATCCTAGTTGTTCACCTTGGGGAGCGCCAGTCTTATTTGTGAAAAATAAAGATGGCTCATTGCGATTATGCATAGACTATAGAGAACTGAATAAGGTGACAATCAAGAACAAATATCCTCTTCCAATGATAGATGATTTATTTGATCAGTTGCAAGGAGCATCAGTATTCTCAAAGATTGATTTATGTTCCGGATATCATCAACTGAAGGTCAAAGAAGAAGATATCCAAAAGACAGCATTTAGAACGCGATATGGTCACTATGAATTTTTAGTGATGCCTTTTAATTTGACAATTGCTCCGGCAACATTTATGGATCTGATGAACCGAGTATTCTAAGAGTTCCTTGATAAATTTGTGGTGGTGTTTATCGATGATATCCTTATCTATTCACATGATAGAGATGAACATAAAGAACACCTCAAAATTATGCTTCAAATTCTCAATGAAAAATGGTTGTATGCTAAATTCAAGAAATGTGAATTCTGGATAGAACAAGTGGTATTTTTAGGGCATGTGGTATCCAAGGATGGCATTTCAGTTGATCCAAACAAGGTAGAGGCGGTGAGAAAATGGCCAACACCAACGAATGTATTAGAGGTTCGAAGTTTCTTAGGACTAGCTGGCTATTACCGACGGTCTGTACAAGGATTCTCAAAGATTGCAACCTCATTGACATTGTTAACAAGGAAGAACACAAAGTTTGTTTGGACTGATGCTTGCAAGGGGAGTTTCCAGGAATTGAAGCGTAGATTAACTACAGCTCCTGTCCTTGCCACTCCTATAGGAACATGTGGCTTTGTAGTTTACACTGATGCTTCTAAAAATGGTTTGGGTGCTGTATTAATGCAACATGGGAAGGTAATAGCCTATGCCTCCAGAAAATTAAAAGAGTATGAAAAGAATTATCCAACACATGATCTAGAACTGGCTGCTGTTGTCTTTACACTAAAAATTTGGAGGCATTACCTATATGGTGAAAAGTGTGAAATCTATACAGACCACAAGAGTTTGAAGTACTTTTTCACACAGAAGGAGCTGAATATGCGACAATGGAGATGGTTAGAATTGGTGAAAGACTATGATTGTGAGATCAATTATCATCCTGGTAAGGCAAATGTGGTTGCAGACGCATTAAGTAGAAAGTATATGTCTTCCTTTCTAATCACACAGAAGCCATTATTATTAGACTTGCAAAAATTAGAACTGGAAATTGTGCCCAAAAGGAAGATTTATTCGTTATCAGCACTCATATTGAAACCTGCACTTCAAGATATAATCAAAGACACCCATAAGGCGGATAAGTACATAGGCAAACTGAGGGAAAAAGTTGATTAGGGTAAATTACCGAACTTCTCAGTATCTAGTGATAAAATATTTCGATATAAAGGAAGACTGTGTGTGCTAGTCGACGCAACCATCATAGGGGACATTCTGAAGAAGGCTCATTCCAGTCCTTATTCAATACATACTGGTAGCACAAAAATATATAAAAACTTGGCCGAACATGAAGAAAGATATTGCAAGATTCGTGGTAGAATGTCTAACTTGCCATCAGATCAAAACTGAACACCAGAGACTAGCAGGATTATTGAAGCCTTTACTAATTCCGGAATGAAAATGGGAACACATTACAATGGATTTTGTGCTTAGGCTACCAAGGACTCAAAGTGGGTATAATTCGATATGGGTGATCATTGATAGATTGACCAAATCTGCTCATTTCCTTCCCGTAAAATCCACATATAGTATCGATATGCTCAGGAATATATTAAAGAGAAAGTCCGACTACATAGGGTGCAAGTATCAATAGTATCTGACAGGGACCCTAAATTCACATCTGTATTTTGGAAAAGTTTACATAACATAATGGGTACGAAGCTTGCTTTCAGCACTGCATTTCATCCACAAAGTGATGGGCAGTCAGAAAGAGTTATTAAAATACTCGAAGATATGTTGAGAGCATGCATACTAGATTTCAAGGGCAATTGGGATACAAAGCTTCCATTAGTAGAGTTCACCTACAAATGTTAGCAATCTATAATTGGCATGGCACCTTATGAAGAACTGTATGGGAGAAAATGTAGATCTCCCGTACACTGGGATGAAGTTAGAGAAAGAAGTCTACTGGGCCCAGAGATGATACAACAGACTGCTATGGTAGTAGAAAAGATAAGAGAACAAATGAAGATTGCACAAAGTAGGCAGAAGAGTTATGCAGATATTCAAAGAAGAGATTTAGAATTTGGTGTGCACAATGTCTTCCATATTAAAGAAGTACATTTCAAACCCCTCACATGTGTTAAATTATGATCCTTTGGAATTATCCCCAGATTTGTCCTATAAAGAGAAGCCGGTACAGGTTCTTTATAAGAAAGTAAAGAAACTGAGAAACAAGGAGATTCATTTGGTAAAGATTTTGTGGAGGAACCATGCTGTTGAAGAGGCTACATGGGAAAGAGAGGAGGAAATGCAAAGCAAGTATCCAGAACTATTCGGTATGTCAATTTTGAGGACGAAAATTTATAAGGAGGGGAGGATTGTAACGCCTGTTTATCCCCTTCTAAGCCAATAACCATTTTATACCTAAATGCATTTACATAATATGCATTAGGGAAGTATGGCATACAAGTAGACATTTCATGAGCATGAATAATTGCTATTTATATGCTTAATTATGTTTTATATCTATGATACATGCAACATGTTATTTATTCCTCCTAATATGGTAAAATGTGTCTTTGTAAATGTCTCATTGCAGTGAGAAGCTCAGTTTCTCGGTTAAAGGAAATCGATGTGCTAAATGACTACAAGTGATTTTATTTGTTAATTGCATTTTCACATTACTTTCATATATGATGATTCACTCCACCTCATAGTTAACTTATTATGGTGAAGAGTATTGAACATATTAAATTAGCTCTAAGCATAAGTGGCAAACATATAAGTACTAATAGGGTCACTGACAGGTCTATCGTAGGTTAACAAGTTTAACACCGGAGCCTAGTGGTGTGTGTTAGTTGAGCAAATTTAGATATATGAATTAAGTAGATAAAATTTGTTTAACCTAAGAAAACGTGTCAAATATTTGATTCTTATCTACATTATAATTGGTTCAATTGGTAGTTGTATATGGCATCACCTATTAAGTAATTGGATATGTCACTTCCCTATTCGTCCCAGTTGCGGTCGGAACCAGTTGAACTTATATTTTGTTTTATCATCATCATCATATCATATTGATAAGTGAGTACTTTCATTCTTATCTATAGCGTTATAGGTAGGAAGGTCTAGAAAGTTTGACAATAAAATCCCTTATTAGCATTTTTAATGCTTTCTGCATAGTAACCGGTTTTAAACAATAAAAACACACCTTAAACTTCTACAAAACCACTAGACCTGATATTTATACCCTAAATATGTTCAATACCTATTAAGAACCGGTTTAAACCAACCAATAACCAGCCTATAACTACTTGAATTGATCCAGTCTTTCAAACACGATTTATAGAAGCTATTTGAGGGTATCTTCTGTATTACACCCTCAAAACTGCCTCTATCTCTTGGATAAGAGAGGAAAAGCGACCCTCAACCCTCATTAACACTCTGGACTCGACCTAGAAGCATTCATCTCCGAAAAATCACCAAAAATTCAATAAAAATCATCAAAACACCAACACCTCATATCCTTTGAGAATCAAGGTGAGTTTTCTTTGTTTTTTTTTTTTCATGTTCTTGATGTCTTTATTGATTATTTCGATGAAAGGGGTTTTTTTTCAGGCCCTTAGACATGTCATGATAATGTTAAGAATTCATCCTTGGCTTAACCTTGTGTTTATTATGGGTTTATAGAGCCTAAATCATCACTAGACAACATAGAACTCAATTCTGCCACCTTTTATAAACATATATGGATTGTGCATATTTCATATACTTCAGGGGCTGGTGTTTCCATATATTTGTTCTTCAGTATATGGTATATCAAAATTTGATGCAAATCCAACTTATATTCAAGCGGTTATAAGCTAAACAAGTTCTTTTATTCAAAGGTTTTGATAAACTCTCTTGAACAATTATGTTGTTGTAAAATAGGTTACACAAATTACTATATGTTCATATTTTCAGAATAAGTTTTCTTGCATAAGTAAAGTAGAAGGATATAAAGTTAGAACGTAGTATAAAAGGGTATATATGTGTAATTATTGCATCACAGTAACTAGTTGTGAAGGGATAAGTCATAGATGATCCTAAATTGTATTCCAAACATTTTGTAGCATTCATGAAAGTAATGTTAAGTGCAATATGGCTAATTAATTCAGGGCTTTTAGCGCATCCATCTAGCTAGAGAATCTGATCTTTTCATCTCAATATGCAGCTGGACCCGAGGTAAGATGAGACTTTTCCTTGCTGTATCATAAGGATCATATATTGATTGATATTTTCTTATGTGACTGTTATTGAATGATCATGCCTAACATGTGTATGTGAAAGAATGATTAAGAAAAGGAAGTATGGTACTTGATTGATGGTGGGTAGGCACGGGATGTGGGCGATCGGCGGACCCAACACATGGTGGAAAATACTTGCGGCTGAATGTCGGTCAAGGAAACCCACACTAAATGGAAAAGGTTGAATACGGCTAATACCATTGGTTGAAAAACCAGTATGGGAACCTCCGTATACATGATTTATTGGCCAATTATATGAACAGGTTCCGAAAACTATGGCCTATCACTATCAGTCGAGTACCACACTTCAAGGGTACCCGAAGAAAGGATTTTACAAGAACATGACTATATCATATAAAGTATTTATTTGTTGATGAATGTGATATGTGATACCTTGCTATTACAGAAGTCTCGTCTTACTGGGCCATTATCTCAATAGATTCTTATCATACAGGTGATGATGCTCATGTTTAGGGGTCGACTATACTCCTTCAGTGTTGCCCGTTGGAGACTTGTCCATATGCCATTCCCCAACTATTTTGCCCTTCTGCTGGAAGACTATGTTGTGTTTTGAATAAGATCGCTCTGTTATCGTTTTGTCTATTTATTAAACTTAAGGTTGTGTAATGTTTTGAACAAATAATACGAATTTGTGTTATTTCCCCAGGTTCTTGCTTTTACCAAATTTATAATTATGGCTTTTCAAAGTATAAAAGAGTCGTACTCCCTAACTTAGTAGCACTAACCCCTTTGCGGTTTAGCTGCTAGGTTAGGGGATATTACATGTCTTGACTCCATCAATTAGCTTCCCAATTCTTTATTGGATAGAATGATCTTTGAGCCACTTAAGAATGTCTTCTTCTTCAGGGTCTTCCCCCCGTAGATTTGCTTTGGTGGGTTTATTCTCTCTCTGCATCATCTTGGTTCTGATCTCTTTGGTATGCAACTGGATCAGCTACCGTCTTGTCATCTGTAAGTTGGGTTCTGGTCTGGTGTGCAGATGGGTCTTTATCAGCTACAAATCGGTCTTCACCAGCAGCAACTGGATCAGGTAGGTTTTGTGGTCCTGTCTGATATGCAGTTAGGTCTTCATCAGCTACAGAAGGGTCTTCAGGCTGGTCTGCAGGTGAGTCTACCATTCCTGTGTCATGGACAATAACTTCTTCTAGGGTGGCAGATTTGAGCTTATTCTCTATTAGCTCCACCTTTTTCCTGTACTCAGCAGTAGTTTCATCAAATACAACATGAGGTGTTTCCTCCACAACTAAGGTTATTTTATTAAAAACTCTATATGCCTTGTTTCTTTGTGAGTATCCCATAAAGAGACCGTCATCAGTTTTAGCATCAAAGGCATTTAGTTGGGTTTTACCGTTGTTGTGGTTGAAACACTTACAACCAAAAATATGAAAATATGCAACAGTTGGTGTTCTGCCATTCTAAACCTCATATGGAGTTTTTCCATGTCTCCCTACTATCATACTCCTGTTCTTAGTGTGACATGCTGCGTTGACAGCTTCAGCCCAGAACCTATTGGGCAGGTCAGCTTCTGCAATCATAGATCTGGCAGGTTCCTTCAAGGTTCTGTTCCTTCTTTCAGCAACACCATTCTGCTGAGGGGTCCTGGCTGCAGAGACTTCATGCTGGATCCCATTCTGATCACTGTAATCAATGATTGCCTTGTTGAGAAATTCTCCTCCTCTATCTGATTCGATTTTGATGATTGAGAGAGATTTCGCATTCTGGATCCTCCTTAGCAGCTCAGGTAACTTGGTTAGTGTTTCACTCTTTTTATAGAGAAAAGCAACCCATGTGAATCTTGAGTAGTAATCTACTACTACTAGAGCGTGCTCTCTGCCACTTAAGGTCCTTGGCTTGATGGGACCAAGTAGATCCATGTGAAGTAGATCTAAAATCCTTTTTGTAAGAGTGGTAGGTTGAACAGGCTTGGATGATGCTCTGGTCTGCTTCCCTTTCTGACATGCATCACAGAGAGCTTCCTTCTTGAATACTTCTTCTGGAAGTCCTCTGACCAGCTTCTGAAAACTAATCTTGTTGAAAGCTTTGAAATTTAGATGACATAGTCTCGTGTGGCACAACCATCCATTCTCAGCTATTGTCTTAGATAGAAAACAGGTATTAGGAGTTCCTGTGTTCCAATCTATCATGTAGACATACCTTCTTCTGAATCCTTGTATCTTCACTTTTCCAGATAGGATATCTATCACCATGCATTTCCAAATGGTGAAGACTACTAGATTCTTCTCATCACAAAACTGGCCTATGCTCAAAAGATTATAGTTGAGCCCTTTGACATAATGGACTTTGGATATGGTGATGTTTCCTCTGTGCAGCTCTCCAAAGCCTTTAGTCTGACCTCTAGAGCTATCTCCAAAGGTTACGTCTGGACCTTTTTCTTTGGTATATTTTGTCAGCACCTTCTTGTTCCCGGTCATGTGCCTTGAGCATCCGGAATCTACAAACCATTCTTCACCTCCTATATTTGAATTTGTGGAGATATGGTAGTAGTCCTTCCACTTTTTCTGCAATCAGACAAGCAGAGATTTAGGTACCCAAATCTGTGTGGGTCCTTGGGGGTTAGTAGGTTTCCTGGAGAACTGGTTTCTCTTGGGATTGTGAAAGTTGCTGTTATTACCCCTATAAGGTGTGTAAGGTCTGGGCCTATATCCTCTGTTAGGATTGTATACCGGATATGCCTCATAAAACTGATGGTGTGGGCCATGCCTAAATTTTGGTTGAGACCATTTGTTAAATCTTTGAGGTCTCCACACCTGTTCATTTTGAAAATTAGGATAACATTGAGGTTTCCACTTGCCCCTACCATTTTGAAATATGTTTTTGGGTAGTTTTTGATAATAATGGGCATGTTGTCTGGGCTGCTGCTTCTACTTTGGCCATTACCTACTCTCATGTCTAGGTGGCTGCCTTATATACCTTGGCTGCAGCCTAGACCTGTGACTTGGCTGCTGCCTATTTTGAAATACAGGTTTGTATATTGGCTCAGCAGACGAGACAATTGTGTTGTGTCAAGAATTAACACCTTCCGACCGGCGATCGCCTAGGAGGACGGGCGACCGACTTGTTGCCGAGCGGCCAAGGCAGATCTGCCGATCAGCGACCTGGCGACCGAGCCTTAACCCAGCGGACGAGCTACATCGACCGACCGAAGGCCCCAGGACAAGTCCCGGTATCGAGCGATCAACCTCAGATACGATCGCCTCTCGATACTCGGCGACCGACTCCTGGCGATCGACAATCGGGCGACCCTCTCTCGGCATCTTGCCGACCTACCCTTGGTGACCGACCATTGGCGACCTCCATCCACTGGCCGATGGCGACCTCGGATGATCAGCTAGAGACGACCGCTCATGTCGATCACCACCGATGGCCATCCAGTCGGCGAAGGCCGAGCCTCAAGACTGGCACCACGTGCAAAGGCCGAGACAAGATCCGCGAATCTCGGGCCATTGACCACAGCCTGGCAGAATCTCTCCACCAGCCGACAAGCCGCCGAAAGCTTGTCAGTAGGGCCGCATGTTGACTGATTCCGGGCACGTGATGGCTCCTTATTGGACCGCCCAGCTGTGCCAGCCTCTTCCTTGGACTTTAGCCCGACAGCCAGCATCTTCCTTGGACTTTAGCCCGCCAGCCCAGGAGATCGCCCCATTATAATATTGGCCGGCAGGCGATCGGCACATTATTATAATGGCCGGCAGGCGATCGGCCACTACAGGACAGGACCCGGCTGCCCCTATATATACAAGGCCCCCTGCATTTGTAAACTCTCTCTGGCATTCGGACATTATACCCGCAATACAGAAGCAAACATCCAGCACTTGGCTAATCTCCAACTCTTGGCAACATCTATCATTCGGTCTTACTTCTCCCGGCCTATCTCATGCAGTAGATTATCGGCGGGGACGAAGAACACCAAGCTTCGCTCAAGAGCCGGATTAACAGAGTCTTTTTACACTCATTATATTTAGATTTCTCTCATTAATACTTGTATCCACGAATATTCGTATTAATAACATCTCGCGAGAGCATTCAAGCCCGGGCCTAACAAACCCGGCAAATCTTGTTTTATTCATCTTCTCTCGGAAGTGCTCCCGCAATTGTTGTTTGTTGTCCGTCTTCCAACAGTATTAATCTTCGGATAAATATTTTGGGCAACAACAATTGGCGCTAGAGGAAGGGCACATCCAACCCTCGAATTTTTATACCTACCGTTCCGAAGAACACTCACTGTTCTCGGGGCAGATACTTGAAGTGACACTCACTGCACTTCAAAGAAATCCTTCAGAAATCATGTCTTCCGCCTCCGCGTCGAAGAAAGCCGCCGGCCAGCCGACCGGAAGCCGCGTTCCATCCCAGTCCGAGCCATAGCCGATGGTGGAAGGTAGCCGCCGCGGCCAGAGGCGCTCGACCCCGTCCCGGGATGGCGGCCCGAGCCTCTCGCTCGATCAGTTCCGAACCAATGAACAGATCGAAGAGGCCATAGCCGTCCTTCAGGAGCGGCAGAGTGCTCTTGACGCGCCTCCTGCCGTCGCCCCCTCGGCCTCCCGCCGGAAGTCCAAGCGGAAGCTCAAGGCGCTACTGGCCGAGCGATCGCCAGGAGGCTCTCGCCCGCAAGAAGAGGTGCTCGACAGCCGGGGTACGTCTGTCTTCGATCGCCTGGGCAGTGACCCGACACGCGGCCAAGGCGTCCGGCCCGGCTACGAGGCAGCGGAGTTGGTGTCCGTCACCAGGAGCTCGGCCTACCCAGCTCTCACAAGGCGATCCAGCCGCCTGGCTCCAGCTCGCCAAATTCCCGAGGTCGGCAGCAGCGGAGTCCGGAGGTCGGTGCACGATCGCCTCGGCCCCCGCTCCCAAAGCCGATCCGCAAGCAGCCGAGCCGCGGCGATCGCCGCATTGCAACGTCAGCTCGACGACGTGAAGGCACTCCTTCAATCCGGGGCAGGCGCCATGAAGACGATCGCTGCACCGAGCGAGCCGCTCGCGATCGACATCGAGCTCGCCCCCGTGCAGCACAAGATCGCTCCTCCTCAGACACTCGTGTACCAGGGGCGATCGGACCCCCAAACACACCTGCACAAGTTCAACATCTACATGACCGGGTGTGGGGCATCAGACGCGACCCGGTGCCGAATGTTCCCTCTGACGCTGGACGACCTCGCCCACCGGTGGTACACCTCATTGCCACCTCGGTCCATAGGCTCCTTTAACGAGCTGGCGCACGCCTTCACGGAATACTTCGCCACCAGGGCCGATCGGCCGGAAGGTCCCCATCGCATGTGGCGGATCGTGCAAGGAGCAGAGTCCGACTCGGACTACATCGACCGGGTTGACATGATCATCCTCAACGGCGAGCCCGTAAGCGATGAGACCGCCCTCTACGCGGTCCTAGGAGGTTTTCAGGGTTTCTCGCCTATGTTCAGGCATCTCACGAAGACCCTGCCGACGACCTACGCAGCCTTCCGGGCTAGAGCCGCAGATTTCCTGTCCAGGCAAAGGCTTCTTCTCAGCATAGGAGTAGATCGATCGGCGCCCGTACGATGACCTCCAGTCTCTCAGCCCGATCGCTACTACCCAGCAGAGCCAGAGGACTCGATCCCCGCCTACAGTCCATTTTAAATGAGGGACTAGCCGCCGCCCGATCGCCAATATCGACCTACGAATAAAGCGATCGGCCGCCGAGCGACGATCGCCAGTCTTTCGGCCAGATCGCAACATCTTTAGCAACCCGGTGGACACGATCGCCATCTACAGTCCAGCATATAACATGACGGACTAAGGCATAAGATCGCCTCCACCGCGCATCATAAAGCCATGCTCCTGGCAGTCGATGGAACCGGCTGCTTCGGCCATGCAAGGTCCCTTTCGGCCGAGATCGCCCGCCCTTCGTTTAAATACGAGGTCGGCGTAGTCTGAGGGCTCTCCAACATTAATCAGTGGACACATGCCACAACCCCGTCTCAACGTACATCGTCGAGGTCGGCCATCTCCATGGCTGGCCGAGGTGGAAGCAGAGCTAACAAGCCGCGGGCGTGGAGTTGATTCATCCGACGCTGCCCCGCGCAAGGACTCCTCTAGACCGAGGCCGCACGCCCTTCGTTTAAATACGAGGCGAGGCGCAGCCTAACAGAGGACCCTCATAATAAAGTGAGTCACGAGACACTCATTGTCTTCGCGCACCAAGACACGGTCATGGAGTTGGTCCATCGATCTCCGCGACTGTGCATGATTCCTCAAACAAGCGAAACCACCAAGTTTCCATGGGGGATCGGCCAATGTTGTTTTTGCAGGTACAAGACCGAAAGATAGCTAGCCAATCGACCATGATAGCCCAAGTCCGAGTCCTAAGTCAGCTCAGATCGCCCGTCCTCATCCATACACGATCACCAGCAAGAACCACCTCGCCCCATGTCTTCAACATAGGAGCAAGCTGGGGGGCAATTGTTGTGTCAAGAATTAACACCTTCCGACCGGCGATCGCCTAGGAGGATGGGCGACCGACTTGCTGCCGAGCGGCCAAGGGAGATCTGCCGATCAGCGACCTGGCGACCGAGCCTTAACCCAGCGGACGAGCTACATCGACCGACCGAAGGCCCCAGGACAAGTCCCGGTATCGAGCGATCAACCTCAGATACGATCGCCTCTCGATACTCGGCGACCGACTCCTCGCGATCGACAATCGGGCGACCTTCTCTCGGCATCTTGCCGACCTACCCTTGGTGACCGACCATTGGCGACCTCCATCCACTGGCCGATGGCGACCTCGGATGATCAGCTAGAGACGACCGCTCATGTCGATCACCACCGATGGCCATCCAGTCGGCGAAGGCCGAGCCTCAAGACTGGCACCACGTGCAAAGGCCGAGACAAGATCCGCGAATCTCGGGCCATTGACCACAGCCTGGCAGAATCTCTCCACCAGCCGACAAGCCGCCGAAAGCTTGTCAGTAGGGCCGGATGTTGACTGATTCCGGGCACGTGATGGATCCTTATTGGACCGCCCAGCTGTGCCAGCCTCTTCCTTGGACTTTAGCCCGACAGCCAGCATCTTCCTTGGACTTTAGCCCGCCAGCCCAGGAGATCGCCCCATTATAATATTGGCCGGCAGGCGATCGTCACATTATTATAATGGCCGGCACGCGATCGGCCACTACAGGACAGGACCCGGCTGCCCCTATATATACAAGGCCCCCTACATTTGTAAACTCTCTCTGGCATTCGGACATTATACCCGCAATACAGAAGCAAACATCCAGCACTTGGCTAATCTCCAACTCTTGGCAACAGCTATCATTCGGTCTTACTTCTCCCGGCCTATCTCATCCAGCAGATTATCGGTGGGGACAAAGAACACCAAGCTTCGCTCAAGAGCCGGATTAACAGAGTCTTTTTACACTCATTGTATTTAGATTTCTCTCATTAATACTTGTATCCACGAATATTCGTATTAATAACATCTCGCGAGAGCATTCAAGCCCGGGCCTAACAAACCCGGCAAATCTTGTATTATTCATCTTCTCTCGGAAGTGCTCCCGCAATTGTTGTTTGTTGTCCGTCTTCCAGCAGTATTAATCGTCGGATAAATATTTTGGGCAACAACAAATTGTTTCTCCCTTGATGAAAGTGGTTTTAGAACTAGAGGGAGTGGGGGTCATATCCAAGGTCTGATCTAGAATATAATGGCCTTTTATTCATACACAATTCGTCCAGGGTTAGAGATGCCTTCAGGGAGGTTATTTCCTTCGCCTGATTTTTAGTTAGCTGAGTCAGTTTAGTAAACTCACCTTTGACATGAGCAAGTGCAGCTGATTTTTCACTATTCAAAACAGTTAATCGTTTAATCTCAGCTGTGGTATTATCACTCTGGTTTTTAGAGTTGACTGCAACCTGTTTTTCAAGATCAGCTTTGGTTTTATCTAGTTCTAGGCTGAGTTTTTCAAAATCATTTTTCAACTGCCCATTCTCATCTTGCAGCTGGGTCGTCTCGGCTGATACAGTTTGGTGTGAAGATTTTAATCTCTCAAAATCTTTGAGAAGCTTATTTATAGACTCGTGTAAGTCCATGTCTTGTGACATGTCTGAGTTGTTATTATTTGAAACTGAGGGTTTAGATGTTACCTCTTCATCAGCTAGGTTGGCCATCAGACAATCATATTCTCCATCATCATTAGAGAAGAATGCGCTGCTTGATTCTACTCGCTCTTGGTCTTCTCCAACGAGGGCCTTTCTTCGGTCTTCTTTTCTGCTCACCTCCTTCTTGCTCTCATCCTTCTTGAGATCAGGACAGTCTATTTGGATGTGTCATGTCTTGTGGCAATTATAAAACTCCACCTTCCAGCTTCCAGCCTTTTGATTTCTCCTGGGTTCTCCTTATAGTTCTTCTTGTATTTGGAGTAATTTTTTCTGAAGTTGCTGAACCTTTGCATTATGAACGCGATTTCTTCCTCGAAATCGAGTGAATTTGGAGGTTTGACATGAGGTAGGTTCTTGGCGGGGGACTCAGCTGCAAACGCTATTCCCTTCTCTACAGGCTCAGTTGATGATGAACTTGGAAGATCAAACTCATAAGCCTTTAGATCAGAGAACAGCTCTTGGATCTTTATTTTATTAAGATCCTTGGATTCTCTCATGGCCACTGCCTTCATACTCCATTCAGAATTGAGAGATCTTAAGACTTTCAGCGCCATCTCCCTGTTCCCATATGATTTTCCCACGGAGTTAATCTCATTGATGATTTCAGTGAACCTTGTGTCCACTTGGTCTATGGATTCGCCATTCTTCATTTTGAAGTTTTCAAATTTTTGGGTAGCAATTGACAACTTGTTTTCTTTTATCAACTCTGTTCCTCACACATTAAGGCTAATGTGTCCCGGATTTCTTTGGCGTTTTTGCAGTTCTTGATCATGACCATTGTTGATTTGTCAAGAGTTTAGTACAACACGTCTCTGGCCCGGTTGTCAAGGTTGGCCAGCTTTCTTTCTTCAATGGTCAGCTCTGTCGTCTTCTAGGAGATATTTTCTGGCTTTCCGACTGCAATCTCCTCAGGAGTGTTGTCCTTCTCGAAGATGAAGGGACCATCCTCTATGATGCACCACATGTCGTCATCGATTGAAGATAAGTGTTTCTGCATCCTTATCTTCCAAAGATCATACTTGTCAATTGAAAAGACAGGTAATCTAGAATGCATGTGTTCCATTTCTAAAATGAGCTTAAAATCTATCCTCGATATATGGATCTGGTTCTTGAAATATTGAACCAACCTCTCCGATACCACTTGTAGGTCACAAGTTGTCCAGGAATAAGGCTAGAGGGGGGGGGGGGGTGAATAGACTTATTGAAACTCTTTTCCACAAAGGGTGAGTTTCTCAACTGATAGTACAGAAGACTTAGAGTCGTCTGTAGTCAATGTAAGTGCGGAAGTCAGCTGATGACGAATACAGAAATAATCAATGGAACACTTAAGTATGAATGCAGCAGTTAAGTATGATGATGAAAGCAGTAAAACACGCAGGTAGTTATAGTGGTCTCGGAGGTGGGGAATCCTCTACTAATCTACTTTTCTCCAAACCAGCTGGAGATGAATTCACTACAATTCTCAACTAGTGATAAATATTAAAGTGATTCAACCAATTACAACAGCTTCCAACCAGTGGAATTCCTTGCCATTGCAACTCCCTTTGACTGGCTTGCACCTCTTGATGTACGATCCTTAGATGCCTTTACAGTCTCTCGAACTTCAACCAGTGAAGTACCCCGAACTCAGGTTTGAAAGACACGAGTGATTGTCTTCTCCAACTATGAGCTTTTTCAAATAAGAACTTTTGAACTCTTGCTCTTTCACAATGCTATTGTTCGATTCGATTACTTTCTTTGCTTTGATTGCTTGAGAGTGTTGTTCGCATCGTACTGCTCAACTTCAAATCTTCAGATATATATATAGGTGTCGATCTTTGAGCATTTCTTCATAGCCGTTGCATATCTGTAACAAATCTGTCCGTTGGAGAAATAGACTTCTTTGTTTTTCTTTCTGAACATTGCAAGGCTGGATTCCCATATTATAATCCAATTCCGACCATTGTGAAGACTTCCATGTGATGGCGCTGAATCTTTTGAATATAATAAGATTAAAGTCTCTAGTGGTGGGTCTGGATGAATTACTTAATTCATTCCTTTCCGGGAATCTCTCCAATCTGTCTCTAATCGCTTGCATGTGACTTTTCGTAAATATTGACTATTCAACGCATGCTGAAGTGGACTGGAGTACGTGGCTGATCACTTAACTGATCTCTCTGTGGTCAACCTATCTGATGTGCAGTCAACCTTATCTGATTTCGACTTCTCTGATGTGCCGACTTGTCTATAGTCTTCTGACCTGATTGAGCTTGACTGATCTTCAGACGTCTTGACTTTCTTCTTGACTGCAGTCTGGTCCAACTTCGCTGATTAATTTGTTTGACCAGAACTTCTCTGATAAAGGTTGCCTGATATAGTTCGTCTGTGGTCAACCTTATCTGAGCAGTTGAGTTGACCAAGACTCGGATGATAGATACTTATCTGATCTGTACTTGGATGATTTTTAAAGCCTAGCTTATGTGGCCTATAGAAGACACTCATTTGGTTCTTCTTTACATTTTGCCAAGTGTCTAACTTATCACAGTTTGGCCTGTGGAAGATACTCATCCGGTCCTTTCTTACATTATGCCAAGTATTAAGCATACATTTGAATATATAAAGACGACATCATCAAAATAAAATAAGTATTCCTAACACTTTGTTATTTAGGTGTAGATGATACAGTCCATTTAACAATGTAGCAGTACCTACTAGTTTATTTCAAAAATAAATTTTGCAGGAACCATCACCAATGAAAAATAAAAATCCTTTCCGATCCTTGACCGGAATGGATACAATGTTTTTATGCCCCTTGGGCAAAACAAGTACATCTAATGTCAAAATAAATCCGGATTCTAAATCCCAAAGAAGTTATCCTATGTCAGTTGCTTCGACACTATGCCCACTTCTGACAGTAATCATCACTTCCCCATCTCCAAGGTTCTTACTTTGTTCCAGATCCTGATTTACTGTACAAATGTGAGAACTAGCACCTGAATCCAGTATCCAAGAAGTAGAAAATACAGTAGCAGAATAATTTGTTTCCAAAACTAAAAGTTCTGTACCTAAAGTGCCATAAAGAATCGGACAGTCTCTAGCCCAGTGGCCCAGCTCACCGCATTTGAGACATGCGTCCATCTTCTTCTTGCTCTTGGGAACCATTGGGGCCTTGCCCTTACCTTTAAGGTCCTTCATTTGTGGTCCCGTCAGCTACTTGGTCTTTTTCTTCTTGTTCTTGGACCTCCGAGGTCCAGAAGAAATCACAAGGGCAGACTCCTTCACCCGCGGAGTCTTCATCTGAGACTGAGCGGTTACCAGTTTGTTCATCAACCCTACTAAATTGCAAGCAATCTCATTGCAGTTGAAATTCATAACAAACTATGAGGAGGAATCAGGAAGAGACTGTAGGATAAGATCGGTCTGAAGAGAAGTATCCATCTTAAAATCAAGAGTCTCCAATCTCTCGATCATAGAGATCATTTTTAGTACATGGTACCCAACCTTCTCACCTTCCTTGATCCTAGCACCGAACAGTTTCTTGGATATCTCATATATAGCAGTTCGACTGTGCTCATCATAAAGCTCGGTTAAGTGAGATAAAATCTGCCCAGCAGAAGTCATTTTCTCATGAGCTCTCTGAAGCTCATTAGACATAGATGCCATCATATAGGCACGAACTTTTATATCATCTTTAACCCACTTTTCGTGGTTTTCAATTTCTTCCTGATTAACTATAGTTCGCACCGGAGGCGCCGGAATGTCCGTCTCCAAGACGTATCCCAGTGCCTCTATACTGAGGAGAATCATCAAGTTGCGGAGCCAGTCCACAAAGTTAGGGCCAATTAAGGTTTTCGTTTCGAGTAGTATAGCGAGTGGGTTCATATCATATTGAGAGTTGATATTTGTCTGAATTAAGTACGACAGATTTATTAGTGACTCATTCAATTATGATCTGAGTATAGAATTAAGGTCTTTTCTATTCTTTTAACCCAGCTCCCACTATTTTTATCGAAATAACACACTCCCATGCGAAATTTGGAAGTATTGTTCACTTTACTTTATAGTAGTGATCGAGTTCTTTATAAATTTTAATAGAGGGCAACCGAACAGTTTTTTAGTCAATTAATCTTCATAAAGTGGTGTCCAACACCAACTCATCTAATAGATGATTCGATTTTTTTCCCCTTGTTCACTCCTCTCAACCTATATGGTTTCTATGGTTCGTGAACAAGTTAAGTTTATACCATCGACGCAAATCAGTTTCACAATTGAATCTTATCCGGCAACCGAACATGTTTCTAGGGATAAAGTTTGCTCCAACCGAAGGCATCCAATGCGCTCTCGGTAATTTATCGACCCTCCCTGAACGACTACCTCGATAACTTGGAAGCATAGCACATCCGGTTTGGATTTCAATTTTCCGAAAGCTCGATGGAGGGAAGGAAAACCTTGAAACCTTTTAAACTTAATAATTTTTCGTGGGAGAATTTTCGCATTTAATGTTACACTTTGCAAACTAATTCATTTAAGTGCGTTTGTAGCATTCATACCATATTAATAAACATTCACAATCTAGTTGCTACCAACATGTAGTTCATGGACCCTTCCTAGACAAAAACATCGTGATCTAATTACATGTCTTCGGTCTTGAATCTCCGTCTTCTCAAATGGATATTCCTCCGGTCTTTATCATTACATATAAATTTTACATTGAAAAATTGCATCCTAGATACAAATATTTCTACTAAAATAAATAGGCTCAAAACGGCCTTTACAACCTAATCGAATAAAATCGAACGATTCAAAACTAGGTCCATGAACTACATCCCCATTCAGAATTAATGCAACAATCACATTAAAATAACGACATTCATAATTAATAAAAATATTGATCCAATCAATGTAAATTAATCCATCCAAATGAATTAATCCAATTAATTCAGACAATTGTTAATTTTAACTTGTTCCGGGAGAGAAAATATTTCATTAAATTAATTCCCCTAAGAATAAAATTACCATAATTATATCTTAGTCAAATTAAAACCAATTTAATTTGTGTGAAATTAATTACCGAACGAAATATAAAAAACGGAGTTGAAAAACACGGTCGGGCTAAGCCCGGGGCACTGCCCAGCAAGCTACCCAGCAGGTTGCCGAGCAGGGCTGGACCGCGAGGCCGGATCGCGATCCACTGCCTGGTAGCGCCCGGAAGGCTTCCGATCAGGGCCGGACCGCATGGCCGGATCGTGATCCACTGCTTGGCAGCGCCCGGTGGGCTGCCGAGCAGGGCCGGACTGCAAGGCCGGATCGCGATCCGCTACCTGGGACCGCAAGGTAGTGCCTGGCCAGCTCCAAGCTGCTGGGTCCGTTCACATTTTCGGCTCGTTTTTGTAACACCCCCAAGTTATTCAGGGTATATTACAACAACGTTAGCCCCGCCGTGGGACCCACAAGGCCAATCACACGCAGAACCATGAACTTTGACCGATAAGGTCGAAGCATAATCAAATGGAGAACGGCTTGGGCCAGGATAGTCATCTGGTTAGCCAATTGTTGAAGGACATTCGTAACTCCAATATCCGCATTATTCCCTTGACCGGTCCACTGGTCGTGTTGACCCTCAGTATCAGGATGCACTGAGTTAGATAAGCCAGGGATAGTCGACCCCGCCACGGAGCTGAGGGAAGAAGCCGTGCCACATCCTCGTCTGCGTCCACGACCACGGCCTCGCCACTGTCCCCTGTCGGTAGACATTCTGAAGGATGCACAAAGTACGTAAGTACAATTCCAATCGCACGCCATCGAAGTGATCGATTCCCAAAAATACCAAATCAGAAGCAAAGCGATTAAGAAAACACCAAAAGAATAAGAGATCTTACAAGTACCAGTCGCACTGTGATGGTGGCAAAGTAGTGATACTGTAGATAAATGATTACTCAATCGACCCAAAAGACCGACAAGCTAGGTATCCATAAACCTAAGCTTTGATACCATATTCTGTAACACCCCCAAGTTATTCAGGGTATATTACAGCACCGTGAACCCCGTGTGGGACCCACAAGGCTATTCACATTCGGAACCATGAACATTGACCGATAAGGTCCAAGCATAATCAAATGGAGAACAATAAAGTTGGCACTCAAGACAATATCCAATAACACCGAGTACAACGCATCTAGAATCAATCCCATGGCAACACAGGCCAAAACATCAAGGAAACCAAAAATAGTACTCGAATACTCATAACCATTCAAGCACAACATCATTGAATGGAGGAATACAAAACATGACCAGTGACAAGACATAGCATCACACATGCCCATCGTCTTCATGCCGACCCGGTATGTGTCTATCTGCTCTCCTGGATCCTGAAATACGTGAAAGGTATTTCCCCCATAAAAAGGTTAGCCGTCGAATAGCTAGTACAAGTATATCGAATATGAAACCAATACTTCTCGACAATAAAGTAAATGTAATCATCATTTCATAAACTCAAGACTAGTATTCCAGAATAACTAAATCTCATAGCATTACATCTCAATACATACGTGATTAACCGTGGAACTGCACCAAAGGCAATGGAACCCTCAGAGGCCCCATCGGACCCTCCCAGAGTGGTTAACCCAAAATATTCACGGAACTGCACCAGAGGTTACGGAACCCTCAGATGACACATAGGTCCATCCCAGAGTGAATACATACAATCACCCCATTCATATACCTTACTTTCAAAGTCGAGAACATACAATCATAAACATATACTTGCCTTTGAGGCATCGAGAATGGGTAAAAAAAGAACACAAGTTCGGTAGGTCCAAGAATGCACTTCCGGCACCTAAACGATTCGTAAGGAATATGATAATCAATAATACATTACTCAAATCACACGAAGAAACTCCCGAAACCCACCTACGATTCACGAAACTACAAGAGGTTTGGAAATCATCCAAACCCTCTCAAGTCCGAATAAGATACATCACCATCCATATAATTGTAGGGGAAATGTGGGTACGTGGTAGATACATATAATCTCAAAGATCTCAATCTCCAAAATGGATAAATCGAACGAATCTAAGGAAATCCCCCAAAATTCCCAAAACTAGGATTCTAAGGAATTTAACTTGATTTGGAAGGTAGAAACGGATTAGATGTTGTGTAATCTTTGTTATCCAACCAAAGATGATGATAGTTGATGAAAGATCGCCCCAAATCTCCCACAAATCGCCTTCTCCCATTCTCCCATCGGAAATGAGTGAGAAAGATGAAAAATGACAAAGAACAAGGTTGACCCTAACTTATATATCGCGACTGGATTGCGCACACTAAAATTAAGGGCTAGCGTCTGGTAACGGGGTCACCCGGTAGTCCAGTAGCTTCTGTCTTGAGACGTTAACGCGTGCTACCACACCTTAGCGTGCGCTAACTGGTATCCTGCAAAAATTCCAACCCACTACCCAAACCCGCTAGCGTGCGCTACATCTGGGCACTAGCACGCGCTACGCAACACGCTATAGTGTGCGCTGGCTCAGGCCTAGCGTTCTTTACCTGCTAGTCCCGAAAGTAGAAACACCCCACTGCCTCTGCCGACTCAGCTCATTAGCGTGCGCTACGGGCGATGTTAGCGCGCGCTACTCAACACTAATGGCGTGCGCTAGCTAATGCCTAGCGTGCGCTAACTGCTAGTCCAGGGGCAGAATCAGCTACTGCCTCTGCCAATCCCGGACCGTTAGCGTGCGCTAAGTCTCAAAGCTAGCATGCGCTACTCAACAGAAATAGAATGCGTTAGCTTAGGACTTATGTACGCTATCTGCCTGTCTCAAACATCGCCGAAAGGTCCAAAGAATACGAACATAATCCGAAAAGTACGAAACTCTAAAATCAACAATGACAACATCTCAATAAGTGTTTACAGAGTGACAATAGTGAAGGAATGTCAGAGCCAACAATTCATATCAAGTATGGTTATTACATTCTCCCCTTCTAAAAAGAAGTTTCGTCCCGAAACTTAAGAAATAAAAAGTTCGGGGTATTCTGATTGCATCTTCTCTTCCGTCTCTCAAGTCGCCTCCTAGACTCCATGTCTCGACCATTGATCTTTAACCAACGGGATGGTCTTGTGCTGAAGCTGCTTCTCACGATGTCCAAGGATCTTCACCGACCTCTCCGGAAAGGTAACATCCTCAGCTATGTCAATCTCACTATAGTTGATAACATGACTTGGATCCGGCACGTACTTTCTCAACTAAGAAACGTGAAGAACGCTATGGACATGACTCAAGGCTAGAGGCAATGCCAAGCGATAAGCTAAATCTCCAGCCCTGTCCAAAATTTCAAACGGTCCGATATACCGCAGACTAAGTTTACCCTTTTTCCCGAAGCGGAAAACTCCTCAGGTCGGCGACACCTTAAGTAGAACATGGTCTCCCACTTCGAATTCCAATGGTCGACGACGAGTATCAGCATAAGATTTCTGACGACTCTGGGCAGTCAACAACCAGTCCCTAATAATAGCAATCTTCTCCTTAGTCTCCATCAACATATCCGGTTCCATTCCGACTAACTCTGAAGTCTCGTCCCAACATAATGGTAATCTACACCGCCTACCATAAAGTGCCTCGAAAGGTGCCATTTTGATCGACGCACGCCAACTATTATTGTAGGTAACTCGATCAATGAAAAATATTCCCAATCATTACTCTAGTCTAGGGAACAAGCCCGCAACATATCTTCCAACGTATGAATCATGCGTCTGACCGTCTGACTGGGGATGAAAAGATGTCCTCAATCTCAACTCGGTGCCCAAAGTTTGATGAACGGCTTGCCAAAAATGCGATACGAAGCGACCATCTCGATCGGAAACAATAGTCTTATGGGCACCATGCAATCTCCCAATCTCAGTTATAAAAGTTCGAGCTAATCTCTCCGGTCCCCAAGTATCCTTAATACCCAAGAAGTGTGCAGACTTGGTCAACCGATTGACGATTACCCAAATCATATTCATTCCGACCCTAGTTCTCGGCATCCCAGTGATAAAATCCATAGAGATATCTTCCTACTTCCACTCGGGGATGGAAAGCGGCTTCAACAACCATGCCGGTCGTTGATGTTTAATCTTGACTTGTTCACACGTCAAGCATCATAATACAAACTATGTGACATCTTTCTTCATATTATTCCACCAAAAGTTTCGCTTCAAGTCCTTGTACATGTTACTCATTCCGGGGTGGATAGAGTAAGGCGTAGCATGGGCTTCTCAGAGAATTCTCTGCCATAACTCTAGATCATTCGGGACCCAAAGTATGCCCTGAAATCTCAATATGCTATCCTTGTGGACCATAAAACCAGGGACTTTTCCTTTAATTACATCTCCCTTCAGTTGAGAGATCATCGGGTCACTCCACTGTTTCCCATTGATGTCGTCAACCAAGGATGAAGTAATTTCGAGAGTGCACAACTGTCCTTGCACTCTTTGAAGCCAAACTTCTATCCCTTGCTCAATTAAATCCTGACGAATCTTCATCTAAGATGTAAGAACCTCGAGCATCTGGAGCGATGCCGATTTGCGGCTCAAAGCGTCCGTGACTACATTGGCCTTTCCCGGATGGTAGAGAATTTCCAAATCGTAATCCCTGATCAATTACAACCAACGTCTTTGCCTCATATTCAACTCTTTCTGACTGAAAATATACTTCAAACTCTTGTGATCGGTATAAATCCGACACGGAGAGCCATACAAATAATGCCGCCAAATCTTAAGTGCGAAGACAATTGCGGCCAATTCCAAATCATGAGTAGGATAGTTCATCTCATACGGCTTCAACTGCCGTGACGCAAAAGCTATCGTTTTATCGTGCTGCATAAGCACGCATCCAAGCCCTTGTCCTGAAGTGTCGCTATAAACTGCAAATCCTTCACTGCCCTGTGGTAAAGCTAAAATTGACGTTGAGGTCAAACATCTCTTCAGCTCATCAAAGCTCTGCTATCTCTCAGCCGTCCAAACAAACTTTTTTGTCTTGTGGAGTAATTGTGTAAGCGACCAAGTGAGTTTCGAGAACCCCTCGACAAACCGATGGTAATACCCAACAAGACCTAAAAAGCTACGAACTTCTTTAACATTTTGACGCGGTGCCCAATCTAGCACTGCCTCAATCTTCTACGGGTCTACCCGAACCCCTTCGGCCAAAAGCACATGGTTGAGAAACATAACTTCTTTCAACCGGAACTCACATTTCGAGAATTTTGCATAGAGGTGTTCGGCTCTCAAAACATCTAGTATCAAACGCAAGTGCCGGGCATGTTCCTCCTTATCCCGAGAATAAATCAAGATGTCATCAATAAAGCCGACCACACATCTGTCCAGGTATTCGATGAATATCTTGTTTATTAATTGCATGAATACTTCCGGTGCATTATTCAATCCAAAAGGCATGACCACAAATTCATAATGTCCGTATCTCATCCGAAACGCAGTCTTCGAAACGTTGGACTCTTTCACCCGGAGCTGATAGTATCTTGATCTCAAATCATTTTTTTAGAATACTGCATCTCCCTGTTACTGATCAAATAAATCATCAATACGAGGCAAATGATACTTGTTCTTGATGGTCACTTTGTTTAGTTCACGATAATCAATGCATAAACGTAGTGAACCATCCTTCTTCCTCACAAAAAGAACAGGCGCGCCCCAAGGCGAAGCGCTCAGTCTGATGTACCCTTTCCCCAATAGTTCTCCTAGATGATTCTTTAATTCTTGCATCTCGGAAGGTGCCATCCGATACGATGCTTTAGAAATCGTAGCCGCGTCCGGCTCTAAGTCTACAGAAAATTCTATCTCTTGATCCGGCGGTAATCCCGGGAGGTCATCTCGAAAAACGTCTGGATACTCATTAACAACTGTAATTGAATAGAAATCGACTTCGTTCCCTTCCGACTTCAAAGCATAACACCAATAGTCTGTGCAACCTTTATTCAAGAGTTTTACGGCCTTCATGGCACTGATAAGCAAGTTAGGGTGGCCTGATTTACAACCCATGAACGAGTACTCAGAACCATCTCTGGTCATCATAGTGATAACCTTAGTGCGGTAACTCATAATCGCTTGGTGACTTTCAAGCCATTCTTCACCGAGGATCACATCCTCGCCCTCTATATCCACCATAATCATGTTCGATAACCAATCAATACCGGATATGCTCACCGGAAAATCTCTAATCTCCCAATTCCCCACGATTCTATCCCCGCTAGGTCGTTTCACAATGAAAGTATCGCAAGTAGTCATACAAGTTATATTCAAATGGCGTACACACTCCAAGGAGATGAAAGAATGTGTAACACCCGAATCAAAAAGTACACGAACTGGATGAGATAAAATATGAATGGTACCTGAGACCAATGTAGCATCGGGTTCATCTGCTCGACGCATCTCATAGACTCATGGGTGTGCCGAGCCGACGCTAGAATCTCCCTCTATAGCATTTTGACTCCATCCACGGCCTCTACCGTAACTTTGTTGTGACTGACTAATTGGTTGCCGCTGATTCATACTTTCATCTATAGTCGCTGGAGCAGAAGCCCGAGTGTCCAAAGTCTGATCCGGTTCGGGGCAATAAACTGCCTTGTGTCTCATCTGTCCACATGTGTGACACTTCAGAGGTGGGAAGTTGCACTCCATACCCGGACGACCATAATTAAAACAGGTTACCGGGCGAGTTGAGGTGCCCGGAGTAGAACGAAAGCTCGTCTTCCCTTTAACAGAACGTGACGACTGCCCGGCAGAATGGTTAGACGCATGAGACCTCTGAAAGTTGCCACCTTTAGAGCCAGAAAAGTTACCAGTGGTCTTTTTCTTCTTCGATTCTTCCGTGGTATAATTGTGGGGGCTTAACATGTCATATGCCAAAGCCCTGTCTTGGTATTCCTTCAAAGTAGTGCAAGCAAACCCGGCCACGTAACACCATAAATCCATATTCATATGCATGTCAAAGTAGCAGATCTTGTCACACTCATCCCGCACTTGATTCTTAACGTGGATCAGCTGTTGGTTGTATTCCACTATCGCCTGCGAGACTGGATCGTTCTGCAACTTAGCCTCGAAAAAGGCTCGGATTCTGCCTTCTTGCACTGTCCAAGGACAAAACTCAGACTCCAGCAACTCTTTAAATTCTCTCCATGTAGCAGCATGATCATGCGTCTTGATAACTTTCCACCAAGTCGTGGCTTCCTTAGTAAGGAAGTACTAAGCAATCGGTACCTTCCTCACTTTCAGACAATCCACTACTTCAAACACTTTCTCCAATTCATCTAGCTAATTCTCCCAACCCATTGGGTCGGTAGTACCACTGAACTGCGGAGGATGCACACGGACCACATTCTGAAGCAATGAATCTGATGTCGGGTTCGGATTATTCAGCTGAACGGCTTAGGCCAGGACTGGTTAGCCAATTGTTGAAGGACATTCGTAACTCTAATATCCGCATTATTCCCTTGACCGGTCCACTGGTCGTGTTGACCCTCGGTATCAGGATGCACTGAGTTTGATAAACTAGGGGTAGCCACGGAGCTGAGGGAAGAAGCCGCGCCACGTCCTCGTCTGCATCCATGACCACAGCCTCACCTCTGTCCCCTACCAGTAGACATTCTGAAGGATGCACAAAGTACGTAAGTACAATTCCAATCGCACGTCATCGAAGTGATCGATTCCCAAAAATACCAAATCAGAAGCAAAGCGATTAAGAAAACACCAAAAGAATGAGAGGTCTTACAAGTACCGATCGCACTGTGATGGTGGCAAAGTAGTGATACTGTAGATAAATGATGACTCAATCGACCCAAAAGACCGACAACCTAGGTATCCATAAACCTAAGCTCTGATACCATATTCTGTAACACCCCCAAGTTATTCAGGGTATATTACAGCACCGTGAGCCCCGCGTGGTACCCACAAGGATATTCACACGCGGAACCATGAACTTTGACCGATAAGGTCCAAGCATAATCAAATGGAGAACAATAAAGCTGGCACTCAAGACAATATCCAATAACACCGAGTACAACGCATCTAGAATCAATCCCATGGAAACACAGGCCAAAACATCAAGGAAACCAAAAATAGTACTCAAATACTCATAACCATTCAAGCACAACATCATTGAATGGAGGAAATACAAAACATGACCAGTGACAAGACATAGCATCACACTTGCCCATTATCTTCATGCCGACCCGGTACGTGCCTATCCCTCTCCTGGATCCTGAAATACATGAAAGGTACTTCCCCAAAAAGGGGCTAGCTATCGAATAGCTAGTACAAGTATATCGAATATGAAACAAAATACTTTTCGACAATAAAGTAAATGTGATCATAATTTCATCAACTCAAGACTACTATTCCGGAATAACTAAAATCTCATAGCATTACATCTCAATACATACGTGATTAACTGAGGAACCGCACCAAAGGCAACGGAACCCTCAGAGGCCCCATCGGACCCTCCCAGAGTGGTTAACCCAAAATATTCGCGGAACCACACCAGAGGCTACGGAACCCTCAAAGGACCCGTCGGTCCATCCCAGAGTGAATTTATACAATCATGCCATTCATATACCTTACTTTCAAAGTCGAGAACATACAATCATAAACATATGTTTGCCTTTGAAACATCAAGAATCGGAAGGAAACGAACACAAGTTTGGTAGGTCCAAGAAAGCACTTCCGGCACCTAAATGATTCATAAGGAATACGATATTCAATAATCCATAACTAAATTCACACGAAGAAACTCCCGAAACTCGCCTACGATTCACAAAACTACAAGGATATTCACCTAGAGGTTTGGAAATCATCCAAACCCTCTCAAGTCTGAATAAGATACATAACCATCCATATAATCGTAGGGGAAACGTGGGTACGGGGTAGATACATCATAATCTCAAAGATCTCAAGCTCCAAAATGGATAAATCGGACGAATCTAGGAAAATCCCCAAAATTTCCAAAACTAGGGTTCTAAGGAATTTACCTTGATTTGGAAGGTAGAAATAGATTAGATTTTGTGTAATCTTTGTTATCCAACCAAAGATGATGATAGTTGATGAAAGATCACCTCAAATCACCCCAATTTGCCTTATCCCATTCTCTCATCGGAAATGAGTGAGAAAGATGAAAAATAACGAAGAACAAGGTTGACCCTCACTTATATACGGCAACTGGTAAGCGCACGCTAAAATTAAGGGCTAGCGTGCGCAACGGGGTCACCCGGTAGTCCAGTAGCTTCTGTACTGAGACGTTAGCGCGTGCTACCACACGTTAGCATGCCCTAACTGGTATCTTGCAAAAATTCCAACTCACTCCCCAAAAACACTAGCGTGCGCTACATCTGGGCACTAGTGCGCTATACGCAACACCTATAGCGTGCGCTAGCTCAGGCCTAGCGTACGTTACCTGCTAGTCCCGAAATTAGAAACAACACACTGCCGCTACAGGCTCAGCTCATTAGCGTGCACTATGGGTGATGTTAGTGCGCGCTACTCAACACGAATGGCGTGCGTTAGCTAATGCCTAGCGTGCGCTAACTGCTAGTCCAGAGGGTAGAATCAGCTACTGCCTCTCCCAAGCTCGGACCGTTATCGTGCGCTAAGTCTCAAAGCTAGCGTGCGCTACTCAACAGAAATAGCGTGCGTTAGCTTAGGCCTAGCATACGCTATCTGCCTGTCTCAAACATCGCCGAAAGGTCCAAAGAATACGAACATGATCCGGAAGGTACGAAACTAAAAAATCAACAACGATAACATCTCAATAAGTGTTTACAGAGCGATAATAGTGAAGGAACGTCAGAGCCAACAATTCATATAAAGTATGGGTATTACAGTTTTTCGTCCCGGTTTCAAAAATAATATTTTTGTAATCTTTATATTACACATTTAAATCAGTTTTTCAAAAGAAAAATAGATTTATATTGTAACATAAAATCAAGAAAAATTAATTTTTAGATGAACAATTGAAAATCAACGATTAATACGATTATGATTCCAGATCATAATAACATCCAATCAAGCATTTCAAATGCTAATATCGTATATACGATCGCAAGACCTCGCTCCGATACCACTGTTGGGATTCAGTGCCTAAAACAAAGGCGCATCGAAAGCAATATACGAATCTAATTCGATCCGAATCCCTTAAGAGGATCGATCAAGCTACGTATATACCAATATAAAATGAAACAAAGGAAGATTCAAAGCCATACCCTCGTAGTCCGTTGATTAAATGGTGAGAAGATGATGTCCCTTGTGAATAATCAGCAACAAGCTCTAGGATGATCCAACGCCGAAAACACCGTGTCTCTACTTGCCACGCACCGGAGAAACGATCGGAACGACAATCACCCAATTAACCTCCAAGGTTGCGGCTAGAATACGATGATGAAGCTTTCAAATGTGATTATAACACTCTAAGCGTATAACTCACTATCTCTCAATATTATCTCACAATATTTCTCTAAGAAAATTATGAAGAAGAACAATGAAGATGAATATATTGAAGAAGACCAATAAAAAAATTCTCTCTCTCTCTCTCTCTATCTCTCTCTCTCTCTATCTCTATCTCTATCTATCTATCTCTCTCTCTTAGCAATGAGCCGTGTGATACACTTCAAAAGAATCAAGAGAGATGTCTTCTTTTATCTTTCACTCTTTCAAAGACCAAATCACCTATTCATTATAAAATGAGATATTATCCCACCAATGTCTTATGTCTTCCACCAATAAAGGTGGAGACAAAGGCCAAGGAAGGTGAGTAGGTGGGGGGCATCTATAAGAACCAGAGAGTTTTGGTTTATTTCGGTCTCCCGTATGTCCAAACAGATACACCCCAATCCGTTCCGATGTATTTATATCAATTAATTAAACCAATTAATTAATTATTTTAAATAAAAAATGATATAATTAATTCATCCTAGAAATAATTATATCTATGAATTAAATTAATTGCCTAGTAATTTATTTAATTCATTAGGCCATAAATTAATTTATCCAATAAATTAATTTAGACATCCAATGCCCGTTAATTAATTAGACATCTAATGTCCAATATATTAGATATCCAATATCTAATATTTATAAAGAGAAAATAAGCTCGATTCATTCCATCGTCAATCCTATTGCGCGACTCGGTAGGTCCGTCTCAGTTAGCAATGGGAGGAACCAAAAAGTAGTAGCACCACCTAGCAAGCCTGGCGGCCTACACTGTACTCTAACTGAGAACGAATGATGGGGATCATTCCAAAACCTTTCAGTAGTGAATACAAGTACACGTACAAATCCTTCTTTCAAATGTCCCGATCAAGTTATAGGGTCACGGTCAGTCAAACCCTACCTGTACTTGACGCTATGCATGAGTTAATGCAAATCGAGATCATCAAGCTCTCGTGTATCCAATACAACTAGCTCCAAGCTTTGGCCAAAGACTTATGATCTCATCTGCTAATAACCGCATAGGACATATAACCCATTCACTAACAGGAGAAAGAACTCTATCTTGGTATTCGGTAGAACCTGCTACTTGCCCGTCAAGACGCACATTGAGGTTGACCCCTACCTTCTGGTTTTCTGGGTCGAACTACTCTAATGAAAATATTAACGTCATAAGCACATCCCTACTAAATCCTCAAGTCGAAGGTTCACGAATACCTATCACAACCTTTCGATTCCGTCAATGACTGTCCCAGAGTGAATCTGTGTGACGAATCGAGGGTGAGTCAGTTCGAGTATACTAATCACATTAGCATACCTATAACGTGTGCTCCCACTAAACATCAGTGCTCTACAGACACTCTCTAAGTCAAAGAACACGTTATCAAGTCTTCAAATAAACTTAATGCCCAGTCAAGTTTCATCGACTTGCGAACGATTAAGTATTTGGGCCATAAACCTTCCCAGTGTTGATCCCCTTATCCAATAAGGAGTGGAATGTTTTGCTCTCAAATACACTGACTAGTTTATATATATATATATATATATACGAGTCAGGAACACCACTGACTACCAGTAAATAAAGAATCATACAATTGTCTTCTAATAATGATTTTACATAATAACAAGTACAATGCCCTCACTCTAACATCCCCTGAGTGGCATTCGAGGGCATACTCCTAACAGTCTCACCAGGAAGCAGCAAAGAGGATAATCAGATATCTTAAATCTATAATCAATGTTGGATTATGGTATCCCAAGGATGACAACTTTGAACTCTCACGATATTCAGATGCAGATTTTACAGGATGTAAGATTGACAGGAAAAGCACCAGTGGAACATGTCAGTTCCTAGGAACCAGAGTTATTTCATGGTTCAGCACGAAGCAAGTATCTAACTCAATATCCACAACTGAGTCAGAATACTTAGCTGCAGGTAGCTGTTGTACTCAAATTCTTTGGATCAGACAAAAACTAAGGGACTACAACATTATAGAAAATGAAGTTCCTATTTGGTAGGATAATAATAGCGCAATTGCTATCATAAACAATCCAGTTCTGCACTCAAGAACAAAGCACATAGATGTCAAACATTACTTTATCACAAACCATGTGCTTAATAAGAGAGTAAAAGTGGAAAGAGTCAGCACAGAGTATCAAATTGCTGACATATTCACTAAGCATCTACCTGAAGAAAGATTTATAGAACTTAGCAAGAATCTTGGATTACTAGATTGGGAATCGAATGCTTAATTGAAAAGCAGGCAAAGTTATCTGATCTGAATAAAACTCACCTGAAGAAAAGTCATCTAATCAGAAGCAGACAAGAGATAAGGAAAGTGACCTGATCAGACCATATGAGAAGCCACCTGATGCAGAAGACGAAGAAAGCTAGCTGATCGGAGCACATACAAGAAAAGTCCCCTGATCAGAGCAGAGAAGAACTTGAGATCAAAGCTGCAACAGAAGTCAAACAGTCAACCAGCTAAGTTTTTCACTCTTAGACCGACTTATAATTATTATATTATTTATTTATAGGTGGGAAAACACATGATCACACTACCCCCACGACGTCCAATCAACTTCAACCGCCATTCTTTATTTATCAAAAATCGGACCGCCGCTTGATTATTTAATTATTAAAATTTAAAAGGTCCTTTCAACTGGGTATATAAGACGGTGGAAATCATTTCACAAACCTTTACCGTCTTCAAGCTCCAAGAACCATAATTTATCAAAAACGGAAAAACTCTTGAATATTCACTGCACTCAAATTGAAAAGATTATTCTTGCAGAAATGGACTCTACCAAGTACTTCGAAGGAGTTAATCTCAAGATGGTGAAGGAACAAATAATATTCAGCATTGTCATCGATTTCGAGGGATTACTGGAATCGAACAACATGAATGAAATGGCTTATGTAATTCGGACGATGAAGAAAAATGGAATCTACCATTTTATGGACATCAATCCTAAGCAGCTCTTCAACGAAGCTGTTATTTGCTTCTACAAGGAATCACAGGTCACCGAGCATTGTATCATGAAGTCAATTTTTGGAGAAGAAATAAATATCACACCGCAAACCGCCGACACCTTCAAAATGGATAACAGAGGCATCACCGTCGAAGGGCTGAAGCAAAGTTCAACCGAAACGTGGTATGAGATCAAGTTATCACATGAGTCAACTATGGTCAAACTTACGGCAAGGAGAGGCAACCTTAAAAAGGAATACAAGTATGTTCTTGACATCACAAACAAAATTGTCATGGGGATGGAAGGCAGCTATGATTAATTGTTATCCGCCAAGTACACAGTGATGGGAGCTCTAATTCATTGACTTTTGATCTTATCAGAAACATGCGGGAAACCAGAGTAATCTGTTTGTATTTCTTCGAACTGTGTCCATTATTTTTCCTTCATGTATATGTTTGTGTAACTTGACCATACTGGCATATGGAGATGCTAAGTCTCTCAATTATAAGTCCCCTCTTAGTGGTGCGGTATTTGTGTGGTGTTGATTCGATCAACCTTGGTCGAGGGGATAGAACTTGTTGGTGGTATTAGGGTTTTGGGATGTACAATGCGTATACGGTCGGGGTGAAAATAGTTATACAATGTATTTTGTAATATTATCGATTCCTATATTCTTTTAAGAATGAGATTTTTAAGTATCAATTTTAACCGCTACAGGAGCATTTTTAAAGTGGTTTTTGAAAATCTTTCAAATGGTGAAAACCTACGATTTAATATTGTTATATCAAATGAGTATGTATTCGGTGGAAAATATTTTCTTTTCGATTAAACAATTAGTAGAAGAGGAAGGATCTTCATTTTATCTAAGTCCCAAGTAAATTTTTGAAACATTTCGGATATAGACCTCTTCAAAAAATTTAAAAATATAAATTGTTTTGTGCATTATTTAAAAATGATTTCAAAATCGACGTGTAAAATAAAACCTCATCTTCCAATAAGAATAAAGTAATTACAAGTTTTGGCGAAACGTAGCTCGCCCTCTTATTTTCAAAAGGATTGTTTTCATAGAGTGTTGGCACCACAATCGTATAGTTTTGGGATCGTGTGTCATGTTTGGACACACATTTGGTTGCGATTCAGATCGTTGCGTGTTTGTTGTCCTAGTGGGGGTATGGTTGTGGTGGTGAATTCTGGTTTGATATAAGTGTGGCACGCGCTATTGTGCAGAATTAGCACACGCTAACGCGAGATGCAGAAACTACTGCATTCAACTGAGAGTTCAGCAGCGCACGCTATGCAATTATGTAGCGCGCGCTAAGGTACAGCAGTTAGCGCACGCTACGGGAAGGGTAACGTGCGCTAACTGGTAGTTCGGGGGCAGTCCAGAAGCTAGTGGACTGGGGCTGGAGGTCTCGTTAGCGCATGCTAATGCTTGTAGTTAATGCACGCTAATTTGTCCGGCATATAAACCGTACAACAATTATGATTCATCATTTCCACTCTTTTCCTTTTTCTCCGCGGGTGACACCAAGGTGTGAATCGAAGGCAAATACGGTTCGTGATCTTGGCCGATTTTGTTCCATTCAAAGGTTTTTCGAGTATAACATCTTCTAATCTCTTATTTTTCGTCGGATCGAGGCAATTCCTTAATTTTTCTTGAGTCAACCGTTTTGTAGGTTTTGTTCTTGATCTCATTTCAACCCGATTCTAATAAATCAATTGATGGTCATGTCCTATGAATTGTATATCCATAATTCTGACTTGTTTAAATCGGTTGAGGATTCTAAGTATTCTGAGGAATCATGAACAATTAACGTTCGATCAAATGTCCGTAAGCTGTCGGTGAACAAAGCAAACGATCAAGGGGCGTCCCATATCCCAGATGTTGGCAAGTGATGCTTTCATAATACGTACGAATTGTTGATGCTTCCGACAATTATGGCTTTGATTCTATTTATCTTCTTGTTTTCCATCTCTAACTTTGTAGTTTACATTTCGAGGACAAAACTCCCTTTGAGGGGGTGAATAGTATAATAATCAGGATTCTTGCACTCTATTGTCGCACTGCAGAACTTGCGAGTTCGGTGGTACTGCGATGATTGGCTTGATGTCTGAGCTTATTATAATTGTGGTTTCCGTCATCTATTGGTTTCAAGATCTCGTTGTATAACCCCATTGTCGTTAAATATTGGACCATATTTCCTTTAGTAAATCATTATTCCACCCGAGCAAACCATATCTATTTGTATTGTGCTTTATTTTGATTTCAACTTGTGCCGTTAACTGAATCACGTCACTACCGAGAAATTCTCGTGATGTTAGTAGTCATTCGGCATTCATCAGAATGCTTAGAGATTTGGTCATCCGACCTTATGAAGTTGCTTGCTACGTTATTACCTTGTTTTCGTTGTTCTAAATTTTGGGGACAAACTTCTTTTATTTAAAGTGGATCGTGACACCCGAGTTTTTGACTTTTGTATTTTTCCATCCTATCGACTTGCTTATGTTCGGTGATACCTTCTGAATTTGTTCTGTTCTTCGGTTTCTGTCGTTTGAACGAGTTGTGACATTTTATTGGATGAATCCGTTTACAGTTGTGACTTTTCCCAAGTTCGGTTCAAATCTCGTGAGTCCTATGCAAAGTGAATGTCTTGTCATTCTTACAAGCCCACTTAATGTCTTGATATGAGGCATCAACTTCGGAGTTGTTTGATTATTGTAGTCCAGTTGTTGTTGTTCGATCAATGTTTTTCGATCGTTGTGGTTCGATTGTTGTTGCTCGATATCGCATCGTGATTATCGAGCATCTGTTTTCCTTAAGATTCAGGTACTCGTCCGAGTAAGTCATCTTTGAGGTTGTCGGAATTATATACTTGTTCAGCGTTAAGCTCGCATTTTGATTTTTGTACTATTTGGATTATCAACCATAGTGATTCATGATCGTTGCACTTCGTAAACATTCTTGCGTATTGAATCGGACCACAGCGGCTCTGTATGACATGGAGTTTGTATCCATTGTTGTCAGCAAATAACGTGTGTCATCTAAAGTTTGCCTTGCATTGATTGTTTCATGTCCTACGTTTTGGGAGAAAACACATTTCAAATAGAGTGGGATTTAATAATTTTATTTTCCCGTTAGTTCCTTTTCTTTTGATCTATTTTCATTTCTTTCGGTTCGCTACTCTCGACGATCAACATCTGAGAGATGGTCATCATGTATTGACATCAAATCGGAGTACCGAGAGTCCGTGATTACATCTTTTATCTTGACCAATATTTTGGTCGTATTTGTACCATTGATTAACTCGATCCTTATCAGGTATCCTTGCGAGTCTATTGCTAAGATTTTATTATTAATATTATCATTGTTGTGGGGGCGAGCGATAATTGACACTGAATGACGGCGTCGCCATAATAGCGGCTGCTAAGAAACAACTATAGCGCCTCTAGGACCGCCAACTTAAGGTCGATTTGATGTGTATATAAGGCCCTGAGAAGTATTTCCATAGTAGACATAAGACGTTAACCGAAAGGAAACAATCGAGTAATCTTGTAAGTATGGATCCTACTAAGCATACCCGTTGCTTGGAATATATCAGTTATCTAGAGGCCATAGCACAATTTCATCGGGGGCGCAAGTCAGACTGCGCAGGAGGCAGCTGCACGGAAACGCGAGCATGCTGTGCAGCTAGAAACTCAGTTGGCTGCAGTACGATGCACTCTTCGAGAGAGGGAGGCACAGTACACTCAGACGAGAGAGGCCCTCCGGGATCAGGTCCAGCAAGAGAGGGCGATGATACGGGCCAACATTGAGGCGATCCTTGCTATCCTCCCAGCGGCCCCAATTCCGGTCGTGGGGTAAGAAGTCGTAGAGGCTGAAGACGATACCGAGGAAGATCCCGAAGAGGACCCTGAAGAAGCAATCAAAGAAGACCCGTCGTCGTCAACTTGTGAGATATTCTTAATAGGGCATACTATGTATATGATGTTTACTTATAAATATGCACCGGTGTAATGTTTACGACTTAAGAATAAAATTATTCATGGAGGTGGTCTATAACCCGAATGTATTTCATCAATCTCCTTCCCGTTTTAAGTTTCAAGGACGAAACTTCTTTTTAGGTGGATAAGGTGTGATACCCCGTAATAAATAAACTGGGTGATTTTTTTTATATTATGTGAACCATCGAATAAATTCGGGTATCATGTCGGAGTTGAGAATTATATCACCCCGTGTTGTTTAGAATAATTAATATGAATTTTTGTAATTGCGGAGTGTTACTATATATTTTATATATAATATTTTGTACGTCACCGCCGTGTCAACATTCATCGGGAGGAGATAGAAATAATAATCCGGATTGTTATAATGTTACATGTATATATGCTTTTACCGATATAATTAGTAATGTATAGATATACACATATACATATACACTACTTTTATAAATCTACTTTACTATTAAAAGAGAGTCTTACAAAACACGTGTCATTATATGGATTTTTGAATTAATTATCTTTTTCTTTTCTTTTTAAAAATACACTAACTCTTACATATTTTAATGAAAGTTAATGGGAACCAAATGTTTTTCTTTTTTCTTTTTATTTTTCTCTCAATGTTTAGAAGTTAATAATTTTATCGTCTCAACTCTATTTTTTATTATTAATATTTTAAATTAATCTTTTCCTTATGATATTTGATTTAACATTCCTTAGGCATATATATAAATAAAATATTTCTTTTTTAATATAAGTTATTTTTGAATAATTATTACATTATATCTTGATTTTAAATTATTTGTATATAAAATACAAAAATCAGTTAATTTTCAAATAATTTCTTTGAAGTAAATCTATCTTTTTACAAGATTAATATTTTTACTCCAGTTTCACCTTCTTATAATAATTTTAGATTATTGAGTTATTTTAATTTAAAAATATTTGAAAAAGGAATTATAGACATGTTAGACTTACAATTCCTAGTAGAAAGATATATTATTAGTTCAAATAATTTCTTGATTGATTCTTCTTTTTGTGCAAAAAAAAATTATATAAACAAATATAATAAGTTGATTATATTTTTATTAAATGCCTAATTAATTAATATCATTGTGGATGTCATAGTATATTATTAAGTATAAAATGTGTGACCTTAATCTAATTATTTATCAAAAATATATGACGTTCTTTCGTCTGTATACTGATATTAATTATATTAGTATATTAATATAAATATTACAAATATACAATGATCATATAAATTACTGTCATGTTTATATATTTTATATCGAACTTTTACACATCTATACTTAATATTAAAAGAGAGTCGCAAAAAAATCTAAGGAAACATGTGTCATCTCCATATTAATCCTCTTTTTAAAAATCTTAAAAAAATAGACGTTTACTTTGGGAGGGGGTTAGGAGGTTATTCCATTATATACTATCTACCAATTAAAAACTTTCTCTCATTTTATTCTTTTTATTTTTAAGCTAATAGTTTAAACAATTATAACTTTTATGTATCAATTTTAATTTTGAAAAAAATGTATCAAATTATTTCTTACTTCGTGCTCTTTAATTTGACATCCATATAGTATATATAAAATAATATAAATATAATTATAATATATTTAGATGATTAAAATATTTCAATATAAAAATATAAGAATATTGAAGAAAAATATATTTTTAGTTTATTTTCATAGCTTTTTAACAATTATTTGATTTTTAAGAATTATTTTGTTTTGATTATAAAATAGTAAAATATATTACATTGATGTCAAATCATATAAAAAATTTATATTAGTAAGAATATCGATTATATACTTTTAATAAAAGTTGATAATATAACAACAACAACATTAGAGCCTTAGTCCCGAAATTCTTTGGGGTCGGCTATAATGGAAGTTGATAACAATAAACATAATTTAATTTCTTATTTATAAAATTAGATATAAGACTCATATTTTCCTATATGAAAAAATAAATGCCGATGCTTAATTAATTTACGGTTTTCCTATCATGTGCCCTTAGATCACATGATATGAGTTTATAAATAAAATAAAATTAAATAATAGTATATGTATATGTGTGTGTATACTGATTCATGTATATTTTATAATAATTTAATAATATTATTGAAATTCGCTCACATATTATTAATATAATAAAATATTTAACATTTTACGCCGTGCATCGCACGGGAGGACATCTAGTTATATATAATATCACGTGAGCCGCTTACATGAAACAAAAAAAAAAAAAAGAAAAGGGGAGAGATAAGAAGGGAAGAAGGTTCCCGAACGGCCCTGGAAGAAAACAAAGGAAAAAAAAGGGGGAGAGAGAGAGAGAGAGAGAGAGAGAGGAGCAGGTGAGAAGAAGAGGTCGATAAGGGTTCGTCACCAAAGGAAGATTTTTCAGGTAAAATCTCGCGATCTATATACCGTTTTGATCATTTCAACAAGTAGGTCACAAATATCCGCCGAGTTTTCCAAACCGAGTTCGGAATAGCTGGAATGGGGCCGAAACCGCCGCTTGACGTCGGGCCCCCATACGGCCATTCGGGCTGCCGGAACTTGAAACCTTTTACACTGTTGGGAAGCCCTCCGGACGAGCTTCATCCCTCTAGTTTTAGTTTTTAGATTTGGTCAGGTATTATGGTGTGTGTGTGTGTGTTAATGTGTGTGCGTGTATGTTACTGTGTGTATGTGTGTGTTTGTGTGTGCAGGTGTGTGTGTGTGTGTGCTGTGTGCGGGTGTGTGTGTGTTTGTGTGTGCTGGTGTGTGTGTGTTGTTGTGTGCGTGTTGTTGTGTATGTACTGGTGTGTGATGTGTGTTGGTGTGAGCCGTGAGTGTGTGTAAAGGAAATGGGTGTGGATACGGGCCTTGCCGATTTGGGGTATCAGTGTGTTTTTGCGTGTAAAAATATTATTAGTCGATGTTAAAGAAGCTTCCAGGGAGGTTACGATAGACGGGAGACGTTAAAACTATTGTTAGATAGTCATATAAAGTTTTGTGGTGTAAAACATAAATTTTAAAAGCCTAGGGCTATGCCATTTGGGAATTAGAAATAAAGTTGGACTTGATTGAAGTTTTCTAAATCTTCAATTTGACCCTAAACTTTAATATTTTCCTTAAAAAATATATAACCTTTTTGGTTTCAATCCAAAATGGGTCAAACGACTTCCAAATGGCTCCTAATTCAAACACAACCTTCTTACACCGCAATAGCGCGTGGAGTTTGTCTGTGATTATGTCTCACCCAAACTCGGCTAAATTAAAAAGTAGAGTTCTAATGGTTATATAAATATTAATCCGTTAATTACATAATATGATCCGTTTTAGGTTGAAGGTTTGGATAATCGCTCAATCCATTTTCCTTGTCAATCGAACCTTTTTCCATTTGCTGGAATGCCAGGCAAGTACTTTGATTACGTTTGATGTACTTCGTGTGAATATGTGGAAAATGTGATTTCTGTGAAAAGTGGTAATTTGAGAAAATGTGGTTTGTGCCATGTGGTTGCTGAGTGTGTGTGAACCGAGTTAAAACCAGCGAGGGTCCCCTGGGATCCGTTAGATTGCGAGTATATGCGGATCACTCGGTGGGGTTGTACAACCAGAGAGGGCCTGACGAGGACTCCCTGGGGTGTGTATCTCGCGTGAGGGACAGGGCCAGTACAGCTCGGGAGGTTGTTTTGTGATGATGGTTGTGGTATTGTATTCCGGAATATATGTGATGGCACTATGATTTGGTTGTTTATTCACTTGTTGTACATATTCATGAATCATTGTATTTGCACCGGCTGTTTGCTGACCCCTTTGGGAGTGAATATACTTGTTGTGATTCAGGTACATGTCTTAGTGGCGAACCGGCGCAGAAGGCAACGAGGATGGCAAGCAACATTGATATCATGTACTATTTTGAGTCGGTGGTCGTTTTGTCATGGTCAAAGTCGTGTTTTGGTTTTGTACTCGTGCGGGTACTATTATATATCGTATACTGTGTTGGTGTTAGTTGTTGTGGATGTTGTAGGATCAGTTGTGAGTTTTGTATCTGTTTTGATCCAACAGGACCATGTATTGGATTATTTTGGTGATGTATGTCGTATTGAAGTTGACCTGGGTTTTAAGGTGTGAATGTCTCGGTTTTGCTAATTATTAATGTGTTTTATGTTGGTCTAAGCCTGGTAGTTTCTCCAAAAAGAATCTAATGCTCTGTAATATCTCTGTAAATCACGGGGGTGTTACATGATTGAATCAAATGACTCTTTATTTGAACATGGCTATGCATTTCCTTCAGTCCAAGGATCTACATATGTAAGAAACATATGGGTGTAAGCGCTATCATTTCGCTGGAATACGATACCATACTAGCTATAAAACAACTCAACACGATACAGTATAATACGATTATATGAACTGAACTTTTTTTATAAGAGTAACAACATATCGAATATATGGAACATGTTGGTGCTCAAGCGGCGCATCGCTCACGAACTCAAGCCCTATCGCTTTAAGCGATAACATCACATTATGCGTGCATTTCATCTAAGCTCCATCATAAAAATAGCAAATTTGTAAATGAAAGTCATGTTGTAATTATAAAATTCTCTATCACTATCGTTTCATAAGGATAAAACCATGTATTCCACACCAGAACTCACTGCTAATACATGACTTTTCGAAAATCATTTTTAGAGCATATTACAAATATTTCCCGAAGGCTGGATGAGTCGCTTTGTCAAAATATATGGCCATTTGCCCTTAAAAACATATTGTCACAAATACGACAAGAGAATCAATTAACGAATAGACAACTTTAAAAAATACTATTTATAAATCAATTAGATGAGGCAATTTAATACACCTTATATAACTTCCCAAATTATTTTTGAAAAATACTGAATCAATTTTAAGAATATAAACACATCGGTAAATATTTAATTCATCCAAAATAATTAAGATTCCCTGTTAACCATGGCATAGCTGGTATCATTTAAATTCAATCTCGAAAAATCATATTTGCGAATGAAAAGTAAAAAATCATTTTCACTCGATGTTTTCTCCCAAGTTGAAACACCGTTATCAAGTCTAAACTTTCAGATTTTCTTGTTGAAAAATATGTTTAAACAAAACCCACTACGTTGGAATTGGTTTTATCAATCATTACTGTTATGATAAATATTCCTGTTTTGATAATCACCAACATACAGCAAAGAAGTCTTAAGAAATCAGAATATCGCTACGTATGGAAGCTGTTAGGAATCTCCTTACATTTCATCCATACATCAGTAGATCTTCTACAGAGTCCAATACTACAGTATCTGCATCATATAGTAGAAGTAATACGTTGGGTACAATAGTTAGACTAGGTGTTTTACTTAGGAAAAGTAAAACACATCCAACAGGACTGAATAAAAAAAGATGTAAACCGTTGTGAGATAAATATTGTTTATTCATAAAGTATTCACGGGTAAAACAACATCTATTGCTGATAGGACAATACTTAATACGGTCGGAGAGAGACAAGTCTGAACGCACTGAAGAGCATTCAATGCAAAGTAAAAAAAGAATGCCTGAAGCATTAAATGCGATCTACTTTAATTTAAACATTCAGCAGCCGCCAATCAGAGATGTCAACATCTCACCAACCAGCAACGACTGCATTTAGAACGGATATATTTCCAAGGTTATAAATAGCCCCAAGCAAGAGGACATTGCTCACTCAAGTTATTCATTCTCGCGCATACATCTGACAGATTACTCTGACAATCAAGCTATTAAAGAGTAGTATATTTCATAAGCATACAACATTATTCAAGCGAAGAAAATATACTAAGTCCCCAACATAAACAGCACATCATACAGCAAACGCTCATAAAATATATAGTTGCTGTTTGGAATTGTTCTACCTTTACCATTGGGATAATCATTAGCCTTATGTGGACTAAGGTTCCTTGCGTATTCCGACCTGTGTGGGAAGAATAACATTAAAGACAAAGCTTCGATCTGTGTGAGAATAAGTGAGTCAAAATAGCTCAAGACAATCTGTGCGAACGATACATAGACAAGTTTGTACGTAGTTATTTTAGTAAAATCTTTACTCCTGTGTTGAGGACCAGTGGACATAGATGGGTTTACCTTGAACCAGTTAAATCTGTGTTACTTACTTTTGGTCTTTAGTGTTTTCATTCAAATTGTGATTTATAAGTATACATTGTGAAAATCCTGTACGCACCAAGCAAACAGGAGAATACTCAGTTGTTGTATTTACAGCAACTCTCTAACAAACTTCCGCTATGCAATTAACTTCTAAAATCGTACAACTTATTGTATTTTTACCTTCTAAGCTGTTAACTATATACTCTGTGCCAACAAGTTGGTATCAGAGAGGTTGATTCTAAAAAGAATCAGTCTATTTTTAACTGAATTAGATCTACAAATCACTAGCTTTTGAAAACTCTGTTTTACACTTTCATCATTCTATGTATAAGATGGACTCATCTATGATAAACAAGGTTCCTATGTTTTCCATTAATGAGTCTGATGACTGGAGAAACAGGATGGAAGCCCATCTTGCAGCCATGCACGAGAAAGTGATTTATGTCATCCAGGAATGACCTATCAAGATTTTGAAGGTCAACACATCCCCAAGGATGGAAGGGCAACTTTATGCCGAGATGCTCGAGAAAGAGCACGATCAGTGGACGACTGATGAGCACAATCGATCCTACCTAGACAACGTCACCAACAATGCGTTATTTGTCATTCTCGACAAAGGCATATTGTCTAAGGTAAAGAACTGTCAGACATCTAAGCATATCTGGGAGAAACTCAAGCTTATATGCGAGGGAACTGAACTCTGGAAAGAAAAACAAAATTTCTAAACTTACTCAGCAATTCGAATATTTCGAAATGAAATCTTCCGAAATACTTGAGGAGCTTGACCTCAGATTCACTGGCATTTTCAGTGAACTTGAAGCATTGGGTAAAGTGTATTCCCAAAAGGAGAAAAATTTGAAAATCTTTAGATCACTCCTTGCCCGATGGGACATTAAGACTACAGATATGCGTGTATCTAGTATTCTAAACCACATTTATACTTTTGACCTCTTATCCGACCTCAAATCTTTTGAGTATGATGCTGACATGAGAGAAAAGGCTGAAGAGTCACCTGCCAAGACTACAAAGACTAGTCGCCGTATCCGACAGAGATACACTACGTACTCAAAGACATCCAAATCGTAACACAAGATCAGACGAAGACAATGACATCCCGTCGCAAGATGAAATGGCCCTGCTCATGTACAAGTTCAAAAAGTTCATCAAACAGTTTGAAAAGACTCCCTACAGTCCCAAGCCTTTTCACAAGGGAAGTTCTGAATCTCCTTCATCCGGTGATTCTAACTTATGCTATAACTATAGGAAACCTGTACATTATTCAAATAAGCGTCCACATCCGAAAGTGAAAAAGTTTCCAGAAGTTGAGCAACATGAAAAGGATGAAAGAAGATGTGTCGAAAAAAACCTCAAGGCCCTAATTGGTGAATCAGAAGCCTCACCAGCATCGAACAAGACCGAGGAGTGCCTTCAGGCAATCACTGACAGTGACTCCTACGATGATGAGATTGAGGATAAAGCATATATGTGCTTTATGGCTAAAGAAATACAGGATGATGAGGACGGCGATGATGAAGTAAGTTCAAATTCAAATATTCCTGTAAATGAATTGCATACCTTTGAAAATATGATGAATGAATTCAAAAACATTCAAAAAGCCCATGATACACTAAAATGAGAAAACATACAGCTCGGATTTCAAACTTAGAGCTGAAAGATTAAAATGAATTGCTGAAAAATAACTATGAAAATATGTCTACCGATTGCAAAACAACAAAATTACCATTGAAAAACTCATGGAAAACAATCATCAACTTGCTAGAGATCTAAATGAGGCAAAGTCTCATAATGAGAGCAAGACAAATGATTTTTCTTTACACAAAGCCAAAGTAAAAACTCTCGAGAAGTGAGAAGGAGAATTAGAGACCATCCTGAAATCATTTGAGAAATATTCTAGACGGATAGAAGAAATTCTAAGCACTGGGCAGCATGCCCACGATAAACGTGGCTTAGGATATGACTCATTCTCCCATAGGGGAAAGACTAGTATTGTATTTGTCAAGGGTGTGGGATCCATTCCTATACCTGAAGAGACCCCAAGTCCCGCAAAGATTACAGATGTCGCAAAGGCTGTTATTCCGCCACCAAATTCATATCACAGACAGCGGAAACCTCAGCCTCCCAGACCTGTAAGGCGTGATCAACAGCATGCTCCCCGAGCATATAAAAAGCACCAACAGCCATCAGAAAGAAGGTTGTATCTAAATATCAAAGGCATGCACCGCAGCACTACCAACAGTATAGTGCGCCTAGACATTGGATACAGGAGCCCCGTTATCCATCTAGAAAGTAGGTCGCCGCACAGTATCAACAACAGCTCTGGGAATCCAACTAGAGACCTAGAAGCCAAGCTGTAAGGTCGAAGAAAATGGCTACACCTCCTAGACGGCAATCTTACTGGAATAATAACCCTAGATTTTACACGCATAATAATCAGGATTACAACGACTATGTGCCTGCCCTACGTAGACATCACAAAACAGGACCAAAAGTAACCTACAGCAAACCAATTGCTGTCAGGCAAATTCGGATACCTAAAGGCACTAACACACATGGACCCAACAATCAAAGGGGACCTAAATCTACTTAAATTCTTTGCTTACAGGATATCAAAGAGAAGGATATATGATATTTTGACAGTGGATATTCTCGGCACATGATAGCAGATATCAGCAAGCTGTCAGATTATGTAGAAGGTCGTTGTCCAAAGGTGCATTTCGGTGACAAGTCCAAAGGAAGAACAAGAGGGAAGGGAACCCTGCTTGTAGGAAAGTTCAAAGACACTAACGTAGCATATGTTCAAGGCCTACCATACAATCTACTTAGTATTTGATAGTTCTACGACAAATAGTTCTCGGTCAAATTCTATATAGATCACTGTAGAGTGAAGGACATCAAGAAAAAAGAAATCGTCCTCACGGGAAGAAGATCAAGTAATATGTATATTGCTGACTAGAAGCCTATGAGCTCCACTATTCCATGTTTTGTTGCCAAAGGCACTGCAGATGAAAGCTGGCTATGGCACAAGAGGATGTCTCATATCAACTTCAAGACGACCAACAAAATTGACAGACACGGAATGGTCAGAGGTTTGCCCGATGCGACTTTTCATAAAGACATCGTCTGTGGACCCTTTCAGAAAGGCAAACAAGTCAAAACCACCCTGAAAAGCAAATCATACTTGTCCACCCACAGGGTTCTGGATTTGCTATGGTCCTATATCAGAAGTAGTTGAAGTTGATGTTGTACAAGATGAAGCCGAGACTACAGCACCACAAGATACTGCACGGGACGCCGAACTAGAACCTGACAGGGCATGGCTGAGAGATCCCCCCCAAGAGTTGATTATAGGTGATATTTATGCTGGTGTATCTACCCGTAGAAGAATACAAAGTACACAAGGAACTGTACTGTGTGTGCAAGAAGAGACCAATTCTGAGAAATCTCCATTTCCTGTATGGAAATCTCAAGATGAACTTAGGAGACTATCTATGTGCATCCTAGCTGTATTTTTAGCACAATCCGAACCTGTTTTGACCAATGAAGCTTTGAATAATTCTTACTGGATCACTTCTATGGAATAAGGGCTTAATGGTTTAGAAAGAAACAATGTATGGTATCTAGTACCCAGGCCAGAACATCAAGCTGTAATTAGAACCAAATGGGTACATAGAAACAAGAAGGATGAGAATGGACTTGTTTTCAGGAACAAATCCCGTCTAGTCGCACAAGGCTATAGACATGAAGAAGGCATAGAATACGATGAAATATTTGCCCCTATAGACATACTGGAAGCCATTAGGATATCCTAGTATTTTACGCCTATAAGAGCTTTATAGTATATCAAATGGAGGTTAAGAGAGCATTCCTGAATGGAAATCTCGCTGAAGAAGTCTATGTTGAACAATCACCGGGGTTTGTCAACACTAAAGGTGGAGACCTAGTATAAAGGCTACGGAAAGCTCTGTATGGACTTAAGCAGGCACCTAGAGCTTGGTATAAAACCCTATCCTTGTACCTAATTAACAATGGATTTGAAAAAGGTGTTGTGGACAAGACTCTCTTTAAGATACAGGAAGGTGATGACCTGTTAATGGTACAAATATATGTAGATGATATTATATTTGGTTCCACTAACCTTGCTTTATATCAAAGGTTCTCTCATATCATGCAAAGTAAATTTGAATTGAGTATGATGGGAGAACTTAGTTATTTCCTAGGATTGCAGGTTAAGCAATTGCCTACAGGAATTTCATCAACCAGGAAAAGTACAGCAAGGAGCTGCTCAACAAGTTTGGAATGAACAACTCCAAATCCTTATCAACCCCCATGAGCACTTTCACGCAAATTCGTGCTGACGAAGATGGAAAGCCGATTGATCAATAACTCTACAGGAATCTTATAGGCTCACTACTTTACCTAACGGCTAGCAGGCCAGTTTGCTGTAGGACTGTGTGCTCGGTATCAGGTAGCACCTAAGGAGTCACACTTCACCACAGCTAAACGAATCCTGAAGTATGTAAAAGGAACAATTGATGTAGGATTGTGGTATCCTAAGGAAGGAGGATTCGATTTGATTGGCTACATCGACTCGGATATCGAAGGTTGTAAGTTGGATAGGAAGAGTACAAGCGGTACTTGTCACTTTATTGGACCTAAACTTATGTCATGGTTCAGTAAGAAGCAATTGGCCAACTCGCTTTCTACAGTTGAGCCAGAATATTATGCGGCTGGAAGTTGCTGTATGCAGATTCTCTAGATGCAACAGCAGCTACAGGATTATGGAATCAGTGCCAGAGAGATGCAAATCATGTGCGATAGCACGAGTGCAATTGCAATCACGTGCAACCCTGTATTGCACTCGCGAACTAAGCATATTGATATGAGGCACCACTTCATCAGGAATCATGTTGAGAATAAGGACGTTCGGATCGAGAAGGTTTATACATATATTCAGTTGGCCGACATCATTACAAAACCTCTCAGCACAACCCGATTCTGCATGCTTCGCCAAGAACTGGGAATGCTACATCCTGACTCCCTGTAAGTTTTTATATTTGTACTCATCATTTGAGGGGGAATGCTATAAGACCCACGAATACAGTATCCACTTTGATTAACTGTACACTCAGAACAAGTTATATCTTACTGTAGGAAAAAGAAGGCATGAAACCTTCCTACAAATGACGTGTGCATTAATTAAGGGGGAATACAGTACGACCCATGAATACAGTATTAATCCAAAAATTGCTATAAGAATTGAATCCTGTATGTACCTTTTAAAGGGGAACGCTGTATTTTCGTGGATACAGCATATACAATGTAGGATATCAATTAATATTTCAATACTATTCTATTCGTAACAATTAATGTTTTAAGTCCACGTGTCATGTCTAAATTTCAAGCATCTTATCCTTTAATGGTTTTATAGAGACTTGGACTTTGTCCTTGCTGTTCCATCCCTATGTGGTCTTCTTCTTCAAGATTAATTCTACATCAAAAGTGAAGATGAATGTGAAGTCGACATTTTGCAGAAGAAGATGTGAAATAGCAGAGAATTACATAGAAAAATGCAAAAAATTGCAGAAAGTATGTGGACTATTTGCTTAAGACTCGTTTAATTTACGGAAAGCGTAAAGAGTCTAAGGGAACAAATACAGTCCTTTTATAGGATGCGTGGAAGATTAGGGTTATATAGTGAACGGTCATATTTAAGGGACGGGAACCGTCGTTTAAAGAATGTACAGGATGAATTTAGAGTAAATTGTACTTCTAATCCATCAGTTTTTGAAATGATGACCGGTCCCACTTCTGACAGTTTGTCTTCCCTTATTGCACGAAGTGACGATTTGAAATTTTTAAACCCGCCTTGCTAGCCACCATGCTGATCTGTATGATGAGCAGATCGTGGAGGAGTTCTACTTGGATGCCTCTTTCAAATACTCATCTCAGAGGAGAGGAGGTGAGATTTCTGACATCATTGTGAAGGTTCAAGGGATAGAGATCTCTCTGAACAGAGAGCTTTTGGAGGATATCTACAGGGCTGCCGTCTGATGGCTTGAAGATGGAGTAGTTGGAGTCCTTCGGGTCGGAAACCCTTCTAACAGCATACTGAAAGATGTTCACTGGTGATGAAATGGCTAAATATGTCGACCCCTCTTGCCACAAAAAGAATTTTACCCTACCGTACGTGTATCTGCACGACTTCTATTGTCGTGTTGTTGAGAACCGGACTGGAGCATTTGAAATGTGCACTAACTTGCACTTCAGAATGATTGTGGCCATCATGTCTAGAATTAAAGAAGAGACTGCTAAGCCTGAATCTGCAAGAAATCTTTTGACATCTTCCTGAATTACATTCTCACTCGTTGCGGAGTGAAGCAGCCTGCAGATGCCAAATATATTGGCAATGGAAAGTTTATTGGTGGGATCAAACCTAGCGTGTTCAACAAATCACTTCTTCCTAAGAGGCCCCATCCTCGAAGCATGCCCATTTCTAGTGATCCGAGGGATGTTACTTTCAGGATATCGAGGGAGGAGAAGAAGAGGAAGAGAATCACTCCTGATAGCCATTCGCCTCATGCTGTCGAGAACAAGAAGAAGAAGACCAAAAATTCTTCCAAGGTTCAGCCTACAGTGACTACAGTGGTCGCTGTAGATGTTCCTTCTGTTCCTGTCGCTGTATCAAACCCACAGGGCGCAACCCGTTTGGAAGAAATAGTTGTTGCTAATACAGCAGATCCTGAGCCTATGGTGGCTATGACTGATGACCAATAGGGGAGCATCCCGTATTCGGAGTCCCTCTCCCCAAAAAGTACCATCCCTTGTTCGGGATCCCTCTCCACAACAGTCTCCCATACCTGCTGAGGATTCCATCCAGACAATAGATCCAACTACTGGAGGGAGTCCCTCCCTACCTGACATTATCAATAATACTCTCTTCCAGGTTCAAGTCGAGGAAGCTTATGAACGCTTCAAAATCTGTAAGGCCTACAGGGTCGCCCCGTACAATACCCTATATCACTGTGCCAACTGGATGGAAGAGGAATTATTCGAACTGGAGGTCATGGACACCTAGAATGCCGAAGTCTTGATCCGCTGGCATGATCACTTTTTCCGCGAGCTCATCTCTGACTACTACATGGTAAAAGAGAAGGCTAGACTAAAAGGGAAGTCATAGTCTCGTGACAAAGCTCCATCGCCCAGCCACCACTCCGACCCTGACTCGAACGATGATGACGATTCCCTACATGCAGGTCTACGGATCAGCCACGAAGAGGCCAGGGAAGGGGAAATGGCCAAGAGTCAAATCCAACAGGGTCAGGGGACATCTGACAAAAAACAGTCCCCTCTCCCGCAATAGGAAGTAGCTCCAGAACAGCAACACGAGGAACCAGTACCTCATGTGATCACCGCAGAGCAAGCTGCTTCCATACAGGAAGCCCATCATGTATCGGAAACTGAAGACGCCTCCCGCGCCATCTGCCAAGAGGGTTTTGTCCCTCTTCGGGATCAGGCAGAAGCTGAGAGTCGGCAGCAGGATTCAGTTCCTCCTGTACTTTCGACTATAAAAGACCAACCCAGACTGGAGGAATCAGTCCCTTCTGTCTCCGAGACTGAACCCACAGCACAACCTTCCAAAGCCCCTGCTTCTGAAGCTCCTGTTCCAGATGCCCCTGCATCTCCCATCTATAAGCTCCGAATAACATTCTGATGACGGTTTTCTGCCTGAAGACAGACCACAAAGACCCCGTCATCATGTGTTTCTTCGTCAACATGGAAAACCTGAGGAATCAAAGATTGCGCACCCTGGCTCCCCACCCACCGAAGCCCGTATCGAGTAACTCCACGCCATCGGTCGCCAAGCAGTGTTTCTGAAGGACGTCGTCAAGGCCCTGTGTGACATTAGTAAAGAACTCGACTGGATGCGTGAGACTGCACAGGACGAGAGCCCTAAGCTAAAATCTGCGATCAACTATGTGGAAGATGCATTCCGCGTGATGCCTACAACATTGTGGCAAGCGCTCAACCAACTCAAACAGCATTTGGAGCGGATCCCGAGGCAAGAACAAGAGAAGCTCAGAGTTGCCAAGGCTAAAACGATTGCCGCCCTCCAACATATCGGCACCAGGCTAACTGAGATCATAAGATCGATGATATGTGTTTAGTGTCCGATCTAAAAAACAAACAGGATGAATCCATGAAGCTCCTACAGGAAATTCACAACAAGGAGTCAGATCTTGATGGATCATTGCCTACGATCAATGCCCTGAAGGAAGAAGTATTTATAGGGATCGAGGCAATGACTCCCTAGTCAACTGGTGGAGAGGAACTGTAAATGATCCTGACCGGAGGCCTTGGAGTCATTCTCAGTATAGGAGATAACCTGTTAGCCTTTACGATGTATTTTTTTCTACTGTATGCTTACCAATGCAGTATGTAGTTTTGTATCTTTATCTTTCAAGAACTTGTAGTTCTCTCACCTTATCAATAAAATTTGATTTCTTTAAACATTACAGCTCCAAATCTACGTTTACTATTTTTACTGTATTGATTACGAAGTTTTGTGTTAGAATATAATTTTAAGATTTTAATGATGTCATACCTATATTCAAGATTAATTTAAGTGTACGTACTTGGAATTATAAAGAAGAACCTAATGAGTATCTTCTATAGGCCTTTAAAAATTAGGCCAAGTACTGATCATGTTTATCAAGTAGAAATTTGGCTAAGTATATAACATGCATATTATCAGCTGAGGTTTTAGTCAACGCAAGATATCAGCTGGGTTTGACCGATAAAATATCAGGAGAGTTTCGGTCAAAGGAAAATATCATCTAGGTTTGACCAAGTCTGAAGTACAGCTGAAATATCTCAGAAGACAAGTTTGGCTAAGTACATAATAGCCAAAATATCAGCCGAGGTTTTGGTCAAAGCATAATATCAGTTGAGGTTAACCAAGGGAATATCAGCTAACTTTTTAAAGACTAGTTATCATAAATATTTTATCGAGGCAGAACATCAGCCATGTTCGACCAACATGTCAGCCAGGTTTGTCCAAAGAAAATATCAGATGAGTTTATCTCAGATGATATATCAGCCAAGTTTTGGATATCAACTGTCCACGTTAGCAAGTGTTGAAAAGTCAACAATAACGGCAAGACACATGCAGACGCAAAAGCCAAGGGGACAAAGTGATTGATTTTCGGAAGTTAAGAAATATTTTATTCCTAGAGATTCGCACCCTGAAGACTTTCTAATTATAGAAATCAAGAAAAACGGCGCAATGGGAAGATGCATCTTCAAACCGTAAGATTTGAAGAAAGAGGCAAAGCCTTGCAAAGAGATAAACAGATAAATAATGACGTCCACTCTCCAACCGACAGAATTTTTATGAGATGCAACGGCTATGAAGCAACTCAAGGATCATACTATAAATATCTAGAGAAAGATTGAGCAGAAGTATGAGGCGAACAATACTTACAAGCAAACAAAGCAATCAAAGCAAATCTATAGCATCATGAAGAGCTAGTTTCTAAAGTCATATACTGAGAAGCTCTTAAGTTGGAGAAGACAACACTCTTGTCTTAAAGTTTGAGGAAGGGGTACTTTCTTGAACGAGGTTCTTGAAAGTGAGCGGTTGTAAAATGTCCACGGGTTCTTCATTGGAAGGTGATAGGCAGCTTGCGAGTTGTTAAGGCATCCACGCGTTTTGATCAAGAGAAGGATTTGCAACCAAGGGAAGGAGTTGCAACGGCCACGGGTTTCTACTGGTTGGAAGGTGTTGTAACATGTTCAATTGTAACATTAAATTCACTAATTGAAAGTTATAGAGAATTTATCTCTGAAACTACTATAAAAGTGTTGTGTGATTTACTGCTTTGACATCATACTTAATTGTTGCATTCATATTAACTGTTGCATTGAAAGTCAGCTGTCTTTCCACAAACTATTTTACAACTGACAAAGGTTACCTGCATTATTATCAGACGAGTAACCTAAGCTGCATTCACTTCAGCCGTGTTTTTGAAAATAGTTATTTAAGCAAGAGATTGTATAAGTCTATTCACCCCCCTCTAGACTTATACCTGACGCCTTGTGACCTACAAGTGGTATCACAGAGGTTGGTTCAATTTTACAGAACCAGATCCATATACTTGAGTATATACATTTAAATCTCTCATTAAAATGGAACACATGCAACACATGCACTCTAGATTACCTGTGTTCTCTGTTGATGAATATGACTTATGGAAAATAAGAATGCAGACACATCTATCATCCATATATGATGATATGTGGTGTATAATGGAGGATGGGCCCTTCACCTTCCCTAATGACAATAGAGATGAGTAGATTGCAGCTGGGAAACCAAAGCGGATTCCCAAAAGAAGAACATAGATGACCTCAGAAAGAAAGGTAGCTATCCAACCTTGACAACCGAGCCAGAGATATCTTTTACCAGACTCTTGACAAAGCCACCATGGTGAAGATCAAGAATTGCAAAAATGCCAAAGAGATATGGGACACATTAGCTTTAATGTGTGAGGGAACAGAGCTTATCAAGGAAAACAAGTTGTCAATAGCTACCCAGAAGTTTGACAACTTCAAGTTGAAGAATGGAGAAACAACTGATAAGTGGATACCAGATTCACTGAGATCATTAATGAGATAAACTCTCTTGGTAAAACCTATGGCAACCGATTGATGGCTCTGAAGGTATTAAGGTCTCTTAACCCATAATGGACCATGAAGGCTGTTGCCATGAGAGAATCCAAGGATCTTGACAAGATAAAGATCCAAGAAATATTTTCAGACCTCAAGGCATTTGAGTTCGAGCTGCCCTGCTCATCAACGACTGAGCCAGCTGAAAAAATGAATAGCTTTTGCAGCAGAATCACCTGCAAAAAGCAATACTGAAGTTAATACTCCAAGTCCTCTACACTTTGAGGAAGAAATGACATTCATTATGCAAAGATTCAGCAACTTCAGGAAGAACTACTCTAAATATAAGAAGAACTACAAGGATAACCCAAGGAGGAACCAAACTGCTGGACACTGGAAGGTAGAATGCTGCAACTGTCATAAGACAAGACATATCTAGTTCAACTGCCCTGATCTCAAGATAGTTGAAGATAAAAATGACATGGGCAAGAAGGAAGATAAGACAAAAGTTCTCACTGGAGAAGATCAGATCCAAGAGAGAGTAGAATCAAGCAGTGGATTCTTTTCAGATGATGATGACAATTACAACTGCTTGATGGCCAATCTAGCCGATGAAGAGGTAACATCTAAACCTCCAACTTTAGGATATGTCAGCTCATACATGTATGAAGATATTGATTTTCATAAATCTATAAATCAGCTTTTCAAAGATTTTGAAACACTTAAAACTACACACCTGACTATGACAGTTGAGAACACACAGCTGCAAGATGAGAATAAGCAGCTCAAAAATAATTTGGACAAACTCAGCCTTGAGTCAGCTAACATCATATTTGAGCTTGAAAACAGACTGATAAAAATTTGAAAAACTCAGCTGAAATTACCACAACTGAGATTAAAAAGATGACAATTGAAACAGTGAAAAATCAGCTGCTCTTGCTTGTATCAAATCTGGGTTTTTTAAACTGACACAACTGAGTAATACACAAGCTAAATAAATAACAACTCTAAACGCATCTATAACCTTTGATGGTTTCTGTATAAACCATAGGCCACTTTATTTAAAATCAGGCCTTGGATATGACCCAAATACTCCCTTAAGTTCAAAAACCACTTTCATAAAGGAAGAAACAATTGTCTAGACTGTTGAGCTTGCAAACAAACCTGTATTTAAAAATAGGCAGTAGCCCAGTCAATAGTATAGGCAGCAGCCAAGGTTTACAAGGCATCCACCTAGACAAAAGACTAGGCAATGGACAAAACAGCATCCGCAGTCAAACCATTACTCTGCTTATTACCAATGACTCCCACAAAATAGATTTCACAATGGGAGAGGTAAATGGAAACCACAAGGGAATACAAACTTTCCAAATTATCAAGTGTGGAGAGCCCAAAACTTTAATAACCGGTCTCAGCCAAGATTTAAGAATGGCCAACACCAAAACCATTATCAGTCATATCCTATATACAAACCAACTCAAGGATATAGACTAAGATAATATTCACCCTATAGAAATAATCAACACCATTTTCAAACACCAGGAGAAATCAATTGTTCAGGCAATCCACTAACCTTAAAGGACCCACTCAAATTTGGGTACCTAAATCTCTGCTTGTCTGATTGCATAAAAGGTGGAACGACTACCATCATGTCACCTCAAATTCAAAAGTAGGAGGTGAAGAATGGTTTGTGAACTCAAGATGCTCAAGGCACGTGACTGGGAACAAGAAATTTCTGACAAATTACATTAAAGAAAGAAGTCAATATGTAACCTTTGTAGATAGCTCTCGTGGATAAACAAAAGGTTATGGGGAGATGCATAGAGGAAACATTATAATCTCAAAAGCGCAGTATGTCAAATGACTCAAATACAACCTACTGAGCATAAACAAGTTCTGTGATGAAAAGAACCTAGCAGTTTTCACTATTTGAAAATGCATGGTAATTGATATCCTATCTAGAGAAGTGAAACTACAAGAAGACGGAAGAAAGGATGTCTACATGATAGATTGGAATACATGCACTTTCAATACCTATTTTATATCCAGAACAATAGCTGAAAATGGATGGCCCTGGAACAAAAGACTGTGTCACCTGAATTTCAAGGCTCTCAACAAAATAAGCTCACAGAAGTTGGTCAGAGGACTCCCATAAGAAGTATTCAATAAGGAGACTATCTCTGATGCATGCCAGAAGAAAAAGCAAACAAAAGCATCTTTCAAATCAGTTCAACCTACCACTCTTACCCACAGAATTTTGGACCTACTTCACATGGATTTATTCAGTCAAATCAAGCCAAGAAATATGAATGGAAGGAAGCATGCATTAGTAGCTGTGGATGACTACTCAAGATACACTTGGATAGTGTTTCTCTACAAGAAGAGTGAAACTCTAACAAAGCTACCTTAGCTGCTAAGGAAAATTCAGAATGAGAAATCCTTATCAATCAGAAAGATCAGATCAGATAAAGGAGGAGAATTTCTCAACAAGGCCATAACTGAGTATTGTGATCAGAATGGAATTCAGCACGAAGTATCAGCTGCAAGAACACCACAACACAATAGTGTAGCTGAAAGAAGGAACATAACCCTCAAGGAAGCAGCCAGAACAATGATTGCTGAGACTGATCTTCCAAAAAGGTTCTGCGCTGAAGCTGTCAACACAGATTGTCATACTCAGAACAGAAGTATGATAGTAGGGAGACAGAGTAAAACTCCTTATGAGGTTTGGAATGGCAGGATACCAACTGTTTCATAATTTCATATCTTTGGTTGTAAGTGTTTCATCCACAACAACGGAAAAACCCAACTAAATGCCTTTGATGATAAAACTGATGATGGTCTCTTTATGGGATACTCAGAGATAAGCAAGGCATATAGAGTCTTTAACCAAAGAACATTAGTTGTGGAAGAAACACCTCATGTTGTCTTTGATGAATCTACTTTTGAGTACAGAATACAGGTGGAACAAATTGAGAAAAAGCTCAAAGCCACCTCCCTAGAAGAAGTCATCATCAATGACACAAGAATGATGGACACATCTGATGAAGACCCAACTGCAGATCAGCCAGGATCTCCAAACGTAGTTGATCCAACCACATCTGATCCAACCGTAGCTGATCCACCTACAGCTGATGTTGACCCAATCACAACTGAACCAGACGCAGCTACATATTGTAAAAACCAAGCTAATGCAAAGTCAAACGCAGTTCCTCAAAGCAACTCAATAGGGGGAATGAGCAATGAAGATCAACAACCAAAAGAAGATGATGATGCTACCCCCAAATGGCTAAAGGATCACCCCATTTAACAAATCATTGGGAACCTAACAGATGGAGTCTAAAACAGGAGCTCAAGAAAATCAACGGGAATGGCAATGTTTTCTTGCTTCATGTCCCAAATGGATCCCAAAACAACAGATCAAGACATGGATGACTACACATAGGTGATTGCAATGCAAGAAGAATTAAACCATATGGAGAGGAACAACGTATGGGAACTAACAGACAGACCAAATCATAAATAGGTCATTGGCACCAAATGGGTGTACAAAAACAAGTGTGATGAAGATGGAGTTGTTGTTAGGAATAAGGCCAGATTGGTTAAACGATATGCTTAATGTGAAGGAATAGATTTTGATGAAATATAGGCACCAGTAGCAAGGCTAAAAGCAATCAGGCTATTTCTTGTATATGCAGCCTTCAAAGATTTTGAAGTTTACCAAATGGACGTGAAAAGTGCATTTCTCAATAGAGTACTAGAAGAAGAAGCCTATGTTGAGCAACCCCCTAGATTTGTCAAAGGAGACAAGGTATACAAGCTACTAAAAGATCTCTATGTACTCAAACAGGCACCAAGAGCCTGATATGAAACTCTATCCATAATTCTTAAGAAGAAAGGATTTCGCAAAGGAAAGGTAGACAAAACTCTCTTCGGGATTGAACATGAAGAGCACATACTACTAGTTCAACTATATGTGGATGATATTATATTTGGCTCAACCAACCCTTAGCTATGTGAAAAATCCTCAACTCTCATGCAAGGAGAATTTGAAATGAGCATGATGGGCAAATAGAATTTCTTTCTTAGTTTGCAAGTCAAACAAGTTGACACTAGAATATTCATCAACCAAAATCAAAGTACACAAGGGACGTGATCAAGAGATTTGGCATGGAGTCATCCAAATCCCTGAGAGTACCAATGAGCACATCTTTATATATCGATGCATATGATGAAGGCATTCCAGTGGATCCAACACACTACAGTGGAGTAATTGGATCATTATTATATATCACTGACAGTATACCTGACATTTCATATGCAGTAGGAGTATGTGCAAGATTCCAGTCTAAGCCAAAGCAATCACATCAGGAAGCAGCAAAAAGGATAATCAGGTACCTAAAATCTACAATCAATGTTGGATTGTGGTATCCCAAAGATGACAACTTTGAACTCTCAAAATATTCTGATGCTGACTTCGTAGGATGCAAAATCAATAGGAAAAGCACCTGTGGAACATATCAATTATTTGGAACGAGACTAATATCTTGGTTCAGTAAGAAGCAGGTGTCCAACTCAATATCAACAACTAGGTCAGAATACCTAGCTGCAGGTAGCTGTTGTGCTCAAATTCTATAGATAAGACAACATCTAAGGGACTACAACATCATTGTCAATAAAGTCCCTATCTGGTGTGACAATAATAGATATAACAAAAAATCTAGTCTTACATTCAAGGACAAAGCACATAGATGTCAAGCATCACTTCATCAGAGACCACGTGCCCAACAAAAGAGTAAGGGTGGAAAGAGTCAGCACATAGTACCAGATTGCTGATATACTCACAAAACCTTTACCAGAAGAAAGGTTTCTCGAACTAAACAGGGATCTTGGACTTTAGACTGGGAATCTAGTGCCTAGCTGAAAATATAATGATGAAGAATGTCACTTGATCTGAAGAACATATGAGAAAAGCTACCTGATCATAACCAGATGAGGAAAAGTCACATGATCTGAAGCAGACAAGAAATGTTATCTGATCAGAACCACAGACGAGGAAACCACTTGATCAGAACCAGACGAGAAAAGCCACCTGATCTGAACTACAGATAAGGAATTTCATTTGATTAGAAGCAAAGACGAGGAAAGCTAGCTAATCAAGACCACAACCATGATGCAAAAAGTGAGCTGATATAAAGCACAACTAAGATTATACAAAGGAAGCAAGGAATTGAAATTGGAGTTGATCAGAAGTTAAAAAGTCAACCAGCTAAGTTTTCAATTTCTTTAAATACTTATTTATAAACGTAGACTAGAATGCACGATCCCACTACCTCCACGTCTATATCATGCCGTCCAATTAGTCACACGAACGGCTAGTCTTTAATTAATTATTTTTATAAAAACCTGTATGGCTATTTTAAACGATTGAAATTATTTCACTAAAACCTTATCATCTTCAACCTTCAAGCGAGGAACCATAATTTTTTTAGAAAAACAAAACCCTAGATATTCATTACACTAAACTCGGAAAAAATTTCAGATATAGACGGCAATACCTATTTCAAGAACATCAATCTGAGGATGGTGAAGGAATAGATAATATTCAGCATTTTTGTTGACTATATCAGTCTACTGGAGGCTAATAACACTGCGTTGATGGCGAAACTAATCCGGAAGATGAAGAAAAATGGAATCTACTATTTTCTGGACATCAACCCTACACAGCTATTCAAGAAGGTTGTCGTTTGCTTTTACAAGGAGGCCTAAGTCAGATAAAGGGGCATTGAAAGCTCGATTTTCGTAGAACCCATTTTCATAACCAAACACACAATCGTAGACGCGTTCAACTTGGAGAACCGGAGCATTACGGTTGAGGCCCTGAAACAAATCCCAATTGAAATATGGCAGGAGATTAAGATGGCAGACCAGCCGATGAAGATGAAATTCATTACCCGAAAGTCAGACCTGAAGAAGGAATATAGATATATGCTGGACATCACAAACAAAATTGTGATGGGCATGGCATGAAGTTTTGACCAATTGTCGTCATTAAAGTATATTGTCATGGGCGCCATGATTCAGAGTCAAAGGATAAATTGGCCCCACTACATTTACAGGCAATTAGTCTGAGAAGTAAATAAAGTGAGCTGCGACAATGACAACAAGAAGTTTGGGCAGAAGTTGGCCTTTGGAACTCAAATCAGTTACATTCTGGAGTTTTTGGAAAAAGCCAAAGGGAAGGCTGAGAATTTCCACAATAGCAAGAGACTTGGTCACCTGGACTAAGATGCAATGAAAAAGTTTGCAGACAAATAGCCCAGAGCGGCAGAATTGATTGAGAAGATGATGACTGGAACATCCTCATACAAAGGAGTCACAGACTCAGAGAAGGAATAGGTTGAGTTAGTTGCAGTTGAAAAAAATACAGCTGAGAAAACCATAGCTGTGATACCAACTAAAGCTGAGGAAACCACAGCTCAGATTCATCCTGCTCCAACCTCAACTGAGAAAAAATGCAACTGATATCCCGTCTGCACAGTTAGCTGCAGACGAAGGCATTCTACCTGCTCATACAACCTCACCTGCTCTTCCAACCGCACCTGCAGACATCCCAGACAGTGACAACATACCTCTCTCCAAGCTCTTAAAAAGGAAGTCACCTGAGAGAGAAGAAGTTGTCCACGTCACCTCATCTCCTGAACAATCTCCCAAGAGACATAAGGGTCTCATGGACCACTCATATGAAGAAAAGGACGAGATACAGCAAGCCACCAACACCCTAGCTGCACTACCACTCACCACATCTGCAGATCAACCAGCTCACTCTACTGAGATAATACCAGAAGTAATTCCACTCCTGGCACTCCCTAGTGTCACTGAAGAAGAAGAACCAGAAGAACTTCTTGAGGAACAAAATGTCCAATACTCCTTCAACCTCAAGGAGAATAATCCTCTGGACCTTAGCAAGGCACAGCTGAAACTGGTAAGGAAATAGGCTCTGAAGTATTCATTTGTCAATATATATAATGAACGGAAGAGATTAAAGACCCTTAGCTTCTCTAAGCTAAAGGATTCGGTTGGGAAAAGTGGATGGGACTATCTTATAGCCACAGAACACCTCATCACAACATTCTGTCACGAGTCAAACCTGAAGATGCTATTAGATGAGAAATGGCATCAAATTTCAAACAAAATATGGACCACTTCGTATTTGACATTATGGAAGGAGTAGCTCAGGGGATGACTTTTGACGATGATGAAAAAATTAATGGAGGAGAAGGAGAAAATAAGGATGAAGGAGAAAAAGAAGTAGTTGAAAAGGAGAAGGAAAAATAAGAAGAAGTTGAAAAAGAGAAGGGGGAAGACAGAGAAGGAGAGAAAGAAAAGTTGAAAAAGAGAAGGAAGAGAAGGAAGAAAAAGAAGAAGAAGAGAATGAAGTAGATGAAGAGAAAAAATACGATGAGTACCATGATCAGGATGCACCTGATCAGGCCTCCAGCTCAGCTCAGCCCTCAAAAGCTGAGAAATCAGATAGGCGGGGGGAATAGCAAAAACCCCATCTGGTCAGAAAGCAACTGATATCCAGTGCTCAAAAGTCAGTTGCACATGGAATCTCAACTAAAAACACCCACCACACAGAGGCGCCTGTATATCAACTGCCTCCTAACTTCACTGAGATGATCAGATCCATGGTTGAATAAACAGTTGCAAAACTTCTGCCAGCAAAGGCAGAACCTCATCTGCTGTCCTTACATACCAATATGGACTCACTGTTAAATAAGAAAGAACCCTATCCACCACATTTATATTCAACGATGCCTCTTGGCATGACAGACTTTATGCATAAGGTGGAGGAGCAGCTGGCACAGATTTTTGATGCTGGCAAAAAGAGGGAAGAAATGTGGACCGAAAGGAATCATGAGGCATTAACCCTAGTCCCCTATAAGCTCACCACCTCAAAGCATACACTACCCAAAAGAAAGAACTTCAAACACTCAGAAGAGAAAAAACACAGCTGCATCACATGGAGAAGGCCCTGCATCTAAGAATAGAAGAATCAGGCATGAACTACCTCAGCCACTTCAGTGGGAAGGGAAAGAATAATCCCATGTGGAGGAATTTCTGAGTTGAAACAATGTGGGGAACAACAAGGAATCAATTCATAGAAAAGTGTTACTTAGGGGAAATCATTCAATATCCTGACTGCTCCACATAGCAGATTTTCATTGAATTCATGGAGCTCAATTGGCCCAATCTATGGGAAATATTGAAGAATCATGTTGCGAAGGAATTTAATGCATATCCAATGATCCCAGACTTCAAACCTAAAGAATCACCCACACTTATGAATGGATAACTGTATGAGGTTGCTCTTCAAAAAGAGATCAGACAAGTATGCATTAAAAAAATATACCTCAACAGAAGATCAAGAGTTTGCTTCTTCAATTATCAAAACGAAATATGGGCTTATCCCAGTTATGAGAAGCACAATTGGAGAAAAGCCACTGAGGTCTCTCCCTTCAGCAAGGACCAAAGGAAGAGTTAGAGAAAGAGGGAGATCTTAAGTTTTTTGTCAATCACTTGTAATTTCTACTTGCATATTATTTTGTAATCTTTCATTAAAGAACTGTACTGTAATCCCATGAACATTGAAAGTTCATTACAGTCAACTTGAATGACAACCACTAGTTGTCTCAAACAGACTAAGTCTTTACATTTCAGTATTTTACTTGTCTGTGTGATGATTTTATTAGAGTTGATCATTAAGTTTTGCCATCATCGAAATAGGGGGAATTTGTTAGGAATATAATTTTGATTTTGATGATGTCATACCTCTATTCAAGATTACTTTAAATGTATGTACTTGGAATTATAAAGAAGAACTTAATGAGTATCTTCTATAGGCCTTTTAAAAATTAGGCTAAGCATTGATCATGTTGATCAAGAAGAAATTTGGCTAAGTATAGAACAGGCATATTATCAGTCGAGGTTTTAGCCAACGCAAGATATCAGCTGGGTTTGACCGATAAAATATCAGGCGAGTTTGGGTCAAAGGAAAATATCAGCTGGGTTTGACCAAGTCTGAAGTACAGCTGAAATATCTCAGAAGAAAAGTTTGGCTAAGTACATAACAGCCAAAATATCAGTCGAGGTTTTGGTCAAAGCATAATATCATTTGAGGTTGACCAAGGGAATCTCAGCCAACTTTTTAAAAACCAGTTATCAAACAGCTTTCCTCTAAGCAGAACATCAGTCAGGTTTGACCAACATATCAGCCAGGTTTGACCAAAGAAGATATCAAATGAGTTTACCTCAGACGATATATCAGCCAAGTTTTGGATTTCAGCTGTCCACGTAAGCAAATGTTGAAAAGTCAACAATAACGGCAACACACATGCAGACGCAAAAGGCAAGGAGACAAAGTGATTGATTCCCGAAAGTTTAGGAATATTTTATTCCTAGAGATTCATGCCCACAAGACTTTATAATTATAGTAATCAAGAAAAGCTGCGCAATAGGAAGATACATCTTCAAAAGGTCAGATTTGAAGAAGGAGACAAAGCCTTGCATAGAGATAAATAGATAAACAGTGAAGTCCACTCTCCAATGGACAGAATTGTTAAAAGATGCAACAGTTACGAAGAAGCTCACGGATCGTACTATAAATATCTGAAGAAAGATTGAGCAGATGTACGATGCGACCAATATTTACAAGCAAAATAAGCAATCAAATCAAATCTATATCATCATGAAGAGCTAGTTTATAAAGTCATATATAGATAAACTCTTCAGTTGGAGAAGACAACACTCTTGTCTTAAGGTTTGAGTAAGGGGTACTTTCTTGAACGAGGTTCTTGAAAGTGAGAGTTTGTAAAACATCTACAGGTTCTTAATTGGAAGGTGATAGGCATCTTGAGAGTTGTTGAGGCATCCAAGGGTTTTTTATCAAGAGGTGTTAAGCAACCAAGGGAAGGAGTTGCAACGACCATGGGTTTCCACTGGTTGGAAGCTGTTGTAACAAGATTCATTGTAACATTAATTTCATTGGTTGAAAATTATAATGAATTTATCTCCAACTGGTTCGGAGAGAAGTGGACTAGTAGAGGATTATCCCACCTCTTAAACCACTATAAAAGTGATGTGTGATTTACTGTTTTAATATCATACTTAACTGTTGCATTCATATTAACTGTTTCATTCAAAGTCAGTTGTCTTTCTGCAAACCATTTTACAGCTGACAAAGGTTACCTACATTATTATCAAATGAGTAACCTAAGTTGCATTTACTTCAGCCGTGTTTTTTAGAACAGTTATTTAAGCAAAAGATTCTATAAGTTTATTCACCTCCCCTCTAGACTTATACCTGACGCCTAGTGACATACATTTTATTATATTCCAACAATCACAAACTTGTAAATTCTCAAAGCTGTAAGAACATGTCTACGAACAGTTCATAGACTAAGTTATATACAATTTAGATTTCACTCTGTAAGATTGTGCCTACGCTCCAAGCATAAGATCAGTTGTAATACACTTAGTCATGTAGGATTTTTATTTTAGAACTTGCCTGCGAGTAGTTCAAATTTCTAGACTAAGTAATGAAGACCAGATCAATTGACAGAAGACTTGAAGACAGGCTCTATATATCTAGAAGAAGGTATCTAGAGGAAGTTTTGGAATTATCAAAAATGGGGAAATGGTTAGGATAAATATTCCTGTTTTGATAATCGCCAACATACAGCAAAAAAGTCTTAAGAAGGTAGAATATCGCAAAGTATCGAAGCTATTAGGAATCTCCGTACATCACGTCCATACAACAAGAGATCTTCTACAGAGTCCAATCCTACAGTACCTGCATCATACAGCAGAAGTAATAGTACATTGGATACAACAGTCAGACTAGGTGTTTTACTTGGAAAAAGTAAAACATATCCAACAGGACTGAATAGAAAGAGATTTAAACCGTTGTGAGATAAATATTCTTTATTCATAAAGTATTCACAGTTAAAGCAGCATTTATTGCTGATAGGACAACATTTAATGTGGCCAGAGAGAGACAAGTCTGAACGCACCTAAGAGAATTTAATGCAAAGTCAAAAAGAATGTAAGAAGCATTAAATTTGATCTGCTTTAATTCAAACATTCAGCAGTTGCCAATTAGAGACGTCAACATCTCACCAACCAGCAACGACTACATTTATAGCGGATATATTTCCAAGGTTATAAATAGCCACAAGCAAGAGGACATTTCTCACTAAAATTATTCATTATCGCGCATACATCTGACAGATTACTTTGACAATCTAGCTATTAAAGAGCAGTATATTTCGTCATCATATAACAGTATTCATGCGAAGAAATATACTAAGTCATCAACACAGCATACAGTGAACACCCATAAAAATTATAGCTGCTATTTGGAACTGTTCTAGCTTTAGCGTTGAGATAATCATTAGCCCTGTATGGACTAAGGTTTCTTGCATATTCTGATCTGTGTGGGAAGAATAACATTGAAGATGAAGCTTCGATCTATGTGAGAAGAAGCGAGTCGAAAGAGCTCACGCCAATCTGTGTGAACAGACCAAATCCATAGTCCCTATATCAATCTGTGTGAATGATACAGAGACAGGTTTAGTTAAAGTCACGTAGTTGTATACGTAGTGATTTCAATAAACTCTCTACTCATGTGTGGAGGACCACTGGACGTAGAAGGGTTTACCTAGTACTACTTAAATCTGTGTTATTTACTTCCACTCTTTACTGTTTTCATTCAAACTATGATTTATAAGTATACATTGTGAAAACCATGTACACACCAAGCAAACAAGAGAATACCCTCTTGCTGTATTTACAGCAACTCTCTAACAGACTTCCGCTATGCAATTAACTTGAAAAATTATATAGCTTATTGTATTTTTACCTTCTAAGTTGTTAAATGTATACTCTGTGGCTAACAATTACAAACTATTTAACAAAATACTGAAGTACATTTATAAAATTTATTATTCAAATACCATCATAAGAAATCATTTGGAAATATACGACCAGATTGTCAAAACTCAATCAACTTCCAAAATGTACATTAAGCCACCACTTACACGTACGGACAAAACATTTTTGGAAATTAATTTTCTCAATGTTATACTCAAGTTCAGAAATTACCAGAAAACCATCTTAAAATATGCACGCGATGGATATCGTTAATAGTGAAAATACATTTATAATGGGGGAACAACAATCAGTCGAGATCTTTGATTACCAAACACATACCTATCTGAATCCATGATCATTAGTTCGACAAACACAGTTTCACCAATACCAATTTTAAATAAGGATCAATATAATCTATCTCACTTCTCAACAAGCTCTACCATTGGCACACCTTCTAAAGTATATCAATGCCCTAAAAATTCACAAAACATATTCCACCACATATAATCCAATTCATCACTACATCTAAAACACCTCATACTCAATGTACTACAAATATAAAGTACAAGTTCCATATCATATCTTTTTTTTTTTTTGAGAAAAACAATTGTCACCATTATTTTTTTTTTATCAGTCCCGAATTATGACCAAAAATGGGCCATAATTCGGGTCCAAACATCGGAGAAATCTACGGCCCGCTAGAGAAATACAAAGTGCACCACAAATCGTGGGCTAATGTGCGGACCCGTAGACCAAAATAACACAACTCCGAATTATGACAAAAAATGGGCCATAATCCGGAACCTAAAATCTAAAGTGCCTACGGCCCGCTAGATCAGTACAAGGTGCACCACTAAAACCGTGGGCTAATGTGCGGACCCATAGGCAACCAATCAATCGATATAAAATAAATCCTATCTAAATCTAAATGACGGATAACCAAGCTGATCCATCCGTATAAGGGAGAGGAGAAACGGAGGAGCAGTATCGTAAGTATAAGTCTGAATGCCGAGGGACGACATGCCGAGCTCAGAAAGATAGTCGGCCGGCCAGTTGCCCTCCCGGAAAATATGAGTGACTCTGAATTGAATATCTCTGAGAATGTGTCGGATACGCATAAGAGTGTGACGAACCTGCCAAGAGCCCCGATGGCTAGATGATAGCAGGGTCACTACAGCAGCAGCATCAAGCTCAATCCAAACATGTCTCGATCTCTGGGAGGCTAGAATCAATCCAATCGCCAACGCCTGGACCTCTGCATCAAAAAAAAAAGTTCCATCTCATATCATATATGTAAACAAAATCATGCAACACAAAATATAACACATAAAAGAGGAGACTTACATCTACAAGTCACACGAAGACGATAGCTGCACCACGATACTAATCAAAATTTACAATTCAGGTGCAAAATGTAATACTTGTACTTTCAATTTATATATTTTTCGATTATAGTGACTTGATTGTGTTCATTGACACATTTTGGACATGTTTTGTTCATCACATTTCGTCATTCGAGCAAGTTTTGATAATGTTTCAGATTAATCGACGTATTAGTTCGACTATTAAAATCACCATCAATTCTTGGAAACTCCAAAAGTTCTGAATCTTTGCAGTATGTTAGAGCATCAAGTTATATTTCCATTAGTTCAAACAGTGAGTCAATCGGAGTCCGGGCGAAGGCGTTATGGTTGAAATAGCAAAGACTACATTGTCAGCTTATAGGGTATAATTAGCACGCTAATGCATTGATTAGCGCATGCTAACAGGACCAGATAGAGGCTTATGGACTGCATTTTTACCTAGGTAGCGCATGCTAACCCTTCCCATAGTACATGCTAAGCCTGTGTCAGTATAAATAGGACAACAGGGTCATCTCTCGCCATTTTTCAGTCTCATTTCCTTTCTCTGGCAATTTGGGCGATCCAGGATGTATGAAAGGGTAGATTCTGGATAGATATCACCATACATCAATATTTTTGAGCTCCTAGTTCAAGGTTATCAACATCTAATCATCTTTTACCATTCTAATCAAGGTAAAATTCTTAGAACCCTAGTTTTGGGGATTTTTGGGGGTTTTTGATTTCATTTTCAATACGGTTTTGATGAGTCGATTAATGTTAAATGATGTTTTTGATCATGTTATATGGATTTTATATCTATATCTTCGATTTGTTCAACCCGATTGATGACTTTTGTGTTCTTGAGTAACCGTGAACATTTAATGTTCGATTAAATGTTCATATGAGTTTTCCTTCATTGGTTTGAGGCGATTTCCGTTGCGATTAGTCTTGCTCCTCATTGTGATATTGTTTTTGTTGTTCTTACGAAAGTTGTCAGTTCCAAGGCACTTCCACTGAGCCGTGTTTGTCGGAGTATTTGCGTGCCAATTTCGAGGCAAGTATCTTGCCCATACATTTCATGTTTCGTAGATGTAATAATTGATAATCGACTATGTGTGTTTACTTGGAGTACTCATAATGAACTTTCAAGAGGATTGATACAATCCCATTAACGGTTTTCTTTCAAAACGCACTTTGCAAATTAATGAGTTCTACGGATATGTGTATTGTGGTTGCGAATTGGAATATATTGCCTTCGTGCTACGTGATTATAAAAGCCCTTTTCCCTTGTTAAGGGTTGTATACTCGAATGTGTATCTATTTAATGAGTGCGCATATATTGTGTTGTATTGCTTGTCGACTCCCTTGTGATTATGTGGTACTATTTGGTGTTGTTTGGGATTATATCTCCTCGTGGTCGTGATCATATCCATATATTCACTCTGGGAGGGTCCGACGGGGCCTCAAAGGGTTCCGTTGTCTTTGGTGCGGTTCCAAGATTATATTTTGGGTTAACCACTCTGGGAGGGTCCGACGGGTCCTCAGAGGGTTCCGTTGCCTCTGGCACGGTTCCATGGTTAATCACACATATAAAAGAAATGTGACATACAATGAGACTTATTTACCCTGGAATACTATTCTTGAATTCGATTGATTATATATATTCACTCTGGGATGGACTAACGAGTCATCTGAGGGTTCTATTGCCTTTGGTGCGGTTCCACGAATATTTTGGGTTAACCACTCTGGGAGGGTCCGGCGGGGCCTCTAACAGTTCCGTTGCCTTTGGTGCGGTTCCATAGTTAATCACGTATGTATTGAAATGAAGTGCTATGAGATTTAGTTATTTCTGGATTACTGATCTAGAATTGTACGATTACATTTATTCATCATCGATTACATGTAACCATAAGTTATTTACCATTATTTAGCCCAGATTATTATACTCTTGGAATATGTTGTGTATGACTCGTATTTACACTTTATACTTACACTAGCAAAATAGTGGAATTTTTCTAATCCCCTAGTAATCGGGGGGTAGATGTCTGTATTTCATTCAGGGACGTGCAGGTTCCTCAGGAGTATGACATGGGATCGGTACGAAGGATGATGAAATGGAAATGATACAAATCACATGAGGGCCAGTATTGGGATTTGTTGGTCAAATTGTACTATTCTTTTCCACTGTAGTGTTTTCCCGTCGTGTGGGAGTGTCGTTATATTTTTACCCTTGTATGGGTATGAGTCGGGGTAGAGAGGTGTATGAAGTTTAAGTTGTATGTTATTGATGAAAGGCCAAATCGGTCTACTGATTTATATTTAGCTATGTTGGCATTTGTTTTGATGTCTTATTTTGGTGTCTAGCCTGGTAGATTCTCACTCAGAGAGTATGCGGCGCTGTAATATTCCCAAGTGGATTGAGGGTGTTACAGAATATGGTATCGGAGCTTAGATTGTGGAAACCTAGGCTATTGGATCAAGTCGAGTATTGTTTAGTCTTGTCTTGTCAGACTTGTTCTGACTGAATTGTGTCGCGACGCGTCGTCTGTTATGTCAGCTGTGATTAGTATCGTGGTGAAGCCATCATCTTCGTGTGACCTGTGGATATAAGTCTCCTCTTTTCTATGTATTATCTTTGTTTCATGACTGTTTACATGTGTGTCATGAAGATGGAATTCGTATTTGATACTTGTGGCATATTACGGGTGTAATGAAATGGATATTGATGGATTGGACACCAAGGGGTGTAGAGTGATATGAAACCTTGAACATTGATATGTTTCAGGATATGTATCGACGGTAGAGTTTGTTGAAAACCCATATCGATGGTGTTGACGCGTGTTTGAATTTGGTAGTAATAAGTTGTGTATATGAATTCTTGATCTTGAATGCCGTATAGGCATGTGTTTGAGAATTAACTATTTTGGCTAATTGTTGGTATATGCTACAAATGTGCTCACATTGGTAATTGTGTCTGCTGTGTGTGTATTGGAAAATGCTTCTCTGAAAATTTCATAGACTTGAGTAAGTTTGTGGAAAACCAAATTTCAAAAATGTTTCGACGGTGCGGTTAAGCGGAGGTTTCGTGTGGATTTTAAAAATTGTTTGAAGTTGGCGAGCCGGCTTTGTATCCTCTAATAAAACCCTATGACGGTATTTGAAAATATGTGTTTTGAAGTACTTTTGGACATTTTGTAAAAGGTTACCATTGTTGATCTTTTGTCGTGTTTGAGAGGATTTTCCGGAAATGATATAAACGTATTGGTTTTATTTTCAAAAAATTCGAGTCCACGATTTTAAAAATCTTTCGCACCATAAAATTTCTATATTCAAAATAAAAAGTGATTTTTTACTCTCAAAAATAAATACTGAAAGAAGAAAAATCTTACTCGATTTAAACTATAAATTCAAACTTAAAACGTTTTATGAGATGAGTCAGTTAGCGCACGCTAATTTAGTCATTAGCACACGCTAACGAACCTGGGCAACGTGTTCAATTATCTCAACTCATTAACGCACGTTTATTTTGTTCTTAGCGCACATTAAGTGCAGTATGTGAGGGAGGAAGATTTTTGCTTAAAGTGACAAGCTAGAATCGAGGCGGGTGATGTCAAGCCATTGTGATATATTTGTCATATTACTATTTTTGTTGAAGAAGTTTGGGTATGTACACAAGTATCGTGTTGCATTGTTTGAATATGGCTCGTAGTTGTATGATGTTGTGTAAAACCCCACAAAAAAAAATCATGTAAGTATTAGACTTAGTATATATAGTTGTAAGATATCATCTCATTGTTATGAATAAATTTTGTTACGAACCACTTGATGTTTCGATCGATTAATTTTTAATCGCATAAATTTAAATTTTATTAAATATTTAGCACACATATTAATTAAATAACATACTAGAATAACTAATGGGCCAAGACCTAAAGCATAACCTTAATAGATTGGGCTCAACCCAACATACTTTACAACTAACTAACTAGCCCAACCCAACTAATTAAATTACCAACTATTACAATTATAATCATACTTTTAAATTAACAAAAAAGAAGATGATACACACACACACACACACACACATATTGGCGGCCAAGGTGTGGAAAAAGAGGAGGAATTCTAGAGTCTTCATGCAAGACTCTTGACACATGTTCTCATTTCACTTCCCAACCCTCATTATCCTAACTTTAAATACTTACACACTAACCTAACCACCTTTTACACTTACTACAACAACAAAAAGTCTGCATTGAAAGACGAGAGAGAGAGTTGAGGGCCGAACCAAGAGGAAGAAGGAGGAAGAAGAAGAAAATTCAAGCAAAAAAAAATAGGTAATTCTTTTCCCACATTTCCTTTTGTAAATTATAGTTACTAACATCCTAATCTAACTAAATCTTAAAACATGCAAACAAAACATACATCTTGGATGCATGAATCGGCCGAACCATATAGAGTAACAGGGGAGATTGTTTTTCCACTTACGGGACCTAGAATCGACTACATTCGGCAAGAATCGAGGTGGATGAAACTCTTTCAAACTTTTAAATTAATAACTCTTGTTTTTGCTTGTGATGCATGTTATAAATCTGAAAGTTCTTCATATATAATGTTGAGAAATTTGTGAAAAACTTCATGTTATAATTTCTGCTATAAAATTTGTATTAAAAATACATATATATATATATATATATATATATGTATGTATGTATATATCGTTTTCTTCCTATGATTCTAAAGTTATGAAAAATATAGACCATGCACTAATCTGAATTTCTTATATGAATGCATGTTTTAAAGATGTATTATATGATTGTTTTAACATGCAATACGATTTTAGTGAATTTAAATGACATCCGATTTGGTAGTCGGATTCCGATTATGTGAATAATTGAAATTTCATGACTTCTTCATAATTTCTTGTAAACTCTATCAATAATCTGGAACTTATGTTAAATGACTAAGATATGGTATGTGGATAAATTATTTATGGCCAAAATAGGACTTGAAACGAGTAAACGGAACTCTTGGGCATAATTCGTAAATTCTTACAGCTTGGGTACTAAACTGAAATTTACGAAAATAGAATATTCTGGACCTTGGACAGTACATATTATATCATGTATGGTCTGTTTGTAAGTTTTCAAGTAATTCGGAGTTTGATATCTAAACTTAATAGTCATATCGCAATTTTAAAATAATTCCGGGGTCAAAATGCAAGAATTCAAAACTTCTGGACCAAGTCCGAAAATTTCTGGAATTTTCAAAAATATGGAATTACAGGTTCATCACGAGTCATCTCGTAAAATTTCGTTAAATTCCGAGCTAAATTCATAGCTCTATAAAGCCTCGGAACGATTTCCTTCAGTTTTGGGGCGATAGTGTAATTTCTAGAAATTTCAGTCCCGAAACTGGAAATTTACGAATTTCCCCTCAAATCTGGAGTCGAGGAAGTATTTTTGGCTTCCTCATAAATTTTCATAACCATTCGATTTCGTTTCATACTCCAAACGCTTAGGCTCGAACCTAAGGGTAAAAACGTCCTTTCAACCTATTTCAGAAAACCTTCGTTTTGTTTCGTCGAACCTACCCATTTAATATATCTGACCTAAAGCTAACAAACTGTTAATAAAATTTTGAGAGTATTTTCAAATTATATACAAGTCCTATCTCGTATTATCATGCCACAAATATAAGTAACCATATTCCATACTTAATCAAAAGACGTTATTAACCTCACTGACCGAATGTTTACGTGATACTTATGAAATGCGTCAATTTGATAACTTTGACTGTCCGGGAACTAAGTTATATACAAAAAAAGTACCACGGACGGGTCCGCCTCTAACTCTATCGGGACAAAGTGCCACGTCAACGGATGGGTGCCACCTCTTGAGCTCATACGAAACAGGGAGCCGACCTACAATCCGGAGGCCACCTCTTGAGTTGTAGGAGCCAAATGTAGAGCCCCAAATCGAGTTGGGATGGTTAGACCGAGTCTTGGATCGAGCAGCGCGGCTGCAGTTCATGAACGAGGCTACCGTTGTTTCATATTCCCAGAACCGAGGAACGGAGTGTTCCGAGGGACCTGGGTCATAGACTTGGGGTATAACCGCGATTATGGTGTGATCCGGGTATTGACCCACAGCTAAGGACATACCAAGCCCATATAAGAGATAAGGAAGCACACGCTAAGTGTGAGAGCGAAGGCTCAGCTATTGGGGCGACGACCTATATTGCTAGGAGTAATAAGGAGATTCTAGAATCCAAAGTCCACATCGGTAGGATTCGAAACTGGATTGACTGATCGATTGATTGACTGACTGCATGACTTGACATCCATCCACGGAGACATGATTATAATATTACAACTACATAATGATTATTGTTTTTATAAAATTCCGATGTAATTGTAACTGTTTCCACTTTCTCATAATTGATAAAATCATGCATCACTTCAAAATTTTCAAAGAAAAGAGCCACACTCGCACACGATCACCCACTCACTGAGACCTTTTGTCTCACCCCACCGTTTTCCCTTTTAAAACCAGAGCATGAGCCACCAGTCAAAGACGAAGAAGTTTTCGAGGAAGAGACTGAATAGAAGACTGCCATCAAGACTTAGAATTTCTGTTGTTATACCAACTTGTAATAGTTAATTATGCTTCGTACTTAACTCGTTTGGTATTTTTCCGCTGCAAACTTATGATCAGTGTAATTTTGCTCTTCCGCTATCTATTGTTGCACTTTGATTGATTGATCGACCAATGCATCGCGCCCTCATCCTTTCCGATGTTGGGGGCATGACAGGAGTGGTATCATAGCCCGCTTTGTGAGAAGGACACTTACAACAGGCTAACCAGGATAAGATTCTTCGGACTTAGATGGGAATTCCACCTAGGACAAAGTGAACCGTAGGATTGAGACCTAAAATAGAGTTCTCGAGTCAATTCTCGTTAAGATCTCTTTCGACTTGACGCTATTCACTTGGAATATGCATTGTCAAATTCAAATTTCCTAAGTCATTGGCCAAGGTACTTGATTAAGTATCAACGACATTTCCCCGACTGAATCAATTCTTCTATTGAACTCTTGAAACGGATATAGTTTATTTCACTTATCCACTTCTCAAAGTCATATCACTATTCATTCGAAATTGATGAAGTTCCTTTAAACTCCTCTAAAGTTCATTACTTTCTTAAAATGGAGTATTATTATTCCTTTGTCGTTAGTATCATATAAGCATTTGTTGAATCATTAAGTTCACTGCCTTAATGATTATTCAGGCTTAATAGAGTCTTGTGTTGGATATTAGATCTTGCGAGATACTAACTTAGTTTCATTTTATTAACTAGATGGACCCCACAGATAAGAAGGTCGTGACCCAGGAAAACAAGGATACGTCTACTCTGTCGGCGACGATCACTGAAGATTAGTTTGAACAGGCACTGGTTCAGATTGAGAGCGTTACGAGACCCCTCGTGGATGCGGTGACCTTGACTGACACCCGTGAGAGACAGATCCAGTCTTTGAGGGAGGCTATCGCAGGACGCGTCGACATTCCGCAGTAAGAGGAACGAACTACTTGAAGCACTAGAGTGTATGAGACCGGAGTACTTGGAGCTAGAGCGTAAAGTGGAATCCCTAGGGAGTCTGCTACGACTAAAGGATCGGACTATTGCCCAGCTTCGCAGAACCAAATTCTTCCAGATGCATAAGATCAAAATGCTGGAGAAATCAATCCGTTCCAAACGTCGCGAGCATGAAGAGATCCAGATGGTGGACGGGGAGAAATTAGCTATGGTGATGCGACTATTCCCAAACTCCACGACTGAGGTAGGGGAGGCATCACATGCTCCACAGATGGACCCTACGCATTTTGAGGAGGATCTGAAGGAGTACTTCGAGGAGGATCCGGAGGAGGACCCGGAGGAGGACTCCCAGGAGGATGTGAGGATGGGTTCCGGAGAGGACTAGAGACTTGGTTATGAAGTTATGTTATTTATTTCTATTTTATATTTTCCTAGAATGTGAGACTTGTAATACCCAGTTGTAATTCAGTATTTATCATTCAGTAATTGATACTCAGTAATTTCATTCATTATTGATCATTTGTCACTCATATTCAGTCATGGTATTCATCATTCAGAGTAATTGTATCGTGTATCGATCGTCATTCATCACTAATCTGATTGGAGTTTCGTGCCGTGTTTATCATCATTGCCATTTTCGTTGCGAGCTGTGCGTGAGGAGTAGCGCACGCTATATACTCCTTTTAGCGTACGCTAATTGGGTATAGGTAGCGCACGCTACCACTCAGCTTTAGCGCACGCTAAGGTTACCACAGGCCGCACCCGTAAGGTACCGGACCAGTGAGCAGAGGCAGCGCACGCTACGAATGGTAAGTAGCGCGCGCTAGTGGGTTGAAGTAGCGCACGCTAATATGAGGTGTAGCGCGCGCTAAGGACGGATCAGGTTGAGTCCAGTGACTACTGGACTGCACTGGATTAATTCATAGCGCACGCTATGTGTTGTTGTTAGCGTACGCAACCGATATATTAGCGCACGCTAAACAATGGTTGTAACGCACGCTATCGGGGTCAGATCAGAGGTCAGACAGTTTTCTGGACTCCAGTGCTGGGCATCAATATTTCGTTAGCGCACGCTAACTATGAGAAATTACGTACGCTAGTAGTATGGTAGTAGCGCACGCTACAAAAGGTACGTAGCGCGCGCTACCGTGTTCGGACAGTGGGCACTGGAATACCCAAATTTCCCGTTAGCGCACGCTACGCACAAGGGCTAGCGCACGCTAACCTGGACTGCTATAAATTGGACAGTTTAGTCAGAGTTCGTCATTTATTCATCTCATTTCATTCCTTCGGTAATTTTGGGCGATTTCGAGCGATTTCGGAGAGGATTCTTCGAGGTGTAATCATCAATCATCATCTTCAAGCTCATCTTTCGGATTAATCATCATTTCATCATCTTCATCGTATCGAATCAAAGGTATTAATCTCTTGGATCTAGAATTTCGGATTTTTGGGTTTTTCCTTCCGATTTCTTCGTGTAAGCTTGGATTATCATTGGAATATGTTAGATATGGATTATCTACCTTGGATAAGTATATTCTTACGGATTTAATGGTTATTTTCGGAATTATTTCAAGAACCCTTGGGGTTGACTTCGGTTATTTTGGGGATTTCCGATTGTCGTTATTATAAACTTGAATTGTGGATTTCTATGAGATTATTGATGTCATTGATAATGTTTTGCTGGTTTGAATCAATCATGTTGGAGTTGGTTCGATAATTCGAGTTTGGTTTTAACCAACGGGTATCTCAATGTTTTCGTTAGAGTTCATCTACGAGTTCGGATATTGTTGTATCGACATTTGGGTCAGTTATGATCGTATTTGATTCGTGTATTGATCGGTTGTTGGTAATTATTGTTTTTCAAGGTTGTTCGAGCGACCGACATTTCATTTAGGACATTGTTCGTGGAAGGACATTCTTCATCGGTATTGTGTAAGTTAATTCTTACTCGGTTAAAAGGATATTCATTCCTTTTGTCGTTGTTCATTCATAATCATAATTCATTCATAAGGTACTAACCGTTTCAAAACTTGTAATTGTCACTTAATTACTTCATTCACGAGGAACGACGGTTCCAATCATTTCATTGAGCTGTCATTCATTTCACCATCATTTAATCTTGGTGAGTCATTATTCATTATCGTTGTCACTTTTGTCATATTGTGGCATTCCGGGTCATACTGGCGTGCCGGTTGGTATGTGTAGGATTTTCATGTCAGGTACATTATAGTCGTGTGTTGGTTGGTGGCCTCACATTGGACTGTGCACACGAGTTGATGGCTTCGTGAGACTGATTAGGTACAAGACCACGCGTGTATTATATCGATACTCGTTGGTGGCTTGTGCACGGACACATTTCCATCCCGGACGTAGTGTGGCGCCATTCCTTTGAGCCGTACTGATAGTTGATTCATATAGCATGTTTGATTGCGTATGTTTCGACAGTATAATTCATAACTTCAGATATATCATGATTGTGTATTTTCAACCCTTGAGGATTGTTGTTACGTATGGCGGCCCGTTGGGATACTGCTTTTCAGGTCATGGCAAGGCTAAGGCACGGGGAGAGCACGGTGACGGCGAGGAGTCCCAGTGATACTAGTAGGGGGCCCCAGTCTTTTCAGTCATTTATGTTTCCTTCCTTAATTCTGCTGCAGACATTCCGTTTGAATATTCATCTCACTCATTGTTGTATATTTTATCTCCATATAAAATATACTTGTATTCAGTATCATCCTGGGTGTGTTGTATAAAACTCCTCATCGGAGTAATTGATGTTGTAATGTGGTTCGGTACTACATTTACCTGTGTAATTCATTCATTTTCATTCGCCCGGTGGGTCCAAATGGGGTCCACAGACCGTAATATCCGCCTAGTTTGGGGTGTTACAGAGTTGGTATCGGAGCGTGGTTTTGAATACTACCCTCCAAGTCATGTCTCATTTGAAATCATCGTCATCGGACTAAGATCATTGACTTTCGCGTCACGTGTGACTGTGCAAATGCCGAGCCAATCGTATCAAGAATCAGAAGATTTCTAATGCCATGGTATAAATTCGGCATTAATCATTCATTCATAATTCATCGCTTAACAATCCTCAATCATCATTGTCATTTTGACCGGACGGTCGAGTTAACTCATTAATCAGTCAATTCATTTCATTGTTCAGTTGTTGATCAGGAAGATCGAATCATTAATCTTGTTAACTCATTCAAGATAATCATTTCAATAATTCCATCAGATAATCATGTCACGTCAATTAATCATTCATGTAATCGCTGTATTTGAGCGCGTATGCTCATTTTCATCATTTCATAATATAATCATAATGTGATACTCATGCGAGATATATAATCATCATATGACTTTCCACTTCAGTATGGAAAGGGCTGGCAGAGGACGTGGAGGACGAGGCCGTGGAGCGGGCCGAATCCCGAGAACTCGTGCGAATACACGTGCAAGTGCCAGGAATAATGCTAATTCATCAAGCAGCGACGCTGCCACTCATTCACCTGGACGCGATCATTCACTGTCGGGGAGTCGTACTGGACACGGCTCGGTCGAGAGGTGTCCGGGTTGACCCACTCGCATTTATGCGGGCATGATGGCCCAAATGACCTGAGATGGCTGGGTTGATGGAGACGATGCATAACTCCATCAATCAAAATCAGCAGGCTCCTCCGCCGCCACCTCGCAGGCAAGAGAGGGGTGTAAGCAATATCATTAGCGATATCTCTCACCGACCACCTACTTTTGAGGGCTCATCCGAGCCATGGATATTGTTCATTGGCTTGAGCATTTTGAGAAGTTATTTGCTATGGTGGATTGCCCCGAAGGGCATAAAGTTTCATTGCGGCTTACTATCTCGGTAAGAGCGCTCATTCATGGTGGTTATCGTTGAAGCCCACAAACGGAACATGTACTTGGGATCGTTCAAGACTCTCATGATGGAGAGGTACTATCCGGCCCCACTCGGGGAGGCCAAGTTGTCGAATTACTCACTCCCGACCTTCGGCGGATGATGATGTTCTCGCCATCGCCGAAAAATTTCAGAACTTCTTCCGTTCGCCTCATCTATCATTCACTCGGCGGACAAGATCAAGTATTTCAAAGAAGAGACTCAAAACCCCGTATGAGACTTCGCCATTTAATCATAATCGTGCCACTGCCGAGTTCATTGAGAAAGCTCTTACCTACGAGCTATCGCTAAGGAAATTGCTAAGCAAAGCAACCTTCGTCTCGCTAGCAAGAAGTCCAAGAACCGTAATCACCCGACGGAGTCAAGCCACTTTCAAGAAACCACGTATGGCTCTACTTTTTTCCGAGCGACCTCCCACGGCCTAAACCCGCGGAATCTCGCCGCGAGCGGCCTTCGCCATCACTGTTTAACCGTGAGGAACAGGGTCATTTCAGCACCAAATGTCCGGCGTCATCACGTGCCACAATCGGGATTGCCGGGCATAGGGCCCGTTTTTGCCGTAGGGACTCTAAACCCACTCCGGCGTCATCTCAAGCTCCTGTGTCATTCGGTGCGTAATCAAAGGCCACTCGGGCGTCGTTCAAGACAACAGGAGCTAAAGGCGAGCTAAGAGCTATCGACGGAGCGTCCGGTTCGGGGGCCGGCAAGCCCCGAATTTATGAGATGAAGAAGACCGACGATCCGGAGGCCCGGATGATCTCAGGTACACTCGATATTCTATCTCAACCTGTGTGTACCCTTTTTGATACTGGTGCATCTCATTCATTCATTTCCGAGTCATGTTTGAGTAGACTACGTCTGAGTAGTGCTAGTAGTTGTGAGCCTTATGTCATTAGTCTACCTGATGGTAGACGAATTGTCGGAAGTCGTGAGATTCAGAATTGTCCGATTCAGCTTCATGGCCGTGTATGGCCAGCGGACCTAATCGTAGTAGATTTGTCGAGGGACGACGTAATCTTGGGTATTGATTGGATGGATTGTCATGATGCTATCATTAGTGTCCGAAAGCGTTTGGTCACTATCATTTCAGACGATGGGGTTGAATGTGTGTTTCAGGGAGGTAATCCCGGCTGTTCTGGTAAGGTCATTAATTTGATGAAAGCAGTAAGATTACTCAATCATGGATGTGTCGGTTATTGGTGCTATATTACCAAAACCGAGAAATCATCAGTAATGTTAACGGATATTCCGGTGGTGAGGGAATATGCCGATGTTTTTCCAGACGAGTTACCTGGTTTGCCTCCACAGAGGGATGTGGAATTCACGATTGAGTTGGAGCCTGGTACGTCCCCGATATCGAAGGCACCGTACCGGATGGCCCCGACCGAAATGCAGGAATTAAAGAACCAACTTGAGGAATTGTTCGAGAGAGGTTATATCCGACCGAGTGCGTCCCCGTGGGGAGCACCAGTGTTGTTTGTCAAGAAGAAGGATGGTTCATTCCGCTTATGTATTGATTATCGGGAGTTGAACAGGGTGACAATCAAGAATAAGTATCCTTTACCCCGTATTGATGACCTCTTAGATCAACTTCAGGGAGCTTCAGTATTTTCCAAGATCGACTTAAGGTCTGGATATCATCAGTTGCGGATCCGAGAGTCGGACATCGCGAGGACGGCGTTTCGAACACGCTATGGTCATTATGAGTTTGTGGTTATGCCGTTCGGATTGACTAATGCACCTGCGGTATTCATGGAGTTAATGAATCGGGTCTTCATCGACTTTTTGGATCGGTTTGTTGTTGTCTTCATCGATGACATTTTGATTTATCCTCGTGACCGGGAGGAACACGAGTTTCACCTTCATCAAGTGCTCGACGTGTTGAGACGAGAACAACTTTATGGGAAGTTTTCCAAATGTGAGTTCTGGATGTCCGAAGTGACTTTTCTCGGACATGTAATTTCATCAGACGGAGTTCGTGTCGATCCTCAGAAGACGGAGGCTATTCGGGATTGGCTACCTCCGAAGAACGTTGAGGAAATCCGAAGTTTTCTCGGATTAGCGGGTTATTATCGGTGGTTTGTGGAAGGATTTTCTAGAATCGCTCAACCCTTAACGAACCTTTTGCGGAAGGATAAGAAATACACGTGGTCCGACGCGTGTCAACGGAGTTTTGAGGAACTCAAGAGCCGGTTAATGTCAGCACCTGTACTTTCCTTGCCGCAGGGGACGGAAGGATTTGTGGTCTATAGTGATGCGTCCGGACAGGGTCTCGGGTGTGTACTCATGCAGAACGGGAAGGTTATTGCCTATGCTTCACGGCAATTGAGACCTTACGAGGTTAATTATCCGACCCACGACCTGGAGCTAGCAGCCGTGGTGTTCGCTTTGAAAATTTGGCGTCATTATCTTTATGGCGTTACCGCCGATATTCACCGATCATAAGAGCTTAAAGTATATATTTACTCAGAAGGAGTTAAATATGCGTCAGAGACGGTGGTTGGAATTAATCAAAGATTATGATATCGAGATCCTCTACCACCCGGGCAAGGCGAACGTTGTCGCCGACGCCTTGAGTCGTAAGTCCATTCAGGAGCAGATGCTTGCTCGTTTAATAGTTCAGAAGGAGCTTCAGCAAGAATTCCTTAGATCCGAGATCGAGGTCTGGCTTCAGCGAGTTCAGGGGCAGCTTTGTATGTTAGAGATTTCATCGTCACTCGAGGAGGAAATCCGAGAGAATCAGGGTTCAGACCCATCATTGTTGCGCATCCGAGAGGATGTGCCCTGGATTTGTGGTCCACGAGGATGGACTTTTGAGGTTTAAGAATCGGTTGTGCGTACCGGCGAATGACGAGTTGAAAGACTCGATTTTGAAAGGAGCTCATGCTACCCCTTATTCTGTGCATCCGGGGTCTAGCAAGATGTACAAGGACTTGAAACAAAATTACTGGTGGAGTAATATGAAGCGAGAAGTCGCAAAATTTGTTTCGAGATGCTTAACCTGTCAACAAGTTAAGATTGAACATCAGCGACCGGCGGGTATGCTGAAACCCCTTCCTATTCCCGAGTGGAAGTGGGAAGACATTTCTATGGATTTCATCACGAGTTTTCCGACAAGTCGTCGTGGCATGAATACGATCTAGGTGATCGTGGACCGCTTAACCAAATCAGCTCATTTCCTTGAGATCAAGGAAACGTGGGGTCCCGAGAGACTTGCTCAACTGTTCATCAAAGAGATAGTCAGACTGCACGGTACTCCTAAAAGTATCGTTTCCGATCGTGACGGACGGTTTGTGTCCCATTTTTGGAAATCAGTTCATCGTGCTATGGGAACTCAGCTTAATCTCAGTACCGCTTTTCATCCTCAGTCCGACGGGCAATTAGAGAGGACCATTCAGACATTAGAGGACATGTTGAGGGCATGCGTCCTCGATTGGAAAGACGATTGGGAAGCCCAACTCCCATTGATCGAGTTCACGTATAATAACAGTTGGCATGCTTCGATCAAGATGGCACCTTACGAGGCCTTGTATGGTCGTCGTTGTCGGTCTCCGTTGTGTTGGGACGACTTATCAGAATCATTGGGCACCGAGCCCGACATGCTTATAGCCGCCCGTGAGAAGGTAGCTTTGATCAGGAGTCGTTTGTTGACAGCTCAGAGTCGACAGAAATCATATGCAGATAACCGTCGTCGACCTTTAGAGTTCGAGGCTGGTGACCATGTGTTGGTCAAGGTATCCCCGAGTCGTGGTATCTTCCGTTTTGGGAAGAGGGGAAAGTTGAGTCCGAGATTCATTGGACCGTTTGAGATTTTGGATCGAGTAGGCGAGTTAGCTTATCGATTGGCTTTACCTCCGGCGTTGAGCCGAATTCATAATGTGTTTCACGTCTCTCAGTTGCGGAAGTATGTTGCCGACCCGAGTCACATACTTCAGTTCGACGAAATCGAGATCGCCGACGATCATTCATATGAGGAACGTCCTATACGAGTTTTAGAGCGGCGAATCAAACAGTTGAGGAATAAGACGATTCCTTTGGTTAAAATTCAGTGGTCTAGACACGGAGTCAAAGAGGCTACATGGGAAACCGAGGATAGTATGCGGGAGAGTTATCCCGAGTTGTTTGACCCTTAGTTTCGGGGACGAAACTCTTTTAAGGGGGGGTGTATGTAATACCCAGTTGTAATTCAGTAATTATCATTCAGTATTTATCATTCAGTAATTGATACTCAGTAATTTCATTCATTATTGATCATTTGTCACTCATATTCAGTCATGGTATTCATCATTCAGAGTAATTGTATCGTGTATCGATCGTCATTCATCACTAATCTGATTGGAGTTTCGTGCCGTGTTTATCATCATTGCCATTTTCGTTGAAGTCATGCGTGAGGAGTAGCGCACGCTACATACTCCTTTTAGCGTACGCTAATTGGGTATAGGTAGCGCACGCTACCACTCGGCTTTAGCGCATGCTAAGGTTACTGGCCGCATCCGTAAGGTACCGACCGCAGTGAGTTATAAGTGGCAGCGCACGCTACTTAATGGTAAGTAGCGCGCTAGTGGGTTGAAGTAGCGCACGCTAATATGAGGTGTAGCGCGCGCTAAGGACGGATCGTGTTGAGTCCGGTGACTACCGGATCGCATCGATTAATTCATAGCTCACGCTATGTGTTGTTGTTAGCGTACGCAACCGATATATTAGCGCACGCTAAACAATGGTTGTAACGCACGCTATCGGGGTCAGATCAGAGGTCAGACAGTTTTCTGGACTCCAGTGCTGGGCATCAATATTTCGTTAGCGCAAGCTAACTATGAGAAATTACGTACGCTAGTAGTATGGTAGTAGCGCACGCTACAAAAGGTACGTAGCGCGCGCTACCGTGTTCGGACAGTGGGCACTGGAATACCCAAATTTCCCGTTAGCGCATGCTATGCACAAGGGCTAGCGCACGCTAACCTGGACTGGCTATAAATTGGACAGTTTAGTTAGAGTTCGTCATTTATTCATCTCATTTCATTCCTTCGGTAATTTTGGGCGATTTCGAGCGATTTCGGAGAGGATTCTTCGAGGTGTAATCATCAATCATCATCTTCAAGCTCATCTTTCGGATTAATCATCATTTCATCATCTTCATCGTATCGAATCAAAGGTATTAATCTCTTGGATCTAGAATTTCGGATTTTTGGGTTTTTCCTTCCGATTTCTTCGTGTAAGCTTGGATTATCATTGGAATATGTTAGATATGGATTATCTACCTTGGATAAGTATATTCTTACGGATTTAATGGTTATTTTCGGAATTATTTCAAGAACCCTTGGGGTTGACTTCGGTTATTTTGGGGATTTCCGATTGTCGTTATTATAAACTTGAATTGTGGATTTCTATGAGATTATTGATGTCATTGATAATGTTTTGCTGGTTTGAATCAATCATGTTGGAGTTGGTTCGATAATTCGAGTTTGGTTTTAACCAACGGGTATCTCAATGTTTTCGTTAGAGTTCATTTACGAGTTCGGATATTGTTGTATCGACATTTGGGTCGGTTATGATCGTATTTGATTCGTGTATTGATCGGTTGTTGGTAATTATTGTTTTTCAAGGTTGTTCGAGCGACCGACATTTCATTTAGGACGTTGTTCGTGGAAGGACATTCTTCATCGGTATTGTGTAAGTTAATTCTTACTCGGTTAAAAGGATATTCATTCCTTTTGTCGTTGTTCATTCATAATCATAATTCATTCATAAGGTACTAACCGTTTCAAAACTTGTAATTGTCACTTAATTACTACATTCACGAGGAACGACGGTTCCAATCATTTCATTGATCTGTCATTCATTTCACCATCATTTAATCTTGGTGAGTCATTATTCATTATCGTTGTCACTTTTGTCATATTGTGGCATTCCGGGTCATACTGGCGTGCCGGTTGGTATGTGTAGGATTTTCATGTCAGGCACATTATAGTCGTGTGTTGGTTGGTGGCCTCACATTGGACTGTGCACACGAGTTGATGGCTTCGTGAGACTGATTAGGTACAAGACCACGCGTGTATTAGATCGATACTCGTTGGTGGCTTGTGCACGGACACATTTCCATCCCGGACGTAGTGTGGCGCCATTCCTTTGAGCCGTACTGATAGTTGATTCATATAGCATGTTTGATTGCGTATGTTTCGACAGGATAATTCATAACTTCAGATATATCATGATTGTGTATTTTCAACCCTTGAGGATTGTTGTTCTGTGTAACTGACCCCGTTGGGGGATACTGTTTTTCAGGTCATGGCAAGGCTAAGGCACGGGGAGAGCACGGTGACGGCGAGGAGTCCCAGTGATACTAGTAGGGGGCCCCAGTCTTTTCAGTCATTTATGTTTCCTTCCTTAATTCCGCTGCAGACATTCCGTTTGAATATTCATCTCACTCATTGTTGTATATTTTATCTCCATATAAAATATACTTGTATTCAGTATCATCCTGGGTGTGTTGTATAAAACTCCTCATCGGAGTAATTGATGTTGTAATGTGGTTCGGTACTACATTTACCTGTGTAATTCATTCATTTTCATTCGCCTGGTGGGTCCCAGTCGGGGGTCCACGGCACTGTAATATCCGCCTAGTTTGGGGTGTTACAAGACTAAACGACTAAATTTCGTATTCTGGTGTGTTACAGTTGTGTATTAACGATAAACTTGTTTGAACATGACGGTCTTGATTAATAGAATAATATAGTTACGTATAGCAACGATATCATTTGATATGCATTTAGTTAGTTTTATATATTAACTTAATTCATTAACAAATTTTTAAAAACAACAACTAACTTTTATGACATTCAACCAACTATGTTTACATCTTTATGTTATAATCACATTATCTACAAATTACTAGTGTTCAATCGTGCACATAATTCTGCACAACAACATAAAATTCTAATAATTCCACATAAGACCTTAAATCCCCACACATTCCCTAACTTATAATAGATGGCTGACCGAAGGCGTGGACGCTCTCGCATGAATCGTGACGAGCAGCATCAACACGATGATCCATCACGCTCTCCTCTACGAGGAGGAAATGGGAACGATGTCATGGCTCAGGCCCTCACTCAATTGACAAACCTCATACAACAGCAGACTGCTAACAACGGGAACAACAACGAAACTCATGATCGCACCTTGGAAAGATTCTTACCCTTCAACCTGCCTACCTTTGATGGGGAAACTGACGATATCAAATTCGAACTCTGGCTGGAGAGAATTGAAGGAATTTTGAACGCCTTTCAGTATACTGATGAACAACGGATATCACTAGCTACATTCCGACTCGAGGCCGCAGCTCATGACTGGTGGAGGAGTGTAAACGAGCGCTGGATGATAAAAAACTATGTAAGGACATGGGCTAACTTCCTGACCGAATTTCGAACTCAATACGTGTCAGCAGTAGCCATAGAAGCTAGACTAGACGAGTTCTACCACTTGAAGCAAGGAGCCATGACAGTCACTCAATATGAAGCCCAGTTTAACAGATTATCTAAATACGCACCCGGATTGGTAACAACTGAGGAAGACAAGATGTAAAAATTCGCTAGAGGACTGAGGCAGTCGCTTCAACAGAGCCTCTTAACTGTTCAACTAACCACACTTGCTGAAGCTGTGGAGGCAGCCACTCGGATCGAAAGCGGAATGGTAAGACTAGTTCAACAACAAAGCCGTTTATCCAACAATACCAAAAGGCCTGCTACCCGACCAACATCAAGGCCACCACAAAAGTTTAAGAGGACGGGAGCTCAGGGGAGTCCAAGCGGAGCAAAAGCACCAGTTCTCACCAAACCAACAGTGCCATGCACCCACTTTGGTAGGAAAGGGCATAAGTCAGATTTGTGTTGGAGGAAGCTCGGAAAGTGCCTATGTTGCGACAGTTCAGATCATCAAATTCGAGAATGCCCAGATATAGACCCCCGGGCGGTCAAACCAGCTACATCATCTAAGCCAAGAAACAACCGAGGGAAAGCCCCAGCACGAGTGTTTGCTCTAGCTGGCCAAGAGGCACCAGAAAACAATGATGTGGTGGAAGGTACACTCCTGATATCTAATCAACTTGCACGAACACTTATAGATCCAGGATCGTCCCACTCGTTTGTTGCACTGCATTTTTCTAAGATACTTGATAGATCGTTAGAATCCTTACCATTATGCCTAGAAGTATCTACCCTGATGGGAGTTAGTCAGCTAGCGGATAAAGTCTATTCTGCGTGTGATGTGATCATCAGTGGTAACTGTTACTCTTATGATTTAGTAGTGCTTCCAATATTGGAGTATGATGTCATCCTAGGAATGGATTAGCTGTCCAAACACTATGCGCAATTGGATTGTCATTTTAAGATAGTTAGGTTTTGCAAACCTAACAATCCAATTGTGGAATTAATTGGAGACGCTAGAGTCAACCTAGCACCTATAATACCAGCTATCACGGCTAGGAAGGCAGTTGCCAAAGGGGCAACGGGATTTTTAGCCTTCATCATTAACAAGCCCAAGAGTAAGTCGGTCATAGAAACCATACGTGTAGTATCCGAATACCCTGACATTATTCCTGAGGAATTAACTTCCTTACCACCTGATAGAGCAGTTGAATTTAATATCGAGATCATGCCTGGGAAGGAACCCATTACAAAGGCACCATTCCAAATGGCACCACTTGAGCTGCAAGATTTGAAGGTCCAACTGCAAAATCTGCTCGATGTGGGTTTCATACAACCCAGTGTATCACCATGGGGAGCTCCGGTATTGTTTGTCAAAAATAAGGACGGAACATTGAGGCTTTGCATAGATTACCGTGAACTCAACAGTGTAACAATTACAAATAAGTATCCTCTCCTGAGTATAGATGAGTTGTTGGAACAACTCCAAGGAGCTACGGTGTATTCCAAGTTCGATCTTCAACAGGATACTACCAGTTAAAGATTAAGAATGAAGATGTTCCTAAAACTGCATTCCAAATTAGATACGGCCACTACGAGTTCGTAGTGATGCCTTTTGGACTCACGAATGCTCCTGTGGCATTTATGGATTTAATGCACATAGTATTTCAACCCTATCTCGACCAATTCGTAGTAATTTTCATCGATGACATACTTGTGTACTCTAAGTCTGAAAAAGATCACGAGAGACATCTTAGACTAGTGTTAGATACACTAAGGCAGCACAAGTTGTACGCCAAATACAGCAAGTGTGAATTTTGGTTGAGGGAAGTGGCATTTCTGGGCCACATTATTTCTAGAGAAGGGATTGCAGTAGATCCATCTAAAATAACAACTATTATGGATTGGAAGAGGCCAGAAAATGTAACTGAAATCAAAAGCTTTCTTGGACTTGCGGGATACTACCGTAAATTCATCAAAGACTTCTCGAAGGTAGCAGGACCCCTCACCCGGCAAACTCAGAAACAAGTGAAGTTTGAATGGATGGATAAATGCGAGTCAAGTTTGCAGGAACTCAAGAAGAGACTTACCACCGCACCAATACTGACACTTACAGAAGGAACCCAAGGATTTGTCGTATATAGTGACGCCTCAAAGGATGGCCTCGGTGCCGTACTGATACAGAATTGTAAAGTTATCGTGTATGCTTCCAGGCAACTCAAGACGCACGATAGGAATTATCCAATAATACATGACCTCGAACTTGCTGCAATAGTATTCGCCTTAAAGAAATGGCGACATCATTTATATGGAATTGAATTCACCATGTTTACGGATCATAAAAGTCTCAAGTACATATTTTCTCAGAAGGAACTTAATCTATGACAGATAAGATGGGTAGAGCTTTTATAAGATTACCATTGTGAGATTCAACATCACCCGGGGAAAGCGAATGCCATGGCCGATGCCCTAAGTAGAAAGGCTAGAGTGGCCCGACTCATGGTCCGAGAATGGCAAGCTCTCGAGGAACTGAGCTACCTGAAACCCATTCATGAAGGTGCTCGTTTAATTTGCGCCAATCTTACAGTTAGATCGAATCTATTGGATGATATTCGATTAGCCCAAGAGAGAGATCCAAAACTTCAAGAGTTTAAGGACAATATCACTAAGGGCGAGAAACCCGAGTTTATGATTACCAAGGAGGGAATTGTAAGGTTTAAGGGATGGTTATGCATACCTCATGACGAGGAGCTCAAAGGACGGATTCTAGAAGAAGCTCATTGCTCGAGATATTAGATACACCCAGGAGGTAACAAGATGTACCGAGACTTGAAGAAACACTTTTGGTGGGTGAACATGAAGAACCAAGTGGCAGAATTCGTGGCGCGATGCCTCAAATGTCACAGAGTCAAAGCTAAACATCAGCGACCCTCAGGACTACTACAGCCACTAGAAGTCCCTGAATGGAAATGGGAAATGGTAACCATGGATTTTGTCACGGATTTTCCAACCACAAGGGGAGGCTATAACACCATTTGGGTGATCGTTGACAGATTGATGAAATCATCACATTTTGTGCCGGTTAAAAAGGACGACAGTCGGCAAAAGTTGGCTAGGATTTATATTAGATAAATCGTTCGTATCCATGGAGTACCCGCGGACATAGTATCGGACAGAGATCCTAGATTCGTATCTCGTTTTTGGAAAGTATTTTCATAAGGAATTAGGAACTTCCTTAAGCTTCAGCACAAGTGCGCATCCCCAGATCGATGGGCAATCTGAGCGAGCCATTCAAACACTTGAAGATATGCTACGTGCCTACGTACTAGACTTTCAAGGAAATTGGGATTATCGTCTACCATTGGCCGATTTTACATACAACAACAGTTACCAAGCGACAATCAGAATGGCACCTTACGAAGCTCTGTATGGGAGGAAGTGTTGATCCCTGCTCCATTGGGAAATTGATGACCATTGGATGCTGAAGACTCAACGAACATAACCTTCAGTAATGAGTACACATTTGGTGAAGGAGGTCGTAGATAAATTACGACTAATCAAGGATAGGATCCACACAGTGCAGAGCAGACAGAAGATTTACGCCAACCAATGTCGAAAGGATCTAGAATTTGAAGTAGGAGATCAAGTCTTCCTAAGGCTAACCCCACGAAAGAGTTTAATAGCGTCAAGGAAAGGAGGAAAGATGGGTCCCCGATACGTCGGACCATTCAAAATCACGGAAAGAATCGGACGATCGGTATACCGGATGGAGTTACCATACAATCTGGCTGGAATGCATGACGTTTTCCATGTCTCGAGGTTAAAGATGTATCATCCATACCCGACGCACATTCTTACTTCTGACATCCCGCCGATCAAAGATAACTTGTCTTATGAAGAGAAGCCAATCAAGATCCTCGACCGGCAACTACGTGATTTAAGGAAGAAGCGAATTCCCTTAGTCAAGGTTGTCTGGTCGAATCACAACAGAGAGGAAGATGCTACGTGGGAGACTGACGAAGAGATGAAGAAATCTTATCCCGAACTATTTGAGAAGGAATTTGGGGACCAAATTCTTTGTAGGAGGGGAGGATGTAAAACCCCACAAAAAAATCTTGTAAGTATTAGACTTAGTATATATAGTTGTAAGATATCATCTCATTGTTATTAATAAATTTTGTTACGAACCCCTTGATATTTCGATCGATTAATTGTTAATCGCCTAAATTTAAATTTAATTAAATATTTAGCATACATATTAATTAAATAACATACTAAAATAACTAATGGGCCAAGACCTTAAATATAAACTTAATAGATTGGGCTCAACCCAACATACTTTACAACTAACTAACTAGCCCAACCCAACTAATTAAATTACCAACTATTACAATTATAATCATACTCTTAAATTAACAAAAAAAAAAATATGACACACACACATATGGGCGGCTAAGGGGGGGAAAAAGAGGAGGAATTCTAGAGTCTTCATGCAAGACTCTTGACACATGTTCCCATTTCACTTCCCAACCCTCATTATCCTAACTTTAAATACTTACACACTAACCTAACCACCCTTTACACTTACTACAACAACAAAAAATCTGCATTGAGAGACTAGAGAGAGAGAGAGAGAGGTGAGGGCCGAACCAAGACAAAGGAGGAAGAATAAGAAAATTCAAGCAAAAAAAAATAGGTAATTTTTTTCCCACATTTCCTTTTGTAAATTATAGTTACTACCATCCTAATCTAACTAAATCTTAAAACATGCAAAAAAAACATACATCTTAGATGCATTAATCGGCCGAATCATATAGAGTAAGAGGAGAGATCGTTTTTCCACTTACATGACCTAGAATCGACTACTTTCGGCAAGAATCGAGGTGGGTGAAACTCTTTCAAGCTCTTAAATTAATAACTCTTATTTTTGCTTGTGATGCATATTATAAATCTGAAAGTTATTCGTATATAATATCGCGAAATTTGTGAAAAACTTCATGTTAGAATTTATGCTATAAAATTTGTATTAAAAATATATATATCGTTTTCTTCATGAACTATGATTCTAAAGTTATGAAAAATATAGAGCATGCACTCATCTGAATTTCTTATATGAAGGCATGTTTTAAAGATGTATTATATCATTATATTAACATGCAATACGATTTTAGTGAATTTAAATGACATCCGATTTGGTAGTCGTATTCCGATTATGTGAAAAAAATGAAATTTCATGACTTCTTCATACTTTCTTGTAAACTTTATCAAAAAATTGGAACTTGTGTTAAATGACTAAGAATATGGTATGTGGATAAATTATTTGTGGCCAGAATAGGACTTGAAACGAGTAAACAAAACTCTTGGGCATAATTCGTAATTTCTTAAAGTTTGGGTACTAAACTGAAATTTACTAAAATAAAATATTCTGGACCTTGGACAGTACATATTATATCATGTATGGTCTGTTCGTAAGTTTTCAAGTAATTCGGAGTTCGATATCTAAACTTATTAGTCATATCGCAATTTTAAAATAATTCCGGGGTCAAAATGCAAGAATTCAAAACTTCTGGACCAAGTCCGAAAATTTCTAGAATTTTCACAAATATGGAATTCTAGGTTCATCATGAGGCATCTCGTAAAATTTTGTTAAATTCCAAGATAAATTCATAGCTCTATAAGCCTTAGAACGATTTTCTTATGTTTTGGGGCGATACCGTAATTTCTGAAAATTTCAGTCCAGAAGCTGGAAATTTCTGAATTTTCCCTTAAATATGGAGTCGAGGAAGTATTTTTGGCTTCCTCATAAATTTTCATAACCATCCGATTTCGTTTCATACTTCAAACGCTTAGGCTCGAACCTAAGGGTAAAAACGTCCTTTCAACCTATTTCAGAAAACCCTCGTTTTGTTTCGTCGAACCTACCCATTTAATATATCTGACATAAACCCAACAAACCGTTAATAAAATTTTGAGACTATTTCCAAATTATATACAAGTCATATCCCGTATTATCGTGACACAGATATATGTAACCATATTCCATACTTAATCAAAAGACGCTATTAACCTCAGTGACCGAATGTTTACGTGATACTTTTTAAATGCGTCAATTTGATAACTATGATTGTCCGGGAACTAAGTGCTATACAAACAAAGTGCCACGGATGGGTCCGCCTCTAACTTTATCGGGACAAAGTGCCACGTCGACGGACGGGGGCCACCTCTTGAGCTTATACGAAACAAGGAGCCAACCTACAATCCGGGGGACACCTCTTGAGTTGTAGGGGCCACCTCTAGAGTCTCCAATCGAGTCGGGATGGTTCGACCTAGTATTGGATCGAGCAGCACTGCTGCGGTTCATGAACGAGGCTATCGTTGTTTCCTATTCCCATAACCGAGGAACGGATTGTTCCGAGGCCCTTGGGTCGTAGACTTGGGTTATAATCGCGATTATGGTGTTATCCGGGTATTGACCCACATTTAAGAACATAGCGAGCCGAGATAAGATATAAGGAAGCACACGCTAAGTGTGAGAGCGAAGGCTCAGCTATTGGGGCGACAGTCCAAATCTTGGGGCGATGGCCTATATTGCTAGGAGTAATAAGGAGAGTCTAGAATCCAAAGTCCACATCGGCATGATTCGAAACTAGATTGAATGATTGACTGATTGACTGACTCCTTGACTTGACATCCGTCCACAGGGACAGGATTATAATATTACAACTACATAATGATTATTGTTTTATAAAATTCCGATGTAATTGTAACTGTTTCCACTTTCTCATAATTGATAAAATCATGCATCACTTAAAAAATTTCAAAGAAAAGAGCCACACTTGCACACGATCACCCACTCACTGAGACCTTTGTCTCACCCAACCGTTTTTCCTTCTAAAACCAGAGCATGAGCCACCAGTCGGAGATGAAGAAGTTTTCGAGGAAAAGACAGAATAGAAGACTGCCATCAAGACTTAGAATTTCTGTTGTTATCCCAACTTGTAATAGTTAATTATGTTTCGTACTTAACTCACTTTGTATTTTTCCACTGCAAACTTATGAACAGTGTAATTTTGATTATCAGCTTTTGTCACAACGAATCTTAGAACATCGGGTTAAGATTGTTGTTTTGAAATATTATCCAATCGTTAGTTTGCTTCTGCTATTTATTGTTGCACTTTGATTGATTGATCGACCGATGCGTCGCGCCCTCGTCCTTCCCGATGTTAGGGCGTGACATGTTGTCCTGATATGATTGTTGATCGGTGGAAATATTTAGTGCACGTATGAATGTTTTGTCCACCCGGGAACGGTTCCGCAGAACTCTGGATTCGATGCCAAGGGCATGGCCGTGAGCTACTTTTTGTATTGTTATTTTTGGCGGTGCTACGTGGTAATACGTGATTACCTTATGTGTTGATTATTGGTAAAGATGTTGTTTCCGAGGAATTTGATATTCTGGGATATTGTTTTGCAAATGATTTCAAAATGAGACGGTTAAGGTCTTTTGTTTACAGATTTGTTAGAACAGCCCGAGGTACCAAGAGTACTTTCAAAATTTTATTTCGAAAAGTTATACAGATTCAAAGATTTTCAAATGATATTATTTAAACGGATACCTAGTGGAGTTTTTTTTAAAAAGAATGTTAACAATGAGTGGCTGGTATATATAATGGTCGCTAATTCTTTGTTGATATGGTCATATGATACGTGAGTTATGATCGCAAGTTTCAATTGTTACATTTGTAATTTTTGTATTCGTGTAATTACCCGGAGTGAATATTTATATCTTGTTACCATTTGTCGCCTTATGTGGATGCGTTGTGCTGGTTTGGCATTTTAGTATATTGTGTTTGCAATGCCTTGTTCCGTTGTGCCTTATGGTTTGTATGATGTTTTCTGGCCTCGGAGTTAAATCATAATGTACATGATTTACATTCGTTATTGGTATAACTGGGAACCGAGCAAACTAGGACAAGGATACAAGTTATCTACGGTGTTCGGTATCATTCGATCATTGGAGAATATGAGATATGAAATATGATAAGGAGGTCTCGTGGTGAATGACAACGAGTGGGTATGGATATGACCGTGAGATTTTTTTTCTCTTTGTGATGTTGGAGTTTTTTTTTAAATATTTTGAAAACCTATGATTTGACATCATGTGGACAAATACCCACGTACTTCAATGAAAAATAAACTTCCAATCAAATATTTTGGTAGAAGAGGAAAGACCCCAGTTTTTATACTTGGATTCCAAGTAACATTTCCAATTGTATATGACATCTTCAAAAATTTTAATTTTTTCAAACTTGACTTTCAAAACCGAGATGTGAATATAAAATTTCCTCTTCTAAAAGGGACAATGTTGTTGAGTTTTAGGTGAAATATGATTCGCCTTCTTTTTCAAAAGTTTTGTTTACATGGAGTGTACGCAGTATCAATATTAATACTTATGGCGATAATGCCGATTTCATAATTCATGTGATGGTATGAATGTCCAGTCATATTGTTTATGTGCATAATATTCCCGTCCTTGTTCAGAGATGAGAATGTGGTTATTCAAGTTAACGCTCTTTGAATTGTAATGGTTTCATGACCAATATAGTGTCGTTTACATGTGAAGCGAGAGCGCTCAGACTCGTGTATGGTATGCATGCTCTACGGATTTTATATTGGGGTTACCAACACTATTTTGGATCATTCAGAAACGATAGCTGAGTTTTGTAATTAAGCAACATCCTATGATAACTTTCGATTGTAAGCTTTCTGAAGTTGGGAGTACCACTTCAGAGTTTTATATTGTGCCTTGTGTGGATACGTGGGGTGTTAATATATCGCGAAGTTGCTGCTAAGGTGTCTGTAGAGCGAATTCCTATTTCCACTCGAGGAGAGCCAAGCAGTAGTAAATGAAGATTCTGAGAGTCGTTAGTCGGGATCGAGCTCGGCGTACAGATTCAATAATCAATGCTCTGCTCAGTTGATCCATTTCCTTGTATCACGAATGAATGTTCATAGGAGTTGCGTAGCAAAAGCTATATTTCTTCTACCCTCATATTTTGGGGTAAATGTGATAGTCATTCTAGAGTAATCTAGAGATGCTACAATGTTGTCGCGTGAATATCGAACTCCGTTGATCTAGTCCGTAATGGTTGATTGTTTCCACAAGTTCATTGTAACATATTCAATCGTGTTATGCACTTGCACAATAAGTTTGGACGCAAAACGTTTTTTTTCAGATGTTCGGGCCATTTTGCAATTTTCATAAACTTTGGGGCATTTACTTTCAGCCTCATATGCTTCCTATTTGACTTGTTATGTTTGCATGTATGTTTATCGCCTCGACTCGTGTATCAAGTGCTTACTTAGTCAGTTCATCGTATTTCGAGGAATTTTGTGTTTACAGATTTTTCGTGGCTTTTCGGAGCTGAGCATAGTGTTTGTTTCATTTTGTTTGGCTGCCACCCTTCATTTTAAGTTTCGGAACGAAACTTTTTTTTAGTGGGTAGAATATAATACTCGTACTTTCCATTTCAACATTTTCGATTCTAGTGACTTGCTTGTGTTCATTGACACATTTTGGACATGTTTTGTTCAGCACATTTCGTCATTCAAGCAAGTTGTGATATTGTTTCGGATTAATCAACGTATTAGTTCGAATTTGTAAAATCACCATCAATTCTTGGAAACTCTAAACGTTCTGAATCTTTGTAATTTCCATTGGTTCAAATGGTTAGTCAATTGGAGTCCGGACGAAGGAGTTATTGTTGAATAGCAAAGACTATACTGTTAGCTTATAGAGTATAATTAGCGCACGCTAATGCATTGATTAGCGCGAGCTAACGTGATCGGACAGAGGCTCGACTACATTTTTACCTATGTAGTGCACACTAACCTTACCGTAGCGAACGCTAAGCCTGTGTCAGTATAAATAGGACAGCAGGGTCAACTCTCGCCATTTCCACTCTCATTTCCTTTCTCTGGCGATTTGGGCAATCCAGGACGTATGCAAGGGTAGATTCTGGCTATATATCACCATACATCAATATTTTTGAGTTCCTAGTTCGAGGTTAGCAACATCTAATCATCTTTTACCGTTCTAATATGTAATACCCGGTTGTAATTCATTCATTTTCATTCAGTAATTATCAGTCTGTAATTGTCACTCAGTAATTTTCACTCATTAATAATCACTCATCATTCATGACTCATTCGTTCGCATTCACTATTGGCATGTTGTAACCGTATATCAGTTACCGATCGTCATTTCATCTCCGTTTATAGACCGAGACGGGAGTATTATCATTTTCATCGTGATTGGTAGTCATATACTGAGAGTATCATCTTTGGCATGTGTTGGACTTGTTCACTTTCTCATTCATATGATATGTCGGATCATTCATCAGTCGTAGCGAGGAATCGGAGTTATCGGATTTTTCACCTTGTCCAGCATTGAGTTACGGCCGTAAGGATTGTAGGTTACGGCCGTAACAAGTGTTCGTTGTTTTCAGGCCTTTTTGGACGAATGGGAGTTACGGCCGTAAGGTCTTGTATTACGGCCGTAAGTTGAGCAGGTACGGCCGTAAGGCTTGACCGGTTACGGCCGTACGTGTCCAGCAGGCTGCCCAGGCATTTTTTGCCGAGGGCGAGTTACGGACGTAAGAAGGGGAGGATACGGCCGTAAGTGGTGTTCGTAAATTTCAGGTGTTGTCGGGCAAGGGGAACTTACGGCCGTAAGGTTTGCGGCATACGGCCGTAAGTCAAGGAAGGTACGGCCGTAAGGCTTGGCCGGATACGGCCGTATCATCCGAGTTACACCCGTAAGGTGTGCGGGTACGGCCATAAGGATGTCGGCCGATGTTTTTGACGAAGGCGAGTTACGCCCGTAACTCAGGAGCGGTTCTGGCCGTAGTAAGTCATCGGCGAGATTTTGGACGAAGCGAGTTACGGCCGTCTGAGTTGGCGATTCTGGCCGTAAGGCCGTTGACCTGGAATGTTACGGCCGTAAGAGGGCCGAGTTACGGCCGTAACTTCCGGCATTATATAAGGAGTTGGCCGGGACATTTTTCCTCATTTCTTCATTCTCCAACTTTTATCCGAGAGAGAGGGTTGAGGGAGAGATTTTCCATCACTTAATCATTTGAGTGTGTAATTTTCATCATCTTCATTCATTTGGGAAGCTTGGATGCTCGATTTAACTCGTGTTCTTTGGATCGAAGTGGTTGGATCTTCAAGAGGTAATTTCTTCAACATCTTGGATTTCGATTTTGTGTTGAGATATGATGTTTTGGACGCGATAATCATGTTATATGAAGGGATATGCATATGATTATGAGTTGTATATAGATTCATTGGATTATTGAGGGATTATTCAAGAACACTTTGAATATCGAGTTGGATTTGGGGATTTTCGATTAATTATCGTTATAATCACGTTTTCGGATATTCATTTTGGATTATTGATCATTGGAAGTTGTTTTGTTGGTTTGAAACACTTCTTGGGGGTTTTGATGTTGGTATTATCGCGGTTTGGTTGTAATCAATCGTAGTTGGCCACAAAGTGTTCGATATAATGCCCCAATGACCTAGGTTTAATCGTATCGATGTTTTGAGTTCGTTATATTCGTGTTTGATTCGTATATTGAACGGATTGTTGGTAATTGTATTGATTCAAGGTTGTTCGAGCGACCGACACTTCATTGAGGACATTTGTTCGTGGAAGGACATTCTTCATCGGTATTGGGTAAGTTAATTCTTACTCGGTTAAAAGGATATTCATTCGTTTTGTTGTTGATCATTCATAATCATAACTCATTCTTCATTGTATTAATCATATTGAGACTTGTAATTATCGAATAATCAATTCATTAGCGAGGAACGGCGGTTCCAATCATTTCATTGAAACTATTAATCACTTCATTATCACTTTCATATCGGTGAGTCATTCTTGACTTTGTCAGATTATTATTATTCATTGATATTCATTATGGTCATTCTCGTTCATATGACCTTCTGGGTTCATATTTTGTGGCCGGGTGCGGATGTGTGGAATTTTTAGTTGGGCACATGATGGCCATGTATTGGGAGTGATACATTGGACTGTGCACACGGTAACGATTACCTCTGTGAGACTAATTAGGTACAAGGACGGGTGTGTCCGGTCATCCGTCTTGTACACTTGCATAGAACACTACGGGCGTACTATGATACTCCTCTTCAGCGTAATTCATAACTAAGGATATTTCATAACTTCAGATATATCATGATTGTGTAATTTCAACCCTTGAGGATTGTTGTTCTGTGTAACTGACCCCGTTTGGGGAATTCTGTTTTCAGGTCACGGCAAGGCAAAGGCACGGGAAGAGCATGCTGACGGTGAGGAGTCCTAGTGATACTAGTAGGGGGCCCCAGTTATTCCGTTTGTTTCAGTCATTTCAGTCATTCCCGTCATTTGTATTTTCCGCTGCAAATTCCGTTTGAGATGTTTAATTGTTTAGGGTGGTGTATTTTATCTCCATATAAAATATACTAGTATTCAGTTTTGTCCTGGTGTGTTGTACTTAAACTCATCATAGGAGTACTTGGTAATATAATGTGGTTCGGTACTATAATTATATTATTTAATTCATCATTTTCATTTGCCTGGTGGGTCCCAGTCGGGGATTCACGGCACTGTAATATCCGCCTAGTTTGGGCTGTTACAGAGTTGGTATCAGAGCGTGGTTTTGAATACTACCCTCCAAGTCATGTCTCATTTGAAATCATCGTCATCGGACTAGTATCATTGGACTTTCGCGTCACGTGTGACCTGTGTAAATGCCGAGCCAATCAGACCAAGAACTGTAAGATTTCTAACGCCATGGTATAATTTCTGGCAAGAATCATTCATTCATAATTCATCAGTTAACAATCCTCAACCATCATTTTCATTCGACCAGGACGGTCATGTTAACTCGTTAATCACTCAATTCATTTCATTATTCAGTTGTTGATCAGGAAGATCAAATCATTAATCATGTTAACTTGTTCAAGATAATCTTGTCACCTCAGTTAATCATTCATGTAATCACTGTGTTAGAGCGCGTATGCTCATTTTCATCATCTCATGTCATAATCATAACGTGATATTCATGCGGGAAACATAATCATCATGTGACTTTCCTACTTCAGTATGGAGAGGGCAAGAAGAGGACGTGGAGGAAGAGGCCGTGGAGCGGGCCGAATCCCGAGAACTCGTGTGAATACACGTGCAAACGCGAGAAATAATGCTAGTTCATCGAGCAGCGACGCTGCCACTCATTCACCTGGACGCGATCATTCACTAACGGGGAGTCGTACCCGGGACACGGCTCAATCAGAAGGTGTCCGGGTTGACCCACTCGCTTTTATGCAGGGCATGATGGCCCAAATGACCCAGATGGCACAGCTGATGGAGACGATGCATAACCCCGTCAATCAAAATCAACAGGCTCCTCTGCCGCCACCTCAGAGGCAAGAGAGGAATGTGAGCAATATCATCGGAGACATCTCTCGCCAGAGGCCACCTACTTTTGAGGGCTCGTCTGAGCCGGCAGATATTATTCATTGGCTCAAGCATTTCGAGAAGTTGTTTGCTATGGTAGAGTGTCCCGAAGGACACAAAGTTTCTGTTGCGGCTTACTACCTGGGCAAGAGCGCACATTCTTGGTGGTTGTCGTTGAAGCCCACCGAAGGATCATGTACTTAGGATCAGTTCAAAACTCTCATGATGGAGAGGTATTATCCGGCCCCGCTCAGGGAGGACAAACTGTCAGAATTACTCACCCCCGACCCCTCAGCAGACGAGGATGTTCTCGCCATTGCTGAGAAATTTCAGGAACTTCTTCCGTTCGCCTCATCTATCATTCATTCCGAGGCAGATAAGATTAAGTATTTCAGCAAGAGGCTGAAACCCCGTATGAGACTACAGTTGCTTAATCATAATTGCACCACGTTGGCTGAATTCATTGAGAAAGCTCTTACCTACGAGCTTATTGCTAAGGAGATTGCTAAGCAGCAACCTTCATCTGCTAGCAAGAAGTCCAAGAACCGTGTCGATCGGCGGCGGTGTGCCACTTTCAAGAAACCTCGTGCGGGCTCTGCTTTTTCCGAGCGACCTCCTGTGACATCTAAACCCACGGAATCTCAGTCACGAGCGGCCAGTTCGGCCATCACGTGTCATAACTGTGGAATTGTTGGGCATAAGGCCTGTTTTTGCCGTAGGGACTCCAAACCTACTCAGACGTCATCTCAGGCCCCTAAGCAGTCAGCCGTTCAGAATCAGGCCACTCAATCAGCGTCGTTAAAAGCAGCGAGGAGCGACTAAAGGTGGAGCCTATAGCCCAGAACAAGAGCGTCAAGGTCTGGGACTAGCAAGCCCCGGATTTATGAGATGAAGAAGACCGATGATCCAGAGGCCCGAATGATCTCAGGTACACTCGATATTCTATCTCAACCTGTGTGTACCCTTTTTGATACTGGTGCATCGCATTCATTGATTTCCGAGTCATGTTTGAGTAGACTACGTCTGGGTAGTGCTACTAGTTGTGAGCCTTATGTCATTGGCCTACCTGATGGTAGACGAATTATCGGTAATCGTGAGATTCAGAATTGTCCGATTCAGTTTCATGGTCGAGTATTGCCAGAAGACCTAATCGTAGTAGATTTACCGAGGGACGACGTCATCTTGGGTATTAATTAGATGGATCGTCATGATGCCATCATTAGTGTCCGTAAGCGTATGATCACTATCATTTCAGACGATGGGGTTGAATGTGTATTTCAGGGAGGTAATCCCGGCTGTTCTGGTAAGGTCATTAATTTGATGAAAGCAGTGAGATTACTCAGTCAGGGATGTGTTGGTTATTGGTGCTACATGACCAAAACCGAGAAATCATCACTAATGTTGACGGATATTCCGGTAGTGAGGGAGTATGCCGACGTTTTTCCAGACGAGTTACCTGGTTTGCCTCCACAGAGAGATGTGGAATTTACGATTGAGTTGGAGCCTGGTACGTCTCCGATATCAAAGGCAACGTACCGGATGGCCCCGACCGAAATGCAGGAATTAAAGAACCAACTTGAGGAGTTGTTCGAGAAGGGTTATATCCGACCGAGTGGGTCTCCATGGGGAGCACTAGTGTTGTTTGTCAAAAAGAAGGATGGTTCGTTCCGTTTGTGTATTGATTACCGGGAATTGAATCGGGTGACGATCAAGAATAAGTATCCCTTACCCCGTATTGATGATCTCTTAGATCAACTTCAGGGAGCTTCAGTATTTTCCAAGATCGACTTAAGATCTGGATATCACCAGTTGCGGATTCGAGAGTCGGATATCGCGAGGACGGCATTTCGAACACGCTATGGTCATTATGAGTTCGTAGTTATGCCGTTCGGGCTAACTAATGCACCTGCGGTATTCATGGAGTTAATGAATCGGGTTTTCATCGACTTTTTAGATCAGTTTGTTGTTGTCTTCATCGATGACATTTTGATTTATTCTCGTGACCGAGAGGAACACGAGGTTCATCTTCATCAGGTTCTCGACGTGTTGAGATGAGAACAACTTTATGGAAAGTTTTCCAAATGTGAGTTCTGGATGTCCGAAGTGAATTTTCTCGGACATGTAATTTCATTAGACGGAGTTCGTGTCGACCCTCAGAAGACAGAGGCTATCCGAGATTGGTTACCTCCGAAGAATGTTAAAGAAATCCGAAGTTTTCTCGGATTAGCGGGTTATTATCGGCGATTTGTGGAGGGATTTTCTAGAATCGCTCAACCCTTGACGAACCTTTTGCGAAAAGATAAGAAATACACGTGGTCCGACGCGTGTCAGTGGAGTTTTGAGGAACTCAAGAGCCGGTTAATGTCAGCACTTGTACTTTCCTTGCCGCAAGGGACGGAGGGATTTGTGGTTTATAGTGATGCGTCCGGACGAGTGCAGGATGTGTACTCATGCAGAATGGGAAGGTTATTGCTTATGCTTCACGGCAATTGAGACCTTACGAGGTTAATTATCCGACTCACGACCTGGAGCTAGCAGCCGTGGTGTTCGCATTGAAGATTTGGCGTCATTATCTTTATGGCGTTACTTGTCAAATATTCACCGATCATAAGAGTTTAAAGTATATATTTACTCAGAAGGAGTTAAATATGCGACAGAGGCGGTGGTTAGAACTAATCAAAGATTATGATATCGAGATCCTTTACCACCCAGGCAAGGCGAACGTTGTCGCCGACGCCTTAAGTCGTGAGTCCGTTCAGGAGCAGATGCTTGCTCGTTTAACAGTTCAGAAGGAGCTTCAACAGGAATTCCTTAGACCCTAGATCGAGGTCTGGCTTCAGCGAGTTCAGGGACAGCTTTGTATGTTAGAGATTTCATCGTCACTTGAGGAGGAAATCAGGGAGAATCAAGGTTCAGACCCAGCATTGTTGCGCATCCATGAGGATGTGGCTCAGGGGAAAGCCCCTGGATTCGTGGTCCACGAGGATGGACTCTTGAGATTTAAGAATCGGTTGTGCGTACCGGAGAATGACGAGTTGAAAAACTCGATTTTGAAAGAAGCTCATGCTACCCCTTATTCTGTTCATCCGGGGTCCAACAAGATGTACAAGGACTTGAAACAAAATTACTGGTGGAGTAATATGAAGCGAGAAGTCTCAGAATTTGTTTCGAGATGCTTAACCTGTCAACAAGTTAAGATTGAACATCAGCGACCGGCGGGTATGATGAAACCTCTCCCTATTCCAGAGTGGAAGTGGGAAGACATTTCTATGGATTTCATCACGAGTTTGCCGACGAGTCGTCGTGGCATGAATACGATCTGGGTGATTGTGGACCGCTTAACTAAATCAGCTCATTTTCTTGAGATCAAGGATACATGGGGTCCCGAGAGACTTGCCCAGCTGTTCATCAAAGAGATAGTGAAACTTCATGGTACTCCTAAATGTATCGTTTCCGATCGTGACGGACGGTTTGTGTCTCATTTTTGGAAATCAGTTCATCGTGCTATGGGAACTCAGCTTAATCTCAGTACTGCCTTTCATCCTCAGTCCGACGGGCAATCAGAGAGGACTATTCAGACATTAGAGGAGATGTTGAGGGCATGCGTCCTCGATTGGAAAGACGATTGGGAAGACGATTAGAAGCCCAACTACCATTGATCGAGTTCACGTATAATAATAGTTGGCATGCTTCCATTAAGATGGCACCTTATTGTAATATCCGGATTTATTACGGTGTATTTCATCTGTATTCAAACCCTGTATTATTCGGATTTGTGGTTTTGATTATTGGAGTATGATATTTCTTGCATTGAGATCATTGTACATAAGTATAGAAGCATGCAAAATTTCTCATGCAAACTCGTGATAGCGCACGCTAAGAATGTATCTTAACGCGTGCTATCGGGCTGCTATTAGCGCACGCTATGCAGATAGGAGTTGCGTGCGCTAAGAATTCAATTATTGAGCGGGACGGCTAGCACATGCGCCAGCCGGGACATGGGTCCGGATAAGATTCTCGCGGACGAACCTGGACAGTTCTGAAGTCAACTATTATTAGCGCACGCTAAGGAAAGCTTAGTAGCGTGGGCTAACTTGTTAAAATGCAGAATATTATAAATGGGACAACAACCCGTTTTGGCTTACATTTTACTCATCCATTCTTCATTCCTGAGAGACCAGAGAGCTGTAATAATACTTCTATACACTTAGAACACATCTTGTTGGTCTTTGTATATTGGTTATCACTTGGGAGTAACCATTGAAGTGGAATAGCACCTTGGAGTGGCATACAACTAACCGGAGTTGGATTCTACCTTACGGTTCAGTGATTTTCATCATATTAAGGTATGTTCAACCTATCTCCAGACTTAGAGTTGGATTCTAAAGAATTAGATGATCATAGTAACGAGATATTGATTTTCATATGTGATTTATCCAAAGTACATCATGTTTGGAATATTGAGATGAATAAGCCTTAAGTACCTTGATTATGATCATCATGATTCGATTCTTATTACATTGAATATGTATAGGAAGCTTCTATCATTGGTAATCCGAATCTAGTAGATGACTTCATAGAAATCTTGGACTTGACTTTAACATCATTGTTGTTAGATAAATCTAAAGGATTGATCATGGAAGGATTTATCTAGTATAGATGGAACGTTTAACAACTTCAGCATGATAATATTGATTGATATAAAGGTGTTGATATCAACCGTTAAGCCTTTCGAATTGCCGTATGAAGATTTGTAGTCGAAATGGAATATGGTTTTACAACGGTATGCATATCCTTGAATCTGAAGTTGTTGCTATCCGTAAGATCATTCATAATCGTATGAACATGATATTCATGGAGGTAACATGAATTATCACGGAAGATTTCATTGTTTTGATCATGATGAGAACAGTTTACTGCCCAGCAGTAAACTGCCATGCATAGATAGCGCACGCTAAGCTATGAAGATTAACGTGCGCTATCGAACACGAGTTAGCGTACGCTACGTTTGGTACGTAATGTACGCTAAGACATCAGACGAGTCAGTTGAGTGATCAGTGAAGTACTAACCATGCATAGTTAGCGTACGCTAGGCTTTGTTGTTTGCGTACGCTATCGAGCAGACTTAACGCACGCTACACAGAGTACTTAGCGTGCGCTAAGCAGTTCAGGCAGATTGCATTTTATGAACTTTTGGCCGTAAATCGAATTGTTAAAAATTCGTACGACGTGAGATAAATCCTATATCATTTCTTTTGTTAAGGTCTGATCTTGTTGCGTGATTGATTGAGGAGGACGACCTTCGAGTGTTCGTTTTCGTGGAAGTATTGTTCTTGTCTTCAAATCGAGGCAAGTACCTTAATTGTTTTATGTATTGTTGTTATACATATTGTCGTGCATGTATGTCGTTATTGTATGTCCACCTCGTGTTGGTCCAACGGGATCATCGGGGGATCTATGCTAGCGTGCGCTGGATCATCGGACGGGTTTTTCCACCACGAGTTGGTCTGACGGGATCATCGTGGGTTCTAGGCAGTGAACGTTGGATCGACGAAATTACCATTTGTATGTTATGATATCATGTTGTGATTATCAGTTGTGTATGTCATTTATGAGTTTCTCGTAGGAGAAGACTCGTTGGTATTTTGTCGTTTACGTTATTATTCTTCGTGAGATATGAATAATATGTTGTGGTACTTGTACTAGCATCGTTGTGCTAACCCCTTCGGGGGTGAACATTTTGTTTGTGTTCAGGATCCAGGAGAGCGGGGAAACAACCACTGAAGCTGCATGACGACGAGGGTGCAGAGTGATGTTCTGGCCGGGTTTATTTATCTGTTGTTTATTCGTTATTTCAATAAGTACTCGAGTACGAAGTCATTTGTGATGGATTTGAATTTGGTGATGTATTATTGAGTTCCTGTTGAACAATTGTACTTTCAGTATTTGGTAAGAACTGTTGTATCTTAATTCTGTTATTTCCATTCGTCAGTACCTTTTAATATCTGTTCAATTCTCCAGCCTTGTAAATCCTTATGTAAAGGATTTACGGCGCTGTAATATTCCTGAATATATCGGGGGTGTTACAGAATATGGTATCAGAGCTAAGATTATGGATATCTTGGCCATTGGGTTAAAATAGGGGTCATTTATGTCTTTTGAGGTAACCGGCCGTGAACGACATCACTGCACTGCCTAGGTCATCATGCGAACGGTGGTTGTAAGTTCCAAGACTCTATCTCGTTCTTTACATGTTGTGTCTCTTTATACTCAAATATTAGAACGATGTTGTTTCCTGTATATTGAGTATTTATGCTTACAGTATGTTGAGAGGCGGACGTGGACGTGGTCGCGGTCGTGGACGCGGGCGAAGAAATGCTGAAAGGGAAGCGTCGCCTTCTAATCAGGCCAGTCATAGCTCAGGCGAGCCGCAACAATCTATTAATAACGAACCAGATCCTGCTGTACCATAGATCCTTCGTCAAGTGGTGAACCAAATGACTCAGTTCGCCCAAGTCGTGGACCGAATGCAAGTAGCGGTGGGACTACAGCAGGGAGAGAGACAGCAAGGGATTCCAGACATGGGAAATCGAGGTGACCGGTGGCTGCAAGAGGTGGCGAAGATGCAAACACCCAAATTCGACGGTATTTCTGAGACTCCCACCTGGGATCATTGATTGAAAGAACTGGAGAAAATCTTTGCCGGAATTAAGCGCCTGCAATGGAGAGCCTCTATCGCTCAATATTTTACGATAGGGAAGCGTCCGAATGGTGGGAAGCCATCCGGCTGTAGACCATGGTGCCGATTGGACAGAGTTTAGATTGATGATGGAAGCTCGATTGCCTCGTCTGTGAGGGAAGCCAAAGTTTGGGAGTTTTTCTCCGCTCGGCCTTCCGATGTGCCGTATCCTGCAATTAAGACGTTTAACCAAAGTGGCATTTGTTTGACATCTGGTCAGAACAGATGCAGAAATGATGATCCATTTCGATATGAGGATGAAACCAGAAATCCAGAGGTACATGTCCGGATTTGAATGTACCACACTCCGTCAATACCAGGATAAGGCGTTGGCGTATGAGATCAAGGAAGCAGCTATGGAGAAATTTTCGGAGTCCAAGAAACAGAAAGTCTCTGGTACTTTTACAGAGCACAAGAACAGCGGGCCCCGTAAGGCCCAGTCATCCTTTCACTCTTTCAAGAAACCTCCGCACCCAGTTAAGAGCGGAAAGAACTTCGGAGTGACATCAACTATTACTGATGTTACCAGGAAATGCTTTAACTGCGCCCAGACGGGGCACTATCGACGGAATTGCCCCCTTCCTGCCGTGACTTGTTTTGATTGTGGACGAGAGGGACATCGGGCGGTGTTTTGTGAAGAGGCTGCAAAGTCTTTAGAGCCCGTACACCACGGCCCGTCGAGAAGGAAGCCAGTATCCAACAAACGCAGCAAAGTGTTCAGATGACTCAGAAAATAGGCCGCGGACGAGTCAGAGTACAATGGGACCGAAAGGGGAAATCAAGTGACGGATCTGCTCCCCACGTGCATGCGAGATGAGGAGGACAGACGATCGAGATCTTCTGTCGCATCAGTCTTGTCAGATCCTTTCCCAGCCAGTTAGCGTTTTATTCGATACAGGAGCTACACATTCTTTTATATCCTTGTCTTGTGTTAATCGTTTGAATATTTCCGGTTTTCATACTTGTGAACCTTACGTTGTTGGTTTACCGAGTGGAGAGAGGATTGTCGGAAACTTAGAAACTAGAAATTTCCCTATATCATTTGGAGGCAGAGAGTGGCTTTCAAATCTGATCGTGATAGAAATGCAAGGAGACGACCTGATACTCGGAGACGATTGGCTTAATCGATATGGAGCAATTGTGAACTACCGAAGGAGCAATATCTCGCTGATCGCTGACGATGGTTCCGAAATATTGTTCGAGGGGTGGAAACCGGGAAGCTCAGGAAAATTGATCAAAGCGATGAAAGCTGTCAGATTGTTGAAACAGGGCTGTATCGGGTACTGGTGTTATGCAATGAAGAAAGAAGACGAAATTGTGAAACTTTCATCCATTCCTGTTGTGAACGAATTTCCAGATGTATTTCCTGACGAGTTACCTGGACTACCTCCACGAAGGGATGTAGAATTTACCATTGAGCTGGAACCCGGAGCTACACCAATTTCTAAGGCGTCGTATCGTATGGCACCTACTGAGATGTACGAACTAAAGAAGCAGCTGGAGGAGTTACTGGACAAGGGCTATATTCAGCCAAGCGTTTCACCCTGGGAAGCGCCAGTTCTTTTTGTCCGAAAGAAGGATGGGTTGCTCCGACTGTGTATTGACTATCGAGAGCTGAACAAGATGACGATTAAGAACAAGTATCCGTTGCCCGCATTGATGATCATTTGTCCACCGCAAGGGCAATGGTATTTTCTAAAATCGATCTGAGATCAGGATATCATCAGCTGAGGATTAAGGAATCTGATGTTCCGAAATCAGCGTTCAGAACTCGCTACGGACATTATGAGTTTGTAGTAATGCCGTTTGGTCTCACTAACGCACCTGATGTATTTATGCAATTGATGAACCGTGTGTTCATTGAATTTTTGGATAAATTTGTGGTCGTGTTCATTGATGACATTCTGGTGTATTCTAAGAGCCCGGAATAACATGCGCAGCATTTGCGGATTGTATTGGAACTTTTGAGAAACGAGCAATTGTACGCCAAACTTTCTAAGTGTGAATTCTGGCCAAAGGAAGTAATGTTCCTCGGCCATGTGGTGTCAGCTAAAGGAGTCCGAGTAGATCCTCATAAAATCGAAGCAATTATGGATTGGAAGCCTCCAAAGAACGTGAAAGAAGTCCGAAGCTTCTTAGGACTTGCTGGATATTATCGTCGATTCGTGGAAGGGTTTTCTAAAATCTCCCGCCCACTTACTCGACTCCTGCAGAAAACTCAAAAGTTTGAGTGGAATGAGTTGTGTCAGATTAGCTTTGATGAATTAAAGAAGAGATTGACGACGGCACCGATTCTATCACTTCCACAGGGAACTGGAGGATTTATAGTTTACAGTGATGCTTCGAACCAAGGACTCGGGTGTGTATTGATGCAGAATGATAAGGTGATCGCTTATGCGTCACGACAACTGAAACCTTATGAAGTAAATTACCCAACACATGATTTGGAGCTAGCAGCAGTGGTTTTTGCTTTGAAGATCTGGAGGCATTATCTGTACGAGACTCACTGTCAGATCTTTACGGATCATAAGAGTCTCAAGTACATATTCAGTCAGAAAGAGTTGAACATGCGGCAAAGAAGATGGTTAGAGCTGATCAAGGACTATGACTTGGAGATTTTGTATCATCCAGGCAAAGCAAATGTAGTGGCCGATGCACTTAGCCGCAAGCCTATTTCTATTCAGATGCTGGAGATGCTGACCTCCCAACTTAGCCTTCAGCGAGAGATGATTCGAGAAGGAATCGAAGTGTGGTTACAAAGAGTCCAAGGACAACTGTGCGTGATGGATATAACTTCATCATTAACCGAAGGAATCAAAGCTAACCAGGCAGATGATCCTCTGATGATTCGGTTACGTGATGAAGTGATCAAAGGAAAGGCCCCCGGATTCATAATTCATGATGATGGAGTTTTGAGATTTCAGAACCGACTCTGCGTTCCCGATGTTGATGTTCTGAAACAGACGATTATGAAGGAAGCTCACGATTCGCCTATTCTATCCACGGGCACCATAAAATGTATAAGGACTTGAGCAGAATTTACGGTGGGGCAACATGAAGAAAGACGTAGCGGACTATGTTTCAAATGCTTGACTTGTCGTGAGTTAAGATCGAGCATCAACGGCTGCTTAGGAATGTTGAAGCTCCCAATTCCTGAATGGAAGTGGGAGGACATATCGATGGACTTTATCAATAATATGCCGAGAACCAAGACGGGAATGAACATGATTTGGGTGATAGTTGATCGTTTAACCAAATCAGCTCATTTCCTAGGCATTAAGGACACATGGGGACCAGAGAAATTGGCGCGAGTATTTATTTCGGAGATAGTTCGATTGCATGGTACGCCGAAAACCATTGTTTTTGATCGAGACGGCCGTTTTGTGTCTCACTTTTGGAAGGCAGTTCATAAGGCCTTGGGGACCGAATTGAACTTCAGTACAGCTTATCACCCACAGACTGACGGACAATCCGAGAGGACCATTCAAATGGTGGAAGATATGCTGAGGGCTTGTGCCTTAGATTGGTCAAACGATTGGGAAGTTCATCTACCGTTGATTGAATTTACCTACAACAATAATTGGCATGCTGCCATTAAGATGGCACCGTTTGAGGCATTATACGGAAGGAGATGCAGATCGCCCCTATGCTGGGACGATTCGTCAGACTTGATCGGAACAGAACCAGAGTTGATCGTGCAGACTCGAGAGAAAGATAGCCTTGATTCGTGAAAGGTTGTTGACCGCCCAGAGTCGCCAGAATTCCTACGCGGACGTACGCCGTCGCCCATTGGAGTTCAGTACTGGAGACCACGTACTTTTGAAGGTTTCTCCTACTCGGGGAATCTTTCGTTTCGGAAGGAAAGGAAAGCTGAGTCCGAGATAAATCGGACAATTTGAGATCCTCGAGAGAGTTGGGGAGTTGGCATACAGATTGGCATTGCCGCCGTCATTGTGCCATGTTCATAACGTGTTCCACGTATCCCAGTTACGGAGGTATATACTGGATCCCAGTCATATCATTGATTTCGGCGAGATCGAAGTCGAGCAGGATGGGACGTTTGAAGAAAGACCGGTCAAGATACTCGAGAGTCGAGTTAAACAGCTGAGGAACAAACCAATCGTTTTGGTCAAAGTTCAATGGTCACGTCACGGAATGGAAGAAGCCACCTGGGAAACGGAAGCTGACATGAAGTCTAGATATCCCGAATTATTTTCATCTTGAGTTTCGGGACGAAACTCCTTTTTAGTAGGAGAGTATGTAATATCCGGATTTATTACGGTGTATTTCATCTGTATTCAAACCCTGTATTATTCGGATTTGTGGTTTTGATTATTGGAGTATGATATTTCTTGCATTGAGATCATTGTACATAAGTATAGAAGCATGCAAAATTTCTCATGCAAACTCGTGATAGCGCACGCTAAGAATGTATCTTAACGCACGCTATCGGGCTGCTATTAGCGCACGCTATGCAGATAGGAGTTGCGTGCGCTAAGAATTCAATTATTGAGCGGGACGGCTAGCACATGCGCCAGCCGGGACATGGGTCCGGATAAGATTCCCGCGGACGAACCTGGACAGTTCTGAAGTCAACTATTATTAGCGCACGCTAAGGAAATCTTAGTAGCGTGCGCTAACTTGTTAAAATGCAGAATATTATAAATGGGACAATAACCCGTTTTGGCTTACATTTTACTCGTCCATTCTTCATTCCTGAGAGACCAGAGAGCTGTAATAATACTTCTATACACTTAGAACACATCTTGTTGGTCTTTGTATATTGGTTATCACTTGGGAGTAACCATTGAAGTGGAATAGCACCTTGGAGTGGCATACAACCAACCGGAGTTGGATTCTACCTTACGGTTCAGTGATTTTCATCATATTAAGGTATGTTCAACCTATCTCCAGACTTAGAGTCGGATTCTAAATAATTGGATGATCATAGTAACGAGATATTGATTTTCATAAGTGATTTATCCAAAGTACATCATGTTTGGAATATTGAGATGAATAAGCCTTAAGTACCTTGATTATGATCATCATGATTCGAATCTTATTACATTGAATATGTAAAGGAAGCTTCTATCATTGGTAATCCGAATCTAGTAGATGACTTCATAGAAATCTTGGACTTGACTTTAACATCATTGTTGTTAGATAAATCTAATGGATTGATCATGGAAGGATTTATCTAGTATATATGGAACGTTTAGCATCTTCAGCATGATAATATTGATTGATATAAAGGTGTTGATATCAACCCTTAAGCCTTTCGAATTGTCGTATGAAGATTTGTAGTCGAAATGGAATATGGTTTTACAACGGTATGCATATCCTTGAATCCGAAGTTGTTTCTATCCGTAAGATCATTCATAATCGTATGAACATGATATTCATGGAGGTAACATGAATTATCACGGAAGATTTCATTGTTTTGATCATGATGAGAACAGTTTACCGCCCAGCAGTAAACTGCCATGCATAGATAGCGCACGCTAAGCTATGAAGATTAACGTGCGCTATCGAACACGAGTTAGCGTACGCTACGTTTGGTACGTAACGTACGCTAAGACATTAGACGAGTCGATCGGCCCGATCGGTGAAATCGACCATGCATAGTTAGCGACGCTAGGCTTTGTTGTTTGCGACGCTATCGAAGCGGAACTTAACGCACGCTACACAGAGTACTTAGCATGCGCTAAGCAGTTCAGGCAGATTGCATTTTATGAACTTTTGGCCGTAAATCGAATTGTTAAACATTCGTACGACGTGAGATAAATCCTATATCATTTCTTTTATTAAGGTTTGATCTTGTTGCGTGATTGATTGAGGAGGACGACCTTCGAGTGTTCGTTTTCGTGGAAGTATTGTCCTTGTCTTCAAATCGAGGCAAGTACCTTAATTGTTTTATGTATTGTTGTTATACATATTGTCGTGCATGTATGTCGTTATTGTATGTCCACCTCGTGTTGGTCCGACGGGATCATCGGGGGATCTATGCTAGCGTGCGTTGGATCATCGGACGAGTTTTTCCACCACGGGTTGGTCTGAAGGGATCATCGTGGGTTCTAGGCAGTGAACGCTGGATCGACGGAATTACCATGTGTATGTTATGATATCATGTTGTGATTATCAGTTGTGTATGTCATTTATGAGTTTGTCGTAGGAGAAGACTCGTTGGTATTTTGTCGTTTACGTTATTATTCTTCGTGAGATATGAATAATATGTTGTGGTACTTGTACTAGCATCGTTGTGCTAACCCCTTTGGGGGTGAACATTTTGTTTGTGTTCAGGATCCAGGAGAGCGGGGAAACAACCACTGGAGCTGCATGACGACGAGGGTGCAGAGTGATGTTCCGTCCGGGTTTATTTATCTATTGTTTATTCGTTATTTCAATAAGTACTCGAGTACGAAATCATTTGTGATGGATTTGAATTTGGTGATGTATTATTGAGTTCCTGTTGAACAATTGTACTTTCAGTATTTGGTAAGAACTGTTGTATCTTAATTCCGTTATTTCCATTCGTTAGTACCTTTTAATGTCTGTTTAATTCTTCAGCCTTGTAAATCCTTATGTAAAGGATTTACGGCGCTGTAATATTCCTGAATATATCGGGGGTGTTACACTTATGAGGCCTTATACGGTCGTCGTTGTCGATCTCCTATGTGTTGGGACGACTTATCAGAATCAATCGGCACCGAGCCCGATATGCTTATAGCCGCCCGTGAGAAGGTAGCTTTGATCAAGAGTCGTATGTTGACAGCTCAGAGTCGACAAAAATCATATGCAGATAATCGTCATCGACCACTAGAGTTCGAGACGGGTGACCACGTTTTGGTCAAGGTATCCCCGAGTCGAGGTATTTTCCATTTCGGAAAACGGGGGAAGTTGAGTCCGAGATTCATTGGACCTTTTGAAATTATGGATCGAGTAGGCGAGGTAGCTTATCGATTGGCTTTACCTCCGGCATTGAGCCAAATTCATAATGTGTTTCACGTCTCTCAGTTGCGGAAGTATGTTGCCGACCCGAGTCACATACTTCAGTTCGACGAAATCGAGATCGCAGATGATCATTCGTACGAGGAGCGTCCTGTACGAGTGTTAGAGTGGCGAATCAAGCAGTTTAGGAACAAGACGATCCCTTTGGTCAAGATTCAGTGGTCTAGACACGGAGTCGAAGAGGCCACTTGGGAAACCGAGGAGAGTATGCGGGAGAGTTATCCCGAGTTGTTTGGCCCTTAGTTTCGGGGACGAAACTCTTTTTAAGGGGGGGAGTATGTAATACCCGGTTGTAATTCATTCATTTTCATTCAGTAATTATCAGTCTGTAATTGTCACTCAGTAATTTTCACTCATTAATAATCACTCATCATTCATGATTCATTCGTTTGCATTCACTATTGGCATGTTGTAACCGTATATCAGTTACCGATCGTCATTTCATCTCCGTTTATAGACCGAGACGGGACTTTTATCATTTTCATCGTGATTGGTTGTCATATACTGAGAGTATCGTCTTTGGCATGTGTTGGACTTGTTCACTTTCTCATTCGTATGATATGTCGGATCATTCATCAGTCGTAGCGAGGAATCGGAGTTATCGGATTTTTCACCTTGTCCAGCATTGAGTTACGGCCGTAAGGATTATAGGTTACGGCCATAACAAGGTTTCGTTGTTTTTAGGCCTTTTTGGACGAATGGGACTTACGGCCGTAAGGTCTTGTATTACGGCCATAAGTTGAGCAGGTACGGCCGTAAGTCTTGGCCGGTTACGGCCGTACGTGTCCAGCAGGCTACCCAGGCATTTTTGGCCGAGGGCGAGTTACGGCCGTAAGAAGGGGAGGATACGGCCGTAAGTGGTGTTCGTAAATTTCAGGTGTTGTCGGGCAAGGGGAACTTACAGCCGTAAGGGTTGCGGCATACGGCCATAAGTCGAGAAAGGTACGACCGTAAGGCTTGGCCGGATACGGCCGTACGCTGCAGGCAGGGTGCATGGTCATTTTCGACGAAGGGGGCTTACGCCCATAAGTTTTGCCGGATACGGCCGTATCATCCGAGTTACGCCCGTAAGGTGTGCGGGTACGGCCGTAAGGATGTCGGCCGATGTTTTTGACGAAGGCGAGTTACGCCCGTAACTCAGGAGCGGTTACGGCCGTAAGTCTGTCGGCAGGATTTTGGACGAAGCCGAGTTACGGCTGTACGAGTTGGCCAGTTACGGCCGTAAGGCCGTTGACCTGGAATGTTACGGCCGTAAGAGGGCCGAGTTACGGCCGTAACTTCCGGCAGTATATAAGGAGTTGGCCGGGACATTTTTCCTCATTTCTTCATTCTCCAACTTTTATCCGAGAGAGAGGGTTGAGGGAGAGATTTTCCATCACTTAATCATTTGAGTGTGTAATTTTCATCATCTTCATTCATTTAGGAAGCTTGGATGCTCGATTTAACTCGTGTTCTTCGGATCGAAGTGGTTGGATCTTGAAGAGGTAATTTCTTCAACATCTTAGATTTCGATTTTGTGTTGAGATATGATGTTTTTGACGCGATAATCATGTTATATGAAGGGATATGCATATGATTATGAGTTGTATATAGATTCATTGGATTATTGAGGGATTATTCAAGAACACTTTGAATATCGAGTTGGATTTGGGGATTTTCGATTAATTATCGTTATAATCACGTTTTTGGATATTCATTTTGAATTATTGATCATTGGAAGATGTTTTGTTGGTTTGAAACACTTCTTGGGGGTTTTGATGTTGGTATTATCGCGGTTTGGTTGTAATCAATCGTAGTTGGCCACAAAGTGTTCGATAGGAACTTGGTTTAATCGTATCGACGTTTTGAGTTCGTTATATTCGTGTTTGATTCGTATATTGAACGGATTGTTGGTAATTGTATTGATTCAAGGTTTTTCGAGCGACCGACACTTCATTTAGGACATTTGTTCGTGGAAGGACATTCTTCATCGGTATTGGGTAAGTTAATTCTTACTCGGTTAAAAGGATATTCATTCCTTTTGTTGTTGATCATTCATAATCATAACTCATTCTTCATTGTATTAATCATATTGAGACTTGTAATTATCGAATAATCAATTCATTAGCGAGGAACGGCGGTTCCAATCATTTCATTGAAACTATTAATCACTTCATTATCACTTTCATATCGGTGAGTCATTCTTGACTTTGTCAGATTATTATTATTCATTGATATTCATTATGGTCATTCTCGTTCATATGACCTTCTGGGTTCATATTTCGTGGCCGGGTGCGGATGTGTGGAATTTTTAGTCGGGCACATGATGGCCATGTATTGGGAGTGATAGATTGGACTGTGCACACGGTAACGATTACCTCCGTGAGACTAATTAGGTACAAGGACGGGTGTGTCCGGTCATCCGTATTGTACACTTGCACAGAACACTACGGGCGTACTATGATATTCCTCTTCAGCGTAATTCATAACTAAGGATATTTCATAACTTTAGATATATCATGATTGTGTAATTTCAACCCTTGAGGATTGTTGTTCTGTGTAACTGACCCCGTTTGGGGAATTCTGTTTTCAGGTCACGGCAAGGCAAAGGCAAGGGAAGAGCATGCTGACGGCGAGGAGTCCTAGTGATACTAGTAGGGGGCCCCAGTTATTCCGTTTGTTTCAGTCATTTCAGTCATTTCCGTCATTTGTATTTTCCGCAACAAATTCCGTTTGAGATGTTTAATTGTTCAGGGTGGTGTATTTTATCTCCATATAAAATATACTAGTATTCGGTTTTGTCCTAGTGTGTTGTACTTAAACTCCTCATCGGAGTACTTGGTAATATAATGTGGTTCGGTACTACAATTATATTATTTAATTCATCATTTTCATTTGCCTCGTGGGTCCCAATCGGGGATTCATGGCACTGTAATATCCGCCTAGTTTGGGGTGTTACATAATCAAGGTAAAATTCTTAGAACCCTAGTTTTGGGGATTTCTGGGGGTTTTGTTCTTGATTTCATTTTCAATCAAGTTTTGATGAGTCGATTAATGTTAAATGATGTTATTGATCATGTTATATGGATTGTATATCTATATCTTCAATTCCTTCAACCCGATTGATGACTTTTGTTCTCTTGAAGAACCTTGAACATTTAATGTTGGATTAAATGTTCATATGAGTTTTCCTTCGTTGGTTTGAGGCGGTTTCCGTTGCTATTGGTCTTGCTACTCATTGTGATCGTGTTTATGTTGTTCTTACGAAATTTATAGGTTCCGAGGCACTTCGACCGATCCGTGTTCGTCGGAGTATTTGGGTGCCAATTTCGAGGCAAGTATCTTGTCCATACATTTCATGTTTCTTAGATGTAATAATTGATAATCGACTATGTGTGTTTACTTGGAGTACTCATAGTGAACTTTCAAGAGGATTGATACAATCCCATTAACTATTTTCTTTCAAAACGCACTTTGCAAATAAAAGAGTTCTACGGATATGTGTATTGTGGTTGCAAATTCGAATATTTTGCCATCGTGCTACGTGATTATAAAAGCCCTTTTCCCTTGTTAAGGGTTGTATGCTCGAATGTGTATTCGTTTGAAGAGTGTGCATATATTGTGTTGTATTGCTTGTCAACTCCCTTGTGATGAGGTGGTACTATTTGGTGTTGTTGGGGAATATATCTCCTCGTGGTTATGATCATATCCATATATTCACTCTAGGAGGGTCCGACGGGGCCTCAGAGGGTTCCGTGGTCTTTGGTGCGGTTCCACGAATATATTTTGGGTTAACCACTCTGGGAGGGACCGATGGGGCCTCAGAGGGTTCCGTTGCCTCTGGCGTGGTTCCATGGTTAATCACGCATATAAATGAAATGTGACGTACAATGAGACTTAGTTACTCCGGAATACTAGTCTTGAATTCGATTGATTTTATATATTCATTCTGGGACGGACTAACGAGTCCTTTAATTGTTCCATTGCCTTTGGTGCGGTTCCATGAATATTCTGGGTTAACCACTCTGGGAGGGTCCGACGGGGCCTCTGAGGGTTTCGTTGCCTTTGGTGCGGTTCCATGGTTACTCATGTAGGTATTGAAATGAAGTGTTATTAGATTTCGTTATTTCCGGAATAATGATCTTGAATTGTACGATTACATTTATTAACCATCGATTACATGTAACCCTCAATTATTTACCATTGTTTAGCCCATATTATTATACTCTTGGAATATGTAGTGTATGGCCCGTATTTGCACTTTATACTTGTATTAGCAAAATAGTGGAATTTGGCTAACCCCCGAGTAATCGGGGGTGAATGTCTGTATTGCATTCAGGTATGTGTAGGTTCCTGAGGAGCATGACACGGGATCGGTACGAAGGATTATGGAAGGCAAATGATACTAATCACATGAGGGCTAGTATTGGGATTTGTTAGTCGAATTGTATTATTTATTTTCTCTGTAGTGTTTTCCCATCGTATGGGAGTGTCGTTGTATATTGACCCTTGCATGGGTACGAGTCGGGGTAGAGAGGTATATGAAGTTTAAGTTGTATGTTATTGATGAAAGGCCAAATCGGTCTACTGGTTTGTATTTAGCTATGTTGGCATTTGTTTTGATGTCTTATTTTGGTGTCTAGCCTGGTAGATTCTCACTCAAAGAGTATGCGGCGCTGTAATATTCCCGAGTGGGGGTGTTACAGAATATGGTATCAGAGCTTAGGTTGTGGAAACCTAGGCTATTGGATCAAGTCGAGTATTGTTGAGTCTTGTCTTGTCGGACTTGTTCTGACTGAATCGTGTCGTGACGCGTCGTCTGCTATGTCGGTCGTGATTAATATCGTGGTGGATCCATCATCTTCGTGCGACTTGTGGATGTAAGTCTCCTCTTTTTTTATGTATTATCTTTGTTTCATGACTGTTTACATGCGTGTCATGGAGATGGAATTCGTATTTGATACTTGTGGCATATTACGGGTGTAATGAAATGGATATTGATGGATTGGACACCAAGGGGTGTAGAGTGATATGAAACCTTGAACATTGATGTGTTTCAGGATATGTAATGACGGTAGAGTTTGTTGAAAAACCCATATAGATGGTGTTGATGCGTGTTTGAATTTGGTAGTAATGAGTTGGTGATCTTGAATGCCGTATAGACATGTGTTTGAGAATTGACTATTTTGGCTAATTGTTGGTATATGCTACAAATGTGCTCACATTGGTAATTGTGTCTGCTGTGTATGTATTGGAAAACGCTTGTCTGAAAATTTCATAGACTTGAGTAAGTTTGTGGAAAACCAATTTTCGAAAATGTTTCGACGGTGCGGTTAAGCGGAGGTTTCGTGTGGATTTTGAAAATTGTTTGAAGTTGGCGAGCCGTCTTTGTATCCTATCATAAAACCCTATGATGGTATTTGAAAAATGTGTGTTTAGAAGTATTTTTGGACATTTTGTAAAAGGCTACCATCGTTTATCTTTTGTCGTGTTTGAGAGGATTTTTCGGAAATGATTTAAACGTATTGGTTTTATTTTCAAAAAATTCGAGTACACGATTTTAAAAATCTTTCGCACCATAAAATTTCTATATTCAAAATAAAATGTGATTTGTACTCTAAAAAATAAATACTGAAAGATGAAAAATCTTACTCGATTTAAACTATAAATTCAAAGTTGAAATCTTTTATGAGATGAGTCAGTTAGCGCACGCTAATTTAGTCATTAGCACACGCTAACGAACCTGGGCAACATGTTCGATTATCTCTACTCATTAATGCACGTTAATTTTGTGCCTAGCACACGTTAAGTGCAGTATCTGAGGGAGGAGGATTTTTGCTTAAGATGACAGGCTAGAATCGAGGCGGGTGATGTCAAGCTATTGTGATATATTTGTCATATTACCATTTTTGTTGAAGAAGTTTGGGTATGTACCCAAGTATCGTGTTGCATTGTTTGAATATGCCTCGTAGTTGTATGATGATGTCCTGATATGATTGTTGATCAGTAGAAATATTTAGTGCACGTATGAATTGTTTGTCCACCCGGGAACGGTTCTGTAGAACTTTGGGGTTCGATGCCCAGGGCATGGTCGCGAGCTACTTTGTGTATTGTTATTTGTGGCGGTGCTACATGGTAGCACATGATTACCTTATGTGTTGATTAACAGTAAAGATGTTGTTTCCGAATAATTTAATATTATGGGATATTGTTTTGCAAATGATTTCAAAATGAGACGGTTAAGATCTTTTGTTTACAGTTTTGTTAAAACATCTCGAGATACCAAGAGTACTTTCAAAATTTTATTTCGAACAGTCATATAAATTCAAAGATTTTCAAATGATATTATTTAAACGGATACCTCGTGGAGTTTTTTAAAAGGAATGTTAACAATGAGTGGCTGGTATATATAATGGTCGCTAATTCTTTGTTTATACGGTCATATGATCCGTGAGTTATGATCATAAGTTTCAATTGTTACATTTGTAATTTTCGAATTCGTGTAATTACCCAGAGTGAATATTTGTATCGTGTTACCATCTTGTCGCCTTATGTGGATGCGTTATGCTAGTTTGGCATTTTAGTATATTGTGTTAGCAATGTCTCGTTCCGTCGTGCCTTATGGTTTGCATGATGTTTTTCGGACTCGGAGTTAAATCATAATGTATATGATTTACATTCGTTATTAGTATAACTAGGAACCGAGCATACTAGGACAAGGATACAATTTATCTACGGTGTTCGGTATCATTCGGTCATTGGATAATATGAGGTATGAAATACAATAAGGAGGTCTCGAGGTGAATGACCACGAGTGGGTAAGGATATGACCATGAGATTTTTTTTTTTCTCTTTGGGATGTTGGAGTTTTTTTTAAATATTTTGAAAACCTATGATTTGACATCATTTGGACAAATAGCCATGTACTTCAATGAAAAATAAACTTCTAATCAAATATTTTGATAGAAGAGGAAATACCCCAGTTTTTATACTTGGATTCCAAGTAACATTTTCAATTGTATATGATGTCTTCGACAATTTTAATTTTTTCAAATTTGACTTTCAAAGCCGAGATGCGAATATAAAATTTCCTCTTCTAGAAAAAGGGACAATGTTGCTGAGTTTTAGGTGAAATGTGATTCGTCTTATTTTTCAAAAGTTTTGTTTACATGGAGTGTACGCAGTATCAATATTATTACTTATGGCGATAATGCCGATTTCAAAATTCGTGTGATGGTATGAATGCCCAGTCATATTGTTTATGTGCATAATATTTTAGTCCTTGTTCGGAGATGAGAATGTGGTTATTGAAGTTAACGCACTTCGAGTTTTAATGGTTTTGTGACCCATATAGTGTCGTTTTCGTGTGAAGCGAGTGTGCTCAGACTTGTGTATGGTATGCATGCTCTACGGATTTTTATATCGGGGTTACCAACACTATTTTGGATCATTCAGAAACGATAGCTGATTTTTGTAATTAAGCAACATCCTATCATAACTTTCGATCGTAGGCTTTCTGAAGTTGGGAGTACCACTTCAGAGTTTTATATTGTGCCTTGTGCGGATACGTGGGGTGTTAATATATCGTGAAGTTGCTGCTAAAGGTGTCTAGAGAGCGAATTCCGATTTCCACTCGAGGAGAGGCAAGCAGTAGTAAATGAAGATTCTGAGAGTCGTTAGTCGGGATCGAGCTCGGTGTGCAGATTCAATAATCAATGTTCTGCTCAGTTGAGCCATTTCTTTGTATCACGAATGAATGTTCATCGGAGTTGCGTAGAGGAAGCTATATTTCTTTCTACCCTCCTATTTTGGGGTAAATGTGATAGTCGTTCCAGAGTAATCCGGAGATGCTACAATGTTGTCGTGTGAATATCAAACTCCGTTGATCTGGTCCGTAATGGTTGGTTGTTTCCACAAGTTCATTTTAACATATTAAATCGTGTTATGGACTTGCACGTTAAGTTTGGACGCAAAATGTTTTTTTCAAACGTTCGGGCCATTTTGCAATTTTCCTAAACCTTGGGGCATTTAGTTTCGGACTCATATGCTTCTTATTTAACTTGTTATGTTTGCATGTATGTTTATTGCCTCGACTCGTGTATCAAGTGCTTACTTAGTTAGTTCATCGTATTTCGAGGAATTTTGTGTTTACAGATTTTTCGTGGCTTTTTGGAGCGGATCAAAGTGTTTGTTTCATTTTGTTTGGCTGCCACCCTTCATTTTAAGTTTCGGGACGAAACTTTTTTTTAGTGGGGTAGAATGTAATACTCGTACTTTCCATTTCAATATTTTCGATTCTAGTGACTTGCTTGTGTTCATTGACACATTTTGTACGTGTTTTGTTCAGCATATTTCGTCATTCGAGCAAGTTTTGATATTGTTTTGGATTAATCGACGTATTAGTTCGACTTTGTAAAATCACCATCAATTCAATGCACGCTAATGCATTAAATAGCGCGCGCCAATGGGACCGGACAGAGGCTTCTCGACTGCATTTTTACCCAGGTAGCGCACGCTAACCCTTTCCATAGCTCATGTTAAGCCTGTGTCAGTATAAATAGGACAGCAGGGTCAACTCTCGCCATTTTTCACTCATATTTCCTTTCTCTAGCGATTTGGGCGATCCAGGACGTATGCAGGGGTAGATTCCGGCTAGATATCACCATACATCAATATTTTTTATTTCATTTTCAATCAAGTTTTGATGAGTCGATTAATGTTAAATGATGTTATTGATCATGTTATATGGATTGTATATCCATATCTTCGATTCATCCAACCCGATTGATGACTTTTGTGCTCTTGAGGAACCTTGAACATTTAATATTCGATTAAATATTCATATGAGTTTTTCTTTGTTGGTTTGAGGCGATTTCTGTTGCTATTAGTCTTGCTCCTCGTTGTGATCGTGTTTCCGTTGTTCTTACAAAAGTTGTAGGTTCCGAGGCACTTCGACCGAGCCGTGTTCGTCGGCGTATTTGCATGCCAATTTCGAGGCAAGTATCTTGCCTATACATTTCATGTTTCTTAGATGTAATAATTTATAATCGACTATGTGTGTTTAGTTGGAGTACTCATAATGAACTTTCAATAGGATTGACACAATCACATTAACGGTTTTCTTTCAAAATGCACTTTACAAATAAATGAGTCTACGGATATGTGTATTGTGGTTGCGAATTGGAATATATTGCCTTTGTGCTACGTGATTATAAAAGCCATTTTTCCCTTGTTAAGGGTTGTATGCTCGAATGTGTATTCATTTGATGAGTGCGCATAGATTATGTTGTATTGCTTGTCGACTCCCTTGTGATGAATTGGTACTATTTGGTGGTGTTGGGGATTATATCTCCTCGTGGTTGTGATCATATCCATATATTCACTCTGGGAGGGTCTGACGGGTCCTCAGAGAGTTCCGTTGTCTTTGGTGCGTTTCCACAAATATATTTTGGGTTAACCACTCTGTGAGGGTCCGACGGGGCCTCAGCGGGTTCCGTTGCCTCTGGCGCGGTTCCATGGTTAATCACGCATATAAATGACATGTGACGTACAATGAGACTTAGTTGCTATGGAATACTGGTCTTGAATTCGATTGATTATATATATATATATATATATATATTCACTCGGGGACGGACTAATGAGTCCTCTGAGGGTTCCGTTGCCTTTGGTGCGGTTCCGCGAATATTTTGGGTTAACCACTATAGGAGGGTCCGACGGGGCCTCTGAGGGTTCCGTTGCCTTTGGTGCGGTTCTGCGAATTTTTTGGGTTAACCACTATGGGAAGGCCCGACGGGGCCTCTGAGGGTTCTGTTGCCTTTGGTGCGATTCCATGGTTAATCACGTATGTATTGAAATGAAGTGCCGTGAGATTTAGTTATTTCTGGAATACCGATCTTGAATTGTATGATTACATTTATTCACCATCGATTACATGTAACCCTTAATTTTTACCATTGTTTAGCCCATATTATTATACTCTTAGAATATATTGTGTATGGCTCGTATTTGCACTATATACTTGCACTAGCAAAATAGTGAAATTTTGCTAACCCCTGAGTAATTGGGGGTGGATGTCTATATTGCATTCAGGTATGTGCAGGTTCCTGAGGAGCATGATACGGGATCGGTATGAAGGATGATGGAAGGCAAATGGTAATAATCACATGAGGTGCAGTATTGGGATTTGTTGGTCGAATTGTATTATTCTTTTCCGCTGTAATGTTTTCCCGTCGTATGGGAGTGTTGTAATACCATGGGTATTTCATGCTTTAATTACCTTATACTATATGAATTCTTGTAGTGTGATGTTGCCTTTTATATTACGTGATTTCATTTAAAATGCTATTGCGATACAATTGTGTGATGTGAATAGAACGGAGGTGATGTACCTTGTCAGCGTTGGACACTCGTCAGTGCGAGTATGACAGTGGCCAACATCTTGTTCCACAATGAATTGTTGACGAGTGAAAAGATGGTCGCCCCGAGATGGTTAAAATGTGATATATGACTAAGGCGCTGAGTGGCTAACGTACGCGATAGGATATGCATAACATATGCTAGTTTCGTAACATTACATACGTTAACATTACTTGGTTACGTACGCAAGGCTTGAATTAGTCTTCCGACCAGAATCTTTCTTTTGATGCGTATTGAGGTACTTTCGGCGGGCTAGAATACAAATGAGTCAACTGCTCGTAGCGTACGCTAATTGCCAAGCTTAACATATGCTATGGTCAGGTGTTTTACGTACGTTATGGCACCCTACGTACGTAATAGGTGGGGGCATTCCAGGCAGTAGCCTATGGACGGCCTTTATGCACATTAACTGGAGGGCAGTACGTAAGACCTATTACGTACGTAAAGCCTTGAGCTCTAACGTACGTTCACATGATCGAGTGTTATAAAATCTCTTGAGAAACATCCTTGAAGCCTTTTTCCAACCCTTACACGATTCTTGGCCTCCCAAATCACTTGTATCAACATAGAGGAGGGGATTACTCAATCTCTGGAGAAGATTATCTAGGTCAATTACAGGGGGCAGTTGTGTGATGAATGCCGACGATTGGCTTTCTCTAGGAAATGTGTTATGAATGAGCCGATTTGTTGGGGATAAAACCTGAATGGTACCTTCGTGGAAATGTGTTGAGGGATAGGACCTAAAAAGGGCACCCACGTTCCAGGGTAATCCTGTGTGTATACTTCCGTGACCCTTGGTTGCGATCTTGGGGTTTATGTGTTAACAAGAGAAAGACAATGTTGGTCATACTGTGAATTATCTTCTTTCAGTTATGGGGCACAATGTTGTAAATCGTGTATGACGTTGCAAAATATTGTTATTGATATTCAGTCTCTGACCCCGGTTTGTCTGGCATGATTCGTCGTGCCAGGTAAATTTGTTTAATATGTGTAGGACAATCCCGAGGGATCCGGTCAGGCTTGAACGGTGTGGGAATAAAAGTTTTGCCACCGCATATTTTAAATTTGATTTCCGAAACCTCCATTTATGTAATAATCGTGCCTTGTATTATGTTTCTTTCAAAAACATTCCGTTTTATGTTATGTAACCGCAGACTCATCTTTTTATAATAATTTATTTGAAATATCTATTCCCCAAAATAGCCTTGTGGGTCCCACTTGGGATTCACGGCACTGTAATGCCTCGAGAAATTTTGGGGGTGTTACAGAAAATGGTATCAGAGAGGTCGGTTCCTGTTGTAAATACTTTGAAAAATTTCTCCTTATTTCCGAAGTTTATCCAATTCCAACACCCCAAGCAACAGTAACTCCTCATGGGAATGCAGTGTAAGTAGTGTGTTTTCTGTTTGGGTACAACATTTAATTTGCAAGAGATAATTGTGAGTTGAACTGGCCCTTAGATTAATATTGTCTGTAAGGGCACGTCATGGAGCTAGGAGGATAGTAAATGAGGCTCAGGGTTCTGCCGTTAACCAGAACGAGAATAGGAACACTGCCGGGATGGTTCCAGCTGGGGACCAGCCGCCGCTAATTAATCAAAACGATCAGGAGGCAGAACGCCAGAATAATAACCCGGGAGGCATGGATCCGACCTTCATCCAGGCCCTCGTCCAAGCTATTGCCATGGGAATCGCTCAAGTCAACCAAACAGAACGGATACTGGTCATCAACGTGGAGGAGAATGCGTGGAGGGACCGATGGTTGGGAGAGATGCTGAAGGCTATGCTGCCATTGTTTGACAGAGTAGGGGAGAAACACGTGGACGACTGGATTTCTAAAATGGAGACCGCTTTCGATGTGATCGGTTGTCCAGAGAACCCGAAGGTACCGCTTGGGATTAATCAGCTCCATGATACTGCTGCCCGCTGGTGGAGAACTTACAAGGCGGAAAACCGAGTAGTCGGGTGGGCCGAATTTGCCAGGCTACTTTGGAGCGAGTACTGTCCTAGATCAGCCCAAGCCGCTCGTGCACGAGACTTTTTCAGTGCCGTACCATAGAATTTTCCGGTACCGGAGATCATTCGGGCCTACCATACCGAGCTAAGTTACGTCTCACAGATGGTTCCATCAAAAGATCAACGAATCTGTCACCTTGCGCAGAGGTTGCCGGAAGATGTACAACGCTATGCTGCCGGATTCCACTGCACGACTCTGAGGGCGTACGAAGAAGTAGTCACAGCATATGCCGGTACTATTGTTAACACTGACACCGGACATAATTCGAAGAAGCAGAAGACATCTACTCAGTGAGGGAGCAACAACATGACGAACTCGGGGTCCGTATCTTCTTTTAAGTCAGCAGTTTCGTACCAACAGAATCTGCATCCGATCGGCCTTACCGTAAATACTGTTTCAATTGTGGCATACCTGGACATACCAAGGACCGGTGTCACAAGTCGGTTACCAAATGCTTCTCTTGCGGAAAGAGTGGACACATGTCTCGTTACAGCTGACGGGCCAACCCTGCACCGAATTCAGCTCCTCATCAGAGTCAACAGGGCTCTGTGCAATATTCCATGACACCTACCGTTTCCAACTACCAAGCTCCACCCCACCAGACTCAACCACCACCACACGGTGCCGGTCGAGGCTGTGGGCATGGTGGTGGCACCTCGTCCTTTTTTGAGTCGTTGTCGTCCCGTGTATTTGAACTGAGGGCTATGGATGGTCAGTCTATTCATATATTATTCATATACTATTTGATACTTTTCAGGTACACTTCTTGTTAGCGCCCAGTCTATTCATATACTATTTGATACTGGAGCCACACATTCATTTATTTCTGTGGAATATGTTGAGCGTTTAAATCTTGCTTGTGTGCCTTGTGAATCATTTACTGTTTGTAGAATAGGCGGCAATCTAGAAGTTCGAGACTGTCAGATCCGCATCAATGATCATAGTTGGACTGTAAATCTTATGGTTTTCCCGCTTTAGAATGAAGATATCATTTTAGGTATGGACTGCATGCCATTGCACAGAACGATATTGGATACCTACCCCTTGACTATTTCCATCATGGCTTGCGATGATACCACTCATGTTATCAATGGTCGAGAACACTTCAGTACAAAAGGGTCTCTCAGTCTTCTTGCATCTGAAGTCTCCTGTAACTCTTGAGAAATGTACTATTGGTGTTATGTTCTCCAAGAAGATACATCACAACTTTCGGTCGTGAACATCCCAGTGGTGAATGAATTTCCAGATGTCTTTCCCGATTAACTACTAGGGTTGCCGCCGCACCGAGAATTTGATCTCTCTATTAAACTTGAGCTGGGGACGAGACCTATTTCCAAAGCTCCTTATAGGATGGCACCAGCCGAGATGAAAGAATTGAAGATACAGCTCGAAGATCAGCTGGAGAAGGGATTAATCCGCCCGAGCACCTCGTCGTGGGGAGCGCCGGTACTCTTTGTTAAAAAGAAGGTCAACTCACAACGCTTGTGCATTGACTACACAGAACTAAACAAGGTTACTATCAAGAATCGTTATCCACTTCCCAGGATCGATGATCTACTAGATCAATTACAGGGGGTGGTTGTGTTTTCGAAGATCGATCTACGGTCCGGATATCACCAATTGAGGATTCGGGAGGAAGATATAGCCAAGACTCCATTCGTTTTGACCAATGCCCCAACCATTTTCATAGAGTTGATGAATAGACTTTTAATCGATTTCCTCGATAAGTGCGTCGTGGTTTTTATTGATGACATCCTAATTTATTCTCGAAGCCGACAAGAACACGAAGAACATTTGAGGTAGGTACTGAGCGTGTTGAGGTAACACCAACCTTATTCAAAACTTTCCAAGTGCGAATTCTGGATGGCGGAAGAAATTTTCCTCGGACATGTTGTCTCGGCAGAGGGCGTTAAGGTCGATCCACAAAAGATCGAAACAATAATGAATTGGGAACCGCCGAAGAACGTCAAGGAGGTAAGGATTTTTCTAGGATTGGCGGGTTATTATCGAAGATTCGTCGAAGCTTTTTCCTATATCGCTAGACCACCAACGAACCTACTGAAGAAAAGTACCAAGTTTGTATGGACTACGAACTGTCATAAGAGCTTTGACGAGGTCAAGAGGAGGCTGACTACTACTCTAGTGTTAGTGCTACCACAGGGAATGGAAGTATTCATTATATATACGGATGCATCTAAGCATGGACTGGGATGTGTTTTCATGCAGAACGATAGAGTTATTGCATACGCATCTCGACAACTGAAGCCGTACGAAAGTAATTACCCGACGCATGACTTAGATCTCACCGCAGTGGTACACACCCTCAATATTTGGAGGCACTATCTTTACGAAGTTACTTGCAAGATTTTCTTAGACCATAAGAGCCTGAAATATATCTTCACCCATACGGAGTTAAACATGAGACAGAGGCGCTGGTTGGAACTAATCTAAGACTACGATGTGGAAATCGCCTACTACCCCGGGAAGGCAAACGTCGTAGCTGATGCACTTAGTCATAAGACTACATAAGAAGTAATGTTATCCAACATAACGGTTCAACCCGAACTGCAGCAAGACATCAGGAGAAGCGGTACTGAAGTATAGGTACAACACAAGCAAGGACAATTATGGTCAATCAATATACACTCATCATTACTAAACGATATACGTCTAGCATAGATGGAGGATCCTGAACTACGTGCGATCGGTGCGAGAATAGAGGAAGGAGATGTTTCCAACTATAAGATTCAAGGGGACTTGGTGAGGTTCAAGAATATTATCTGTATTCTGCCGAATGACGAGCTGAAGCAAACTATACTGGGAGAAGCACACTTCACTCCCTACTCCATTCATCCAAGAGTGAGCAAAATGTACAAAGATTTGCAAAAGATTTTTTGGTGAAAGAATATGAAACAGGAAGTGGCTAGATTCGTCGCCCGATGTATAACATGCCAACAAGTAAAAATTGAACCCCGCAGACCAGACGGAATCATGCAATCCTTACGCATTCCGGAGTGGACATGGGAAAGCATATCAATGGATTTTGTTACCATGTTGCCTACGACGGTGGGAGGAAGGGACACAATTTGGGTTATCGCCGATCGGTTAACAAAATCGGCACATTTTGTTCCAATTCAGGAAGCAATTGGAACAGAACATTTAGCCACTATCTTCATCAGGGAGATCGTGAGGCTTCATGGCATTCCCTCGTCCATCATATTGGATAGGGACACCAAGTACGTGTCCTATTTTTGGAAAGTCGTTCACAAAGATAATGGAACCCAGTTGCATTTTAGCACAGCCTATCACCCTCAAACGAATGGACAGACCGAGTGCACGATACAAACCATTGAAGATATTTTGAGGGCATGTGTGCTCGATTGGGGTAAGGATTGGGTTAAGCATCTGGGGTTGGTGGAGTTCTCGTACAACAACAGCTGGCCTGCGAGGCATGGCACCATTTGAGGCCCTGTATGGGCGAAGATGCAAGTCGCCATTGTGCTGGGATGATGCTTCTGACACTGTGGTTACCGAGTTAGATCTGATCCAGGAATCCATTAAGAAGATATGTCTTGTTCGAAAACACATGCTAGCAGCGCAGAGCCGGCAGAAATCAGATGCTAAAAACTAGCAGCGACCGTTAGAATTTGCAGTCGGGGATCACATTTGGGTCAAAGTATCACCTATGCGAGGTATCCAGCATTTCGTCCAGAAGGGCAAGTTAAGCCCAAGGTTCATAGGTCCGTTCGAGATATTGGACCGAGTTGGAAAGCATGCGTATCGATTAGACCTGCCGCCGTATTTGAATGGAGTGCATAATGTCTTTCACGTCTCTCAATTAAGGAAGTATGTCTATGATCCAAGTCACAAACTCAATTTCGAACAAGTGTAAAGTTCGGATGACACTACCTTTAGAGAGGTGCCGATCGCTATCTTGGATCGACACATGGAAACGTTACGAAATAAATTCATACCCATTGTGAAGGTTCAGTGGTCGCATCACGGCATGGAAGAAACAACTTGGGAAACCGAGTCGAGCATGAAGGAGAGTAATCCCGATTTATTTTCTTAGTTTCGGGACGAAACTATTTTAAGGGGGATGGTATGTAATACCATGGGTATTTCATGCTTTAATTACCCTGTACTATGTGAATTCTTATAGTGTGATGTTGCCTTTTATATTACGTGATTTCATTTAAAATGCTATTGCGATACAATTGTGTGATGTGAATAGAACGGAGGTGATGTACCTTGAAGCCGTTGGACAATCTTCAGTGCGAATATGACGGTGGCCAACGTCTTGCTCCCCGATGAATTGTTTACGAGTGAAAAGGTGTTCGCCTCGAGATGGTTAAAATGTGATATATGACTAAGGCGCTGAGTGGCTAACATACGCTATATCATATGCATAACGTACGCTAGTTTTGTAACATTATGTATGTTAACATCACTTGGTTACGTACACAAGGCTTGAATTGGTCTTCCGACTAGAATCTTTCTTTTGACGCGGATTGGGGTACTTTCGGCGGGCTAGAAGACAAATGAGTCAACTGCTCGTAGCGTATGCTAATTGTCAAGCTTAACGCACATTAACTGGAGGGCATTACGTACGTAAGACTTATTACGTATGTAAAGCCTTGAGCTCGAACGTACGTTAACATGATCGAGTGTTATAAAATAACACTTCCTCCTGCATTTCCCTCGACCAAAAACCTCTTGAGAAACATCCTTGAAGCCTTTTTCCAACCCTTAAACGATTCTTGGCCTCCCAAATCACTTGTATCAACATAGAGGAGGGGATTACTCAAGCTCCATAGAAGATTATCTAGGTCAATCGATCCACTATTTGTTCCTCCTCGTGGTTCTTCATCGGATCGTAATCATTCCTCATTGTTCTTCCTCTATTAAGGTTAAACTCGATCGGTCGTGGAAGTTCAAGTTGTCGTAAGGCACTTGCCGTCGGATTGAAGGCAAGTAAAATCTTGCTCGAAAAGTATTAATTTATTGAAATATTCGTAAGACATGAATGTGCCGTTGTGTGATAAATGCCGATGATTGTCTTTCTCTAGGAAATGTGTTTTATTTAATGAGCTTATGTGTTGGGGATAAAACCTGAATGGTACCCGTGTGAAAATGTGTTGAGGGATAAGACCTAAAAAGGGCACCCACGTTCTGGGGTATTCCTGTGTGGATACTCTCTTGATTGCGACCTTAGGGTTTATGTGTTAAAAAGAGAAATAAAACGTCGGTCATACTGTGAATTATCTTCTATCTGTTATGTGGCACAGTGTTGTAAATCATGTATGATGTGGCAAAATATTGTTATTGATATTCATTCTGTGACCCCGGTTTGTCTGGCATGATTCATCATGCCAGGTAAATTTGTTGAATATGTGCAGGACATCCCCGAGGGGTCCGCTCAGGCTTGAACGGTGTTGAATAAAAGTTTTGCCGCCGCATATTTTAAATTTGATTTCTGAAACCTCTGTTTATGTAATAATCGTGCCTTGAATTATTTTTCTTTCAAAAACATTCCATTTTATTTTATGTAACCGCGGACTCATCGTTTTATAATAATTTCTTTGAAATATCTATTACCCAAACTTGCCTTGTTGGTCCCACTTGGGATTCACGGTACTGTAATGCCTCGGGAAATTTTAGGGGTGTTACAAGTGTTGTTGTATTTTGACCCTTGCATGGGTATGAGTTAGGGTAGAGAGGTATATGAAGTTTAAGTTGTATGTTATTGATGAAAGGCCAAATCGGTCTACTGATTCGTATTTAGCCATGTTGGAATTTGTTTTGATGTCTTATTTTGGTGTCTAGCCTGGTAGATTCTCACTCAGAGAGTATGCAGCGCTGTAATATTCCCGAGTGGATTGGAAGTGTTACAGAATATGGTATCGGAGCTTATGTTGTGGAAACCTAGGCTGTTGGATCAAGCCGAGTATTGTTGAGTTTTGTCTTGTTGGACTTGTTCTGACTGAAACGTGTCGCGACGCGTCGTCTGCTATGTCGGTCGTTATTAGTATCGTGGTGCAGCCATCATCTTCGTGCAACATGTGGATGTAAGTCTCCTCTTGGACACCAAGGGGTGTAGAGTGATATGAAACCTTGAACATTGATGTGTTTCAGGATTTGTATCAACGGTAGAGTTTGTTGAAAAACCCATATAGATGGTGTTGGCGCGTGTTTGAATTTGGTAGTAATGAGTTGCGTATATAGATTGGTGATCTTGAATGTCGTATGGGCATGTGTTTGAGAATTGACTGTTTTGGCTAATTGTTGGTATATGCTACAACCGTGCTCACATTGGTAATTGTATCTGCTGTGTGTGTGTATTGGATAACGCTTCTCTGAAAATTTCATAGACTTGAGTAAGTTTGTGGAAAACTAATTTTCGAAAATGTTTCGACGGTGCGGTTAAGCGGAGGTTTCATGTGGATTTTGAAAATTATTTGAAGTTGGCGAGCCGGCTTTGTATCCTCTAATATATGATGGTATTTGAAAAATGTGTGTTTTGAAGTATCTTTGGACATTTTGTAAAAGGTTACCATCGTTGGTCTTTTGTCGTGTTTGAGAGGTTTTTTCGGAAATGATTTAAACGTATTGGTTTTATTTTCAAAAAATTCGAGTACACAATTTTAAAAATCTTTCGCACCATAAAATTTCTATATTCAAAATAAAATGTGATTTTTACTCGCAAAAATAAATAGTGAAAGATGAAAAATCTTACTCGATTTAAACTATAAATTCAAACTTGAAATGTTTTATGAGATGAGTGAGTTAGCGCACACTAATTTAGTCATTAGCATACGCTAACGAACATGGGCAACACGTTCGATTATCTCAACACATTAATGCACGTTAATTTTGTGCCTAGCGCACGTTAAGTGTAGTATGTGAGGTAGTACGATTTTTGCTTAAGGTGGCAGGCTAGAATCGAGGTGGGTGATGTCAAGCCGTTGTGATATATTAGTCATATTACCATTTTTATTGAAGAAGTTTGGGTATGTACCCAAGTATCGTGTTGCATTGTTTGAATATGCCTCGTAGTTGTATGATGTTGTCCTGATATGATTGTTGATCAGTGGAAATGTTTAGTGCATGTATGAATGGTTTGTCCACCTGGGAACGGTTCCGCAGAACTCTAGGGTTTGATGCCGAGGGCATGGACACGATCTACTTTGTGTATTGTTATTTGTGGCGGTGCTACATGGTAACACGTGATTACCTTATGTGTTTATTAACGGTAAAGATGTTGTTTCCGAGGAATTTGATATTCCGGTATATTGTTTTGCAAATGAATTCAAAATGAGACAGTTAAGATCTTTTGTTTACAGTTTTGTTAAAACAGCCCGAGGTACCAAGAGTACATTCAAAATTTTATTTTAAACAGTCATACAGATTCAAAGATTTTCAAATGATATTATTTAAATGGATACCTCGTGGAGTTTTTTTTAAAAGGAATGTTAACAATGAGTGTCTGGTATATATAATGGTTGCTAATTCTTTGTTGATACGGTCATATGATCCGTGAGTTATGATCGTAAGCTTCAACTGTTACATTTGTAATTTTTGTATTCGTGTAATTACCCGGAGTAAATATTTGTATCGTGTTACCATTTGTTGCCTTATGTGGATGCGTTGTCCTGGTTTGGCATTTTAGTATATTGTTTTTGTAATGCCATGTTCCGTTGTGCCTTATGGTTTGTATGATGTTTTCCGGCCTCGGAGTTAAATCATAATGTATATGATTTACATTTGTTATTGGTATAACTGGGAACCGAGCATACTAGGACAAGGATACAAGTTATCTACGGTGTTCGGTATCATTCGGTCATTGGAGAATATGAGATATGAAATATGATAAGAAGGTCTCTAGGTGAATGACCACGAGTGGGTAAGGATATGACCGTGAGATTTTTTTTTCTCTTTGTGATGTTGGAGTTTTTTTTAAATATTTTGAAAACCTATGATTTGACATCATGTGGACAAATAGCCATATACTTCAATGGAAAAAAATTCCAGTCAATTATTTTGGTATAAGAGGAAAGACCCCAGTTTTTATACTTGGATTCCAAGTAACATTTCCAATTGTATATGACGTTTTCGAAAATTTTATTTTTTTTCAAATTTGACTTTCAAAGCCGAGATGCGAATATAAGATTTCATCTTCTAGAAAAGGGACAATGTTGATGAGTTTTAGGTGAAATATGATTCGCCTTCGTTTTCAAAAGTTTTATTTACATGGAGTGTACGCAGTATCAATATTATTACTTATGGCGATAATTCCGATTTCATAATTCGTGGGATGGTATGAATGCCCAGTCATATTGTTTATGTGCATAATATTCCTGTCCTTGTTCGGAGATGAGAATGTGGTTATTGAAGTTAACGCTCTTCGAGTTTTAATGGTTTCGCGACTCATATAGTGTCGTTTTCGTGTGAAGCGAGATCGCCAAACTTCTGTATGGTATGCATGCTCTACGGATTTTTATATCACGATTACCAACACTAATTTGGATCATTCAGAAATGATAGTTGTTTTTTGTAATTAAGCAACATCATATGATAACTTTCGATCGTAAGCTTTCTGAAGTTGGGAGTACCACTTTAGAGTTTTATATTGTGCCTTGTGCGAATACGTGGGGTGTTAATATATCGCGAAGTTGCTGCTAAGGTGTCTGGAGAGCGAATTCCTATTTCCAATCGAGGAGAGCCAAGCAGTAGTAAATGAAGATTTTGAGAGTCGTTAGTTGGGATCGATCTCGGTGTACAGATTCAATAATCAATGTTCTGCTCAGTTGAGCCATTTCCTTGTATCACGAATGAATGTTCATCGGAGTTGCATAGCAGAAGCTATATTTCTTTCTACCCTCCTATTTTGGGGTAAATGTGATAGTCGTTCTAGAGTAATCCGGAGATGCTACAATGTTGTCACGTGAATATAGCACTCCGTTGATCTGGTCCGTAATGCTTGGTTGTTTCCACAAGTTCATTTTAACATGTTCAATTATGTTATGGACTTGCACGTTATGTTTGGACGTAAAATGTTTTTTCAGACATTCGGGCCATTTTGTAATTTTCCTAAACTTTGGGGCATTTACTTTCGGACTCATATGCTTCCTATTTGACTTGTTACGTTTGCATGTATGTTTATCGCCTTGACTCGTTTATCAAGTGCTTACTTAGTCAGTTCATCGTATTTTGAGGAATTTTGTGTTTACAGATTTTTCATGGCTTTTCAGAGTTTTGCAGAGTGTTTGTTTCATTTTGTTTGGCTGTCACCCTTCATTTTAAGTTTCGGGACGAAACTTCTTTTTAGTGGGGTAGAATGTAATGCTCTTACTTTCCATTTATATATTTTTCTATTCTAGTTACTTTCTTATGTTCATTGACATATATTGGACATGTTTTGTTCAGCACATTTCGTCATTCGAGCAAGTTTTAATATTGTTTCGGATTAATCGACATATTAGTTCAAATTTTTAAAATCATCATAAATTCTTGGAAACTTCAAAAGTTCTGAATCTTTTCAGTATGTTAGATCATCAAGTTATATTTCTATTGGTTCAAACGGTGAGTCAATCGGAGTCCGGGCGAAGGAGATATGGTTGAAATAGCAAAGATTACACTGTGAGCTTATAGAGTATAATTAGCGCACGCTAACGGGACCAGAAAGAGGCTTCTCGACTGCATTTTTACCTAGGTAGCGCACGATAACCCTTACCGTAGCGCACGCTATGCCGGTGTCAGTATAAATAGGACAACAGGGTCAACTCTCACCATTTTTCACTCATATTTCCTTTATCCGGAGATTTGGGCGATCCAGGACATATGCAAGGGTAAATTCCGGCCAGATATCACCATACATCAACATTTTTGAGTTCCTAGTTCGAGGTTATCAACATCTAATCATCTTTTACCGTTCTAATCAAGGTAAAATTCTTAGAACCCTAGTTTTGGGGATTTTTGGGGGTTTTGTTCTTGATTTCGTTTTCAATCAAGTTTTGTTGCCTCAGAGGGTTCTGTTGCGTATGGTGCGGTTCCATGGTTAATCACGCATATAAATGAAATGTGACGTACAATGAGACTTAGTTACTCCGGATTACTAGTCTTGAATTCGATTGATTATATATATTCACTATGGGATGGACTGACGAGTCCTCTGAGGGTTCCGTTGCCTTTGGTGCGGTTCCGCGAATATTTTGGGTTAACCACCCTGGGAGGGTCCGACGGGGCCTCTGAGGGTTCCATTGCCTTTGGTGCGGTTCCATGGTTAATAACGTATGTATTGAAATGAAGTGCTATGAGATTTAGTTATTTCCGGAATACTGATCCTGAATTGTACGATTACATTTATTCACCATCGATTACATGTAACCCTCAGTTATTTACCATTGTTTAGTCCAGATTATTATACTCTTAGAATATATTGTGTATGGCTCGTATTTGTACTTTATACTTGCACTAGCAAAATAGTGGAATTTTGATAACCCCCGAGTAATCGGGGGGTGGATGTCTGTATTGCATTCAGGTACGTGCAGGTTCCTGAGGTGCATGACACGGGATCGATACGAAGGATGATGGAAGGCAAATGATACTAATCACATGAGGGCCAGTATTGGGATTTGTTAGTCGAATTGTATTTTTCTTTTCCACTGTAGTGTTTTCCCGTCATATGGGAGTGTCGTTGTATTTTGACCCTTGCATGGGTACGAGTCGGGGTAGAGAGGTATATGAAGTTTAAGTGGTATGTTATTGATCAAAGGACAAATCGGTCTACTGATTCATATTTAGCCATCTTGGCATTTGCTTTGATGTCTTGTTTTGGTGTCTAGCCTGGTAGATTCTCACTCAGAGAGTATGCGGCGCTGTAATATTCCCGAGTGGATTGGGGGTGTTACACAAAACACACCAACTCATAACTAGACTCAACAGTTGACAATTCAGATGACATGACAAGACATGACTCGACTCAACCTAACAGCCCAATGTTAGGAATATATTTTGTAGATTGTGATGATCTCATCCCTGTATTCAAAGTTTATTTCAATATATGTTTTAAGTACTTAGCATTGTAAAGAAGAACCAAATGAGTATCTTCTATAAGACTTTAAAATATTAGGCTAAGTATTGATCATATTGATCAGATAAAATTATTGGTTAAGTATAGATACAACCTAAAATCAGTCAGGCAACTGATCTTGACCAGTTGAAAAATACCAGTCAGGTTTTGGTCAAAGCAAATCTCAGCTATGTTCGACCAGATAAAACATTAGTCGAGTTTCAGTCAAAACAAAATATCAGCCGGGTTTGACTAAATTAGAGGTACATCTGAACATCACTGAAGACAATTTTGGCTAAATATAAAATAGTAAAACATCAGTCGGGTTTAGTCAAAGGAGACTATCAGCTAAGGTTGACCAAACAGACATCAGTCGGGTATGGTCAAAGCAAAATATCAGTCGAGTTTGACCAAGGCAAATATCAGCCTACTTTCATCACGACGAAATATCATCCGACCTTTATCAAGGCATAACATCAACGAAGCTTTTATCAAGGAGTAATATCAGTCGGTCTTTTTGGACAACAATTATGTCCATGTTAGCAATAGTTGAAAAGTCAACAAAGGCCACAAAGCACATGCAGACGTAAAGCCAAGGAGATAAAGTGACTGATTCTTGGAATTCAAGGAATAGAATATCCATCGAGATTGGCGCCCTGAAGACTTTCCAAATATAGTAATCACAGAAAGACGGCATAACAATCCCACATCTTCAAACGGTGGAATTTGATGAAAGAGACAAAGCCCTGCAAAGAGATGAAAAGCTAACCAATGAAGTCCACTCTCCAATGGTCGGATTTGTTTCAAGATGCAACAGCTATGAAGAGCTCAAAGATCATACTATAAATATCTGAAGAACACTTGAGAAAAAGTATGATGCGAACTATACTTACAAGCAATCAAAACAAATGAAAGCAGTATACATCTATAGAATCGTGAAGAGGAAGATCATAGATTATCATATTAAGAGAAGCTCTTAAGTTGGATAAGACAAACACTCTTGTCTTAAAAGTTTGAGTATGGGGTACTTTCTTGAATGAGGTTCTTGAGAGTTAGAGGTTGTTGTGACAACCCCATACTGGGTCAGAACTGTTACAGTACTGTGGATCCATTTAGGGAATCCACAAGGCAAGACCTGCCTAACACCCATACACACACACACACCGACCAATCAGGTCGAACATAAAACAAAGACAACACACATCGACCAGAAAGGTCGACAATACAACACATCCACAACATCCCGACCGGCAAGGTCGAACATGACGATGACCACAACCTGTTCAACATACAGATAACAAACACCAAGACAGTTCCCAAGCCCATACACGGGCATAACATCAATAATAACAGTACTCGCGAGTACATATATAACCCAAAACCAAAACACACAAATAAAAAGGTAATGTCTACCCGAGGCAACACCACAGCTGCTCGTCGTCCTCGTGCCCCTCCTGCGCCTGCTCGCCATGAAGATCTATACCTGAATACACAAAAAGGTATTCACCCCCTAAGGGGTCATCAAATAGCCGGTGCAAGTACTTGATAATTGGAATATGTATAATGCGCAATAAATGAAATAGTGTGATGACTGATTATATTAGTATAGCAAGAAGAAGGATATTCTCACCCGGTACCAGTGCCTCAACAGTTTTGTGACAACAACATCATCGTGCAAAAATGCATCAACAACATCACAATCCAAAAGCATAAGCAGTACCATGTCACGCCATTATTCCGGAATAATACGTATATCACATTTCAAAAAACAACATAGGCTATACTGATGCGAGGTTCGCAGCCATCGTATCCCAGAGCCCTTGTCAAGGCAGTCCCGGGCTTTACTCGACCCATAGAGTGGTATGTGGTTCGCACCCCAACGTACCCCAGAGTCCTCGTCAGGGCAGTCCACGGCTTTACTCGACCCGTCGAGTGATACGAGGTTCGCACCCATCGTATCCTAGAGCCCTCGTCAGGGCAGTCCCGCTTTACTTGACCACAAAAAATAGTTTCACAACATTGGTACAACGTCAAAAATACCATATTCCAATCTATCTTTCACATTTCACAGCACGTTGTCACATAACTTTGACGACGCAAGCCTCAAATCATTATTCAAAACTTTCAGCAACCTTGCTTTTCATTCTCATTTGAAATAACTTTTCGAGGCATACTCAATAAATCATTTATAAAATGATACCATTCTATAAAACAATAATCAAGATCATTCATCAAGTATTTGCTGAAAATCTTTCTCAAATCATTTTTAAAAATATTTTCGAAATCCTTTTCAAAAACATTAAGTCATTAATTTGATTAAAAAATCATTTTCGAATCATTTCAAAATATCAACGTTGAATCGATTAATTCAGAGTATGAACAAACCGTATGGAAATCACAGTTTATACATATTTAATTGCAGTTTATACATAAAGCACGATCAAATACTTGCCTGGCGATTTTAGAGACAAGAACATTTCGAACCGTTTGTAATTAGGATTCAAAACTCTGAAATCTATGGCCTACAACAAGGAATTCATGATAACCGGCATTAGGGTTATTCATTCTAATAGAAATTACATAGAAAACCTTGATTGATCCCATTAGGAATTTTTATCGTACACTTTGCGTACGGTATCCGATTACGGTGATTTGAACTAAAGTTTTGATTTTCGTTCCGCTTGAATTGATAACAACACCCTCAGGATACTCGATATATAATTATTTACGAATTCTAAGCTACAATTCATCAAGAATCTAGAGAAATGGGTTTTGTAATATCCAGATTTATTACTGTGTATTTTACCTGTATTCGAACCCTGTATTATTCGGAATTGTAATCTTGATAATTGGAGTATGATATTTCTTACATTGATATCTTTGTACATAAGTATAGCAACATGCAAAATTTTCTCATGCAAACTCGTGATAGTGCACGCTAAGAATGTAACTTAACGCGCGCTATCGATCTATTACTAGCGCACGCTATGTATATAGGAGTTGCGTACGCTAAGCACTCAATTATTGAGCGGGACGGCTAGCACATGCGCCAGCCGGGACATGGGTCCGGATAAGATTCCCGCAGACGAACCTGGATAGTTTTGAAGTCAACTCTTATTAGCGCGCGCTAAGGAATGCTTAGTAGCGTGCGCTAATTAGCTAAAGTGCAGAATATTATAAATGAGACAGCAACCCGTTTTGGCTTACATTTCATTCGTCCATTCTTCATTCTTGAGAGGCCAGAGAGCTATAATAATCCTTCTACACACTTAGAACACATCTTATTGATCCTCGTATATTGGTTATTACTTGTGAGTGATCATTGAAGTGGAATAGCACCTTGAAGTGGCATACAACCAACCGGAGTCGGATTCTACCTTACGGTTCAGTGATTTTCGTCATATTAAGGTATGTTCAACCTATCTCCAGACTTAAGAGTTGGATTCTAAAGAATTAGATGATCATGTTAACAAGATATTGATTTTCACTAGTGAATTATTCAACATGCATCATGTTTGGAATATAGAGATGGTTATGCCTCAAGTACCTTGATTATGAACACCATGATTCGAATCTTATTACAATGAACAAGTAGAGGAAGCTTCTATCATTGGCAATCCAAATCTAGTAGATGACTTCATAGCAATCATGGACTTGAATTTAACATAATTATTGTTAGATGAATCTAAGGGATTGATCATGGAAGGATTTATCTAGTATAGATGGAATGTTAAACAACTACATTATGATAATTTTGATTGATATAAAGGTGTCGATATCAACCGTTAAGCCTTTCGAATTGTCGTATGAAGATTGTAGTCGAAATGGAAGATGGTTTCATAATAGTATACATATCCTTGAATCCGAAGTTGTTGTTATCCGTTAGATCATTCGTAGCCGTATGAACATGATATTCATGGAGGTAACATGAACTAACACTGAGGATTTCATTTGGTTTGATCATGTTGAGGTCCATCTACTGCCCAGCAGTAAACTGCCATGCACAGATAGCGCACGCTAAGCTATGTAGATTAACGTGCGCTATCGAGCACGAGTTAGCGTACGCTACGTTTGGTACGTAACATACGCTAGGCCATCAGATGAGTCAGTCGACTGATCAGTGAAGTACTGACCATGCATAGTTAGCGTACGCTAGGCTTTGTTGTTTGCGTGCGCTATCGAGCAGACTTAAGGCACGCTACACAGAGTACTTAGCGTGCGCTAAGCAGTTCAGGCAGATTACATTTTATGAGTTTTTGGCTGTAAATCGAATTGTTAGACCTTCGTACGACGTAATATAAATCCTATATTATTTCTTTTGTTAAGGTTTGAGCTTGATACGTGATTGATTGAGGGGGGACGACCTTCGAGTGTTCGTTTTCGTGGAAGTATTGTTCTTATCTTCAAATCGAGGCAAGTACCTTATTTGTTTTATGTATTGATGTTATACATATTGTCATGCATGTATGTCGTTGTTGTATGTCCACCTCGTGTTGGTCCGACGGGATCTTCGGGGGATCTATGCTAGCGTGCGCTGGATCATCGGACGAGTTTTTCCACCACAGGTTGGTCTGACGGGATCATCGTGGGTTCTAGGCAGTGAACGCTGGATCGACGGAATTACCATGTGTATGTTATGATATCATGTTGTGATTATCAGTTGTGTATGTCATGTTTGAGTTTCTCGCAGGAGAAGACTCGTTGGAGATTTTATCATTTACGTTATTCTTATTATTCTGTGTGTAACGTTGAATAATATGTTGTGGTACTTGTACTAGCATCGTTGTGCTAACCCCTTCGGGGGTGAACATTTTGTTTATGTTCAGGATCCAGGAGAGCGGGAAAACAACCACTAGAGCTGCATGACGACGAGGGTGCAGAGTGATGTTTCGGCTAGGTTTATTTGTTTGTTGTTTATTGGTTATTTCAATAAGTACTCGAGTACGAAGTCATTTATGATGAATTTGAATTTGGTGATGTATTATTAAGTCCCTCTTGAACAATTGTACTTTCAGTATTTGGTCAGAACTGTTGTATCTTAATTCCGATATTTCCATTCGTTAGTATTTATTAATGTCTGTTCAATTCTTCAGCCTTGTAAATCCTTATGTAAAGGATTTACGGCGCTGTAATATTGCTGAATATATTGTGGGTGTTACAGAATATGGTATCGGAGCTAAGATTATGGATATCTTGGCCGTTGGGTTAAAATAAGGGTCATTTATGTCTTTTGAGGTAACTGGCCGTGAATGACATCACTGCACTGCCTACGTCTTCATGCGAACGGTGGTTGTAAGTTCTTAAACTCTACCTTGTTCTTTACATGTTGCGTCTCTTTGTACTCGAATATTATAACGATGTTGTTTCCTGTATATTGAGTATTTATGCTTATAGTATGTTGAGAGGCGGATGTGGACGTGGTCGCGATCGTGGACGTGGACGAAGAAATGCTGAAAGGGAAGCGTCGCCTTCTAATCAGGCCAGTAATACCTCAGGCGAGCCGCAACAATCTATTAATAACAAACCGGAACCTGCTGTACCAGAGATCCTTCGTCAGGTGGTGAACCAGATGACTCAGTTCGCCCAAGTCGTGGACCGAATGCAAGTGGCGGTGGGACTACAGAAGGGAGAGAGACAGCAAGGGATCCCAGACATGGGAAATCGAGGTGACCGGTGGCTGCAAGAGGTGGCGAAGATGCAACCACCCAAATTCGATGGTATTTCTGAGACTCTCACCTGGGACCATTGGTTGAAGGAACTAGAGAAAATCTTTGCCGGAATTAACTGCCCAGATGACCGGAGAGCCTCTATCGCGCAATACTTTCTGATAGGGGAAGCGTCCGAATGGTGGGAAGCCATCCGGCCTGTAGACCATGATGCTGATTGGACAGAATTTAGATTGATGATGGAAGCTCAGTATTGCCCTCGTCCTGTGAGGGAAGCCAAAGTTCGGGAGTTTTTCTCCGCTCAGCCTTTAGATGTGCCAGTATCCCAAGCAATTAAGACGTTTAACCAGCAGCTGGCATTTGTTCGACATCTAGTCAGAACAGATTCAAAAATGATGATACATTTCGATATGAGGATGAAACCAGAAATCCAGAGGTACATGTCCGGATTTGAATTTACCACACTCCGTCAATACCAGGATAAGGCGTTGGCGTATGAGATCAAGGAAGCAGCTATGGAGAAATTTTCGGAATCCAAGAAACAGAAAGTTTCTGGTACTTTTACAGAGCACAAAATAAGGCCCAATCATCCTTTCACTCTTTCAAGAAACCTCCGCACCCGGTTAGGAGCGGAAAGAACTTCGGAGCGACATCAACTATTACTGATGTTACCAGGAAATGCTTTAACTGCGCCCAGATGGGGCACTATCGACGGAATTGCCCCCTACCTGCCGTGACTTGTTTTGATTGTAGACGAGAGGGACATCGGGCAGTGTTTTGTGAAGAGGCTGCAAAGTCTTTTAGAGCCCGTACACCACAGCCAGTCGAGGAAGCCAAGATATCAGCGAGACGCAGCAAAGTGTTCAGATGCCTCCGAATTTTTGCCGCGGACGAGGCAGAGGACAATGGGACGGAAAGGGGACATCGAGTGCCGGGTCTGTTCCCCCACGTTTGTACGAGATGAGGAGGACATACGGTCATGATGCTGTTGTCGCATCAGGTACTGTCCAGATCCTTTCCCAGCCAGTTAGCGTTTTATTCGATACAGGAGCTACGCATTCTTTTATATCTTTGTCTTGTGTAAACCGTTTGAATATTTATGGTTTTCATACTTGTCAACCTTATGTTGTTGGTTTACCGAGTGGAGAGAGGATTGTCGGGAACTTAGAAACTAGAAATTTCCCTGTATCATTTGGAGGCAGAGAGTGGCTCTCAAATTTGATCGTGATAGAAATGCAAGGAGACGACCTGATACTCGGAGACGATTGGCTTAATCGATATGGAGCAATTGTAAACTACCGAAGGAGGAATATCTCGCTGATCGCTGACGATGGTTCCAGATTACATTTGAGGATGGAAACCGGCACTCGGAAAATTGATCCAAGCGATGAAAGCTGTTAAATTGTTGAAACAGGGCTGTACCGGATATTGGTGTTATGAAATGAAGAAAGAAGACGAAATTACGGAATTTTCATCCATTCCTGTTGTGAATGAATTTCCAGATGTATTTCCTGACGAGTTACCTGGACTACCTCCACGAAGAGATGTAGAATTTACCATTGAGCTGGAACCCGGAGCTATACCAATTTCTAAGGCGCCGTATCGTATAGCACCTAATGAGATGTATGAACTGAAAAAGCAGTTGGAGGAGTTACTGGACAAAGGCTATATTGACAGCGTTTCTACAGGGAGCGGCTTCTTTTTGTCTGAAAGAAGGATGGATCGCTTCGACTGTGTATTGATTATCGAGAGCTGAACAAGATGACGATTAAGAACAAGTATCCGTTGCCACGGATTGATGATCTATTTGACCAGTTGCAAGGGGCAACAGTATATTCTAAAATCGATCTGAGATCAGGGTATCATCAGCTGAGGATTAAGGAATCTGATGGTCTGGAATTAGCGTTCAGAACTCGCTACGGACATTATGAGTTTGTAGTGATGCCGTTTGGTCTCACTAACGCACCTGCTGTATTTATGCAATTGATGAACCGAGTGTTCATCGAATTTTTGTATAAATTTGTGGTCGTGTTCATTGATGACATTCTGGTGTATTCTAAGAGCCCGGAAGAATATGCGCAGCATTTGCGGATTGTATTGGAACTTTTGAGAAGCGAGCAATTGTACGCCAAACTTTCTAAGTGTGAATTCTGGCTAAAGGAAGTAATGTTCCTCGGCCATGTGGTGTCAACTAAAGGAGTCCGAGTATATCCTCAGAAGATCGAAGCAATTATGGATTGGAAACCTCCAAAGAACGTGAAAGAAGTCCGAAGCTTCTTAGGACTTTCTGGATATTATCGTCGATTCGTGGAAGGGTTTTCCAAAATCTCCCGCCCACTTACTCAACTCCTGCAGAAAACTCAAAAGTTTGAGTGGAACGAGTCGTGTCAGACTAGTTTTAATGAATTGAAGAAGAGATTGACGACGGCACCGATTCTATCACTTCCACAGGGAACTGGAGGATTTATAGTTTACAGTGATGCTTCGAACCAAGGGCTCGGATGCGTATTGATGCAGAATGATAAGGTGATCGCTTATGCGTCGCGACAGCTGAAAACTTATGAAGTGAACTACCCAACACATGATTTGGAGCTAGCAGCAGTAGTTTTTGCTTTGAAGATCTGGAGGCATTATCTGTATGGGACTCACTGTCAGATCTTTACGGATCACAAGAGTCTCAAGTACATATTCAGTCAGAAAGAGTTGAATATGCGGCAGAGAAGATGGTTAGAACTGATTAAGGACTATGACTTGGAGATTTTGTATCATCCAGGCAAAGCAAATGTAGTGGCCGATGCACTCAGTCGCAAACCTGTTTCTATTCAGATGCTGGAGACGCTGACCTCCCAACTTAGCCTTCAACGAGAGATGATTAGAGAAGGAATTGAAGTGTGGTTACAAAGAGTCCAAGGACAACTGTGCGTGATGGAAATAACTTCATCATTAACCGAAGAAATCTAGACAAACAGATGATCCTCTGATGATTCGGTTACGTGATAAAGTGATCAAGGGAAAGGCCCCCGGATTCATAATTCATGATGATGGAGTTTTGAGATTTCAGAACGACTCTGCGTTCCCGATGTCGATGTTCAAAGCATAATTATGAAGGAAGCTCACAGTTCGCCCTATTTTATCCACCCAGGCACCAGTAAGATGTATAAGGACTTGAAGCAGAATTTCTGGTGGGGCAATATGAAGAAAGATGTAGCGGACTATGTTTCGAAATGCTTGACTTGTCAGCAGGTTAAGATCGAGCATCAACGGCCTGCCGGAATGTTGAAGCCACTCCCGATTCCTGAATGGAAGTGGGAGGACATATCGATGGACTTTATCACTAGTATGCCTAGAACCAGGACGGGAATGAACATGATTTGGGTGGTAGTTGATCGTTTAACCAAATCAGCTCATTTTCTGGGCATTAAGGACACGTGGGGACCAGAGAGGTTGGCACGAGTATTTATTTCGGAGATAGTTCGATTGCATGGTACGCCGAAAACCATTGTTTCTGATCGAGACGGCCATTTTGTGTCTCATTTTTGGAAAGCAGTTCATAAGGCCTTGGGGACCGAATTGAACTTCAGTACAACTTATCACCCGCAGACTGACGGATAATCCGAGAGGACCATTCAAACGGTGGAAGATATGCTGAGGGCCTGTGCCTTAGATTGGTCAAACGATTGGGAAGTTCATCTACCCTTGATTGAATTTATCTACAACAATAGTTGGCATGCTTCCATTAAGATGGCACCGTTTGAGGCATTATACGGGAGGAGATGCATATCGCCTCTATGCTAGGATGATTCATCAGACTTGATTGGAACAGAACCAGAGTTTAACGTGCAGACTCGAGAGAAGATAGCCTTGATTCTTGAAAGGCTGTTGACCGCCCAGAGTCGCCAGAAATCTTACGCAGACGTACGTCGTCGCCCATTGGAGTTCAGTACTGGAGACCACGTACTTTTGAAGGTTTCTCCTACTCGGGGAATCTTTCGTTTCAGAAGGAAAGGAAAGCTGAGTCCAAGATATATCGGACCAGTTGAAATCCTTGAGAGAGTTGGAGAGTTGGCATACAGATTGGCATTGCCGCCGTCATTGTGCCATGTTCATAACGTGTTCCACGTATCCCAGTTACAGAGGTATATAACAGATCCCAGTCATATCATTGATTTCGGCCAGATCGAAGTCGCGCAGGATGGGACGTTTGAAGAAAGACCGGTCAAGATACTCGAGAGTCGAGTTAAGCAGTTAAGGAACAAACCAATCGTTTCGGTCAAAGTTCAATGGTCACGTCACGGAATGGAAGAAGCCACATGGGAAACGGAAGATGGCATGAAGTCCAGATATCCAGAGTTATTTTCGTCTTGAGTTTCGGGACGAAACTCCTAGGAGAGTATGTAATATCCGGATTTATTACTGTGTATTTTACCTGTATTCGAACCCTGTATTATTAGGAATTGTAATCTTGATGATTGGAGTATGATATTTCTTACATTGATATCTTTGTACATAAGTATAGCAACATGCAAATTTTTCTCATGCAAACTCGTGATAGCGCACGCTAAGAATGTAGCTTAACGCGTGCTATTGAGCTACTACTAGCGCATGCTATGTATATAGGAGTTGCGTACGCTAAGCACTCAATTATTGAGCGGGTCGGCTAGCACATGCGCCAGCCGGGATATGGGTCCGGACAAGATTCCCACGGACGAACCTGGACAGTTTTGAAGTCAACTCTTATTAGCGCGCGCTAAGGAATGCTTAGTAGCGTGCGCTAATTAGCTAAAGTGCAGAATATTATAAATGAGACAGCAACCCGTTTTGGCTTACATTTCATTCGTCCATTCCTCATTCTTGAGAGGCCAGAGAGCTATAATAATCCTTCTACACACTTAGAACACATATTATTAATCCTCGTATATTAGTTATTACTTGTGAGTGATCATTGAAGTGGAATAGCACCTTGAAGTGGCATACAACCAACCGGAGTCGGATTCTACCTTACGGTTCAGTGATTTTCGTCATATTAAGGTATGTTCAACCTATCTCCAGACTTAAGAGTTGGATTCTAAAGAATTAGATGATCATGTTAACAAGATATTGATTTTCACTAGTGAATTATTCAACATGCATCATGTTCGGAATATAGAGATGGTTATGCCTCAAGTACCTTGATTATGAACACCATGATTCGAATCTTATTACAATGAACAAGTAGAGGAAGCTTCTATCATTGGCAATCCAAATCTAGTAGATGACTTCATAGCAATCATGGACTTGAATTTAACATAATTATTGTTAGATGAATCTAAGGGATTGATCATGGAAGGATTTATCTAGTATAGATGGAATGTTAAACAACTACATTATGATAATTTTGATTGATATAAAGGTGTCGATATCAACCGTTAAGCCTTTCGAATTGTTGTATGAAGATTGTAGTCGAAATGAAAGATGGTTTCATAATAGTATACATATCCTTGAATCCGAAGTTGTTGTTATCCGTTAGATCATTCGTAGCCGTATGAACATGATATTCATGGAGGTAACATGAACTAACACTGAGGATTTCATTTGGTTTGATCATGTTGAGGTCCATCTACCGCCTGATGAACCGCCATGCATGAGATAGCGCACGCTAAGCTATGTAGATTAACGTGCGCTATCGAGCACGAGTTAGCGACGCTACGCTTGGTACGTAACATACGCTAGGCCATCGATGAGTCGACCGACCGATCGGTGAAATCGACCATGCATAGTTAGCGTACGCTAGGCTTTGTTGTTTGCGTGCGCTATCGAGCAGACTTAACGCACGCTACACAGAGTACTTAGCGTGCGCTAAGCAGTTCAGGCAGATTACATTTTATGAGCTCTTAGCCGTAAATCGAATTGTTAGACCTTCGTACGACGTAAGATAAATCCTATATTATTTCTTTTGTTAAGGTTTGAGCTTGATACGTGATTGATTGAGGGGGGACGACCTTCGAGTGTTCGTTTTCGTGGAAGTATTGTTCTTATCTTCAAATCGAGGCAAGTACCTTATTTGTTTTATGTATTGATGTTATACATATTGTCGTGCATGTATGTTGTTGTTGTATGTCCACCTCGTGTTGGTCCGACGGGATCTTCGGGGGATCTATGCTAGCGTGCGCTGGATCATCGGACGGGTTTTTCCACCATAGGTTGGTCTGACGGGATCATCGTGGGTTCTAGGCAGTGAACGCTGGATCGACGGAATTACCATGTGTATGTTATGATATCATGTTGTGATTATCAGTTGTGTATGTCATGTTTGAGTTTCTCACAGGAGAAGACTCGTTGGACATTTTATCATTTACGTTATTATTATTATTCTGTGTGTAACGTTGAATAATATGTTGTGGTACTTGTACTAGCATCGTTGTGCTAACCCCTTCGGGGGTGAATATTTTGTTTATGTTCAGGATCCAGGAGAGCGGGAAAACAACCACTAGAGCTGCATGACGATGAGGGTGCAGAGTGATGTTTCGGCCGGGTTTATTTGTTTGTTGTTTATTAGTTATTTCAATAAGTACTCGAGTATGAAGTCATTTATGATGAATTTGAATTTGGTGATGTATTATTAAGTCCCTCTTGAACAATTGTACTTTCAGTATTTGGTCAGAACTGTTGTATCTTAATTCCGATATTTCCATTCGTTAGTATTTCTTAATGTCTGTTCAATTCTTCAGCCTTGTAAATCCTTATGTAAAGGATTTACGGCGCTGTAATATTGCTGAATATATTGGGGGTGTTACAGAATATGGTATCGGAGCTAAGATTATGGATATCTTGGCCGTTGGGTTAAAATAGGGGTCATTTATGTCTTTTGAGCTAACCAGCCGTGAATGACATCACTGCACTGCCTACGTCTTCATGCGAACGATGGTTGTAAGTTCTTAAACTCTACCTCGTTCTTTACATGTTGCGTCTCTTTGTACTCGAATATTATAACGATGTTGTTTCCTGTATATTGAGTATTTATGCTTATAGTATGTTGAGAGGCGGATGTGGACGTGGTCGCGGTCGTGGACGCGGACGAAGAAATGCTGAAAGGGAAGCGTCGCCTTCTAATCAGGCCAGTCATACCTCAGGCGAGCCGCAACAATCTATTAATAACAAACCGGAACCTGCTGTACCAGAGATCCTTCGTCAGGTGGTGAACCAGATGACTCAGTTCGCCCAAGTCGTGGACCGAATGCAAGTGGCGGTGGGACTACAGCAGGGAGAGAGACAGCAAGGGAACCCAGACATGGGAAATCGAGGTGACCGGTGGCTGCAAGAGGTGGCGAAGATGCAACCACCCAAATTCGACGGTATTTCTGAGACTCTCACCTGGGACCATTGGTTGAAGGAACTAGAGAAAATCTTTTCCGGAATTAACTGCCCAGATGACCGGAGAGCCTCTATCGCGCAATACTTTCTGATAGGGGAAGCGTCCGAATGGTGGGAAGCCATTTGGCCTATAGACCATGATGCTGATTGGACAGAATTTAGATTGATGATGGAAGCTCAGTATTGCCCTCGTCCTGTGAGGGAAGCCAAAGTTCGGGAGTTTTTCTCCGCTCAGCCTTCAGATGTGCCAGTATCCCAAGCAATTAAGACGTTTAACCAGCAGCTGGCATTTGTTCGACATCTGGTCAGAACAGATGCAAAAATGATGATCCATTTCGATATGAGGATGAAACCAGAAATCCAGAGGTACATGTTCGGATTTGAATTTACCACACTCCGTCAATACCAGGATAAGGCGTTGGCGTATGAGATCAAGGAAGCAGCTATGGAGAAATTTTCGGAATCCAAGAAACAGAAAGTCTCTAGTACTTTTACAGAGCACAAAATAAGGCAATCATCCTTTCAATCTTTCAAGAAACCTCCGCACCCGGTTAGGAGCGGAAAGAACTTCGGAGCGACATCAACTATTACTGATGTTACCAGGAAATGCTTCAACTGCGCCCAGATGGGGCACTATCGACGGAATTGCCCCCTACCTGCCGTGACTTGTTTTGATTGTAGACGAGAGGGACATCGGGCAGTGTTTTGTGAAGAGGCTGCAAAGTCTTTTAGAGTCCGTACACCACAGCCAGTCCAGAAGGAAGCCAGTATCCAACAGACGCAGCAAAGTGTTCAGATGCCTCAGAATTTTGGCCGCGGACGAGGCAGAGGACAATGGGACCCAAAGGGGACATCGAGTGCCGGGTCTGTTCCCCCACGTTTGTACGAGATGAGGAGGACAGACGGTCATGATGCTGCTGTCGCATCAGGTACTGTCCAGATCCTTTCCCAGCCAGTTAGCGTTTTATTCGATACAGGAGCTACGCATTCTTTTATATCTTTGTCTTGTGTAAACCGTTTGAATATTTATGGTTTTCATACTTGTGAACCTTATGTTGTTGGTTTACCGAGTGGAGAGAGGATTGTCGGGAACTTAGAAACTAGAAATTTCCCTGTATCATTTGGAGGCAGAGAGTGGCTCTCAAATCTGATCGTGATAGAAATGCAAGGAGACGACCTGATACTCGGAGACGATTGGCTTAATCGATATGGAGCAATTGTAAACTACCGAAGGAGGAATATCTCGCTGATCGCTGACGATGGTTCCGAGATTCTGTTTGAGGGATGGAAACCGGGCAGCTCAGGAAAATTGATCCAAGCGATGAAAGCTGTCAAATTGTTGAAACAGGGCTGTACCGGATATTGGTGTTATGAAATGAAGAAAGAAGACGAAATTACGGAATTTTCATCCATTCCTGTTGTGAATGAATTTCCAGATGTATTTCCTGAAGAGTTACCTGGACTACCTCCACGAAGAGATGTAGAATTTACCATTGAGCTGGAACCCGGAGCTATACCAATTTCTAAGGCGCCGTATCGTATAGCACCTAATGAGATGTATGAACTGAAAAAGCAGCTGGAGGAGTTACTGGACAAAGGCTATATTCAGCCAAGCGTTTCGCCCTGGGGAGCGACAGTTCTTTTTGTCCGAAAGAAGGATGGATCGCTTCGACTGTGTATTGATTATCGAGAGCTGAACAAGATGACGATTAAGAACAAGTATCCGTTGCCACGGATTGATGATCTGTTTGACCAGTTGCAAGGGGCAACAGTATTTTCTAAAATCGATCTGAAATCAGGGTATCATCAGCTGAGGATTAAGGAATCTGATGGTCTGAAATCAGCGTTCAGAACTCGCTACGGACATTATGAGTTTGTAGTGATGCCGTTTGGTCTCACTAACGCACCTGCTGTATTTATGCAATTGATGAACCGAGTGTTCATTGAATTTTTGGATAAATTTGTGGTCGTGTTCATTGATGACATTCTGGTGTATTCTAAGAGCCCGGAAGAACATGCACAGCATTTGCGGATTGTATTGGAACTTTTGAGAAGCGAGAAATTGTACGCCAAACTTTATAAGTGTGAATTCTGGCTAAAGGAAGTAATGTTCCTCGGCCATGTGGTGTCAACTAAAGGAGTCCGAGTATATCCTCAGAAGATCGAAGCAATTATGGATTGGAAACCTCCAAAGAACGTGAAAGAAGTCCGAAGCTTCTTAGGACTTTCTAGATATTATCGTCGATTCGTGGAAGGGTTTTCCAAAATCTCCCGCCCACTTACTCGACTCCTGCAGAAAACTCAAAAGTTTGAGTGGAACGAGTCGTGTCAGACTAGTTTTAATGAATTGAATAAGAGATTGACGACGGCACCGATTCTATCACTTCCACAGGGAACTGGAGGATTTATAGTTTACAGTGATGCTTCGAACCAAGGGCTCGGATGCGTATTGATGCAGAATGATAAGGTGATCGCTTATGCGTCGCGACAGCTGAAAACTTATGAAGTGAATTACCCAACACATGATTTGGAGCTAGCAGCAGTAGTTTTTGCTTTGAAGATCTGGAGGCATTATCTGTATGGGACTCACTGTCAGATCTTTACGGATCACAAGAGTCTCAAGTACATATTCAGTCGGAAAGAGTTGAATATGCGGCAGAGAAGATGGTTAGAACTGATTAAGGACTATGACTTGGAGATTTTGTATCATCCAGGCAAAGCAAATGTAGTGGCCGATGCACTCAGTCGCAAACCTGTTTCTATTCAGATGCTGGAGACGCTGACCTCCCAACTTAGCCTTCAACGAGAGATGATTAGATAAGGAATTGAAGTGTGGTTACAAAGAGTCCAAGGACAACTGTGCGTGATGGAAATAACTTCATCATTAACCGAAGAAATCAAATCTAGACAAACAGATGATCCTCTTATGATTCGGTTACGTGATAAAGTGATCAAGGGAAAGGCCCCCGGATTCATAATTCATGATGATGGAGTTTTGAGATTTCAGAACGACTCTGCGTTCCCGATGTCGATGTTCTGAAACAGACAATTATGAAGGAAGCTCACAGTTCGCCCTATTCTATCCACCCAGGCACCAGTAAGATGTATAAGGACTTGAAGCAGAATTTCTCGTGGGGCAATATGAAGAAAGATGTAGCGGACTATGTTTCGAAATGCTTGACTTGTCAGCAGGTTAAGATCGAGCATCAACAGCCTGCCGGAATGTTGAAGCCACTCCCGATTCCTGAATGGAAGTGGGAGGACATATCGATGGACTTTATCACTAGTATGCCTAGAACCAGGACGGGAATGAACATGATTTGGGTGGTAGTTGATCGTTTAACCAAATCACCTCATTTTCTGGGCATTAAGGACACGTGGGGACCAGAGAGGTTGGCACGAGTATTTATTTCGGAGATAGTTCGATTGCATGGTACGCCGAAAACCATTGTTTCTGATCGAGACGGCCGTTTTGTGTCTCATTTTTGGAAAGCAGTTCATAAGGCCTTGGGGAACGAATTGAACTTCAGTACAACTTATCACCCGCAGACTGACAGACAATCCAAGAGGACCATTCAAACGGTGGAAGATATGCTGAGGGCCTGTGCCTTAGATTGGTCAAACGATTGGGAAGTTCATCTACCCTTGATTGAATTTACCTACAACAATAGTTGGCATGCTTCCATTAAGATGGCACCGTTTGAGGCATTATACGGGAGGATATGCAGATCGCCCCTATGCTAGGATGATTCATCAGACTTGATCGGAACAGAACCAGAGTTTAACGTGCAGACTCGAGAGAAGATAGCCTTGATTCTTGAAAGGCTGTTGACCGCCCAGAGTCGCCAGAAATCTTACGCAGACGTACGTCGTCGCCCATTGGAGTTCAGTACTGGAGACCACGTACTTTTGAAGGTTTCTCCTACTCGGGGAATCTTTCGTTTCAGAAGGAAGGGAAAGCTGAGTCCGAGATATATCGGACCATTTGAAATCCTTGAGAGAGTTGGAGAGTTGGCATACAGATTGGCATTGCCGCCGTCATTGTGCCATGTTCATAACGTGTTCCACGTATCCCAGTTACGGAGGTATATACCAGATCCCAGTCATATCATTGATTTCGGCCAGATCGAAGTCGCGCAGGATGGGACGTTTGAAGAAAGACCGGTCAAGATACTCGAGAGTCGAGTTAAGTAGTTAAGGAACAAACCAATCGTTTCGGTCAAAGTTTAATGGTCACGTCACGGAATGGAAGAAGCCACATGGGAAACGGAAGATGGCATGAAGTCCAGATATCCCGAGTTATTTTCGTCTTGAGTTTTGGGACGAAACTCCTAGGAGAGTATGTAATATCCGGATTTATTACTGTGTATTTTACCTGTATTCGAACCCTGTATTATTAGGAATTGTAATCTTGATGATTGGAGTATGATATTTCTTACATTGATATCTTTGTACATAAGTATAGCAACATGCAAATTTTTCTCATGCAAACTCGTGATAGCGCACGCTAAGAATGTAGCTTAACGCGTGCTATTGAGCTACTACTAGCGCATGCTATGTATATAGGAGTTGCGTACGCTAAGCACTCAATTATTGAGCGGGACGGCTAGCACATGCGCCAGCCGGGATATGGGTCCGGATAAGATTCCCACGGACGAACCTGGACAGTTTTGAAGTCAACTCTTATTAGCGCGCGCTAAGGAATGCTTAGTAGCGTGCGCTAATTAGCTAAAGTGCAGAATATTATAAATGAGACAGCAACCCGTTTTGGCTTACATTTCATTCGTCCATTCTTCATTCTTGAGAGGCCAGAGAGCTATAATAATCCTTCTACACACTTAGAACACATATTATTAATCCTCGTATATTGGTTATTACTTGTGAGTGATCATTGAAGTGGAATAGCACCTTGGAGTGGCATACAACCAACCGGAGTCGGATTCTACCTTACGGTTCAGTGATTTTCGTCATATTAAGGTATGTTCAACCTATCTCCAGACTTAGAGTTGGATTCTAAAGAATTAGATGATCATGTTAACAAGATATTGATTTTCACTAGTGAATTATTCAACATGCATCATGTTTGGAATATAGAGATGGTTATGCCTCAAGTACCTTGATTATGAACACCATGATTCGAATCTTATTACAATGAACAAGTAGAGGAATCTTCTATCATTGGCAATCCAAATCTAGTAGATGACTTCATAGCAATCATGGACTTGACTTTAACATCATAATTATTAGATGAATTTAAGGGATTGATCATGGAAGGATTTATCTAGTATAGATGGAATGTTAAACAACTACAGTATGATAATTTTGATTGATATAAAGGTGTCGATATCAACCGTTAAGCCTTTCGAATTGTCGTATGAAGATTGTAGTCAAAATGGAAGATGGTTTCATAATAGTATACATATCCTTGAATCCGAAGTTGTTGTTATCCGTTAGATCATTCGTAGCCGTATGAACATGATATTCATGGAGGTAACATGAACTAACACTGAGGATTTAATTTGGTTTGATCATGTTGAGGTCCATCTACTGCCCAGCAGTAAACTGCCATGCACAGATAGCGCACGCTAAGCTATGTAGATTAGCGTGCATGAGTTAGCGTACGCTACGTTTGGTACGTAACGTACGCTAGGCCATCAGACGAGTCAGTCGACTGATCAGTGAAGTACTGACCATGTATAGTTAGCGTACGCTAGGCTTTGTTGTTTGCGTGCGCTATCGAGCAGACTTAACGCACGCTACACAGAGTACTTAGCGTGCGCTAAGCAGTTCAGGCAGATTACATTTTATGAGCTTTTGGCTGTAAATCGAATTGTTAGACCTTCGTACGACGTAAAATAAATCCTATATTATTTCTTTTGTTAAGGTTTGAGCTTGATACGTGATTGATTGAGGGGGGACAACCTTCGAGTGTTCGTTTTCGTGGAAGTATTGTTCTTATCTTCAAATCGAGGCAAGTACCTTATTTGTTTTATGTATTGATGTTATACATATTGTCGTGCATGTATGTCGTTGTTGTATGTCCACCTCGTGTTGGTCCGACGGGATCATCGGGGGATCTATGCTAGCGTGCGCTGGATCATCGGATGGGTTTTTCCACCACAGTTGGTGCAGCGGGATCATCGTGGGTTCTAGGCAGTGAACGCTGGATCGACGGAATTACCATGTGTATGTTATGATATCATGTTGTGATTATCAGTTGTGTATGTTATGTTTGAGTTTCTCGCAGTAGAAGACTCGTCGGACATTTTATCATTTACGTTATTATTATTATTCTGCGTGTAACGTTGAATAATATGTTGTGGTACTTGTACTAGCATCGTTGTGCTAACCCCTTCGGGGGTGAACATTTTGTTTATGTTCAGGATACAGGAGAGCGGGAAAACAACCACTGGAGCTGCATGACGACGAGGGTGCAGAGTGATGTTCCGGCCGGGTTTATTTGTCTGTTGTTTATTGGTTATTTCAATAAGTACTTGAGTACGAAGTCATTTATGATGAATTTAAATTTGGTGATGTATTATTAAGTCCCTCTTGAACAATTTTACTTTCAGTATTTGGTCAGAACTGTTGTATCTTAATTCCGATATTTCCATTCGTTAGTATTTCTTAATGTCTGTTCAATTCTTCAGCCTTGCAAATCCTTATGTAAAGGATTTACGGCGCTGTAATATTCCTGAATATATCGTGGGTGTTACAGGTTTAGGGTTCAGGGCCAGATTACCTCCAATCCGGCGAAAATCGCTGATAACGGCTGAGGCGGACTTGCTAATTTGATTCTCGGGAGTTTGTTACGCATTTAAACTACTCAAAATCGCGCTGAAATGGAACTTCAAGGTGAGTGCCTAAGCCCTCTGTTCTTCACAGCTGAAAATGCAGAAAATGTATGAAAAATCACCATTTAATCAAGAAGAACTCCATAGGTCGGTCTTAAGGGCATAATGGTAATTTGCCTCGTGGCAGACTGATACCCTTGTTTTATTTTGGCCATAACTTGTTCGTTCGGGCCCGAAATGACTTGCCGTTTGTTCCATTGAAAGCTAACTTAATAATCTACAATGTTATAAATTTTATAATTTTTGGACTTTTCTACAATTTATGGTGACCGATCAATGTCGGTCCTTACGCACAGCGCCTTCGAGAAAGGTCCACATTTATTTTTATTGACTCCCCTGTGATACATTTATTTTATGAATAGTCCAATAATATAATACTTGAAATAAGAATTATAAATCTCGAGGCCGGTCAAACAATCCAGTCACAGTTCGATCAGCGATTCTAGAACGTTCCTCGAGACATTGAGAAACATCGAAAAGGTCATCGAGACATTGAAGTGAATTCTTATGGTCTCATAATCAACTTTAAAGTTTTCTGACGAGTACAATTGAACCTGACATTATTAAGATGACCCTTAATGACATTGCAGGTCGGGTTCACATCAACAGTCAGAATTATAGCAGATTACACGGTTAAGAAAAGTAATACATATTGGATCATGAGTTTTGCAACGAGAGTAGTGCCAATTAATCACTAATCTCAAGATAACACGAAGGACATCCTATAATAGATACATGTCAATATTTAGATCCCAAAAGTTGAACGATAAGTTAAGAATGAAGAATGGCAACAGTTACAAGTTCAACAAAACGACAAAAAAAATTCATAAAACGTGTCGAAAATTAGAAGTTATCTAGGGGTAAAAATCTGGGGTCTCACACCCTCTCCCCCCAAAAAGATGTTTTGTCCCAAAAGTTGGGATGCAATGGGAATAATGTTACAAGTCTATCATGGATAACAAAATTTTCAAACTCAATTCAAAATAATATCACAGAGAAATAATTGAGGGAGGTTTTCGAGGATGGAAATCAACATAGAAACAAGTTTGAATATTACCCCCTATATAGGTCTACTCTTCAGGCTGGGTACAGGATATGACCATATCCCATAGACAACTTCATCGACAATCCTGTCCCTGCAGTTCATGGTTTAATTTGTAACATCCTCGAGATATTCAAGGTATGTCACAGCACCATGAATCCCATCTGGAACTCACAAGGCTAAGTTCATACAAAATCCATCACAAAAAGAACATCAAAAACCACCAATCATTTATCGGATTAACCGATGAAATTCCAACGATAATATTCTAAATCCACAATAAACAACAAGTTCAATATAACTGACAGAAGAAAATATCTCCTATAGTACTCGAGTACCAACTAACAATTTGTGGCAAAACGAAAATCTCAACAACCAGACTCAAAGAAAGACCACAATGACTCTTCACAGTATCACGCCTGGCCATCATCGTCGTACTGCCCCGGTACTCGTCCACTCGCATTCTTCATACCTGAAATACATGAAATGTATTTCCCTAAAATGGAGTTAGCCGTGGAATAGCTAATACAAGTAATACAAATGAACTCTTACATCTTACAATTTCAATGTACATGCATCAATAGTTTTCCAATGCGATTAAGACAATGATTTCTGGAAATGTAATATCCATAAATGTACCACGGTAATATAAATCCTCCCCATTAACTGTGGACCCAACCTTGCGCGGATCCCTCCGAGGCCCCATTATACCCTTCCGGAGTGGTTAACCCCAATGTTCGTGGACCCAATCAAACGCGGGTTCCTCTGAGGCCCCGTCAAACCCTCCCGAAGTGAACATATATGCTCTAACACTCATATACATCACTTTGCACATTTAAGAATGTATGTTCGTAAGAATTACTCGCCTTTGAGACATGTTGGGATGTTTAGAGATGGTAAACAACCACCGTTGAAGGAACTCAGAGATTTCGAACCTAGACGATTCATAAAAAGACTATCAACAATAATATGACTAGAATTGAAATTGAAATACGCTTGAAAACCCCACCTATCATTCATGAAATCCGGCAACATGCACATAGAGGGAGGATACTACTGAACCCTCTCGATTTCACAAAAAATCATAAACTAAACCATGATTTCATAGGAGAAACATTAATCTGGGGTTAAATCATACACCTCAATATTTCATGAGTAATTCACAAAGGAATGAAGGAAAAAGCAACCCCCCCCCCCCCCAAATCCCAAAATTTAGGGTTCTGAGAAGGATTACCTCGATTCGATGGAGAAGGAAGGTTGAATGTTGATTAAATCATATTAGGAACTAGGTGATGATGTTGTATGATGATATTATGACCAACCCTCGTCAATGGAATCTCCCGGATCGTCGTTCGGAGGAGAAGAGAGAAATGGAAGAAACGCGTACAGAAAATGCTGAACCAGGTATATAAATTTGTCCGTGTTAACGTACGTAATGTTGGGTTTTTATAATTAATAAGATTTATGATCTCATCATATATCGATATAGTGCAGCGGAAGTATAAATATAATGCGTAAAACCCTCTGAAGATCTAAATATATTACAAAGTACGAAGAACAGGAGTGTTTCTTCTTGTAGCGTGTTTTCGATCGAACCTTCTAGAGACGTTGAAAGAAGCGAGAGTACCCTACGGTATCCACACAACGAACAAGTCCCGAGCGTCTAATGTATTACTAGCCCCGATTCAATAAAGATTTCACTTAAGTCAATTTGAATGTAGATATGTTCATGATTATGGCAAAAACAAGAACACTAAGAATTTTATTCAAATGTTCTTGAACTTTGATCTAAAATAACAACTATGAATCTTATTCTATATGTTATTAAAGATCAAACTCACAAGATAAGATGAATATAAGATGAGTATTCTAAATACTTTTCTTTATCAAAGAATCAACCTTCAAAGATATGAAGATATATTCTTGATCCTTTTGATTATTCAACTCTTGAATATTATCTTCAAGACTTTTAGTGAGAGAAATATCAAAATCAGATTTTTGATTCTCTCTACACAAAAGATGTCTTCTCTTGTGTTTGGTCATGTAACACCATCAGAGCCATCCGGGAATACTATAGCACCATGGGCCTCGAAGCAGAACCCACAAAGCTGAAAGACATTTTTACAAACATTTCAAATACGTCTAAGCGGCTATGATGGTATTATCTTTTAAATTATGCAAAGACTTTATAAAATCCATTTATCAATACCGTCGTAAAATCTCATTTGAATGTACAAGGTCAAAACGCCAAAACTCAACAGTTTCAAAAGTATACGTTAATCCACCACTTGCTATCAACATGCTTACTATCACAATTTCATGATTCAAATGCGTCGTTATAACTCAATTATGGAATAATCCATCCGTGTCAAAGCCTGTGTGCCTAATTGCACAATCAAGTCCCAATCCCGATAAAACGAATAATACACGATACATTTGTGAAACAACTGTCCAAAACAATGGCAACAAATCCCGAAACATCGGCACAAAGTCCGAACGGTCATATGATCACCAATAATGATCAACCAATAAATTAACTGAGAATATCATCTATGTGATAAACTCCAATATGACCAACCAAAGGTCAAAACACAACCGAGAATATCCACATGATAAAGTCCAATATTAGCAATGAACGATCAATAATAACCGAGACCCTCGCACGGTAATCTCCAACATGATCAACACAGAACCACAGGGATATATATACGAAAGAATAAAATTCTCAAAACGTTACATAAATCACATACAGTGGATCTCAAAGAAACACGCCCAACTGTTGAACATACCTATCGGCGTATGAACAACCAGTTGCAAACCGACGAATATACCCAATCATACTCCAATCAATATGGCTCAAAATTAAAAAAAAATCACTATAGCAAAATCACGCTACCACACCAATAGAGCCACATAGCACATATTCCCCGGCTCTAAAAAATCCAAAGTTCCAAAATCATATTTTGAACATGAATCTACAACACACATCATATTCCTCTTATCTGATCAACCTACCGATCGTTCCTGGATAACCAAACTACCATACTAAAGTTCGAATCTCTTTTCATCGTACCATTGATGTTTTATCCAGTTTGTGAGTCTCACTCATAACTTCACAATGATATGCATCATGCACAAATTTGTACGTATACCAATCACATTTTCAAAACAGTTTTGGAATCATATAATCTTGTCAACAAAACCAACTTTCGAAAGTTCTTTCAAGAATTTCAAAACTCAAAATATATATTTTTGTAAGACCATCAAAAAATTCAATTTCCGAAAAGTTAAACCGGCTCGCTTATGTCAAGTTCTTGATGACAACTCTTTTTGAGTACACACGATTACATAAAATGAAATTATGCAAATGATTGACTACATCCATACTCCTGTATACCAATTCAGCTCATCATCAATTCCACTGATATTCGGTCGGAAAACCACACGATAGAATCCAAAAATCTTATTGTATAGACTTGTTAAAATCACATTTTTCCACATATGACATGTTATATAGACCATTATCTCATTCTGCAACACTTCAAATATACCATGATGAAACGTGTTTTTAAAGACAACAATACTGTCTCTCAAAATAAATTTTAAGAAAAATGCATTTTCGCAATAGCGAGCAAAATAGTTATTCAAAATATATCATTTTGAAAAGTATCGTTTTGAGATGTTCATAAACAATTTCGTGTATCACAAAATGAACTAGTATGGCTACATGTTCTCCTTAACCATCCACAACATCTCTCCCAACTGCATGACTCTGTTTTTCAAGTTCATAAAATACTAGCAACCCATTTTAAAACACACTTGCAGCAGATATAACACATAACTAGAAATACTTTTGCAGCAGAAAAATGGCAACTAGTCAAAGTCCTCAATTCTAAACACACGCCATAGCCAGTATCCTCTGAGAAGCTCATCTCTTCACGACCGCTACAAGCACGATATCCTAAGAACCTAATACTTAACAATGATAACGGTCACATCACATCAATAATTACATACCAATGAAATACAAAGTAAGAATACTACTAATGTAGTCTTACCGTCATAACCTTACCAATTCGTGATAACCCCCGTCAAAGTGATCCTCACCATATTCCACATCTCGTATTCTCAAAAACACATTGAATCGTACACAAACATTTGTACTATATCCCAGACAATACTCAAGATTCTCAAAACATCATCATAACACACTGATACGAAATATACCGACTCTGTCCAACTTAATCCATCGGAAAATATCATCAAATCTCAACATGATAATTGATTGTCAATCAACAGACAAGTACCAATAAGAAAATACGGAACGTACCTCAAGATACACAATGCCACGACAATTCATGTCCGTCTAATCTGAGATCAGATCAATACAACATACGGACCTGGTCCTACAAGAGACCTATAAATGCATACTCACATGATGACATCATATGCCCACAACAATAACAACAATGTATACTCAATGGAAATCCGATGATCCAGTGCACACAGCATAGATCCCAAGATGATCCTGTTAGACCAACACGTGATGGACAACCAAAAATATACATATGCACAACAACACATGGGTAATATGATGATCCAGCGTTCACTACATAGATCCCAAGATGATCCTTTCGGACCAACACGAGGTGGAAAACCCATCCAACGATCCAGCGCACATAGCATAGATACCCAAGATGATCCCGTCGGACCAACACAAGGTGTACATACGACAACAATGCATAAATGCATATTAACAACAACACACAAATGCATGACAACAACAATACACGAATGTATCACAATATGATCGACACAAAATGACAAAAATGATTAGAGTACTTGTCTCGAGTCCTTCGAGAGCAATCTCGATGTCAAAACCATCACCAACAATTTCCTCAATATTCAGCGATCCAAAAGTGCCATAAAATATAGATAACTCATATCCTCGTCTTTATCGTAATGTATTCTCGATACTCAAGTATACCAATAACAACTATAAATCATATAAATTATGATTTAATTCCCAAAATCAGAAAGCAATATACGATCCAAATTTTCAGAATTCATAATTATATTCATTGCTATATGTATTATAAACGAATGAAACTGAAACCATTCATTGGATATTATAAACTGAGCAAGTAATAACTTGCCACGATACCGATACGATGATAGTGAAGCCACTACCAATACCTTGTCATCGTCTACCAGCTCCTTGACTCTGACTACAGCAATTCACGAGCATTCTCAAACTCGACCGCAACCAACGATTATAACCAACGATCAATTATCTAGACCTATTGCAATAATCGATAAACATCAAGTTCTATACAATCAACAATCAATATAACCAATCCATAAACTCAACAGTTCCTCAATGTCTCGATTAAACACGGTCCAAACAACCCAACTCAAACACTTACGAACTCATAACCACAAACGATTTACGTACGCTGTCTGTTGACTTAGCAGATGTTAGTCACGTTACATAGCGTGCGCTAACATCATGCAGTTGCATGTATTATAGGTACCGCTAAACACCTGCGATTACGAATACGAATGTAAAGGAAATCATACTCCAAGATCAATCATAATCTTTCCAAATTCAATCTTATCATCATGATCCATATCTAATCAAGAACATGCGAAATTGACCACTATAATCAACATAATATTGGTTCTAATCATCAAATTTATGTTTATATCCAAAAACATTCATATCTTATCACATATTCCTCTATGATGTGATATATACCAAGAACACCAAGAATCATAACATCACTTCCATATTTATCATCATATGAACTAAACCACAACACAACATCAAGAATCCGAAAATGGAACGAGAGATCAACTAATATATCTATTTACAATAAACCACAATTCAAAACCACAAGAATCATATCAATATCCATATATCAACAACAACGTCATCATAATCCCGTAATCCATCTCATAATCATACATATCAATTCGTACATGCGATGATTATCAACTCAGGAACACCAATATTCAATCCAAGATGAAATTCCGAAGAGAATACTAATTATCTTTTCGAAGAACTGGGTTGATTCTCAAGGTTTAGTCCATTTTCAATCGATTCCAAGCTTAATATTGTTAAAGACAATCAACCCCACAATTACTCAAGTGTTTGGAACCTCAAAATATCCTCCAGGAACTCTCTATATCGATTGAAAGGAAGAAATGGACCAAATGAAGGATAATGACCAACTGCACACACACACACACACACACACACACACACACACACACACACATATATATATATATATATATATATATATATATATATATTGTACATTACTAGCGTGCGCTACATTTCACAATATAGCATACGCTACCTGCCATAGCGTGCGCTAATAGATTTAGATTAGCGTGCGCTATCGTGGTCCATAGGCTACTGCTTTGCTTCGCACAATGATTTGCTTACACAATGCCCATGCAATAACGTATGTAAATACTCTGTTTAGTGTACGCAAGTCTCCGACCTTAGCGTGTGCTACTCGTAGTTGACTTGTTTGTATGCACCTACTCCGAAGATGGGTCCACACGCTGAAAGCAACCAATAAAGCCGAGATTCCCTTTGACCGATCTACAATTAGCGTGTTAAGCCCATGCTTAGCGTGCGCTAATCCTTCATAGCAAACATCCATTGACCTTATTGGAACATGCGTCGAAAGTAGTCAGGTCCACACGTAGATTCCCTCTGATCTATTCTGCGCTAGCGTGCACTATCCTTCGCCTTTAGCGTGCAGTAAGCCTTCACATTAGCGTGCATTAAGTACTTATGTTAACGTACGTTAATAATGCTATACTTAGCCGATTCCAACTGTTCTCTTCCGTCTTCTCGATATACTAGATACATACACAAGACATACCGAATACATATATTCCTTCCAATAATGTTCCCATACAATACGCTTGACACACCATATCTTCAAATGCAATTGTCGACCAAGTACGACAATATTACCAATACAGATGTCTCAGTCCTTCAATTGTTTTATCCTTACTATACAGATTCCACACTGTGCAGCATAACTTGGATAAAATAACATTAAACAAATATAGTAGAAATTCAGGATATTACAGGTCAAGTGTGAGGGCTATCACAAGACACTATTATATAGCCCTCTACATGGCTAAGGGTTCACCAACCCTTTCACCAACCATAATCAACCCGAACAAAATAGCTGATCTGCTCGTTTAAGTGTGTTACCCTATAGGTTCTAATTAATACGACAATGAGTATAAAAATAATTTTACGACTCATAAATGATAAGCGGCCTCTAGCCAGACATTATGACCACCCATATTAAAAGAATTAATTTGACGGCACGAACAAAATCCCATTACTCTATAATATTTAGTTCTCTCATCGCGCGATATCCTAATTAAGCATAAGACATGGATAACTCGACCTTATATAGCTTAATTAATATTCTTGATCTCAAGTTACAATTGTCCAATTCAAATATTAATCAATAACTCTTTATTGATCAATTTGAGCATGGCCATGCATTTAAACAATTTAACTTATCAAGGGCCCATGGATATCTTCTCCATTTTATAGGAAGGACAAGTCCCCTCTGGACAAACTACTTTCGTTTGCAAAAATCGTACCGTACCCAATCACAAACTATATGGTCCCTTGTTACAGAAGACGTTGGTATTGTGTTAAAATACGATACTCATTATGTAGGAAACTGTAGTGTCTTTAGGTAATAAGTACTTAAATAATATATAACAATAAGAGAAATTACAATAACTTAATCCATGTATAATTCTCTTTGTTAGGTCATATCCAATACGATGTCTCTACATCTATCTATGACGTGATATAACATTTCATGTTCATGACCAGTAAAACATAGCCATCATATAATTATCATACTAGTAATCATATTACTAGGGATATCTTGAATAAATATTCTTTAATGCTTTAACAAGCTTTACTATCAAGTCACATACTGGATGATCGTAAGCAGAATATTAATTCAATAACATAATCAATATTATATAATAATAAATGTCTCCACATTATTATTAAATAGTAGACTTAGAGCATTATACTAACAATCTCCCACTTGCTCTTAGTATTATACAGACATGAACTGAAGACCCATAGCCTTTATATGACCATCATTTTTTTCATTAGAAAGCGGCTTGGTTAAAGGATCTGCTATGTTATTATCCGTGTGAACTTTGCATATCCTCACATCGCTACGAGTGACAATCTCTCGAATGAGGTGAAACTTTCTAAGTACGTGTTTGGATGCTTGTTGTGATCTTAGTTCTTTAGCTTGGGCAATAGCTCCATTGGCATCACAGTGCAAATTTACTGGATCAACAATACTAGGAACCACATCCAGTTCACCAATGAACTTCCTCATGCAAACAGCTTCTTTAGCTGCTTCCGAAGAGTCTATGTACACAGCTTCCGTTATGGAATCAGCCGTGGTTAGTTGTATGGAACTCTTCCAGCTAATATCACAACCATTCAACCAAAATATATATCCAGACCGTGATTTTGAATCATCTCGGTCTGTCTCAAAACAGGCATCGACATAGCCATTAAGGACCAAGTCACTATCTTGACCACCATATATCAAGAACATATCTTCAGTCCTTCTCAAATACTTAAGTATGCTTTTGACTACGGTCCAGTGAGCCTCACCAGGATCAGACTGGTATTTTCTAGTTGCACTCAATGCAAATGATACATCCAGTCTTATACATATCATGGCATACATAATAGATCCTATAGCCGAAGCATAAGGTATCAAGCTCATTCTATCTGTCTCTTCCTTCGAACAAGGACTTTGAGTTTTACAGAGCTTTATGCCATGTGACATAGGTAAGAACCCTTTCTTACGATTAAGCATACTGAACCATTTCAGTACCTTGTTAACATATGTACTTTGACTTAGGACAAGAAGCCTTTTACATCTATCTCTATAAATCCTTATACCCAGTATATAGGGAGCTTCCCCTAAGTACTTCATTGTAAAACATTTACTTAGCCAACGCTTAACACTCTGCAAAGTAGGGATGTCATTTCCAATGAGTATGATATCATCCACATAGAACTAGAAAAACAATTGTGCTCCCACTAATCTTCTTGTATACGCAAGGTTCGTCTTGATTTCTAATGAAACCAAACTCTTTAATTTTTTCATCAAAATGAATATTCCAACTTCGGGATGCTTGCTTCAATCCATAAATGGATTTTAGAAGCTTACATATTTTATTAGGATTATTAGGATCGAAAAAACCTTCGAGCTGTATCATATACACATCCTCATCTAACTTCCCATTAAGAAAAGCGGTTTTGACATCCATTTGCCATATCTCATAGTCATAATATGCTGCTATGGCAAGTATAATTCTAATTGAATTAATCATTATGACTGGTGAAAAGGTTTCATCATAGTCAATACCATGAATCTGTCTGTATCCATTCGCCACGAGTTGTGATTTGTATGTTTATACAATATCATCCATGTCCTTTTTCTTTGTAAAGATCCATTTGCAACCAATTGCTTTGGAACATTCATGAAGATCAATCAAAGTCCATGCTTAATTATCATACATGGATTGCATTTCGGATTTCATCCCTTCAAGCCAACTTTCGCATTCAATGCTAGTAGTGTAATATCCGACTGTAACTTTTCATTTTTACCTGTCGTTGTATTATTCGGATAATCTGATTATCATAAATCATTGCATTCAGTATTATGTTGAGGTATTATAGATTTGAATATCATATCGTTGTTATTTCATTTCATATGTGATGATTCGATGTTAATTAGAGAGTTGCATTTTCGAATTTTTCTGTTGATGTAGCGTACGCTACACAGTACGATTAACGTACGCTAATCCTGTGCCTTAGCGTGCGTAAGGTTTCCTCTGTTGCATACGCTAAGAGGGAATCTGGCATCAGTTGACTTCAGCACGTGAACTCCTTAGCCGTTAGCATGCATGTGATCAAGGTCTGAGCTGTCGTGTCGGTGAGAATCTACTTTTATTAGCATGCGTAACCCATTTCTCCTTAGCGTGCGCTAACGGTCTGCGATAATTCAAGATAGTAGCTACTGTAAGCCGCTTACGTACGTAATATCGACCGGATAGCGTACGTAAGTGCATTAGCGTACGCTAAACTGTCCCGATAGCGTGCGCTAAGTCTGCACAGTCTATTTATAGGACCAGCCTATTTTTCAATTCTGCACAACCCCAAACCGAATTTCTCTCTTCACATATCATACCTCTGCACTACCAAAACGATATCAACCTTCACCAACTTGTTTCTAAGCCTTAAATCTTGGAGTGGAGTTCATTTCCTTGGAGACTAGGAGTTGTTCTTGAGCTTGGAGTATATTTTCTCATAGCATTGAAGTTGTTCTTCATTTCTGGAGGTAGGTGTACTTTCCTCTCTGCATTATTTTCTTATGTTGATGTTAATGATGAATTATACTTCACCTAGAGTTAGATTAATCAAGTAAAACATAGTTTTAATCCAACCTTTTTAACACTTTTGATGAATATGATAAATGAGGGTTTAGATTAGATGAGTTCTTGATGTTGTAGTGATGGTAATCATGTTTATAGTTATCATTAATCATCTTCTTTGGACGAATTTAACTCAGTAGAACATTGTTGGATCGGTTAGCTTCATCATAGCTGGATTTAATCAAGAACTTGATATCATAGAGTGTTTAAACACCATTTTAGGTATTTAATTACCTTGGGAAGAACTTGATAATGTTAAAGATAGGATTAGATGATCTTGTTCAGAAATCTTAGAAGCTTTAAATCATTATGGTTCAGCTTCACAAGTCTTTGAAGAATGATAAGGATCTTGATAACTACAACAATAACTTTTCATTAATCTAATGTGTTGATAACTTAGAATGTGGTTCATCATCATGCTAAATAGATAGTGTTCTTAAGAAGATGATGTTGTTTATGAACGACATTGTCATGGTAGATTGAGTATCAAATTCATTATGACTATCCTTTTATAATAGTAGATGTTGTAGAACATGAGAATTTGATTTAAACATATTTTATTGGCAAATTGAAGATGTTTTGTTCATATAATAACAAGGGAATTAAAGGACACTTTTGGTATGGTAATCCGATTTTGGAAGATGAATTAGATGTATTGAAACCTTTCATTAATCGTTAAGGTATTCATTAGGGTGGAATGAATTATTCGAGTAGGTTGCGGGCGTCGTTTCCTACGAATTGGTATTAATATTATGTGAATACGTTATTGAATGAATTACGTTTCATTCAAGGTTGCTTGTTCGATTGAGTGTTTAACCGAGGATACCGTCCGTTTGATCATTTGGAGAAGGACTATGTTTCGCTTACGGATTTGAGGCAAGTTATCTTGCTTGGTTATAATGATGATTAGATCCTTGTGATGGTTATATATTTCATATGTTTGAATTGTTCATGTAATGTTTGTCGTGATTTGACATTGTCCCTGACGTTATCCCGCTTTTCTTCATGGGGTTGCATTCCCAAGTACGTCGCTTTGAATCGTTGATCTCGTTGGTCTTATTTTCACTTCGGTGAGTTTTTTTCTGGACTCTTAATCGGATGTGTGATTTATTGAATTCGATGTCATGTTGTATCGTGACATATCCGGAATCATATCTGCGTTCCGACTGGTCATTGTGTAGGATTTTTAGCCAGGCACATATATAGTCATGCGTGGATATTATTCCGCATTGGACTGTGCACACGGGACGTAGTTTCGTGAGGCTAATTAGGTTCATCGTCCCACGTATATTCTGGATTCGGTATATGGGGCGGACATGTACACGGACACATTTCCGGATCGGTCGTACTGTGATGTCCATCTTGAGCCATATTATTAATCATCCATAGTATTGGATGTGTTCGATGATTTGTGACTGATTATTTCATACGCCCGAGGGGTATGATTAATAGTCGGAATGATTTTCTTGAGATCTATATATGTGAATTTTATAATGTCGGAAGAATTGATTATCATGTATATCTGACCCTGTGTTGGGCGAAATACTTTTATTGTATTTTAGGTCGAGGCAAAGGCAAGGCACGGGAAGAGCATGTCGACGGCGAAGGGTTCGAAGGATACTAGTTCGGGGGCCCCACATCTTTGTTGTCCGGTTATGTTAAACCGTGTTATGTTATTTCCTGCTTCATTTAAATTGTTATTTGGTTGTATTTGACATTTGAAGTATTTTCCATCCCCATATGGTTTATACTTGTTTTTCGGATCCTGTGTATTGTAAGGCCGTTGGCCATATTTTAATAAACTCCTAATCGGAGTAATAACTATTCATTGTGGTTCGGTATCACAAATAATATTTGTCTAATCTGTTTTGAATATCGCCTGGTGGGTCCCAGTGTGGGATTCACGGCACTGTAATAGCCGCCTTTTAGGGCGTTACAAGTAGTGGCTTCATTGTAGATTGTGGGCTCATCTATATCCATGAGTTCCACATTGTTGTCATCTGTGATGAGAAATCCATATCTCTCAGGTTCACGATGATAAACAAATGTTCACCCCCGAAGGGGTTAGCACAACGATGCTAGTACAAGTACCACGACATATTATTCAACATCTCACGAACAATAATAACAATATACATGACAAAGAACCAAAGAGTCTTCTCCTACGAGAAACTCAAAAACAACATACGCATGATAATCACAACATGATATCACAACATACACATGGTAATTCCGATGATCCAGCGTTCACTGCCTAGACCCCCCGATGATTCCGTCAAACCAACCCGAGGTAGAAAAACCCGTCCGATGATCCAGCGCACGCTAGCATAGATCCCCCGATGATCCCATCGAACCAACACGAGGTGGACATTCAACAACGACATACATGTACACCAATATGTATAATATCAATACATAAAACAATTAAGGTACTTGCCTCGATTCGAAGACAAGGAAGACTTTCACGAATATCAAAATGCTCGAAGGTCGCCCCTTCGATTAAACATGTTGCTAAGCTCGAACCTTAACAAAAGAAAAAATATAGAATTTATCTCACATCGTGCGAATGTCTAACAATCCAAATTACGGCCGAAAGTTCATAAAACGTAATCTGCCTGAACTGCTTAGCGTATGCTACATATTCTATGTAGTATGCGTTAAGCCTGCTCGTTAGCGCACGTAAACAACAAAGTCTAGCGTACGCTAACAATGAATTTCATCATAATTCTTATATTCAACTCGATTATCATTCTCATGCGAAGTTCGGTGATCTCAGGTTGATGCACTAGATTCCATTGTCATAATACATTCAGACTTCATCTTTAAAGGTGAACAACCAATTCCAACTTGTAAGAAAGGGTACAACCTAAGATGATTCTTTCTAAGGTCCTTTTAACAAAAGTGATATCAACTCCAAGTTTACGATTAATATGGCAACATTATTCATACGGATAATCAATCTCAGAATATTCGTCTCATCATTTGACGTACTAGGATTTCAACTATGATGTTCCAACGACAATATCATAAGCATAATCATCCCAATCTTCTAAACATGATATTTGTTTGAATAATTCACCAATGGGACTCAGTATCTTGATAGCATGATTCATATTATTCTTCAGAACACGATTCTAAGACTGGAGATAGAATTAACATACCTTAAGATGAAGAAATCACCGAGCCAAAAAGGTAGAATCCAATTCCAGTTGTTTGTATGCCAATCCAAGGTGCTTCTCCACTTCAATGATCAATCACAAGTGACATCCAATCTTTAATGATCAAGTAGAGGTGGTCTAAGTGTGTTTAAGGAGGATATAAGGCTCTCTGGTCTCTCAAGAACGAAGGACAAGTGAAGGGAATGTAAACCAAGTAAAATGGGTTGTTGTCCCTTTATAACATTTCTGTACTTACATTGTTTAGCGCACGCTATCGCAATATCCTTAGCGCACGCTAACTAGCATTGACCCCAAATCTATCCAGGTTTGCCCGCAGGAATCTTATCCGGTCCCACGTCCGTCTGGCGCATGTGGTAGCCGCCCAGCTCAATAATTGACTGATTAACGCACGCTATGCTACATTCGTAGCGTACACTAATTCTGATAGATAACGTACGTTAAGATATCCTTGTTAGCGTACATTATCACGTATTTGCATGGGAAAAATTTATATGTTGCCATACTCATGTACAAGGGTTCAAATACGAGAATATCATACTTCAATTATCGAGATCACAATTCTGAATAATACAGGGTTCAAAACAGATGAAATACACAATAATAAATCTGGATATTACATACTCTCCTACTAAAAAGGAGTTTCGTCCCGAAACTCAAGACGTAAATAATTTTGGATATCTGGACGTCATGATTTCTTCCGTTTCCTAAGTGGCTTCTTCCACTCCATGGCGTGACCACTGAACTTTGACCAAAGAGATCAGTTTGTTCCTTAATTACTTAACTCGACTCTCGAGTATCCTAATCGGTCTCTCTTCAAATGTGCCATCTTGAGCGACTTCGATCTCGCCAAAATCAATGACATGACTAGGATCTAGTATATACCTCCGTAACTGGGATACATGGAACACGTTATGAACATGTCTCAATGACGGCGGTAATGCCAATCTGTATGCCAATTCCCCAACTCTCTCAAGAATTTCGAACGGTCCGATATACCTAGGACTCAACTTTCCCTTCCTTCCAAAACGAAAGATTCCCCAAGTAGGAGAAACCTTTAAAAGTACGGGATCTCTAATACTAAACTCTAATGGACAACGACGTACATCTGCATAAGATTTCTGTCTACTCTGGGTGGTCAATAGCCTTTCGCAAATCAAAGCTATCTTCTCTCGAGTTTGCACGATCAACTCTGGTTCCGTTCCGATCAAATATGATGAATCGTCCCAACATAGGGGCGATCTGCATCTTCTCTCGTATAATGCCTCAAACGGTGCCATCTTAATAGAAGCATGCCAACTATTGTTGTAGGTAAATTCAATCAACGGTAGATGAACTTCCCAATCCATTGACCAGTCTAAGGCACAAGCCCTCAGCATGTCTTCCACTGTTTGAATAGTCCTCTCAGACTGTCCGTCTGTCTGCGGATGATAAGCTGTGCTGACGTTCAAATCGGTCCCCAAGGCCTTATGAACTGTTTTCCAAAAATGCGATACAAAGCGACCGTCTCGATCAGAAATAATGGTCTTCGGCGTACCGTGCAATCGGACTATCTCTGAAATAAATACTTGTGCCAACCTCTCTCGTCCCCAAGTTTCTTTAATCCCTAGAAAATGAGCCGATTTGGTTAAACGATCAATTATCACCCAAATCATGTTCATTTCTATCTTGGTTCTCGGCATATTAGTGATAAAGTCCATCGATATGTCCTCCCACTTCCATTCAGGAATCGGGAGCGGCTTAAGCATTTCGGCAGGTCGTTGATGCTCGCTCTTAACCTACTGACAAGTCAAACATTTCAAAACATAATCCGCTACATCTTTCTTCATGTTGCCCCACCAAAAGTTCTACTTCAAGTCCTTATACATCTTACTGGTACCCGGGTGGATAGAATAGGGCGTGATGTGAGCTTACTTCATAATCATCTATTTCAGAACATCGACATCGGGAACACAAAGTCGGTTCTGAAATCTCAAAACTCCATCATCATGAATTACGAATCCAGGGGCCTTTCCCTTGATCACTTCATCACGTAACCGAATCATCAAAGGATCATCTACTTGCTTATATTTGATCTCTTCGGTTAACGATGAAGTTATTTCCATGACACACAGTTGTCCTTGGACTTTTTGTAACCATACTTCTATTCCTTCTCGAATCATCTCTCGTTGAATGCTGAGCTGGGAGGTCAGAATCTTCAGTATCTGAATAGAAACAGGCTTGCGGCTAAGTGCATCGGCCACTACATTTGCTTTGCCTGGATGATAAAGAATCTCCAAGTCATAGTCCTTAATAAGTTCCAGTCATCTTCTTTACCCCTTGTTCAACTCTTTCTGACTGAAGATGTATTTGAGACTCTTGTGATCCGTAAAGATCTAACAGTGAGTCCCATACAGATAATGTCTCCAGATTTTCAAAGCAAAAACTACTGCTGCTAACTCCAAATCATCCGTTGGGTAATTCATTTCATAAGGCTTCAGCTAGCGTGACGCATAAGCGATCACCTTATCATTCTGCATTAATACGCATCCGAGTCCTTGGTTCGAAGCATCACTGTAAACTATAAATCCTCCAGTTCCCCGTGGGAGTGTTAAAATCGGTGTCGTCGTCAATCTCTTCTTCAATTCATCAAAGCTATTCTGGCACAACTCATTCCACTCAATCTTTTGAGTTTTCTGCAGTAGTCGAGTAAGTGGGCGGGTAATTTTGAAAAACCCTTCCACGAACCGACGATAATATCTAGCAAGTCCTAAGAAACTCCGGACTTCTTTATAATTCTTTGGAGGCTTCCAATCCATAACTGCTTCGATCTTCTGAGGATCTACTCAGACTCCTTCAGCTGATACCACATGGCCGAGGAACATTACTTCCTTTAGCCAGAATTCACACTTAGAAGGTTTGGCGTACAATTGTGCATTCCTCAACAGGTCTAACACAATCTGTAAATGCTGTGCATGCTCTTTCAGGCTCTTAGAATACACCATAATGTCATCAATGAACACAACCACAAATTTATCTAAATATTCGATGAACACTCGGTTCATCAATTACATGAATACAGCAGGTGCATTAGTGAGACCAAATGGCATCACTACAAACTCATAGTGTCCGTAGCGAGTTCTGAATGCTGATTTCGGAACATCAGATTCCTTAATCCTCAGCTGATGATATCCTAATCTCAGATCGATTTTAGAAAACACCGTTGCTCCTTGTAACTGGTCAAACAAATCATCAATCTGTGGCAACGGATACTTGTTCTTAATCGTCATCTTGTTCAGCTCTCGATAGTCAATACACAGGCGAAGCGATCCATCCTTCTTCCGGACAAAAAGAACTAGTGCTCCCCAAGGCAAAACGCTTAGCTGGATATAGCCTTTGTCCAGTAACTCCTCCAGTTGCCTTTTATGTTTGTACATCTCAGTAGGTGCCATACGATACGGCGCCTTAGAAATTGGTGTAGCTCCGGGTTCTAGCTCGATGGTGAATTCTACATCCCGTCGTGGAGGTAGTCCAGGTAACTCGTCAGGGAATACATCCGGAAATTCGCTCACAACAGGAATGGATGAAAGTTCCACAATTTCGTCTTCTTTCTTCCTTGCATAGTACCAGTATCCGGTACAGCCATGTTTCAACAATTTGACAGCTTTCATCGCCTTGATCATTTTTCCTGAGCTTCCTGGTTTCCATCCTTCAAACAATATTTTGGAACCATCGTCATCGATCAGCGAGATATTCCTCTTTCGGTAGTTTACAATAGCTCTATATCGATTAAGCCAATCATCTCCGAGTATCAGGTCGTCTCCTTACATTTCTATCATAATCAAATTTGAGAGCCACTCTCTGCCTCCAAACGATACAGGGAAATCTCTAGTTTCTAAGTTTCCAAAAATCCTCTCTCCGCTCGGTAAACCCACAACATAAGGTTCACAATCATGAAAACCATAAATATTCAAACGATTTACACAAGACAAGGATATAAATGAATGTGTAGCCCCTGTATCGAATAAAACGCTAACTGGCTGGGAAAGGATCTGAATAGTACCTGATGCGATAGTAGCATCATGATCGTCTGTTCTCCTCATCTCGTACAGATGTGGGGGAACAGATCCAGCACTCGATGTACCCTTTCGGTCCCACTGTCCTCTGCCTCGTCCGCGGCCAAAATTCTAAGGCAGATTGAACACTTTGCTGCATCTGTTGGGTACTGGATTCCTTCTGAACTGGCTGTGGTGTAGGGGCTCTAAAAGACTTTGCAGCCTCTTCACAGAACACCGCACGATGTCCCTCTCAACCACAATCAAAACAAGTCATGGCAGGTAGGGGCAATTCCGTCGATAGTACCCTGTCTGGGCACAGTTAAAGCATTTCCTGGTGACATCCGTCGTGGTTGATGCTGCTCCGAAGTTCCTTCCGCTCTTAGATTGGTGCAGAGGTTTCTTAAACGAATGGAAGGATGACTGGGGCTTGCGGGGCCTGCTGCTCTTGTGCTCCGTGAAATTACCGTGGACTTTCTGCTTCTTGGACTCTGCCAACTTCTCCATTACTGCTTCCTTGATTTCATATGCCAATGCTTTATCCTGGTATTGACGGAGAGTTGTACATTCAAAACCGGACATGTACCTCTGGATTTCTGGTTTCATTCTCATATCAAAATGGATCATCATTTCTGCATCTGTTCTGACCAAATGTCGAACAAATGCCAGCTGCTGGTTAAACGTCTTAATTGCCTGAGATACTGGCACATCTGAAGGCTGAGCGGAGAAAAATTCCCTAACTTTGGCATCCCTCACAGGACGAGGGCAGTACTGAGCTTCCATAATAAATTTAAATTTTGTCCAGTCCGCATCATGATCTGCAGGCTGGATAGCTTCCCACCACTCGGATGCTTCCCCTATCAGAAGGTACTGAGCAATAGAGGCTCTCCGGTCGTCTGGGCAGTTAATCCCGGCAAAAATTTTCTCCAATTCCTTTAACCAATGATCCCAGGTGGGAGTCTCAGAAATACCATCGAATTTAGGTGGTTGCATCTTTGCCACCTCTTGCAGCCATCGGTCGCCTCGATTTCCCATGTCTGGGATACCCTGATGTCGATCTCCCTGTTGTAACCCTACTGCCACCTGCATTCGGCCCACGACTAGGGCAAACTGAGTCATCTGGTTCACCACCTGACGAAGGATTTCGGGCACAGCAGGTTCTGGTTCATTATTAGTAGATCTTTGTGGCTCGCCTGAGCTGTGGCTGGCCTGATTAGAAGGCGAAGCTTCTCTCTCGTCATTCCTTTGTCCGCGACCGCGACCACGTCCACGTCCACCTCTCAACATACTATAAGCGTAAATACTCAATATATAGGAAACAATATCTTTCAATGTTCAAGTATAAAGAGATACAATACAAAAAAGACGAGATAGAGTTTAGGAACTTACAACCACCGCTCGCATGAAGACGTAGGCAGTACAGTGATGTTATTCACGGCCGGTTACCTCAAAAGACGTATACGACCCCTATTTTAATCGAATGGCCAAGATATCCATAATCTTAGCTCTGATACCATATTCTATAACACCCCCGATATATTCAGGAATATTACAGCGCTATAAATCCTTTACATAGGAATTTACAAGGCTGAAGAAAGGAAAACACAATAACAGATACCAACGTACGAAAGTAACTGAAATAAGATACAACAGTTCTCACCAATACTGAAAATACAAATGCCCAAAGAAAAAGTATTAATACATCACCAAATCCAAATCATCACAAACGACGACGTACTCGAGTACTTATTAAAATGATACAAACAACAGACAAATAAACCCGATCGGAACATCACTCTGCACCCTCGTGGTCATGTAACTCCAATGGTTGTTTCCCCGCTCTCCTGGGTTTTGAACATAAAGAAATGTTCACCCCCGAAGGGGTTAGCACAACGATGCTAGTACAAGTACCACAACATATTATTCAACATCTCACGAAGAATAATAATAATATACATGACAAAGAACCAAAAAGTCTTCTCCTACGAGAAACTCAAATATAACATACACATGATAATCACAACATGATATCACAACATACACATGGTAATTTCGATGATCCAGCGTTCACTGCCTAGAACCCCCGATGATTCTGTCAAACCAACCCGAGGTGGAAAAACTTGTCTGATGATCCAGCGCACGCTAGCATAGATCCCCTAATGATCCCATCGGACCAACCCGAGGTGGACATACAACAACGACATACATGTACAACAATATGTATAATATCAATACATAAAACAATTAAGGTACTTGCCTCGATTCGAAGACAAGGAAGACTTCCACGAATATCAAAATGCTCGAAGGTCGTCCCCTTCGATTAAACACGTTGCTAAGCTCGAACCTTAACAAAAGAAATGATATAGAATTTATCTGACGTCGTACGAATGTCTAACAATCCAAATTACGGCCGAAAGTTCATAAAACGTAATCTGCCTGAACTGCTTAGCGTACGCTACATATTCTATGTAGTGTGCGTTAAGCCTACTCGTTAGCACACGTAAACAATGAAGTCTAGCGTACGCTAACTATGCATCGACAGTCCTCTCTGATCAGCCAACTGACTCGCCTGATAACATAATGTATGTTACGTACCAAACGTAGCATACGATAAGCATGCTCGATAGCGTACGTTAAACTACATAGCTTAGCGTACGCTAAGCGTGCATGGCAGTTTCACTACTAGGCAGCAGACTATTCTAACGGTGATGAAACTTCCGAACTCCTCAGTGATTAACATACGTTACCCGTCTACATATCATATTCATAACTTATGAATGATCTTACAAATTCAATCATATTTGAATTCAAGGAAATGAATATCATCATAACTCTTATATTCAACTCGATTCTCATTCTCATGTGAAGTTCGGTGATCTCAGGTTGATGAACTAGATTCCATTGTCATAATACATTCAGACTTCATCTTTAAAGGTGAACTACCAATTCCAACTTGTAAGAAAGGGTACAACCTAAGATGATTCTTTCTAAGGTCCTTTTAACAAAAGTGATATCAACTCCAAGTTTATGATCAATATGGCAACGTTATTCATACGGATAATCAATCTCAGAATATTCCTCTCATCATTTGACGTAATAGGATTCCAACTACGATGTTCCAACGACAATATCATAAGCATAATCATCCCAATCTTCTAAACATGATATTTGTTTGAATAATTCACCAATGGGACTCAATATCTTGATAGCATGATTCATATTATTCTTCAGAACATGAATCTAAGACTGGGGATAGAATTAACATACCTTAAGATGAAGAAATCACCAAGCCAAAAAGGTAGAATCCAACTCCAGTTGTTTGTATGCCAATCCAAGGTGCTTCTCCACTTCAATGATGAATCACAAGTGACATCCAATCTTTAATGATCAAGTAGAGATGGTCTAAGTGTGTTTAAGGAGGATTTAAGGCTCTCTGGTCTCTCAAGAACGAAGGACAAGTGAAGGGGATGTAAACCAAGTAAAATGGGTTGCTGTCCCTTTATAACATTACTGTACTTACGTTGTTTAGCGCACACTATCGCAATATCCTTAGCGCACGCTAACTAGCGTTGACTCCAAATATGTCCAGGTTCGCCCGCGGGAATCTTATCCGGTCCCACGTCCATCTGGTGCATGTGCTAGCCGCCCAGCTCAATAATTGACTGATTAACGCATGTTACGCTACATTCGTAGCGTACGCTAATTCTAACAGATAACGTACGTTAAGCTATCCTTGTTACCATACGTTATCACGTATTTGCATGGGAAAAATTTATATGTTGCCATACTAATGTACAAGGGTTCAAATACGAGAATATCATACTTCATTTATCGAGATCACAATTCTAAATAATACAGGGTTCAAAACATATGAATTACACAATAATAAATCCGGATATTACACGTCCTCTATGGTATCCACATAACGAACAAGCCCTGAGCATTTAACGGAGTGCTAGCTCCGATTCAATAAAGATTTCACTTAAATCAATTTGAATATAGATATGTTCTTGATTATGGTAAGAACAAGAACACCAAGAATTTTATTCAAATGTTCTTGAACTTTGATCTAAAATAACAACTATGAATCTTATTCAATATGTTATTAAAGATTAAACTCAAAAGATAAGATGAAGATAAGATGAGTATCATAAATACTTTTCTTGATCAAAGAATCAACCTTCAAAGATATGAAGCTAAATTCTTGATCCTTTTGATTATTCAACTCTTGAATATTATCTTCAAGACTTTTAGTGAGAGAAATATCAAAATCAGATTTTTGATTCTCTCTACACAAAATATGTCTTCTCTTGTGTTTGCTAAAGTGTGAGGGCTATCACAAGACGCTATTATATAGCGCTCTATATGGCTAAGGGTTCACAAACCCTTTCACCAACCATAATCAACCGGAACAAAATAGTTGTTCTGCTCGTTTAAGTGTGTGACACTGTAGGTTCTAATTAATACGGAAATGAGTATAAAAATAATTTTACGACTCATAAATCATAAGCGGCCTCTAGCTAGACATTTGCCTACCCGTATTAAAAGAATTAATTCGACGGCACGAATGAAATCCCGTTACTATATAATATTTAGTCCTCTCATCGCGTGATATCCTAATTAAGCATAAGACATGGATAAGTCGACCTTATATAGCTTAATTAATATTCTTGATGTCAAGTTACAATTGTCCAATTCAAATATTTATCAGTAACTTTTTATTGATCAATTTGAGCATAGCCATGCATTTAAACAATTTAACTTATCAAGGGCCCGTGGATATCTTCTCCGTTTTATTAGAGGGACAAGTCCCCCCTGGACAAACTACTTTGTAACACCCCCAAAGCCAACCGGGAATATTACAGCGCCGTGGTCCCCACGCCGGAACCCACAAGGCTAAAAATTATTTTCGCCAACGTTTCAAACACGCCAAAGAGGCAAAGATGGTAATATTTTAAATTCCCAAATGTTTTCCAAAACATAGTTCTCAAATACCACCATAAAATACTAGTTGAAAGTACAAGGCGAAATGCCAAATCTCGACAGTTTCAAAATGTACGCTAAGCCACCACTTGAACGTACTGAAAAAATAATTTAGGGAAAAAGGGTTTAACGAAATAACCCAAATTTACGAAATACCCAAAAAGGCCATTTTAAAGTTATACACGAGTTGGCAAGATACCGGAAAACCATTTTAAAATACACACACAACGGATAAAAATACAATTAAAAAATATACATATGCAGCAGAATAGAACAATCAAACAAATACCTAAGGCTGGGAATTTTCAAGCCGAAACTCGTGGAACCGACCGGAACCGAACCGAAATTCTCGGTTCGGTTCGGTTCCTGGGTGTTGATATTATGTATTTTTTTGGAACCGAACCAAAAATTAGAAATTCGGGTTCGGGTTCGGTTCCTGCAAAAAAAAAATTCAGAAAAACCTGAAATTACATATTTACCTTTTTTTATTAACATTAGTTAATTTATAAAGAAAAATAAAAAAATCCTAGAAGTATACCGTCTTACTTAATTTATTGAAGTTCAAGTTACTCTTTTGTTGCTTCATTTTGTTTGATATTTTGATTGTATCAACTAAACATTCAATATTGTATCTTCACTATCTTGTTTTTAATTGAACTATTGTTATTTAGAAATTTAAATTGGTGTCAAACTTTGCCTTTAAATAGACTATTGTTGTTTTAAATTGAATTTTTTAGATTGAAACAAATGAATACATTCATATAGACATGCAAAAAATGAAACCGAAATATTGTCGGAACCGAACCGAAAATTTCGGTTCGGGTTGTGTTCGGTTCCGAATGAAAAAAATATGGATCTGAACCCGAAATACACAATTCGGTTCGGGTTCGGTTCCTACAAAAAAAAAAAATCAAACCCGATTTCTGACAGCCCTACAAATACCCGGTTCCCAAAAATAACGCCATAGCCAGTATCACCCGGGAAGCTCATCTCTTCACGACCGCTACTCGCTCGATCTTCGAGTACCTAAAAAGAAAGCCCACGACAGGGTCAGCCACAATACTCAACAATGATAACGATCACATCATCACAAATAATCACATACCACTGTAATTACAAAGTAAGAATACTACCAATGTAATCTTACCGTCATAACCTTCCCAACTCGTGATAATCCATATCAACCCCATACTTACCATAATCCATATCTCGTGATGTCGATATGAAGACTCGAACCCAAGTTTCTGTACCGGTTCACAAACGATACCAAAATCCTCAAAATAAGACCATGACTCATGAATACACGATACACAGTATTCGGCTAATCCAATCATATCCATTGGTTAACACCATCAAAACTCAACTCTAGTAATCGAGTACAAATCTAGACAAGTTTCAACAATATATGAAAACAGATGTCTCACAAATGATCAATTATCTATCAATACAATAACCCCAAGATCGCAACCAAGGGTCACAGAAGCATCTACACAGGAATACTCTGGAACGTGGGTGCCATTTAGGTCTTATCCCTAAACATATTACATAATATATAATATACCCCAAGGTCGCAACCAAGGGTAACGAAAGCATCTACACAGGAATTCTCCGGAACGTGGGTGCCATTTAGTTCTTAACCCTCAACACATTACATAATATACAATATACCCCAAGGTCGCAACCAAGGGTCACAGAAGTATCTACATAGGAATACTCTAGAACGTGGGTGCCATTTAGGTCTTATCCCTCAACACATCGGCCCAGTCACAAGAGTCTTTCGACCCCAATCATATCACAACAACAAGATAAAATAAATATGTTAAGGCATTTGCTATAATTGGCTTTCTCTATTATCACCAACAATAACCAACTCTTGACCATAACCACATAACCGTCCAATCTCATACTATCACAGAACTATTAGGAATAACCAGAACCTTCAATTGTCGTAACATACCTCGATACTTGATGAAACCGTACCTTAGACTGTAGAACTTATATATTCGTCTTTACCAGGCGGTAATCTCAATGCTCAATTATACATCTTCACGTATGCAAATCATATACCTCATGATTACGCACCAACCAAAACACAACATACTAACTTCATCTCCGAAATTCTTATATACAGTCATTGCTATACGAATTATGAAATGAAACCGAAACCATTCATTAAGTATTGTGAACTGAACAAGTATAACTTGCCTCAATACCGATACGACAAGCCGTTACCAATTCCATTGCTTTCATCTACAAGCTCCTTAGCCCCTGTAATATCCGGATTTATTACGGTGTATTTCATCTGTATTCAAACCATGTATTATTCGGATTGGTGGTTTTGATTATTGGAGTATGATATTTCTTGCATTGATATCATTGTACATAAGTATAGAAACATGCAAAATTTGCTCAAACAACCTCGTGATAGCGCACGCTAAGAATGTATCTTAACGCGCGCTATCGGGCTATTATTAGCGCACGCTATGCAGGTAGGAGTTGCGTGCGCTAAGGACTCAATTATTGAGCAGGACGGCTAGCACATGCGCCAGCCGGGACATGGGTCCGGATAAAATTTCCGCGGACGCACCCGGACAATTCTGAAGTCAACCATTATTAGCGCATGCTAAGTAATGCTTAGTAGCGTGCGCTAACTTGTTAAAATGCAGAATATTATAAATAGGACAACAACTCGTTTTGGCTTACATTTTACTCATTCATTCTGCATACTTGAGAGACCAAAGAGCTGAGATATCCTACTACATACTTAGAACACATATTGTTGGTGTTTATATATTGGCTATCACTTGGGAGTAATCATTGAAGAGGAATAGCACCTTGGAGTGGCATACAACCAACCGGAGTTGGATTCTACCTTACGGTTCAGTGACTTTCATCATATTAAGGTATGTTCAATCTATTTCAAGACTTAGAGTTGGATTCTAACGATTTGGATGATCATGTTAACAAGATATGGATTTTCATAAATGAATTATCCAAGTATATCATGTTTGGAATAGTGAGATGAATAAGCCTTAAGTACCTTGATTATAATCATCATGATTCGAATCTTATTATACTGAATATGTAAAGAGAAGCTTCTATCATTGGTAATTCGAATCTAGTAGATGACTTCACAATAATCATGGACTTGACTTTAACAATCATTATTGTTGGATAAATCTAAAGGATTGATCATGGAAAGATTTATCTAGTATATATGGAACATTTAAACAACTTCAGCATGATAATATTGATTGATATAAGGTGTTGATATCAACCGTTAAGCTTTTCGAATCGTCATACGAAGAATTGTAGTCGAAATGGAATATGGTTTATATGGTATGCATATCCTTGAATCCGAAGTTGTTGTTATCCGTAAGATCATTCAGAATCGTATATACATGATATTCATGGAGGTAACATGAAGTATCACGGAAGATTTCATTGTTTCGGTCATGGCGAGAATAGTTTACTGCTCAGCAATAAACTGCCATGCATAGATAGCGCACGCTATGCTTTGATTATTAACGTGCATTATCGAGCACGAGTTAGCGTACGCTATGTTTGGTACGTAACGTACGCTAGGCCAACAGACGAGTCAGTCGACTGATCAGTGAAGTACTGACCATACATAGTTAGCGTGCGCTAGGCTTTGTTGTTTGCGTGTGCAATCGAGCAGACTTAACGCACGCTACTCAGAGTACTTAGCGTGCGCTAAGCAGTTCAGGCAGATAGCGTATTATGAACCTTTGACCGTAAATTGAATTGTTAAACATTCGTACGATGTTAGATAAATCCTATATCATTTCTTTTGTTAAGGTTTGGTCTCGTTACGTGATTGATTGAGGAGGACGACCTTCGAGTGTTCATTTTCGTGGAAGTGTTGTTATTGTCTTCAAATCGAGGCAAGTACTTTAATTGTTTTATGTATTGATGTTATACATATTGTCGCATGTATGTCGTTGTTGTATGTCCACCTCGTGTTGGTCCGACGGGATCATCGGGGGATCTATGCTAGCGTGCGCTGGATCATCGGATGGGTTTTTCCACCACGGGTTGGTCTGACGGGATCATCGTGGGTTCTAGGCAGTGAACGCTGGATCGACGAATTACCATGTGTATGTTATGATATCATGTTGTGATTATCAGTTGTGTATGTCGTTTATGAGTTTCTCGTAGGAGAAGACTCGTTGGTATTTTGTCGTTTACGTTATTATTATTCTTCGTGAGAAATGTATAATATGTTGTGGTACTTGTACTAGCATCGTTGTGCTAACCCCTTCGGGGGTGAACATTTTGTTTATGTTCAGGATCCAGGAGAGCAGGAAAACAACCACTGGAGCTGCATGACGACGAGGGTGCAGAGTGATGTTTCGGCCGGGTTTATTTATCTATTGTTTATTCATTATTTCAATAAGTACTCGAGTACGAGGTCATTTGTGATGGATTTGAATTTGGTGATGTATTATTGAGTTCCAGTTGAACAATTGTACTTTCAGTATTTGGTAAGAACTGTTGTACCTTAATTTCCATTCGTTAGTACCTTTTAATGTCTGTTCAATTCTTCAGCCTTGTAAACCCTTATGTAAAGAATTTACGGCGCTGTAATATTCCTGAATATATCGGGGGTGTTACAGAATATGGTATCAGAGCTAAGATTATGGATATCTTGGCCGTTGGGTTAAAATAGGGGTCATTTATATCTTTTGAGGTAACCGGCCGTGAATGACATCACTGCACTGCCTACGTCTTCATGCGAACGGTGGTTGTAAATTCCTAAACTCTATCTCGTTCTTTACATGTTGTGTCTCTTTATACTCGAATATTAGAACGATGTTGTTTCCTGTATGTTGAGTATTTATGCTTACAGTATGTTGAGAGGCGGACGTGGACGTGGTCGCGGTCGTGGACGCAGACGAAGAAATGCTTAAAGGGAAGCGTCGCCTTCTAACCAGGCCAGTCATAGCTCAGGCGAGCCGCAACAATCTATTAATAACGAACTAGATCCTGCTGTACCAGAGATCCTTCGTCAAGTGGTGAATCAGATGACTCAGTTCGCCCAGGTCGTGGACCGAATGCAAGTGGCGGTGGGACTACAGCAGGGAGAAAGACATCAAGGGATCCCAGACATGGGAAATTGAGGTGACCGGTGGCTGCAAGAGGTGGCAAAGATGCAACCACCCAAATTCGACGGTATTTCTGAGACTCCCACCTGGGACCATTGGTTGAAGGAACTGGAGAAAATCTTTGCCGGAATTAACTGCCCAGACGACCGGAGAGCCTCTATCGCTCAATATTTTCTGATAGGGGAAGCATCCGAATGGTGGGAAGCCATCCGGCGTGTAGACCACGATGCCGATTGGACAGAGTTTAGATTGATGATGGAAGCTCAGTATTGCCCTCGTCCTGTGAGGGAAGCCAAAGTTCGGGAGTTTTTCTCCGCTCAGCCTTCTGACGTGCCAGTATCCCAGGCGATTAAGATGTTTAACCAACAGCTGGCATTTGTTCGACATCTGGTTAGAACAGATGCAGAAATGATGATCCATTTCGATATGAGAATGAAACTAGAAGTCCAGAGGTACATGTCCGGATTTGAATGTACCACACTCCGCCAATACCAGGATAAGGCATTGGCATATGAGATCAAGGAAGCAGCCATGGAGAAATTTGCGGAAACCAAGAAACGGAAAGTCTCTCGTACTTTTACAGAGCATAAGAACAGCGGGCCCCGTAAGGCCCAGTCATCCTTTCACTCTTTCAAGAAACCCCCGCACCCAGTTAGGAGCGGAAAGAACTTCGGAGCGACATCAATTATTACTGATGTTACCAGGAAATGCTTTAACTGCGCCCAGACGGGCACTATCGAGAATTGCCCCCTTCTGCCGTGACTTGTTTTGATTGTGGACGAGAGGGACATCGAGCGGTGTTTTGTGAAGAGGCTGCAAAGTCTTTTAGAGCCCGTACACCACGGCCCGTCGAGAAGGAGGCCAAGATTCCACAGACGCAGCAAAGTGTTCAGATGCCTCAGAATTTTGGCCGCGGGCGAGGCAGAGGACAATGGGACCGAAAGGGGACATCGAGTGCCGGATCTGCTCCCCCACGTCTGTACTAGATGAGAAGGACAGACGATCAGGATGCTGTTGTCGCATCAGGTACTGTCCAGATCCTTTCCCAGCCAGTTAGCATTTTATTCGATACAGGAGCTACGCATTCTTTTATATCTTTGTCTTGTGTAAAACGTTTGAATATTTCCGGTTTCCATACTTGTGAACCTTATGTTATTGGTTTACCGAGTGGAGAGAGGATTGTCGGAAATTTAGAAACTAGAAATTTCCCTATATCATTTGGAGGCAGAGAGTGGCTCTCAAATCTGATCGTGATAGAAATGCGAGGAGACGACCTGATACTCGGAGACGATTGGCTTAATCGATATGGAGCAATTGTGAACTACCGAAGGAGGAATATCTCCGATCACGACGATGGTTCGAAATATTATTCGAGGTGGAAACCAGGAAGCTCGGAAAATTGATCAAAGCGATGAAAGTCCGATTGTTGAAACAGTAATGCAGGATATTGGTGTTATACAATGAAGAAAGAAGACGAAATTGTGGAACTTTCATCCATTCCTGTTGTGAACGAATTCCCAGATGTATTTCCTGACGAGTTACCTGGACTACCTCCACGAAGGGATGTGGAATTTACCATTGAGCTGGAACCCGTAGCTACACCAATTTCTAAGGCGCCGTATCGTATGGCACCTACTGAGATGTACGAACTGAAGAAGCAGCTGGAGGAGTTACTGGACAAGGGCTATATTCAGCCAAGCGTTTCACCCTGGGGAGCGCCAGTTCTTTTTGTCCGAAAGAAGGATGGGTCGCTCCGACTGTGTATTGACTATCGAGAGCTGAAAAAGATGACGATTAAGAACAAATATCCGTTACCACGGATTGATGATCTGTTTGACCAGCTGCAAGGGGCAACAGTATTTTCTAAAATCAATCTGAGATCAGGATACCATCAGCTGAGGATTAAGGAATCTGATGTTCCGAAATCAGCGTTCAGAACTCGCTACGGACATTATGAGTTTGTAGTGATGCCATTTGGTCTCACTAACGCACCTGCTGTATTTATGCAATTGATAAACAGAGTGTTCATTGAATTTTTGGACAAATTTGTGGTCGTGTTCATTGATGACATTCTGGTGTATTCTAAGAGCCCGGAAGAACATGCGCAGCATTTGCGGATTGTATTGGAACTTTTGAGAAATGAGCAATTGTACGCCAAACTCTCTAAGTGTGAATTCTGGCTAAAGGAAGTAATGTTCCTCGGCCATGTGGTGTCAGCTAAAGGAGTCCGAGTAGATCCTCAGAAGATCGAAGCAATATTGGATTGGAAGCCTCCAAAGAACGTGAAAGAGGTCCGAAGCTTCTTGGGACTTGCTGGATACTATCGTCGATTCGTGGAAGGGTTTTCTAAAGTCTCCCGCCCACTTACTCGACTCCTGCAGAAAACTCAAAAGTTTGAGTGGAATGAGTTGTGTCAGATTAGTTTTGATGAATTGAAGAAGAGATTGACAACGGCACCGATTCTATCACTTCCACAGGGAACTGGAGGATTTATAGTTTACAGTGATGCTTCGAACCAAGGACTTGGGTGCGTATTGATGCAGAATGATAAGGTAATCGCTTATGCGTCGCGACTGCTGAAATCTTATGAAGTGAATTACCCGACACATGATTTGGAGCTAGCAGCAGTAGTTTTTGCTTTGAAGATCTGGAGGCATTATCTGTACGGGACTCACTGTCAGATCTTTACGGATCATAAGAGTCTTAAGTACATATTCAGTCAGAAAAAGTTGAACATGCAGCAAAGAAGATGGTTAGAACTGATTAAGGACTATGACTTGGAGATTTTATATCATCCAGGCAAAGCGAATGTAGTGGCCGATGCACTTAGCCGCAAGCCTGTCTCTATTCAGATGCTGGAGACGCTGACATCCCAACTTAGCCTTCAACGAGAGATGATTCGTGAAGGGATTGAAGTATGGTTACAAAGAGTCCAAGGACAACTGTGCGTGATGGAGATAACTTCATCATTAACCGAAGGAATCAAATCTAGACAAGAAGATGATCCTCTGATGATTCGGTTACGTGATGAAGTGATCAAAGGAAAGGCCCACGGATTCATAATTCATGATGATGGAGTTTTGAGATTTCAGAACCGACTCTGCGTTCCCGATGATGATGTTCAAATGCATAATTATGAAGAAAGCTCACGATTCGCCTCTATTCTATCCACCCGGCACCAATAAGATGTATAAGGACTTGAAGCAGAATTCGTGGGGCAACATGAAGAAAGATGTAGCGGACTATGTTTCGAAATGCTTGACTTGTCAGCAGGTTAAGATCGAGCATCAATGGCCTGCCGGAATGTTGAAGCCACTCCCGATTCCTGAATGGAAGTGGGAGGACATATCGATGGACTTTATCACTAATATGCCGAAAACCAGGACAGGAATGAACATGATTTGACTGATAGTTGATCGTTTAACCAAATCAGCTCATTTTCTAGGCATTAAGGATACGTGGGGACCAGAGAGATTGGCACGAGTATTTATTTCGGAGATAGTTCGATTGCATGGTACGCCGAAGACCATTGTTTCTGATCGAAATGGCCGTTTTGTGTCTCACTTTTGGAAAGCAGTTCATAAGGCCTTGGGGACCGAGTTGAACTTCAGTACAGCTTATCACCCGCAGACTGACGGACAATCTGAGAGAACTATACAAACGGTGGAAGACATGCTAAGGGCCTGTGCCTTAGATTGGTCAAACGATTGGGAAGTTCATCTACCGTTGATTGAATTTACCTACAACAATAGTTGGCATGCTTCCATTAAGATGGCACCGTTTGAGGCATTATACGGAAGGAGATGCAGATCGCCCCTATGCTGGGACGATTCGTCAGATTTGATCGAAACAGAACCAGAGTTAATGGTGCAGACTCGAGAGAAGATAGCCTTGATTCGTGAAAGGCTGTTGACTGCCCAGAGTCGCCAAAAATCTTACGCAGACGTACGTCGTTGCCCATTGGAGTTCAATACTGGAGACCATGTACTTTTGAAGGTTTCTCCTACTCGGGGAATCTTTCGTTTCGGAAGGAAAGGAAAGCTGAGTCCGAGATATATCGGACCATTTGAGATCATCGAGAGAGTTGGGGAGTTGGCATACAGATTGGCATTGCCGCCGTCATTGTGCCATGTTCATAACGTGTTCCACGTATCCCAGTTACGGAGGTATATACCAGATCCCAGTCATATCATTGGTTTCGGCGAGATCGAAGTCGAGCAGGATGGGACGTTTGAAGAAATACCGGTCAAGATACTCGAGAGTCGAGTTAAACAGTTGAGGAACAAACCAATCGTTTTGGTCAAAGTTCAATGGTCACGTCACGGAATGGAAGAAGCCACCTGGGAAACGGAAGCTGATATGAAGTCTAGATATCCCGAGTTATTTTCATCTTGAGTTTTGGGACGAAACTCCTTTTTAGTAGGACAGTATGTAATATCCGGATTTATTACGGTGTATTTCATCTGTATTCAAACCATGTATTATTCGGATTGGTGGTTTTGATTATTGGAGTATGATATTTCGTGCATTGATATCATTGTACATAAGTATAGAAACATGCAAAATTTGCTCAAACAACCTCGTGATAGCGCACGCTAAGAATGTATCTTAACGCGCGCTATCGGGCTATTATTAGCGCACGCTATGCAGGTAGGAGTTGCGTGCGCTAAGGACTCAATTATTGAGCAGGACGGCTAGCACATGCGCCAGCCGGGACATGGGTCTGGATAAGATTCCCGCAGACTCACCCGGACAATTCTGAAGTCAACCATTATTAGCGCACGCTAAGTAATGCTTAGTAGCGTGCGCTAACTTGTTAAAATGCAGAATATTATAAATAGGACAACAACTCGTTTTGGCTTACATTTTACTCGTTCCTTCTGCATACTTGAGAGACCAGAGAGCTGAGATATCCTACTACATACTTAGAACACATATTGTTGGTGTTTATATATTGGCTATCACTTGGGAGTAATCATTGAAGAGGAATAGCACCTTGGAGTGGCATACAACCAACCGGAGTTGGATTCTACCTTACGGTTCAGTGACTTTCATCATATTAAGGTATGTTCAATCTATTTCAAGACTTAGAGTTGGATTCTAACGATTTGGATGATCATGTTAACAAGATATGGATTTTCATAAATGAATTATCCAAGTATATCATGTTTGGAATAGTGAGATGAATAAGCCTTAAGTACCTTGATTATAATCATCATGATTCGAATCTTATTATACTGAATATGTAAAGAGAAGCTTCTATCATTGGTAATTCGAATCTAGTAGATGACTTCACAATAATCATGGACTTGACTTTAACAATCATTATTGTTGGATAAATCTAAAGGATTGATCATGGAAAGATTTATCTAGTATATATGGAACATTTAAACAACTTCAGCATGATAATATTGATTGATATAAGGTGTTGATATCAACCGTTAAGCTTTTCGAATCGTCATACGAAGAATTGTAGTCGAAATGGAATATGGTTTATATGGTATGCATATCCTTGAATCCGAAGTTGTTGTTATCCGTAAGATCATTCAGAATCGTATATACATGATATTCATGGAGGTAACATGAAGTATCACGGAAGATTTCATTGTTTCGGTCATGGCGAGAATAGTTTACTGCTCAGCAATAAACTGCCATGCATAGATAGCGCACGCTATGCTTTGATTATTAACGTGCATTATCGAGCACGAGTTAGCGTACGCTATGTTTGGTACGTAACGTACGCTAGGCCAACAGACGAGTCAGTCGACTGATCAGTGAAGTACTGACCATACATAGTTAGCGTGCGCTAGGCTTTGTTGTTTGCGTGTGCAATCGAGCAGACTTAACGCACGCTACTCAGAGTACTTAGCGTGCGCTAAGCAGTTCAGGCAGATAGCGTATTATGAACCTTTGACCGTAAATTGAATTGTTAAACATTCGTACGATGTTAGATAAATCCTATATCATTTCTTTTGTTAAGGTTTGGTCTCGTTACGTGATTGATTGAGGAGGACGACCTTCGAGTGTTCATTTTCGTGGAAGTGTTGTTATTGTCTTCAAATCGAGGCAAGTACTTTAATTGTTTTATGTATTGATGTTATACATATTGTCGTGCATGTATGTCGTTGTTGTATGTCCACCTCGTGTTGGTCCGACGGGATCATCGGGGGATCTATGCTAGCGTGCGCTGGATCATCGGATGGGTTTTTCCACCACGGGTTGGTCTGACGGGATCATCGTGGGTTCTAGGCAGTGAACGCTGGATCGACGAATTACCATGTGTATGTTATGATATCATGTTGTGATTATCAGTTGTGTATGTCGTTTATGAGTTTCTCGTAGGAGAAGACTCGTTGGTATTTTGTCGTTTACGTTATTATTATTCTTCGTGAGAAATGTATAATATGTTGTGGTACTTGTACTAGCATCGTTGTGCTAACCCCTTCGGGGGTGAACATTTTGTTTATGTTCAGGATCCAGGAGAGCAGGAAAACAACCACTGGAGCTGCATGACGACGAGGGTGCAGAGTGATGTTTCGGCCGGGTTTATTTATCTATTGTTTATTCATTATTTCAATAAGTACTCGAGTACGAGGTCATTTGTGATGGATTTGAATTTGGTGATGTATTATTGAGTTCCAGTTGAACAATTGTACTTTCAGTATTTGGTAAGAACTGTTGTACCTTAATTTCCATTCGTTAGTACCTTTTAATGTCTGTTCAATTCTTCAGCCTTGTAAACCCTTATGTAAAGAATTTACGGCGCTGTAATATTCCTGAATATATCGGGGGTGTTACAGAATATGGTATCAGAGCTAAGATTATGGATATCTTGGCCGTTGGGTTAAAATAGGGGTCATTTATATCTTTTGAGGTAACCGGCCGTGAATGACATCACTGCACTGCCTACGTCTTCATGCGAACGGTGGTTGTAAATTCCTAAACTCTATCTCGTTCTTTACATGTTGTGTCTCTTTATACTCGAATATTAGAACGATGTTGTTTCTGTATGTTGAGTATTTATGCTTACGTATGTTGAGAGGCGGACGTGGACGTGGTCGCGGTCGTGGACGCAGACGAAGAAATGCTTAAAGGGAAGCGTCGCCTTCTAACTGGCTACCATAGCTCAAAGTAGCCGCAACAATCTATTAATAACGAACTAGATCTGCTGTATCAGAGATCCTTCGTCAAGTGGTGAATCGATGACTCGGTTCGCCTGTGTCGTGGACCGAATGCAAGTGGCGGTGGGACTACAGCAGGGAGAAAGACATCAAGGGATCCCAGACATGGGAAATTGAGGTGACCGGTGGCTGCAAGAGGTGGCAAAGATGCAACCACCCAAATTCGACGGTATTTCTAAGACTCCCACCTGGGACCATTGGTTGAAGGAACTGGAGAAAATCTTTGCCGGAATTAACTGCCCAGACGACCGGAGAGCCTCTATCGCTCAATATTTTCTGATAGGGGAAGCATCCGAATGGTGGGAAGCCATCCGGCGTGTAGACCACGATGCCGATTGGACAGAGTTTAGATTGATGATGGAAGCTCAGTATTGCCCTCGTCCTGTGAGGGAAGCCAAAGTTCGGGAGTTTTTCTCCGCTCAGCCTTCTGACGTGCCAGTATCCCAGGCGATTAAGACGTTTAACCAACAGCTGGCATTTGTTCGACATCTGGTCAGAACAGATGCAGAAATGATGATCCATTTCGATATGAGAATGAAACCAGAAGTCCAGAGGTACATGTCCGGATTTGAATGTACCACACTCCGCCAATACCAGGATAAGGCATTGGCATATGAGATCAAGGAAGCAGCCATGGAGAAATTTGCGGAAACCAAGAAACGGAAAGTCTCTCGTACTTTTACAGAGCATAAGAACAGCGGGCCCCGTAAGGCCCAGTCATCCTTTCACTCTTTCAAGAAACCCCCGCACCCAGTTAGGAGCGGAAAGAACTTCGGAGCGACATCAATTATTACTGATGTTACCAGGAAATGCTTTGACTGCGCCCAGACGGGGCACTATCGACGAAATTGCCCCCTTCCTGCCGTGACTTGTTTTGATTGTGGACGAGAGGGACATCGAGCGGTGTTTTGTGAAGAGGCTGCAAAGTCTTTTAGAGCCCGTACACCACAGCCAGTCCAGAAGGAGGCCAGTATTCCACAGACGCAGCAAAGTGTTCAGATGCCTCAGAATTTTGGCCGCGGGCGAGGCAGAGGACAATGGGACCGAAAGGGGACATCGAGTGCCGGATCTGCTCCCCCACGTCTGTACTAGATGAGAAGGACAGACGATCAGGATGCTGTTGTCGCATCAGGTACTGTCCAGATCCTTTCCCAGCCAGTTAGCATTTTATTCGATACAGGAGCTACGCATTCTTTTATATCTTTGTCTTGTGTAAAACGTTTGAATATTTCCGGTTTCCATACTTGTGAACCTTATGTTATTGGTTTACCGAGTGGAGAGAGGATTGTCGGAAATTTAGAAACTAGAAATTTCCCTATATCATTTGGAGGCAGAGAGTGGCTCTCAAATCTGATCGTGATAGAAATGCGAGGAGACGACCTGATACTCGGAGACGATTGGCTTAATCGATATGGAGCAATTGTGAACTACCGAAGGAGGAATATCTCGCTGATCGCTGACGATGGTTCCGAAATATTATTCGAGGGGTGGAAACCGGGAAGCTCAGGAAAATTGATCAAAGCGATGAAAGTCGATTGTTGAAACAGGTCAGCATCGGATATTGGTGTTATACAATGAAGAAAGAAGACGAAATTGTGGAACTTTCATCCATTCTGTTGTGAACGAATTCCCAGATGTATTTCTGACGAGTTACTGGACTACCTCCACGAAGGGATGTGGAATTTACCATTGAGTGGAACCCGTAGCTACACCAATTTCTAAGGCGCCGTATCGTATGGCACCTACCGAGATGTACGAATGAAGAAGCAGTGGAGGAGTTCTTGGACAAGGGCTATATTCACCAAGCGTTTCACCCTGGGGAGCGCGATTCTTTTGTCCGAAAGAAGGATGGGTCGCTCGATCGTGTATTGACTATCGAGAGCCGAACAAGATGACGATTAAGAACAAATATCCGTTACACGGATTGATGATCTGTTTGACCACCGCAAGGGGCAATGATTTTCTAAAATCAATCGAGATCGGGATACCATCACCGAGGATTAAGGAATCGATGTTCAAATCGCGTCGTAACTCGCTACGGACATTATGAGTTTGTAGTGATGCCATTTGGTCTCACTAACGCACCTGCTGTATTTATGCAATTGATAAACAGAGTGTTCATTGAATTTTTGGACAAATTTGTGGTCGTGTTCATTGATGACATTCTGGTGTATTCTAAGAGCCCGGAAGAACATGCGCAGCATTTGCGGATTGTATTGGAACTTTTGAGAAATGAGCAATTGTACGCCAAACTCTCTAAGTGTGAATTCTGGCTAAAGGAAGTAATATTCCTCGGCCATGTGGTGTCAGCTAAAGGAGTCCGAGTAGATCCTCAGAAGATCGAAGCAATATTGGATTGGAAGCCTCCAAAGAACGTGAAAGAGGTCCGAAGCTTCTTGGGACTTGCTGGATACTATCGTCGATTCGTGGAAGGGTTTTCTAAAGTCTCCCGCCCACTTACTCGACTCCTGCAGAAAACTCAAAAGTTTGAGTGGAATGAGTTGTGTCAGATTAGTTTTGATGAATTGAAGAAGAGATTGACAACGGCACCGATTCTATCACTTCCACAGGAATCGGAGGATTTATAGTTTACGGTGATGCTTGAACCAAGGACTTGGGTGCGTATTGATGCGAATGATAAGGTAATCGCTTATGCCGCGATGCTGAAATCTTATGAAGTGAATTACCCGACACATGATTTGGAGCTAGCGCAGAGTTTTTGCTTTGAAGATCCGGAGGCATTATCTCAGACGGACTCACCGCCGATCTTTACGGATCATAAGAGTCTTAAGTACATATTCAATGTAAAAGTTGAACATGCAAAGAAAGAAGATGGTTAGAACTGATTAAGGACTATGACTTGGAGATTTTATATCATCCAGCAAAGCGAATGTAGTGGCCGATGCACTTAGCCGCAAGCTGTCTCTATTCGAGATCCGGAGACGCTGACATCCCAACTTAGCCTTCAACGAGAGATGATTCGTGAAGGGATTGAAGTATGGTTACAAAGAGTCCAAGGACAACTGTGCGTGATGGAGATAACTTCATCATTAACCGAAGGAATCAAATCTAGACAAGAAGATGATCCTCTGATGATTCGGTTACGTGATGAAGTGATCAAAGGAAAGGCCCACGGATTCATAATTCATGATGATGGAGTTTTGAGATTTCAGAACCGACTCTGCGTTCCCGATGATGATGTTCTGAAACAGACAATTATGAAGAAAGCTCACAGTTCGCCCTATTCTATCCACCCGGGCACCAATAAGATGTATAAGGACTTGAAGCAGAATTTCTGGTGGGGCAACATGAAGAAAGATGTAGCGGACTATGTTTCGAAATGCTTGACTTGTCAGCAGGTTAAGATCGAGCATCAATGGCCTGCCGGAATGTTGAAGCCACTCCCGATTCCTGAATGGAAGTGGGAGGACATATCGATGGACTTTATCACTAATATGCCGAAAACCAGGACAGGAATGAACATGATTTGACTGATAGTTGATCGTTTAACCAAATCAGCTCATTTTCTAGGCATTAAGGATACGTGGGGACCAGAGAGATTGGCACGAGTATTTATTTCGGAGATAGTTCGATTGCATGGTACGCCGAAGACCATTGTTTCTGATCGAAACGGCCGTTTTGTGTCTCACTTTTGGAAAGCAGTTCATAAGGCCTTGGGGACCGAGTTGAACTTCGTCTGACTTATCACCCGCAGACCGACGGACAACTGAGAGAACTATACAAACGGTGGAAGACATGCTAAGGGCCTGTGCCTTAGATTGGTCAAACGATTGGGAAGTTCATCTACCGTTGATTGAATTTACCTACAACAATAGTTGGCATGCTTCCATTAAGATGGCACCGTTTGAGGCATTATACGGAAGGAGATGCAGATCGCCCCTATGCTGGGACGATTCGTCAGATTTGATCGAAACAGAACCAGAGTTAATGGTGCAGACTCGAGAGAAGATAGCCTTGATTCGTGAAAGGCTGTTGACTGCCCAGAGTCGCCAAAAATCTTACGCAGACGTACGCCGTTGCCCATTGGAGTTCAATACTGGAGACCATGTACTTTTGAAGGTTTCTCCTACTCGGGGAATCTTTCGTTTCGGAAGGAAAGGAAAGCTGAGTCCGAGATATATCGGACCATTTGAGATCATCGAGAGAGTTGGGGAGTTGGCATACAGATTGGCATTGCCGCCGTCATTGTGCCATGTTCATAACGTGTTCCACGTATCCCAGTTACGGAGGTATATACCAGATCCCAGTCATATCATTGGTTTCGGCGAGATCGAAGTCGAGCAGGATGGGACGTTTGAAGAAATACCGGTCAAGATACTCGAGAGTCGAGTTAAACAGTTGAGGAACAAACCAATCGTTTTGGTCAAAGTTCAATGGTCACGTCACGGAATGGAAGAAGCCACCTGGGAAACGGAAGCTGATATGAAGTCTAGATATCCCGAGTTATTTTCATCTTGAGTTTTGGGACGAAACTCCTTTTTAGTAGGAGAGTATGTAATATCCGGATTTATTACGGTGTATTTCATCTGTATTCAAACCATGTATTATTCGGATTGGTGGTTTTGATTATTGGAGTATGATATTTCGTGCATTGATATCATTGTACATAAGTATAGAAACATGCAAAATTTGCTCAAACAACCTCGTGATAGCGCACGCTAAGAATGTATCTTAACGCGCGCTATCGGGCTATTATTAGCGCACGCTATGCAGGTAGGAGTTGCGTGCGCTAAGGACTCAATTATTGAGCAGGACGGCTAGCACATGCGCCAGCCGGGACATGGGTCCGGATAAGATTCCCGCAGACGCACCCGGACAATTCTGAAGTCAACCATTATTAGCGCACGCTAACTAATGCTTAGTAGCGTGCGCTAACTTGTTAAAATGCAGAATATTATAAATAGGACAACAACTCGTTTTGGCTTACATTTTACTCGTTCCTTCTGCATACTTGAGAGACCAGAGAGCTGAGATATCCTACTACATACTTAGAACACATATTGTTGGTGTTTATATATTGGCTATCACTTGGGAGTAATCATTGAAGAGGAATAGCACCTTGGAGTGGCATACAACCAACCGGAGTTGGATTCTACCTTACGGTTCAGTGACTTTCATCATATTAAGGTATGTTCAATCTATTTCAAGACTTAGAGTTGGATTCTAACGATTTGGATGATCATGTTAACAAGATATGGATTTTCATAAATGAATTATCCAAGTATATCATGTTTGGAATAGTGAGATGAATAAGCCTTAAGTACCTTGATTATAATCATCATGATTCGAATCTTATTACACTGAATATGTAAAGAGAAGCTTCTATCATTGGTAATTCGAATCTAGTAGATGACTTCACAATAATCATGGACTTGACTTTAACAATCATTATTGTTGGATAAATCTAAAGGATTGATCATGGAAAGATTTATCTAGTATATATGGAACGTTTAAACAACTTCAGCATGATAATATTGATTGATATAAGGTGTTGATATCAACCGTTAAGCTTTTCAAATCGTCATACGAAGAATTGTAGTCGAAATGGAATATGGTTTATATGGTATGCATATCCTTGAATCCGAAGTTGTTGTTATCCGTAAGATCATTCAGAATAGTATATACATGATATTCATGGAGGTAACATGAAGTATCACGGAAGATTTCATTGTTTCGGTCATGGCGAGAACAGTTTACTGCTCAGCAGTAAACTGCCATGCATAGATAGCGCACGCTATGCTTTGATTATTAACGTGCGCTATCGAGCACGAGTTAGCGTACGCTACGTTTGGTACATAACGTACGCTAGGCCAACAGACGAGTCAGTCGACTGATCAGTGAAGTACTGACCATACATAGTTAGCGTGCGCTAGGCTTTGTTGTTTGCGTGCGCGCTTATCGAAGGCACTTAACGACGCTACAGAGTACTTAGCGTGCGCTAAGCCAGCAGATTGCGTTTTATGAACCTTTGACCGTAAATCGAATTGTTAAACATTCGCATTTATGTGAGATAAATCCTATATCATTTCTTTTGTTAAGGTTTGGTCTCGTTACGTGATTGATTGAGGAGGACGACCTTCGAGTGTTCATTTTCGTGGAAGTGTTGTTATTGTCTTCAAATCGAGGCAAGTACTTTAATTGTTTTATGTATTGATGTTATACATATTGTCGTGCATGTATGTCGTTTTTGTATGTCCACCTCGTGTTGGTCCGAAGGGATCATCGGGGGATCTATGCTAGCGTGCGCTGGATCATTGGACGGGTTTTTCCACCACGGGTTGGTCTGACGGGATCATCGTGGGTTCTAGGCAGTGAACGCTGGATCGACGGAATTACCATGTGTATGTTATGATATCATGTTGTGAGTATCACTTGTGTATGTCGTTTATGAGTTTCTCGTAGGAGAAGACTCGTTGGTATTTTGTCGTTTACGTTATTATTATTCTTCGTGAGAAATGTATAATATGTTGTGGTACTTGTACTAGCATCGTTGTGCTAACCCCTTCGGGGGTGAACATTTTGTTTATGTTCAGGATCCAGGAGAGCAGGAAAACAACCACTTGAGCTGCATGACGACGAGGGTGCAGAGTGATGTTTCGGCCGGGTTTATTTATCTATTGTTTATTAGTTATTTCAATAAGTACTCGAGTACGAGGTCATTTGTGATGGATTTGAATTTGGTGATGTATTATTGAGTTCCAGTTGAACAATTGTACTTTCAGTATTTGGTAAGAACTGTTGTACCTTAATTTCCATTCGTTAGTACCTTTTAATGTCTGTTCAATTCTTCAGCCTTGTAAACCCTTATGTAAAGGATTTACGGCGCTGTAATATTCCTGAATATATCGGGGGTGTTACAGCCCCGACCAAAGCAATTTACGAACTCTTGAACCTCGACCACAACACAACGGTTATAATCACCAATCAATCATCACAAACTATTGCAATACCCTATTAACACACATTCGATAGAAATCAACAATCGATATAGCCAACCAATCAAATTCAACGGTTCAATGATACCTCGACCATATACAAAACCAAATAATCCAACTCAACAAATACGAACTCGTATATACGATACAAGTCGCAACTCGATAATAATAATTAAAAATCAATATAACCGATCAACAATTCCTACGGTTCCACAATATCCTGAATAACACAAATCCGATCAACCAAATTAATCAACCACGAATCCATAACCATAATACGATTCCATAATCTGATAATCATATCAACAATCAACTCATCCCGATAACAAGGATTACATAACATACTCTATTCCGAATTCAACCTACTAGATGAATTAACAAGATTCCTATTTGTTCATATTCGTAAATTCATAGAAAACAAATTACCGGTTATTATCATGAATAATCACATACCGAAATTAACCGTAATCTTTCCAAATTCCATTCATAAATCACGATATATATAGAACTCAAGAGTTCTTCAAGAACATTAGTCCATAATCACGTTCATACCTAACAAAACGGTATACTCCGATGCCTTCTAACATCTAAACAATCACTTAATTCGCAATCCAAGGCATATATCATTTTGTTCCTCAATATACAATTCTTATAACCTCAAGAATCACAACAACAACACCATGTCTAGGTTTATAATCTAAACCAAGAGCACCATGATTCCGTAATAATGTTCATGACAAACAACATAGAAGGCATATATCGTCATATTCTCCGACATACAATTCACATAACCTCATGAACCACAACGCCACCACCATAACCATCATCATACGAAGAAAAACATCAACAATAATATCAAGATCCAAATCAAAGAGAGGAGTTTTTCAGCATACCTCTTGAAGAAGAAACACAAAGATCAAACACTTCAATAAACATCAAGGATTCCTAACCTCGAGCTTATAATCCAATCATCAAGGCCTTAACCAATGTTTAAGGGTCTGGAATAAGCTTAGAAGTGGAGAGGGGCGAAGCTTTGGAGGAAAAATCTGTTTCCTCTCGTGAAGAAATGAAAGACCAACCCTTGTTATATAATCTGTCCAGCACATTACGTATGTTAACACCTATCATTAACGTACGTAAGACATCCTAATGTATGCTACATGTCCTACATAGCGTACGTTATCAGCATCCAGAGCTCACTGCCTCATTTTGTACCTTGTGTTACGTACGTAACGCATGTGCCATAGCGTACGTAACACAGGGTTGACTTGCTACAGTAATATACCCATTTAACTTACGTAATGCTCTGACCGTAACGTACGTAATGCTCTACATTGACTCGCACATCCACATTTGTGCCGACAGTTGCCCACACCGGGCCCACTCGTCGATCACAGCTCGGACCCTGTCTGATCCTCTTTATAATGTACGTTAGTTTATTTACTTAACGTACGTTATGCTTGTACCTTAATGTACTTGAGCTCCTATGCTTAATGTACGTTACGCTTACCCATTTAGCATACGTAATGACTTCTGCACTTAGCCAATTCCAACTGTTCCTGTCACGCCCCCACACCGGGGTTGGACGAGAAGCGACAGCTAACGTAATTAAATAACGTTTGTGATAATAGAATTACAGTAGAGCATTCAAATGCTAGATCTTAGCCCGGTGAACTAAGTCTGGTTATTCGATGGAATAAACATTCATGAGTAAAGCGGAATAGTTACATAAAGTTCAATGAGTACAGCGGAGATCAGAATACTTTATTGATACAAGAATAAAAAGGAGCATTTATTTCAACATTCTAATACTTATGTCTCGACAGTTCTTCAACGACGATCTTCACTAGTCATCAGCATTCGTCTCGTCATCTTCTTGGGTCTCCTCATCTAGTGGGGTTTTAGAAAAACAATACAAATTGGGGTGAGAATAATGGATTCTCAGTGAGTTGGGTTGAGTATATTTTCTGAACTTATACGTATATAATTATTTTGAAATATATACTATTTTACTCCCACCTTTGAAAATTTATCATTTATGGATGGTATAAGTTTTAAAATATAATGCAATGAATTAAGTTATGAGTGAACAGTCAATCTCCGTAGATTGCTGTTAAGTATGACAATATGTGGCGTCGAGCGCCTAGTGAGTATTTAGCTTCGGGAGGTCGTCTATATGACTAAGTCCCTCGGCCTCCATGTAACATCTTAGACCGTTATCAGTGTTTGGCCTTTGACTATCGCCACGACCTTTGGTTTAATGACCGTAGCCTTGGGCGTTTGTCGGACCGTCACTATAACTTTGGCCTTTGAGCTTATCGCTCTCACGCTTGGTGACGTGCTTCCTTATCTCTTATCTGGGCTCGACATGTCCTTAATTGTGGGTCAGTGCCCGGATCATACCATAATCGCGATTATACCCTAAGTCTACGACCCAGTCTCCTCCGGAAAACTCCGTCCATTGGCTTCAAGGGAATAGGAAACGACGGTAGCCTTGTTCATGAAGCGCAGCCGTGCTGCTCGATCCAAGATATAGTCTAACCATCCCTGACACAAATTTGGGACTCTAGAGGTGGCCCCTACAACTCAAGAGGTGGCCCCCAGATTTCAGGTCGGCTCTCGGTTTCGTATGGGCTCAAGAGGTGGCCCCCGTCTACCGACGTGGCACTTTGCCCCGATAGGATTAGAGGCTGATCTGTCTGTGGCACTTTATTTGTATGGCACTTAGTTCCCGGTTAGATGTGAGTATACGTTAGTCACATTGCGGTGAATGCACATGATATGGTCAGAGTCATATATCCAATACTTAGCGTAAATTGATTATACGATTGCGATTTGGAATTTATTCGTGGCATGAGTTTTTATGAATTATGGTTCCGTTATTGACATATCTTTGGAATATAATTGTGATTATTGATTCCAGACTTGATAAATTCCAATCTTTGATTTTTAGTTTAAATTTTCCCAATTTACTGTTACGCCCATAATTCTTGCGAAACGGATTATTATACCCATGAGGTTTGGTTTTCGTCACGGATGGTGACGAAACTTATGGGAGAGTTCATATTGAACTTGGAACTTCTGTGTTTGAGTGAAATTTCCAGAATTTTCAGTTTCTGACTGATTTTCTAGAATTTTCAGTTTTGCCCCAAAACTATTTAAAATGTCGTTTTGACCCCAAAACCCAAAATTTACTCCTATTATTATAGGGTTTTTTTTGTATATAATATTTATTCTTTTATAATTAAAATTCTGCTCCATAGAACTGGAAATTTATCTTAGAATTCCATTTTTATTGAAATTTACTAATTGACCCCAATTTTACCAATTATTGCATTTTAGCCCCAAATCTTGAATCGACTTCCGCTCTCTACGAAATTTTAAGGTTAGAATATTTATTTCTATATAAGTTATGTCTTCAGTCCAGAAGGTGAACTTTTTACTTTGGTTCCAAATTTTTGAGGAATTTATCATTTGACCCCCTTATTTTGTCTTAATTTACACATTTGGTCCGTAGACACCGAAAATGGATTCCGATTACTACGAAATTTTTAGGACAGAGGCTGAATGTGTTATTATGTCCACTTTGATGTTCCAAACTGAAATATATGGATTTTATTTAGTAGTTTCACTATTTTGAATGGATTTACACAATCTTCGTGTTTTGCCGATTTTAACCCGTTGACTTAGAAAATAATTTACGTTTCTTATAAAATTTTAAGGATAGGTTATTAACAAGTGAATATATTTTACTTTCTGACCTTAAGTCAGATTACATCTTTTTTTGTAATAATTTTCATAATTTTCATTATCTTCACTTAATTCTTGTTTTGTGTCCGTTTTGATCATCCCAATTTTGCTAGGCCACAAATTAAATATCCAACTTCACATGCATGATCATATAACACAAATATGCCTCTTCAAACATAATTTCCAGAATATAAAGGAAGACAAAATCATACTTAATTGATAAGAAGTTTTGGCACATTTCACTTAAATCATCAAAATTGGCTAATTACGCATGCAACAAGCTATAAACCATTATGCATGCTATTAGTATGAGAAAAGTGAACTATATGAACTTCATGGAAGGAACATGCATCTTTGTTTAAGATAAATTGCATATTAAAGTGAGAAGAATATTTTTACCCACTTTAGTTCTTGAAGTGGTGAAGAGATCTAAGTCTTTGAACTAGTTGCACCAACCTCTTCTTTGCCTCTCCTCTTTTTATTTTGACCAATGTATGCCACACGATGGATGATGAACATGTGGTTTAAGTTAGTGTATATATATATATATTGAAGTTACACATAGATAGTGAAATTACCTCCCTAAGTTGAACCTTTCTTCTTCTTCTCTTCTTTTTTTTTTCTTCTTGATTTCAGCCTCCTCTCTCCCTTACTCTCTCTGATTTTCAGATTTTGTTTGTGTAAGGGTGAAAGGAATGAGGGTGTTTGATTTTTAAAAGGGTTTAATGGGATTGGGAGGTGGAATACTTGGGAAGAGAAAATGTAAGACATTGAGTCTTGCATGGGGGACAACGATTCCCCTCCCCCCAAGTGTTTCTTGGCCGTGCTTATGTGTGTGTGTGTGTTATTATATTTTTTTTTTGTATTTTAGATGTATATAGATATAGGTATTAAGTATGTGTTAAATGAAGTGGCTAGTGATTAAATTGGGCTTTAAATTGTGATTCTAAGCCTTAGGGATTTTATTTAGTTTGGGCTTGAGTCATATGGTGTGTTTATGTGTAGATGTGTTGATACACATGGCCCCTTAGGAATTTTATGTTCCCACTTCAAATTTTAATTAATTTGATTATTTGGTTTATAAAATAATTTACGAATAAATGAGTAAAACAAATGAAATTAGATGTAGATTAAAACAATTGTCATTGGATAATATCATGATTTAATAATTATACATGTAGTAAACTATCGAGTTTTAGGGGGTTTTACATCCTCCCCTCCTTAAAGAATTTGGTCCCCAAATTCCTACTCAAATAATTCGGGATACGATTTCTTCATTTCTTCCTCAGCTTCCCACGTCGCATCTTCCTCTCTGTTGTGATTCGACCAGGCGACTTTAACTAAAGGAATTCGCTTCTTCCTCAATTCGTGGACTTGCCGGTCGATGATCTTGATTGGATTCTCTTCATAAGACAAGTTATCCTTGATCGGCGGAATGTCAGAAGTAAGAATGTGTATTGGGTCTGAATGATACTTCTTTAATCTCGAAACATGGAAAACGTCGTGCATTCCAGACAGGTTGGGTGGTAGTTCCAATCGGTACGCTAGTTGTCCAATCCTTTCCGTGATTTTGAATGGTCCTACATATCGGGGACTTAACTTTCCTCCTTTCCATGATACTATCAAACCTTTCCGTGGTGTTAACCTCAGGAAGACTTGATCTCCTACTTCAAATTCTAGATCCTTCCGACGTTGATCGGCATAACTCTTCTGTCTGCTTTGCGCTGTGCGAATCGTATCCTTGATTAGTCATACTTTATCTATGGCTTCCTTCACCAAATCTGTGCTCATTGCTGAAGGTTCTGTTCGTTGAGTCTTCATCATCCATTGGTCATCGATTTCCCAATGGAGCGGGTATCGACACTTCCTCCCATACAGAGCTTCATAAGGTGCCATTCCGATTATCACTTGTAAACTGTTGTTGTATGCAAACTCGGATAATGAAAGGTGGTGATCCCAATTTCCTTGAAAGTCCATTACGCAAGCTCGTAACATGTCTTCAAGGGTTTGAATGGTTCGTTCAGATTGCCCGTCGGTCTGGGGATGCGCACTTGTGCTGGAGCTTAAGGAACTTCCTAATTCCTTATGAAAGACTTTCAAAAAACGAGATACGAATCTAGGGTCTCTGTCCGATACTATGTCTGTTGGCACTCCATGGAGTCGAACAATTTCTCTAATATAGGTCCTAGCCAGCTTTTGCTAACTGTCGTCCTTTTTAACCGTCACGAAATGTGATGATTTCGTCAGTCTGTCGATGATCACCCAAATGGTGTTATAACCTCCTCTTGTGGTCGGTAAATCCATGATAAAATCCATGGTTTCCATTTCCCATTTCTATTCAGGGACTTCTAGTGGCTGTAATAGTCCTGAGGGTCGCTGATGCCCAGCTTTGACTCTTGGACATGTGAGGCATCGCGCCACGAATTCTGCCACTTGGTTCTTCATGTTCACCCACAAAAAGTGTTTCTTCAAGTCTTGGTACATCTTGTTACCTCCTGGGTGTATCGTATATCTCGATCAATGAGCTTTCTCGAGAATTCGTCTTTTGAGCTCCTCGTCGTGAGGTATCCATAATCGTCCCTTAAACCTTACAATTCCATCCTTGGTAATTGTAAATTCGGGTTTTTCGCTGTAATACCCGGTTGTAATTCAGTCATTATCATTCAGTAATTTCATTCGGTAACTGTCACTATGTAATCTTTCACTTGTTAATAATCATTCGTCTGTGTTCACCGTTCGGAATAACTTCGAGTTGTATATCGATTTGTTCATTGTTTCAACCTTATTCGGGAATCGAGACAAGAGTATTATCTTGATTGTTGTAATTGATTCATTAGTCGTTGTTGACGTTGGAATTCATGTCATTTCAAATCTTTTCATTGTTCAAATCGTGTTTTTGTTGGGCGAACCCTTGTAATCATTACTTGGAACCACCGTTTTGGGGTTTCTGTACTTCCATTTCGTGTTATTGGTTCCCAAATATCAATTCATATTGCTTTTATTCCCTTCCCAGGTCATTTTTCATCATTTTAGGACCCAAAGGGGTGTGGGCCGCGGCACAAGGAGTGTGCACCGCGGCACACACATTTTCCAGTTTTGGCCGAGCACTCTGTACCTTGTGCCGCGGCACATGCCGGCAGGGCCGCGGCACACTGCCGAGTCACTGCCGCGGCACACCCGTCCGGGCCGCGGCACACTCTTGTTGCATTTTCGGCCAAACCCTTCTGTACCTTGTGCCGCGGCACATGCCGAAGGGGCCGCGACACACTGCCGAGTCACTGCCGCGGCACACTCGTCCGGGCCGCGGCACGCTGCCGACCACTGGGGGCAGATTTGGCCCTGTGCCGCGGCACACAGGGCAGTCAACTCTATAATTGCGTATTTTTGAGCGAGTTCAGCTCATTTCTTCCTTTTTCTTCACCTTCATACGAGAGAGAGAGCTTGAGGGGAGAAATCTTCATCATCAATCACTTGAGTATTCATTTTTCATCATTTTCATTCAGTTGTGAAGCTCGGATTGTCGATCTAACGCGATTTAATCGGATTAAAGTACTTGGATCTTCAAAGGTAATATTCATCAAACCTCTTGGATTTCGATTTTGTATTGAGACATGATGATCTGGATGTTAGGATCATGTTGTATGAAGTGATATATGCATGATTATGGACATGTTTAATTATTCATCGGATTATTGAAGGATTATTCAAGAACACTTTGAATATTGTGTTGGATTTGGGGGTTTTCGATTAATTGTTGTTGAAATCACGATTTTGGATATTCGTAACGGATTATTGATCGTATTGAAGATGTTTTGTGGGTTTCAAACACTTCTTGGGGATTTGATGTTGGTATTTTTGAGGTTTGGTTATAAACAACCAAAGTTTGGCCACAAAGTGTTCGATATAATGCCCCAATGAACTTGGTTTAATCGTATCGACGTTTTGAGTTGTTATATTCGTGTTTGATTCATATATTGAACGGATTGTTGGTCATTGTATTATTCAAGGTTGTTCGAGCGACCGATATCTCGATTAGGACGTTGTTCGTGGAAGGATAATTGTCACCGGTGTTGTGTAAGTTATTTCTTACTCGGTTAAAAGGATATTCATTCCTTTTGTTGTTGTTCATTCGTAATCATAACTCATTCATCACAGTATTAACCGTATCAAAACTTGTCATTGTCAATTAATCACCTCAGTCACAAGGAATGACGGTTCCAATCATTTCATTGAGCTGTCATTCATTTCACTATCATTTCATCTCGGTGAGTCATTATTCATTTTCGATGTCACTTTTGTTATATCGTGGCATTCGTCATCTTGGCGCGTGCCGGTTGGTATGTGTCGGATTTTCATGTCGGGCACATTTAAGTCGTGTGTTGGTTGTTGGCCTCACATTGGACTGTGCACACGAGTCGATTGCTTCGTGAGACTGATTAGGTACAAGACCACACGTGTATTCGATCGATACTCGTTGGTGGCTTGTGCACGGACACATTTCCATCCCGGGCGTAGTGTGGCGCCACCCTTTGAGCCGTACTGTTAGTTGATTCATACAGCATGTTTGATTGCGTATGTTTTCAACAAGATTGGGTTATAATCTAACCGATTCATTTTTGATCGAACTTGTGGTTTATTCAACATATACATGATTGTGTTTATTCAACTATGGAGGATTGTTGTTCTGTGTAACTGACTCCGTTGGGGAATATTGTTTTTCAGGTCATGGCAAGGCGAAAGCACGGGGAGAGAACGTTGAGGGCGAGGAGTCCCAATGATACTAGAAGGGGGCCCCAGTCTTTTCAGTCATTTATGTTTCCTTCATTTATTCCGCTGCAGACATTCTGTTTGAACACTCATTTCACTCAGTGTTGTATATTTTATCTCCATATAAAATATACATGCATTCTGTATTATCCTGGATGTGTTGTATGAAACTCCTCATCGGAGTAATTATTGTTGTAATGTGGTTCGGTACTACATTTATCCTGTGTAATTCATTCATTTTCATCCGCCTAGTGGGTCCCAGTCGGGGGTCCATGGCACTGTAATGTCCGCCTAGTTTGGGGGTGTTACACTCGCCCTTAGCGATCTTGTCCTTAAACACTTGAAGTTATGGATCTCTCTCTTGGGCTAATCGAATATCGTTCAATAGATTCGATTTAACCGTGAGGTTGGCGCAATTTAAACGAGTACCTTCATGAATGGGTTTCAGGTATCTCAGTTCCTTGAGAGCTTCCCATTCTCGAACCATGAGTCGGGCCACTCTAGCCTTTCCACCAATAATTCTGCCTTGATGTCATCTGGTTATCCGTCAAATGTTGGCGGACTGAAACGTAAGAATCAATGCAACATGCGGTCTTGTGTGCCTCCCGTAGTCTGATTGTTGTCAGCTTGTTGTTGCAGGAAGTTTGTCAGTTGGGTTAGTGCTTGTGCTATGGCATCATTTACAGCTCCTCCTTTTTTATTGCGTTGGTCTTGTTGTTCATCACGGTTAACTCACGGGCGTCCTCTATGTCTCTCAGCCATCTATAGCGGCTAATGATTTTAATAGTTAGCTTAGTTCGAGTTGTAAATACAGGGAATTTGAATGTGCACACATTATTTTAAATCATTATTATCGTAGAATATGATAATTGCATAATAATAATTAATACATTCTAATAGTTTGATGTGACATAGAAAACTACATTTTCTGATAAAGATAATTAGAAACTTAACCTACTTAATCGTCGTCCAAAATACCATAGACAAAACATTAGGTACATCACATCGTTATCATAATCAATTAAACATCATGACGAGATCGTAGAAACAACATCCTCAATCCTCTCCTGGCTCCATCGGCTCCTCCTCGGGGTCCTCCTCCTCAGAGCTAGAGGATGCTGCAGATGTCCCTCCGGGCGGTGTGATCAGCAACTCAGGAATCAGCTCAGTCAGCTCGGCCATGTGACCTCTCATTGAATTAGAAAACTCCATATGTCGTTGGCGTTCTGAAGCCAAGGTGCCCTCAAGCGCCTCCACGTGGGAACTGAACTAGGAGCATGCGTGCCGAAGGTTCTGAATGACAGCCTCCAGCATCTTCACATAGTCATTTCGCTCATGCAATGCTATCTCCAAGCTCCGGCACTCCTCTCGACGAAATCCGAGTATCTGCATCGCCTCATCTCTCTGGCTGCGGTACATGCCAGTCCCCTGCCTAGCTCCAATCAGCTCCTCGGTTAGGGTCTGAATTCTTTGTTCGAGCGACTCGATTCGATCCTGGTCTCTTAGCTTCGCCCTAAACTGGTCTGTCCAGCTCTCTCTCGAGTGGGTAGCCTGCTCCACCAAGAGCTTCAGCTTCCCGGTTGTAATATCCGAAATTTCTACTACTGTTGTTTGATATTATTTTATCCGAGTTATATTGTACAGCATGGAATCTGTACAGTAGGGATAAAATAAATAAAGGACTGAGATGTCAGTATTGGTATAATTGTCGTATTTGGTCGACAATTGTATTTGAGGATATAATGTGTTGAGTAATGTATATGTCGTATGTTCGTATTTGATATGTCGAGATGTTGGACAAGGATAGCTGAAAATGGCCAAGTATAGCGTTATTAGCGCACGCTGATATTCATGCATAGCGCACGCTATCGTGCAGGATTAGCGCACGCTACGTTCATAGGTTAGCGTACGCTAGTGCAGATCAGCTCAGAAGGAATCTACGCGTGGACCAGGCCACTTTCGGTGCACGTTCTGATAAGTCAACGGATGTTGTAATGTAGTGTTAGCGCACACTAATGCATGTTGATTAGCGCACGCTCACTATATATCGGTCAACAGGGAATCTTGGCTTTATTAGTTGATTTCGACTTGTGGGGTCATGAGCATCTTCGTGGTAGGTGTAGACTGTAGCAAGTCAACTGGTATTAGCGCACGCTAAGGTAAATGACTTGCGTACGCTAAGAAGGATGATTTACGTACGTTAATGCATGGGCATTACGTACGTAAGTTAGTTTACGAAGCAAGACAGTAGCCTCTGGGCTTCGATAGCGCACGCTAACAAGGTCAGTTAGCGCACGCTAAGGAGGTAGCGCACGCTAAACATGAGATGTTAGCGCACGCTAATAATGAATATTATAAAAAGGGGCAGAAGGGTGTTATTAAGCATTTCGTCATTTTTTCTTCTTTCAGCCGAGAGAGAGAGAGAGAGAGAGTTGGGATATATTTGAGGTTCCAAACACTGGATTAAGATGGAGTTAATCATCCATAACAACATTTGAAGCTTGAAATCATTGGTGATTCTTGTAAATGGATTCAACCTTGGAAATCAATCCATTCCTTCAAAAAGGTAATTACTCTTCACTTTGAGATTTCGTTTTGGATTGTATATGATGTTCTTGAGCTGATGATTATCATATAAACAAGTTCATAAGTAGGATTATGAGTTGGATTACCGGATTATGATAATGTTATTGTTGATATGAAGATATTGATATGAATTAGATGGTTTCGAATGAGTTGTTATCTTCAAAGAGATATGTTGGATAATGTCTTCCTTCAATTCGGATCTGTGATGTCGTTGTTGTTGGTTCCTTCATATGATGATGAACATGGCATGATTATGAGTTCTTGGTGTTTAGGTTGTTGATATTAAGAAAGAAGAAATATGAATATATGACTTGAATTAAAAGTCGGATGATTACCTATATGTTAAAGGATATTGGATTTCGTTGTTTGATAGCTATGAACATGATTCAGAATCACTTAGAGTCTTTGATAATCGCCAGATGTTGATCGGTATCCGAAATGCATGTAACTGCACGTTATTAGCGCACGCTAAGCCTACTGGCTAGCGCACGCTATCGGGAACAACTTAGCACACGCTACAGTAAAAGATTAACGTGCGCTAAGTCAACAGGCAGGGTAATATATTCTGTTTCGGTTATGAATTCGTGATCGTTTTAGTTGGTTTGATCAGACTTGTGGTTAACTAAGATATTGTTGAGCCGTTGGGTTTGTGAAGTGGTTTTAGCGGTTGATTATTATCGAATTGTTGTTTAATCGATTATTGTACTAGGTCAAGTTTATTGATCGGTGTCTATAACCGTATGCTGCGGTCGTGTTCAAGGATGTTCGTGAATTGCTTTGGTCGGGACCGAGGAACTTGTAGATGATGACAATGGAATTGGTAACGACCTCTTCCCGGAGGATACTGGCTAGGACATGTTGTGTGCTTTGAGTTTCTTGTTTGGTTCTCGTAGTCCACTGCTAGAGTATCTTTTGGTTGGTCTTTTTCCTCGGCGTGAGTATTTTAAAATGCTCTTTTGATATCTGGTAACTGAGGTTACTTTGGAAATCGTTTTCTAAACTTTTGAATGTCGGCAGTTTGGCCTTGCGATTTCAAATGAGTTTTATAAATCTTTGATTATTTTCAATAGACAATACTGTCGTTAGCCTCTTGGGCATTTGTAAATGTTTGCGAAAATTTCTTTCAGCCTTGTGGGTTCCATCTCGGGGCCCACGGCGCTGTAATATTTCCGGTTAAATATGGGGGTGTTACACCGGTCAGGCGTATGACCTCAATGACCATCTCCATTTCGAAATCCATACCTACCAAACCAAGTTCTAAGTCAGTATTTCGTAAAAATCTAATGTCCGATATAAACTCTATTAAGCATGAATAATTATCAAGGCAGTGAACTTAATGATTCAACGAATATGCTTATGTGACACTAGCAATCAAGGAATATTAACACCTAATTTTAGAAGAGTAAGGAGGTTCAATGGATTTCAGATAAACCGATAAGTAACATATACTATATCCATTTCAAGAGTTCAATAGAGGAGTTGATTCAATCAGGGAATGCTACGAATACTTAATCAAGTATCTTAGCTAATGACTTAGGAACTTTTGAATATGACTGTGTATATTCCAAGTGAATTGCGACAAGCTGAAAGAGGTTTTTAATGGAAGTTGACTCGAGAAATCTACTTTAGGTCTCAATCTTCTGGTTCACTTCGTCCTAGGTGGAATTCTCATCTAAGTCCGAAGAATCTTATCCTGGAAAAGCTCGATGTAAGTGTCCTTCTTACAAACCGAGCTCTGATACCACATATGTCACGCCCCCACACCGGGGTTGGACGAGAACGCGACAGCTAACGTAATTAAATAACGTTTGTGATAATAGAATTACAGTAGAGCATTCAAATGCCAGATCTTAGCCCGGTGAACTAAGTCTGGTTATTCGATGGAATAAACATTCATGAGTACAGCGGAATAGTTACATAAAGTTCAAAGAGTACAGCGGAGATCAGAATACTTTATTGATACAAGAATAAAAAGGAGCATTTATTTCAACATTCTAATACTTATGTCTCGACAGTTCTTCAACGACGATCTTCACTGGTCATCAGCATTCGTCTCGTCATCTTCTGGGTCTCCTAATCTAGTGGTGTTTTAGAAAAACAATACAAATTGGGGTGAGAATAATGGATTCTCAGTGAGTTGGGTTGATTATATTTTCTGAAATTATACGTATATAATTATTTTGAAATATATACTATTTTACTCCCACCTTTGAAAATTTATCATTTATGGATGGTATAAGTTTCAAAATATAATGCAATGAATTAAGTTATGAGTGAACAGTCAATCTCCGTAGATTGCTGTTAAGTATGACAATATGTGGCGTCGAGCGCCTAGTGAGTACTTAGCTTCAGGAGGTCGTCTATATGACTAAGTCCATCGGCATCCTTATTACATCTTAGACCGTTATCAGTGTTTGGCCTTTGACTATCGCCACGACCTTTGGTTTAATGACCGTAGCCTTGGGCGTTTGTCGGACCGTCACTATAACTTTGGCCTTTGAGCTTATCGCTCTCACGCTTGGTGACGTGCTTCTTTATCTCTTATCTGGGCTCGGCATGTCCTTAATTGTGGGTCAGTGCCCGGACCATATCATAATCGCGATTATACCCTAAGTCTACGACCCATTCACCTCCGGAACACTCCGTCCATTGGCTTCAAGGGAATAGGAAACGACGGTAGCCTTATTCATGAACCGCAACCGTGCTGCTCGATCCAAGACATGGTCTAACCGTCCCTGACACAAATTTGGGACTCTAGAGGTGGCCCCTACAAATCAAGAGGTGGCCCCCAGATTTCAGGTCGGCTCTCGGTTTCGTGTGGGCTCAAGAGGTGGCCCCCGTCTGCCGACGTGGCACTTTGTCCCGATAGAATTAGAGGCCGATCTGTCTGTGGCACTTTATTTGTATGGCACTTAGTTCCCGGCTAGATGTGAGTATACATTAGTCACATTGCGGTGAATGCACATGATATGGTCAGAGTCATATATCCAATACTTAGCGTAAATTGATTATACGATTGCGATTTGGAGTTTATTCGTGGCACGAGTTTTTATGAATTATGGTTCCGTTATTGACATATCTTTGGAATATAATTGTGATTATTGATTTTAGACTTGATAAATTCCAATCTTTAATTTTTAGTTTAAATTTTCCCAATTTACGGTTACGCCCATAATTCTTGCGAAACGGATTATTATACCTATGAGGTTTGGTTTTCGTCACGGATGGTGACGAAACTTATGGGAGAGTTCATGTTGAACTTGGAACTTCTGTGTTTGAGTGAACTTTCCAGAATTTTCAGTTTCAGACTGATTTGCTAGAATTTTTAGTTTTGCCCCAAAACTATTTAAAATGTTGTTTTGACCCCAAAACCCAAAATTTACTCCTATTGTTATAGGGTTTTTTTTATATAATATTTATCCTTTGATAATTAACATTCTGGTCCATAGGCCTGGAAATTTATCTTATAATTCCATTTTTATTGAAATTTACTAATTGACCCCAATTTTACCAATTATTGCATTTTAGCCCCAAATCTTGAATCGACTTCCGCTCTCTACGAAATTTTAAGGTTAGAATATTTATTTCTATATAAGTTATGTCTTCAGTCCAGAAGGGGAACTTTTTACTTTGGTTCCAAATTTTTGAGGAATTTATCATTTGACCCCCTTATTTTGTCTTAATTTACACATTTGGTCCGTAGACACCGGAAATGGATTCCGATTACTACTTTAGGACAGAGGCTAAACGTGTTATTATGTCCACTTTGATGTTCCAAACTGAAATATACGGATTTTATTTACTAGTTTCACCATTTTGATGGATTTACACAATCTTCGTGTTTTGCCGATTTTAACCCGTTGACTTAGAAAATGATTTAAGTTTCTTATAAAATTTTAATGGTAGGTTATTAACAAGTGAATATATTGTACTGTCTGACCTTAAGTCAGATTCCATCTTTTTTTGTAATAATTTTCATAATTTTCTTTATCTTCACTTAATTCTTGTTTTGTTTCCGTTTTGATCATCCCATTTTTGCTAGGCAACAAATTAAATATCCAACTTCACATGCATGATCATATAACACAAATATACCTCTCCAAACATAATTTCCAAAATATAAAGGAAGACAAAATCATACTTAATTGATAAGATGTTTTGGGAAATTTCACTTAAATCATCAAAATTGGCTAATTTCGCAGGCTACAAGCTATAAACCATTATGCATGCTATTAGTATGAGAAAAGTGGACTATATGAACTTCATGGAAGGAACATGCATCTTTGTTTAAGATAAATTGCATATTAAAGTGAGAAGAATAGTTTTACCCACTTTAGTTCTTGAAGTGGTGAAGAGATCTAAGTCTTTGAACTAGTTGCACCAACCCCTTCTTTGCCTCTCCTCTTTTTATTTTGACCAATGTATGCCACACCATGGATGATGAATATGTGGTTTAAGTTAGTGTATGTAAGATATATCTAGGTATATATATATATATATATTGAAGTTACATATAGATAGTGAAATTACATCCTTAAGTTGAACCTTTCTTCTTCTCTTCTTTTTTTCTTCTTCTCTTGTTGTTTTTTTCTTCTTGATTTCAGCCTCCTCTCTCCCTTACTCTCTCTAGTTTTCAGATTTTGTTTGTGTAAGGGTGAAAGGAATGAGGGTGTTTGATTTTTAAAAGGGTTTAATGGGGTTGGGAGGTGGAATACTTGGGAAGAGAAAATGTAAGACATTGAGTCTTGTATGGGGGACAAGGATTTCCCTCCCCCCAAGTGTTTCTTGGCCGTGCTTATGTGTGTGTGTGTGTGTGTTATTATTGTTTTTTGTATTTTAGGTGTATATAGATATAGGTATTAAGTATGTGTTAAATGAAGTGGCTAGTGATTAAATTGGGCTTTAAATTGTGATTTCAAGCCTTAGGGATTTTATTTAGTTTGGGCTTGAGTCATATGGTGTGTTTATGTGTATATGTGTTGATACACATGGACCATTAGGAATTTTATGTTCCCACTTCAAATATTAATTAATTTGATTATTTGGTTCATGAAATAATTTACGAATAAATGAGTAAAACAAATGAAATTAGATGTAGATTAAAACAATTGTTATTGGAGTACATCATGATTTAACAATTACACATGTAGTAAACTATCTAGTTTTAGGGGGTTTTACAGTTCCTATCCGTCTCGACATACTGGATACGTATAAACACATACAAAATACATACACTCGTCCCAAAATATCATACGATACATCTGATACACAATATCCTCAAATGCAATTGTCAACCAAGTACGACGATCATACAAATACTCATACAATATATCCGACATCGAAAGACATATCAAGCATGTAATATCCTTGAATTTAAAATAACCTCGATAGATATGTGGGTACAGCTGTCACAGTTCTTAAAACAATTTGTCCACACCGTATCGGTCCCACACCGTACAGTACAACTCAGATAAAATAATGCGAAAAATTCGTAGCGAAATTCTAGTATATTACATATCTTCCCACTTAAATTAGTTTTGTCCTCGAAAATTAACATCCTGTCATAATCAATATCTCAATCACGAGATATCCTAAAATCATGCCACTATGCTCAAATAATCATCATCAAAACCAAATAACTGAAAGAACATACTTACAGGTCCGTAAAGTCGATGATCTCCCGTGATACTAGCATACTGCTCCCATACAAAGCCTCAACACAATACCAACATACACCAATATCACATTTACCAATTTTGAAAATATTTCAAAAATTTTGGAACCTCCCAAAATCGGTTTGATTCAAAAGCCAGAAGAATAATATTCAAAAGTCACGCTACTACCGCACCTGTACAGCCACATAACACACATGCCCGGGTTTTATGAAACCCAAAGCTCCGATACCATCTTCTGTAATACCCCCAAAGCCAACCGGTAATATTACAGCACCGTGGGCCCCGCGCCGGAACCCACAAGGTCAAAAATCATTTTCGCAAATGTTTCAAACACGACAAAGAGGCAAAGACGGTAATATTTTAAATTCCCAAATGTTTTCCAAAACATAGTTCTCAAATACCGTCCTAAAAGACTAGTTGAAAGTACAAGGCGAAATGCCAAATCTCGATAGTTTCAAAATGTACGCTAAGCGACCACTTGAACGTACCGACAAAATGGTTCAGGGAAAAATGGTTTAACGAAATAGCCCACGTTTATGAAATACCCAAAAAGTCCATTTTAAAGTTATACACGAGTTGGTAAGATATCGAAAAGCCATTTTAAAATACACACGCAGCGGATAAAAACACAATTAAAAAATATACATATGCAGCGAAATAGAACAGTTAAACAAATACTCGGTTCCCAAAAATAACGGCATAGCCGGTATCACCCGGGAAGCTCATGTATTCACGACCTATGCTAGCTCGATGTCCGAGTACCTAAAAAGAAAGCCAAAGATGGGGTCAGCCACAATACTCAACAATCATAATGATCAAATCATCACAAATAATTACATACCACTGTAATTACAAAGTAAGAATACTAGCAATGTAATCTTACCGTCATAACCTTGCCAACTCGTGATAATCCATATCAACCCCATACTTACCATAATTCATATCTCGTGATGTCGATATGAAGACCCGAACCCAAGTTTCTGTACGGTTCACAATCGATACCGAAATCGTCAAAATACCACCATGACTCATGAATACACGATACACAGTATTCGTCCAATCCAATCATATCCATTGGTTAACACCATCAAAACCCAACTCTAATAATCGACTAACAATCTAGACAAGTACCAATAATATATGAAAACATATGTCTTACAAATGATCAATTATATATCAATACAATAACCCCAAGGTCGCAACCAAGGGTCACGGAAGCATCTACACAGGAATACTCCGAAACGTGGGTGCCATTTAGTTATTATCCATCAACACATTACATATTATACAATATACCCCAAGGTCGCAACTAAGGGTCACAGAAGCATCTACACAGGAATACTCCGGAACGTGGGTGCCATTTAGGTCTTATCCCTCAACACATCGGCCCAGTCACAAGAGTCTTTTGACCCCAATCATATCACAACAACAAGATAAAATAAATATATTAAGGCATTTGCTAGAATTGGCTTTCTCGATTATCACCAACAATAACCAACTCTTGACCATAACCACATAACCGTCCAATCTCATACTATCACAGAACTATTCAGAATAACCAGAACCTTCAATTGTCATAACATACCTCGATACTTGATGAAACCGCATACCTTAGACTGTAGAACTTATATCTTCGTCTTTACCAGACGGTAATCTCAACGCTCAATTATACATCTTGACGTATGCAAATCATATACCTTATGATTACACACCAACCAAAACACAACATATTATCTTCATCTCCAAAATTCTTATATACAGCCATTGCTATACGAATTATGAAATGAAACTGAAACCATTCATTAAGTATTATGAACTGAACAAGTATAACTTGCCTCAATACCGATATGACAAGCCGTTACCAATTCCATTGCTTTCGTCTACAAGCTCCTCAGCCCCGACCAAAGCAATCTACGAACTCTTCAACCTCGACCGCAACACAACGATTATAATCACCGATCAATCATCACAACCTATTGCAATACCCAATAACACAAATTTGATAGAAATCAACAACCGATATAGCCAACTAATCAAATTCAACGGTTCAACGATACCTCGACCATATACAAAACCAAATAATCCAACTCAACAAATACAAACTCATATATACGATACAAGTCGCAATTCGATAATCATAATTAACAATCAATATAACCGATCAACAGTTCCTATGGTTCCATAATATCCCGAATAACACAAATCCGATCAACCCAAATCAATCAACCACGAATCTATAACCACAATACGATTCCATAATCTGATAATCATATCAACGATCAACTCATCCCGATAACAAGGATTACATAACATACTCTATTCCGAATTCAACCTATAAGATGAATTGACAAGATTCCTCCTTGTTCATATTCGTAAATTCATAGAAAACAAATTACCGGTTATTATCATGAATAATCACATACTGAAATTAACCGTAAACTTTCAAATTCCATTCATAAATCACGATATATATATAACTCAAGAGTTCTTCAAGAACATTAGTCCGTAATCACGTTCATACTCAACAAAACGGTATACTCCGATGTCTTCTAACATCTAAACAATCACTTAACTCACAATCCAAGGCATATATCATTTTGTTCCTCAATATACAATTCTTATAACCTCAAGAATCACAACAACAACACCATGTCCATGCGTATAATCTAAACCAAGAGAACCATGATTCCATAATCATGTTCATGACAAACTACATAATCAAAGGCTTATATCGTCATATTCTCCAACATACAATTCACATAACCACAAGAACCACAACACCACCACCATAACAATCATCATATGAAGAAAAACATCAACAACAATATCAAGATCCGAATCAAACAGAGGAGTTTTTCAGCATACCTCTTGAAGAAGAAACACAAAGATCAAACACTTCAAGAAACATCAAGGATTCCTAACCTCGAGCTTCTTATCCAATCATCAAGGCCTTAACCAATGTTTAAGGGTCTGGAATAAGTTTAGAAATGAAGAGGGACGAAGCTTGGGAAGAAAAATCTGTTTCCTCTCATGAAGAAATGAAAGACCAACCTTTGTTATATAATCTGCCCTGCATATTACGTACGTTAACACCCATCATTAACATATGTAAGCCTCCTAACGTACGCTACATGTCCTACATAGCGTACGTTATCAGCATCCAAAGCTCACTGCCTCATTTTGTACCTTGTGTTACGTACATAACGCATGTGCCATAGCGTACGTAACACAGGGTGACTTGCTACAGTAATATACCCATTTAACGTACGTAATGCTCCGATCGTAACGTACGTAAGGCTCTACGTTGACTCATCCATCCACATCTGTGCCGAAAGTTGCCAACACCGGGCCCACTCGTCGATCACAGCTCGGACCTTGTCTGATCCTCTTAATAACGTATGTTATGCTCTCTGCTTAACGTACGTTATGCTTGTACCTTAGCGTACGTAAGCTCCTATGATTAACGTACGTTACGCTTACCCATTTAGCGTACGTAATGACTTCTGCACTTGGCAATTCCAACTGTTCCTATCCGTCTCGACATACTGGATTCGTATAAACACATACTAAATACATACACTCGTCCCAAAATATCATACGATACATCTGATATACAATATCATCAAATACAATTGTCAACCAAGTACGACGATCATACAAATACTCATACAATATATCCGACATCGAAAGACATATCAAGCATGTAATATCCTTGAATTTAAAATAACCTCGATAGATATATGGGTACAACCGTCACAGTTCTCAAAACATTTCATCCATACCGTATCGGTCCCACATAACCTAACCGTAAATGCCACAGATATGTTTGGTTTATACTCGAAGGTTCTTTTCTATTTTTAGGTTTAGACAGAGAGTTAAGCGATTTATGTTTATACATGGGAGTTTGTGCAGTATTAATGACATACAGTCCATCAGTATAAATACATTTGCAAATATATTCACCATTTCTTCTTCTAATGATAGCATCATCATCAAAATAAACTGAATAAACATCACAATTTAATTTAGAAACCGAAATTAAATTCATTCTAAAATCTGGTACTAATAATATATTATTAAGAATACATAATTTATCATTAATCTTCAACTGCACGACTCCCACTGCAACAACCATAAGCCTGGAATAATCACCCCAGTTGATGGTTATCTCGTTTGTACTAATCTGCTTGGTTACCTGAAAACCATGCGAGTCAAAACAATCATGATCAGTGGAGCCTGAATCAGCTATCCACGAAGTGGAAGAACAAGCTGCCAAATATGTTTTGATTACTAGTACACGAGACATACATTTCTTAAGAGCAGGGCAGTCCGCTTTAAAATGTCCTTTCTGACCGCACTTGTAGCACTTTCCCTTTGGCTTTTTTTTCGCCTTAGACTGAGTAGCCTTGCTTCTAACCTTGAGAGTTGCCACTTGTTTCTAGCCCACTTGTTTTATCTTCTTCCCCCACTTGGGTTTAGAAGTTGAAACACCAGTAGCCGTAAGAACTTGATACCCTTGCCTGAAGAGACCTTCTGCAGCTTAAAGCTCTGTCACCAATTTCGTCAAGGTATACTTCCTACGATTCATATTGTAGTTTAAGCGAAACTGCTCAAAGCTCCTAGGTAAGCTGCCTAGTATGATATCGACCTGTGTTTCCGCATCGATAGCAGCCCCTAAGATATCAAGTTCATTTAGATGAGAAATTATCTTTAGAACATGATCCCTTACCGGGCTTCAGGCATTTGGATCGTCATCAAGACCCTCATAGCATTTTGCTTAGCCACCCGGTTTTAATGATCAAACATCTCGCCGGGATTTTTCATCATTTCCGCGGCCGTGCCCATACTCTGATGCTGATGCTGCAATATATTTGCTAAAGAAGCCAAGATGTAACGACGAGCCATCTCATCAGATTTCTCCCATCTGTGGAATTCTTTCACCACAATGGGTGTCGAATCCGCATCTGGCTCCAATGGGCATTCCTCAGTTAGAACAAACTTGTGTTCCTCATCAGTCACGACAATATAAAGATTACATTTCCAATTAGTAAAGTTAGTGCCATCTAGTTTGTTTTCTTTGAGAATTATAGCAAGTGGATTGAAAGACATCTGAGATAAAATTAAAACATTCATCATATAATGCATAGCATAATATATTGAAAAATCTTAAAAACACAATATATATGCTAGCAACCAACACCTCGAAAAACCCTCATATGCAAGCCACGATCGTGTGGACGTTTACACACATATTTTTCAAGTAGAGTTTTACGTCTTTAATTTTACTATCTAGTCAATTTACGTTATGACAAGGAAAATTAATAGTTGATTCCTCTTAGCCATGTATCAATTAATATAGATTCTGATGGGGAGCTTATTAATTAATATACCTAAGTGAACACCATAATTTAACAATCTTAAAATGTTATCTTTTAAATATAGTCCTACAGATGGAGAGGCTCTATCATAAAAAATAATATTTACCTTTTGTTATCATTTGAAATTTAAAACTAGTGAACCTATAATTTGCATATCCGATGGAAGGAAGACTCTAATGTCAACGCGCATGCTAATTACTTCACAATTTAAATTAATTATGGAGGCCAATTTGATTTTATTTTCAAAAAATAAATCAATTTAATCAATTAGTTATTTTAGCCTTAATATTTTTAATTTTCTCGTCCTAACATGCAAGAAATATATCACGCATATATTCATACATCCAAAACAGTAAAAACTAAAATAAAAACATGGATAATTAAATTATCCAATTATCATGGTCTTCTTCCTTGAGTTGAATCCGAGAAAATCTTCGACTCGATATCTCCCACTGGATCAAGCATCTCGTCACTCCTCCCCGCCGGGCCGTGAATTTCCAAAATTAAAGTCACTTTTATGCAAATTAATCACATAAAAAAATTTAATTTTAAATCCCGACTCTCCAGCGGACGCAAAGAACGGCGATGAAACGGACCAGACCAAAAACTGGACGACCCGACCTGAACCGGCCCGGAACAGGCTGCCCGCTGTAACACCCCCAAAACCACCCGGGATATTACAACGTCGTGGGTCCCGCGCCGGAACCCACCATGCTAACAATCATTTAAAATACGTTTAAAAACGCCAAAAGGTCTATGACGGTAATATTTTAAATACTCAAATATTTTCAAAAATATAGTTCTCAAGTACCGTCATCAAATACTATTTGAAAATACAAGGCGAAATGCCAAAGCTCGACAGTTTCAAAATGTACGTTAAGCCACCACTTATATGTACCGATAAAATAGTTTAGGAAAAAGGGTTTAATGAAATAATCCAAGTTCGCAAAATGCCAAAAAGCCATTTTGAAGTTAAACACGAGTTGGAAAAAATACTGGGAAGCCATTTTGAAATATAGACACGCAACGGAGAAAAACACAATTCAAAATACACATTTGGAGCGGAAATAAAACAACCAGAAATAAATACTCAATTCTCCAAAAACATGCCACAACCAGTATCACTCGGGAAGCTCATCCCCTTCACGACCGCTATTTCCTCGATCTCCGAGTACCTAAAAATAAAGCCCACGACGGGGTCAGCCACAATACTCAATAATGATAACCATCACATCATCATGAATAATTACATACCAATGTAATAATATAGTAAGAATACTACCAACGTAATCTTACCGCCATAACCTTACCAATCCATAGCAATCCATAACAAATCAATGCTTACCATAATCCACATTTCGCATTCTCAAATGACGAAATGAACTCAACACAAATCATATGTACTGTGTTCAAATAATACCATGTATTTTCAAAACATCATCATAACTCATAAGTATGGAATGAACCATCTGTGCCAAATCCTGCCCGTCGGATTTGCACCGTCCAAACTCAATCTGGATAAAAACCAATAATACACAATATTTCTATAGACCATAAACCGCAAGACAATGATAACAAATCCCGAAACATCGACGTACAGTCAGAATGCTCATACGATCAATAACAATGATAAACCAATACACCAACTGAGAATATCATTGATATGATAACTCCAATACGACCAACAAAGGATCAACAATAACCGAGAGTACCCTCAACATGGTATACTCCAAACACGATCAACAAGGATCAACAATAACTGAGAATACCCTTAACATGGTAAACTCCAACACGATCAACAAATATCAACAATAACCCAGAATACCCTCAACAAGGTAGACTCCAAATGATCAACAAATGATCAACAATAACCGAGAATACCATCAACAAGGTAAACTCCAAATGATCAACAAAGGATCAATACTAACCGATAATACCATCAACAAGGTAAAGTCCAAATGATCAACAATAATGGATCTCAAAGAAATAACTCTGACTGTCGAACATACCCCTCGGGCGTATGAACAACTAGTCGCAAACCGTCGAAGATATCCAATCATACATGGACTATGAACGACCAAACAATATGGCTCAAAGATGGACGTCATAGTACGCTCGATCCGGAAATGTTTCCGTGCACATGTCCACCCCGTATACGGAATCCAGGATATACGTGGGATATGTACCTAATTAGCCTCACGAACTATGTCTCGTGTGCACGGTTCAATGTGGAAATATCAACACATAACCATAGTGTGCCTAGCTAAAAATCCTACACAATAACCAACCGGAGTGCAGATTTGACTCTAGATATCTCACGATGGAACATGACAACGAAACTCAAAGAATCACATATCCAATAAGGACCAAAAGACTCACCGAAGTGAAACAATGAAAAACTGACAAAGAAAAGTCGACACGACCAATCACTATCCAGACAACAATCCTGGGGTCATCATCCCCAAATGAATGATCAACACGATCTACGATCTCAATACATCAGTCCTGGAATCAACATCCCTCAACGAATCAGCATACAACAGTTCATCAGAATAATTATCTTCATAACTGAACAATACTTACATTACCTCAAAGCCAGAGACAATGTCCTTTCCACGAACAAATATCCCTGAATGAATACACAGTTATACGAATAATCTCATATAAGGTACCGCCCATTCAATACCAATAAAACTTTATCCCGATACTCATGTCATCATGATAACTACCCTCGATATCTGACATTCCATATCATAGTTCAAAGATAACTCCCATCTATGTCTTCAATCAAACATAATTAAATCATATACATTATGATTCGTCCCAAACCACAGCATGATAAACAAATCATCATCTCGACAGTTTACATCTATAACAGCATTGCTATATGAATTATAAATGAAATGAAAGCGAAACCATTCATCAAATATTATAAACTGAACAAGTATAAACTTGCCTAGATACCGATACCACGAAGTCGTTACCAAAATCTATTGCCTTCGTCCACGAGCTCCTCAAACCCGACCAAGAGCAATCTACGAACTCTTCGACCTCAACCTCAACACAACGGTCATAAACCACGATCAAACATATCAACCTATTGAAGTAGTCAATCAACAACAATCCGATAACAATCAATAACCGACATATCCAACCAATCAAACTCAACGGCTCAAGAATACCTCAATGATACACAAAACCGAACAATAGAATTCAAATAATTTCGAACTCATAATCATAATACAAGCCTCAACTTGATAATCAATATAATCGAGCAATAAATCCAACGGTTCCATAATATCCCGATTAAATACAAATCCAAAACAACCCAAATAAATCAATCATGAACTCAAAACCATAATACGATTCCACAATCCGAAAGTCATATCAACAATCAATTTAAACCAATAGTGAAAGGGTCTAAACATTACCGATTCCAAATTCAATCTTAAATATGGATACAAGTTTCCTCCTTGTACATTTATAATAAAAAACAATTACCGATTATTATCACCAATCTGGACGATCTGATTAGTTCGACATTATAGGTAATCATATTCCAAGGGTGTCAAATAATTCCATTATCCGAATTGAACACTTGTTCAATACGTATGAATTCTCAAACTCAAAAGTGGATCATAATCTTATCAAACCCGAAACCAGTAACCGTTCACCTACTGATTGTAGGTGTAGGGAATCCAACCGCGAAGGTTTCAAACTTCCCAAACTTACCCATAATGAAATCACCTAGTGACCGTTGACCTATTGATTGTAGGTGTTGGGAAGTCAACCGCGAAGGTTTCAAACTCCCCAAACTTACCCATCGAGCACTAGCCGAGACTAGCCTCCAAAATACAACTAATCACAAATGGCAATGATCCCAAGATTACCAAATCCACGAGAATGATAGTGTGCTGCCTTGAGTCGGCCATCAAGACAACAATGACTCACGGATGGGCACCGTCCTTGGCAGTCCTAATTCAATACCTCGATTACCTTAGAATGGTCAATTGATAACAACGACACAATGGATGGGAACTATCCTCGACAGCCTCAATTCAATACCTCGGTTGCCTTAGAATGGCCAACCGATAACAATGATGCAGCGGATGATTCAATACCTCGATTACCTTAGAGTGGCCAACCGATAACAATGCTCCCATGAATGATTGAATACTTTGATTGCCTTAGAACGGCCAATCGATAACTATGATACAATGAATGCCTCGGCACCTTTAATCGGTTACCGATGACGAAGATGAGAACGAATATGAAAATGCCTTAAATCGGCCAATACAACATGAACGACAGGACGCCAACATTAATAACAATGATTACAACAATGTCTTAGATAGACATGAATATTAACACCAACAATTGATACATCGATACCGCAAACCGGCTATCGACAATAACATTAACAACGAGTACCCCAATGCCTTGAACCGGCCATTAATGAATAATAATAAACATTTGGCATAATTGCCGAAGAGTATCGCATCGAACGATCCCTATAATATCAATGAATTCAAGAAGAGACCAAGTCTCGGAATGATACAACACATTCGAACACATATATGATACATTAATCTCATTGACTAGTACAAGTATAAAACTTGCCTCGAACCGAAGGCGAGAAAGTCCTTCCACGAACAACGTCCTTGAAGTGATTATCGGTCCTCGAACAACCTTGAATAACACCAATTACCATTGATTCGCTTAATGTACATATCCACGTATAATCAAAATCAACTCAAAAGGTCGATACAACACTACCCAAACTCATTGGGGCAATCTTACAAACACGTTGTAAACAATCTCTAATTGTTTACAACCCAAACTCAATTATGCCGAAAACCAACTTCCAATGAATGATTCAATCCAACAAAACCTCATTAATACCATTAATAATCTAATAGGAGTACTTCATTCGAGATTATGACAACATCTAGTCGAAAACCCCCAAAATTCCAAAGTCAACACCCAAGGTGTTCTTGAATAATTCCAAATATTCAAAAATTCCAAAAATTACATCAATGAATCCATAAGAATACAAGTATCCAAGGTAGATAATCTATAATCAACATATTCCATCATGATAGCAAGCTAACTCGAAGAGATTGGGAAGAAAACCTTCACATTCCGAAATTCAAGATTCAAATGAAGGTTACCTTGATTTGATGAATATGAGAGGATGAAATGGTGATTAATATGAACTAGGAGCCTGAAGATGATGCTAGATGATGGCAACTCGAAAAGACCTATTCAAATCATCCGAAATCGCCCAAAACCGTCGAGAGGAGTAGGAGAAATAAAGAAATGACGAAACTGGACTGAACTGTCCTATATATACTGATCCTAGATTAGCGCATGCTAAGCCCTGATATTTAGCGTGTTCTAGCGGTTAACCGGGCTGTCCAGTAAGTTCTGAGTGCCTCGTTAGCATGTGCAATGAACTTGGTAGCGTGCACTAATGTCTTCCCAATAGCGTGCGTTAGCTCAAAATGTTAGCGTGCGCTAACTGATGTTGATACCCAGCAACTGGAGTCCAGAACCTCCTGTCCTCTGACCTGCTCACGATAGCGTGCGCTACAACCAAAACTCAGCATGCGCTACTAGTACAATTAGCATACACTATTATCCACTTATAGCGTGCGCTACGAATTTCCAATTTCAATCCAGTACCTACTGGATTGTTTGTCACAATTGCGCTAGCATGCGCTACTGCTGATGCATAGCGTGTGCTACCTATACTCCATCAGCGCGGGCTAATAGGAGTACATAGCGTGCGCTATCTCACACACATACTACCAAAATATGATGATGATGATGATGAAAATATTCTCGTCTCGGTCCCGAACAGTGATGAATGATGAATAACAACTGATACACGACTCCATGATACGCCGAACGATGAACACAAAATGAATGAATACGAATGATGAATGATCATTACTGAGTGAAATTTCTGAGTGGCAATTACTGAATGATAATTAATGAATTCACAACCGCGTATTACATACTCCCCCCCCCCTAAAAAGAGTTTCGTCCTCGAAACTAAGGGTAAGCAACTAGGGATATGAACTATCCATCAAAATCTTAAAACGACATCTCCAGGAATATTACCTAACGCGAACCACTTCGCCTGCACAACTGGGCCAACCCTATGACTCGTAACGCCGGCGCATACACTCCGCCCATCGGCAACAGACGCCTATACGAACACTGTTTCACTCCTCAAAAGGAAAACAACAACGCACATATATTCTTTGGAACCATATTAATCGCACGCCCAGGTCCTCATGACTTGATGTCTCGAATCACCATGAACAATCACCAAAATTATCACGAAATCTCGGTAAAACACCAAAAAGGAATGCATCAAACGATCTAAGAATCTCAAGATTCTCAAATACGATCATTATAAAATAGATCAACAATAAATGATCTACAACCACAATACATTATTACGGATTGAGTTACACAGTCATCCGAAAAACAAGGCTACATCTCAAATGTACCTAACATCGATATCTTCCATATCATCGATCTCCTCGCTCCCATCGATTCAAGGTAGACCCAAATCTAAACTCACCGCTCAATATGATCCCAAAAGGTCACAAGAATAGGAATTATCGCAATGAATGATAATGAATCAAAATCCAACAAGGATCAAGAATGACTCACCGAGGTGAAATAATAACGCAATGAGTGATAGCTCAGATGAAATGATTGGAACCAGCATTCCCCGTGAAGTGAATGATTAGTCTGATAATCATAAGTCTCAACATGATTGATATATGATGAATGAATTATATAAATGAATGAACGACAAATGAAATGAATGATTATCCTATTACCGAGCAAGAATTAACTTGTTCAAAACCGGTGTTGAAGGTCCTTACCTCTGGCTCTCGGAGCCTGATAGGACCCCTAGATGATGCACGAGCTGGAGTAACAAAGTCTATCGAGGCTTGTGAGTCCTCTCTAGATCTACTGGCACTAGAGCTCCTGCAGTATTTCTGCCGGTGTCCCTGCCTCCCACACAGAAAACAAACAATAGCTGACACCATACACCGAGTGCTAACATGCCCTGCTGAATCACAGTTAAAGCAAACAACAGTCGAACTCTTCGTCTGAGAGGAAGATGCTTTATCAGCATGAAGACGGCTAGAAAACGACCTCTTGGACATCGGAGCCCGATGTCCCTCCGAACGAACTGACATCCTCGTCCTCCCACTAGAAGAAACTGAAAGATGCTTCTGAGTAAGCTCCTTGATCAAAAGCTCTGCTCCAAGAGCCTTCTCGATGAACTCACTAAGTGAATTATAATTGTGATTGAGCAAATGTATCCTCAACTGCGGATTTAGCCTCTTGCTAAAATATTTGATCTTATCCGCCTCAGTACGGATAACAGACGAAGAAAACTGAAGAATTCCCTGAAACTTCTCAGCAATGATAATAACACCCTCGTCCTCGATGGGTTAGGGGTTCAAAACCTCTGACAACTTAGCCTCACGAAGTGGAGCTGAATAATACCTCTCTAACATGAGAGTCTTAAACTCGCTCCAAACACAATCACGATCGGTGGGTTTCACAGAAAGCCACCACGAATAAGTGCCCTTACTCAATTAGTAAGCCGCTACTGCCACCTTACTCTCTTCCGGACACTGAACCATGTCTAAGAGTTTATCAAAATGCTCAAGCTAATGAATAATATCAGCTAGTTCCGACGAACCATCAAAGGTAGGCGGCCTCTGACGAGAGATATCGCCAACTATCTGATTCACTCCTCCAGTCTGCCCACGAAACGGCACATGGAATCCCTACTGTGGTGGACCACGAACCATCGAGGTCTGCATGGTCTCCATCAGAAGCGTCATCTGAGTCATCTGGGCCATCATGCCCTGCATGCATATGAATGGGCCCACCCGAACACCTTCCGATTGAGCTGCTTCTCGGGTACGACTCCCTGACTGTGAATGATTATCTGACAGTGAATGAGTAGCATAGCTAACTGATGAACACATGTTATTCCCCGCATTCTCGCAGACATTCACACGAGATCCCGGGTTTCGGCCCGCACCGCAGCCTCTTCCCCTGCATCCTCTGACAGCTCTATCCATACTTAAGCAGGACGGTCACATGATAATTATAGATCCCGCATGAATATCGCATTATGGTTATGTTACATAATGATAATAATGAGCATACACGCGTATCACAATGAATGCATTAATAATGAAATAAAATGATCGTCAACATTACGCCGGAATATGATAAGATCACACGAAAGATCAAGTGAGGTGACATGATTATCTGACGAAATTCCTGAAATGATTATCTTGAATAAGTTAACAGGATTGATAATTCGATCCACAAGATCAACAACTGATCAATGAGATTGACTGAGTGATTAATGAATTAACATGATCGACAAGATCAAAATGATGATTGAGGATTGTTGACTGATGAATGAGTTGATCCTTAGAACTTACACAGGTCACACGTACTCCAGCACAATTAGTCATGAATCAATCGTAACACTAATGTCACATATAGGTTTCAACAAAGTATGTATAATTAATGACATGATGAATGTATGAACATAAAGAGAATAAAGTCCTTACACAGGTCATATGAAGCTTCGAGGTCTCGCGATACTAGTCTTCACTGACGACGACTCGATGAATGAATGACTCGTGCAGTCGTACTAATATTACGACTCACAAAACCCGACTGTCCAGATTGTCATAACCTGACAGTCCCACTACTACCGTGCCGGTAGAGCTACATAAGTCACATATCAGGGTATCTCACAATCCAAATCTCTGATACCAACTTCTGTAACACCCCCAAATCCTATTGGGTTATTACAGTGCCGTGGACCCCACGCCAGGAGATCCACCAGGCGAACGTGACTAAAATACGTCAAATTAACCAACAAGTGAGATCACAGTCCCTACTATGATATCCGACAGAATATTCCGATAAGGAATTTCAACGACAAATGTGGGCCTACATGGCCAAAATGAAATACAATGACATCCACGAGCCTTACTCGGATAATACAACATGACAACGACTGACACATCTGGAGTACACTCCAACTGATTGACCAACATGAACAACTCGGACTAGTACCGCTCGAATGCCTCGTCGCCATCATCATGCCCCTGTGTCTCAACTCTCTCTTCGTAAGCACCTAAAACATGAAAACATGTTCCGCCCACATGGGGTCAGTCATCCAGATAATGAACATCAAATACATGTATAACATGATATGCATCCAAAGGCAGAATGAAACGGTACAATGATAATAATAATATGAGATGCTCACAAACCAAGGTAAGAACCGAGCATTCATGAAACACTATGCCCACAACATACCATTAATACCTGTTCAACAGGTTAGAACATAGGTGCCCAACGGCAAATCATAATCATAGAGTACCACAATGAATTACACGACATGAACCAAACTAGAACTGAATTAATTATGAATCACAATGCACGAAGGCTCCAATGAAATTACCAAGACATCACAAAGGCTTGAAAGCCACTCAGCCGAAGCTGTCAAATATCACAATCACCTGAAACCAAAACAACCCGAAGCTGTATCAATAAGAGGCCGAAGCCACGGCACGAAGCCATATCACAATGAAACCATCCAATGGTCATTGACCTACTGAGCTGTAGGTGTTGGGAAGCCAACCGCGAAGGTTTCAAACTCCCCAAACTTACCCATAATGAAATCACCCAGTGACCGTTGACCTACTAACTATAGGTGTTGGGAAGTCAACCGCGGAGGTTTCAAACTCCCCAAACTTACCCATAATGAAATCACCCAATGACCGTTGACGTACTGACTGTAGGTGTTGGGAAGCCAACCGCGAATGTTTCAAACTTCCCAAACTTACCCATAATGAAATCACCCAGTGACCATTGACCTACTGACTGTAGGTGTTGGGAAGTCAACCGCGAAGGTTTCAAACTCCCCAAACTTACCCATCGAGCACTAGCCGAGACTAGCCTCCAAAACACAACTAATCACAAATGGCAACGATCCCAAGATTACCGAATTCGTGAGAATGATAGTGTGCTGCCTTGAGCCGGCCAACACGACAACAATGACTCACGGATGGGCACCGTCCTCGGCGGTCCCAATTCAGTACCTCGATTACCTTAGAATGGTCAATCAATAACAACGACACAACGAATGGGAACTATCCTCGACAGCCCCAATTCAATACCTCGGTTGCCTTAGAATGGCCAACCGATAACAATGATGCAGCGGATGATTCAATACCTCGGTTGCCTTAGAGTGGCCAACCGATAACAATGATCCCATGAATGATTGAACACTTTGATTGTCTTAGAACGGCCAATCGATAACAATGATACAATGAATGCCTTGGCACATTTAATCGGTTACCGATGATGAAGATGAGAACGAATATGACAATGCCTTAAATCGGCCAATACAACATGAACGACAGGACGCCAACATTAATGACAATGATTACAATAATGTCTTATATAGACATCAATATTAACAATAACAATCGATACATTGATACGGCGAACCGGCTATCGATAATAACATTAACAACGAGTATCCCAATGCCTTGAACCGGCCATTAATAAATAATAATAAACATTTGGCATAATTTCCGAAGAGTATCGTATCGAACGATCCCTTTAAGATCAATGAATTCATAAAGAGACCAAGTCTCGGAATGATACAACACATTCATTCACATATACGATACATTAATCTCATTGACTAGTACAAGTATAAAACTTGCCTCAAACCGAAGGCGAGATAGTCCTTCCATGAACAACGTCCTTGAAGTGATTATCAATCCTTGAACAACCTTGAATAACACATATTAATGATTCGCTTAATATACATATCCACATATAATCAAAATCAACTCAAAAGGTCGATACAACACTACCCAAACTCATTGGGGCAATCTAACAAACACGTTGTAAACAATCTCTAATTGTTTACAACCAAAATTCAATTATGCCGAAAACCAACTTCCAATGAAAGATTCAATCCAACAAAACCTCATTAATACCATTAATAATCTAATAGGAATACTTCATTCAAGATTACGACAACATCTAGTCGAAAACCCCCAAAATTCCAAAGTCAACACCCAAGGTGTAACACCCCAAACTAGGCGGATATTACAGTGCCGTGGACCCCCGATTGGGACCCACCAGGCGAATTAAAATGAATGAATTACACAGGGTAAATGTAGTACCGAACCACATTACCACATTAATTACTCCGATGAGGAGTTTCATACAACACACCCAAGATATTACAGAATACATGTATATTTTATATGGAGATAAAATATACAATACTGAGTAAAATGAGTATTCAAACGGAATGTCTGCAGCGGAATAAAATGAAGGAAACATAAATGACTGAAAAGACTGGGGCCCCTACTAGTATCATTGGGACTCCTCTCCGTCAACGTGCTCTCCCCGTGCTTTTGCCTTGCCATGACCTGAAAAACAATATCCTCCAATGGGGTCAGTTACATAGAACAACAATCCTCAAGAGTTGAATACACACAATCCTGTCGAAACATACGCAATCAAACATGCTATATAAATCAACTAACAATACGGCTCAAAGGAATGGCGCCACACTACGTCCGGGATGGAAATGTGTCCGTGCACAAGCCACCAACGAGTATCGATCGAATTCACGTGTGGTCTTGTACCTAATCAGTCTCACAAAGCAATCGACTCGTGTGCACAGTCCAATGTGAGGCCAACAACCAACACACGACTTAAATGTGCCTGACATGAAAATCCTACACATACCAACCGGCATGCCAGTATGACCCGGAATGCCACGATATAACAAAAGTGACATCGAAAATGAATAATGACTCACCAAGATAAAACGATGGTGAAATGAATGACAGCTCAATGAAATGATTGGAACCGTCGTTCCTCGTGAATGAAGTAATTAAGTGACAATTACAAGTTTTAAAACGGTTAGTACCTTATGAATGAATTATGATTATGAATGAACAACAACGAAAGGAATGAATATCCTTTTAACTGAGTAAAAATTAACTTACACAACACCGATGAAGAATGTCCGTCCACGAACAACGTCCTAAATGAAATATCGGTCGCTCGAACAACCTTGAATAACACAATTACCAATAATTCGATCAATACACGCATCAAACACGATTATAACCAACTCAAACGTCGATACAACAATATCCAAACTCGTAGGTGCACTCTAACGAATACGTTGAAAATATCCTTCCCGTTGGTTACAACCAAACCCAAATTATCGAAACCAACTATCAAATGATTGATTCAAAGCAGCAAAACAATATCAATGGCATCAATAATCCAATAGGAATCCATAATTCAAGATTACAACATCAATCGGAAATCCCCAAATTAACCGAAGTCAACCCCAAGGGTTCTTGAAATAAATCCCCAAAAAGCCATTAAATCCGTAGGAATATATTTATCCAAGGTAGATAATCCATATCTAACATATTCCAACAACAATCCAAGCTTACACAAATAAATCGGAAGGAAAAACCTAAAAATCCGAAATTCTAGATCCAAGAGATTAATACCTTTGATTTGATATTTTGGAGATGATGAAGTGATGATTAATCCAACTCAAAGTCTTGAAGATGATGATTGATGATTACACCTCGAAGAATACTCTCCAAATCGCTCCAAATTGCCCGGAACCGATGAGAGAATGAGAAGAAATGACAAATGCCGAAATCTGGGCTACACTGTCCAATTTATAGAGATTCCAGTTTAGCGCGCGCTAGCCCCAGTTCTTAGCGTGCGCTAATGGGTGTTTTGGTAAGTCCAGTACTCACTGTCCGACAATGGTAGCGCGCACTACGTACCTTCTTGTAGCGTGCGCTACAGCTGAACACTTAGCGTGCGCTAACCCCAAAATGTTAGCGTGCGCTAACGAATTATCTGATGCCCAGTACTGGAGTCCAGAACCTCCTGTCCTCTGATCTGATCGCGGTAGCGTGCGCTACAATCAATATTTAGCGTGCACTACAACATCGATTGCGTACGCTAAAAACCACTCATAGCGTGCGCTATGAATTAATCCAATGCAGTCCAGTAGCCACTAGACTCAACCTGATCCGAACTTAGCGCGCGCTATACTGACTGCATAGCGTGCGCTACTCCGGCCTACTAGCGCGCGCTACTTACCATTCGTAGTGTGCGCTACTTACAACCCAACTGCAGTACAGTGCCTTCTGGACTGCCTGCTTGAAACATACTAGCGTGCGCTAGTGTTGAGAGGTAGCGTGCGCTACCCGTACTCAATTAGCGCACGCTAAAGAGAGTACATAGCGTGCGCTACTCCTCACATACAGCACACTATGAAATGACAACGATGGTAAACACCGAACGATTCTCCAACTAGATTGATGATGAATGACGATTGGTACACGATACAATTACTATGAATGATGAATACAATGATTGAATATGAGTGACAAATGATCATTAATGAGTGAAAAATACTGAGTGACAATTACTAAATAATAAATACTGAATGATAATGACTGAAAAATACTGAGTGAGAATTACTAAATGATAAATACTGAATGATAATGACTGAATTACAACCGGGTATTACATACACCCCCCCTTAAAAGAGTTTTGTCCTCGAAACTAAGGGTCAAACAACTCGGGATAACTCTCCCGCATACTATCCTCGGTTTCCCAAGTAGCCTCCTCGACTCCGTGTCTAGACCACTGAATTTTAACTAAAGGAATCGTCTTGTTCCTCAACTGTTTGATTCGCTGCTCTAAAACTCATATAGGACGTTCCTCATATGAATGATCATCGGCGATCTCGATTTTGTCGAACTGAAGTATGTGACTCGGGTCGACAACATACTTTCGCAACTGATAGACGTGAAACACATTATGAATTCGGCTCAACGCCGGAGGTAAGGCCAATCGATAAGCTAGCTCGCCTACTCGATCCAAAATCTCAAACGGTCCAATGAATCTCGGACTCAACTTTCCCCTCTTCCCAAAACGGAAGATACCACGACTCGGGGATACCTTGACCAAAACATGGTCACCCGTCTCGAACTCTAATGGTCGACGACAATTATCTGCATATGATTTCTGTCGACTCTGAGCGGTCAACAAACGACTCCGAATCAAAGCTACCTTCTCACGGGCGGCTATAAGCATATCGGGCTCGGTGCCGATTGATTCTGATAAGTCATCCCAACACAAAGGAGATCGACAACGACGACCGTACAAGGCCTCGTAAGGTGCCATCTTAATCGAATAATGCCAACTATTATTGTACGTGAACTCGATCAACGGTAGTTGGGCTTCCCAATCATTTTTCCAATCGAGGACGCATGCCCTCAACATGTCTTCCAAAGTCTGAATAGTCCTCTCTGATTGTCCGTCGGACTGAGGATGAAAAGTTGTACTGAGATTAAGCTGAGTTCTCATAGCACGATGAACTGATTTCCAAAAATGAGACACGAATCGTCCGTCACGATCGGAAACGATATTTTTAGGACTACCGTGCAATCTCACTATCTCTTTGATAAATAACTGGGCAAGTCTCTCGGGACCCCAAGTATCCCTAATCTCAAGGAAATGAGCTGATTCAGTTAAGCGGTCCACAATCACCCAGATTGTATTCATGCCACGACGACTCGTCGGCAAACTCGTGATGAAGTCCATAGAAATATCTTCCCACTTCCATTATGGAATAGGGAGCGGTTTCAGCATACCCACCGGTCGCTGATGTTCAATCTTGACTTGCTGACAGGTCAAACATCTCGAAACAAATTCCGCGACTTCTCGCTTCATATTACTCCACCAGTAATTCTGTTTCAAGTCTTTATACATCTTGCTAGAACCCGGATGAACGGAATATGGGGTAGCATGAGCTCCTCTCAAAATCGAGTTTTTCAACTCGTCAATCGCCGGTACGCACAACCGATTCTGAAAACGCAAAAGTCCATCCTTGTGGACCACAAACCCGGGGGCTTTCCCCTGAGTTACATCCTCACGAATGCGTAACAAAAATGGGTCTGAACCCTGATTCTCCCTGATCGACTCCTCAAGTGGCGATGAAATCTCCAACGTCCAAAGTTGCCCTTGTACTCGCTATAACCAGACCTCGATCTCGGGTCTCAGAAATTCCTGCTGAAGTTCCTTCTGAACTGTTAATCGAGCAGGCATCTGCTCCTGAACGGACTTACGACTCAAGGCGTCGGCGACAACGTTCGCCTTGCCTGGGTGGTAAAGGATCTCGATATCATAATCTTTGATTAGTTCCAACCACCGTCTCTGTCGCATATTTAACTCCTTCTGAGTAAATATATATTTTAAACTCTTATGATCGGTGAATATCTGACAGGTAACGCCATAAAGATAATGACGCCAAATCTTCAATGCAAACACCACGGCTGCTAACTCCAGGTCGTGGGTCGGATAATTAACCTCATAAGTTCTCAATTGCCGTGAAGCATAAGCAATGACTCACTACTACAAAAATAGGCAAAGAGACCCGTCCAAATAAGCCTAAGAGACCGCCTCTGGACGGGTCTCTATCTCAGCGGTCTCTTTGTTAAAGAGACCGCCTCATGGGGGGGGGGGGGGGGTCTGTTTTTGAGATATAAGGGATCTGATATCTAAGAAATCAGGTCTCTTATGCAAGTGGGAGGAAACTAATTTAAACCGCTAAGAGACCTGTTATCTGAGATATGAGGTCTCTTTGATTTTTTTAATATTTTTTTTGTCTAGCCTAAGAGAGCCCATTTCACACCTAACGGGTCTCTTTGATTTTTTTAATATTTTTTTTGTCTAACCTAAGAGAGCCCATTTTACACCTAACGGGTCTCTTTGATTTTTTTAATATTTTTTTTATCTAACCTAAGAGAGCCCATTTTACACCTAACGGGTCTCTTTGATTTTTTTAATATTTTTTTGTCTAACCTAAGAGAGCCCATTTTACACCTAACGGTCTCTTTGATTTTTTAATATTTTTTTATCTAACCTAAGAGAGCCCATTTTACACCTAAGTCTCTTTGATTTTTTAATATTTTTTTTTAAACCCGAGAAATTTGGTTTTATACATGTAGTCTCTTTGATTGTTTAATATTTTTTTTTGTATAACCTAAGAGATCCGATTTCATACTCACCGGATCTCTTTATTTATTTTTAATATTTCCAATCGTGAAACTGAGAGAGCCGATTTCATATCTAACGGGTTTCTTTGATTTTTTCTAATATTCTGAGAGACCCGATTTCAATAATGAAATTTACCCAGAATCCCAGAAATGAAATTCCCCAGAAATGAAATCCCAAAAAAAAGAAGAAGAATCAGACGCCTGAATATGCAACAAGTCTTTGAGCTATAAAAAAAATAGAAGGCCAAAAGTAAAAATGAAAAAGGAATCAAGCTCAAGCAGTTGTAAGCCAGCCAACAAGCAAATAACGAGCGTAAAAAAAAATGTACACCTTCTGCTTGATCCTTTGCACCGCTGCAGGGTCTTTTTTATGTATGATTTCATATGACACAAGAATAACATCTTTTAGAGGACGAGGAGTTTCTTCAACCTTACCCGCAAGAAACATGCATACCGTGGCAATGGTCTGTGGGAAATACGCAAACGAAGTCAGATACCAAAACTCATTCACACCAATCATGAAATTTACCCAGAATCCCATTCCAATAATCACTCATTCACATCAATCAAGAAATTTACACGGTGTGCGGTATAAAAATGATACCTGGTCGGAGATCCATAATACTCTTTTTTCTAAAATCTCGAGCATATAACGGCACACATAGTATCCATAGAACTTGTTGTTTTGAGGTTGACAAGGACACTAAAACATACAGAATTAAGAAAATACAAACCATTCAACACTTATGTTATTGCATTAATGAAATACATAAGCATTGTATACATGGTTGTCACGTCGCTCGACTAGTCGCAACTAGTCGAGCAATCGAGCTGGAGAGGCCGATGTGGAAACCTGACTTGCTTTTGGGAGTCTTTCGAGCGACTGGGGCTCGACTGGACTGGGTCGACTAGGCGACTCAGTCGCCGGACTAGTGCAGAAATTAAAAAAAAAAACCACACAGAAATTAGAAAAAAAAAAACACGTACACAATATATATATACACACACACACACAGCGTACAGTTGACAGTTGAGAGCACACACACACACACATATATATATATATATATTTTATAGCTTGTCGACTAGTCGTCGATTAGTCTCGACTAGTCACGACTCGACTTGCCGGAGTCTCCGTCCGACTTGACTTACCCACGTAACAACCATGATTGTATATATAGATATGAACGAGTTTTAGAATCCAAATATACCTGTGGTTGCTTCCACCCAATTCTTGGATTCTTTTTTATTTTCCTGACATCTTTTCGATTGGTAATGCTAAATTTTATAATTCCCCTGCATAAATTGTAATACGGTTAATAGGAATGAAAATACTACTTGTTAGGAAAACAACCAAAAAGAAATTTATTAATGTAATCCAGTATATACTCATTGATGACTGTTTTAGCGAACTCGGGGATCTCCTTTCCTACTCCAGCTGGATCCAACCAATACACTAATCCATTCCAAGGACTAATAATTGCTAACATCCAATGCCGACTATACACAAAAAAAAGAGAGAGATGATAATAACCTATCAATTAACAAAACTCCATCATGACCAACAATTAACAAAAATCAGCACATGAACACTAAATTGAGTACCAAACTTATTTAATACACGTGGAAATAGCTTTTATATAACTGATCATTGCAAAGAGTTGGACAAGTTGACAAATCTGTAAAATTGTTTAAGAAGAATCTTGCTTTGTCAAACTTAAGAATCTGTTCAAGAATTTAATCGGTAATCTTAACTTGTCACAAAATATTGTTACAAAAATAAGTGAATATCAAAAGTTTTTGGTATCGTTGATTGCACTTACTTGTCATTGTAAGGTGCAAAGAATAGTTGATTAAGATTCTTTCCCTCATTGCACCCAAAGACACGAGCTAAATATATGGATCGATCTTCCTCTTCAACTATTGGAGTCAACGGAGATAGAACACTACTATCACAAAATCCATACATACCCGAAATTCCTTCTTCTTGACATCGTTCTTTATGGTAATTTTCAGTAGAAGACATTTTTTCCGACCCCGATTTTGGAACAGCTTCAGTCAAATCTATAAAGTCATCTTCACCATTGGCGGGCTGGTGTAAACTAACATCATCGGAATCTCGGCTTCTCTTCCGAGATTTTAGCTTCACATGTTCATCAAATACAGAGCTTGATATTTCAGAAAAGCATCCATTATCTGAATATTCATCTTCTCCAAATGCAGTCTCGCCAAATTCCGAGCCACACCAAATGTTGTCCTGAAATCTTCTTTCGGCTGCCATTGCTGCAGCTTGCACAGGACTAAGTGCAGTCATGATAGAATTATCACCGCCGAGTTTTTTAGGTCCTGAAGGCAGCAAGGATGCAAGACGGGCTCTATTTTCGGCGGCAGCCAGTGCAGAGTGGCGGAGAGACGACAGAGGTTTACGGGAAAGTCCGCCTAATCGTCTTCCAGGAAGATCAAATCCACATCCTTCACCACTTATTCCTTTGTTTATGAGATCTTCGCATTCCTGTGGACATAAAGTATCAAATTGAAGACGCATAAAAATTAATGGATATTCAATTTCAGAAGTAAAAACAGAAACCAAGAAGCATATAAACTACTGGAATATTATGTGAAATCATTGTCTAGTCAGCTCTTGTGGAAAATCACATATTGGCTTCACTTCACCATCTTCAAAGAACAAGATAAGAACATGAATCAAACATTAAATGACAAACGTAAAGACACTCAGTCAATGACATTTTATTTATTGGACCATGCCTTGTTGACCAGGGCTCGTTTAAGTGCTTTTTCATGATTCTAGAGGATTTACTTTAATTTGTTCACAAGTTGAGACCAATAAGGTCTATGAAATTACTACTATTTCAAGATGACAAGCAGAAACGTATAGTAGTAACTATTTCTTTTAACAATAACAAAGAAAATTGTTTAAAAACCTTTAAACAGAGACAGTAAATATCCACATGGAAATAACGGTAGAGATATTATTCAGATTTTCCACCTATATTTAAAGATATTTCTGCTTTTAGCACATTTCTGAGAGCGGAATTTGAAACTTATATAACTAAATGCAGGAAAACCAGATATATTATATACACATGTGATTCTAAATATCCGCCCCCCAAAAAAATATACATTTAGCTTAAAGCACACAGTAAAATGTCATGAAATCTAAAATAAGAAATGGAACATGTGAAGTTCTATAATCCCAATAGTGACTGAAGTTAAATACAAAGACAGTTACAGAAAAGGAGAGTAAACCCCATCAATTTATTCTACACTTATGAGCAATTTTATGAAAAAAAAAATGATTAGTGATTGTAGAAACTCAGATGAGCTGTATTTCATCATTTTTACCTTTCTAATTTCATCCCAGAGCTTGTAGAAACTAGCATTATGAGGGCTATGAACGTTGTGGCATAGCTCATGAAGCATTGTATCCAGGACTTCATGGAAAGGGAGAAATTCATCATCTTTGTTTGCCCTCCTAAGCCTCAACTTTACGTGTACACCGCCTCCTACATTCAAGCCGAGCAGAGCCCCATTCTTCGGACTGCAAAATTCAAATCCATAATTGATTCAACAAAGAAAACAAATTCAAAGAAAACTCATAAACTCAATCCAATTTCTCAAATTTCCTGAAGAAAAGGCTGGGACAGCGCTTGAAATATATTGCGAGATTTGAAGGCGAGGTAGAAGAGAAGATTATCGAAGGAAAACCGAAGAAGATGATCTGTACGCATTCAAGAAGAAACGGAGACACAATGTTTGTTTTGAACGACCGAAGAAGATAAGGCGTCAGGAGTAGTTTTTGAAGAAGGGTTTTTGAAGATGAAGAAATCACGAACCTACGGTAATCACAGCGCAAGGATGAAGAAATCACGAACCTACGGTAATGAAGAAGGGTTTTGAAGATAATCCAAGCTCACAGCGCTGACCTTTGGGTTTTCAAGAATGGTTTTCTTGCTGCCGCTGGAAGAAACCACGGTGATGAGTATTGAGATAAAAGAAATTGAGATGGGTGGGATCGATTACAGACGGGGAGAAAACCGCCGCCAAGGGATCGATTACATACGGGAGAGAGATGGAGAGATGGAGAGATGGAGAGATTAGAGAGTACTTAGTGCCCTAATCTGAAGAATAAAAGAAGAGACCGGTTGGGTTAAACAACAGGTCTCTTAAGTTTTTACACTTTAGAGACCCGTCAACAAAAGCAACGAGTCTCTTCTTTCTTATACATTAGAGATCCGTCACTAAAAACAACGGGTCTCTTAAGTCCTCACAAAAAAATGGTGGGCCCATTTGACATATAAGAGACCTGTTGTTTATAATATCAGGTCTCTTATATTAAAGAGACCCGTTATCGTTATCAACGGGTCTTTTAGTCTGGATCTCTTTGCTTGTTTTTGTAGTAGTGACTTTCCCATTATGCATTAGTACACATCCGAGACCCTGTCCGGACGCATCACTATAGACCACAAATCCTTCCGTCCCTTGCGGTAAAGAAAGGACAGGTGCTGAAATTAACCAGCTCTTGAGTTCCTCAAAACTCTGTTGACACGCGTCGGACCACGTGTATTTCTTATCCTTCCATAAAAGGTTCGTCATGGGTTGAGCAATTTTAGAAAATCCCTCCACAAATCGCCGATAATAACCGGCTAATCCGAGAAAGCTTCGGATCTCCTTAACATTATTCGGAGGTAGCCAATCTCGAATAGCCTCCGTCTTTTGAGGGTCGACACGAACTCCGTCTGATGAAATTACATGTCCGAGAAACGTCACTTCGGACATCCAGAACTCACATTTGGAAAACTTTTCAAAAAGTTGCTCTCATCTCAACACGTCGAGCACTTGATGAAGGTGAAACTCGTGTTCCTCCCAGTTACGAGAATAAATCAAAATGTCATCAATGAAGACAACCACGAACTGATCCAAATAGTCGATGAAAACCCGATTCATTAACTCCATGAATACCGCTGGTGCATTAGTCAACCCAAACGGAATAACCACAAACTCATAATGACCATAGCGTGTTCGAAACGCCGTCCTCGCGATATCCGACTCTCGAATCCGCAACTGATGATATCCATATCTTAAGTCGATCTTGGAAAATACTGAAGCTCCCTGAATTTGATCCAAAAGATCATCGATACGGGGTAAAGGATACTTATTCTGATCGTCACCCGGTTCAATTCCTGGTAATCAATACACAAGCGGAACGAACCATCCTTCTTCTTGACAAACAACACCGGTGCTCCCCACGAGGACGCACTCGGTCGCATATAACCTTTCTCGAACAACTCCTCATGTTGGTTCTTTAATTCCTGCATTTCGGTCGGGGCCATCAAGTACGGTGCCTTCGATATCGGGGACGTACGGGGCTCCAACTCAATCGTGAATTCCACATCTATCTGTGGAGGCAAACCAGGTAACTCGTCTGGAAAAACATCGTCATATTCCCTCACTACCGGAATATCCGTCAACATTACTGGTGGTTTCTCGGTTTTGGTCATATAGCACCAATAACCAACACACCCCTGACTGAGAAATTTCACTGCTTTCATCAAGTTAATGACCTTACCCGAACAGCCGGGATTACCTCCCTGAAAAACACATTCAACCCCATCGTCTGAAATGATAGTGACCATACGCTTACGGACACTAATGATGGCATCGTGACGATCCATCCAATCTATACCCAAGATGACGTCGTCTCTCGGTAGATCCACCACAATTAGGTCTGCTAACCAAACACGGCCATGAAGCTGAATCGGACAATCCTTAATCTCACGGTTACCGATAATTCTTCTACCATCAGGTAGGCTAATGACATAAGGCTCACAACTAGTAGCACTACCCAGACGTAGTCTACTCAAGCATGACTCGGAAATGAATGAATGCGAGGCACCAGTATCAAAAAGGGTACACACAGGTTGAGATAAAATATCAAGTGTACCTGAGATCATCTGGGCCTCTGGATCGTCGGTCTTCTTCATCTCATAAATTCGGGGCTTGCCGGCCCCCGAACCGGATGCTCCCGTCTGATAGCTCTTGGCTCCGCCTTTAGCTCCTGTCGTCTTGAACGACGTTGACTGAGTGGCCTGATTCTGCACCGCTGAATGTCCTGGGGCCTGAGATGACGCCGGAGTAGGTTTAGAGTCCCTTCGGCAAAAACGGGCCCTATGCCCAACAATCCCACAGTTGTGGCACGTGACAGTCTGTTTCGGACATTTGGTGCTGAAATGACCCTGTTCCTCACAGTTGAAATAGGTGATGGCCGAACTGGCCACTCGTGACTGAGATTCCGCGGGTTTAGGCGCCATAGAAGGTCGCTCAGAAAAGGTAGAGTCCGCACGTGGTTTCTTGAAAGTGGCCTGACTGCTGTCAGACTGATTACGGTTCTTAGACTTTTTGCCAGCAGATGAAGGTTGTTGCTTAGCAATCTCTTTGCAGTAAGCTCGTAAGTAAGAGCTTTCTCGATGAATTCGGCCAGAGTGGTGCAATTATGATTAAGCAACTGTAGCCGCATACGAGGTTTCAGCCTCTTGCTGAAATACTTGATCTTGTCTGCCTCAGAGTGAATGATAGATTAGGCGAACGGAAGAAGTTCCTGAAATTTTTCGGCGATGGAAAGAACATCATCGTTGGCTGACAGGTCGGGAGTGAGTAATTCCGACAATTTAGCCTCTCTGAGTGGAGCTGGATAATACCTCTCCATCATGGGAGTTTTGAACTGATCCCAAGTACATGATCCTTCGGTGGGCTTCAACGATAACCACCATGAATGAGCGCTCTTACCAAGATAGTAGGCTGCAACTGAAACTTTATGCCCTTCAGGGCAATCCACCATAGCAAATAACCTCTCGAAATGCTCAAGCCAATGAACAATATCCGCCGGCTCAGATGAGCCCTCGAAGGTAGGTGGTCGCTGGCGAGAGATATCGCCAATGATACTGCTTACACCCCTCTCTTGCCTCTGAGGTGGCGGCGGAGGAGCCTGTTGATTTTGAGTAGTGGAGTTATGCATCGTCTCCATTAGTTGTGCCATCTGAGTCATTTGGACCATCATGCCCTGCATAAAAGCGAGTGGGTCAACCCGAACACCCTCTGACTGAGCTGTGTCCCGGGTACGACTCCATGATAGTAAATGATTACGCCCAGGTGAATGAGTGGCAGCGTCACTGCTCGATGAGTTAGCATTATTCCTAGTATTCGCGTGTGTATTCACACAAGCTCTCGGGTTCCGGCCTGCACCACAGCCTCTTCCCCCGCGTCCTCTACCAGCTCTTTCCATACTGAGGTGGAAAGTCATATGATAATTATATATCTCGCATGAATATCACATTATGATTATATTATGAAATGGTGAAAATGAGCATACGTGCTCAAATACAATGATTACATGAATGATCAACTAAAATGACGTGATTATCTGATGAAATTCTTGAAATGAATATCTTGAACAAGTTAACAATATTAATGACATGATCCTCAAGATCAACAACTGAACAATGAAATGAACTGAGTGATTAATGAATTCAGATGATCGACTTGATCACAAATGAAAATGATGATGAGGAAATCTTACTGTTCTTTGGTCTGAGGGGCTCGACTCTTGCACAGGTCACACGTGATGCGAAAGTCCAATGATACTAGTCTGATGAACGATGATTTCAAATGAGACATGACTCGGAAGGTAGTATTCAAAACCACGCTCCGATACCAACTCTGTAACACCCCAAACTAGGCGGATATTACACTGTCGTGGACCCCCGACTGGGACCCACCAGGCGAATGAAAATGAATGAATTACACAGGGTAAATGTAGTACCGAACCACATTACCACATTAATTACTCCGATGAGGAGTTTCATACAACACACCCAAGATATTACAGAATACATGTATATTTTATATGGAGATAAAACATACAACACTAAGTAAAATGAGTATTCAAATGGAATGTCTGCAGCGGAATAAAATGAAGGAAACATAAATGACTGCAAAGACTGGGGCCCCTACTAGTATCATTGGGACTCCTAGCCGTCAACGTGCTCTCCCCGTGCTTTTGCCTTGCCATGACCTGAAAAACAATATCCCCCAACGGGGTCAGTTACACAGAACAACAATCCTCAAGAGTTGAATACACACAATCCTGTCGAAACATACGCAATCAAACATGCTATATGAATCAACTAACAGTACGGCTCAAAGGAAATGGCGCCACACTACGTCCGAGATGGAAATGTGTCCGTGCACAAGCCACCAACGAGTATCGATCGAATACACGTGTGGTCTTGTACCTAATCAGTCTCACGAAGCAATCGACTCGTGTGCACAGTCCAATGTGAGGCCAACAACCAACACACGACTTAAATGTGCCCGACATGAAAATCCTACACATACCAACCGGCAGGCCAGTATGACCCGGAATGCCACGATATAACAAAAGTGACATCGAAAATGAATAATGACTCACCAAGATAAAATGATGGTGAAATGAATGACAGCTCAATGAAATGATTGGAACCGTCGTTCCTCGTGAATGAAGTAATTAAGTGACAATTACAAGTTTTAAAACGGTTAGTACCTTATGAATGAATTATGATTATGAATGAAAAACAACGAAAGGAATGAATATCCTTTTAACTAAGTAAGAATTAACTTACACAACACCGATGAAGAATGTCCGTCCACGAACAATGTCCTAAATGAAATGTCGGTCGCTCGAACAACCTTGAATAACACAATTACCAATAATTCGATCAATACACGCATCAAACATGATTATAACCAACTCAAACGTGGAGACAACAATATCCAAACTCATAGGTGCACTCTAACGAATACGTTGAAAATATCCTTCCCGTTGGTTACAACCAAACCCAAATTATCGAAACCAACTATCAAATAATTGATTCAAAGCAGCAAAACAATATCAATGGCATCAATAATCCAATAGGAATCCACAATTCAAGATTACAACAACATCAATCGGAAATCCCCAAATTAACCGAAGTCAACCCCAAGGGTTCTTGAAATAAATCCCCAAAAAGCCATTAAATATGTAGGAATATATTTATCCAAGGTAGATAATCCATATCTAATATATTCCAACAACAATCCAAGCTTACACGAATAAATCAGAAGGAAAAACCTAAAAATCCGAAATTCTAGATCCAAGAGATTAATACCTTTGATTTGATGTTTTGGAGATGATGAAGTGATGATTAATCCAACTCAAAGACTTGAAGATGATGATTGATGATTACACCTCGAAGAATACTCTCCAAATCGCTCCAAATCGCCCGGAACCGATGAGAGAATGAGAAGAAATGACAAATGCCGAAATCTGGGCTACACTGTCCAATTTATAGAGATTCCAGTTTAGTGCGCGCTAGCCCCAGTTCTTAGCGTGCGCTAACGGGTGTTTTGGTAAGTCCAGTACTCACTGTCCGACAATGGTAGCGCGTGCTACGTACCTTCTTGTAGCGTGCGCTACAGCTGAACACTTAGCGTGCGCTAACCCCAAAATGTTAGCGTGCGCTAACGAATTATCTGATGCCCAGTACTGGAGTCCAGAACCTTCTGTCCTCTGATCTGATCGCGGTAGCGTGCGCTACAATCAATATTTAGTGTGCGCTACAACATAGATTGTGTATGCTAAAAACCACTCATAGCGTGCGCTATGAATTAATCCAATGCAGTCCAGTAGCCACTGGACTCAACCTGATCTGAGCTTAGCACGCGCTATACCGACTGCATAGCGTGCACTACTCCGGCCTACTAGCGCGCGCTACTTACCATTCGTAGCGTGCGCTACTTACAACCCAACTGCAGTCCAGTGCCTTCTGGACTGCCTGCTTGAAACATACTAGCATGCGCTAGTGTTGAGAGGTAGCGTGTGCTACCCATACTCAATTAGCGCACGCTAAAGAGAGTACGTAGCGTGCGCTACTCCTCACACACAGCACACTATGAAATGACAACAATGGTAAACACCGCACGATTCTCCAACTAGATTGATGATGAATGACGATTGATACACGATACAATTACTCTGAACGATGAATACAATGATTGAATATGAGTGACAAATGATCATTAATGAGTGAAAAATACTGAGTGACAATTACTGAATGATAAATACTGAATGATAATGACTGAAAAATACTGAGTGACAATTACTGAATGATAAATACTGAATGATAATGACTGAATTACAACCGGGTATTACACAAGGTGTTCTTGAATAATTCTAAATATTCACAAATTCCGAAAATTAAATCAATGAATCCATAACAATACAAGTATCCAAGGTAGATAATCCATAATCAACATACTCCATCATGATAGCAAGCTAACTCGAAGAGATCGGGAAGAAAACCTTCACATCCCGAAATTCAAGATTCAAATGAAAGGTTACCTTGATTTGATGAATTGGGGAGGATGAAATGATGATTAGTCTGAACTAGGAGCCTGAAGATGATGCTAGATGATTGCTGCTCGAAAAGACCTCTCCAAATCATCCGAAATCGCCCAAAACCGTCGAGAGGAGGAGGAGAAATAAAGAAATGACGAAACTGGACTGAACTGTCCTATATATACTGATCCCATATTAGCGCACGCTAAGCCCTGATATTTAGTGTGCGCTAGCGGTTAATCGGGTAGTCCAGTGAGCTCTGACTGCCTCGTTAGTGTGCGCTACGAACTTGGTAGCGTGCACTAATGCCTTCCCAATAGCGTGCGTTAGCCCAAAATGTTAGCGTGCGCTAACTGATGTTGATACCCAGCAAATGGTGTCCAGAACCTCCTGTCCTCTGACCTGCTCGCGATAGCATGCGCTACAACCAAAACTTAGCGTGCGCTACCAGTACAATTAGCAAATGCTATTATCCACTTATAGCGTGCACTACGAATTTCCAATTTTAGTTCAGTACCTACTGGACTGTCTGTCACAATTGCGCTAGCGTGCGCTAATGTTGATGCATAGCGTGCGCTACATATACTCCATTAGCACTTTCTAACAGGAATACATAGCGTGCGCTCTCTCACACATATACTACCAAAATATGATGATCATGATGATGATGATGATGATGATGATGATGATGAAAATATTATCGTCTCGATCCCGAACAGTGATGAATGATGAATAACAACTGATATACGACTCCATGATACGCCAAACGATGAACACGAAATGAATGAATACGAATGATGAATGATCATTACTGAGTGAAAAATTTCTGAGTGGCAATTACTGAATGATAATTAATGAATTCACAACCGGGTATTACAGAAGGTAGCTTTCGGTATGTCGCTATCCCGAATCCTCAACTGATAATAACCCGATCGTAAATCTATTTTCGAGAAGACTGTCGCTCCCTGGAGCTGATCCAACAAGTTATCAATCTGGGGCAAAGGGTATTTCTTCTTGATCATTAGCTTGTTTAATTCTCGATAGTCGATGCATAAACGAAGCATTCCATCCTTCTTTTAAACGAAAAGCATGCTCGGTCAAATATACCCTTTATCAAGCAATTTCCCCAGCTATTTCTTTAATTCTAACATCTCTGACGGTGCCATACGATACAGTGCCCTAGAAACAGGAGCTGCATTCGGATCTAGATCGATATGAAACTCGACTTCTTGTTGTGGTGGTAATCCCAGCCAGTCATCTGGAAACACGTCAGGATATTCGTTAATGACTGGAATCGACGAAATGTCAACTCCACCATCTTCCGCCTTCAAAGTGTAGCACCAATAGCCTACGCAACCCTGATTCAGAAGTTTCATCGCCTTCAAGGCGTTGATCACACTCCCCGATCAACCCGGTTTATAGCCCACAAGAGTATGTTATGTGTCATTTTCAGCCATTATAGAGATATTACTAGTCTATAGTCCATGATAGCACCGCGACAATTTAGCCAATCATCCCCGAGGATCAAATCCTCACCCTTTAAGTCTACAACAATGAGGTTTGAGGGCCAATCCCGGTTCTCGATCCTCACTGGGCAGTTCCTGAATTCCCAGTTCCCAACCATACAATCCCCACTAGACATACCCACTACGAACGGCTCACACTAAAATAAATATTCAATGTCAATATGACATACACAATCTCATGCAATAAGAGAATGAGTAGCACCCGAATCAAATAGCACCGAAACTAGATGAAAAAGGATTAGAGTGGTACCTGATGCCACTGAAATGTTTGTCTCCTTTGTCCATCTCATCTGGTATAAACGAGGGTGTACTGATCCCGAACTCGACACCGTACGGCAGTCCGGCTGACCCCGACCCCTACCACGGCCCGAACATTGAGGGGTCTGAGCAACTAGGGTCCTCTGATCAACACTAAGATCCTTCTGTACTGTAGTTGATGTTGGAGCTATGGATGCCCTATTTTTTGAGGCAATTTTGGTATTTGCGCCATTTTGCGGAAGCGTAAATATAAGTGCGGAAATTAAACGACACACGGATTTATAGAGGTTTGGCCAAATGTGCCTACGTCCTCTCTCTTGGTATCTTTTTCTATAGGATGAAGATCAAAACCTCTGCACCTCTCTTCTATCGGTCGAGGGATTACCATTACAAGCTCGTCTTCTATCAGTACGAGTAAAACTGTTCTCTTACTTGTCTTTTTATCTGTCCAAGTTAAACCGTTTTCCTTTTCTATTGGACAAGGAATCACCACTCTAGCTTTCTATCGGTACTAGATAAACCTCACTAAGATAGCAATTGCGATTCTAACAATGCCAGATCCTTGATCCTAATAACACTGAATCCAATCATATCTTTTCTTTTTCTCACTCGTGTATGATATTGTGTATAACACTCAATCACTCTCAATTTAAGCTCAAGAACAACAACTATAATGTTTACAATGATATCTCAAGTGTATATGAATTGCTCAATGTTGTTGTGTAGATTCATACCAACTCACTTGGTATTTATAGCCTTCTTCCACAAACTAGCTGTTACTGCCAGTTGTTATTAGCGTGCGCTAGGCTTCCTCCATAGCGTGTGCTAACGCGTGTAGCGTCAGTCCAGTGGCTACTGTCTATCTTCCTTAGTGTGCGTTAGCTTCTCTGTTGCGTACTTTAAGTACACATATTAGCGTGCATTAAGCACTCTTCGTAGCATGCGCTAACCATGTATCCGGTTGTATGATTTTGTCAAACTGACCGTTTGCTTCTTTATGACTTTTGTTCAGACTTTTCCCAACTGATTGATTCACTTGAATTCAAACTCCTTAGCGTGCGCTATTCCTTGTAAGTAGCGTGCACTATGGCTTACTTCACTGCATATGTTATTCTGTGTTTGAATGTCTTCGCAATGGAAAAATGCCTCGATAGCGTGCGTTAGTAAACATGTGTAGCATGCGCTATCTTCATCAGATGAGTTGCCTTTAGGTAACTTCGAACTCGTCCGATCTGTAGCTGGGACCCGTTAACATGCACTAACTTATATGTCTAGCGTGCGCTAGATTTGAATTTTGTCCAGCTTTTTGAAGATCCAAGCACTTCGATCCGATGAAAACATGTTAAAACGACTATACAAGCTCCCCAAACGAATGAAGATGATGAAAACCGAACACCCTTATGATTGATGATGAAAAATATCTCCCTCAAGCTCACTCTCTCGGAACAAAGTGAAGAAAATGAGAAAATGAGTAAGAAGTCCCGATCAAGTCCTTATAAACTGCCAGAAGTTACGAACACTCCTTACGGCCGTAGCGTGCCCACCTTACGGCCGTAACTCCTCATCTTACGGCCGTATGCCGAAACCCTTACAGCCGTAAGTCCCATATGTCCGAACTGGCCTGAAATCAACGAGCGCCTGTTACGGCCGTATCCGACAATCCTTACGGCCGTAACTCGTTGCTGGACAAGATGAAAATTTGACAACTCCGATTTCTCGCTACAATTGATTAATGATCTGACATACCATACGTATGTGAAAGTGAACAAGTTCAACACATGCCAAAGATGATATTTCCAGCACAAGACTACCAATTACGATGAAAATGATAATACTCCCGTCCCGACACTCGAACGGAGATGAAATGACGATCGGTAACTAATACACGGTTACAACATGCCCACAATGAACGCAAATGAATGAATCATGAATGATGAGTGATTATTAATGAGTGAAAATTACTGAGTGACAAATACTTACTGATAATTACTGAATGATAATGAATGAATTACAACCGGGTATTACATACTCCCTCCATAAAAAGAGTTTCGTCCTCGATGTAATATCCGCAATTTCGATTTCCGGTAATTTTCATTTCTCCGGCGAAGGCCCATTTCGACGAATGTGCTTAGGACCGTTTCATCATTCTGGGAATATTTTATTCTGCACTTTTTGTCATCCGAGTTCGTTTCGGTGTCGTTCTGTCGAAGTCCGTGTTCTTTAGCGACTTTTCCACGTACGAGTTCGACTTTGTTAGATCACCGTTAATTTTTGGAAACTCCTAAAATCCTGAATCTTTGCGATATTATAAAGCATCGAGTTAGCTTTCCAATGGTTCAAACGGTGAGTCAATCGGAGTCCAGACGAGGGAGTTATGGTCGAAATAGCTAAGTCACTCTTATTTTCCAGATTTGGCCGAGCAGCCTGTACCGTGTGCCGCGGCACAAGGATTGTGCGCCGCGGCACACAGCCGAGTTAGTGCCGCGGCACACTTGTCCGGGCCGCGGCACACCCGTGTGGCACCTGCCGGCTAAAACCTCCTGTACCGCGTGCCCGGCCAAGATCCGTGATCTGCACATGCCGAGTCGAGCCGCGGCACACTCCGAATGAGCCGCGGCACAGCGGTCGCCAGACCACCGGGCGCAATTTTTGGCCACGTGCGCGGCCACGGCTGAGCCGCGGCACACAATGCGGTCAGCGCTATAACTGTGTGTTTTCAGCGAGATTCACTCATTTTCCTCCTTTTCTCCAACCGTGCGAGAGAGAGAGCTTGAGAGGGAGATTTTCCTTCATCTATCAATTGATTGTGTGAATTTCTTCATCTCCTTTCAATCGTGAAGCTCCAATTGTGGATCTAGCACGTGTTCTTCGGATTATAGGGCTTGAATCTTCAAGAGGTAAGAACCCCTTTAACCCTAGTATGATTTTTGGGGAGGGTTTGGTGGTGATCTTGTGTTTTAATCCGAATTAACCGATGTTGTTGTTAGATTTTGATAGTACCCTCGTGACCCTTGGTTTTCTTGTTTTTGGTTGGGATGAAATCCAGTTAGTTCACCGTTAACCGATTTCAATTCCCTACGCACTCTTGGTGTTCGATAAATTGTCCCAACGGGTAGAACTAGGAGGAATTTCTTCGTATTCATGATGTGAGATTGATTGTATATCATTATTGTGTTAGGGTCGGATTTGAGGGGATTGTTCGGACCTAAAGCTATTCCTTCGTCGTTTCCTTCGCATTGTATTACCAAGGCAAGTACCTTGATATATGAATTGTAACTGCGTGAAATCATTGTTGTCGAAGTGTATGAATTTATACGGATGTATAAATGTGTGTATATATATATATGTGCATGTGTGTATATATATATATATATATCTAGTTTTATACGTGTGTATATATTTATATGTTAAATATATGTATGTATATACATATACTGATATAAGCGCCTATATTGGTGAATGACGAGTGATGAATACTAACACTAGACGACGTACTCGACTTGGACTGATGGGTAAACTATATTTATTCTTATAATATAGTAAGGTTATATATATATATATATATATATATATTTGGTTGAGTCGCAACATAGCGATATATGTGCGGTGTTGATTGGTTATGCTTGAATGCTTATTGTGATTGAGTTGATTAATAACGTGCGTGTTACTGTCTACTTATGTGGTTATGGACTGGCGGAGAAATTGTGTGACTTGATGTACAGAGTTGAAAATTGTTGTGACGTTTGTCCATGTGCTTGATGTTTGTGATAATGTGGATACTTGTTGTGAGAAACGTCGTATCCGGGAACCTCTGAGGGCGGGGCGTGCACTACGGCCTGGTGTATGCTGCAATGTGCGGCTCCATATGGGTGGTGCACGCCGATGTCACATAATGCGCGCGCAATGGGCGGCTCTTGCGGGAGTGACGCCGGTGCGGTGACATGTTCAATGAGCGGCCAACATGATGGGAGTGAATGCCGGTACATAGGTGCGCAAGGGAGGCGCCTGGCAGGCTTATTGGTTACGGGTATTTGAGTGATAGCTAAGACCCCGTTACCAAACGATGTTCGTATCTCAAATTCTTTCAACTCACTTTCAAATGTTTGTCTTGATATAGTCCGCGATTCGTGTTTTTGAAAGCTTGTTTCAAATTGTTTTTAAAGCGTTGGTATCAGGATTAATTAACCAAGGAGGTTTGACGAAATCTCCGAGTGTTAATTGATCGGGGGTCTTGAGCAGGATATGTCGAACGAGAGATTGTACCTTTGGTTGTATTGTGGTGCTATTCTGTGTATTGGGTCGAGGACCCTGTGGAATGGTGAGATGATTGAATTCGTGATGATGTTATTTGGATTGGGTTGAGAACCCTGTGAGATGTTGTAATGATTTCGTTTGTGACAGTGTTCTATAAATTGGGTCGAGGACCCCGAATAAGTTGACTTGGTTTTCGTGTAATTGTCTTCCATATGTTGGGTCAAGGACCCGAGAGCTTTTGAAATTATTTCCAAAAGTATTTCCATTCGATTTTAAAAACCCCCAGACGGCCCGAGTCAATAATAACATTTGCAAACTATCTTATCAAACCATTTTTCCTTTTACAAAGGGATTTTCCTGACTCCTTGGGCTCGTTTAAAGTTTCATTGATGTTATGTTCCGTAAAGAGAATATGACTATGTGATTATCTTTCACCTTGTGTATGCGAGTGTTATTCTGTGTGGACTAGAGGAATGTATGGTTTGTGTTAAGGCTTCCCGACGGTTGAATTTTGTGTTGATACCGTTCGTATATCTTGTATACTATGTACTTGCACTAGCAAAATTCCAGTTTGCTAACCCCCGAGTTTTCGGGGGGTGGGTGCCTGTTATGCGCTCAGGTTTTGGCAGCTCGGGAGCAGTCACGGGATTGGCTTGGAAGGAGATGGAAGACGACGATGCTAATCATACCAGAGTTAGAGTCTTTTCTTTTGTTTCATCTTGGTCGGTATTTTTCCCATTTGGTTAAGTATTCACCCTTGCACGGGTGTAGTTTTCATTTATTGAATGGAGTCGTCATCCCCTTTTGTGTGAAAGTTTATTTTTGTCATTGATATGTAAAATTCATTAGTTTCTGAATTGTATAATGACCTTGTCGGTCTGCGTTGTATTTAGATTGACCCCGGTCGGTCAATCATTGTGTAGTCTAGTGGAGTTTAGCCTGGTAGATCCTTGTGAGAAGGGCCTACGGCGTGTAACATTTCCGGACATATTCTGGGGGTCTCCTTACCCCTATGTAAGCGGGATCTCCTTTTGAGACATTTTCAGAAAGGCCGACCTCAACTGCTCAGCCTGACGTTAAGCCAGTTCACAATTGGTTAACTACGATCAAGTACCATCTCAGTCAACGAGATATGAAATTTGAGCATAGAGTGTAAAAGTGAAGTACAGAAAGAATTATGACAAAAACACCCAAATCGGGTTAAAAATCGGGTCAAGAGGAATATAGGAAAATTATGAAGACCCCGATAAAACAATCGGGCTCAGATATTATAACTATTCAAACAAAAGAGTACACTGTTCTAGCCAAATCGGCTTTACAATCCATCCATATTACAAGCGGAACTACCCTGTTCCGGCGCTAGCCTCATCCTTGCCTTGTGCTATCAGGTCGTCAAAGTTGTTCTCTTGTGGCATTGGAGGATCCCATGCCGGCTTCCCCTCTTGAGAGTCCCAAGCCCTTATGTTCTTAAGAGCATTCTCAGAATACGGGATTATAGAGTGAGCTGCCCTGGCTTCGACACTGTAAGTATCTTGACGAAGGAGCTTCTCCAGAGGCACCTCGCCTTCTGGGTCAATATAGAGGAGCCGAGATAAATTGGACCAGACATCACCGTAGACAGAGCCTACTTCATCATCCAAGTCATCCCGATACTGTTTGATCTTTCGATATCGCTCGATGGTGGCCTCCTCTTTGCCAGGCAAGATCTCCTCAAGAAAGGCCAGCCTTTCATCTGCGGCGTTCTTCTCAAGTATCAAGACCTCGGCCCCCTTCCTCTGCGCCTCGGCCTCGGCCTCAGCAATCTCCCGAGCAAAGTCAGATTACAGTAAGGCCTCATTTAGTTTCTCCAAGTCATCTAGTACAGACTTCTTGGAGATCTTGGCCTGTTCTACCTTCAGCATGGCCTCATGCACCAAGACATCATGAGAATATTTCTCTTTCTCGAAGGCTTCAACCTTCTCATCGAGCTTAACGGTGGATTCTTGGACCGACTTGGCTGTCGCCACATTCTTGTGCACCAGATCCACAAGCTGCCTGAATACGGCATACTCGTGCTGAAAAAAAACTAAGATCCTGGTGGATTGTAGAAAAGAAATTGCAAAATATGAGAAAGCGACACGGGATAACGGTACCTCACTAAGAATTAAACCCTTCATGTTGAAGAGTTGGAGTGAACTCGGCTTGTCAGCAATGAGCTGTTTAATGCAAGACGTATTCATGGCGCGCTTGATGACCGGTTCCCTAAGCTTCAGGGTGGCCCCGGATCAAACCATCGAATCAAACCCAGACATAATAGGCGCAGTAGCAAAGGAGTCAACTAGGTTTTCAATCTCGGAATCAAATAGGGCGAAAGCCGAGGATGAACCATGTGGCGAGGGAATGACTCTTTTCTGAGAGGGCTCTTCTCGATCTAGGCCCCCGTCGTCTCTCGGCCTCTTCTGTATCTGGTGCCGCCCTACCTCAGAATCCATCCCCTGAACTCGGCCCAGTTCTTGAGAGTGCCCCTGCCCTTGATTCCGAGCACGAGCATGATAAGGGCTAACTTCCTCGCTCTTTTTACCGAGTCGCCATATCGGCATGCCTCTTTTCGACTCCCCTCAATCAGGACAATATCTTCTTTTTTCGAGTTGCCATCACGGGGTCGATGTGCTCCTCATTGACCTTCTGATGTCCTCCATTGAGAGATCTGCACAAAAACACTATTAATCCCAGAACGAGATGGCAGAAAAAATGACAATGAAGATAAGAAAATTACATCCTACGATGTCTACGGGTTTTAAGCATTTGTCATCCTCGGCCCGGAAGGTCGTGCAATCCTCATGAAAGACAAAATTGGGGTGGACAACCCAATCAGGGAACCGAGTCCCTCTTTGGACCTCGACCAAAGGTCTATCCCCAGCTATGGGCCCCCTCATCAGGCCGGCCTGAGCATGGTAGCAAAAATCTGACTCAAGCTCGGCCCAGTTAAGAATGGCGACGGAGGAGAACTGCTAGAGCTTTCCAATCAAATCGGCACTCCAGTCCGGCCCGTGAACGTGCGGAGGGCGATGCGGTGAATTAACGGGTGCTATGAATTCCCAACCATGCCAGCTCTCAACCTTGATCACGTGCTTATTCCAACTTGTGACCTTATTGACGGTATTTGAAATGGGGCCCATGATCTTGGGTTTGTTGGGGTCGTACTTAATGGTGATTGTTCTGGTTTTGGAGTTGTAGGACGAATTGAAAAAGTGATAGAAGGCAAACATACATAGCTCGAAGCCGAGACCGCAACACAAAATAATAAGGGCAGTGAGGTACCTAACCACATTGGCACCGAGATGGGCCGGAACGATTTCCCAATCTTTCTGAAATTGATTAATAAATGGGTCTAAAGGCAGCCTCAGACTGAGGTGGAACTGTTTGAAGTAAACGGGATGAGGGCGTCACTATAATAAAAATTTTTAGCTTCATGTTCATCAGCGAAAGAAGTGGCTAAACTGTGGTAGAGCCTATACTCACTCGTACCTACCTCATATGTGGTATAGAGCTCCTCAAGCATCTCGTCTCCCACTTTTGGATGCTTGGGTCTATAGGGGCCCCCGGGTTTAACTGACCCTTACCCCGGCTCCATCTCGCGCCGAACTCATCAAAAGGCCTGTCAGAAGCACTTTCCCCATCCATACCTGTAGAAGAAGACAAGATATTAGACTCACCCTGTGAAGATGACGAGGTGATCTTATCCCTCGTCTCAACCACTTGGGCCGAGGATAAACCTCCCCCAAAACGAAGTTGAGCTTGAGACTTGTCCTTGACATAATGCAAAAAGATGCAGTCTAGGACTTCGTCCAAACTATCAAGAGTCAACACGTCGGCATCACCACCATCTACGGTCCTAGTCGCAAAAGACCCATAGGGATATTTAACATCCGTTCTAGGGGCTTTGCTCATATACAACACTTCGCCAATGGCCGCAAGGGATAAAAGCTTCCACGACCCATCGGATTTAACATAATCATAGAGTTCCTAGTGTAGAAACCGTCAGTGAATTCTTTTCCAAATACCCACGCTTAGACATCTAGAAGACACGTAGTTTAACAGAGGATATTTGAATCTTTGAAAACTCAAAAATGGCAGAAAATATAAGCAGGAAATGAAGCCAAAAAAAATACCGCAAGAAGCAAAAATAAGCGGATAAAAATTTACAGGAAGCAACATCGAGGAATTGGTCGGAGTAAATCATGAGAAAAATAGCCAGAAATGGTGCGGTATAAATTGTCGCCGGGCTGCTGCAGGCTCTGGCTTCCATTCAGAATCCAAAAATTGGAGGAGGGAGATTGGAATTATACTCGGTGCAAGCGGGTCAAACTCAGTCCCAACCTGGCCTGGACCCAAAATTCGTATGTCTGGCGCATAGACCCAACAAATCATAATTACACCACATTAATGGCGTGGTTTCCCAGGGAAGAATGTCCCTTCATTTCAACACTTGTGCGCCGTCAGAATGGTTCCAGGCGAAAAAAGACCACTTCCAACTTTATGACAGAATATGAAGCAATTGGTGTAAGCCGACCCTTGAAATTCGTGAGGCTGACATAACACTAAGGAAAGCCGATTCCAAGGAAGCAACCAAAACCCTGAAGGGTGAATGGACTTGAGTTCCTACTCGGCATGCCGAGATAGAAACTAGGGGGCCACTGAACGACATGAACCGAATTGAATACATAGATCTAAGGAGCCTGGGCATAAGCCCAGTAGGGCCCACAAACTAGGGTCCTACAAAGCCCAGGAATAAACTTATTAGCTCGGCATAGAGCATCTAGGCCGACCTGAAAGCCAGGTCCATACTCGGTTTGCCTTAGCTCAGATTCAAGTCAAGACTTGGTTATCAGGCAACCAACTTATCGCGCTGACTCGGCTCAGTGACAGAACAAGCCGAGATCCTTAAACCTCCATTCCTTGTCAGTAAATGGAGGTCTTATCCTTCTAGCATGACAAAGGAATCCGGTGAAATCCAAGATAGAGACAAATTAAGATATCCTTACTTAACAAAGACTCTTTTTCACAAGAAAACTACATACACAATCCTTATCAGGATTCTACTTGTCATATATATGAAGTCCAATACCAACACGGACTCGATAACTTTCTCTGCAAGTTAGGGTTGCAACATTCATGTTTATATAGATAGGTTTCGTCACACCTACACTGGTACACAGAATTCTTGACTCTCAACATAGTCAACTAATCTTATTCCTACCCTATATTCACCATATTTACTCTCACGCCGGAGGGCCTTCGCCGGTGAAGCCCCAGCTCAGTTCACGTATTTTCTTGTGTGTAGGTCTGATCAGGAAGTTCACTCGCCAGAATTATCATAACCGTTTGGATAAGGGCTAATACATTTTTGGCAGCATCACTAACTATTCTTGTAACCCTAAATTATTAATTTATTCAGATTAGAACCCTAATTTTTAACTGAATTGGAATTGTGCAATGGACAGTGAATGTGTGTGCAATTAGTTATGTTTAATCAATGTATGTTTAATTAGTGGTGTGTGTCTAGTGCGTGTTTCAATTAGTCTAGTGTGTGTGTATGTGTGGTGTGAGTTTAGTGTTGTGTTTAACTAGTGTGTGTTTTTAATGTATGTGTGTGAGTGCGTTTAGTGTATGTATTAGTGTGTGTGCCTTTAGTGTGTGTTGGTGTAACATTGTGTCTAATACGTATGGTTTTAGTTACTGCGTGTGTAATTAATGAGTGTGTGTTTAGTGTGTGATTGTTTATGAATGTTTACATATTAAATGGATAGAATTAACAAAATAATGGGATGAGAGTAAGAAACTAAAATATTGCCTTAGCCGGGTGGTACAAGATATTGATATTATAATCTTTCATCAACTTTAACCACCATATCTGCCTCATATTCAATTGTTATGAACTTTAACTCCAATAAGGTTGCTTGTAGTCTAGCTGGTTTAATAAAAAAATACTATCTACCGCTCATGTGTTGTTTCTGTGTTCCATAAACATAAATAAGCACAAAATATGAGTACAAAACACAAGAAGTCTGCATGTTCAATTCTGTGGATCTCATAGCTCAGTATGTGGGTAAGAGTAATGCTCGTTTCCGCAAGATACTATAGGTTATTGGGATAAAGTTTACTGTGTGTTCCAGTGGAGAATTCAATCAAACAAATGAGCCGCCTACACTAGCAAGGTGGTTATCTTTTCAGACTCCTAGATTGGGCCGTCCCCACCATTACCGATGCGATTGAACCTCGTGTGCCTCCTATACACCTGATTTTCCCCACTCCTAGCACTGATTGCTGCGAAGATACACATAGCTCATCATCTGCGGTGCCTACTGGTCCTCCGCCGACTCTATTTATGCCTCTTATGGTATTGGAGATCCCAAATGTCGATAACAGGTGAGTCCCCAGCCATATAGCCTGGTTAGCCCTATAGAGCCGCATGAGTTTCAGTCTTGGCCAACGAATATAACCTAGCGGATTTGTCAAAAATCTAAGACAAAGTTGTACGTGGAGTTTGCAGAAGAGAAGGAGGAGGGTCGTACTATCGTGGGACCGAAGAAGAAGAAGACTCGTGGCTCAACAAAGGGCTTAACACTTGACACGTATGTTAAGAAACATGGCCAAACTAGATACTACTAGATGTCAATTATCGATGGCATGATTTATCTTCTGATGTTGTAGTGGTATATAGTCGTAATATTGGGTTTGTCATACGAGACAGTGTCCCGGTACTATGCGCCGAGTGGAAACTTGTGCCACAATGTGTGAAGGATGCACTGAACAATGTTATGTTGGTAATGTAGGTCACAAGTCGTCCAGGAATAAGTCTAGAGGAGGGGTGAATAGACTTATTGAAACTCTTAAACTCTTTTTCACAAAGAGTAAGTTTCTTCAGCTGATAGATATGCAAATGACTTAGAGTCGTTTGTTCTCAATATGTGCGGAAGTCAGCTGATGACGAATACAAAACAACTAATGAAACACTTAACAATGAATGCAATAGTTAAAGTATCACTATAAGAATAAACGTCAAAGACTTTGGATAATATCTGAAGTAAAAACGTTATAATTACCGAAGTCTATGTTCGTGTAGTAAAAGGTATACTTTAGACTTCGCTTTTGATGCAAAGTCTAATATCCTAATAACCGAAGTCTATCTCAGTTTTTTTCCTAATTATGATCCAAATGTGTGGGGTAAGTGAAGTAAAAGAATGCCTTTAACTTCGATTATTTTATAATTGGCGTAGTAAATAAAGAACATTTTACTTCAGTTATTGTATAATATATATTAGTATTTTCTGCAGTAATATATATTAATATTTCACATTTCAATTTAAAATTCATTGCGAAAATCTACATTCAACTATAACTAACCACCAATCACAAGAGCTCAATAATATAAGAACCAACAATTTCATATCATCCCATCTTAAAAAAACATGCGTTCCAACCAATTCAAAACCAGATACATATCATAACAAAGACAGGATGTGTAATAATATTCTATCTATTTCATCATGAACACCATAAAAATAGGACAAAAAAGGATTAAAAACATCATATACTTCGAAACGACAAAGTCTCTCTTCAGCACATCATTGCTTTTCATCAGACGATCATACTTCTTGTTCATGAAATCATCTTCTCATCAACTTTCTTCTTCAAATATTCAACATCGGCACGTGAAGCTGATACTCCAATCTAATAATAGCACCACCTTTAATTCCAGTATAATTTCTTCGACTCTTCTAAGTTTGTAAATAGTACCAGTCCAAGACACCCACAAGTGTCAAAAGAGGTATATCCGGAGTCACTGAATAAAGTTGAATACACATAATGAATATGTTACCACATAACTAAAACATACAGGTCGGGCTTACTTTACTATTGCGCCAAAAAGCCTAAATACTCATGTTACGGCTATAAACGAAATAAAAGTGAAATAAAATAACTAACCTTAAGTTATTTCAAGACTACAGTAACCTCTGGTTTATTCTTTTTTGGCACGGTGAGCATAATCAAAGGTGCTGAGTGTATCCTCCAAACAGTGGATCGAAGGTGATATCGTGACAATTAGGCATGTCTCTGTTTTCCTGCTATCTCTGAGATTTAAGGATGCAGTTTATTGATTTACATGATAATCTCTATGTAACAAGCCTAGTTTCCATGTATAATAATATTTGACGAGTCGAATACCTGTAGGCTATATGACCACAGTGCTCAACCAATGTACTTATAACTCGACCAAGTGTTAGCAAGCTTTTGTTGATCTCACCTGCTTCCCTTGATCTTCCCTGAAAAGTGCAAAAAGAAAAAAAGAAAAAAAAATCAAACATCTGAATGACATTATGGAAAGGAATCTTAACAGATAATACCCATCAAGATTCATGTTTTTGCTCGTTGGATTCGGTACAATTCACTATTATGCTGATATTTTTACTTCCATAAAAATATGTATCAACATGAGGACACCCTAGCATAAATTAATAACTTTTATACTATAATTTCTAACCCCTCTTGCACCAGAACGTGAAATATTCTCCGGTCCAGCAAGGCAACTAAGTGAGCTTCCCACATTTGATCATATCCTCCCCTTCTGGAGTACACTCCTTCATGTGAACAGTAATAGAGAATATGTAATGAGAACGGCTGCTCTGTTTGTTGAGAAGGGTTTCCGACATTCTTCTTTTAGCATAACCATTCTCTAAGATTTTGTATATTTCATCTGCAGAGGAAACAATATCCTCTTCCAATCTGCTAACAGTAACTCCACCTTGTCCATCCTCCATAAGCGCTAACTGTTTCTTTGACTTGTCTTCTGTGAATCTTGAACATTCTTCTGGTGCCAAAAGATCTGTTATGTCCCCGTTGTACATCTCTAAGAAAATTACCTTGATGCTATACTCAGCATTCTGAGCCTCTAAGATATCAATAATTTGTCTGAAGGCTCTTGGAATAACACCTGCATCACTTGGGAATTCACCATTCTAAACAGGAAGAAGAGTTTAAGTTACCAAGACGAATATACTAACGCAAAAAATAGCATTACACGGTTTGGGGTTTTTATAAATGGAAATATATTGTAACACCCCCAAAATAACCCGAGGTATTACAGTGCCATGAATCCCATGTGAGACCCACAAGGCTAGTTAGAAAAATAGGCATTTTAAGAAAATCGCGATAAAACCTTAAATTCAAGGATTTCATAACGTGAATCGAAAGATTTAAGGGAAAATGTAATTTGAAGTCCAATTATTACACAACAAGGTTTTTCCAAAGAAAACAATTTATTCCAATTAAAGCAGCGGCTAGAGATAATTCCAACACCGCTCAAGTCTGACCGGACCCCTCGGGAATGTCCTGCACATGATGAACAATTTTACCTGGTACGACGAGTCATACCAGGTAACCAGGGTCAGAGAATGCATACCAAATAACAACTACTAACAACGATATACGACATCTTTACAATCACAGTACCTAGTAATCACAGGGAATATTTCATCACTCAACCGACGAGTCTTTCTCTTTAACACATAAGCCCCCAAGGTCGCAACCAAGGGTCACGGAAGTATCCACACGGGAATACTCCGGAACATAGGTGCCCAATTCGGGTCTTACCCCCTAACACATTTCCACACGGGTACCATACAGGTTTTATCCCCAACACATCGGCCCATTTATAACATCTTTAGAGAAAGACAAACGTCGGCTTTTTTCAAAATGGCACGTACACACATACGGTATAACATTGATATTAGAAAATTCACGAGCAAGATTTCACTTGCCTGTGATCCGGTACTAGGTGCTTTATGATAACGAAGTCCCCACGCCCGCTCGAACTTAACCTAGCCACGAAACATCCGATTAACACCTCATACGGATTATAATGAATAAAACTAGTCTCCCTTTCCTAATCGGATCCCTAGTGTAGTTTAAATTGTCGGTATGAGTATCGTTTCTAAGTTTTCAAGTGTTGTGTACCATTATCTCGTTCAATCTCATAATTAACATTAGGTATATCGATATACTCAAGAAGATAATCCTATCATTCTTCGGTGTCAACGAATTGTTATGGCGAAATCGAATCTTATGCTTTCTAATACAATTCTATATCCCGAATACTACAATCAACGGATTTTATTGCACAACAACTTCGGTGGTTTGGCAACCAATATTGATTATACTATCGAATTATTTCCTTAGTTCGCTAAGTGTCAAAAATCACAAGGTAAGGGTGGCTACGGATAATGGAACATACGGTGACGGATTACTACGAATTTCCCCACAATTGATTCGTCAAATTTTACATTCCTAGTGATGATTTGAAGTGAAATTTCATTTGCACGAAACGAAGCATATGAGAAACGAAATTTCCGGTTACTACAATTTCATCTGACAAGATTGTATACGAAGTTTAGCAAAATCTACCCAATACCCGCAATATAATAAGTATAGATAAGAAAACATCGAAGATATAACTCCAGGGATTGGTGACTTACCTTATTGGAAGAAGAATAATGAAGATAGTTGACGGATTCACAAGAACTGCGAGGAAAACGAGAAGTGACTTGAACGACTTGGATAATCTTCCCCGAAGCTCAAGAATCCACCTCCTCAATGTTAATTCAAGTGTTTAAGAGGCTTAAGAACCGGGTATAGGGCTAGGAATTTCTCCAAGGGTGGTAGTTTGTGATGTTGGGTCGTGCAAATGAAGAAGGGAACTATCATTTTATAAAACTTGGTTTTGATAACGTACGTTAACGATAAGGGTGTTACGTATGTAAGGTGTATTACGTACGTAACAGTGTGCTGACAACGTACGTAAAGAACTCGCTGCCCGAAATGTGCCCAAGTGTTGCGCACGTTAAATTTGGGACATAACGTACGTAACGAACAGTTGACTCGTTTGTCCTCTAGCCCGCCGAAAGTAGCCCTGTCCGTGTCAAAAGAAAGATTCTGGTCGGAAGACCGACCCACCCGTTACGTACGTAATGTAGCTATCTTAACGTACGTAACGATCGAAATATAGCGTACGTTAGACATGGGTTATAGCGCGCGTTAGACAGAACCTTTTAGCCTCAAACCACATTCTAACCATCTTGGGATGACCATCCCTTCCACTCGTCAACAATTATCGGGGAACAAGACGTTGGCCACCGTCATATTCGCACCGACGATCGTCCCACGGCGTCAAGGTGTGCCACCCCCGTTTCATTCACATCGTACAATTATATAGCACTTAATGGAATACATAAATAGAAATGACGTCACATTACCAAACATTCACACAGTACAAGTAATCAAGCATGGAATACCGGAGGTATTACATATCACCCCTCTTAAAATAGTTTCGTCACGAAACTTAAGAAAATAACTCGGGATGACTCTCCTTCATGCTCGACTCGGTTTCCCAAGTTTCCTCTTCCGTGCCGTGGTGCGACCACTGAATCTTCACGAGGGGTATGGCTTTATTTCTTAACATCTTCACACGCCGGTCCAGAATGGTGGTCGGCACCTCCCTAAAGGTAGCGTCATCGGAAATTTCCACTTCTTCGAAATTGAGCTTGTGACTCGGGTCATAGACATACTTCCTTAACTGGGAGACGTGAAAAACATTATGCACTCCATCTAGATGCGGCGGTAGAGCTAATCGATACGCGAGTTTCCCTACCCGATCCAATATATCGAACGGACCTATAAATCTCGGGCTTAACTTGCCCTTCTGGCCGAAACGTCGAATACCTTGCATAGGTGATACTTTGACCCAAACATGATCCCCGACCGCAAATTCTAACGGTCGCTGTCAGTTTTCGGCATAAGATTTCTGCCGGCTCTGTGCGGCCAACATGTGTTTCCGAACTATAGAGATCTTCTTAATGGACTCCTGGATAAGATCCAACTCGGTAACCGCGGTGTCGGAGGCATCATCCCAGCATAACGGTGACTTGCATCTTCACCCATACAGGGCCTCAAACGGTGCCATGCCTATGCTTGCATGCCAGCTGTTGTTGTACGAGAACTCCACTAATCCCAAATGTCTAGCCCAATCCTTTCCCCAATCGAGCACGCACGCCCTCAACATATCTTCCAAGGTTTGAATCGTACGCTCGGTCTGCCCATCTGTCTGAGGATGATAAGCCGTGCTAAAGTGTATTTGTGTCCCCATAGCTTTATGGACGGCTTTCCAAAAATGAGACACATATCTGGTGTCCCTATCCGAAATGATGGATGAGGGAACACCATGTAGCCTGACGATCTCTCTGATGAAAATGACGGCCAGCTGCTCTGTCCCGGTTGCCTCTTGAATAGGAATGAAATGTGCTGATTTTGTCAATCGATCAACAATGAACCAAATCGTATCCTTTCCTCCCACCGCCGTAGGTAGCTTAGTGACAAAGTCCATTGATATGCTCTCCCATTTCCACTCCGGGATGGGTAGGGGTTGCATAATTCCGGCTGGTCTGCGGTGTTCGATTTTTACCTGTTGGCATGTCATACATCGGGCGACGAACCTAGCAACTTACCACTTCATGTTCTTCCACCAAAAACTCTGTCACAAATCCTTGTACATCTTGCCTGCTCCGGGGTGAATAGAATAGGGAGTGGAGTGCGCCTCCTTCAGTATAGTCTGCTTTAGTCCGTCATTCGGTGGAATACATATCCTGTTCTTGAACCTCACCAAATCACCCTGAATCTTATAGTCGGAAACATCTCCTTTCTCGATTCTTTCACCAATCGCGCGTAATTCAGGATCTTCCATCTGTGCTAGACGTATCTCGTCTAGTAAGGACAAAAGTATATTGATCGAGCATAATCGTCCTTGCCTACGTTGTACCCATACTTCGGTGTTGCTTCTCCTGATCTCTTGCTGCAGTTTGCGCTGATCTGTTATGCTGGATACCATCACCTCTTGTGTAGTTTTCCGACTAAGAGCATCAGCTACCACGTTGGCTTTTCCGGGATGATAAGAAATTTCCACATCGTAGTCCTTGATTAGCTCCAACCAACGCCTCTGTCTCATGTTTAATTCTCTCTGCGTGAAGATATATTTCAAACTTTTGTGATCCGTGAAAACTTTGCAAGTAACTCCGTAAAGATAGTGCCTCCAAATCTTGAGGGCATGCACCACCGCGGCTAGCTCCAAGTCATGCGTCAGGTAATTTACTTCGTACGGCTTCAGTTGTCGGGATGCGCACGTAACGACTCTGCCATTCTGCATAAAGACACACCCTAGTCCATGCTTGGATGCATCCGTCTATATAATGAATCCTTCTGTACCCTGTGGTAACACTAGTACTGGGGCAGTAGTTAGCCTACTCTTGAGCTCGTCAAAGCTCTTCTGGCAGTCTGCAGTCCATACAAATTTGGTGCTCTTTCTCAGTAGGTTCGTTAACGGTCAGGCGATACAGGAAAAAGCCTCGACGAATCTTCGATAGTAACCCGCCAGTCCTAGGAAGCTCCTAACCTCTTTGACATTCTTTGGAGGTTCCCAACTCGTTATTGTCTCGATCTTTTGTGGGTCGACCTTGACACCTTCTGCCGAGACAACATGTCCGAGAAAAATTACCTCCGGCATCGAGTCGCACTTGGACAGTTTCGCATAAAGTTGGTGTTGTCTTAACACGCCCAGTACTTGCCTCAAATGTTCCTCGTGTTCCTGTCGGCTTCGAGAATATATCAGGATGTCGTCGATAAAAACCACCACGCATTTATCGAGGAAATCAATCAAAACTCTATTCATCAGTTCTATGAAAACGGCTGGGGAATTAGTCAACCCGAATGATACCACGATATATTCGTAATGCCCATACCTCGACCGAAATGCAGTCTTGGGTATATCTTCCTCCCGAATCCTCAATTGGTGATATCCGGACCGTAAATCGATCTTTGAAAACACGACTGCCCCTTGTAACTGATCCAAGAGGTCATCAATCCTTGGTAGTGGATAACGATTCTTGATAGTAACCTTATTCAGCTCCCTGTAGTCGATGCACAAGCGTAGAGAGTTATCTTTCTTCTTAACGAAAAGTACCGGCGCGCCCCACGGTGAGATGCTTGGGCGGATCAACCCTTTCTCCAATGATTTTGTCAGTATCTTTAATTCCTTCATCTCGGCCGGTGCCATTCTGTAAGGAGCTTTGGAAATAGGTCTCGTCCCCGGTTCGAGTTCAATGGAAAGGTCAACTTCTCGGTGCGGTGGCACCCCTGGTAGTTCATCAGGAAAAACGTCTGGGAACTCATTCACCACCGGAATATTTGTGATTGCAAGTTGTGAAGTGTCCTCTCGAAGAACATAACACCAGTAGTATTCACTTCGAGAGCTGCAGGAGGCTTCCGATGCGATAATGCTGAGAGATCCTTTTGTACTAAAGTGTTCACATCCGCTGATGACATGAGTGGTACCGTCACGAGCCGAAATAGAAATAGTCAGGTGGTAGGTATCCAAGATTGTTCTGTGCAATGGCATCCAGTCCATTCCTAATATGATATCTTCATTCTGGAGTGGGAAGACCATAAGATTAGCGGTCCAACTATGGTCGTTGATGCTGATCCGACAGTCTCGAACCTTTTGATCGCCGCTTAATCTACTACCCTCGGGTAGTTTAACAGTAAAGGGCTCACAAGGTACATAAACAAGATTTAAGCGTTCAACACATTCCACAGATATAAACGAATGGGTGGCTCCGGTATCAAATAGTACATGCACTGGCTGAGAGTTAACAAGAAGAGTACCTGAGATAGCTGGCGGAGGCTGACCATCCGTAGCCCTCAGCTCAAATACACGAGACGGCACTAACTCCGAAAAGGACGAGGTACCTCCGCCGCGCCCACGGCCTCGTCCGGCACCATGCAGTGGTGGTTGGCTCTGGTGGGATGGAGCTCGGTAGTTGGAAACAGCAGGCGTCCTAGGGGATTGCACAGAGCCTTGTTGACTTGGTTGCGAAGCTGGGCTCTGAGTGGAATTGGCCCGCCAGCAGTAGCGAGACATGTGTCCACTCTTTCCGCAAGTGAAACATTTGGTAGCCGTCTTCTGACACCGATCCTTAGTATGCCCGGTCATGCCACAATTGAAATAGTCCCTACGGTAAGGCCGATCAGATACACCCTTCTGTTGGTACGAAACCGCCGGCTTAAAAGAAGATGTGGGCCCCGAATTCGTTTTGTTGTTGCTCCCAGGCTGAACTGATGTCTTCTGCTTCTTCGAGTTATGCCCGATGTCGGTATTAACAACTGTACCGGCATATGCTGTGACTACGTCTTCGTAAGCTCTCAGGGTCGTGCAGTGAAATCCGACGGCATAGCGTTGTACATCCTCCGGTAACCTCTGTGCAAGATGGCATATTCGTTGATCTTCTGATGGAACCATCTGGGAGATGTAACTTAGCTCGGTTCGGTAGGCCCGAATGATCTCTGGTACTGGCATGTTCTGAGGGTCGGCACTGAAAAAGTCTCGTGCGCGAGCGGTTCGGGCTGATCTCGGGGATACTCGTTCCAGTGATCGGGGCAAATTCGGTCCACCCGACCACTCGGTCCTCGGCCTCTAAGTCCTCCACCAACGTGCGGCGGTGTCACGGAGTTGATTAATTCCGGCGGCACTTTTACATTTTACGGGCATCCGATTACTTGAAGGCGGTCTCCATTTCGAAATCCGATCGTCCACGTGTTTCTCTCTGTCCGTCAAATAATGGAGGCCTAGCCTTGACATCTCTCGACCATCGATCTCTTCTGCGTTTTCTTCCACATTGATGACCGGTATCCGTTACGCTGATTGACACAGGCAATTCCCATGGCGATAGCACAGGCAAGTCTGAACAAAAGGCTGGATCCATGCCTCCGTGGTTGTTATTTTGGCGTTCGCCTCCCGATCATTTTGGTTGATCGGTGGCGGTGGCCCCGGCGAGATGGGTCTCGGCGGTGTTCCGTCCTCATTGTGGTTCGCGGCGGAACCCTGAGCGTCATTCACCACCCTTCTAGCTCCTCGGCGTGCCATCACTAACGGTATCAATCTAAAGCCAGTTCCACGCATGGTTTACAATTAAATGTTGTACAAAAATAGAAACACACACATATCACTTACTTGCATTCCCACGAGGAGCTTCGATCGCTTGGGGTGTTGGATTTTGAGAGAAAGAGAAAAATATAGGAGAAAGTTTTATTCAAACCAGGAGTTTCGCTCTGATACCATTTTCTGTAACACCCCCAAAATAACCCGAGGTATTACAGTGCCATGAATCCCATGTGGGACCCACAAGGCTAGTTAGAAAAATAGGCATTTTAAGAAAATCGCGATAAAACCTTAAATTTAAGGATTTCATAACGTGAATCGAAATATTTAAGGGAAAATGTAATTTGAAGTCCAATTATTACACAACAATGTTTTTCCAAAGAAAACAATTTATTCCAATTAAAGCAGCGGCTAGAGATAATTCCAACACCGCTCAAGTCTGACCGGACCCCTCTGGAATGTCCTGCACATGATGAACAATTTTACCTGACCAGGTAACCAGGGTCAGAGAATGCATACCAAATAACAACTACTAACAACGATATACGACATCTTTACAATCACAGTACCTAGTAATCACAGGGAATATTTCATCACTCAACCGACGAGTCTTTCTCTTTAACACATAAGCCCCCAAGGTCGCAACCAAGGGTCACGGAAGTATCCACACGGGAATACCCCGGAACATAGGTGCCCAATTCGGGTCTTACCCCCTAACACATTTCCACATGGGTACCATACAGGTTTTATCCCCAACACATCGGCCCATTTATAACATCTTCAGAGAAAGACAAATGTCGGCTTTTATCAAAATGGCACGTACACACATACGGTATAACATTGATATTAGAAAATTCACGAGCAAGATTTCACTTGCCTGTGATCCGGTAGTAGGTGCTTTATGATAACGAAGTCCCCACGCCCGCTCAAACTTAACCTAGCCACGAAACATCCGATTAACACCTCATACGGATTATAATGAATAAAACTAGTCTCCCTTTCCTAATCGGATCCCTAGTGTAGTTTAAATTGTCGGTATGAGTATCGTTTCTAAGTTTTCAAGTGTTGTGTACCATTATCTCGTTCAATCTCATAATTAACATTAGGTATATCGATATACTCAAGAAGATAATCCTATCATTCTTCGGTGTCAACGAATTGTTATGGCGAAATCGAATCTTATGCTTTCTAATACAATTCTATATCCCGAATACTACAATCAACGGATTTTATTGCACAACAACTTCGGTGGTTTGGCAACCAATATTGATTATACTATCGAATTATTTCCTTAGTTCGCTAAGTGTCAAAAATCACAAGGTAAGGGTGGCTACGGACAATGGAACATACGGTGACGGATTACTACGAGTTTCCCCACAATTGATTCGTCAAATTTTACATTCCTAGTGATGATTTGAAGTGAAATTTCATTTGCACGAAACGAAGCATATGAGAAACGAAATTTCCGGTTACTACAATTTCATCCGACAAGATTGTATACGAAGTTTAGCAAAATCTACCCAATACCCGCAATATAATAAGTATAGATAAGAAAACATCGAAGATATAACTCCAGGGATTGGTGGCTTACCTTATTGGAAGAAGAATAATGAAGATAGTTGACGGATTCACAAGAACTACGAGGAAAACGAGAAGTGACTTGAACGACTTGGATAATCTTCCCGAAGCTCAAGAATCCACCTCCTCAATGTTAATTCAAGTGTTTAAGAGGCTTAAGAACCGGGTATAGGGCTAGGAATTTCTCCAAGGGTGGTAGTTTGTGATGTTGGGTCGTGCAAATGAAGAAGGGAACTATCATTTTATAAAACTTGGTTTTGATAACGTACGTTAACGATAAGGGTGTTACGTACGTAAGGTGTATTACGTGCGTAGCGATTGTCGACAACGTCGTAAAGAACTCATTGCCGAAATGTGCCCAAGTGTTACGCACGTTAAATTTGGGACATAACGTACGTAACGAACAGTTGACTCGTTTGTCCTCTAGCCCGCCGAAAGTAGCCCTGTCTGTGTCAAAAGAAAGATTCTGGTCGGAAGACCGACCCACCCGTTACGTACGTAATGTAGCTGCCTTAACGTACGTAACGATCGAAATATAGCATACGTTAGACATGGGTTATAGCGCGCGTTAGACAGAACCTTTTAGCCTCAAACCACATTCTAACCATCTTGGGATGACCATCCCTTCCACTCGTCAACAATTATCGGGGAACAAGACGTTGGCCACCATCATATTCGCACCGACGATCGTCCCACGGCGTCAAGGTGTGTCACCCCAATTTCATTCACACCCGTTTCATTCACATCGTACAATTATATAGCACTCAATGAAATACATAAATAGAAATGACGTCACATTACCAAACATTCACATAGTACAAGTAATCAAGCATGGAATACCGGAGGTATTACATATATGAAACATTTTCTCTTGGTCCGCGCTCCATAATGCAAGTCTTTCCACTTCCTGTTTGCCTGTATGCAAATATGGTGCAATTGCAACCTTCATTAACTTCAAACACTATGGGCCAAACTGCCTGATCATATAAATCCTTTTGGTGGGATGATTGACCAAAAACCTAAACACATTTACCACAAATTATTAATTATTCTCTATATAGCACTATTAATAAGGAAGAAACGAAATAAATAATGAAAAAAAATCAAGAATTATGACTAGATTGAGAACTGTTTGCAAATTATATTATAAATGAATTCCGAACAGTAACAACTCTTTGTAACGAATAACCACAAATCCTTGAAAACAAGAAACAGAATTCAAGCATGAATTCCAGAAAAACAGTCACTTAAAGATATACCAGACCTTGCCAAAGGTAGAAGTCCTATCAATCTGCTTATTAGCAATATTTTGAACTGCACAAACTTCTCCTCTGCTCTCATTGTAATAAATCACCACATGTGTATGCAGTTTTATCAGACTTGCCCAAGGTAGAAGTCCTATCAATCTGTCTTATTAGCTGAAGATTACTATTGCGCCAAATAGCCTAAATACTCATGATAACAAATTGGGCATGAATCAATTATAACTTGAAGAAGTTATTACCATTTATTCTCCTGGTCTTGCGTGTAGGCTGATTAAACCATGGTTTTACATGATTTTTCCGGTGTTTCCCGAAGTGTCCATCGGAAATAACATTGTTGGGCTTCATGGTTTACCTTTACACAAGTAAAGAATAAGATTAATTATCCTAATTAAAACAGACCAAATTAGCAACGACAAACCAAGAGCTTTATCACTTCTAGCAAATCAATGTAACACGAACGAAAATTTCAAACATCAAACATGGTTATATTACTTGTTCAAAAAAAAAAACTATCCTCCACTAAATCTTACACTTGAAAGTTTTCACTTTAAAAGTAAAAAACATATGAATTGCATACATCTTAAAGTACATGGCCATTAGAATTTAACCAACACTTCAACACGACATACACATCTAGGATCATATTAACTTGCATCAAGTCAAAACAGTTAAAAATGAAACCTAATTGTATACATCTTGGCTTTGTGAAAATCACCAAAACTGAACCAGAAAGCAGCTTACAAAGGTGAAAATTCAAGCTCATAATTTCAAAATATGCAAGAGATCACATATTCATCGAAAACAAATCACGCAATGCAAAATACTACAATTTACATTGCAACAACATCAAGAAAACCTATTCGTGCATATTATCATCAAACATATAAGCAAGACTCAACCATCTTAACTCGCTAAACCTAGATTAATCGGGAATTATACAGTTTGATAAAACAAATTCAATGCTCTGGGCTTAGATTTCACGCAATGAATCAAACGAAGGATATAGTAAGAGGACAAGCAAATAGGCGAGGCTAATATGTCAGGGTTCAGACATACAACGGCGGAGATTAGCACAGCGGGCGATGGAGTGGCAGCGGTGGTTTTAGAGCTTAGAAGGTACCTCGACCGGAGTGACAGCCACTTGATGAAGGACATACACGGTGGGGCGGAGCTACGCCAAGGCGGTGGAACGATGATGGAAATAAGGTAGAGGAGGTTGGGCGTCGGGGTGTTGGGGGTGGAAAATGGGGAGGGGGGTCGGGGTAGGAGACGCAAGAGAGAGAGAGAGAAATGGGAACGAGCTGATTTTGTAGGGTTTTGACCGATTAATATCTTTCCAATCACTTCTTGAAGTCCAAATCATTTTAATTAAAAATAATTCAAGTCTTTTTATTATTATTTTGGTAATGTTTTTGATAAAATTGCTCATTTTAGTAATTTTTATTATGAAAATTGGAGTAAAAAATTTGAGGGAGGAAATGGTGGAAACCAATATTTGCTAAGTGTTTTGGAGCCCAAATGAAAAAAATTGAACCTCAAAATACTAATTCCCGGTCTCAAAACATACACTTCGCTATTATAATTTTTTTTGGTAAAAAATAGAATTTCATACTTGTTACTTCAGTAATTATCAAATTAGCGAAGTCTTTGTAACTTAAAATTTTTAACTAGCTCCTGCTTTTTTGTTTGGTACCATTTACTGAAGTCTATGTGAGTTTTTTACTTCAGTAAATTGATAAGCGAAGTTGTTGTTTGTTTTTACTTCGCTAATATACATTACCGAAGTGAGACGTACCGAAGTCTTTGATGTTTATTCTACTGGTGTATGATGCTATAAAACAGTAAAATACGCAGGCAGTTATAGTGGTCTCAGAGGTGGGGTAATCCTCTACTAATCCACTTTTCTCCAAACCAGTTGGAGATGAATTCACTATAATTGTCAACCAGTGATAAAGATTACAGTGATTCAACCAAATTACAACAGCTTCCAACCAGTGGAAATCCTTTCCGTTGCAACACTCTTGACTGCCTTGCACCTCATGATCCGCGATCCTTATATGCCTTTACAGTCTTCGAACTTTAACCAGTGAAGTACCCCGAACTCAGGATTAAAGACACGAGTTTTTGTCTTCTCCAACTAAGAGCTTCTTCAAGTATGAACTTTTGAGAATTGCTCATTTCACGATGCTACAGTTCACTTTTAGATTGCTTTGAATGCTTTGATTGCTTGAGATTGTGTTCGCACTGATGTTGTGTATGCTGTGTAATGCTCAGCTTCAAATCTTCGGATATATATAGGTCACGAATTCTGAGCTTTTCCTTCATAGCCATTGTAAATCTTTTTAACAAATCCGTTCGTTGGAGATGTAGACTTCATTGTTTTCTTTCTGAACGTTGCAAGGCTGGATTCCCATATTTTAATCCATCTTCCGACCGTTGTGAAGACTTTGCATGTGAGACGCCATATCTTTTGAATATAATAAGATTAAAGTCTCCAGTGGTAGGCCTGGATGAATTATTCAATTCATATCCTTAGCGGGAATCTCTCCAATTTGTCTCTTCACGTTGCATGTGACTTTCCGTAACGAACCAGATCTATATCAGAGATATATTTTTACTCTCATTATATAATGGAACACATGCATTCTAGACTACCTGTGTTTTCAGTTGACGAGTATGATCTTTGGAAGATAATGATGCAGGCACACTTATCTTCAATCCATGATGACATGTGGTGCATCATTGAAGACGGTCCATTCACCTTCGAGAAGGACAACACTCCCGAGGAGATCGCAGCAGGGAAGCCAGAGAAGATCCCAAAGAAGAGGTCAGAGCTGACTTCTGAAGAAAGAAAGCTGGCCAACCTTGACAACCGGGCCAGAGACGTGCTGTATCAAACTCTTGACTAATCCACCATGGTCAAGATCAAGAACTGCAAAAATGCCAAGGAAATCTGGGATACATTAGCCTTAATGTGTGAAGGAACGGAGCTGATCAAAGAAAACAAGTTGTCAATTGCCACTAAAAAATTTGACAACTTCAAAATGAAGAATGGCGAATCAATAGACCAAGTGGACACAAGGTTCACTCAGATTATCAATGAGATCAACTCCCTCGAAAAATCTTATGGCAACAGGGAAATGGCGCTGAAGGTTCTGAGATCTCTCAATCCTGAATGGAGCATGAAGGCAGTGGCCATGAGAGAATCCAAGGATCTTAATAAAATAAAGATCCAAGAGCTGTTCTCCGATCTGAAGGCTTATGAGTTCGAGCTCCCAAGTTCATTCTCAATCGAGCCTGCAGAGAAGGAAATAGCCTTTGCAGCCGAGTCCCCTGCCAAGAGCTTATCTGATGTAAAGCCTCCAAATCCATTAGATTTTGAGGAAGAAATGGCGTTCATAATGCAGAGGTTCAGCAACGTCCGAAAGAACCAGAAAGCCGGAAGCTGGATGGTGGAGTGCTACAACTGTCATAAGACAGGACACATTCAAATCAACTATCCTGATCTTAAGAAGGACGAGAGCAAGAAGGAGGTGAGCAGAAAAGAAGACAGAAGGAAGGCCCTCATCGGAGAAGATCAAGAGCGTGTAGAGTCCAGCAGCGGATTCTTCTCAGATGATGATGAAGAATATGACTGCCTGATGGCCAACCTAGCTGATGAAGAGGTAACATCAAAACCCTCTGGTTTAAATAATAGTTCAGCCATGTCACAAGATATGGATCTGCACGAATTTGTAAATCAGCTACTTAAGGACTTTGATACACTAAAATATGCACACCTATCTGTATCAGCCGAAAAGACTCAGCTGCAGGATGAGAATAGGCACCTGAAAAATGATTTTGAAAAACTCAGCCTACAATTAAATAAAGTCAAAACTGATTTTGAAAACCAGGCTGCAGTTAACTTGAAAAACCAGGCTGACATCACTACAACTGAGATAAATCGACTAACTGTTTTAATTAGAGAAAAATCAGCTACACTTGCTCATGTCAAAGCCGAATTTACTAAGCTGACTCAGGTAAATAAAACTCAGGCGCAGGAAATAACCTCCCTGAAAGCGTCTCTAACTCTGGACGAATTTTGTACTAATAAAAGGCCACTATATTCCAGATCAGGCCTTGGATATGATCCTCACACTCCCTCTAGTTCTAAAACCACTTTCATCAAGGGAGAAAGAATTGTCTCGACTGCTGTGCCTACATACAAACCGATATTTAAAAATAGGCAACAGCCAAGTCACAAGTCTAGGCTGCAGCCAGGGTTCACAAGGCAGCCACCTAGACAAGCGACTGGGCATTGGCCAAGGCAGAAGCAGCAGCCCAGACAACATGCCCACTATTATCAACAACTCCCCAAAAACAGATTTCAAAATGGGAGGGGCAGATGGAAACCTCAAGGTTATCCCAATTTCCAAAATGAACAAGTGTGGAGACCTCAAACATTTAATAAATGGTCTCAGCCAAGGTTTAGAAATGGCCCACACTGTCAATATTTTGAGGAATATCCGGTATACAATCCCAACAGAAGATACAGACCTAGACCTTACACACCTTATAAGGGTTATAATAATAACAACTTTAACAATCCAAGGAGAAATCAATTCTCTAGGAAACCATCTAACCCGAGAGGACCCACACAGATTTGGGTACCTAAATCTCTGCTTGTATGATTGCAGAAAAGGTGGAAGGACTACTACCACATCTCCACAAATTCAAACTTTGGAGGTGAAGAATGGTTTGTAGATTCTGGATGCTCGAGGCACATGACCGGAAACAAGAAGATGCTGACTAAATACACAAAAGAAAGGGGTCCTGACCTAACCTTTGGAGATATCTCTAGAGGACAAACAAAGGGCTTTGGAGAGCTACACCAAGGAAATATTGTGATATCCAAAGTTCACTATGTTAAAGGGCTCAAGTATAATCTCCTGAGCATAAGCCAGTTTTGCGATGAGAAGAATCTAGTAGTCTTCACCATTTGGAAATGTATGGTGATAGATATCCTATCTGGAGAAGTGAAGCTACAAGGATTCAGAAGGAGAGATGTCTATATGATAGATTGGAACACAGGAACTCCCAACACCTGTTTTCTATCTAAGACAATAGCTGAGAATGGATGGTTGTGGCACAAAAGATTATGTCACCTGAACTTCAAAGCCATCAACAAAATTAGTTCTCAGAAGCTGGTCAGAGGACTCCTAGAGGAAGCATTCAGGAAGGAAGCACTTTGTGATGCGTGTCAGAAAGGGAAGCAGACGATAGCATCATTCAAGCCAGTCCAGCCTACAACCCTCACAACAAGGATCTTAGATCTACTCAACACGGATCTATTTGGTCCTATCAAGCCAAGGACTCTAAGCGGTAGAAAGCATGCACTAGTAATAGTGGATGACTATTCAAGGTACACTTGGATTATCTTCTTGTATAAGAAGAGTGAAACCTTGACCAAGCTACCTGAGCTGCTGAGAAGGATCCAGAATGAGAAATCCCTCTCAATCATCAAGATCAGATCAGACAGAGGAGGGGAGTTTCTCAACAAGGCGAATACTGATTACAGCGATCAGAATGGAATCCAGCATGAGCTCTCTGCAGCCAGGACCCCCCAGCAGAATGGTGTTGCTGAAAGAAGAAATAGATCCCTGAAGGAAGCAGCCAGGTCTATGATTGCAGAAGCGGACCTGCCCAAGAAGTTCTGGGCTGAAGCTGTCAACACAGCTTGTCATACTCAGAACAGGAGTATAATAGTAGGGAGACATGGCAAAACTCCCTATGAGGTTTGGAATAACAGAACTCCTACTGTTGCTTACTTTTATGTTTTTGGTTGTAAGTGTTTCATCCACAATAACGGTAAAACACAACTAAATGCCTTTGATGCTAAAACTGATGATGGTCTCGTTATGGGATACTCACAAAGAAGCAAGGCATATAGAGTCTTTAACAAAAGAACCTTAGTTGTGGAGGAAACACCTCATGTTGTATTTGATGAATCTACTGTTGAGTACAGAAAGCAAGTTGAGCTAATTGAGAATAAGCACAAATCAGCAACCCTCGAAGAAGTCATTGTACATGACACAGGAATGGTGGACTCACGTGCAGATCAGCCCGATGACCCAACTGTAGCTGCTGAAGACCCAACTGCAGATCAGACAGGATCACCAAACCTACTTGATCCAGTTGCCGCTGATGAAGACTCATCTGTAGCTGATAAAGACTCATCTGCAGATCAGATCCAACCTGCAGATAACAAGACGGTAGCTGACCCAGTTGCAGACCGAGGAGACCAGATCCAGGCTGATGCAGACAGAGAGGAAATTCACCAGAGCAATTCTACAGAGGGAACAGACCCTGAAAAAGATGATATTCCCAAGTGGCTGAAAGACCATCCAATCCAACAAATTATTGGGAAGCTGACTGATGGAGTTAAGACAAGACAGTCTACCCTACCCGCAGGAATGGCAATGTTCTCTTGCTTCATGTCACAGATAGAACCCAAGACAACAGAACAAGACTTGGAGGACTATTCTTGGATAAATGCCATGCAAGAAGAACTTGAGAAGATGGAAAGGAACAATGTTTGGGTACTAACAGACAGACCAGATCATAAGAAGGTTATTGGCACCAAATGGGTGTACAAAAACAAGAGTGACGAAGATGGAGCTGTTGTTAGGAATAAAGCCAGACTTGTTGCTAAAAGTTATGCACAGTGTGAAGGAATAGATTTTGATGAAACCTATACACCCGTTGCAAGACTAGAAGCCATCAGACTATTCCTCGCATATGCAGTGTTCAAGGATTTTGAAGTCTACCAGATGGATGTAAAGAGTGCATTTCTAAATGGCATCCTAGAAGAAGAAGTCTATGTGGAGCAGCCCCCAGGATTTGTCAAAGGAGACAAATCTATCCGTATTTCTTGAGAAGAACGGCTTCTGCAAAGGAAAGGTAGACAAGACCTTATTCAGAGTGGAGCACGAAGGCCACATATTGATCATTCAGATATATGTGGATGATATTATATTTGGCTCAACCAACCCAGAGTTATGTGAGAAATTCTCAAACCTCATGCAAGGAGAGTTTGAGATGAGTATGATGGGAAAGCTTAACTTCTTTCTTGGATTACAAGTCAAGCAGATGGAAAATGGAATTTTCATCAACCAAGCCAAATATACCAGAGATCTAATCAAAAGATTTGGAATGGAATCAGCCAAGCCAGCTAGAATCCCTATGAGCACAAGTACTCACCTAGATGCAGATGAGGGAGGCATATCGGTGGACTCAACCCACTACAGAGGACTTATTGGATCATTATTATACCTCACTGCAAGCAGGCCAGACATATCTTCTGCCAGAGGAGTTTGTGCACGTTTTCAATCCAAGCCTAAGCAGTCGCACCAAGATGCAGCCAAGAGAATAATTAAATACCTTAAGTCTACAGTCAATGTTGTACTATGGTGTCCAAAGGAGGATAACTTCGAGCTGTCAGGATATTCAGATGCAGATTTCGCAGGATGCAAAATTAATAGGAAAAGCACTAGTGGAACATGCCAATTCCTAGGAACCAGACTGATATCCTGATTTAGCAAGAAGCAGGTTTATAACTCTATCTCCACCACAGAGTCAGAATACCTAGCTGCAGGTATCTGTTGTGCCCAGATCTTATGGATCAGACAACAGCTAAGGGACTACAACATCATTGCCAATGAAGTCCCTATCTGGTGTGACAACAACAGTGCTATTGCAATAACCAACAACCCAGTTTTGCATTCAAGGACTAACCACATTGATGTTAAGCATTACTTCATTAGAGATCACGTGCTTAACAAGAGAGTCAGAGTTGAAAGAGTCAGCACAGACTACCAAATTGTTGATATCTTTACCAAACCCTTGCCAGAAGAAAGGTTTTTGGAGCTGAGCAGAGAACTTGGTCTACTAGATTGGGAACCTAGTACAGAAGAAAAAGCCAGCTGAAGCAGATCAGACGAAGGACTGACTTAGCTAATCGAAGGAATCAGAACCTACCTGAAGACGAAGGACAGACGAAGAAACCTAGCTGATCAAATCTCAGGCGAGAAGTCAAAGGAGTCAACTCACCTGATGCAGATCAGTCAACAGTCAACGGTCAACCAGCTAAGTTTTCTAATCCTGACCGACTTCTGAATATTAAATTACTGTCTGCTATATATATATGAAAATATTATATTAATTTTGGTTCACAAGTGGCGCAATACTATATGCTTTAAATACACGTGGCAATCACAGATTAAATAGACCTCCGTTGTGACCAATTAAAATCCAACCGTCTAATTTTAAACTCAAAACCTGGACCACCGATTGAAATTTGAATTTTAAAAAGGAATTTCAAAAGGCGGTCCACCGATTTAAAATAAAAGATTATTTAATTCCATTGTCATTTCACTTTCTTTTTTAAGGACGGAAAAACCCTTCACTTTACCTTTACCAGTCTTTCAAAACCATAATTCGCAGAGCAGAAAAATCCTTTGAACTCTAAATACACTAAGAAATCTTCTATATTTGCAGAAATGGAAGCTTACTTTGAAGGAGTAAACATGAAGGCTGTCAAGGTCCAGATCATCTTTTCTCTGGTCATTGATTTTGAAGGTTTCTTGGAATCAAATCTGGAAAACTACGATGTCCTTGACCTTATTCGTTCGATGAAGCTAAATGAGATCTACCCATTTCTGGGGATATCCCCCAAGCTACAGAAGACGTGCTGATACACTTTTGTAAAGTATCAGACACAATTTTGATTCTTCAGGAAAATTGGTTCATGTCCAATTTCAAAACCAACATGGACCAATTTATCCACTCCATAATGTATAGTATTTTTTACGGTTCTTTTGGGAAAGAAGAAGAAGGGGAGGAAGAAGAAAAGGAGATAAGAATTGAAGAAGTAGAAGAAGAAATTATTGTGATTGATGATGAAGAAGAGAAACAGGAAGAAAAGAAAGAAGAAAATATTTTAGTTGAAAAAGAAACTGGAGAAGAAGAAGTTAAAAAAACGGAGGAGTTAGTAGATGAAGAAGAAGAAGAAGGAGAATAAGAAGTTGAACAGGATGATGGAGAAGAAAAGGAAGATGATGAAAAAGATAAGGATGATGAAAAAGATGATGAGGATGATAAGGATGATGATGATGATAAGGATGATGGAGGAGAAAAGGAGACTGAGAAAGAGAGAGAAATAGAATGTTGAAGAGGAAGAAAAGAAGGAAGAAGGAGAGAAGAAGTCAGAAAAAGAAGAAGAAGAAATAGAGGAGCAAGAAAAAGAGCCAGAAAAGGAGGCTGCAGACAGGGCTGGGGCGCCTGCCTGGTATACCAGCCTAGATGCAGACCTGGCTGAAGATTCCAGATCGGGGACCCCTGATCAGACCCCATCTGGAATGCCAGCTGTAGACAGGAATCTGCAGTTAGATGGGTCCTTTGCACGCCTACCTGCAGGAGCAGAGGGCTCAGGCGAGTATTCTCCACCAACATCACAGATTTCACCTGTGATGACCGAGCTGATCAGACAAATAGTAAAGGACACTATTGGAGAACTACATGCATCTACGGTCACCCCTAATCTCCAATCCATCAATGCAAAGATCGACGCCTTGCTGCAGCGAGATGTTCCCCAACCTCCTCCTACTACAAACAACAGAATGCCTTTTGGCATGTCTGACTGGATGCATCGAATAGAGCAGCAGTTGACCACTTTGGTTGATGCTGGCAAAAAAGGGGAAGAAAGGATTCAGGGGGAAGGCAGCAAACAAGGAGAAATAAGGGAAGAGATGAGAACTAAGAAGAGGCAGGATGTCCAGTTGATCACTGGTGGGACATCTTTATCTAAGAGGAAGGGAGAAGCTACAGAATCAGAACAGGCTGATGATCAGCCTGCAGGCAAAAGAAGGAGGATCAAAGGAGGATTCGAGCCTACTCTGGAATGGGAAGGAAAAGATTTATGGCATGTTGAAGAGTTTATACCTACCGGAGCTTTACCTATTTGGGGATCTGCAAAGAAAAGGTTCATCAGAGATTACTACATCTGGGAAATACTCCAGGATAGCAGTTGCTCCCCACAACAGATTTTCATCAATTTCATGGAAGAAGCACATCCACAACTCTGGGCCATCCTTCTAAGACATGCAGAGGCATGCAATGAATATCCCATGATCCCTCCTTTCAGGGCCAAAGAACCTCCCACTCTGGAGAATAATAATCTGAATGAACTTGCACTCCAAAGGAAGATCAAGAAACTGTGTGTTGAAAACAAGTTCTCCTCTCAAAAAGAGCAAGATTTTGCAGCCCTTGTTGTAAGAAGAAAGTATGGTCTTGTTCCTGTTAAAATAAGACCAATTGGAGTTAAACCATCCAGACCTGCCAAGCAGCCTATCCGAAGAGGCAGAGGCAGAGGCAGATGACTTATATTCATTTGGTACTTGTAAAATTTTCTGTAAATGTTTTTGGACATGTATTTGTAATCAATTCAGAAAAATTTTATAACAGTCTTTTGAATGACAATTACCAGTTGTCTCAAAACTAGACTGATTTTAGTTTGTGTCTTGCACTTAAGTGCAGACTTGTTCATCTGAATATTTGCTTAAAGTTTTGCCATCATCAAAATAGGGGGAATTTGTTAGGAATACTTGTTAGATTTTGATGATGTCATTAATATAATTCAAATATTTATTACTTGGCAAAAAATGTAACGAAGAACCAAATGAGTATCTTCCATAGGCCAAATTATGTTATGTTTAATACTTGGCAAAATGTAAAGAAGAACCAAATGAGTATCTTCTATAGGCCAAAATAAGTTAGGCTAAAGACGGCTAAGTACAAATGTACAGCTAAGTTCATCAGAGAGGTACAGTCGAGTCAAGTCAGAGAAGTTCTGGTCAACAAAAATCATCAGAGATGTTTGACCAGACTGCAGTCAAGTGACCTCAGACAAGCCATCTGATCAGGCGAGTCCCAAACAGTGACCATCAGAGAAGTCCAGACTGCAGTGAAGTTGACTGTACATTTGTACTTAGCCATTTTTAGCCTAACTTATTTTGGCCTATAGAAGATACTCATTTGGTTCTTCTTTACATTTTGCCAAGTATTAAACTTAACATAATTTGGCCTATGGAATATACTCATTTGGTTCTTCCTTACATTTTTGCCAAGTAATAAACATTTGAATTATATTAATGACATCATCAAAATCTAACAAGTATTCCTAACAGCTAAGTTTACATTTAAATTATGAATGATGCATTTTGTGTTTAATTTTGGAATGAATTTAGTAATATATATGCATATCTATGTTAATTGTTGGTGTGGTTCGACATTCCTTCATCCTTGCTATATAATTGGTGTGATGAGGTGCAAGCCACAGAATATATAATTTTAGTAATATGTGGTTGATTGATTATTTGTCAAATTTGGTGTGATTTTTTATAGTTTATGAATGTGTATTATAAGTACAAGTCTTCAAAGAATAACCTACATATATTCTGCATGGCTTGGGATAATACCCACGAGGTTATTCCCTAAGAATTCATGTATCGATAATACGAGTGGAAGTGGTTACGCTCTTATTTTGACGAACCACACTATATGGTATGTAATTGTAGAATTAGTGTTGGACGACATGTAATGTATATAAAACTTACTTGTGGCAATGGTTGTTTGTCAAATATATTTTATATGTTTATATTTATAGGCGAGCAGTAAAACCAACATGGCTAACCGTAAGGGTCACGGAGCATCACCCCTTAGGTTCATGGTTGTTAGAAAAAATTGTGCAATATGCCACTTCTCCAGACATTGTGGAGAATGCATTTGTAGATGTGTCTCGTAAGGCATATCGGAGCCATACGAATAAACATGTAAGTTGTAATTATTTCTTAAAATGAACCTTTTAAAACTAGTTTATGATTTTTTTTATTCTTTTATTGGTTGTTTCCTTCTAAATAACAGAGCATGAGGGAGGAGTCTCAGAGGAGCTGAGCATGATCCGAATTTAAATAATAACAGCCTCAAACCAATATCCCTATACCAGGGCTACTGTCTCGGGTAATATTTACTCCTAAAGAGAGTCGGTTACTCATGCTGATGATCGGAGTTGGAGGCCACAAACTATTGAAGGATAGCCCAGGATTTCGGTGCAGCCAAAGGGGGGACGATGCCCAAAAGGCCTTTCTAGAGGAGCAGTTGATGGCGGAGAGAGAGACCCGACCTAAGGAGCGAAAGAAGGCTGAGGAGATGGTTGAGAAATTCTAGGAGAACTGACAAGTCATTTTATATCAGCAGTGGGAATCACATCAAGCCTTGATGGTTCAACAACGGGCCTTAAGCAGCAGATCATGATGTTGTGACATCAGGTTATGATGTAGTATATAATGTCATTGACTCAGACCGCGAGTCAATCGCTTCAGACACCTCTTCCATCACCACCTCCTTTTTTAATTTACACACTCCTGCCTCATCTTCACAATCTCGTGATGAGCAATCGCAAAATGGTAGTAATCCTTCAATCTTTAAGAAACTAATTCATCGATTGGATTTTAGATGTGTTTGTAGAACTATTATATATGTATACATATATTATTAATCTTGGTGCATATTTTGATTTTGTTGATGTTAGTAGTATGCTGATGTTGGTGTAGTTTTCTTAATGTTGGTTTATATTGTGTTTGTTACATATATTGTTGGTGATTATAATAGTTGATTGTACATGATGTTTGGGGTTATGTTTGTTATTATTGGTTTATATTGCGGTATATTGTATTGTACATATGGAAGTCAGAGGTTCAAAGAAGCGAGTTTTGTGGATTTCAAAATCTGAAGATTTTTTTTAAAAGGCACTTTAGTCAACAACTTTTGCACATGTTGTCGGCTAAATAATTAATTTATTTTAAAAATACGATTTAGATGACGGGTGTCATCAACTAAAATTAACCAATTTAGCCGAAGGTTTGTTGTTGTCTGCTAAATTTAACCTATTTAAGTTGACAATCGTTCTCTCGTCAGCTAAAACTTTCTGGTTTAAACTGTCAATCGGACGGACGTCAGCTAATGTCAAGAGTATATCCGACGACTAGCTGTCACTATCATCGACTAAATCATGACCGACAGACATTAGTCTATCAGAATTTAGCATAAGACCATTGTTTTTAGTCGACGGCTTTGTGGTTTAGCTGACCAATTATAGTCGTCGGCTAAATTACCGATATTAGTGATGTCCGTGGGTAGGGCTGCAAACAGGCCAGACTCGAGTCGAGCACACCCGAACTCGAGTCGGGTTATTCATTTTCTGAATTCGGGTCGAGTTACCCTGATTCGAGTTGAGTAGCACAGGAAGCTGCCGACTTCGACCCGCTCGAGTACACTCGGGTCACCCGAGTTGCTTGTCGAGTCGGTCGGGTCGGGCATGAATTGGGTCGGGTCAGGCTAGACCTATTTTCTCAACATTTTCTGCATATTTTTCTACAAAATTCAAATCTTTTTGCTCTACAAAAGTTTACTTTTTATATAAATATCAAACAAGAAAAGCATAACGAACAAAAAAGAGCAAGAAACCAACATAAAATTAGGAAAAGAACCCCAAGAACTAAGAAGCCCAGAACAAAAAAAAATCATGGTCTGTCTCAATTAACGTGAGCACTCAAAAATACATTCACGGACCTCACGGTCAGTCAAAAATCAAAATAGCTAACCAAATTCTAACAATCCGCAACAAGCCAACAACTTTAGTCTTTAACAATTCCAAATTGACAATCTTCAGTTGATAATTGATACTAAAACCAAAAGAGAAGAAAACCATAATGACGGACTGATATATTGAACCATCTTTCGGTTATTGATGGAGCCACTTGGTGAAAAAAACAAATAAATGTTATTGAATTACACATCACATCACATATGAATTATGATTCATGAATTTTAATCTACTAATACAATAAAAGTACAAAATAAGATTTACAAATTCTTAGAAAACATACATTCGTTATTAGGAATGTTCAAGTCGATCTCCACTTCCTTTAACTTTAGATTATCCTTCTAATAAGTTGACAGTGACGAAAAATAAAATTGTCATATTTGAAATAAGATGTTGTATATACTATATATCATCAATATATGTATCATGTATGGTATGGAATATGGATGTAATAAAAAAATATGCACCTGTAATATTTTCTTAAGTCCTTAAAGTTCTCGTGCCCAATCAGCTTCGCACATAGCAACATTTCGACAGTTTCAGTCAAGCAAGCACGATGAGGTTCAATTACGCTACCACCGGTACTGAAAGTTGACTCAGAAGCTACTGTTGTGATTGGAATAGCTAAAACATCAGCAGTAATTATTGATAATACTGGATATTTTCCTCGATTTTCTCTTCACCGGTCTAATACCTCAAAATGCTCTCCAACAACAGGATAAATGTTTTCTTCCAAATATAACTCAAGTTCTGTTTTTACAGGCTGAAAACTTGTATCTGATTGGCCAAAAAACAACTCATATTTCGAGATTCCCCCAAGAACAGGCTTGCCCAATACACTTGAATGCCTATGCAAAGTTTGCGAACCACTACTAGTCGATGATGACTCCATAGTTGACCCTTTCCCTTTATTTGTTTCTTCACCTACTTTCTCATCAATATATTTCTTAAATAAATTAGTCAATACTTTTTTAACAATAGCCAAAAGACTTTCCGCTTCTTCTCCATAGATGATAGGAAAACATAATCATAGAAACTGCAACTTGAACCTTGGGTCCAACACAGAGCCTATTGACATACATAAATTACATTCTGACCAATATTTGTTAAACTTCTCCTTCATGGGGGCAGCTATATCTCTGATGTATGATTTCTTATCCTTGAATTTCATATCTAGCAATTCTTTAACTCTATAAACCTCAGAGAGAAATAAATTTGCAGTTGGATATTGAGAACCAGATACGACATGTGTGACATCATTAAAGATATCTAAGAATTCACATACATTACTAACCTTTTCCCACTCTTCTGTTGGGATTCAGTGCCTAAAACGAAGGCCCAGCGGAAGCGGTAAAACAAAAATTAATTCGATCTGAATCCCTACGAGGATCGATCGAGCTACGTATATACGAATATCAAAAACGAATTCACAAGAGATATAGAAACTCACCCTTGTAGTCTGTTGATTAGATGGATAACCTTCTCTTGAGCTATTCCCCAAGCTTTGCTTGATCTCTACGTATCCGATCCGCTCCAAGCCCTTGAACGATCCAATGCCGAAAGCACCGCGTCTCTACTTGCCACGCGCCGGAAAAACGACCGGAATAACAACACTTGATTAACCTCTAAGGTTATGGCTAGAATCATGTGATGAAGCTTTTTATTATTACACACTAAGTGCATAATATATCTCTCAATAATTTTTCTCTAAGAAAATGTGAATGAACACAAAACAAAGTTTTCTCTTCTCTCTCTCTTTAAATGAAAAATGGCGTGAGACTCTAACAAGGAGGAGAGAAAGAGAGGTTTTTATTTTGGTCTACAAAATCATTCACAAGATAACATAACCCACAAAATCTCCTTTTCCCTTATTATAAGAGATATGAAATCTCATATGTCAAAAGTCTTCCAACAAGAAAACAAGACTATGATAAAGGTAGGAAATCAAGGTGGGGGCCGGCCTCTAGAAGAAATCGGAGGAGTTCGGTTCGTTTCGGACACCCGAGAGTCCAAACAGATAAACTCCAATTCTGTTCCGATGTATTTATATCGATTAATTAATCCAATCAATTAATCATATCAAATACATTATAACATAATTAATTTCTCCAAGAAATAATTATATTCACGAATTAAATTAATCACCCAGTAATTTATTTAATCTATTAGGCCGTAAATCAATTTATCTAATAAATCGATTTAGACATACAATGTCCCAAATTAGATATTCAATATCTAATATTCATAATGAGAGATTAAGCTCGATTCATTCCGTCGTCAATCCTAATGCGCGACTCGGTAGGTCCGTCTCAGTCAGCAATGGGAGGAACCAAAGAGTAGTAGCACCACCTAGCCAGCCTGGTGGCCTACACTGTACCCCGACCGAGAACGAATGATTGGGATCATTCAAGAACCATTCTGTCGTGAATACCAGTATATGTATAAACCCTTCTTTCAAATGTCCCGATCAAGTTATAGGGTGACGGTCAGTCAAACCCCATCTGTACTTGACGCTATGCATGCGTTAATGCAAATCGAGATCATCGAGCTCTCGTGTATCTAATACAGCCAGCTCCAATGCTTTGTCCAAAGACTTATGATCTCATCTGCCAATAACCGCATAGGACATATAACCCGTTCACTAACAGGAGAAAGAATTCTATCTTGGTATTCAGTAGGACCTGCTACTTGCCCATCAAGATGCACGTCGAGGTTGACCCCCGCCTTCTGGTTTTTAGGGTCGAACTACTCTAATGAAAATCTTGACGTCACAAGGACATCCCTACTAAATCCTCAAGTCGAAGGTTCACGAATACCTATCACAACCTTTCGATTCCATCATTGACTGTCCCGGAGTGAAATCCATGTGACGAATCGAGGGTGAGTCGGTTCGAGTATACTAATCTAATTAGCATACCTATAACGTGTGCTCCCACTAACCATTAGTGTTTGACAGGCACTCTCCTTGTCAAAGAACACATCATACAAGTCTTCACATAAACTTAACGCCCAGTCAAGTTTCATCGACTTGCGAACAATTAAGTATTTGAGCTATAAACCTTTCCAGTGCCGACCCCCTTATCCAATAAGGAGTGGAACGTTTTGCTCTCAAATACACGGACTAGTTTCTATATGTATATTTACGAGTTAGGAATGCCAGTAACTACCAGTAAATAAAGAAAACATCCATTGCCTTATATATTGATGATTTACATAATAACAAGTACAATGCCCTCACTCAACATCCTCTGAGTGGCATTCGAGGGCATACTCCTAACAATCTCCCACTTGCACTCAATGCCACACACTGTGGTATCTAATACCCATGTTCTCCAGATGACGCTCCAAGCTAGTCTGAGAAAGTGGCTTGGTCAGTGGATCGGCGACGTTGTCGGCCGAGTCTACTCTGTGCAGCACAATGTATCCCTTGCGAACAAATTCTCTTACGAGATGATACTTCCTCTCAATATGTTTGGTGCTGTTGTGAAACCTCGGCTCCTTGGCCTGCGCTACAGCTCCGTCGTTGTTGCAGTACAGCAGAACAGGCAGCTCAGCACATGGTATCACTTGAAGTTCTCCCAAAAACTTCTTAATCCAGAACCCTTCCTTGGAAGCCTCCGAGGCTGCTTGATACTCAGCCTGACAGGTGGAATCAGCAGTCGCGCTTTGCTTGGCACTACACCAAGATATTGCTCCTCCATTAAGAGTAAATATGTAGCCAGAAGTAGACACGAATTGTCCTTCAGTCCTTGGAAGTCCGAATCAGTGAATCCCACCACATCCAATTCTCCACCGCCATACATAAGAACCATATCTCTAGTCCTTCTTAAGTACTTGAGAACGTTCTTTACAGCAGTCCAATGTTCCCTACCTGGGTTTGCCTGAAACCTACTCACCACGCTTACAGCATGCGCGATGTCAGGTCTTGTACACAATATAGCATACATAAGGCTACCCACGGCCGAAGCATATGGTATATTACTCATTTCCTTTTGTTGTTCCTCATTTTGAGGACACATCTTCAAGGAGAGTTTTATTCCATGTTGCATCGGTAGGAATCCTCTTTTAGAATCATCCATCTTAAATCGCTTTAAGATCTTATCTATATAGAGGGCTTGGGAAAGTCCTATTGTTCTCTTCGCTCTATCCCGGTAGAGTCGAATTCCAAGAATATAGGTTGCTTCTCCCAAGTCTTTCATGGAGAAATTACTCGAAAGCCAAGCTTTTACAGAACTGAGCATTCCCACATCATTTCCTATTAGTAGAATATCATCCACATATAGTACTAAGAATGCGATCTTGCTCCCACTAACCCTCTTGTATACACAAGGTTCCTCTTCATTTTGCACGAAGTCAAACTCTTTGATTGCCTCATCAAAATGAAGGTTCCAACTACGCGACGCTTGCTTCAGTCCATAAATGGATCGCTGAAGCTTGCACACTTTCTGAATATCGACTTCGGACATAAAACCTTTAGGCTGCTCCATATAGATTTCCTCCTCGAGGAATCCATTAAGGAAAGCCGTCTTTACGTCCATTTTCCATATCTCATAATCGTGGAAGGCAGCTATAGCAAGCATCATGCGAATAGACTTGATCATGGCTACGGGCGAGAAGGTATCATGGTAATTGATCTCTTCCTTCTGGGTATAACCCTTTGCCACAAGCCTGGCCTTATAGGCGTTAACCTTGCCATCACCATCAGTCTTTCTCTTGTAGATCCACTTGTTCCCAATAGGCACTATGCCCTTGGGGCGGTCTACTAGAGTCCAGACCTGATTGACATGCATCGAGTCTACCTCAGCTTCCATAGCTTCACGCCATTTCGCGGAGTCTACATCCACCATCGCTTGATCATAGGTCGTCGGGTCGGTCTCTTGGCTATCACTTGGAACCTCATGGAGACCCAGATCCTCCAAGTGCACAAGCCCATACCTCTCAGGTAAATGAGACTCCCTACTAGACCTACGAGGTGGTTGTACTTGTGTTTCAGAAAGTTCGGTTCCAGTTTCTTGCACAGGTGTCTCCCGAGGAGTTTCATTGTATTCTTCTAAAGAAATACTTCTACCTGCTCCGCCTTCCTGAATGAACTCATCTTCCATGAAGTGTGCTTGTAAAGCAACAACGATCTTTCGATCTTCGGGCATGTAGAATAGATATCCCATCGTCCCAGATGGGAATCCAATGAAATGTCCCTTCGCAGACCTAGCTTCCAACTTTTCCACCTTAGTCTTCTTGACATAGGCGGGACATCCCCAAATCCTAATATGATTAAGACTTGGTTTCCTTCCCTCCCACATCTCATGTGGAGTTTTAGGAACGGATTTGGACGGACATCTGTTTAAGATATAAGCGGCAGTCAGGAGTACATACCCCCACAGGTAAATTGGTAACTCAGTATAGCCCAGCATGGAACGGACCATGTTTAACAAGGTCCGGTTCCTTCTTTCTGACACACCATTTAACTGAGGAGTACCTGGAGGTGTTAGTTGTGAAACTATTCCACGTTCCTTAAAGAACTCGTCAAACTCCGTACTCATATACTCGCCACCTCGGTCTGACCGAAGTGCATTGATATGATTACCAGTTTGTTTCTCGACTAGGGCCTTGAATTCCTGGAATTTCTCAAAGGCCTCGGATTTATGTTTCATTAAGTATACATAACCATACCTAGTATGATCATTTGTAAACGTAATGAAATATTGATATCCATCACGTGCTGCTTCCAAAGCACCACATACGTCGGTATGGATTAATCCCAGTTTATCAGCGGCTCTTTCAAAAGTCCCTGTGAAGGGGGACTTTAGTCATTTTGCCTTTAAGGCAAGATTCACAAGTAGGAAAGGGATCCGATCCCAATGGATCCATAAGTCCATCTTTTTCCATCTTGTAAACCTTGGTCTGACCAACATGACCACTGCGCTTACTGCTTTTTCTTTGTTATTTCACTCAATTTTTTTCAGAAAACAAGTGGCATCTTCCCAGACATCATCTCAATCCCTCAAGAAGAGAGACTCCATCATCGACGGGCGAATCTTCACCAGATCCGTCGTGCTTGAACGTTTTCGCATTGAAATTGAGGATGTTGAAGCCATGGAACTCATCATTTCCAGAATCCGGCAATAAGGTCTCTACAGTCTTGGAAACCACCACCCTAAGCTCTATGATGAGCGTATAGTCGAGGAATTCTATCTCGATGCTTCTGGTCGATTCTTCTCTCTAAAAAGAAGAGGATATGTTTTTGATATATCTGCTACCGTCCGCGGAGTCCAGATCTGCGTTGACCGGTAACTTCTACAAAATATTTACAGGATGCCTTTTGACGGCCTGACCATAGAAGAACTTGAGACCTTTGGGTCCCGAGAAATCCTCACTGCCTATTGGGGATTGTTTATTGGCGATGTTTCGGACAAGAACATCCATGCATCTTGCCACAAAAAGAGATTTTGCTTACCCTTTGTCTACTTGCACGATTTTTGTTGTCGTGTTGTTGAAAACAGGACCGGCATATTCGAGAGGTGCACCAACTTGCGGTTTAGAATGATGGTCGCCATCATGTCTGGGGAAAAAATCAACTGGTTCTAGATCTTCATGAAGAGGCTACAGGAAGAGGTGTCCAAGCCTGCCACCCAGAAGAAGTCCTTCGGCTTCATCCTCAACAATATCCTCACCAAGTGTGATGTGTCGCAGTCTAAAAGAGCCAAGAAGATTGGCCACGACAAGTACATAGGCGAAAGCAAGCCCTCTGCATACAACAGCGACGAACTCATTTTGTCGAGACCCTTTGCACGATATCTGCCCCTCTATGACGACCCAAGGGATATCCTTCTGCAGTCCGGGAGTGAGGAAAAATCAAAGAAGAAGAGAAAGAGAACATCTCATAGCAAATCTCCTCTTACTGTCGAGAAGCCGAAGAAGAAGCTAAGGAATGCTTCAAAAGCCAAGGCTGTAGAGATTACAGCGATCTCTGTGGATGCCCCATCATCGGCGCAACCCGCTGTACAACACCCACAGGGCGCAACCCATGCGGAAGAAGTAATTGCTGCACATGCTGCAGATGCCGAGCCTTTAGCGGCTATGATGGATGATCAATTCCTTGCCAAGTTAGAAGGAACTGGCGAATCGGTTGCCCATTTGGAGCGAGAGATGCCTCTCCTGTAAGGGAACCCACACCCGTACAGGATCCCTCTCCCATCAGGGTACCAACCCCTATTCGGGATCCCTCTCCAACATAGGCTCCCACACCTGTCGCGGATTCCATTCCTCCAGTAGACCCACATACTGTTAGGAGCCCCTCCCCCACTGCTGTCATTAATGAGACCCTTCTTCAAGTACAGATTGAGCAAGCATTTGAACGGTTTATACAATGGAAGTCCTACAGTGTTGCACCTTATGACGTCCTGTACAACTGGGAGGAGTGGAGAGAGGAAGAACCCTTTGCTCTGGAAGTCTCAAACACTTAAGACATCCAAATCTTGATTCAATGGGACAACAACTTTTGCTTAGAACTGATCTCAAATTACTATCAGGCAAAAGCATAGGCCCGATTGAAGGGGAGATCCAAGTCCGAAGACAGAGTTCCCAACAGCCCTGAATCTGATCTCGACTCAGACAACGATGACGACGTCTTTCAGGGAGGTCAGAGAATGAGTCGTGAGGAAGCTGACGAACAAGAACAATCCAGAAGTCAAGACCAATAGGGTCAGGGGACCTCGGACAGACATCAGTCCCCTCCTCAACAAGAAGACGCTGCAAAGGACAGCGTATAGGAGGAATCAGTCCCTCCCGTACAGCATGAAGCTTCACAACAGAAATCTCCACAAGAAGAAGAAGCTTGCACCATCCCTCAAGAGGAATCAGTCCCTCTGCCGGAGCAGGCATAAGCTGAGAGTCAGTAAGAGGAATTAGTCCCTCCTGTATGCATGACTACAGACACCCAACAGGAATCAGTCCCTGACCCCAAGACTGACAATGCTGCCCAACCAACAGCCAAGCCCGCGCCTGATGCCCCTGCATCACCTATCTCTATCAGCTCCAAATCCGATGACGGATTCCTACCCGACGAAATACCACGTCCTAATGTGGCAATGCGTCAACTGAATGGAGCAGAGGATGAGAGAATCGCGCACCCCGGCTCTCCACATACAGAGGCCCGAATAGAGCAACTTCAAGCCATCGGCCGCCAGACAGTATTCATGCAGGATGCCGTGAAGGCACTATATGATGTCGGGAAAGAGATTGATTGGATGAGAGAAATTGCCATTGATGAGATGACTGGCCTGAAGAGAGAAGTTTCAAAAGTTGAAGAAGCGTTTTTCATAGTGCCTAGTGCATTACGGCTGGCACTCAATCAACTTCAACAGCGCCGGGAGCATATTCTCAAGCAAGAGCAGAAAAAGCTCAGAGTATCCGAAGCCAAGACTGTCGTCGCCCTATAGGAAACTGGCTCTAGGCTCACATGGCATGATAAAAATATCGATGATATATTTGTGGTGCTCAGTTCCCTGGTGGAAAATATCTCGAGTATAGAGACCAAGCAGGACAACACAATGAAGCTCTTGGAGAGCATTGATGCTAAGGTCACTTACCTTGATGATGCCAAAAAGGGGGAAGAAGCGAGATAGGCCGGAATGCAATGGAGGCTAGAGAGAGAGAAAGAGTTTGTGTTGCTTTAGAAAAGACATTCTTCTGCAATAAAGCCGCTTTCGACACGCACAAAGATACAGGGTAACTGGTTCTCGCCTAGAGTTCCACGATCACAACTATCCCTGGAAGAACAATGTCCAACGAGCTTCAGAGATTCGTTTGCCTGCCAACCATCATCCTACAGCTGATGAAGTGAAGAACTGGAGGAAGAACGAACTGATGAGATACTTTGTTAAGCTCATCAGGGAGTCCTCCATCTTCAACAAGTGCAAGACACTGGCGGAGGCTGCAGAAGAATTTGCAATGATGCTGGAAAAATGTCTGCTCCCCATGCAAATTTCAATGAAATCAAGGCACCAAAAAGGTGATCAGCTTACTCATCCCGACGATTGGATACTTGCCTTCGACAAATCTGCTGAAGGAAGAGCAATCTATCTAGATCAAGGCAAGGATTCCCTAGAAAAATGGTGGAGAGGAACCAACAATGATCCTGACAGGAGGCGCTGGAGACACGCTCATTACAGGAGTTAGCATGGATGCCCCTTTACCATTGTACTTAGTAGCATACAAACTCTGTATATCTTTCTTACTATTGCATTGTAATCTTTTGACCCTTATCAATAAAATTCTATCTTTGAATGAAAGATTACAACTCGTAATCTACTTATTTTTTTTACTGTTTGATTACGATAAAATTCATTTACTGTAAAACAACAAGTATAAAACTTGTTAAGTATTAAGCTGTAAGAACTTGTCTACGGACAGTTCATAGGTTGAGTTGTATTCAACTAGATCACACTATAAGATTGTGCCTGCGAGCCAATCATAAGTTTAAGTTGTAATACACATCCCTATAGATATTTACAAATTCTTAGAACTTGCCTGCGAGCAATTCACATTTTTAGACTAAGTGCTAAAGACCAGATCATTCGACAGAAGATCAAGAAGTCAGCCTCTCTGGATCAAGATGTTATCTTTAAGAGCTTTTGGCATTATAAAAAAGGGAGAAATTGTTGACATAAACAATCCTCTACCTGGTTTTGATGATTGCCATCATCCAGCAAGTCTAGCCATTCTACAGCAAGTTGTCTCAAGAAACCGGAAGGATTCGATATGACGCTAAGTATGGAAACTATCTAGAATCTCCATAACAGCATCCTTCCATACAGCATTGGAGATAGCCTACAGTGTTGAAATCAACAGCTACAGCATTAAAGTAATATCATGTTGGATGCAACTTACAAGCTGAAAGTGTTAGGCAAATAAACACTTATCCAACAGGACTGGAGACTGTTGTAAAGGAATCTACTTTATTCACTAAAGTCAGAATGCCGTTTGAAACAAGTATTTAAATACCAACCGACAAGGATCTTCAGACAAGGAGCAAAATTCGGATCTAGCATCTTGAAAGTCAATCGACCAATCAGAATGGATCTTTGCTCACCAACCAGCCAATGGACATATTTATAATGGATCTATTCCAAAGTTATAAATAGTCCATGCAAGAGGACATTGCAAGGCACTTGAAGAACTGACATATATTCATATGAAATATACGAACAAGAAGACGAACGATTGAATATATATTATTATGTCAATCAAGCTTACAAGAGCAAGCATATTTCCTCGAGCATATATCATATATCCGAGGGAAGAAATATACTCAAGTTAACAAGAAAAGCATATCATCAGTCTAAGATCATCGTGTTCAAGCTGCTCTTCAAACCAGTGATTTCACCACCTTTACCTTTGAGTAAACTTAGCCCTGTGTGGACTAAGAAAATATATTCTGACCTGTGTGGGAAGAATAGACGAAGCTTAAATCTGTGTGAGAAGAAGCAAGTCAAAGACGCCAACAACCAATCTATGTGAACGGTTGAAAGCTACAGTCTTTGTATCAATCTATGTGAACAATACAAGGATAGGTTTTATTATAGTCACGTAGTTGTGTACGTAGTGATTATAATATACATTTTACTCCTATGTGGAGGACCAGTGGACGTAGAGGGATTTACCTCGAACCACTTTATATTACGTGTTACTTACCTTTTGCCTTTAGTGTTTTCATAACTGTTATTATTTACAAGTATACATTACAAAACCGTGTACGCACCAAGCCAATAGGAGAAAGCCTAGTTGTTGTACTTACAGCAACTCACTTAAACAAACTTCCGCTACGCACTCTTATTTGAAAATCATACAGCTTGTTGTACTAACACTTTTCCAAGCTGTATTTTGTATATTTAGTGGACAACAGGTGCAACACGGGTACTTCCCAGGGTGTCGCCCATCCTAGTACTACACTTGCCCAAGCACGCTTAACTTGAGTTCTGATGGGATCTGGTGCATTAGTGTGGTATGATCGCACCCATTTGTAACACCGCATTCTATTCTCTTATAGTTCAATGCGGTGAGACTTCTGAGTGGTCTTTGTCGTGATAGACGCATTTTTGAGTCGGGAAAGTGGGTCCCGGATGTGAATAATTGCGACGACTTAGTATGGACGAATTCAAGAAAAGTTATTAAGGGCTCGAGATAGAAGTAAAAATGTAGAAAAAGAAAAAATTAGAGACCTCGTAGAAGTAAAACAAGGTGCAACACGAGGACTACCCAGGGGGTCACGCATCCTAGTACTAATCTCGCCCAAGCACGCTTAACTTTGGAGTTCTGATGGGATTCGGTTCATTAGTGCTGGTATGATCGCACCAATTTATAACACTGCATTCTATTCATTTAAAGTTCAACGCGGTGAGACTTTCGAGTAGTCTTTGTCGTGATAGACGCATTTTTGAGTCGGGAACATAGGTTCCGGATATGAATAACCGCGAGGACTTAGTATGGACATATCGGAATTCGAGAAAAAATGTTAAGGGCTCGAGATAGAAGTAAGAAAGTAGAAAAACAAAAAAAATAGAGACCTCCTAGAAGCAAAAAGTGGTGCAACACGAGGACTTCCCAGGGGATTCCATCCTAATACTACTCTCGCCCAAGGACGCTTAACTTCGGAGTTCTGATGAGATCCAGTGCATTAGTGCTGGTATGATCGCACCCATTTATAACAGCGCATTCTATTCTTTTATAGTTCAACGTGGTGAGACATTCGGGTAGTCTTTGTCGTGATAGACGCATTTTTGAGTCGGGAACGTAGGTCCCGGATGTGAATAACCACGAGCACTTAGTATGGACATATCAAAATTCGAGTAAAATTATTAATGGCTCGATATAGAAGTAAAAAAGTAGAAAAACAAAAAAAAATAGAGACCTCGTAGAAGCAAAAAATGGTGCAACATCAGGACTTCCCAGGGGGTCACCCATCCTAGTACTACACTCGGCCAAGCGCGCTTAACTTTAGAGTTCTGACGGGATCCTATGTATTAGTGCTGGTATGATCGCACCCATTTGTAACACCGCATTGTATTCTCTTATAGTTCAATGCGGTGAGACTTCCGAGTGGTCTTTGTCATGATAAACGCATTTTTGAGTCGGGAACGTGGACCCCGGATGTGAATAACCGCGAGGACTTAGTATGGACAGATCGAAATTCAAGAATAATTATTAAGGGCTCGAGATAGAAGGAAAAAAAGTAGAAAAACAAAAAAATAGAGACCTCGTAAAAGCGAAAAAGAGTGCAACACGAGGACTTCCCAGGGGGTCACCCATCCTAGTACTACTCTCGCCGAAGCACGCTTAGCTTCGGAGTTCTGACGGGATCCGGTGCATTAGTGCTTGTATGATCGCACCCATTTGTTACACCGCATTCTATTCTCTTATAGTTTAATGCGGTGAGACTTCCGAGTGGTCTTTGTCATGATAGATGAAATTTTGAATCAGGAACGTGGGCCCCGAATGTGAATAACCGCGAGGACTTAGTACAGACAGATCGATATTCAAGAAAAAATATTAAGGGCTCGAGATAGATGTAAAAAAGTAGAAAAACAAAAAAATAGAGACCTCATTGAAGCAAAAAAGGGTGCAACACGAGGACTTCCCAGGGGGTCACCCATCATAGTATTACTCTCGCCCAAGCGCGATTAACTTCGAAGTTCTGATGGGATCCGATACATTAGTGCTGGTATGATCGCACCCATTTGTAACACTGCATTCTATTCTCTTATAGTTCAATGCAGTGAGACTTCGGAGTGGTCTTTTTTGTGATAAATGCATTTTTGAGTCGGGAACGTGGGCCGCAGATGTGAATAACCGCGAGGACTTAGTATGGACAGATCGAAATTCAAGAAAAATTATCAAGGGCTCGAGATAGAAGTAAAAAAGTAGAAAAACAAAAAAATAGAGACCCCGCAGAAGCAAAAAAAGGGTGCAACATGAGGATTTCCCAGGGGGTCACCCATCCTAGTACTACTCTCACCCGAGCATGCTTAGCTTCGAAGTTCTGATGGGATCCGGTGTATTGGTGCTGGTAAGATCGCACCCTTTTGTAAAACCGCATTCTATTCTCTTATAGTTCAATGCGGTGAGACTTCCGAGTGGTCTTTGTCGTGATAGACGCATTTTTGAGTCGAGAACGTGGGCCCCAGATGTGAATAACCGCGAGGACTTAGTATGGACAGATTAGAATTCAAGAAAAATTAATAAGGGGTTGAGATAGAAGTAAAAAAGTAGAAAAGCAAAAAAATTGAGACCTCGTAAAAGCAAAACAGGGTGCAACACGAGGACTTCCCAGGGGGATCACCCAAAATCCTAGTACTACTCTCGCCCTACTCTCGCCCAAGCACACTTAACTTCGGAGTTCTGATGGGATCCGGTGCATTAGTGCTGGTATGATCGCACCCATTTATAACACCATATTCTATTCTCTTATAGTTCAACGTGGTGAGACTTCTGAGTGGTCTTTGTCATGATAGACGCATTTTTTAGTCGGGAACGTGGGCCTCAGATGTGAATAACGACGAGTACTTAGTATGGATAGATCGGAATTCAAGAAAAATTATAAATGTAATATCCGCAATTTCGGATTTCCGGTAATTTTATTTTTTCGGCGAAAGTCCGTTTCGACGACTCTCTTGGGACCGTCTCATCATTCTGAGAATGATTAATTCTGCACTTTTTGTCATCGGAGTTCGTTTCGGTATCGTTTTGCTGAGTTGCGAGCTTTTTAACGACTTTTCCGCACTTGAGTTCGATTCTTGCGAATCTCGTCCGAAACTGTTGTTTTGAGTTTCTCGTAAGTTCATTTAATGTTATTATTCATGTTGCGAGCTTTGGTTTGGTGTTTCGATCGCGTATCGTGATTTTCGGACGTTTTGGGCCATTTTCGTAATTTCCCAAAGTTTTGGGTAATTACTTTCCGTTGTCGAATTTCGAGCCTTCGGGTGGTCGGAATCAGGTGTTCTCTCAGTGATCGGATTCGTATTTACGAGTACTTCGTAACCGTGCTTTCGTTTTACGTTCGGTCCGAGTTTCGGGATTTTTCGGACCGTCGGATCGACCGAGTCATGGTGGCCGGACACATGCGAAACGGCCCTCGAAACGGCGCTGCCCAGCGCCGTGTCTTGCGCCGGGTCGGCCAGGACCAGCAGCCTGCCGAGACACGGCCGAGACACCCGGCCCGGTGCAGGCGTTTCTTTGCGCCGTGTCCGGCAGGGCTATAAATATGGCAGAGCAGTCGGGTTTTTCTTCATTTTTCTCACTCGTTTCTTCCTCTTCCGCGGCTGGAGCTTTTATGATCATGTCGGGATGTTGTTAGGGGTTAAATCCATGATGTTTTGAAGTTCATAACGTCGATTAATCCTTCGATAACTTGCTCCGATCGACCGAATCAAGGCAAGTTTTCTTAAAATATAGTTTTGGGGATTTTGTTCGATTTGTCCGTTTAATCCGTTTTAACTCAGAATATTGATGGATTGATGATTGTTAAGCTATATTATATCTAATTCCTTGTTATTCCACGGTTGGATTGCCACGGATTTGTCGTTTTATTGAGTATTTTATCGACGCCTTGAAGGTGTTCGATAAAATGTCACAAAGAGAATTCGAGCGTTCTACCATTATTCTTCCTCGTATGATCGATGATTTATTGATTATATGTTGTTAGGGTCGAATTCTTGTGAAGAAGTCGAGTCGGAACCCTTTCGTTCGTTGTCTTCTTCGGGGTCCGAGCTTCCCGGTCGAACCGTGTTCTTCGGAGCGTTTGGTAGCGGTTATTAAGGCAAGTATCTTATTATACGACTTGTATCTTGCGACTAGTAATTACGTATGATATGTATGATGATTTTGATTGCCTTCGTAATTATGTTCCGTTTGAGTTGGTTGTTGTTGGTATTAGGCCCAAATGGAATAAGTTTCTTTGACTGGGCCCAAAACAAATATTTGAGCAGCCCAGTCCAAATTAGCCAAGCCCAGGCCCGGTTTCCATATTAAATGCATTGACCTAATCTGGACCGTCCCTTTGTGGGAATTAATCCTACCCGTCCATCCCCAGGGTATTTAAATAACCCTAACCCTAAACCTACCCCATTTCCCCACTACCCCAGTCGGCGCCTCCTTTCTTCTCTCCCGATTCTTCTCTCCCGATTCTTCTCTCTTCGGTTTCGTCCGCTGAGAAATTCCTTGAACGTCTTCCGATCTAATAGCAACCCTTATCATTTTCAATGATAAGTCCGGGTGCTTTAAAATCGGGCGACCGTTTCTGGGGTTTTTACGATTCCTATAAATTGTGGGATCCATTTTGAGGGAAGAACACTTGAAACCGACGACTGAAACTGAGTGTTCTTGAGGCAATAAAATCATTCTTTGTGAGATTCCTGTTTTCTTTGTGAATCCTTCTCGGCTGGGGTTGGTTTCTGGGTTATTGGGGTTTTTGGGTTCGGGTCTTTGTGATTTGAGAAACCGCCTGGGTTTGTGGCTCGATCGGATTCTTTGGGCCGGATATTTGGAGCTCTGGACGTGGGTACACGAGGGTGGAGGACTGAGCCGACTTTCTGTCTATAATCACCACCGCGTTCGTAATATTTAGATCATTTACGATCTGTTGGTCAGATTTCTTCGACTTAAAATTTCTGTCCTGTGTTTATTATTTTTCCAGTCTATTTTCCGTTCGGGTTTTCTGCATTATTTAATTTTGTTGTGTAACCCTTAATCCCCATAAATCATAGGAAATTTATTTGTAATTTGTTTCCTGTTGTGTTGTGTAAATTTATGTATTCCGGATAGATACCCAACAGTTGTGTTTTCCGTAATTTGAAGGCTTTGTGATAATAATGTTATATAAGTATACGTGTTAGGCGTTGTGCCATTTGTGCAGGATTGCGACGTACATATGGGATGGTTGTACACTCGGTTGTGCAATGTCTTGTGTATCGAACGTGTGTTATGCTGGTTATGTGTCGTTGATTGATGATAGTGGTTGCGAGTGTTGAGACTGTGTTATGTGCGTGGGATGTACGATTTTGTGGCGATCAATGTGATTGATTAATTGTGCTCATTGTTGTATGTAATGTGGAATGGCTTGATATTTGATGATTATGAGTTGTGTCGTGTCGATGTGTGTGTTCCAGGTAGGGACTGACGAGGCCTCTGGAGTTCGGTACATGATGTGTACGAACAAGGTGTGCAATCCAGGTAGGGTCTGACGAGGCCTCTGGAGTTCGGTACATGATGTGTACGAACAAGGTGTGTAATGTAACACCCCCAAATCCTATTGGGTTATTACAGTGCCGTGGACCCCACGCCAGGAGATCCACCAGGCGAACATGACTAAAATACATTAAATTAAACAACAAAGGAAAATCATAGTCCCTACTATGATATCCGACACAATATTCCGATAAGGAATTTCAACGACAAAAGTGGCCTACATGGCCAAAATGAAATACAACAGCATCTGCGAACATCTGTTCGGGTAATACAACACGACAACAACTGACAAGACTGGAGTACACTCCAACTGACTGACCAACAATGAACAACTCGGACTAGTATCGCTCGAATGCCTCGTCGCCATCATCATGCCCCTGTGTCTCAACTCTCTCCTCGCAAGCACCTAAAACATGAAAAACATGTTCCGCCCCCACGGGGTCAGTCATCCAGATAATGAACATCAAATACATGTATAACATGATATGCATCCAAAGGCAGAATGAAACGGTACAATGATGATAATAATACGAGATGCTCACAAACCAAGGTAAGAATCGAGCATTCGTGAAATACTATGCCCACGGCATACTATTAATACCTGTTCGACAGGTTAGAACATAAATGCCCAACGGCGAATTATAATCACAGAATACCACAATGAATTAAACGACATGAACCAAACCAGAACTGAATTTGATATGAATCGTAATGCCCAAAGGCTCCAATGAGAATACCAAGACATTACAAAAGGGCTGAAAGTCATTCAGCGGAAATTAACAAATATCACAAACACCTGAAGTCAAAACAGCCCGAAGCTGTAACAATGAGGGCCGAAGCCACGGCACGAAGCCGTATCACAATGAGGGCCGAAGCCACGGCATCCAGCCGTATCACAATTAGGGCCGAAGCCACGGCATCCAGCCGTATCACAATTAGGGCGAAGCCACGGCATCGGCCGTATCACAATTAGGGCGAAGCCACGGCACGGCCGTATCACAATTAGGGCGAAGCCACGGCATCGGCCGTATCACAATTAGGGCGAAGCCACGGCACGGCCGTATCACAATTAGGGCGAAGCCACGGCATCGGTAGTATCACAATTAGGGCGAAGCCACGGCATGCGGCCGTATCACAATTAGGGCGAAGCCACGGCGAAGCCGTATCACAATGAATGATAGTGTCTTGCCTTGAGTCGGCCAACACGATGATAGTAACACGGATAGACACCGTCCTTGACAGTCCCAAATTAACACCTCGATTGCCTTAGAACGGCCAACCGACAACAATGATGCAGCGGATGATTCAATACCTCGATTGCCTAAAACGGTCAATCGACAACAATGATACCATAAATGATTGAACACTTCGATTTGCCTGAGAACGGCCAATCGATAACAATGACACGATGAATGAGTGAATACCTCGATTGCCTTAGAAAGGTCAATCGATAACAATGATTTAGTGAATGATTGAACATTTCGATTTGCTTGAGAACGGCAATTCGATAACAATGATATGAAGGAGGCCCCAGCACCTTTAATCGGTTCTGCAAGCGGCGAAGGCGAGAAATGAATAAGCCAATGCCTTTAATCGGCCTGTACAGTTTTAATGACAATCCAAACAGGAATAACAATGATCTCAACGATGTCTTTAATTGACATATATATTAACAACAATCGATACATCGATACCGCGAACCGGCTATCGATAATGACATTAATAATGAGTATTACAATGCCTTGAATCGGCCGTTAACGAACAACAATAAACATTTGGCAAAATTGCCGGAAGGTATCGTATCGAACGATCTCTGGATATCAATGAATTCATGAAGAGACTAAGTCTCGGAATGATACAATACATTCATACACATACATGATGACATTAGCTCATTGACTAGTACAAGTATAAAACTTGCCTCAAACCGAAGGTGAGAAGGTACTTCCACGATCAACGTCCTTAATGAAATTTCCGGCCGCTCGAACAACCTTAAACAACACAAAAACCAACAATTCTCTTAATACATGAATCAAGCATGATCACAACCAACTCAAAAGTCGATACAACAATACCCGAAACTCATTGGGGCATTTAAACAAACGCGTTGTAAACAATCTCCAATTGTTTACAACCCAAAACTCAATTATATCCGAAACCAACTTCCAATGAATGATTCGAACCCATAAAACCTCATGAATACCATCAGTAATCGATAGGATTACATAAATCGAATTTCAACAACATCTAGTCGAAAACCCCAAAATTCCAAAGTCAACCCGTGGGGTTCTTGAACAATTCCTCAATTATACACAAATTCCGAAAATCACACCAATGAATCCGTAGGAATACATGTATCCAAGATGGATAATCCATATCTAACATATTCCAACATAATATCGATTTAACACGAAGAGATCGAAAGCAAAACACCCAAGATCCGAAATTCTAGATCCAAGAATCATTACCTTGATTTGGAGTGATGAAACTGATTTAGATGATGATTAATCCAACTTAGGAGCTTGAAGATGATGCTAGATGATTGCAGCTCGAAAATACCTTTCCGAATCGCCCGAGCTCGTCCGAAATGATTGAGAAATGAAGAAATGACGAAAGTTGGACCAAACTGTCCTATATATACTGTCCCAGCTTAGCGCGCGCTAACTCCTGATGTTAGCGTGCGCTAACGCTGTACCAGGTAGTCGGTACCCCTTGATGAATCGTTAGCGTGCGCTAAATACCTTTGGTAGCGTGCGCTAACGGCTGTTCTTAGCGTACGTTAACCTTATGTTAGCGTGCGCTACACGATAGTTGATATCGAAATCACGGAGTCAGAACCATCGTCCTCGATGCGGCGCGCTGGCGTGCGCTACTCGAAATCTTAGCGTGCGTTACCGGCATAGTTAGCGTACGCTGCCACCACTCGTAGCGTGCGCTACGAATTTCCCAAATCAGCCCGGTACCTTACGGGTATGCGCCTCACTTGCGCTAGCGTGCGCTAATCTTGAATCATTGCGTGCGTTACATGCACCTCATTAGCGCGCGCTAACTACAATGTGTAGCGTGCGCTACCTCTCAAACTGAAAATAAAAACATGATGATGATGATGACAATAATCTCGGCTCGATCTCAAACAGTGATGATCCCAAAATACGCCGAATGGTGAACATAGTTGACTGAATATGAATGATGAATGATTATTACTGAGTGAAAAAAATTACAGTGTGATTCTTGAATGATAATAAATGAATTCACAACCGGGTATTACATACTCCCCCCCTTAAAAAGAGTTTCGTCCTCGAAACTGAGGGTAAACAACTCGGCATATGAACTATCCATCACGATCTGAAGACAATAACGCTCAAATAGTCCTTGGGACCAAATCAACCGCAAGCCCAAGTCCCCAAGACTTGACGTCTCGAAATACAGTGAACGATTTCCAAATTATCACAAAATCTCGAGCACAACGTCGAAGGGATGAACTCCCAACAAATGACCCAAATCTCAAGATTCTCGAATATGATCATAATAAAATAGACCAACAATAAATGATTCACAGTCACGATGCATTATTACGGATAGATTTACACAGTCATCCAAAAACAAGGTTACATCTCAAATGTACCCAACATCGATATCCTCTATCTCAACGATTTAAGGTATATCCGACGATGAACTCGCCGCTAACTAAGACGTCAGAAGGTCACGGGAATAAAAGTGACAAAAATGAATGATGAATGATAAATGACTACAAATCCGATAAGGATTTACAATGACTCACCAAGGTGAATTAATAACGTCATGAGTGATAGTTCCCTGAAGTGATTGGAACCGCCGTTCCTCGTGAATTGAATGATTAGTCGATAATTATGTGTCCCAACATGATTGATATATATGATGAATGAATTATATGAATGAATGAATGACAATGAAATGGATGATTATCCCCCTACCGAGCAAGAATTAACTTGCTCAAAACTGGTGATGAATGTCCTTACCTCGGGCTCTCGAAGCCTGATAGGGCCCCCCGAATGAAGTACGGACTGGAGTAACAAAATCCCTCGAGGCTCTTGAGCTCTCTTGAGATTTACTGGCGCTAGAACCCTGTGATATTACTGCGGTGTCCTGCCTCCCACACAGAAAACAAATAATAGCTGGCACCGTACACCGGGTACTAACGTGACCTGCTGAATCACAGTTAAAGCAAACAACAGTCGAACTCGTCGCCTGAGAGGAAGATGTTGTCCCAGCACGAAGACGACTAGAAAACGACCCCTTGGATGTCGGACCCCGATGTCCCTCAGGCGAGCCGGCATCCTAGTCCTTTCACTGAAGAAGCGAAGGATGCTTGAGTAAGCTCCTTGATCAAAAGCTCTGCTCCAAGAGCCTTCCCGATGAACTCACTAAGTGAATTACAATTGTGGTTGAACAATCGCATCCTCAAGCTGGATTTAGCCTCTTGCTAAAATACTTAATTTTATCCGCCTCGGTACGGATAATTGTGAAGCAAAGCGAAGTAGTCCCTGAAACTTCTCAGCAATGACAATAACACCCTCGTCCTCTTCGGGTTCGGGGTTCAAAACCTCTGACAACTTGGCTTCACGAAGTGGAGCCGGATAATACCTCTCTAACATGAGAGTCCTGAACTCGCTCCAAATACAATCACGATCGATGGGTTTCACAGAAAGCCACCACGAATAAGCGCCCTTACTCAAGTAATAAGACGCTACTGCCACTTTACTCTCCTCCGGACACTGAACCATGTCGAAGAGTTTATCAAAATGCTCGAGCCAATGAACAATATCGGTGGTTCCGCAGAACCCTCAAAAGTAGGCGGCATCGGAGAGATATCGCCAACAATCGATTCACTCCTCTAGTCTGTCCATGAAATGGCACTGGCATCCTGTTGCGGTGGACCACGAACCATCGAGTGCATGGTCTCCACTATCCGCGTCATCCGAGTCATCCGGCCATCATGCCCTGCATAAATATGAATGGATCAACCCGAACACCTTCCGAGTGAGATGCCTCTCGGGTACGACTCCCTGACAGTGAATGATTATCTGCTGATGAATGAGTAGCCTCGCTATTTGATGAATTAATGATATCCCTCTCGTTCGTGTGGGCATGCACACGAGATCCCGGGTTCCGGACCGCACCGCGGCCTCTTCCCCTGCGTCCTCTGACAGCTCTATCCATACTGAAGTAGGAAAGTCACATGATGATTATAAATTCCGCATGAATATCGCATTATGATTACGTTACAGAGTGACAATAATGGGCATACACGCTCTAACACAATGAATGTATTAATGATTTAATGAAATGATCGTCGAAATTACGTCAGAGTATGATAAGATCGTATGAAACATCAAATGAGGTAACATGATTGCCTGATGAAATTCCTGAAATGATTACCTTGAACAAGTTAACAAGGTTGAAAATTCGATCCTCAAGATCAACAACTGAACCGTGAGATGGGCTGAACGATTAATGAATTAACTGAACAATGAGATTATTTGAATGAGGAATGAATTAAGCTGAGCAATGAGATTGGTAGTGACGAGTGAATTAGCTAAACGATGAGATTAATTGAGTGATGAATGAATTAGCTGAACGATGAGGTTAATTGAGTGATGAACGAAGCAACTGAGCCATGATAGTGACTGAATGATGAATGAATTAACTGAGTGATGAATGAGTTAACTGAGTGATGAATTAACTGACTAATGATATTGGCTGAGTGATGAATGAATTATGTGAGCGATGAGTTGACTGAGTAATGATATTGACTGAGTGTTGAATGAATTATCTGAGTGATGAATTAACTGAGTAATGATATTGACTGAGTGATGAATGAATTATCTGAGTGATGAATTAACTGAGTAATGATATTGACTGAGTGATGAATGAATTAACATGATCGACAAGTTCAGAATGATGATTGAGGATTATTAACTGATGAATGAGTTGATCCTTAATGCTTACACAAGCCACACGTGTCCCAAAACAATTAGTCATGAATCAATCATAACACTAATATCACCTATAGATTTCAGCAAAGCATGAACAATTAATGACATGATGAATGTATGAACACAAAGAGAATCGAGTCCTTACACAGGTCATACGAAGCTTCGAGGTCTCGCGATACTAGTCTACACTGACGACGACTCGATGAATGAATGACTCGTGCAGTCGCACTAATATTACGACTCACAAAACCTGACTGACTAGATTGTCATAACCTGACAATCCCACCACTACCGCGTCGGTAGGACCACATAACTCACATCTCAGGGTATTTCACAACCCAAATCTCCGATACCATTTCTGTAACACCCCCAAATCCTATTGGGTTATTGCAGTGCCGTGGACCCCACGCCAGGAGATCCACCAGGCGAACATGACTAAAATACATTAAATTAAACAACAAAGGAAAATCATAGTCCCTACTATGATATCCGACACAATATTCCGATAAGGAATTTCAACGACAAAAGTGGCCTACATGGCCAAAATGAAATACAACAGCATCTGCGAACATCTGTTCGGGTAATACAACACGACAACAACTGACAAGACTAGAGTACACTCCAACTGACTGACCAACAATGAATAACTCGGACTAGTATCGCTCGAATGCCTCGTCGCCATCATCATGCCCCTGTGTCTCAACTCTCTCCTCGCAAGCACCTAAAACATGAAAAACATGTTCCGCCCCCACGGGGTCAGTCATCCAGATAATGAACATCAAATACATGTATAACATGATATGCATCCTGTTGTGTCAAGAATTAACACCTTCCGACCGGCGATCGACTAGGAGGGCCAGGCGGCTTCTTTGCCGATCAACCAAGTCGGATCTGCCGTCGGCCGGCAACCGAGCCTTAACCCGGCGAGGCGGCGCATCGACCGGCCAGAAGGCCCAGGACAAGTCCCGGTATCGGCGATCGACCTCAAGGCGATCGCCTCTCGGTACTCGGCGACCGACCACAGCGACCTACTAACGGACGATCTCCTCTCGGCATCTTGCCGACCTACCCTTGGTGACCGACCATTGGCGACCTCCATCCAGCGGCGATGGCGACCTCGGATGATCGGCTAGAGACGACCGCTCATGTCGATCACCACCGATGACAATCCGGTCGGCGAAGACCGTGCCCCAGGCGGCACCACGTGCGAGGCCGAGACAAGATCCGCGAATCTCGGGCCATTGACCCTGTCTGGCGATTCTCTCCACCGGTAGACAAGCCGCGAAAGCTTGTCGGTAGGGCGCATGTTGGCCCGACTCGGACACGTGATGGCTCCTTATTGGACCGCCCAGCTGTGGCAGCCTCTTCCTTGGACTTTAGCCCGGACAGACAGCATCTTCCTTGGACTTTAGACCGACAGCCCAGGAGATCGGCACAGTATTATATTAGCCGGCAGTCGATCGGCACCTTATTATAATGGCCGTGAGCGTCGGCCCTACGGGACGAGACCATTGCCCCTATATAAGCAAGGCACCCTGCACTTGGACACTTCTTCAGCTTTTCTCGGCATTCACGCATTTCACACTATACAAAAGCAAACTTACAGCACTTGGCTAATCTCCAACTCTTGGCAACAGCTTTCTTTCGGTCTTACTTCTCCCGGCCTTTTCTCCTCGAGCAGATTATCGGCGGGACGAAGAACACCAAGCTTCGCTCAAGAGCCGGATTAACAGAGTCTTTTTACACTCATTGTATTTAGATATCTCTCATTAATACTTGTATCCACGAATATTCGTATTAATAACATCTCGCGAGAGCATTCAAGCCCGGGCTAACAAACCCGGCAAATCTTGTATTATTTATCTTCTCTCGGAAGTGCTCCCGCAATTGTTGTTTGTTGTCTGTCTTCCAGCAGTATTAGTCTTCGGATAAATATTTTGGGCAACAACAATTGGCGCTAGAAGGAGGGCTCAACCCTCGAATTTTTGCACCTACCGTCCCGAAGAACACTCATTGTTCTCGGGGCAGATACTTGAAGTGACACTTACTGCACTTCAAAGAAATCCTTCAGAAACCATGTCTTCCACCTCCGCGTCGAAGAAAGCGGTGACGGCCGGCGGACCCTGTTCCGTCCCGGTCCGAGCGCGGCCCGATGGTGGGAGGTAACCGCCCTTGATCGAAGGCGCTCGACCCGTCCGGGAAGGCGGCCCGAGCCTCTCGCTCGTCGATTCGAACCAATGAACGGATCGAAGAGGCCATAGCCGTCCGGGAGCGACGGAGTGCTCTCGGCGCGCCTCCGGCTACGCCCCGGTCTCTCGCCGGAAGATCAAGCGGAAGCTCAAGGCACTGCGGCGAGCGATCGCCGAGGCTCTCGCCCGCAACAAGAGGCGCTCGGCGGCCAGGGCACGTCTGTCTTCGATCGCACAGGCGGCGACCCGACACAGCGGCCAAGGCGATCCGGCCCGGCTACGAGGCAGCGAGTTGGTGTCCGTCACCGAGGCTCGGTCTACCGGCTCCCACAAGGCGATCCGGCCGCTGGCTCCGGCTCGCCAAATTCCGAGGTCGGCGGCTGGGTCGGAGGTCGGTACACGATCGCCTCGGCCCCCGCTCCCAAAGCCGATCCGCAAGCAGCCGAGCCGCGGCGATTGCCGCAATGCAACGTCAACTCAACGACATGAAGGCGCTCCTGCAATCCGGTGCAGGCGCCACCAAAACGATCGCCGCGCCGAGCGAGCCACTCGCGATCGACATCGAGCTCGCCCCCGTGCAGCACAAGATCGCTCCTCCTCAGACACCCGTGTACCAGGGGCGATCGGACTCCCAAGCACACCTGCACAAGTTCAACATCTACATGACCGGGTGTGGGGCATCGGACGCGACCAGGTGCCGAATGTTCCCTCTGACGCTAGACGACCTCGCCCACCGGTGGTACACCTCATTGCCACCTCGGTCCATAGGCTCCTTTAACGAGCTGGCGCACGTCTTCACGGAATACTTCGCCACCAGGGCTGCTCGGCCAGAAGGTCCCCATCGCATGTGGCGGATCAGGCAAGGAGAACAGGAGTCCGACTCGGACTACATCGACCGGGTTGACATGATCATCCTCAACGGCGAGCCCGTAGGCGATGAGACCGCCCTCTACGCGGTCCTAGGAGGTTTTCAGGGCTTCTCGCCTATGTTCAGGCATCTCACGAAGACCCTGCCGACGACCTACGCAGCCTTAGGGCGAGCCGCGAGATTTCTTGTCGAGGCAAAGGCTTCTTCTTGGCTAGGAGTAGAACGATCGGCACCCGCGGCGACCTCGATCTCGGCCCGTCGCTACTATCGGCAGAGCCGGAGGACTCGATCCCCGCCTCTGATCCCATTCTAACATGAGGACTAGCCGCGCCCGATCGCCAATTTCGACCTACGAATAAAGCGATCGGCCGAGCGACGATCGCGATCTTCGGCGGATCGCAACATCATCGGCTACCGGTGGACACAATCGCCATCTGATCCGGCATATAACATGACGGACTAAGGCATAAGATCGCCTCCACCGCGCATCATAAAGCCGTGGTCTGGCGATCGATGGAACCATTGCCCGGCCATGCAAGGTCCCTTTCGGCCAAGATCGCCCGCCCTCCGTTTAAATACGAGGCCGGCGTAGTCGAGGATCTCAACATTAATCGGTGGACACATGCCACAACCCCGTCTCAACGTACACCGTCGAGGTCGGCCATCTCCATGGTGGCCGAGGTGGAAGCGAGCTAACAAGCCGCGGGCGTGGAGTTGATTCATCCGTGTTGCCCCGCGCAAGGACTCCTCTAGACCGAGACCGCACGCCCTTCATTTAAATACAAGGCGAGGCGCAGCCTAACAGAGGACCCTCATAATAAAGTGAGTCACGAGACACTCATTGTCTTCGTGCACCAAGACACGGTCATGGAATCGGTCCATCGATCTCCGCGACTGTGCACGATTCCTCAAACAAGCGAAACCACCAAGTTTCCATGGGGGATCGGCCAATGTTGTTTTTTGCAGGTACAAGACCGAAAGATAGCTAAGCCAATCGACCATGATAGCCCAAGTCCGAGTCCTAAGTCAGCTCAGATCACCCGTCCTCATCCATACACGATCACCAGCAAGAACCACCTCGCCCCATGTCTTCAACATAGGAGCAAGCTGGGGGGCAATTGTTGTGTCAAGAATTAACACCTTCCGACCGGCGATCGACTAGGAGGACGGGCGACCGACTTGCTGCCGATCAACCAAGTCAGATCTGCCGATCAGCGGCCGGGCAACCGAGCCTTAACCCAGCGGGCGAGCTGCATCGACCGACCGAAGGCCCCAGGACAAGTCCCGGTATCGAGCGATCGACCTCAAGACGATCGCCTCTCGGTACTCGGCGACCGACCCTGGCGACCTACTAACGGACGATCTCCTCTCGGCATATTGCCGACCTACCCTTGGTGACCGACCATTGGCGACCTCCATCCACTGGCCGATGGCGACCTCGGATGATCAGCTAGAGACGACCGCTCATGTCGATCACCACCGATGACCATCCAGTCGGCGAAGACCGAGCCCCAAGACTGGCACCACGTGCAAGGACCGAGACAAGATCCGCGAATCTCGGGCCATTGACCACAATCTGGCAGATTCTCTCCACCAGCCGACAAGCCGCCGAAAGCTTGTCAGTAGGGCCGCATGTTGACTGACTCCGGACACGTGATGGCTCCTTATTGGACCGCCCAGCTGTGGCAGCCTCTTCCTTGGACTTTAGCCCGGACAGACAGCATCTTCCTTGGACTTTAGCCCGACAGCCCAGGAGATCGGCACAGTATTATATTAGCCGGCAGTCGATCGGCACCTTATTATAATGGCCGGCAGGCGATCGGCCACTACGGGACAAGACCCAGCTGCCCCTATATAAGCAAGGCACCCTGCACTTGGACACTTCTTCAGATTTTCTCGGCATTCACGCATTTCACACTATACAGAAGCAAACTTACAGCACTTGGCTAATCTCCAACTCTTGGCAACAGCTTTCTTTCGGTCTTACTTCTCCCGGCCTTTTCTCCTCGAGCAGATTATCGGCGGGACGAAGAACACCAAGCTTCGCTCAAGAGCCGGATTAACAGAGTCTTTTTACACTCATTGTATTTAGATATCTCTCATTAATACTTGTATCCACGAATATTCGTATTAATAACATCTCGCGAGAGCATTCAAGCCCGGGCCTAACAAACCCGGCAAATCTTGTATTATTTATCTTCTCTCGGAAGTGCTCCCGCAATTGTTGTTTGTTGTCCGTCTTCCAGCAGTATTAGTCTTCGGATAAATATTTTGGGCAACAACACATCCAAAGGCAGAATGAAACGGTACAATGATGATAATAATACGAGATGCTCACAAACCAAGGTAAGAATCGAGCATTCGTGAAATACTATGCCCACGGCATACTATTAATACCTGTTCGACAGGTTAGAACATAAATGCGCAACGGCGAATTATAATCACAGAATACCACAATGAATTAAACGACATGAACCAAACCAGAACTGAATTTGATATGAATCGTAATGCCCAAAGGCTCCAATGAGAATACTAAGACATTACAAAAGGGATGAAAGTCATTCAGCGGAAATTAACAAATATCACAAACACCTGAAGTCAAAACAGCCCGAAGCTGTAACAATGAGGGCCGAAGCCACGGCACGAAGCCGTATCACAATGAGGGCCGAAGCCACGGCATCCAGCCGTATCACAATTAGGGCCGAAGCCACGGCATCGGCCGTATCACAATTAGGGCGAAGCCCGGCATCGGCCGTATCACAATTAGGGCCGAAGCCACGGCACGAAGCCGTATCACAATTAGGGCCGAAGCCACGGCATCCAGCCGTATCACAATTAGGGCCGAAGCCACGGCACGAAGCCGTATCACAATTAGGGCCAAAGCCACGGCATCCAGCCGTATCACAATTAGGGCCGAAGCCACGGCATCCAGCCGTATCACAATTAGGGCCGAAGCCACGGCACGAAGCCGAATCACAATGAATGATAGTGTGCTGCCTTGAGTCGGCCAACACGATGATAGTAACACACGGATAGACACCGTCCTTGTGATCCCAAATTAACACCTCGATTGCCTTAGAACGGCCAACCGACAACAATGATGCGGCGGATGATTCAATACCTCGATTGCCTAAAGCGGTCAATCGACAACAATGATACCATAAATGATTGAACACTTGATTTGCACGAGAGCGGCCAATCGATAACAATGACACGATGAATGAGTGAATACCTCGATTGCCTTAGAAAGGTTAATCGATAACAATGATTTAGTGAATGATTGAACATTTCGATTTGCTTGAGAACGGCAATTCGATAACAATGATATGAAGGAGGCCCCGGCACCTTTAATCGGTTACCGACGACGAAGGCGAGAAATGAATAAGCCAATGCCTTTAATCGGCCTGTACAGTTTTAATGACAATCCAAACAGGAATAACAATGATCTCAACGATGTATTTAATTGACATCTATATTAACAACAATCGATACATCGATACCGCGAACCGGCTATCGACAATGACATTAATAATGAGTATTACAATGCCTTGAATCGGCCGTTAACGAACAACAATAAACATTTGGCAAAATTGCCGGAAGGTATCGTATCGAACGATCTCTGGATATCAATGAATTCATGAAGAGACTAAGTCTCGGAATGATACAATACATTCATACACATACATGATGACATTAGCTCATTGACTAGTACAAGTATAAAACTTGCCTCAAACCGAAGGTGAGAAGGTACTTCCACGATCAACGTCCTTAATGAAATTTCCGGCCGCTCGAACAACCTTAAACAACACAAAAACCAACAATTCTCTTAATACATGAATCAAGCATGATCACAACCAACTCAAAAGTCGATACAACAATACCCGAAACTCATTGGGGCATTTAAACAAACGCGTTGTAAACAATCTCCAATTGTTTACAACCCAAAACTCAATTATATCCGAAACCAACTTCCAATGAATGATTCGAACCCATAAAACCTCATGAATACCATCAGTAATCCAATAGGATTACATAAATCGAGATTTCAACAACATCTAGTCGAAAACCCCCAAAATTCCAAAGTCAACCCGTAAGGGTTCTTGAACAATTCCTCAATTATACACAAATTCCGAAAATCACACCAATAAATCCGTAGGAATACATGTATCCAAGATGGATAATCCATATCTAACATATTCCAACATAATATCGATTTAACACGAAGAGATCGAAAGCAAAACACCCAAGATCCGAAATTCTAGATCCAAGAATCATTACCTTGATTTGGAGTGATGAAACTGATTTAGATGATGATTAATCCAACTTAGGAGCTTGAAGATGATGCTAGATGATTGCAGCTCGAAAATACCTTTCCGAATCGCCCGAGCTCGTCCGAAATGATTGAGAAATGAAGAAATGACGAAAGTTGGACCAAAGCATCCTATATATCTTGTCCCGACTTAGCGCGCTAACTCCTGATGTTAGCGTGCGCTAACGCGTGTACCGGGTAGTCCAGTACCCCTTGACTGAATCGTTAGCGTGCGCTAAATACCTTTGGTAGCGTGTGCTAACAGCCTGTTCTTAGCGTACGTTAACCTTATGTTAGCGTGCGCTACCTGATAGTTGATATCCAAAATCCTGGAGTCCAGAACCTACTGTTCTCTGATCTGAGCGCGCTAGTGTGCGCTACTCTGAAATCTTAGCGTGCGTTACCAGCATAGTTAGCGTACGCTACTTACCACTCGTAGCGTGCGCTACGAATTTCCCAAATCAGCCCAGTACCTTCTGGACTGTCTGCCTCACTTGCGCTAGCGTGCGCTAGTACTGAATCATTGCGTGCGTTACATGCAGCTCATTAGCGCGCGCTAACTACAATGTGTAGCGTGCGCTACCTCTCAAACTGAAAATAAAAACATGATGATGATGATGATGACAATAATCTCGGCTCGATCTCAAACAGTGATGATCCCAAAATACGCCGAATGGTGAACATAGTTGACTGAATATGAATGATGAATGATTATTACTGAGTGAAAAAAATTCTGAGTGACAGTTACTGAATGATAATAAATGAATTCACAACCGGGTATTACATGTAATCCAGGTAGGGTCTGACGAGGCCTCTGGAGTTCGGTACATCATGTGTACGAACAAGGTGTGTAATCCAGGTAGGGTCTGACGAGGCCTCTGGAGTTCGGTACATGATGTGTACAAACAAGGTGTGTGATCCAGGTAGGGTCTGACGAGACCTCTGTAGTTCGGTACATGAGGTGTACGAACGATGTTTGTAGCCGGGTAGGGTCCGTTGAGGCCTCCGGAGTTCGGTACATGATGTGTACGAACAGTGTGTGTGGTCCGGGTAAGGTCCGTCGAGGCCTCTGGAGTTCGTTACATGATGTGTACGAACAATGATCGTGTAGCAATGATTATTTGGGTAACATTTTAAATATGGGTCTCGGACTCATAATGATATATTATCTAGTGTGCTTTGAAACGAGAATCGGGTTAAGGCCCTAAAGTTTTTCGAAAGGTTTTGTGAATCAGGACTTGAGGTCTTAAAGGTTTTGAAAATCTAAGAAAAATTCCCGAGATGATAATCTTATTTTCGAATGCTTCATAGCTTATCTTCCCTTGTGAAAACCTCCCGAGAATATTTTGATACTTGATTATTATATTGGATTCACGATTATTATTTGCTTGTTACATTTCGTATGATTTGATACTTGCACTAGTAAAACAGTGGAGTTTTACTAACCCCCGAAATGTCGGGGGTGGATGTCTGTTTGCGTCGGTATATGCGGTCGAGGCGATCACAGGATTGGCACAAGAGGATGACGAACCCCCGAGTAATCGGGGGGTGGATGTCTGTTCTGCGTCCAGGTATATGCAGATTCAGGGGAGCAGTCACAGGATTGGCACATGAGTCGAGAGTTGTTTTGATTTTTGTTGTGTTGTCAGAGTTGATTTCAGTCTTCCGCAGTATTGTATTTCGACCCCTGTGTGGGTAATGTTATTTAAGTCAGTTTTATCGATTGGGTTGTGTGACCTCATCGGTCTGTGTATTCATGTGTAAGTGACCATATCGATCTGTATCATTTTATTGTTTGACCCTGGCTGGGCAAGCATTTGGTTGTTTATGGATGTTTAGCCTGGTAGATCCTTATGGAAAGGGTCTACGGCGTGTAATATTCCCATATGGTTTTGGGGGTGTTACATTTATGGTATCAGAGCTTAGGTTGCAGAAACCTAGGCCGTCGGGTCGAGTCGAGTCCTGGTTTGTCGAGTAATGTGTTGTCTTGTCGTTCGAGTCGTCAGGTGACAAGTTGAGTTGTGCGTAGTCACAACGTGTCGGATATGTTGTCGGACGAGATTAGTATCGTGGGCGACCGTCACCTCTGTGCGACCTGTGGATGTAAGTCTCCTCCTTTATGCGTAATACCTGTGTATCTCGATTTTATCTTAGTGAGTTAATTGCGGTGCATAATTTTATTTACACAGTATTGTGTAATATAGTTGTGTTTAATACTTGTGACACATAGTATGTGTATAGAACTGGGCACGTTATTGTTTTATCTTTGAACCACCGGGTGGGGTGGTAGGTTGTGAAAGTTTTAAACCTTGATGGGTTTCGAATAGGTACCGACGGTAGAGTTTGTGAGAAACTCCGATGAATGATTTTGCTGTGTGTTTAAACTTGATACCACGAGATGCATTTGATTGAATTGGCGACCCTGGTTTCCATTTGAGTATATGGTTTTAAATTCGACTGTTTTTGGAATGTGGTAATTTTTTGTCCGCTATGGGTAAGTTTGAGAATATTTCCTGAAGGACTTTACAGTTTGAGAATTTTGTAGAAATCGATTTTTGGAAAATATTTTGGTGGTGCGGTCAAACCATGGTTTATATGGATTTTTAAAATTTGTTAAATTTTGACAAATGGGCCGTGTATTTTCAAATGACACAATCAGACGGTATTTGAAAAATGTATTTTGAAATACTTCGGACATTGTAAAATATTACCGTCATCGACATTTTTGGCATTTTGTAAATGGTTTTTAGCCTGGTGGGTTCCGGCGCGGGACCCACGGCGCTATAATGTTTCGTGTAATTATCTGAAATTTTTGGGCATTCTAGCCCATTGAATTATCTTTGAAAACTTTGAGTACCTTAGAAAATAAATTTCGAGACGTCCTTTTAAAATGAATTATTTTCTTGTGGTACATCCAAGGTGCCACAATATGTTTCAAGATTCTTCTACCTCGAGGACCAAAATGTTTTGAGATATTTTCCAATAATTTAGAAACACTTTTACTTAGACCCGAGGGTCGAATACTTCCGAAAGTTTTTCATGAAAAGAAATTGTCCTCATTTATATCGAATGCGAAATAGTTTCCAAAGTCTCGATAACGATGTTTCATGATTGTATTTTTATTGAAGGGTGATACTCAAGATCAATCGGTGTTTCCAAAATTATTTTCAAAAGGAGGTTTTCATTTTTAAAACCTATCCATTCCCGTTTGAGGGCTGGGTATGTATGTATGATGTTCGCGTTGTCGTTATGACGTTTGCTCCCGAGTATGATCGAATTGGTGGCATGAACGTCGAGGTGTTGCCACGCATTTGTTGTACTAGCCCTCTGTGAGAGGTGTGAACTGGTGTTTACTGTTAATCGCCCCGTGGTGATTTGCGTGTTGTCGCACGAGTGTGAGCTGTTGAAGCTTGGGTTTGTACATTTGTGTACATGTGTGATTGTTTCATAATGTTTGTAATTAGGTGCTGGTTATCGTTCGGGCCGTTGAGGTCGCTGAACGATACCGTCGTGATTCTTTGTTGTGCTGAGTTGGCATCTCCGCTATATTGTTTTGCGACTTTATGCCCCATTGTATATAGCATTTGTATTTTCGGTATGCCGAGCCGAGGTATTTCAACCGTGATGTGCCGGGGCATGCACGTGTAAATTGTCATTCTCGTCAGTGACGCGTTTCGAGGGACACCGAATTCAGTTTTGCGAATTGGCTACTGAGACCTTCGGAGTTCGCGCTTCAGCACAGATATCAGGATCGACTCTGAGAGACCCATGGGAGATTTTCCTGTCGGATGCTTTTTGTGTTGTTACCTTGTTTCCGTTGTTGTGAGTTGTGGGGACGACATTTCTTTTATAATAGGTCGGATGTAATACCCGTACTATATTTGACTTCTCCAGTTTCTCCTTTTAAATTCTATCGACTTGCATGTGTTCGTCGATACTTTTTGAACTTGTTTGATGTCTCAGTTGTCATCATTCGAACTGGTTGTGACCTTGTTTTAGATCGACCTGTTTGTCATCGTGACCTTTCCGAGTTCGGTTCGATTCTTGTGAACCTTGTTTGGAGTAAGATCTTTCACTTTCTACCAGTTCTTTTAATGTCTGGAGTTGAAGTGGGGACTTCAGAGTCATTGTTCGACTGTTGTCATTCGATCATTGTTATTTGATCATTGTTGTTCGATCATTGTTATTTGATCATTGTTGTTCGATCATTGTTATTTGATCGTTGTTGTTCGATCGTTGTTGATCAAACAGGGTTGTCTGACTGTTGTTGCCTGATCTCGTACTGCGAAGAATTGTTGTTCACCGTTAGTCAACTATTTCGAGTGTGGCCAAGTGGGTCACCGAGCGGTACATTGTGAGACCGTTGCCAAGATGTTCGGGAATTGGGTTTTCGTTCCTACTCGGGGAGTGCCTGGTGGTGTCCCGCGATGTAGTTGTGTATCGTACTTCGTGCTGTAATTCGTGTAGAAATTGATATTTGTTGCGTGGACTTTTTGGTTTTGTTTGTATTCTACCATGATGTTTTATTTTAAGTTTCGGGACGAAACTTATTTTTAAATAGGATAGAATGTAATGTCCGGTATTATCGTTTTCCGTTATCTTGAATTGTTTGTATTTTGACGTCGGACATTTTCTTATTGATGAGAATCGGAATGATTTCTATCGTGATACTCTATTTGTTTCTATCGCATAGCCGTTTTAGTCGGGTGCAACTTGTTGTAGCGTACGTTTCTTCGGTTAAATGTGTGCATGTGATGTGGTATGTGATGCGTCGTTAATTGCTCGTTGTTGTTTGAAACATAGTCGGTGGCGTTGCGTTAGTCGTCGTGGGGCGTGTTTTACGCCGTATATTCCCTTGCGTTGCTTGTAACGTTTCGCCGTTGGGCACGAATTTTTTTCGGTTCTTGTGTATCTCGTTGAGTTTTCCTGGTGGGATATTGCTTCTCCCTACTTGATTTAAGTTTCGGGACGAAACTTCTTTTAAGGAGGGTAGAATGTAATATCCGCAATTTCGGATTTCCGGTAATTTTATTTTTTCGGCGGAAGTCCGTTTCGACGACTCGCTTGGGACCGTATCATCATTCTGAGAATGATTAATTCTGCACTTTTTGTCATCCGAGTTCGTTTCGGTATCGTTTCTTGAGTTAGAGCTTTTAACGACTTTTCGCACTTGAGTTCGATTCTTGCGAATCTCGTCCGAAGCTGTTGTTTGAGTTTCTCGTAAGTTCATTTAATGTTATTATTCATGTTGCGAGCTTTGGTTTGGTGTTTCGATCGCGTATCGTGATTTTCGGACGTTTTGGGCCATTTCGTAATTTCCCAAAGTTTTGGGTAATTACTTTCCGTTGTCGAATTTTGAGCCTTCGGGTAGTCGGAATCAGGTGTTCTCTCAGTGTTCGGATTCGTATTTACGAGTACTTCGTAACCGTGCTTTCGGTTTACGTTGAGTCGAGTTCGGGATTTTCGGACCGTCGGATCGACCGAGTCATGGTGGCGGACACATGCGAACGGCCACAGAAAGCGCGCCCGGCGCCGTGTCTTGCGCCGGGTCGGCCAGGACCAGCAGCCTGCCGAGACACGGCCGAGACACCCGGCCCAGTGCGGGCCGTTTCTTTGCGCCGTGTCCGTGAGCTATAAATATGGCAGAAGCGATCGGGTTTTTCTTCATTTTCTCACTCGTTTCATCCTCTTCATGCCGTAGCTTTGATGATCATGTAGGGATGTTGTCGGGGTTAAATAAATGAAGATTTGAAGTTCATAACATCGATTAATCCTTCCATAACTTGCTCCGTCGGCGAATCAAGGCAAGTTTTCTTAAAATATAGTTTTGGGGATTTTGTTCGATTTGTCCGTTTAATCCGTTTTAACTCAGAATATTGATGGATTGATGATTGTTAAGCTATATTATATCTAATTCCTTGTTATTCCACGGTTGGATTGCCACGGATTTGTCGTTTTATTGAGTATTTTATCGACGCCTTGAAGGTGTTCGATAAAATGTCACAAAGAGAATTCGAGCGTTCTACCATTATTCTTCCTCGTATGATCGATGATTTATTGATTATATGTTGTTAGGGTCGAATTCTTGTGAAGAACTCGAGTCGGAACCCTTCCGTTCGTTGTCTTCTTCGGGGTCCGAGCTTCCCGGTCGAACCGTGTTCTTCGGAGCGTTTGGTAGCGGTTATTAAGGCAAGTATCTTATTATACGACTTGTATCTTGCGACTAGTAATTACGTATGATATGTATGATGATTTTGCTTGCCTTCATAATTATGTTCCGTTTGAGTTGGTTGTGTTTTCCGTAATTTGAAGGCTTTGTGATAATAATGTTATATTAGTATACGTGTTAGGCATTGTGCCATTTGTGCAGGATTGCGACGTACATATGGGATGGTTGTACACTCGGTTGTGCATGTCTTGTGTATCGAACGTGTGTTATGCTGGTTATGTGTCGTTGATTGATGATAGTTGTTGCGAGTGTTGAGACTGTGTTATGTGCGTGGGATGTACGATTTTGTGGCGATCAATGTGATTGATTAATTGTGCTCATTGTTGTATGTAATGTGGAATGGCTTGATATTTGATGATTATGAGTTGTGTCGTGTCGATGTGTGTGTTCCAGGTAGGGTCTGACGAGGCCTCTGGAGTTCGGTACATGATGTGTACGAACAAGGTGTGCAATTCAGGTAGGGTGCAGCGAGGCCTGCGGAGTTCGGTACATGATGTGTACGAACAAGGTGTGTAATCCGGGTAGGGTCCAGCGAGGCCTGCGGAGTTCGGTACATGATGTGTACGAACAAGGTGTGTAATCGGTAGGGTCAGCGAGGCCTGCGGAGTTCGGTACATGATGTGTACGAACAAGGTGTGTGATCGGTAGGGTCAGCGAGACCTGCGGAGTTCGGTACATGATGTGTACGAGCGATGTTTGTGGCGGGTAGGGTCCGTTGAGGCCTCGGAGTTCGGTACATGATGTGTACGAGCAGTGTGTGTGGTCGGGTAAGGTTCGTCGAGGCCTGCGGAGTTCGGTACATGATGTGTACGAACAATGATCGTGTAGCTTGATGATTATTTGGGTAACATTTTAAATATGGGTCTCGGACTCATAATGATATATTATCTAGTGTGCTTTGAAACGAGAATCGGGTTAAGGCCCTAAAGTTTTCGAAAGGTTTTGTGAATCGGGACTTGAGGTCTTAAAGGTTTTGAAAATCTAAGAAAAATTCCGAGATGATAATCTTATTTTCGAATGCTTCATAGCTTATCTTTCCTTGTGAAAACCTCCAGAATATTTTGATACTTGATTATTATATTGGATTCACGATTATTATTTGCTTGTTACATTTCGTATGATTTGATACTTGCACTAGTAAAGCGGTGGAGTTTTACTAACCCCGAGTAATCGGGGGTGGATGTCTGTTTGCGTCGGTACATGCGGTCAGAGGAGCGATCACGAGATTGGCACAAGAGGATGACGAGTGCGATACTAATCATGAGTCGAGAGTTGTTTTGATTTTTGTTGTGTTGTCGAGTTGATTTGATCTTCATTGTATTGTATTTCGACCCCTGTGTGGGTAATGTTATTTAAGTCAGTTTTATCGATTGGGTTGTGTGACCTCATCGGTCTGTGTATTCACGTGTAAGTGACCATATCGATCTGTATCATTTTATTGTTTGACCCTGGCTGGGCAAGCATTTGGTTGTTTATGGATGTTTAGCCTGGTAGATCCTTATGGAAAGGGTCTACGGCGTGTAATATTCCCATATGGTTTTGGGGGTGTTACAATAAAGGGCTCGACATAGAAGTAAAAAAATAGATAAATAAAAAAATAGAGAACTCTTAGATGCAAAAAAAGGTGCAGCACAAGGACTTCCCATTGGGTCACCCATCCTAGTACTACTCTCGCCCAAACACGCTTAACTTCAGAGTTTTGATAGGATCCGGTGCATTAGTGCTGGTATGATCGCACCCATATGTAACACATTATTCTATTCTCTTATAGTTCAATGCGGTGAGACCTCCGAGTGGTCTTTGTTGTGATAGATGCATTTTTGATTCGGGAACATGTGCCTCGGATGTGAATAACCGCGAGGACTTAGTATGGGCAGATCGAATTCAAGAAAAATTATTACGGGCTCGAAATCCGGTGCATTAGTGCTGGTATGATCGCACCCATTTGTAACACCGCATTCTATTCTATTATAGTTCAATGCGGTGAGACTTCCGGGTGGTCTTTGTCATGATAGACACATTTTTGAGTCAGGAACGTGGGCCCTGGATGTGATAACCGTGAGGACTTAGTATGGACATATTGGAATTCACGAAAAACTATTAAGGGCTCGAGATAGAAATAAAAAAGTAGAAAAACAAAAAAATAGAGACCTCGTAGAAGCAAAAAGGGGTGCAACACGAGGACTTCCTTGGGGCTCACCCATCCTAGTACTACTCTCGCCCAAGCACGCTTGATTTCGGAGTTCTGATAGGATCCGGTGCATTAGTGCTGGTATGATCGCACCCATTTATAACACCGCATTCTATTCTATTATAGTTCAACGTGGTGAGACTTTCGGGTAGTCTTTATCGTGATAGACGCATTTTTGAATCGGGAACGTGGGTCCCGGATGTGAATAACTGTGAGGACTTAGTATCGACATATCAAAATTGGAGAAAAAATAATAAGGGCTCGAGATAGAAGTAAAAAAGAAGAAAAACAAAAAATAGAGACCTCGTATAAGCAAAAAGGGGTGCAACACAAGGACTTCCCAGGGGGTCACCCATCCTAGTACTACTCTAGTCAAGCACGCTTAACTTAAGAGTTCTGATGGGATCCTGTGCATTATTGCTGGTATGGTCGCACCCATTTGTAACACCGCATTCTATTCTATTATAGTTCAATGAGGTGAGACTTCCGATGGTGTTTGTCATGATAGATGAATTATTGAGTCGGGAACATGGGCCCCGGATGTGAATAACTGTGAGGACCTATTATGGACATATCAGAATTCAAGAAAAATTATTAAGGGCTCGAGATAGAAGTAAAAAAGTAGAATAACAAAAAAATAGAGACCTCATTGAAGCAAAAAAGGGTGCAACACGAGGACTTCCCAGGGGGTCACGCATCATAGTATTACTCTCGCCCAAGCGCGCATAACTTCGAAGTTCTGATGGGATCTGATGCATTAGTGCTGGTATTGTTAGGAGTATGCCCTCGAATGCCACTCAGAGGTTGTTGAGTGAGGGCATTGTACTTGTAATTATGTAAACCATTTATATAAGGCAAATGAATGTTTCTTTATTTACTGGTAGTTACTGGCGTTCCTAACTCGTAAATAAACATATAGAAACTAGTCCGTGTATTTGAGAGCAAAACGTTCCACTCCTTATTGGATAAGGGAGTCGGCACTGGAAAGGTTATAGCTCAAATACTTAATCGTTCGCAAGTCGATGAAACTTGGTAGGCGTTAAGTTTATGTGAAGACTTGTATGACGTGTTCTTTGACATGGAGAGTGCTGTCGAACACTAATGGTTAGTGGGAGCACACGTTATAGGTATGCTAATTGGATTAGTATACTCGAACCGACTCACCCTCGATTCGTCACATGGATTTCACTCAGGGACGATCAATGACGGAATCGAAAGGTTGTGATAGGTATTCGTGAACCTTAGACTTGAGGATTTAGTAGGGATGTGCTTGTGACGTCAAGATTTTCATTAGAGTAGTTCGACCACGTAAACCGGAAGGCGGGGTCAACCTCGGCGTGCATCTTGACGGGCAAGTAGCGAGTCCTGCGAATACCAAGATAGAATTCTTTCTCCGTTAGTGAGCGGGTTATATGTCCTATGCGGTTATTGGCGAGATGAGATCATAAGTCTTTGGCCAAAGCATTGGAGCTAGTTGTATTAGATACACGGCATTTCGATGATCTCGATTTGCATTAACGCATGCATAGCGTCAAGTACGAGATAGGTTTTGGACCGTGACCCTATAACTTGATCGGGACATTTGAAAGAAGGGTTTATACGTATCGGTATTCACTACGAGAATGGTTCTTGAATGATCCCAATCATTCGTTCTCGATTAAAGTGCAGTGTAGGCCACCAGGCTGGCTAGGTGGTGCTACTACTCTTTGGTTCCTCCCATTGCTGACTGAGACAGACCTACCGAGTCGCGCATTAGGATTGACGACGGAATGAATTAAGCTAATTCTCTCATTATGAATATTAGATATTGGATATCTAATTTGGGACATTGGATATTTAAATCGATTTATCGGATAAATTGATTTACGGCTTAATGAATTAAATATATCACTGGGTGATTAATTTAATTCATGGATATAATTATTTCTTGGAGAAATTAATTATGTTATTATGTATTTGATTCCACTCGCAATTCTACTCGAAAAGAACACCTTAATGGGACCTAACTTTGTGGATTGGCTCCGCAATCTGATGATTGTCCTCAGTATAGAGGCACTGGGATATGTCTTGGAGACGGACATTCCGGCGCCTCCTGTGCGGACCCGAGCCAATCAGGAAGAGATTGAAAACCACGAAAAGTGGGTTAAGGATGACGTGAAAGTCCGTGCTTATATGATGGCTTCCATGTCTAATGAGCTTGAGAGCTCATGAGAAAATGACTTACGCTGGCGATTCTATCTCACTTAACCGAGCTTTATGGTGAGCACGGCAGGAATCGCTAGATATGAGATATCCAAGCAAGCTGTTCGGTGCTAGGATGAAGGAAGGTGAGAAGGTTGGGGAACACGTCCTCAAAATGATATCCATGATCGAGAGATTGGAGGCTCTTGATTTTAAAATGGATGCTTCTCTTCAAACCGACCTTATCCTACAGTCTCTCCCTGATTCCTTCTCACAGTTTGTTATGAACTTCAACTGCAACGAAATTGCATGTAACTTAGCTGGGCTAATGAACAAACTAGTGACCGCTCAGTCTCAGATGAAGACTCCGCGGATGAAGGAGTCTGCACTTGTGATTTCTTCTGGACTTTGGAAGTCTAAGAATAAGAAGAAAAAGACCAAGAAGCGGACTGGATCACAAGCTAAGGACCTTAAGGGAAAGGGCAAGGCCCCGATGGTTCCAAAGAACAAGAAGAAGAAGGATGCTTGTCTCAAGTGCGGTGAGCTGGGCCACTGGGCTAGAGACTGTCCGATTCTTCATGGCACTTCAGGTCTGAGAACTTTTAGTTTTGGAAACAAATTGTTCACTCTTGTATTTTCTACTTCTGGATCTTGGATTTTGGTGCTAGTTCTCATATTTGTACCGTGAATCAGGATCTGGAACAAAGTAGGAAGCTTGGAGCTGGAGAAGTTATGATCACAGTCGGAAGCGGGCATAGTGTCGAGGCGACCGACATAGGATCACTTCTTTTGGGTTTAGAATCCGGTTTTGTTTTGACTTTAGAAGATGTACTTGTTTTGCCCAAGGGGCACAAAAACATTGTATCCATTCCGGTCATGGACCGAAAAGGCTTTTCATTTTTCATTGGTGATGGTTCCTGCAAAATTTATTTTAGAAATAAACTAGTAGATGCTTTGCTACATTGTTGAATGGATTGTATCATCTAAATCTCAGCAACAAAGTAGTTGTGAATACTATAACTAGAAAACGCGGTAGGGATGAAACCAATCAAGTTTTGAAATGGCATCTTAGACTTGGTCATGTTGGTCAGACCAAGGTTTACAAGATGGAAAAAGATGGACTTATGGGTCCATTGGGATCGGATCCATTTCCTACTTGTGAATCTTGCCTTAAAGGCAAAATGACTAAGTCCCCCTTCACAGGGACATTTCAAAGAGCCGCTGATAAACTGGGATTAATCCATACCGATGTATGTGGTGCTTTGGAAGCAGCACGTGATGGATATCAATATTTCATTACGTTTACAGATGATCATACTAGGTATGGTTATGTATACTTAATGAAACATAAATCTGAGGCCTTTGAGAAATTCCAGGAATTCAAGGCCCTAGTCGAGAAACAAACTGGTAATCATATCAAAGCACTTCGGTCGGACCGAGGTGGCGAGTATATGAGTATGGAGTTTGACGAGTTCCTTAAGGAACATGGAATAGTTTCACAACTAACACCTCCAGGTACTCCTCAGTTAAATGGTGTGTCAGAAAGAAGGAACCGGACCCTGTTGAACATGGTCCGTTCCATGCTGGGCTATACTGACTTGCCGATTTACCTGTGGGGGTATGCAATCCTGACTGCCGCGTATATATTGAACAAATGTCCTTCCAAATCCGTTCCTAAAACGCCACATGAGATGTGGGAAGGAAGGAAACCAAGTCTTAATCATATTAGGATTTGGGGATGTCCCGCTTATGTCAAGAAGACTAAGGTGGAAAAGTTGGAAGCTAGGTCAGCGAAGGGACGTTTCATTGGATTCCCGTCTGGGACGATGGGATATCTATTCTACATGCCCGAAGATCGAAGGATCATTGTTGCTTTACAAGCACACTTCCTGGAAGATGAGTTCATTCAGGAAGGCGGAGCAGGTAGAAGTATTTCTTTAGAAGAATACAATGAAACTCCTCGAGAGACACCTGTGCAAGAAACTGGAACTGAACTTTCTGAAACACAAGTACAACCACCTCGTAGGTCTAGTAGGGTCTCTCATTTACCTGATAGGTATGGGCTTGTGCACTTGGAGGAGCTGGGTCTCCATGAGTTTCCAAGTGATAGCCAAGAGACCGACCCGACGACCTATGACCAAGCGATGGTGGATGTAGACTCCGCGAAATGGCGTGAAGCTATGGAAGCTGAGATAGACTCGATGCATGTAAATCAGGTCTGGACTCTAGTAGACCGCCCCAAGGGCATAGTGCCCATTGGGAATAAGTGGATCTACAAGAGAAAGACTGATGGTGATGGCAAGGTTGACGCCTATAAGGCCAGGCTTGTGGCAAAGGGTTATACCCAAAAGGAAGGGATCGATTACCACGATACCTTCTCGCCCGTAGCCATGATCAAGTCTATTCGCATGATGCTTGCTATAGCTGCCTACCACGATTATGAGATATGGCAAATGGACGTAAAGACGGCTTTCCTTAATGGATTCCTCGAGGAGGAATCTATATGGAGCGGCTAAAGGCTTTGTGTCCGAAGTCGATATTCGAGAAAGTGTGCAAGCTTGACGTTCCATTTATGGATGAAGCAAGCGTCGCGTAGTTGGAACCTTCGTTTTGACGAGGCGGTCAAAGAGTTTGACTTCGCAAAATGAAGAGGAACCTTGTGTATACAAGAAGGTTAGTGGGAGCAAGATCGCATTCTTAGTACTATATGTAGATGACATTCTACTAATAGGAAATGATGTGGGAATGCTCGATTACGTGAAAGCTTGGATTTGAGTAATTTCTCCATGAAAGACTTGGGAGAAGCAACCTATATTCTTGGTATTCGGCTCTACCGGGATAGATCGAAGAGAACAATAGGCCTTTCCCAAGCCCTCTATATAGATAAGATCTTAAAGCGATTTAAGATGGATGATTCTAAAAGAGGGTTCCTACCGATGCAACATGGAATAAAACTCACCTTGAAGATGTGTCCTCAAAGTGAGGTACAACGCAAGGAAATGAGTAATATACCATATGCTTCGGCCGTGGGTAGCCTTATGTATGCTATGTTGTGTACAAGACCTGACATCGCGCATGCTGTAAGCGTGGTGAGTAGGTTTCAGGCAAACCCAGGTAGGGAACATTGGACTGCTGTAAAGAACGTTCTCAAGTACTTGAGAAGAACGAGAGATATGGTTCTTATGTATGGCGGTGGAGATTTAGATGTGGTGGGATTCACTGATTCGGACTTCCAAGGACTGAAGGACGACTCGATGTCCACTTCTGGCTATATATTTACTCTTAATGGAGGAGCGATATCTTGGCGTAGTGCCAAGCAAAGCGCGATGCGATTCCACTGTCAGCCGAGTATCAAGCGGCCTCGGAGGCTTCCAAGGAAGGGTTACGGATTAAGAAGTTTCGGGAGAACTTCAAATGATACCATGTCCGAGTTGCTGTCTACCACATCGCGAAAACGACGAGTCAGTAGCGCAGCCAAGGAGCCGAGGTTTCACAACGGACCAAACATATTGAGAGGAAGTATCATCTCGTAAGAGAATTTGTTCGCAAGGGATACATTGTTGCCGCCTGAGTAGACTCGGCCGACAACGTCGCCGATCCACTGACCAAGCCACTTTCTCAGACTAGCTTGGAGCGTCATCTGGAGAACATGGGTATTAGATACCATAGTGTGTGGCATTGAGTGCAAGTGGGAGATTGTTAGGAGTATGCCCTCGAATGCCACTCAGAGGTTGTTGAGTGAGGGCATTGTACTTGTAATTATGTAAACCATTTATATAAGGCAAATGAATGTTTCTTTATTTACTGGTAGTTACTGGCATTCCTAACTCGTAAATAAACATATAGAAACTAGTCCGTGTATTTGAGAGCAAAACGTTCCACTCCTTATTGGATAAGGGAGTCGGCACTGGAAAGGTTATAGCTTAAATACTTAATCGTTCGCAAGTCGATGAAACTTGACTGGGCGTTAAGTTTATGTGAAGACTTGTATGACGTTTTCTTTGACATGGAGAGTGCCTGTAGAACACTAATGGTTAGTGGGAGCACACGTTATAGGTATGCTAATTGGATTAGTATACTCGAACCGACTCACCCTCGATTCGTCACATGGATTTCACTCCGGGACAGTCAATGACGGAATCGAAAGGTTGTGATAGGTATTCGTGAACCTTAGACTTGAGGATTTAGTAGGGTTGTGCTTGTGACGTCAAGATTTTCATTAGAGTAGTTCGACCCTGTAAACCGGAAGGCGGGGGTCAACCTCGACGTGCATCTTGACGGGCGAGTAGCAGGTCCTACTGAATACCAAGATAGAATTTTTTCTCCCGTTAGTGAGCGGGTTATATGTCCTATGCGGTTATTGGCAGATGAGATCATAAGTCTTTGGCCAAAGCATTGGAGCTAGTTGTATTAGATACACGATACTCGATGATCTCGATTTGCATTAACGCATGCATAGCGTCAAGTACAGATAGGTTTTGGTGACCGTGACCCTATAACTTGATCGGGACATTTGAAAGAAGGGTTTATACGTATACCGGTATTCACTAGAATGGTTCTTGAATGATCCCAATCATTCGTTCTCGGTTAAGTGCAGTGTAGGCCACCAGGCTGGCTAGGTGGTGCTACTACTCTTTGGTTCCTCCCATTGCTGACTGAGACGGACCTACCGAGTCGCGCATTAGGATTGAAGACGGAATGAATTAAGCTAATTCTCTCATTATGAATATTAGATATTGGATATCTAATTTGGGACATTGGATATTTAAATCGATTTATCGGATAAATTGATTTACGGCTTAATGAATTAAATATATCACTGGGTGATTAATTTAATTCATGGATATAATTATTTCTTGGAGAAATTTATTATGTTATTATGTATTTGATATGATTAATTAATTGGATTAATTGATCGATATAAATACATCGGAACGGAATCGGAGTTTATCTGTTTGGACTCACGGGAGTCCGAAACGAACCGAACTCGTCGTATTTCTTCATCATAGCCACCCCCCTTCCCCACACCTTGACAAGACTTTGATTTTTATATCAATTGGAATCTTGATTAGGTGTTTAATGAATAGATATTTGATATCTTTTTCAAGGTGGGGTTAAACATGAGTTGTTCTCATGTGGAAAGGAATTGAATAAGAAGAGAAGACTTGTCACTCTCTAAAAATGATTGTGCCAACCGTGAGATACATTGAGAGAGAGAGAAAGTGAGACTTTGAGTTCAAACACTTATCTTCATCTTCTTCTTCAACTTGTTCTTGGTGATTCTTGGAGAAAAATCAAGAAATAAATGAGAGTTGTGAGTTATACACTTAGAGTGTGATAATCTCATATTGGAAGCTTCATCACTTAGCTCTAGCCGTATCCTCGGAGGATAGCAAGGTGATCGTCGTTCGGTCGTTTCTCCGGCGCGTGGCAAGTAGAGACGCGGTACTTTCGGCGTTGGATCGTTCAAGAGCTTGGGGAATAGCTCAAGAGAAGGTTTCCATTTAATCAACGGACTTGAGGGTTAGTTTCTTATGACTCTTGCTTTTCGTTTATATATTCGTATATCGTAGCTCGATCGATCCTCGTAGGGATTCGGATCGAATTAATTTTCGTTTTACCGCTTCCGCTGCGGCCTTCGATTTTAGGCGCCGAATCCCAACGGTGGTATCGGAGCGTAGGTCTTGCGATCGTATATACGATATTGGCATTTGGAATGCTTGATTAGATGGTGAATGATTTGGAATCATTTTAGTCATAATCGTGGTATATATATTTTTACGTTCGTTGTAGTTATATTTTTCGTAAGTTTATGTCTAAATATAAATCTTAATTTCTTGGAAATATGATTTATATTGAAGATATGAATGTTGAAATATATTGATATTGGATATCGGTCGAAAATCGAGCTCGAATCGTCGTCGAGCGACTTTTCGGACAAAGGCGAGAAGGCGCCAGGTGACTCGGCCGTGACACGTGTCGAGCCGGCGATCCCAGCCACCGCCAGCGCACCCGACCGTGTCGAGACACGGGCCGTGCACAGCCGGTAGCCGCCGGCGTGACTCGGCCATGCCAGCGATCACGGAAGGCTGCGGCGATGACTTCGGCCATGGCGAGCCATTTTCGCCGGCTCGATTTTTCGTATTCTTGAAAATTAATCTCCCGCATGTTAAATTGGATTTAATATGATTAAAATGATTTATAGTATTTCATTTTATAAGGGAAATTTAATTAATTGGAATATTTATGGTCGATCAATTATTTTGAGCGTTATTATATTACCGATTGTGTGAATCGATTGGATCGGTTCGTATTGTTGATTGGATCAATGTATCTCTACGCTTTCCATTTATTTAGTATTTATTGAATGAATGCTTTTGAATGGGGATGTGGTTCGTGGACTTAGTTTTGAATCGTTCGTTTTATTCGATTGGGTTGTAAAGGCCGTTTTGAGCTATTTATTTTACTAGAAAAATTTGTATCTAGGATGCAATTTTCAATGTAAAATTTATATGTAATGACGAAGACCGGAGGAAGATCCATTTCGAGAAGACGAAGATTCAAGACGAAGACTTGTAATTAGATTACGGAGTTTTTGTTTTCTAGGAACGGTCCATGAACCACATGTTGGTAGCAACTAGGTTGTGAATGGTTGTTTCATATTGTATGAATGCCACAAACGCATTTAAACGATTAATGTGCAAAGTGTAACGTTAATCGCGATAATTCTCCCACAACAAATAATTAAGTTTATAAGGTTTCAAGGTTTTCCTTCCCTCCATCGAGTTTTGAAATTGAAATCCAAACCGGATGTGCTATGCTTAGAGTTATCGGGGTAGTCGTTTGGGGAGGACGGATAAATTACCGGGAGCGCATTGGATGCCTTCGGTTGGAGCAAATTTTATCCCTAGAAACACGATAGGTTGCCGGATAAGATTCAATTGTGAAACCGATTTGCGTCGATGGTATAAACTTAACTTGTTCACGAACCATAGAAACCGTATAGGTTGAGGGGAGTGAACAAGGGAAAAAGAATATCGAATCATCCATTAGATGGGTTGGTGTTGGACACCACTTTATGAAAATTAATAGACTAGAAACACATTCGGTTGCCCTCTATTAAGATTTATAAAGAACTCGATCACCACTATGAAGTAGAGCGACGATACTTAGGATTTCACATGGGAGTGTGTTATTCCGATAAAATAGTGGGAGCCGGTAACAAGAATAGAAAAGACCTTAATTCTATACTCGAACATAATATAACAAGTCACTAATTAATGTTATACTTAATGCGAGACAAATCTCAATATGACAATGAATCCACTCGCAATTCTACTCGAAAAGAACACCTTAATGGGACCTAACTTTGTGGATTGGCTCCGCAATCGATGATTGTCCTCGGTATAGAGCCTTTGGGATATGTCTTGGAGACGCACATTCGGCGCCTCTGTGCGGACCCGAGCCAATCAGAAGAGATTGAAAACCACGAAAAGTGGGTTAAGGATGACGTGAAAGTTCGTGCTTATATGATGGCTTCCATGTCTAATGAGCTTCGAGAGCTCATGAGAAAATGACACGCTAGGCGATTCTATCTCACTTAACCGAGCTTTATGGTGAGCACAGTGAAGCGCTAGATATGAGATATCCAAGCAATTGTTCGGTGCTAGGATGAAGGAAGGTGAGAAGGTTGGGAACACGTCCTCAAAATGATATCCATGATCGAGAGATTGGAGGCTCTTGATTTTAAAATGGATGCTTCTCTTCAAACCGACCTTATCCTACGGTCTCTCCCGATTCCTTCTCACGGTTTGTTATGAACTTCAGCGCAACGAAATTGCATGTAACTTAGTGGGCTAATGAACAAACTAGTGACCGCTCGGTCTCGAGATGAAGACTCCGCGGATGAAGGAGTGCACTTGTGATTTCTTGGACTTCGGAAGTCTAAGAATAAGAAGAAAAAGACCAAGAAGCGGAGTGGACCACAAGCTAAGGACCTTAAGGGAAAGGGCAAGGCCTCGATGGTTCCAAAGAACAAGAAGAAGAAGGATGCTTGTCTCAAGTGCGGTGGTGGGCCCTTTGGGCTAGAGACTGTCCAGATTCTTCATGGCACTTCAGTCTGAACTTTTAGTTTTGGAAACAAATTGTTGCACTCTTGTATTTTCTACTTCTGAATCTTTGGATTACGGTGCTAGTTCTCATATTTGTACCGTGAATCGGGATGCGGAACAAAGTAGGAAGCTTGGAGTGGAGAAGTTATGATCACGGTCGGAAGCGGGCATAGTGTCGAGGCGACCGACATAGGATCACTTCTTTTGGGTTTAGAATCCGGTTTTGTTTTGACTTTAGAAGATGTACTTGTTTTGCCCAAGGGGCACAAAACATTGTATCCATTCGGTCATGGACGAAAAGGCTTTTCATTTTTCATTGGTGATGGTTCTGCAAAATTTATTTTAGAAATAAACTAGTAGATCTTGCTACATTGTTGAATGGATTGTATCATCTAAATCTCACAACAAAGTAGTTGTGAATACTATAACTAGAAAGCGGTAGGGATGAAACCAATCAAGTTTTGAAATGGCATCTTAGACTTGGTCATGTTGGTCGGACCAAGGTTTACAAGATGGAAAAGATGGACTTATGGGTCCATTGGGATCGGATCCATTTCTACTTGTGAATCTTGCCTTAAAGGCAAAATGACTAAGTCCCCTTCACGGGGACATTTCAAAGAGCCGATAAGCGGGATTAATCCATACCGATGTATGTGGTGCTTTGGAAGCGGACGTGATGGATATCAATATTTCATTACGTTTACGAGATGATCATACTAGGTATGGTTATGTATACTTAATGAAACATAAATCCGAGGCCTTTGAGAAATTCCAGAATTCAAGGCCCTAGTCGAGAAACAAGCGGTAATCATATCAAAGCACTTGTCGGACCGAGGTGGCGAGTATATGAGTACGGAGTTTGACGAGTTCCTTAAGGAACGTGGAATAGTTTCACAACTAACACCTCCAGTACTCCTCGGTTAAATGGTGTGTCGAAAGAATGAACCGGACCACATTGAACATGGTCCGTTCCATCTTGGGCTATCTTGACTTGCCGATTTACACAGGGGGTATGCAATCTGACGCCGCGTATATCTTGAGCAGATGTCCTTCCAAATCCGTTCCTAAAACTCCACATGAGATGTGGGAAGGAAGGAAACCAAGTCTTAATCATATTAGGATTTGGGGATGTCCCGCTTATGTCAAGAAGACTAAGGTGGAAAAGTTGGAAGCTAGGTCGGCGAAGGGACGTTTCATTGGATTCCCGTGCAGGACGATGGGATATCTATTCTACATGCCCGAAGATCGAAGGATCATTGTTGCTTTACAAGCACACTTCTGGAAGATGAGTTCATTCGGAAGGCGGAGCGGTAGAAGTATTTCTTTAGAAGAATACAATGAAACTCCTCGAGAGACACTGTCTGCAAGCTGAGGCGAACTTTACGAAACACAAGTACAACCACCTCGTAGGTCTAGTAGGGTCTCTCATTTACGATAGGTATGGGCTTGTGCACTTGGAGGAGCCGGGTCTCCATGAGTTTCCAAGTGATAGCCAAGAGACCGACCCGACGACCTATGACCAAGCGATGGTGGATGTAGACTCAGCGAAATGGCGTGAAGCTATGGAAGGCTGAGATAGACTCGATGCATGTAAATCAGTCCGGACTCTAGTAGACCGCCCCAAGGGCATAGTGCCCATTGGGAATAAGTGGATCTACAAGAGAAAGAAGGCGATGGTGATGGCAAGGTTGACGCCTATAAGGCCGGGCTTGTGGCAAAGGGTTATACCCAAAGGAAGGGATCGATTACCACGATACCTTCTCGCCCGTAGCCATGATCAAGTCTATTCGCATGATGCTTGCTATATTGCCTACCACGATTATGAGATATGGCAAATGGACGTAAAGACGGCTTTCCTTAATGGATTCCTCGAGGAGGAAATCTATATGGAGCAACCTAAAGGCTTTGTGTCCGAAGTCGATATTCGAAAGTGTGCAAGCTTGATTCCATTTATGGTGAAGCAAGCGTCGCGTAGTTGGAACCTTCGTTTTGACGAGGCGGTCAAAGAGTTTGACTTCGTGCAAAATGAAGAGGAACCTTGTGTATACAAGAAGGTTAGTGGGAGCAAGATCGCATTCTTAGTACTATATGTAGATGACATTCTACTAATAGGAAATGATGTGGGAATGCTCGATTACGTGAAAGCTTGGCTTTGAGTAATTTCTCCATGAAAGACTTGGGAGAAGCAACCTATATTCTTGGTATTCGGCTCTAGGGATAGATCGAAGAGAACAATAGGCCTTTCCCAAGCCCTCTATATAGATAAGATCTTAAAGCGATTTAAGATGGATGATTCTAAAGAGGGTTCCTACCGATGCAACATGGAATAAAACTCACCTTGAAGATGTGTCCTCAAAGTGAGGAACAACGCAAGGAAATGAGTAATATACCATATGCTTCGGCCGTGGGTAACCTTATGTATGCTATGTTGTGTACAAGACGACATCGCGCATCTTTGTAAGCGTGGTGAGTAGGTTTCGAGCAAACCCGGGTAGGGAACATTGAATGCTTTGTAAGAACGTTCTCAAGTACTTGAGAAGAGCAGAGATATGGTTCTTATGTATGGCGGTGGAGATTTAGATGTGGTGGGATTCAGCGATTTGGACTTCCAGGGCGAAGGACGACTCGATGTCCACTTACGGCTATATATTTACTCTTAATGGAGGAGCGGTATCTTGGCGTAGTGCCAAGCAAAGCGCATTCTTGATTCCACACGGTGAGTATCAAGCGGCCTCGGAGGCTTCAAGGAAGGGTTACGGATTAAGAAGTTTCAGGAGAACTTCAAATGATACCATGTCTTTATTTGCTGTTCCATTATCTGCGACAACGACGAGTCAGAGCGCGAGCGAGCCGAGGTTTCACAAGACACCAAACATATTGAGAGGAAGTATCATCTCGTAAGAGAATTTGTTCGCAAGGGATACATTGTCTTTGCCTGAGTAGACTCGGCCGACAACGTCGCCGATCCACCTGACAAGCCACTTTCTCGGACTAGCTTGGAGCGTCATATGGAGAACATGGGTATTAGATACCATAGTGTGTGGCATTGAGTGCAAGTGGGAGATTGTTAGGAGTATGCCCTCGAATGCCACTCGGAGGTTGTTGAGTGAGGGCATTGTACTTGTAATTATGTAAACCATTTATATAAGGCAAATGGATGTTTCTTTATTTCTTGGTAGTTCTTGGCATTCCTAACTCGTAAATAAACATATAGAAACTAGTCCGTGTATTTGAGAGCAAAGCGTTCCACTCCTTATTGGATAAGGGAGTCGGCCTTTGGAAAGGTTATAGCTCAAATACTTAATCGTTCATAAGTCGATGAAACTTGGTAGGCGTTAAGTTTATGTGAAGACTTGTATGACGTGTTCTTTGACATGGAGAGTGCACAGCGAACACTAATGGTTAGTGGGAGCACACGTTATAGGTATGCTAATTGGATTAGTATACTCGAACCGACTCACCCTCGATTCGTCACATGGATTTCACTCCGGGACAGTCAATGACGGAATCGAAAGGTTGTGATAGGTATTCGTGAACCTTAGACTTGAGGATTTAGTAGGGATGTGCTTGTGACGTCAAGATTTTCATTAGAGTAGTTCGACCCTGTAAACCGGAAGGCTGGGCTCAACCTCGACGTGCATCTTGACGGGCAAGTAGCAGTCTGCGAATACCAAGATAGAATTCTTTCTCCCGTAGTGAGCGGGTTATATGTCCTATGCGGTTATTGGCAGATGAGATCATAAGTCTTTGGCCAAAGCATTGGAGCTAGTTGTATTAGATACACGACAGCTCGATGATCTCGATTTGCATTAACGCATGCATAGCGTCAAGTACAGATAGGTTTTGACTGACCGTGACCCTATAACTTGATCGGGACATTTGAAAGAAGGGTTTATACGTATACTGGTATTCACTACAGAATGGTTCTTGAATGATCCCAATCATTCGTTCTCGATTAAGTGCAGTGTAGGCCACCAGTGGCTAGATGGTGCTACTACTCTTTGGTTCCTCCCATTCTTTGTCGAGACGGACCTCTTGAGTCGCGCATTAGGATTTTAGACGGAATGAATTAAGCTAATTCTCTCATTATGAATATTAGATATTGGATATCTAATTTGGGACATTGGATATTTAAATCGATTTATCGGATAAATTGATTTACGGCTTAATGAATTAAATATATCACTGGGTGATTAATTTAATTCATGGATATAATTATTTCTTGGAGAAATTAATTATGTTATTATGTATTTGATATGATTAATTAATTGGATTAATTGATCGATATAAATACATCGGAGCGGAATCGGAGTTTATCTGTTTGGACTCACGGAGTCAGAAGCGAACCGAACTCGTCGTATTTCTTCATCATAGCCGCCCCCCTTCCCCACACCTTGACAAGACTTTGATTTTTATATCAATTGGAATCTTGATTAGGTGTTTAATGAATAGATATTTGATATCTTTTTCAAGGTGGGGTTAAACATGAGTTGTTCTCATGTGGAAAGGAATTGAATAAGAAGAGAAGACTTGTCACTCTCTAAAAATGATTGTGCCAACCGTGAGATACATTGAGAGAGAGAGAAAGTGAGACTTTGAGTTCAAACACTTATCTTCATCTTCTTCTTCAACTTGTTCTTGGTGATTCTTGGAGAAAAATCAAGAAATAAATGAGAGTTGTGAGTTATACACTTAGAGTGTGATAATCTCATATTGGAAGCTTCATCACTTAGCTCTAGCCGTATCCTCGGAGGATAGCAAGGTGATCGTCGTTCGGTCGTTTCTCGTGGCGTGGCAAGTAGAGACGCGGTACTTTCGGCGTTGGATCGTTCAAGAGCTTGGGGAATAGCTCAAGAGAAGGTTTCCATTTAATCAACGGACTTCGAGGGTTAGTTTCTTATGACTCTTGCTTTTCGTTTATATATTCGTATATACGTAGCTCGATCGATCCTCGTAGGGATTCGGATCGAATTAATTTTCGTTTTACCGCTTCCGCTGCGGCCTTCGATTTTAGGCGCCGAATCCCAACAGGTATGATCGCACCCATTTGTAACACTGCATTCTATTCTCTGATAGTTCAATGCAGTGAGACTTCGGAGTGGTCTTTGTTGTGATAAATGCATTTTTGAGTCGGGAACGTGGGCCGCAGATGTGAATAACCGCGAGGACTTAGTATGGACAGATCGAAATTCAAGAAAAATTATCAAGGGCTCGAGATAGAAGTAAAAAAGTAGAAAAACAAAAAAATAGAGACCCCGCAGAAGCAAAAAAAGGGTGCAACATGAGGATTTCGCAGGGGGTCACCCATCCTAGTACTACTCTCACCCGAGCATGCTTAGCTTCGAAGTTCTGATGGGATCCGGTGTATTGGTGCTGGTAAGATCGCACCCTTTTGTAAAACCGCATTCTATTCTCTTATAGTTCAATGTGGTGAGACTTCCGAGTGGTCTTTGTCGTGATAGATGCATTTTTGAGTCGAGAACGTGGGCCCCAGATGTGAATAACCACGAGGACTTAGTATGGACAGATTGGAATTCAAGAAAAATTAATAAGGGGTTGAGATAGAAGTAAAAAAGTAGAAAAGCAAAAAAATTGAGACCTCGTAAAAGCAAAACAGGGTGCAACACGAGGACTTCCCAGGGGGATCACCCAAAATCCTAGTACTACTCTCGCCCTACTCTCGCCCAAGCACACTTAACTTCGGAGTTCTGATGGGATCCGGTGCATTAGTGCTGGTATGATCGCACCCATTTATAACACCATATTCTATTCTCTTATAGTTCAACGTGGTGAGACTTCTGAGTGGTCTTTGTCATGATAGACGCATTTTTTAGTCAGGAACGTGGGCCTCAGATGTGAATAACGACGAGTACTTAGTATGGATAGATCGGAATTCAAGAAAAATTATAAAGGGCTCGACATAGAAGTAAAAAAATAGATAAACAAAAAAATAGAGAACTCTTAGAAGCAAAAAAAGGTGCAGCACAAGGACTTCCCATTGGGTCACCCATCCTAGTACTACTCTCGCCCAAACACGCTTAACTTTAGAGTTTTGATGGGATCCGGTGCATTAGTGCTGGTATGATCGCACCCATATGTAACACCGCATTCTATTCTCTTATAGTTCAATGCGGTGAGACCTCCGAGTGGTCTTTGTCGTGATAGATGCATTTTTGAGTCGGGAACATGTGCCTCGGATGTGAATAACCGCGAGGACTTAGTATGGGCAGATCGAATTCAAGAAAAATTATTACGGGCTTGAAATCCGGTGCATTATTGCTGGTATGATCGCACCCATTTGTAACACCGCATTCTATTCTATTATAGTTCAATGCGGTGAGACTTCCGGGTGGTCTTTGTCATGATAGACACATTTTTGAGTCAGGAACGTGGGCCCTGGATGTGATAACCGCGAGGACTTAGTATGGACATATCGGAATTCACGAAAAACTATTAAGGGCTCGAGATAGAAATAAAAAAGTAGAAAAACAAAAAAATAGAGACCTCGTAGAAGCAAAAAGGGGTGCAACACGAGGACTTCCTTGGGGATCACCCATCCTAGTACTACTCTCGCCCAAGCACGCTTGATTTCGGATTTCTGATAGGATCCGGTGCATTAGTGCTGGTATGATCGCACCCATTTATAACACCGCATTCTATTCTATTATAGTTCAACGTGGTGAGACTTCCGGGTAGTCTTTATCGTGATAGACGCATTTTTGAATCGGGAACGTGGGTCCCGGATGTGAATAACTGTGAGGACTTAGTATGGACATATCAAAATTCGAGAAAAAATAATAAGGGCTCGAGATAGAAGTAAAAAAGAAGAAAAACAAAAAATAGAGACCTCGTATAAGCAAAAAGGGGTGCAACACAAGGACTTCCCAGGGGGTCACCCATCCTAGTACTACTCTCGCCAAGCACGCTTAACTTCAGAGTTCTGATGGGATCCTGTGCATTATTGATGGTATGGTCGCACCCATTTGTAACACCGCATTCTATTCTATTATAGTTCAATGAGGTGAGACTTTCGATGGTGTTTGTCATGATAGATGAATTATTGAGTCGGGAACATGGGCCCCGGATGTGAATAACTGTGAGGACCTATTATGGACATATCAGAATTCAAGAAAAATTATTAAGGGCTCCAGATAGAAGTAAAAAAGTAGAATAACAAAAAAATAGAGACCTCGTAGAAGCAAAAAAAGGGTGCAACACAAGGACTTCCCACCCATCCTTGGTCTGACCAACATGACCACTGCGCTTACTGCTTTTTCTTTGTTATTTCACTCAATTTTTTTCAGAAAACAAGTGGCATCTTCCCAGACATCATCTCAATCCCTCAAGAAGAGAGACTCCATCATCGACGGGCGAATCTTCACCAGATCCGTCATGCTTGAACGTTTTCGCATTGAAATTGAGGATGTTGAAGCCATGGAACTCATCATTTCCAGAATCCGGCAATAAGGTCTCTACAGTCTTGGAAACCACCACCCTGAGCTCTATGATGAGCGTATAGTCGAGGAATTCTATCTCGATGCTTCTGGTCGATTCTTCTCTCTAAAAAGAAGAGGATATGTTTTTGATATATCTGCTACCGTCATGAGTCCAGATCTGCGTTGACCGGTAACTTCTACAAAATATTTACAGGATGCCTTCTGACGGCCTGACCATAGAAGAACTTGAGACCTTTGGGTCCCAAGAAATCCTCACTGCCTATTGGGGATTGTTTATTGGCGATGTTTCAGACAAGAACGTCCATGCATCTTGCCACAAAAAAGAGATTTTGCTTACCCTTTGTCTACTTGCACGATTTTTGTTGTCGTGTTGTTGAAAACAGGACCGGCACATTCGAGAGGTGCACCAACTTGCGGTTCAGAATGATGGTCGCCATCATGTCTGGGGAAAAAATCAACTGGTTCTAGATCTTCATGAAGAGGCTACAGGAAGAGGTGTCCAAGCCTGCCACCCAGAAGAAGTCCATCGGCTTCATCCTCAACAATATCCTCACCAAGTGTGATGTGTCGCAGTCTAAAAGAGCCAAGAAGATTGGCCACGACAAGTACATAGGCGAAAGCAAGCCCTCTGCATACAACAGCAACGGACTCATTTTGTCGAGACCCTTTGCGCGATATCTGCCCCTCTATGACGACCCAAGGGATATCCTTCCGTAGTCCGGGAGTGAGGAAAAATCAAAGAAGAAGAGAAAGAGAACATCTCATAGCAAATCTCCTCTTACTGTCGAGAAGCCGAAGAAGAAGCTAAGTAAGGCTTCAAAAGCCAAGGCTGCAGAGATTACAGCGATCTCTGTGGATGCCCCATCATCGGCGCAACCCATGCGGAAGAAGTAATTGCAGCACATGCTGCAGATGCCGAGCCTTTGGCGGCTATGATGGATGATCAATTACTTGCCAAGTTAGAAGGAACTGGCGAATTGGTTGCCCACTTGGAGCGAGAGATGCCTCTCCTGTAAGGGAACCCACACCCGTACAGGATCCCTCTCCCATCAGGGTACCAACCCCTATTCGGGATCCCTCTCCAACATAGGCTCCCACACCTGTCGCGGATTCCATTCCTCCAGTAGACCCACATACTGTTAGGAGCCCCTCCCCCACTGCTGTCATTAATGAGACCCTTCTTCAAGTACATATTGAGCAAGCATTTGAACGGTTTATACAATGGAAGTCCGACAGTGTTGCACCTTATGACGTCCTGTACAACTGGGAGGAGTGGAGAGAGGAAGAACCCTTTGCTCTGGAAGTCTCGAACACTTAAGACATCCAAATCTTGATTCAATGGGACAACAACTTTTGCTTAGAACTGATCTCAAATTACTATCAGGCAAAAGCATAGGCCCGATTGAAGGGGAGATCCAAGTCCGAAGACAGAGTTCCCAACAGCCCCGAATCTGATCTCGACTCAGACAACGATGACGATGTCTTTCAGGGAGGTCAGAGAATGAGTCGTGAGGAAGCTGACGAACAAGAACAATCCAGAAGTCAAGACCAATAGGGTCAGGGGACCTCGGACAGACATCAGTCCCCTCCTCAACAAGAAGACGCTGCGAAGGACAGCGTATAGGAGGAATCAGTCCCTCCCGTACAGCATGAAGCTTCACAACAGAAAGCTCCACAAGAAGAAGAAGCTTGTATTTATCCGAAGATTAATACTGCTGGATGACAGACAACAAACAACAATTGCGGGAGCACTTCCGAGAGAAGATAAATAATACAAGATTTGCCGGGTTTGTTAGGCCCGGGCTTGAATGCTCTCGCGAGATGTTATTAATACGAATATTCGTGGATACAAGTATTAATGAGAGAAATCTAAATACAATGAGTGTAAAAAGACTCTGTTAATCCGGCTCTTGAGCAAAGCTCGGTGTTCTTCGTCCCCGCCGATAATCTGCTGGATGAGATAGTAGGAGAAGTAAGACCGAAAGAAAGGTTGCCAAGAGTTGGAGGTTAGCCAAGTGCTTAATGTTTATACGTATTGCGTATGTATTGCAAGAATGTCCGAGAGTTTAGAGAGTCGAATCTCGGTCCCTTTTACAAGTGCTGCTTGCCTTGTATATATAGAGGTGAGGGCCTGTCCCCTAGTGGGCGATCGCCTTTCGGCATTTAATGTAATGGGGCGATCGTCACAAAGGGCACGTGGGCACTGCCAAAAGTCTATAGATCCGGCGGCTAGGTGGCCCAATGAGGAGCCGGCACGCGTCCGGAAATCATCACGAGAGGTCCCACTTTGTTACTTTCGGCGGACTTTGTCGATAGGTGCGATGGCGCCATCTTTGTAGTCACATGTCTTGTCCGCCAACTCCTTTCGCAGTGCAGGCCTGTTGGTAGGTGAGGTAGGTGACAGGTTTGTCAGCGCCTTTTGTGGATCTGCACGTGGGGTCAGTTTTGAGACTTGGTCTTTGCCGACTGGATGGTCATCGGTGGAGATCGACATGAGGCGATCGTCTCTAGCTGATCATCCGAGGTCACCATCGGCCAGCGGATGGAGGCCGCCAAGGGTCGGTCGCCAAGGGTCGATCGGCGGATGCCGATAGAGGGTCGCCAGATGCCGGTCGCCAGGAGTCGGTCGCCGAGTACCGAGAGACGATCGTATCTGAGGTCGATCGCTCGGCACCGGGACTTGTCACAGGACCTTGATTGCTTGATCTAGCATGTCCGCTGGGTTAAGGCTTAGTCGCCAGGTCGCTGATCGGCAGATCTGCCTTGGCCGCTCGGCAGTAAGTCGGTCGCTCGGCCTCGGAGGCGATCGCCGGTCGGAAGGTGTTAAATCTTGACACAACAATTGCCCCCCAGCTTGCTCCTATGTTGAAGACATGGGGCGAGGTGGTTCTTGCTGGCGACCTTGCTGAGGTGACTTACGATTTCGGACTTGGGCTACCATGGTCGATTGGCTTTAGCTATCTTTCGGTCTTGTACCTGCAAAAACAACATTGGCCGATCCCCCATGGAAACTTGGTGGTTTCGCTTTGTTTGAGGAATCGTGCACAGTCGCGGAGATCGATGGACCGACCCCATGACCGTGTCTTGGTGCACGAAGACAATGAGTGCCTCGTGACTCACTTTATTATGAGGGTCCTCTGTTAGGCTGCGCCTCGCCTTGTATTTAAACGAAAGGCGTGCGGTCTCGGTCTAGAGGAGTCCTCGCGCGGGGCAGCGTCGGATGAATCAACTCCACGCCCGCGGCTTGTTAGCTCTGCTTCCACCTCGGCCAGCCATGGAGATGGCCGACCTCGACGGTGTACGTTGAGACGGGGTTGTGGAATGAGTCCACTGATTAATGTTGGAGAGCCCTCCGACTACGCCGGCCTCGTATTTAAACGAAGGGCGGGCGATCTCGGCGAAAGGGACCTTGCATGGCGAAGCGGCCGGTTCCATGTTGCCGGGGCCATGGCTTTATGATGTGCGGTGGAGCGATCTTATGCCTTAGTCCGTCATGTTATATCTTTGGATTGTAGATGGCGATCGTGTCCTCGGTGCGGATGATGTAAGCGTGATGATCGGCGATCGGGCGGAAGGCGGCGATCGTCGCTCGGTTGCCGATCGCTTATTCGTAGGTCGATATTGGCGATCGGGCGGGAGATCGTCGTCCGGTGCCGATCGCGGCGCTCACGAGGCTAAGAAGAAACCTTTGCACGGCGAGAAAATCTGCGGCTCTTGCCGGAAAGGCTGCGTAGGTCGTAGGTTGGGTTTTGTGAGATGCCCGAACATAGGCGAAAAACCACGAAATCCTCTAGGACCGCGTAGAGGCGGTCTCATCGCTTACGGGCTCGCCATTGAGGATGATTACGTCTACCCGGTCGATGTAGTCCGAGTCGGACTCTTCTTTTCCACTTGATTTGCATCATGCGAAGGGGACCTTGGGCAGACGACCACGGTGGCGAAGTACTCGGTGAAGACGTGCGCCGGCTCGTTAAAGGCAATGGACCGAGGTGGCAATGAAGTGTACCACCGGTGGCGAGGTCGTCCGGCGTCGGAGGAACATTCGGCATCCGGTCGCGTCGATGCCCCACACCGGTCATGTAGATGTTGAACTTCCTCGAGTGCACTTGGGGGTCGATCGTCCCTCGTACACGGGCGTTTGCGGGAGCGATCTTATCTTTGCACGGGGCGAGCTCGATGTCGATCGTGGCGGCTCGCTTGGCGGCGATCGTCTTCTTAGCGCTGCCACAGATTCGAGGCGCCTTCATGTCGTCGAGTTGACGTTGCATCGCAGCCATCGCCGTGGCTTGGTCGCTTGCCGATCGGCTTTGGGAGAGCGAGGCCGAGGCGATCGTGTACCGATCTCGGGCTCATTGCCGCCCGACCTCGGCAATTTGGCGAGGAGCCGAGGCGGCTAGGCGCCTTGCAGGAGTCGGGTAGGCGAGCTCTGGTGACGGACTCAAACTCCGTCGTCTCATAGTGAGGCCGGGCCCCGGTATCGAGTCGGAGTCACGCCCGAGCGATCGAAGACAGAGGTGCCCCGGGCGCGCGCCTCTTCTGCGGACGGGAGCCTCACAGCGTCGCTCGGCTTGATGGCGCCTTGAGCTTCGCTTGGACTTCGGCGGGCGGCCAGAGGCGATAGTAGGAGGCGCGTTGAGAGCACTCCGTCGCTCTGTAGGGCGGCCAGGCCCCTTCGATCTGTTCCTTGGTTTGGAACCGTCGAGCGAGAGCAGGCGCCGTCGAGGGCGGATCGAGCGTCTCGACGCGGCGGCTACCTTCCACCATCGAGTGCGGCTCGGGCCCAGGGCGGAGCAGGGGGTTTGGCCGGTGAGTCGGCGGCTTTCTTCGACGCGGAGGCGGAAGACATGATTTCTGAAGGATTTCTTTGAAGTGCAGTAAGTGTCACCTCAAGTATCTGTCCCGAGAACAGTGAGTGTTCTTCGGAACGGTAAGTATCAAAAATCGAGGGTTGGATCCCCTTCCTCTAGCGCCAATTGTTGTTGCCCAAAATATTTATCCGAAGATTAATACTGCTGGATGACGGACAACAAACAACAATTGCGGGAGCACTTCCGATAGAAGATAAATAATACAAGATTTGTCGGGTTTGTTAGGCCCGGGCTTGAATGCTCTCGCGAGATGTTATTAATACGAATATTCGTGGATACAAGTATTAATGAGAGAAATCTAAATACAATGAGTGTAAAAAGACTCTGTTAATCCGGCTCTTGAGCGAAGCTCGGTGTTCTTCGTCCCGCCGATGTCTCTTTGGATGAGATAGGCCGGGAGAAGTAAGACCGAAAGAAAGCTGTTGCCAAGAGTTGGAGGTTAGCCAAGTGCTTAATGTTTGCTTCTGTATTGCGTATGTATTGCAAGAATGTCCGAGAGTTTAGAGAGTCAGAATCTCGGTCCCTTTTACAAGTGCCTGCTGCCTTGTATATATAGAGGCTGAGGGGCCCTGTCCCCTAGTGGGCGATCGCCTTTCGGCATTTAATGTAATGGGGCGATCGTCTACAAAGGCACGTGGGTTTTGCCAAAAGTCCATAGATCCAGTAGGCTAGGTAGTGGCCCAATGAGGAGCCGGCACGCGTCGGAAATCTTATCACGAGGGTCCCACTTTGTTACTTTCGGCGGACTTTGTCAGTAGGTGCAGTAGGCGCCATGCTGTAGTCACATGTCTTGTCCGCCAACTCCTTTCGCAGGTCTGGGCCCTGTTGGTAGGTGAGGTAGGTGACAGGTTTGTCAGCGCCTTTTGTGGATCTGCACGTGGGGTCAGTTTTGAGACTTGGTCTTTGCCGACTGGATGGTCATCGGTGGAGATCGACATGAGGCGATCGTCTCTAGCTGATCATCCGAGGTCACCATCGGCCAGCGGATGGAGGCCGCCAAGGGTCGGTCGCCAAGGGTCGATCGGCGGATGCCGATAGAGGGTCGCCAGAGATCTTTGGTCGCCAGAGTCGGTCGCCGAGTACAGAGACGATCGTATCCGAGGTCGATCGCTCGGCACCGGGACTTGTCACAGGACCTTGATTGCTTGATCTAGCATGTCCGGGTTAAGGCTTAGTCGCTGTGTCGCTGATCGGCAGATCTGCCTTGGCCGCTCGGCAGTAAGTCGGTCGCTCGGCCTCGGAGGCGATCGCCGGTCGGAAGGTGTTAAATCTTGACACAACAATTGCCCCCCAGCTTGCTCCTATGTTGAAGACATGGGGCGAGGTGGTTCTTGCTGGCGACCTTGCTGAGCTGACTTACGATTTCGGACTTGGGCTACCATGGTCGATTGGCTTTAGCTATCTTTCGGTCTTGTACCTGCAAAAACAACATTGGCCGATCCCCCATGGAAACTTGGTGGTTTCGCTTTGTTTGAGGAATCGTGCACAGTCGCGGAGATCGGAGCTACCACGTCCTCATGTTGCAATGCATCAACTGAATGGAGCAGAGGATGAGAGAATCGCGCACCCCGGCTCTCCACGTACAGAGGCCCGATAGAGAAACTTCAATCCATCGGCCGCCAGACAGTATTCATGCAGGAATGCCGTGAAGGCACTATATGATGTCGGGAAAGATATTGATTGGATGAGAGAAATTGCCATTGATGAGATGACTGGCCTGAAGAGAGAAGTTTCAAAAGTTGAAGAAGCGTTTTTCATAGTGCCTAGTGCATTACGGCTGGCACTCAATCAACTTCAACAGCGCCGGGAGCATATTCTCAAGCAACAGCAGAAAAAGCTCAGAGTATCCGAAGCCAAGACTGTCGTTGCCCTATAGGAAACTGGCTCCAGGCTCACATGGCATGATAAAAATATCGATGATATATCTGTGGTGCTCAGTTCCCTGGTGGAAAATATCTCGAGTATAGAGACCAAGCAGGACAACACAATGAAGCTCCTGGAGAGCATTGATGCTAAGGTCACTTACCTTGATGATTCCAAAAAGGGGGAAGAAGCGAGAGAGGCCGGAAGGCAATGGAGGCTAGAGAGAGAGAAAGAGTTTGACGCTGCTTTAGAAGATAGCATTGCTGCTGCAATAGGCCGCTTGGCCTCACCTGCACAAAGATACAGGGTAACTGGTTCTCGCCTAGAGTTCCATGATCACAACTATCCCTGGAAGAACAATGTCCAACGAGCTTCAAAGATTCGTTTGCACAACCATCGGCTACGGTGATGAAGTGAAGCGGAGGAAGAGCAGGCGATGAGATACTTTGTTATGCTCATCAGGGAGTCCTCCATCTTCAACAAGTGCAAGACACTGGCGGAGGCTGCAGAAGAATTTGCAATGATGCTGGAAAAAGGTCTGCTCCCCATGAAAATTTCAATGAAATCAAGGCACCGGAAAGGTGATCGGCTTACTCATCCCGACGATTGGATACTTGCCTTCAACAAATCTGCTTAAGGAAGAGCAATCTATCTAGATCGAGGCAAGTATTCCCTAGAAAAATGGTGGAGAGGAACTGACAATGATCCTGACAGGAGGCGCTGGAGACACGCTCATTACAGGAGTTAGCATGGATGCCCCTTTACCATTGTACTTAGCAGCATACAAATTCTGTATATCTTTCTTACTATTGCATTGTAATCTTTTGACCCTTATCAATAAAATTCTATCTTTTAATGAAAGATTACAACTCGTAATCTACTTATTTTTTTTACTGTTTGATTACGATAAAATTCATTTACTGTAAAACAACAAGTATAAAACTTGTTAAGTATTAAGCTGTAAGAACTTGTCTACGGACAGTTCATAGGTTGAGTTGTATTCAACTAGATCACACTATAAGATTGTGCCTGCGAGCCAATCATAAGTTTAAGTTGTAATACACATCCCTATGGATATTTAAAAATTCTTAGAACTTGCCTGCGAGCAATTCACATTTTTAGACTAAGTGCTAAAGACCAGATCATTCGAAAGAAGATCAAGAAGTCAGCCTCTCTGGATCAAGATGTTATCTTTAAGAGGTTTTGTCATTATAAAAAAGGGAGAAATTGTTGACATAAACAATCCTCTACCTGGTTTTGATGATTGCCATCATACAGCAAGTCTAGCCATTCTACAGCAAGTTGTCTCAAGAAACCGGCAGGATTCGATTTGACGCTAAGTATGGAAACTATCTAGAATCTCCATAACAGCATCCTTCCATACAGCATTGGAGATAGCCTACAGTGTTGAAATCAACAGCTACAGCATTAAAGTAATATCATGTTGGATGAAACTTACAGGCTGAAAGTGTTAGGCAAATAAACACTTATCCAACAGGACTGGAGACTGTTGTAAAGGAATCTACTTTATTCACTAAAGTCAGAATGCCGTTTGAAACAAGTATTTAAATACCAGCCGACAAGGATCTTCAGACAAGGAGCAAAATTCGGATCTAGCATCTTGAAAGTCAATCGACCAATCAGAATGGATCTTTGCTCACCAACCAGCCAACGGACATATTTATAACGGATCTATTCCAAAGTTATAAATAGTCCATGCAAGAGGACATTGCAAGGCACTTGAAGAACTGACATATATTCATATGAAATATACGAACAAGAAGACGAACGATTGAATATATATTATTCTGTCAATCAAGCTTACAAGAGCAAGAATATTTCCTCGAGCATATATCATATATTTCCGAGGGAAGAAATATACTCAAGTTAACAAGAAAAGCATATCATCAGTCTAAGATCATCGTGTTCAAGCTGCTCTTCAAACCAGTGATTTCACCACCTTTACCTTTGAGTAAACTTAGCCCTGTGTGGACTAAGAAAATATATTCTGACCTGTGTGGGACGAATAGACGAAGCTTAAATCTGTGTGAGAAGAAGCAAGTCAAAGACGCCAACAACCAATCTATGTGAACGGTTGAAAGCTACAGTCTTTGTATCAATCTATGTGAACAATACAAGGATAGGTTTTATTATAGTCACGTAGTTGTGTACGTAGTGATTATAATAGACATTTTACTCCTATGTGGAGGACCAGTGGACGTAGAGGGATTTACCTCGAACCACTTTATATTGCGTGTTACTTACCTTTTGCCTTTAGTGTTTTCATAACTGTTATTATTTACAAGTATACATTACAAAACCCTGTACGCACCAAGCCAATAGGAGAAAGCCTAGTTGTTGTACTTACAGCAACTCACTTAAACAAACTTCCGCTACGCACTCTTATTTGAAAATCATACAGCTTGTTGTACTAACACTTTTCCAAGCTGTATTTTGTATATTTAGTGGACAACAGGTGCAACACGGGTACTTCCCAGGGTGTCGCCCATCCTAGTACTACACTTGCCCAAGCACGCTTAACTTGAGTTCTGATGGGATCTGGTGCATTAGTGTGGTATGATCGCATCCATTTGTAACACCGCATTCTATTCTCTTATAGTTCAATGCGGTGAGACTTCTGAGTGGTCTTTTTCATGATAGACGCATTTTTGAGTCGGGAAAGTGGGTCCCGGATGTGAATAATCGCGACGACTTAGTATGGACATATCGGAATTCAAGAAAAGTTATTAAGGGCTCGAGATAGAAGTAAAAATGTAGAAAAAGAAAAAATTAGAGACCTCGTAGAAGTAAAACAAGGTGCAACACGAGGACTTCCCAGGGGGTCACGCATCCTAGTACTAATCTCGCCCAAGCACGCTTAACTTTGGAGTTCTGATGGGATTCGGTTCATTAGTGCTGGTATGATCGCACCAATTTATAACACTGCATTTTATTCATTTATAATTCAACGCGGTGAGACTTCCGAGTAGTCTTTGTCGTGATAGACGCATTTTTGAGTCGGGAACATGGGTTCCGGATATGAATAACCGCGAGGACTTAGTATGGACATATCGGAATTCGAGAAAAAATGTTAAGGGCTCGAGATAGAAGTAAGAAAGTAGAAAAACAAAAAAAAATAGAGACCTCCTAGAAGGATAAAGTGGTGCAACACGAGGACTTCCCAGGGGATTCCATCCTAATACTACTCTCGCCCAAGCACGCTTAACTTCGGAGTTCTGATGAGATCCAGTGCATTAGTGCTGGTATGATCGCACCCATTTATAACAGCGCATTCTATTCTTTTATAGTTCAACGTGGTGAGACATTCGGGTAGTCTTTGTCGTGATAGACGCATTTTTGAGTCGGGAACATAGGTCCCGGATGTGAATAACCACGAGGACTTAGTATGGACATATCGGAATTCGAGTAAAATTATTAATGGCTCGATATAGAAGTAAAAAAGTAGAAAAACAAAAAAAATAGAGACCTCGTAGAAGCAAAAAATGGTGCAACATGAGGACTTCCCAGGGGGTCACCCATCCTAGTACTACACTCGGCCAAGCGCGCTTAACTTTAGAGTTCTGACGGGATCCGACGTATGTAATACCCAGTTGTAATTCAGTAATTATCATTCAGTATTTATCATTCAGTAATTGATACTCAGTAATTTCATTCATTATTGATCATTTGTCACTCATATTCAGTCATGGTATTCATCATTCACAGTAATTGTATCGTGTATCGATTGTCATTCATAACTAATCTGATTGGAGTTTCGTGCCGTGTTTATCATCATTGCCATTTTCGTTGCGAGCTGTGCGTGAGGAGTAGCGCACGCTACATACTCCTTTTAGCGTACGCTAATTGGGTATAGGTAGCGCACGCTACCACTCAGCTTTAGCGCACGCTAAGGTTACCCTGGCTGCAGTCCAGAAGGTACTGGACTGCAGGTGAGTTATAAGTAGCGCACGCTACGAATGGTAAGTAGCGCGTGCTAGTGGGTTGAAGTAGCGCACGCTAATATGAGGTGTAGCGCGCGCTAAGGACGGATCAGGTTGAGTCCAGTGACTCTTTGGTACGCCTTTGGATTAATTCATAGCGCACGCTATGTGTTGTTGTTAGCATACGCAACCGATATATTAGCGCACGCTAAACAATGGTTGTAACGCACGCTATCGGGGTCAGATCAGAGGTCAGACAGTTTTCTGGACTCCAGTGCTGGGCATCAATATTTCGTTAGCGCACGCTAACTATGAGAAATTACGTACGCTAGTAGTATGGTAGTAGCGCACGCTACAAAAGGTACGTAGCGCGCGCTACCGTGTTCGGACAGTGGGCACTGGAATACCCAAATTTCCCGTTAGCGCACGCTACGCACAAGGGCTAGCGCACGCTAACCTGGACTGGCTATAAATTGGACAGTTTAGTCAGAGTTCGTCATTTATTCATCTCATTTCATTCCTTCGGTAATTTTGGGCGATTTCGAGCGATTTCGGAGAGGATTCTTCGAGGTGTAATCATCAATCATCATCTTCAAGCTCATCTTTCGGATTAATCATCATTTCATCATCTTCATCGTATCGAATCAAAGGTATTAATCTCTTGGATCTAGAATTTCGGATTTTTGGGTTTTTCCTTCCGATTTCTTCGTGTAAGCTTGGATTATCATTGGAATATGTTAGATATGGATTATCTACCTTGGATAAGTATATTCTTACGGATTTAATGGTTATTTTCGGAATTATTTCAAGAACCCTTGGGGTTGACTTCGGTTATTTTGGGGATTTCCGATTGTCGTTATTATAAACTTGAATTGTGGATTTCTATGAGATTATTGATGTCATTGATAATGTTTTGCTGGTTTGAATCAATCATGTTGGAGTTGGTTCGATAATTCGGGTTTTGTTTTAACCAACGGGTATCTCAATGTTTTCGTTAGAGTTCATCTACGAGTTCGGATATTGTTGTATCGACGTTTGGGTCGGTTATGATCGTATTTGATTCGTGTATTGATCGGTTGTTGGTAATTATTGTTGTTCAAGGTTGTTCGAGCGACCGACATTTCATTTAGGACGTTGTTCGTGGAAGGACATTCTTCATCGGTATTGTGTAAGTTAATTCTTACTCGGTTAAAAGGATATTCATTCCTTTTGTCGTTGTTCATTCATAATCATAATTCATTCATAAGGTACTAACCGTTTCAAAACTTGTAATTGTCACTTAATTACTTCATTCACGAGCAGCGGTTCCAATCATTTCATTGGTGTCATTCATTTCACCATCATTTAATCTTGGTGAGTCATTATTCATTATCGTTGTCACTTTTGTCATATTGTGGCATTAGGGTCATCTTGGCGTGCGGTTGGTATGTGTAGGATTTTCATGTCGGGCACATTATAGTCGTGTATTGGTTGGTGGCCTCACATTGTATGCTGCACGAGTTGATGGCTTCGTGAGGCCCGATTAGGTACAAGACCACGCGTGTATTAGATCGATACTCGTTGGTGGCTTGTGCACGGACACATTTCCATCCGGGACGTAGTGTGGCGCCATTCCTTTGAGCCGTCTTGATAGTTGATTCATATAACATGTTTGATTGCGTATGTTTCGGCGGATAATTCATAACTTGAGATATATCATGATTGTGTATTTTCAACCCTTGAGGATTGTTGTTACGTATGGCGGCCCGTTGGGGATACTTTTGAGGCCATGGCAAGGCTAAGGCACGGGAGAGCACGGTGACGGCGAGAGTCAGTGATACTAGTAGGGGCCCGATCTTTTGATCATTTATGTTTCCTTCCTTAATTCCGCTGCAGACATTCCGTTTGAGTATTCATCTCACTCATTGTTGTATATTTTATCTCCATATAAAATATACTTGTATTCAGTATCATCCTGGGTGTGTTGTATAAAACTCCTCATCGGAGTAATTGATGTTGTAATGTGGTTCGGTACTACATTTACCTGTAATTCATTCATTTTCATTCGCTGGTGGGTCCCAGTCGGGAGTCCACGGCCTTTGTAATATCCGCCTAGTTTGGGGTGTTCTGAGTTGGTATCGGAGCGTGGTTTTGAATACTACCCTCCAATTCATGTCTCATTTGAAATCATCGTCATCGGACTAGTATCATTGGACTTTCGCGTCACGTGTGACTGTGCAAATGCCGAGCCAATCAGACCAGGCTGTAAGATTTCTAATGCCATGGTATAAATTCGGCATTAATCATTCATTCATAATTCATCAGTTAACAATCCTCAATCATCATTGTCATTTTGACCGGGACGGTCAGGTTAACTCATTAATCAGTCAATTCATTTCATTGTTCAGTTGTTGATCACGAAGATCGAATCATTAATCTTGTTAACTCATTCAAGATAATCATTTCAATAATTCCATCAGAAAATCATGTCACGTCAATTAATCATTCATGTAATCGCTGTATTTGAGCGCGTATGCTCATTTTCATCATTTCATAATATAATCATAATGTGATACTCATGCGAGATATATAATCATCATATGACTTTCCACTTGATATGGAAAGGGTGGCGAGGAGGCGTGGAGGACGAGGCCGTGTAGCGGGCGAATCCGAGAACTCGTGCGAATACACGTGCAAATGCCACGAATAATGCTAATTCATCAAGCGGCCAGCTGCCACTCATTCACACAGGCGCGATCATTCACTGTCGGGGAGTCGTGCAGGACACGGCTCGATCGAGAGGGTGTCCGGTTGACCCACTCGCATTTATGCGAGGGCATGATGGCCCAAATGACCCAGATGGCTCGGTTGATGGAGACGATGCATAACTCCGTCAATCAAAATCGCGAGCTCCTCGCCGCCACCTCGAGAGGCAAGAGAGGGTGTAAGCAATATCATTAGCGATATCTCTCGCAAATGACCACCTACTTTTGAGGGCTCATCCGGCCGGCGGATATTGTTCATTGGCTTGAGCATTTTGAGAAGTTATTTGCTATGGTGGATTGCCACGAAGGGCATAAAGTTTGATTGTGGCTTACTATCTCGGTAAGAGCGCTCATTCATGGTGGTTATCGTTGAAGCCCACAGACGGAACATGTACTTGGGATCGATTCAAGACTCTCATGATGGAGAGGTACTATCCGGCCCCACTCGGGGAGGCGAGTTGTCGGAATTACTCACTCCCGACCTTTCGGCGGATGATGATGTTCTCGCCATCGCCGAAAAATTTCAGAACTTCTTCCGTTCGCCTCATCTATCATTCACTCGAAGCGGACAAGATCAAGTATTTGACAAGAAGGTGAAACCCCGTATGAGACTTGATTACTTAATCATAACTGTGCCACTGCGGCGAGTTCATTGAGAAAGCTCTTACCTACGAGCTTACTTGCTAAGGAAATTGCTAAGCGGCAACCTTCGTACGCTAGCAAGAAGTCCAAGAACCGTGTCGATCGGCGAGTCAAGCCACTTTCAAGAAACCACGTGCGGGCTCTACTTTTACGGCGACCTCCCAGCGTCTAAACCCGCGGAATCTCGATCGCGGCGGCGATTCGGCCATCACTGTTTCAACCGTGAGGAAGCAGGTCATTTCGGCACCAAATGTCCGGCGATGCATCACGTGCCACAATCTGTGGGATTCTTGGGCATAGGGCCCGTTTTTGCCGTAGGGACTCTAAACCCACTCGGCGTCATCTCAAGCCCAGGTCATTCGGTGCGGGAATCGAGCCACTCGGTCGGCGTCGTTCAAGACGACAGGAGCTAAAGGCGGAGCCAAGAGCTATCAGACGGGAGCGTCCGGTTCGGGGGCCGGCAAGCCCCGAATTTATGAGATGAAGAAGACCGACGATCCGGAGGCCCGGATGATCTCAGGTACACTCGATATTCAATCTCAACCTGTGTGTACCCTTTTTGATACGGGTGCATCTCATTCATTCATTTCCGAGTCATGTTTGAGTAGACTACGTCTGAGTAGTGCTACTAGTTGTGAGCCTTATGTCATTGGTCTACCTGATGGTAGACGAATTGTCGGAAGTCGTGAGATTCAGAATTGTCCGATTCAGCTTCATGGCCGTGTATGGCCAGCGGACCTAATCGTAGTAGATTTGCCGAGGGACGACATCATCTTGGGTATTGATTGGATGGATCGTCATGATGCTATCATTAGTGTCCGAAAGCGTTTGGTCACTATCATTTCAGACGATGGGGTTGAATGTGTGTTTCATGGAGGTAATCCTGGCTGTTCTGGTAAGGTCATTAATTTGATGAAAGCAGTAAGATTACTCAATCAGGGATGTGTCGGTTATTGGTGCTATATGACCAAAACCGAGAAATCATCAGTAATGTTAACGGATATTCCGGTGGTGAGGGAATATCCCGATGTTTTTCCAGACGAGTTACCTGGTTTGCCTCCACAGAGGGATGTGGAATTCACGATTGAGTTGGAGCACAGTCGTCCCGATATCGAAGGCACCGTGCGGATGGCCGTGAAATGCAGGAATTAAAGAACCAACTTGAGGAATTGTTCGAGAAAGGTTATATCCGACCGAGTGCGTCCCCGTGGGGAGCACCAGTGTTGTTTGTCAAGAAGAAGGATGGTTCATTCCGCTTATGTATTGATTATCGGGAGTTGAACAGGGTGACAATCAAGAATAAGTATCCTTTACCCCGTATTGATGACCTCTTAGATCAACTTCAAGGAGCTTCAGTATTTTCCAAGATCGACTTAAGGTCTGGATATCATCAGTTGCGGATCCGAGAGTCGGACATCGCGAGGACGGCGTTTCGAACACGCTATGGTCATTATGAGTTTGTGGTTATGCCGTTCGGATTGACTAATGCACCTGCGGTATTCATGGAGTTAATGAATCGGGTCTTCATCGACTTTTTTGGATCGGTTTGTTGTTGTCTTCATCGATGACATTTTGATTTATTCTCGTGACCGGGAGGAACACGAGTTTCACCTTCATCAAGTGCTCGACGTGTTGAGACGAGAACAACTTTATGGGAAGTTTTCCAAATGTGAGTTCTGGATGTCCGAAGTGACTTTTCTCGGACATGTAATTTCATCAGACGGAGTTCGTGTCGATCCTCAGAAGATGGAGGCTATTCGGGATTGGCTACCTCCGAAGAACGTTAAGGAAATCCGAAGTTTTCTCGGATTAGCGGGTTATTCTCGGCGGTTTGTGGAAGGATTTTCTAGAATCGCTCAACCCTTAACGAACCTTTTGCGGAAGGATAAGAAATACACGTGGTCCGACGCGTGTCAACGGAGTTTTGAGGAACTCGAGAGCCGGTTAATGTCAGCCTGTACTTTCCTTGCCGCGAGGGCGGAAGGATTTGTGGTCTATAGTGATGCGTCGAGACGGGGTCTCGGGTGTGTACTCATGCGAGCAGGAAGGTTATTGCCTATGCTTCACGGCAATTGAGACCTTACGAGGTTAATTATCCGACCCACGACACGGAGCTAGCGGTAGTGGTGTTCGCTTTGAAAATTTGGCGTCATTATCTTTATGGTGTTACATCGGATATTCACCGATCATAAGAGCTTAAAGTATATATTTACTCGAAGGAGTTAAATATGCGTCGAGAGGCAGTGGTTGGAATTAATCAAAGATTATGATATCGAGATCCTCTACCACTGGCAAGGCGACGTTGTCGCCGGCGCCTTGAGTCGTAAGTCCGTTCGGGAGCGGATGCTTGCTCGTTTAATAGTTCGGAAGGAGCTTGGCGAGAATTCCTTAGATCCGAGATCGAGGTCCGGCGAGTTCGGGCGGCTTTGTATGTTAGAGATTTCATCGTCACTCGAGGAGAAATCCGAGAGAATCAGGTTCGGACCCATCATTGTTGCGCATCCGAGAGGATGTGGTTCGAGGAAAGCCCTGGATTTGTGGTCCACGAGGATGGACTTTTGAGGTTTAAGAATCGGTTGTGCGTGCGCGAATGACGAGTTGAAAGACTCGATTTTGAAAGAAGCTCATGCTACCCCTTATTACGTGCATCCGGGGTCTAGCAAGATGTACAAGGACTTGAAACAAAATTCTTGGTGGAGTAATATGAAGCGAAGTCGCGAGAATTTGTTTCGAGATGCTTAACTGTCAACAAGTTAAGATTGAACATCGGCCGGCCGTGGGTATGCTGAAACCCCTTCCTATTCCCGAGTGGAAGTGGGAAGACATTTCTATGGATTTCATCACGAGTTTGCCGACAAGTCATCGTGGCATGAATACGATCTGGGTGATCGTGGACCGCTTAACCAAATCAGCTCATTTCCTTGAGATCAAGGAAACGTGGGGTCCCGAGAGACTTGCTCAACTGTTCATCAAAGAGATAGTCAGACTGCACGGTACTCCTAAAAGTATCGTTTCCGATCGTGACGGACGGTTTGTGTCCCATTTTTGGAAATCAATTCATCGTGCTATGGGAACTCAGCTTAATCTCGGTACCGCTTTTCATCCTCAGTCCGACGGGCAATCAGAGAGGACCATTCAGACATTAGAGGACATGTTGAGGGCATGCGTCCTCGATTGGAAAGACGATTGGGAAGCCCAACTCCCATTGATCGAGTTCACGTATATTAACAGTTGGCATGCTTCGATCAAGATGGCACCTTACGAGGCCTTGTATGGTCGTCGTTGTCGGTCTCCGTTGTGTTGGGACGACTTATCAGAATCATTGGGCACCGAGCCCGACATGCTTATAGCCGCCCGTGAGAAGGTAGCTTTGATCAGGAGTCGTTTGTTGACAGCTCAGTCGGCGAAATCATATGCGGATAGCAGTAAATCGACCTTTAGAGTTCGAAATTTGGTGACCATGTGTTAGTCAAGGTATCCCAGTCGTGGTATCTTCCGTTTTGGGAAGAGGGAAAGTTGAGTCCGAGATTCATTGGACCGTTTGAGATTTTGGATCGAGTAGGCGAGTTAGCTTATCGATTGGCTTTACCTCGGCGTTGAGCCGAATTCATAATGTGTTTCACGTCTCTCGATTGCGGAAGTATGTTGCCGACCGAGTCACATACTTGATTCGAAATCGAGATCGCCGACGATCATTCATATGAAGAACGTCTATACGAGTTTTAGAGCGGCGAATCAAGCGGTTGAGGAATAAGGCGATTCCTTTGGTTAAAATTCAGTGGTCTAGACACGGAGTCGAAAAGGCTACTTACAAACCGAGGATAGTATGCGGGAGAGTTATCCCGAGTTGTTTGACCCTTAGTTTGGGGACGAAACTCTTTTAAGGGGTGTATGTAATACCCGGTTGTAATTGATAATTATCATTCGGTATTTATCATTGATGGTGATACTCATAATTTCATTCATTATTGATCATTTGTCACTCATATTGATCATGGTATTCATCATTGAGTAATTGTATCGTGTATCGATCGTCATTCATCACTAATCGATTGGAGTTTCGTGCGTGTTTATCATCATTGCCATTTTCGTTGCGGTGTGCGTGAGGAGTAGCGCACGCTACATACTCCTTTTAGCGTCTGGCGATTGGGTATAGGTAGCGCACGCTACCACTCGGCTTTAGCGCACGCTAAGGTTACCACAGGCTGCGATCCGGAAGGTCTTGGGCTGCAGTGAGTTATAAGCAGCGCATGCTACGAATGGTAAATGGCAGCGCGCTAGTGGGTTGAAGTAGCGCACGCTAATATGAGGTGTAGCGCGCGCTAAGGGCGGATCGGGTTGAGTCCGGTGACTCTTGGGCCTTTGAATTAATTCATAGCGCACGCTATGTGTTGTTGTTAGCGTCGCAACCGAAATATTAGAGCACTCTAAACAATGTTTGTAACGCGCTATCGGGTCGAATCGAGTCGAGCAGGTTTTACGGACTCCGATCTTTGGGCATCGATATTTCGTTAGCGCACGCTAACTATGAGAAATTACGCTAGTAGTATGGTAGTAGCGCACGCTACAAAAGGTACGTAGCGCGCGCTACCGTGTTCGGACAGTGGGCATTGGAATACCCAAATTTCCCGTTAGCGCACGCTACGCACAAGGGCTAGCGCCGCTAACACAGGTAGCTATAAATTGGGCAGTTTAGTCGAGTTCGTCATTTATTCATCTCATTTCAGTCCTTCGGTAATTTTGGGCGCTTTCGAGAGATTTCGGAGAGGATTCTTCGAGGTGTAATCATCAATCATCATCTTCAAGCTCATCTTTCGGATTAATCATCATTTCATCATCTTCATCGTATCGAATCAAAGGTATTAATCTCTTGGATCTAGAATTTGGATTTTGGGTTTTTCCTTCCGATTTCTTCGTGTAAGCTTGGATTATCATTGGAATATGTTAGATATGGATTATCTACCTTGGATAAGTATATTCTTACGGATTTAATGGTTATTTTCGGAATTATTTCAAGAACCCTTGGGGTTGACTTCGGTTATTTTTGGGATTTCCGATTGTCGTTATTATAAACTTGAATTGTGGATTTCTATGAGATTATTGATGTCATTGATAATGTTTTGCTGGTTTGAATCAATCATGTTGGAGTTGGTTCGATAATTCGGGTTTGGTTTTAACCAACGGGTATCTCAATGTTTTCGTTAGAGTTCATCTACGAGTTCGGATATTGTTGTATCGACGTTTGGGTCGGTTACGATCGTATTTGATTCGTGTATTGATCGGTTGTTGGTAATTATTGTTGTTCAAGGTTGTTCGAGCGACCGACATTTCATTTAGGACGTTGTTCGTGGAAGGACATTCTTCATCGGTATTGTGTAAGTTAATTCTTACTCGGTTAAAAGGATATTCATTCCTTTTGTCGTTGTTCATTCATAATCATAATTCATTCATAAGGTACTAACCGTTTCAAAACTTGTAATTGTCACTTAATTACTTCATTCACGAGGAACGACGGTTCCAATCATTTCATTGAGTTGTCATTCATTTCACCATCATTTAATCTTGGTGAGTCATTATTCATTATCGTTGTCACTTTTGTCATATTGTGGCATTCCGGGTCATACTGGCGTGCCGGTTGGTATATGTAGGATTTTCATGTCAGGCACATTATAGTCGTGTGTTGGTTGGTGGCCTCACATTGGACTGTGCACACGAGTTGATGGCTTCGTGAGACTGATTAGGTACAAGACCACGCGTGTATTAGATCGATACTCGTTGGTGGCTTGTGCACGGACACATTTCCATCCCGGACATAGTGTGGCGCCATTCCTTTGAGCCGTACTGATAGTTGATTCATATAGCATGTTTGATTGCGTATGTTTCGACAGGATAATTCATAACTTCAGATATATCATGATTGTGTATTTTCAACCCTTGAGGATTGTTGTTACGTATGGCGGCCCGTTGGGGATCTGCTTTTTAGTCATGGCAAGGCTAAGGCACGGGGAAACACGGTGACGGAGAAGCGATCAGTGATACTAGTAGGGGCCCTGATCTTTTGATCATTTATGTTTCCTTTCTTAATTCCGCTGCAGACATTCCGTTTGAATATTCATCTCACTCATTGTTGTATATTTTATCTCCATATAAAATATACTTGTATTCAGTATCATCCTGGGTGTGTTGTATAAAACTCCTCATCGGAGTAATTGATGTTGTAATGTGGTTCGGTACTACATTTACCTGTGTAATTCATTCATTTTCATTCGCCTGGTGGGTCCCAGTCGGGGGTCCACGGCACTGTAATATCCGCCTAGTTTGGGGTGTTACAATGTATTAGAGCTAGTATGATCGCACCCATTTGTAATACAGCATTCTATTCTCTTATAGTTCAATGCGATGAGACTTCCGAATGGTCTTTGTCATTATAAACGCATTTTTGAGTCGGGAACGTGGATCCCGGATGTGAATAACCGCGAGGACTTAGTATGAACAGATCGGAATTCAAGAAAAATTATTAAGGGCTCGAGATAGAAGTAAAAAAAGTAGAAAAACAAAAAAATAGAGACCTCGTAAAAGCAAAAAAGAGTGCAACACGAGGACTTCCCAGGGGGTCACCCATCCTAGTACTACTCTCGCCCAAGCACGCTTAGCTTCGGAGTTCTGACGGGATCCGGTGCATTAGTGCTTGTATGATCGCACCCATTTGTTACACCGCATTCTATTCTCTTATAGTTCAATGCGGTGAGACTTCCGAGTGGTCTTTGTCATGATAGATGAAATTTTGAATCCGGAACGTGGGCCCCGAATGTGAATAACCGCGAGGACTTAGTACAGACAGATCGATATTCAAGAAAAAATATTGAGGGCTCGAGATAGATGTAAAAAAGTAGAAAAATTAAATTATAGAGACCTCATTGAAGCAAAAAAGGGTGCAACACGAGGACTTCCCAGGGGGTCACCCATCATAGTATTACTCTCGCCCGAGCGCGCTTAACTTCGAAGTTCTGATGGGATCCGATGCATTAGTGCTGGTATGATCGCACCCATTTGTAACACTGCATTCTATTCTCTTATAGTTCAATGCAGTGAGACTTCGGAGTGGTCTTTGTTGTGATAAATGCATTTTTGAGTCGGGAACGTGGGCCGCAGATGTGAATAACCGCGAGGACTTAGTATGGACAGATCGAAATTCAAGAAAAATTATCAAGGGCTCGAGATAGAAGTAAAAAAGTAGAAAAACAAAAAAATAGAGACCCCGCAGAAGCAAAAAAAGGGTGCAACATGAGGATTTCCCAGGGGGTCACCCATCCTAGTACTACTCTCACCCGAGCATGCTTAGCTTCGAAGTTCTGATGGGATCCGGTGTATTGGTGCTGGTAAGATCGCACCCTTTTGTAAAACCGCATTCTATTCTCTTATAGTTCAATGCGGTGAGACTTCCGAGTGGTCTTTGTCGTGATAGACGCATTTTTGAGTCGAGAACGTGGGCCCCAGATGTGAATAACCGCGAGGACTTAGTATGGACAGATTGGAATTCAAGAAACATTAATAAGGGGTTGAGATAGAAGTAAAAAAGTAGAAAAGCAAAAAAATTGAGACCTCGTAAAAGCAAAACAGGGTGCAACACGAGGACTTCCCGGGGGATCACCCAAAATCCTAGTACTACTCTCGCCCTACTCTCGCCCAAGCACACTTAACTTCTAAGTTCTGATGGGATCTGGTGCATTAGTGCTGGTATGATCGCACCCATTTATAACACCATATTCTATTCTCTTATAGTTCAACGTGGTGAGACTTCTGAGTGGTCTTTGTCATGATAAACGCATTTTTTAGTCGGGAACGTGGGCCTCAGATGTGAATAACGACGAGTACTTAGTATGGATAGATCGGAATTCAAGAAAAATTATAAAGGGCTCGACATAGATGTAAAAAAATAGATAAACAAAAAAATAGAGAACTCTTAGAAGCAAAAAAAGGTGCAGCACAAGGACTTCCCATTGGGTCACCCATCCTAGTACTACTCTCGCCCAAACACGCTTAACTTCAGAGTTTTGATGGGATCCGGTGCATTAGTGCTGGTATGATCGCACCCATATGTAACACCGCATTCTATTCTCTTATAGTTCAATGCGGTGAGACCTCCGAGTGGTCTTTGTCGTGATAGATGCATTTTTGAGTCGGGAACATGTGCCTCGGATGTGAATAACCGCGAGGACTTAGTATGGGCAGATCGAATTCAAGAAAAATTATTACGGGTTCGAAATCCGGTGCATTAGTGCTGGTATGATCGCACCCATTTGTAACACCGCATTCTATTCTATTATAGTTCAATGCGGTGAGACTTCCGGGTGGTCTTTGTCATGATAGACACATTTTTGAGTCCGGAACGTGGGCCCTGGATGTGATAACCGCGAGGACATAGTATGGACATATCAGAATTCACGAAAAACTATTAAGGGCTCGAGATAGAAATAAAAAAGTAGAAAAACAAAAAAATAGAGACCTCGTAGAAGCAAAAAGGGGTGCAACACGAGGACTTCCTTGGGGGTCACCCATCCTAGTACTACTCTCGCCCAAGCACGCTTGATTTCGGAGTTTTGATAGGATCCGGTGCATTAGTGCTGGTATGATCGCACCCATTTATAACACCGCATTCTATTCTATTATAGTTCAACGTGGTGAGACTTCCGGGTAGTCTTTATCGTGATAGACGCATTTTTGAATCGGGAACGTGGGTCCCGGATGTGAATAACTGTGAGGACTTAGTATGGACATATCAAAATTCGAGAAAAAATAATAAGGGCTCGAGATAGAAGTAAAAAAGAAGAAAAACAAAAATAGAGACCTCGTATAAGCAAAAAGGGGTGCAACACAAGGACTTCCCAGGGGGTCACCCGTCCTAGTACTACTCTCGCCAAGCACGCTTAACTTCAGAGTTCTGATAGGATCCTGTGCATTATTGCTGGTATGGTCACACCCATTTGTAACACCGCATTCTATTCTATTATAGTTCAATGAGGTGAGACTTTCGATGGTGTTTGTCGTGATAGATGAATTATTGAGTCGGGAACATGGGCACCGGATGTGAATATCTGTGAGGACCTATTATGGAAATATCAGAATTCAAGAAAAATTATTAAGGGCTCGAGATAGAATTAAAAAAGTAGAATAACAAAAAAATAGAGACCTCGTAGAAGCAAAAAAAGGGTGCAACACAAGGACTTCCCACCCATCCTTGGTCTGACCAACATGACCACTGCGCTTACTGCTTTTTCTTTGTTATTTCACTCAATTTTTTTTAGAAAACAATTGGCATCTTCCTAGACATCATCTCAATCCCTCAAGAAGAGAGACTCCATCATCGACGGGCGAATCTTCACCAGATCCGTCGTGCTTGAACGTTTTCGCATTTAAATTGAGGATGTTGAAGCCATGGAACTCATCATTTCCAGAATCCGGCAATAAGGTCTCTACAGTCTTGGAAACCACCACCCTGAGCTCTATGATGAGCGTATAGTCGAGGAATTCTATCTCGATGCTTCTGGTCGATTCTTCTCTCTAAAAAGAAGAGGATATGTTTTTGATATATCTGCTACCGTCCGCGGAGTCCAGATCTGCGTTGACCGGTAACTTCTACAAAATATTTACAGGATGCCTTCTGACGGCCTGACCATAGAAGAACTTGAGACCTTTGGGTCCCAAGAAATCCTCACTGCCTATTGGGGATTGTTTATTGGCGATGTTTCAGACAAGAACGTCCATGCATCTTGCCACAAAAAAGAGATTTTGCTTACCCTTTGTCTACTTGCACGATTTTTGTTGTCGTGTTGTTGAAAACAGGACCGGCACATTCGAGAGGTGCACCAACTTGCGGTTCAGAATGATGGTCGCCATCATGTCTGGGGAAAAAATCAACTGGTTCTAGATCTTCATGAAGAGGCTACAGGAAGAGGTGTCCAAGCCTGCCACCCAGAAGAAGTCCATCGGCTTCATCCTCAACAATATCCTCACCAAGTGTGATGTGTCGCAGTCTAAAAGAGCCAAGAAGATTGGCCACGACAAGTACATAGGCGAAAGCAAGCCCTCTGCATACAACAGCGACGGACTCATTTTGTCGAGACCCTTTGCGCGATATCTACCCCTCTATGACGACCCAAGGGATATCCTTCTGCAGTCCTGGAGTGAGGAAAAATCAAAGAAGAAGAGAAAGAGAACATCTCATAGCAAATCTCCTCTTACTGTCGAGAAGCCGAAGAAGAAGCTAAGGAAGGCTTCAAAAGCCAAGGCTGCAGAGATTACAGCGATCTCTGTGGATGCCCCATCATCGGTGCAACCCGCTGTACAACACCCACAGGGCGCAACCCATGCGGAAGAAGTAATTGCTGCACATGCTGCAGATGCCGAGCCTTTGGCGGCTATGATGGATGATCAATTACTTGCCAAGTTAGAAGGAACTGGCGAATCGGTTGCCCATTTGGAGTGAGAGATGCCTCTCCTGTAAGGGAACCCACACCCGTACAGGATCCCTCTCCCATCAGGGTACCAACCCCTATTCGGGATCCCTCTCCAACATAGGCTCCCACACTTGTCACGGATTCCATTCCTCCAGTAGACCCACATACTGTTAGGAGCCCCTCCCCCACTGCTGTCATTAATGAGACCCTTCTTCAAGTACAGATTGAGCAAGCATTTGAATGGTTTATACAATGGAAGTCCTACAGTGTTGCACCTTATGACGTCCTGTACAACTGGGAGGAGTGGAGAGAGGAAGAACCCTTTGCTCTGGAAGTCTCGAACACTTAAGACATCCAAATCTTGATTCAATGGGACAACAACTTTTGCTTAGAACTGATCTCAAATTAATATCAGGGAAAAGCATAGGCCCGATTTAAGGGGAGATCCAAGTCCGAAGACAGAGTTCCCAACAGCCCCGAATCTGATCTCGACTCAGACAACGATGACGACGTCTTTCAGGGAGGTCAGAGAATGATTCGTGAGGAAGCTGACGAACAAGAACAATCCAGAAGTCAAGACCAATAGGGTCAAGGGACCTCGGACAGACATCAGTCCCCTCCTCAACAAGAAGACGCAGCGAAGGACAGCGTATAGGAGGAATCAGTCCCTCCCGTACAGCATGAAGCTTCACAACAGAAAGCTCCACAAGAAGAAGAAGCTTGCACCATCCCTCAAGAGGAATCAGTCCCTCTCACGGAGCAGAGCATAATCCGAGAGTCGGTAGGAGGAATTAGTCCCTCCCGTATGCATGACTACAGACACCCAGCGAGAATCGATCCACGACCCCAAGGCCGACAATGCTGCCCAACCAACAGCCAAGCCCGCGCCTGATGCCCCTGCATCACCTATCTCTATCAGCTCCAAATCCGATGACGGATTCCTACCCGACGAAATACCACGTCCTCATGTGGCAATGCGTCAACTGAATGGAGCAGAGGATGAGAGAATCGTGCACCCCGGCTCTCCACGTACAGAGGCCCGAATAGAGAAACTTCAAGCCATCGGCCGCCAGACAGTATTCATGTGGGATGCCGTGAAGGCACTATATGATGTCGGGAAAGAGATTGATTGGATGAGACAAATTGCCATTGATGAGATGACTGGCCTGAAGAGAGAAGTTTCAAAAGTTGAAGAAGCGTTTTTCATAGTACCTAGTGCATTATGGCTGGCACTCAATCAACTTCAACAGCGCCGGGAGCATATTCTCAAGCAAGAGCAGAAAAAGCTCAGAGTATCCAAAGCCAAGACTGTCGTCGCCCTATAGGAAACTGGCTCCAGGCTCACATGGCATGATAAAAATATCGATGATATATCTGTGGTGCTCAGTTCCCTGGTGGAAAATATCTCGAGTATAGAGACCAAGCAGGACAACACAATGAAGCTCCTGGAGAGCATTGATGCTAAGGTCACTTACCTTGATGATGCCAAAAAGGGGGAAGAAGCGAGAGAGGCCGGAAGGCAATGGAGGCTAGAGAGAGAGAAAGAGTTTGACGCTGCTTTAGAAGACAGCATTGCTGATGCAATAGGCCGCTTGGCCTCACCTGCACAAAGATACAGGGTAACTGGTTCTCTCCTAGAGTTCCACAATCACAACTATCCCTGGAAGAACAATGTCCAACGAGCTTCAGAGATTCGTTTGCCTACCAACCATCAGCCTACAGCTGATGAAGTGAAGAACTGGAGGAAGAACGAACTGATGAGATACTTTGTTAAGCTCATCAGGGAGTCCTCCATCTTCAACAAGTGCAAGACACTGGCGGAGGCTGCAGAAGAATTTGCAATGATGCTGGAAAAAGGTCTGCTCCCCATGCAAATTTCAATGAAATCAAGGCACCGGAAAGGTGATCGGCTTACTCATCCCGATGATTGGATACTTGCCTTCGAAAAATCTGCTGAAGGAAGAGCAATCTATCTAGATCGAGGCAAGGATTCCCTGGAAAAATGGTGGAGAGGAACCGACAATGATCCTGACAGGAGGCGCTGGAGACACGCTCATTGCAGGAGTTAGCATGGATGCCCCTTTACCATTGTACTTAGCAGCATACAAACTCTGTATATCTTTCTTACTATTGCATTGTAATCTTTTGACCCTTATCAATAAAATTCTATCTTTGAATGAAAGATTACAACTCGTAATCTACTTATTTTTTTTTACTGTTTGATTACGATAAAATTCATTTACTGTAAAACAACAAGTATAAAACTTGTTAAGTATTAAGCTGTAAGAACTTGTCTACGGACAGTTCATAGGTTGAGTTGTATTCAACTAGATCACACTATAAGATTGTGCCTGCGAGCCAATCATAAGTTTAAGTTGTAATACACATCCCTATAGATATTTACAAATTCTTAGAACTTGCCTGCGAGCAATTCACATTTTTAGACTAAGTGCTAAAGACCAGATCATTCGACAAAAGATCAAGAAGTCAGCCTCTCTGGATCAAGATGTTATCTTTAAGAGGTTTTGGCATTATAAAAAAGGGAGAAATTGTTGACATAAACAATCCTCTACCTGGTTTTGATGATTGCCATCATACAGCAAGTCTAGCCATTCTACAGCAAGTTGTCTCAAGAAACCGGAAGGATTCGATATGACGCTAAGTATGGAAACTATCTAGAATCTCCATAGCAGCATCCTTCCATACAGCATTGGAGATAGCCTACAGTGTTGAAATCAACAGCTACAGCATTAAAGTAATATCATGTTGGATGCAACTTACAGGCTGAAAGTGTTAGGCAAATAAACACTTATCCAACAGGACTGGAGACTGTTGTAAAGGAATCTACTTTATTCACTAAAGTCAGAATGCCGTTTGAAACAAGTATTTAAATACCAACCGACAAGGATCTTCAGACAAGGAGCAAAATTCGGATCTAGCATCTTGAAAGTCAATCGACCAATCAGAATGGATCTTTGCTCACCAACCAGCCAACAGACATATTTATAACGGATCTATTCCAAAGTTATAAATAGTCCGTGCAAGAGGACATTGCAAGGCACTTGAAGAACTGACATATATTCATATGAAATATACGAACAAGAAGACGAATGATTGAATATATATTATTCTGTCAATCAAACTTACAAGAGCAAGCATATTTCCTCGAGCATATATCATATATCCGAGGGAAGAAATATACTCAAGTCAACAAGAAAATCATATCATCAGTCTAAGATCATCGTGTTCAAGCTGCTCTTCAAACCAGTGATTTCACCACCTTTACCTTTGAGTAAACTTAGCCCTGTGTGGACTAAGAAAATATATTCTGACATGTGTGGGAAGAATAGACGAAGCTTAAATCTGTGTGAGAAGAAGCAAGTCAAAGACGCCAACAACCAATCTATGTGAACGGTTGAAAGCTACAGTCTTTGTATCAATCTATGTGAACAATACAAGGATAGGTTTTATTATAGTCACGTAGTTGTGTACGTAGTGATTATAATAGACATTTTACTCCTATGTGGAGGACCAGTGGACGTAGAGGGATTTACCTCGAACCACTTTATATTGCGTGTTACTTACCTTTTGCCTTTAGTGTTTTCATAACTGTTATTATTTACAAGTATACATTACAAAACCCTGTACGCACCAAGCCAATAGGAGAAAGCCTAGTTGTTGTACTTACAGCAACTCACTTAAACAAACTTCCTCTACGCACTTTTATTTGAAAATCATACAGCTTGTTGTACTAACACTTTTCCAAGCTGTATTTTGTATATTTAGTGGACAACAGGTGCAACACGGGTACTTCCCAGGGTGTCGCCCATCCTAGTACTACACTTGCCCAAGCACGCTTAACTTGAGTTCTGATGGGATCTGGTGCATTAGTGTGGTATGATCGCACCCATTTGTAACACCGCATTCTATTCTCTTATAGTTCAATGCGGTGAGACTTCTGAGTGGTCTTTGTCGTGATAGACGCATTTTTGAGTCGGGAAAGTGGGTCCCGGATGTGAATAATCGCGACGACTTAGTATGGACATATCGGAATTCAAGAAAAGTTATTAAGGGCTCGAGATAGAAGTAAAAATGTAGAAAAAGAAAAAATTAGAGACCTCGTAGAAGTAAAACAAGGTGCAACACGAGGACTTCCTGGAAGTCACGCATCCTAGTACTAATCTCGCCCAAGCACGCTTAAATTTGGAGTTCTGATGGGATTCGGTTCATTAGTGCTGGTATGATCGCACCAATTTATAACACTGCATTCTATTCATTTATAGTTCAACGCGGTGAGACTTCCGAGTAGTCTTTGTCGTGATAGACGCATTTTTGAGTCGGGAACATGGGTTCCGGATATGAATAACCGCGAGGACTTAGTATGGACATATTGGAATTCGAGAAAAAATGTTAAGGGCTCGAGATAGAAGTAAGAAAGTAGAAAAACAAAAAAATAGAGACCTCCTAGAAGCAAAAAGTGGTGCAACACGAGGACTTCCCAGGGGATTCCATCCTAATACTACTCTCGCCCAAGCACGCATAACTTCGGAGTTCTGATGAGATCCAGTGCATTAGTGCTGGTATGATCGCACCCATTTATAACAACGCATTCTATTCTTTTATAGTTCAACGTGGTGAGGCATTCGGGTAGTCTTTGTCGTGATAGACGCATTTTTGAGTCGGGAACGTAGGTCCCGGATGTGAATAACCACGAGGACTTAGTATGGACATATCGGAATTCGAGTAAAATTATTAATGGCTCGATATAGAAGTAAAAAAGTAGAAAAACAAAAAAAAATAGAGACCTAGTAAAAGCAAAAAATGGTGCAACATGAGGACTTCCCAGGGGGTCACCCATCCTAGTACTACACTCGGCCAAGCGCGCTTAACTTTAGAGTTCTGACGGGATCCGATGTATTAGTGCTGGTATGATCGCACCCATTTGTAACACCGCATTCTATTCTCTTATAGTTCAATGCGGTGAGACTTCCGAGTGGTCTTTATCATGATAAACGCATTTTTGAGTCGGGAACGTGGACCCCGGATGTGAATAACCGCGAGGACTTAGTATGGACAGATCGGAATTCAAGAAAAATTATTAAGGGCTCGAGATAGAAGTAAAAAAAGTAGAAAAACAAAAAAATAGAGACCTCGTAAAAGCAAAAAAGAGTGCAACACGAGGACTTCCCAGGGGGTCACCCATCCTAGTACTACTCTCGCCCAAGCACGCTTAGCTTCGGAGTTCTGACGGGATCCGGTGCATTAGTGCTTGTATGATCGCACCCATTTGTTACACCGCATTCTATTCTCTTATAGTTCAATGCGGTGAGACTTCCGTGTGGTCTTTGTCATGATAGATGAAATTTTGAATCGGGAGCGTGGGCCCGAATGTGAATAACCGCGAGGACTTAGTACGCACGGTCGATATTCAAGAAAAAATATTAAGGGCTCGAGATAGATGTAAAAAAGTAGAAAAAAAAAATAGAGACCTCATTTAAGCAAAAAAGGGTGCAACACGAGGACTTCCCAGGGGGTCACCCATCATAGTATTACTCTCGCCCAAGCGCGCTTAACTTCGAAGTTCTGATGGGATCCGATGCATTAGTGGTGGTATGATCGCACCCATTTGTAACACTGCATTCTATTCTCTTATAGTTCAATGCAGTGAGACTTTGGAGTGGTCTTTGTTGTGATAAATGCATTTTTGAGTCGGGAACGTGGGCCGCAGATGTGAATAACCGCGAGGACTTATGGACAGATCGAAATTCAAGAAAAATTATCAAGGGCTCGAGATAGAAGTAAAAAAGTAGAAAAACAAAAAAATAGAGACCCCGCAGAAGCAAAAAAAGGGTGCAACATGAGGATTTCCCAGGGGGTCACCCATCCTAGTACTACTCTCACCCGAGCATGCTTAGCTTCGAAGTTCTAATGGGATCCGGTGTATTGGTGCTGGTAAGATCGCACCCTTTTGTAAAACCGCATTCTATTCTCTTATAGTTCAATGCGGTGAGACTTCCGAGTGGTCTTTGTCTTGATAGACGCATTTGTGAGTCGAGAACGTGGGCCCCAGATGTGAATAACCGCGAGGACTTAGTATGGACAGATTGGAATTCAAGAAAAATTAATATGGGGTTGAGATAGAAGTAAAAAAGTAGAAAAGCAAAAAAATTGAGACCTCGTAAAAGCAAAACAGGGTGCAACACGAGGACTTCCCAGGGGGATCACCCAAAATCCTAGTACTACTCTCGCCCTACTCTCGCCCAAGCACATTTAACTTCGGAGTTCTGATGGGATCCGGTGCATTAGTGCTGGTATGATCGCACCCATTTATAACACCATATTCTATTCTCTTATAGTTCAACGTGGTGAGACTTCTGAGTGGTCTTTGTCATGATAGACGCATTTTTTAGTCGGGAACGTGGGCCTCAGATGTGAATAACGACGAGTACTTAGTATGGATAAACGGAATTCAAGAAAAATTATAAAGGGCTCGACATAGAAGTAAAAAAATAAATAAACAAAAAAATAGAGAACTCTTAGAAGCAAAAAAAGGTGCAGCACAAGGACTTCCCATTGGGTCACCCATCCTAGTACTACTCTCGCCCAAACACGCTTAACTTCACAGTTTTGATGGGATCCGGTGCATTAGTGCTGGTATGATCGCACCCATATGTAACACCGCATTCTATTCTCTTATAGTTCAATGCGGTGAGACCTCCGAGTGGTCTTTGTCGTGATAGATGCATTTTTGAGTCGGGAACATGTGCCTCGGATGTGAATAACCGCGAGGACTTAGTATGGGCATATCGAATTCAAGAAAAATTATTACGGGCTCGAAATCCGGTGCATTAATGCTGGTATGATCGCACCCATTTGTAACACCGCATTCTATTCTATTATAGTTCAATGCGGTGAGACTTCCGGGTGGTCTTTGTCATGATAGACACATTTTTGAGTCAAGAACGTGGGCCCTGGATGTGATAACCGCGAGGACTTAGTATGGACATATCGGAATTCACGAAAAACTATTAAGGGCTCGAGATAGAAATAAAAAAGTAGAAAAACAAAAAAATAGAGACCACGTAGAAGCAAAAAGGGGTGCAACACGAGGACTTCCTTGGGGCTCACCCATCCTAGTACTACTCTCGCCCAAGCACGCTTGATTTCGGAGTTTTGATAGGATCTGGTGCATTAGTGCTGGTATGATCGCACCCATTTATAACACCGCATTCTATTCTATTATAGTTCAACGTGGTGAGACTTCCGGGTAGTCTTTATTGTGATAGACGCATTTTTGAATCGGGAACGTGGGTCCCGGATGTGAATAACTGTGAGGACTTAGTATGGACATATCAAAATTCGAGAAAAAATAATAAGGGCTCGAGATAGAAGTAAAAAAGAAGAAAAACAAAAAATAGAGACCTCGTATAAGCAAAAAGGGGTGCAACACAAGGACTTCCCACGGGGTCACCCGTCCTAGTACTACTCTCGCCAAGCACGCTTAACTTCAGAGTTCTGATGGGATCCTGTGCATTATTGCTGGTATGGTCGCACCCATTTGTAACACCGCATTCTATTCTATTATAGTTCAATGAGGTGAGACTTTCGATGGTGTTTGTCGTGATAGATGAAATATTGAGTCGGGGACATGGGCACCGGATGTGAATATCTGTGAGGACCAATTATGGAAATATCAGAATTCAAGAAAAATTATTAAGGGATCGAGATAGAATTAAAAAAGTAGAATAACAAAAAAATAGAGACCTCGTAGAAGCAAAAAAAGGGTGCAACACAAGGACTTCCCACCCATCCTTGGTCTGACCAACATGACCACTGCGCTTACTGCTTTTTCTTTGTTATTTCACTCAATTTTTTTCAGAAAACAATTGGCATCTTCCTAGACATCATCTCAATCCCTCAAGAAGAGAGACTCCATCATCGACGGGCGAATCTTCACCAGATCCGTCGTGCTTGAACGTTTTCGCATTTAAATTGAGGATGTTGAAGCCATGGAACTCATCATTTCCAGAATCCGGCAATAAGGTCTCTACAGTCTTGGAAACCACCACCCTGAGCTCTATGATGAGCGTATAGTCGAGGAATTCTATCTCGATGCTTCTGGTCGATTCTTCTCTCTAAAAAGAAGAGGATATGTTTTTGATATATCTGCTACCGTCCGCGGAGTCCAGATCTGCGTTGACCGGTAACTTCTACAAAATATTTACAGGATGCCTTCTGACGGCCTGACCATAGAAGAACTTGAGACCTTTGGGTCCCAAGAAATCCTCACTGCCTATTGGGGATTGTTTATTGGCGATGTTTTGGACAAGAACGTCCATGCATCTTGCCACAAAAAGAGATTTTGCTTACCCTTTGTCTACTTGCACGATTTTTGTTGTCGTGTTGTTGAAAACAGGACCGGCACATTCGAGAGGTGCACCAACTTGCGGTTCAGAATGATGGTCGCCATCATGTCTGGGGAAAAAATCAACTGGTTCTAGATCTTCATGAAGAGGCTACAGGAAGAGGTGTCCAAGCTTGCCACCCAGAAGAAGTCCTTCGGCTTCATCCTCAACAATATCCTCACCAAGTGTGATGTGTCGCAGTCTAAAAGAGCCAAGAAGATTGGCCACGACAAGTACATAGGCAAAAGCAAGCCCTCTGCATACAACAGCGACGGACTCATTTTGTCGAGACCCTTTGCGCGATATCTGCCCCTCTATGACGACCCAAGGGATATCCTTCTGCAGTCCTGGAGTGAGGAAAAATCAAAGAAGAAGATAAAGAGAACATCTCATAGCAAATATCCTCTTTCTGAAGAGAATCAGAAGAAGAAGATAAGGAATGCTTCAAAAGACAAGGCTGCATAGATTAAAGCTATATCTGTGGATGCCCCATCATCGGTGCAACCCGCTGTACAACACCCACAGGGCGCAACCCATGCGGAAGAAGTAATTGCTACACATGCTGCAGATGCCGAGCCTTTGGCGGCTATGATGGATGATCAATTACTTGCCAAGTTAGAAGGAACTGGCGAATCGGTTGCCCATTTGGAGTGAGAGATGCCTCTCCTGTAAGGGAACCCACACCCGTACAGGATCCCTCTCCCATCAGGGTACCAACCCCTATTCGGGATCCCTCTCCAACATAGGCTCCCACACCTGTCGCGGATTCCATTCCTCCAGTAGACCCACATACTGTTAGGAGCCCCTCCCCCACTGCTGTCATTAATGAGACCCTTCTTCAAGTACAGATTGAGCAAGCATTTGAATGGTTTATACAATGGAAGTCCTACAGTGTTGCACCTTATGACGTCCTGTACAACTGGGAGGAGTGGAGAGAGGAAGAACCCTTTGCTCTGGAAGTCTCGAACACTTAAGACATCCAAATCTTGATTCAATGGGACAACAACTTTTGCTTAGAACTGATCTCAAATTACTATCAGGCAAAAGCATAGGCCCGATTGAAGGGGAGATCCAAGTCCGAAGACAGAGTTCCCAACAGCCCCGAATCTGATCTCGACTCAGACAATGATGACGACGTCTTTCAGGGAGGTCAGAGAATGATTCGTGAGGAAGCTGACGAACAAGAACAATCCAGAAGTCAAGACCAATAGGGTCAGGGGACCTCGGACAGACATCAGTCCCCTCCTCAACAAGAAGACGCAGCGAAGGACAGCGTATAGGAGGAATCAGTCCCTCCCGTACAGCATGAAGCTTCACAACAGAAAGCTCCACAAGAAGAAGAAGCTTGCACCATCCCTCAAGAGGAATCAGTCCCTCTGCCGGAGCAGGCATAATCTGAGAGTGAGTAGGAGGAATTAGTCCCTCCTATATGCATGACTACAGACACCCAACAGGAATCAGTCCCTGACCCCAAGACTGACAATGCTGCCCAACCAACAGCCAAGCCCGCGCCTGATGCCCCTGCATCACCTATCTCTATCAGCTCCAAATCCGATGACGGATTCCTACCCGACGAAATACCACGTCCTCATGTGGCAATGCGTCAACTGAATGGAGCAGAGGATGAGAGAATCGTGCACCCCGGCTCTCCACGTACAGAGGCCCGAATAGAGAAACTTCAAGCCATCGGCCGCCAGACAGTATTCATGTAGGATGCCGTGAAGGCACTATATGATGTCGGGAAAGAGATTGATTGGATGAGACAAATTGCCATTGATGAGATGACTGGCCTGAAGAGAGAAGTTTCAAAAGTTGAAGAAGCGTTTTTCATAGTGCCTAGTGCATTATGGCTGGCACTCAATCAACTTCAACAGCGCCGGGAGCATATTCTCAAGCAAGAGCAGAAAAAGCTCAGAGTATCCAAAGCCAAGACTGTCGTCGCCCTATAGGAAACTGGCTCCAGGCTCACATGGCATGATAAAAATATCGATGATATATCTGTGGTGCTCAGTTCCCTGGTGGAAAATATCTCGAGTATAGAGACCAAGCAGGACAACACAATGAAGCTCCTGGAGAGCATTGATGCTAAGGTCACTTACCTTGATGATGCCAAAAAGGGGGAAGAAGCGAGAGAGGCCGGAAGGCAATGGAGGCTAGAGAGAGAGAAAGAGTTTGACGCTGCTTTAGAAGACAGCATTGCTGATGCAATAGGCCGCTTGGCCTCACCTGCACAAAGATACAGGGTAACTGGTTCTCGCCTAGAGTTCCACAATCACAACTATCCCTGGAAGAACAATGTCCAACGAGCTTCAGAGATTCGTTTGCCTACCAACCATCAGCCTACAGCTGATGAAGTGAAGAACTGGAGGAAGAACGAACTGATGAGATACTTTGTTAAGCTCATCAGGGAGTCCTCCATCTTCAACAAGTGCAAGACACTGGCGGAGGCTGCAGAAGAATTTGCAATGATGCTGGAAAAAGGTCTGCTCCCCATGCAAATTTCAATGAAATCAAGGCACCGGAAAGGTGATCGGCTTACTCATCCCGACGATTGGATACTTTCCTTCGAAAAATCTGCTGAAGGAAGAGCAATCTATCTAGATCGAGGCAAGGATTCCCTGGAAAAATGGTGGAGAGGAACCGACAATGATCCTGACAGGAGGCGCTGGAGACACGCTCATTGCAGGAGTTAGCATGGATGCCCCTTTACCATTGTACTTAGCAGCATACAAACTCTGTATATCTTTCTTACTATTGCATTGTAATCTTTTGACCCTTATCAATAAAATTCTATCTTTGAATGAAAGATTACAACTCGTAATCTACTTATTTTTTTTTACTGTTTGATTACGATAAAATTCATTTACTGTAAAACAACAAGTATAAAACTTGTTAAGTATTAAGCTGTAAGAACTTGTCTACGGACAGTTCATAGGTTGAGTTGTATTCAACTAGATCACACTATAAGATTGTGCCTGCGAGCCAATCATAAGTTTAAGTTGTAATACACATCCCTATAGATATTTACAAATTCTTAGAACTTGCCTGCGAGCAATTCACATTTTTAGACTAAGTGCTAAAGACCAGATCATTCGACAAAAGATCAAAAAGTCAGCCTCTCTGGATCAAGATGTTATCTTTAAGAGGTTTTGGCATTATAAAAAAGGGAGAAATTGTTGACATAAACAATCCTCTACCTGGTTTTGATGATTGCCATCATACAGCAAGTCTAGCCATTCAACAGCAAGTTGTCTCAAGAAACCGGAAGGATTCGATATGACGCTAAGTATGGAATCTATCTAGAATCTCCATAGCAGCATCCTTCCATACAGCATTGGAGATAGCCTACAGTGTTGAAATCAACAGCTACAGCATTAAAGTAATATCATGTTGGATGCAACTTACAGGCTGAAAGTGTTAGGCAAATAAACACTTATCCAACAGGACTGGAGACTGTTGTAAAGGAATCTACTTTATTCACTAAAGTCAGAATGCCGTTTGAAACAAGTATTTAAATACCAACCGACAAGGATCTTCAGACAAGGAGCAAAATTCGGATCTAGCATCTTGAAAGTCAATCGACCAATCAGAATGGATCTTTGCTCACCAACCAGCCAACACACATATTTATAACGGATCTATTCCAAAGTTATAAATAGTCCGTGCAAGAGGACATTGCAAGGCACTTGAAGAACTGACATATATTCATATGAAATATACGAACAAGAAGACGAATGATTGAATATATATTATTCTGTCAATCAAACTTACAAGAGCAAGCATATTTCCTCGAGCATATATCATATATCCGAGGGAAGAAATATACTCAAGTCAACAAGAAAATCATATCATCAGTCTAAGATCATCGTGTTCAAGCTGCTCTTCAAACCAGTGATTTCACCACCTTTACCTTTGAGTAAACTTAGCCCTGTGTGGACTAAGAAAATATATTCTGACATGTGTGGGAAGAATAGACGAAGCTTAAATCTGTGTGAGAAGAAGCAAGTCAAAGACGCCAACAACCAATCTATGTGAACGGTTGAAAGCTACAGTCTTTGTATCAATCTATGTGAACAATACAAGGATAGGTTTTATTATAGTCACGTAGTTGTGTACGTAGTGATTATAATAGACATTTTACTCCTATGTGGAGGACCAGTGGACGTAGAGGGATTTACCTCGAACCACTTTATATTGCGTGTTACTTACCTTTTGCCTTTAGTGTTTTCATAACTGTTATTATTTACAAGTATACATTACAAAACCCTGTACGCACCAAGCCAATAGGAGAAAGCCTAGTTGTTGTACTTACAGCAACTCACTTAAACAAACTTCCTCTACGCACTTTTATTTGAAAATCATACAGCTTGTTGTACTAACACTTTTCCAAGCTGTATTTTGTATATTTAGTGGACAACAGGTGCAACACGGGTACTTCCTGTGGTGTCGCCCATCCTAGTACTACACTTGCCCAAGCACGCTTAACTTGAGTTCTGATGGGATCTGGTGCATTAGTGTGGTATGATCGCACCCATTTGTAACACCGCATTCTATTCTCTTATAGTTCAATGCGGTGAGACTTCTGAGTGGTCTTTGTCGTGATAGACGCATTTTTGAGTCGGGAAAGTGGGTCCCGGATGTGAATAATCGCGACGACTTAGTATGGACATATCGGAATTCAAGAAAAGTTATTAAGGGCTCGAGATAGAAGTAAAAATGTAGAAAAAGAAAAAATTAGAGACCTCGTAGAAGTAAAACAAGGTGCAACACGAGGACTTCCCAGGGGGTCACGCATCCTAGTACTAATCTCGCCCAAGCACGCTTAAATTTGGAGTTCTGATGGGATTCGGTTCATTAGTGTTGGTATGATCGCACCAATTTATAACACTGCATTCTATTCATTTATAGTTCAACGCGGTGAGACTTCCGAGTAGTCTTTGTCGTGATAGACGCATTTTTGAGTCGGGAACATGGGTTCCGGATATGAATAACCGCGAGGACTTAGTATGGACATATTGGAATTCGAGAAAAAATGTTAAGGGCTCGAGATATAAGTAAGAAAGTAGAAAAACAAAAAAATAGAGACCTCCTAGAAGCAAAAAGTGGTGCAACACGAGGACTTCCCAGGGGATTCCATCCTAATACTACTCTCGCCCAAGCACGCTTAACTTCGGAGTTCTGATGAGATCCAGTGCATTAGTGCTGGTATGATCGCACCCATTTATAACAACGTATTCTATTCTTTTATAGTTCAACGTGGTGAGACATTCGGGTAGTCTTTGTCGTGATAGACGCATTTTTGAGTCGGGAACGTAGGTCCCGGATGTGAATAACCACGAGGACTTAGTATGGACATATCGGAATTCGAGTAAAATTATTAATGGCTCGATATAGAAGTAAAAAAGTAGAAAAACAAAAAAAAATAGAGACCTAGTAAAAGCAAAAAATGGTGCAACATGAGGACTTCCTAGGGAGTCACCCATCCTAGTACTACACTCGGCCAAGCGCGCTTAACTTTAGAGTTCTGACGGGATCCGATGTATTAGTGCTGGTATGATCGCACCCATTTGTAACACCACATTCTATTCTCTTATAGTTTAATGCAGTGAGACTTCCGAGTGGTCTTTGTCATGATAAACGCATTTTTGAGTCGGGAACGTGGACCCCGGATGTGAATAACCGCGAGGACTTAGTATGGACAGATCGGAATTCAAGAAAAATTATTAAGGGCTCGAGATAGAAGTAAAAAAAGTAGAAAAACAAAAAAATAGAGACCTCGTAAAAGCAAAAAAGAGTGCAACACAAGGACTTCCCAGGGGGTCACCCATCCTAGTACTACTCTCGCCCAAGCACGCTTAGCTTCGGAGTTCTGACGGGATCCGGTGCATTAGTGCTTGTATGATCGCACCCATTTGTTACACCGCATTCTATTCTCTTATAGTTCAATGCGGTGAGACTTCCGAGTGGTCTTTGTCATGATAGATGAAATTTTGAATCGGGAACGTGGGCCCCGAATGTGAATAACCGCGAGGACTTAGTACAGACAGATCGATATTCAAGAAAAAATATTAAGGGCTCGAGATAGATGTAAAAAAGTAGAAAAAAAAAATAGAGACCTCATTTAAGCAAAAAAGGGTGCAACACGAGGACTTCCCAGGGGGTCACCCATCATAGTATTACTCTCGCCCAAGCGCGCTTAACTTCGAAGTTCTGATGGGATCCGATGCATTAGTGGTGGTATGATCGCACCCATTTGTAACACTGCATTCTATTCTCTTATAGTTCAATGCAGTGAGACTTCGGAGTGGTCTTTGTTGTGATAAATGCATTTTTGAGTCGGGAACGTGGGCCGCAGATGTGAATAACCGCGAGGACTTATGGACAGATCGAAATTCAAGAAAAATTATCAAGGGCTCGAGATAGAAGTAAAAAAGTAGAAAAACAAAAAAATAGAGACCCCGCAGAAGCAAAAAAAGGGTGCAACATGAGGATTTCCCAGGGGGTCACCCATCCTAGTACTACTCTCACCCGAGCATGCTTAGCTTCGAAGTTCTAATGGGATCCGGTGTATTGGTGCTGGTAAGATCGCACCCTTTTGTAAAACCGCATTCTATTCTCTTATAGTTCAATGCGGTGAGACTTCCGAGTGGTCTTTGTCGTGATAGACGCATTTTTGAGTCGAGAACGTGGGCCCCAGATGTGAATAACCGCGAGGACTTAGTATGGACAGATTGGAATTCAAGAAAAATTAATATGGGGTTGAGATAGAAGTAAAAAAGTAGAAAAGCAAAAAAATTGAGACCTCGTAAAAGCAAAATAGGGTGCAACACGAGGACTTCCCAGGGGGATCACCCAAAATCCTAGTACTACTCTCGCCCTACTCTCGCCCAAGCACATTTAACTTCGGAGTTCTGATGGGATCCGGTGCATTAGTGCTGGTATGATCGCACCCATTTATAACACCATATTCTATTCTCTTATAGTTCAACGTGGTGAGACTTCTGAGTGGTCTTTGTCATGATAGACGCATTTTTTAGTCGGGAACGTGGGCCTCAGATGTGAATAACGACGAGTACTTAGTATGGATAAACGGAATTCAAGAAAAATTATAAAGGGCTCGACATAGAAGTAAAAAAATAAATAAACAAAAAAATAGAGAACTCTTAGAAGCAAAAAAAGGTGCAGCACAAGGACTTCCCATTGGGTCACCCATCCTAGTACTACTCTCGCCCAAATACGCTTAACTTCACAGTTTTGATGGGATCCGGTGCATTAGTGCTGGTATGATCGCACCCATATGTAACACCGCATTCTATTCTCTTATAGTTCAATGCGGTGAGACCTCCGAGTGGTCTTTGTCGTGATAGATGCATTTTTGAGTCGGGAACATGTGCCTCGGATGTGAATAACCGCGAGGACTTAGTATGGGCATATCAAATTCAAGAAAAATTATTACGGGCTCGAAATCCGGTGCATTAGTGCTGGTATGATCGCACCCATTTGTAACACCGCATTCTATTCTATTATAGTTCAATGCGGTGAGACTTCCGGGTGGTCTTTGTCATGATAGACACATTTTTGAGTCAAGAACGTGGGCCCTGGATGTGATAACCGCGAGGACTTAGTATAGACATATCAGAATTCACGAAAAACTATTAAGGGCTCGAGATAGAAATAAAAAAGTAGAAAAACAAAAAAATAGAGACCACGTAGAAGCAAAAAGGGGTGCAACACGAGGACTTCCTTGGGGCTCACCCATCCTAGTACTACTCTCGCCCAAGCACGCCTGATTTCGGAGTTCTGATAGGATCCGGTGCATTAGTGCTGGTATGATCGCACCCATTTATAACACCGCATTCTATTCTATTATAGTTCAACGTGGTGAGACTTCCGGGTTGTCTTTATCGTGATAGACGCATTTTTGAATCGGGAACGTGGGTCCCGGATGTGAATAACTGTGAGGACTTAGTATGGACATATCAAAATTCGAGAAAAAATAATAAGGGCTCGAGATAGAAGTAAAAAAGAAGAAAAACAAAAAATAGAGACCTCGTATAAGCAAAAATGGGTGCAACACAAGGACTTCCCAGGGGGTCACCCATCCTAGTACTACTCTCGCCAAGCACGCTTAACTTCAGAGTTTTGATGGGATCCTGTGCATTATTGCTGGTATGGTCGCACCCATTTGTAACACCGCATTCTATTCTATTATAGTTCAATGAGGTGAGACTTCCGATGGTGTTTGTCGTGATAGATGAATTATTGAGTCGGGAACATGGGCCCCGGATGTGAATAACTGTGAGGACCTATTATGGACACATCAGAATTCAAGAAAAATTATTAAGGGCTCGAGATAGAAGTAAAAAAGTAGAATAACAAAAAAATAGAGACCTCGTAGAAGCAAAAAAAAAGGGTGCAACAGAAGGACTTCCCACCCATCCTAGTACTACTCTCGCCCAAGCACGCTGAACTTCGCAATTCTGATGGGATTCTGTGCATTAGTGCTGGTATGATCACACCCATTTATAACACCGCATTCTATTCTCTTATAGTTCAATGCTGTGAGACTCCAAGTGGTTGATGAGTCGATTCTTGATCGACTCATTCTGTTCTATCTAGTCGTGTTTTTGTTTGCTTTTTAGTATTTTTGTTCTCTTTTATGCGTGGTATGTTGTGTTTTTAATTTATAGGTAACCAAGCTAAGATTGTGGTGAAATATGCGCTTTCATAGCTAATATTGGAGTTTATAACGATCAAAAGCTAAAACGGGGCCTAAAACGACGAAAGATTTAAGCAGTATCGGTCAAATCTCCTAAATCCCATAATCTCCACTCCGAATTGAGATGTATTCTCCCTTGATATAAATTCCTCATGAAATTAGCTTCGAAAGGGTATATCATATGCTAAAATCCGAGGTGTATTGTTACAAGAACGAAGGATCAAGCCGAAGAAGACCAAAAGTCATACTTGGCTGCACCAGGCAACTCGACTCGACTGCAACGGGCGCTCGGCTGCAACAGGTAACTCGGCCGTGCCATGGGACACGGCCGGGTCTCATTCCAGCGCGAACTGCAATTTTCAGAAGGGTACGACACGGCCGTGTCATAAGGACACGGCCGAGTCACTATTTAGCCGGTTTTGTGTTTCCCGCATAGTGCAGCACGGCCGTGTCATGGGACACGGCCGAGCCTCTTGACAGACTACCTTTTCGTTATTCAGCGTAGTGCGACACGGCCGTGTCCCAGGACACGGGCCGTGTCACTTTTTGGTTCATGTCACTTTTCTTGATATTTTTGCACACCTTTAAGCCTTTGTCTTGATTTTTTGGCTATAAAACAAAGTGTAGTGACCCCTTGAGAGGTGTGCTTATCTTGTGGAAAAGATATTTTGTGTAAAAACACAAGATTAGGGAGGAAAAACACCAAAAGAGTGGAAAGAGAGAGATTTTCATCATCTTCCTTGTATTTTCTTGGAGTGAAAAATACTTTTGTGAGATATAATAATTCCTTGTATAATTTTGTTGTGAGTTCTTGTAAGAAGATCATCAAACCTTCATCGGGAATTCGATTTCGGCATTTACAAGGGAAGTTTTTACCATGTTTTGTTCTTCAATTTCCATTATTGTTGTTGAATTAATCATGTGTGGCTAAACACTTCATATGGGTTTTTAGATATAGCCACACACATGTTTTTTTTGATTGTTAGTTCCTTTTGATTTTCCGGGTAAAAGTTTGGGATTGTGCCTCTTGTTCGTTCTTCGTTTAAGAACTTTTGAATTAGATCATCAAACCTTTTTCATTATTTTTATTATTATTCGAATCGAGGGTTTTTATCGGTGTTCGCCATCAAACGACCCGAAAGAAACGATTGTGAATGTTCTCGAGCTTTTTCGCGTGATCTTTTAACGATTTACCTCATCAAAAGTAGTCGGTTAATTGATTGTTAGTCAGGGATTCATCCCAATCAAAAGAGTATCTATTAATTTTCGTTGAGAACAATCGTGATTTTTAGGATTACCGCCATCAAACGGATTTCTTTTAATCGTGAGCAATCGATAATTCCAAACCTTTTTTATTTAAGTATCGGAACTAATAATTGATTACGTGTGTGTCGGTGAATCTAAATTCCCATATCAATCTCATTATTGTTATCTCTCATTTATCCAACGATCAAATTGGTGTTGTTACCACTTAATTTATTTAAATTTTACGCACTAGTAATTTTAATCCAATCGAACCAATGATGTATTTTAATTCATTTTACTTTTGTTCATTCGACTATTTGCCGAACATTTTCAAATTTTAAACCGTTTCCAATTCCTCGAGAGATCGACCTCGGAGTTACTTACCGCTTCCTACAAAAGCGATTCGAACACTTGCGAGAATTTAATTTGAATCCATCAAGTTTTTGGCGCCGTTGCCGTGGAATTGGCGTTTAATTTTTGATCTTGTTTTAATAATAGTTGAATTGTTTTTCTTGATCATTTCTCCGTTTTCATTATTTTCAATAAAAGTTTAAAATTTGCTCTTACTTCCTTTGTTTATGCTTGGTAGGAGATCGTTGGGCAACCCGATTCTTCCGCCCATAGACGAAGTTTAAATGATTAGAGCACCAAAAATAATGGCCACAACATCAATGGCAAACGACGAGGTGAATCCGGACCTTGAAGAGAGACTTTTGATCCAAGAAGAAAACACTCGTCAACCGAGGGTTGAGAATGTTGCACAAAATATAGAAGAGGAAGAAATTCGTCAACCAAGGTTTCCGAGATATGATAATGTTCGGCGCAATCAAGGGATACCCGAAGCTCAACAAGGGAGATACTTCTATCCGAGACAACCACCCGTCGGAATGCAATATGAAGTGAATTATTATCCCGGACCTCAATATGGGATGGAAGCAAACTATAACATGCCGCAACAACCTCCGGTCGAACATCTTATAAGGGACTATGCAAAGCCCATAGTGAACACCGCCATTTCATGCATCCAATTAGCACCGGCCGCAAGGAACTACCACATAAGCGGATTTCACATCGAACAATTGCCCTCATTTCACGGATTAGCATGAGAGGATCCGTTATCATTCATCCAAGACTTCTATGTGGCGATTGATAACTTCCCATTGAACGGATTGAGCGCGGATCAACTACGGATGAAGTGCTTCCCTTATACACTCAAGGATGGGGCGAAACAATGGTTGATGACTTTGGCGCCCGGCTCACTAAGAACATGGGATGAAGTTTACGATAAATTCATTACCAAGTACTTCTCCCATTCAAAGACGACGCAATTGAGAACTCAAATCTCAACTTTCGGACAACAAGACGGAGAGGCATTTCACGAAGCATGGGACCGATTCAAAATGCTACTCATTCAATGCCCACACCATCACTATCCGCTTCAACTACTCAATCAATTCTTCTATGACGGATTGACTAAATATTGCCAAGGAGCGGTAGATAATGCAGCCGGTGGTTCGTTTTTTGATTTGACGGAGAGACAAGCGTATGACGTGTATGAAAAATTGGGAGCAAATTCTCAACAAAAAAGTGTACGTGTTCGTAGGGGAGCTGTGCACCAAGTGAGCGAGAAGTACGAGATGCAATCTAAAATTGATGAGTTGACAAATGAACTAAGACAACTCAAGACTCAAAATAAATCTTCTAGCACACGAGTTTGCGAGATTTGCGGAGCACCCGGACATGATGCCAATTCATGCCCTCATACATTTCTGGGAGAACAAACCGAACAAGTTAATTGGGCTATGTGACAAAGCATGGGAAGGCCCGAATGGGAAGAGAGGATAAATAATTATGGCGGAAACGCAAGAAATGTACCTCTCCCAAATACTTATCATCCTGGGCTAAGAAACCATCCGAATTTCTCATGGAGAAACAACAACCCGGTGCCATACGACACAAGCGCCCAAGCTCAATATAACGGAGGAAACCGAGCCCAACAACCAACGCGAAGTGAACCACCTCCACAACAAAGGAACTCTCTTGAGGAGAGTATAGCGGCATTCATTAAGGAGAGTAAGGAAAACCGAGAGGAGAACAATAAAAGGTTCGAATCTTTAGAAGCTTCGATGAAGAAAATGGAGATCCAAATTGGGCAACTTGCTACCGAGGCACGTAGACAAGAAAGGGGTAAACTTCCGAGTCAACCCGAGCAAGCTCAAGCCATTACCACTCTCCGAAGTGGTAAAGTGATTAATAAAGAAGTTAATTCCGAAGTAAAAGAAAGAGGGGATTAGAAAGAAGGTGAGTTGGGAAATCAGGAGGAGAAAATAGACGAAGCAACTTCAACTTCCAAGCTTCACAAATCCGCTCAACCATATAAGCCACCAATTCCTTTTCCGAGCCGACTTAGAAAAGCAAAGCAAGATGAGCAATTTTCCGAAATCTACGACATGCTTTCAAAGGTTCATGTCAACTTACCTCTTTTGGATGTTGTGAAGAACATTCCCGCTTATACAAAATTTTTCAAAGAGTTGACCTCGAACAAAAGAAGATACAATGGGAACGAGAAAGTGGTGCTCTACGAGGTAGAAACAAGGGGTCAAAAGAAAGGCGATCCCGGAAGTTTTATGATGGACATTACTATGGGAGACAAGAGAGTTGCTCGTGGGATGTTAGATTTGGGGGCAAGTGTGAATCTCATGCCATACTCGACCTATTTGAGGCTTGGACTCGGGGGAATCAAACCGACAAGAATGACTCTTCAAATGCGGATAGGTCGGTAAAATACCCCAAGGGAGTCATTGAAGACCTATTGGTGCAAGTGGACAAATTGGTGATTCCGGCCGATTTTGTTATCTTGGAGATGAGAGATTTCGGGACAAGCGAAAATGAAGGGACAATACTTCTAGGACGGCCGTTCATGCGTACAACAAAAACAATCGTCGATGTTGATGAAGGAAAGGTCACCATGAACGTCTTGGGCGAAACCGTGGAAATCAACGTGTTCGGTTCATCTCCTATCCCTTCTCATATTTATGCTTCCCATGATGTGAATTTTGTTGATTGCATTGATTCTTTGGTTGATGGTACATATTTTCATGATGATGTAGGGGACACGTTGCATGATGCTCTAACCGTTGAGCATGATATGGGGCTTAATAATCTAGAAATTGAAGAATATGTTGCATTGTTAGATAATTCCGAAATAATAGATGAAGTTGACGGTTTTAAGATACCATTGGAATTAAAATTTGAGGAGCCCGTTGAAATCACCCCACCCCAACTTGAATTGAAAGAACTTCCAGCACATCTTAAATATGTTTTCTTAGGCAAAAGTGACACTTACCCTGTAATTGTCTCTTCCGAATTAACTCCCATGCAAGAAAACAAATTAGTAGAAGTTCTAACTAAGTTAAAGGAAGCGATTGGGTGGAGTATTTCCGATATCAAGGGAATAAGTCCGGTTAGGTGCATGCATAAGATAATTCTTGAAGAAAATGTTAAACCGGTTAGGCAACCTCAAAGGCGTTTGAATCCGAACATGCAGGAAGTTGTGAAAAAAGAAGTTTTGAAATTGCTAGATGTCGGAGTCATCTACCCGATATCCGACAGTAAGTGGGTGAGCCCTGTGCATGTAGTGCCTAAGAAATATGGAATAACGGTGGTTCGTAATGATAAAAATGAATTGGTGCCCACTAGAACGGTAACCGGTTGGAGGATGTGCATTGACTACCAGAAATTAAATGCCGTAACAAAAAAGGATCATTTTCCTCTACCTTTCATTGATCAAATATTGGAACGTTTAACTGGGCATGATTATTACTGTTTTCTAGATGGTCTTTCAGGTTTCTATCAAATTCCCATTGCTCCGGAAGATCAAGAGAAGACCACTTTCACTTGCCCTTTTGGCACTTTTGCCTTTAGGAGGATGTCGTTTGGTCTTTGCAATTCTCCCGCTACTTTTCAAAGGTGCATGCTATTCATATTCTCCGACTTGTTAGAAAAATCCATCGAGGTATTCATGGACGACTTTTCTGTGTTTGGAACCACTTTCGATGATTGTTTAAATAATTTGACTATTGTGCTAGAACGATATATTGAGTGTAATCTTACACTTAGTTGGGAAAAGAGTCATTTAATGGTTAAACAAGGTCATGTTCTAGGTCATATGGTTTTCAATAAAGGAATGGAGGTTGATAAGGCTAAAGTCGATTTAATTGTTAAATTACCTCCACCTTCTTGTGTCAAAGAGGTTCGAAGCTTTTTAGGGCATGCCGGGTTTTATAGGCATTTTATTAAAGATTTTTCGAAAATTGCCCGCCCTTTGAGTAACCTTTTGTGCAAAGATGCTAAATTTGATTTTATCGAGGAATGTTTAGTCGGTTTCAACGCTTTGAAAGAAAAGTTAACTTCCACACCTATTGTTGTCGCTCCCGATTGGTCTCTCCCGTTTGAAATTATGTGTGATGCGTCTGACTTTGCTATAGGTGCCGTTTTGGGGCAAAGAGTGAATAAATTTTTCCACGTGATTTACTATGCGAGCAAAACGCTCGATGAAGCTCAGGCTAATTACACCACCACCGAAAAAGAATTTTTAGCCGTTGTGTTTTCTTTAGACAAATTTCGATCCTACTTGGTTGGCTCAAAAGTGATTGTGCATACGGATCACGCCGCATTGAAATATTTATTAAAAAAATCCGATGCAAAACCAAGATTGATTCGGTGGGTTCTTCTGCTGCAAGAATTTGATTTGGAATTCAAAGATAAAAAGGGGTCGGAAAACGTAGTGGCCGACCATCTATCTAGGCTAACCGAGGGTGATAATTTTAAGCTTGATAATCATTTGCCAATTGTTGAAACTTTCCTCGATGAGCAATTATTCGATGTAACAAGGACACCTTGGTATGCTGATATTGTCAATTACATTGTTAGTGGTGTTTTGCAGCCCGACTTAACCTATCAAGGGAAGAAGAGGATTGTTTCCATGTGCAGGCATTACTTTTGGGACGAGCCCTACTTATTCAGGCTGGGGCCTGATCAGATATTCCGATGTTGTGTCCCGGAGGAAGAGCACGAGAGCATATTGTTATTTTGCCATGAGTTGCACTGTGGGGGACATTTTAGCGCAAAGAAAACGGCTCACAAGGTCCTTCAATCGGGATTCTACTGGCCAACATTGTTTAAGGATGCCTATTTCCATTGTAAGAGTTGCAATCGTTGTCAACGAACAGGGAATATAAGCAAAAGGAATGAGATGCCGTTGACAAACAACCTTGTTGTGGAACTTTTCGATGTTTGGGGAGTGGATTTTATGGGTCCTTTTCCAATTTCCCATGGTTTTGAGTATATTCTAGTTGCTGTAGACTACGTCTCTAAATGGGTGGAAGCAATTCCAACCCGAACTAACGATGCTAACGTGGTTTGCAATTTTTTTAGGGATGTGATTTTTTGCAGGTTCGGGACGCCTAGGGCCGTAATCAGCAACAGAGGCACGCATTTTTGCAATAAACAACTTGCAGGATTGCTCAAGAAGTACAATGTGATCCATAAGGTTGCAACGGCGTACCATCCACAAACTTCCGGGCAAGTAGAAGTAAGCAATCGGCAAATAAAGGCAGTGCTCGAAAAGACGGTGAAACCGACAAGAAAAGACTGGGCATTAAAGTTGAATGACTCTTTATGGGCATACCGCACGGCCTACAAAACTCCAATCGGAATGAGACCGTATCGCCTAGTATTTGGGAAAGCATGTCATCTACCCGTTGAGCTAAAACACAAGGCGTATTGGGCAATCAAAGCGCTCAATTTAGATCAAGAAAAGGCGGGCGAGGAACGACTTTTGCATTTAAACGAGCTTGATGAGATGCGATATGAGGCGTACGAAAATGCTAAACTCTACAAAGAACGGACGAAACGGTATCATGATAAGCGTATCGTTCGTAAATCTCTCAAACCCGGTATGGATGTTTTGCTACATAACTCCCGTCTCAAACTCATGCCCGGAAAATTGGTATCGCGATGGGGCGGACCATTCAAAGTCGTTAAAGTATGGCCGCACGGAGCTGTAGAACTTCTTGATCCTCGAAAGAACGAGCACTTTAAGGTAAATGGGCATAGAGTGAAGCCGTATTTCGGACGAATCGAAGAAATCAATGCGTTTGAGTGCATAGAGGTGCACGATGTTAAAGCTTGAGCAAAACGGGAAGAAGTCGAGCTAATAACTATAAAAAAGCGCTACTTGGGAGGCAACCCAACGTTTTAGTTAGATTTTTTGTCTTCTGCTTTTCACATTTATTTTCCTTATTTGTTTTTATTCGATTCAAAACTGACCGGTTCAACTGTGGGTATTAAAATTGTAGGAAACGAGTGCGTTTTCAGAAACTAAAAATCTAGGCAGGTAAGACACGGCCGAGTTCACGGCCGCGTCTCAAAACAGGGGGTTTTGTGCTTATTATGGATAGCAGGACACGTCCGAGTGTCAGGGCACGGACGAGTCTAAGAGCAGTGAGAAATTGATTTTTCAGGACAGTAGGACACGCCCGTGTCACAGGACACGGCCGGGCCTCAATACAGCGAATTTTGAATTTTCAGGATAGTATGACTCGACTGTGTCATAGGACACGGCCGAGTCGGCCGACCGAAAGATTTATGTTATTACGAACAGCACGACACGACCGTGCTATATGCAACACGGCCGTGTCAGTCGGTCATGTATAAAAAGGAGCACGGCCGTTTCCCTTTTTTTTATCTTCTCCAGAAATCCATTCTTCTTCCCTGCGAACCTTAGCCTCCGAACTTTCGATTTTTCTCTTCGTTTTTAAAGAAATTTTGTGCGAAATCAAGAAGAGATACAAGAATCAACCACATAATCATCATTTTTCAACCAAATTCACTCTTCAAAGGAGCAAATCGGACGAATAGGGATCGGGATTTAATTTTTTTTTCTCTTCAATTTCTCCAAAATCAAGGTATGTTTCTCATGTTTTTGATGATTATTCTTTGTTATGAACATGCTATGATGATTTGAATCGATAGTCCTTAATTATCTAGGGTTCTTGAGTAAATTGAAGGTGATGAAATTTGGGGATTTTGGATAATTCTTCATGCATTGATGATTAAATTTCTCGATTGAAAATTTTTGTAATTAAGAGATGTTTTCCATGATGAAGATGATAAATTTAAATGATAATTTTGCTTGGGAGACGTTTTGATCGATAATGTTTATATTGGGGGAATTTTATTGCTTGCTATAAGTTTGGGGGAGGAATACGTTCTGAAATCCTTGGATAATGATAGATTAAATTTTTGCCGAAAATGGCACGAGGAAAAGGACATGGAAATGCAAAACGCGGAAGGGGTAGGAATGGCGGGGAACAAGTGCAGCCGGCAAAAAATGCTGTTCAAAGGGCTGTGGAGACTCCGGAATCGTATGGAATCAATCTCCCTGAAGTGCAATATGAGAGGTGGGAAATGCTGGGACAGAAAAAAATGCTCCCTACAAGGTGGCCCGATGACGAATGCATGAATGCAACGGGGATAAGGGAAGATGTGATGAAGTTCCTTGGAAGAGTGCATTGGGCATGGATGATGACTCAACAATGGCCGACTTATAGATGTCTGACGATGGAATTTCTCAGTACTCTAACTGTAAGAAGAAATCTGGTGACTCGAGAACCGTCCGAAATGACATTCCAGATTAACAACAACGAAGAGACACTGACTATCATCCAGTTGGAGGAAATTTATCATGCAAGACACGAGGGCCATTACCCGATAAATCGGTTCGCTTGTGAAACTTACTGGAGATCCATGGTAGAATACCCGGGGAGTGAGGCGCGATATTACATTGCAAGATCGGCTAAAGGATCAAACATTCGCAATCTCGTACTCAAATACCTACACAAGGTGATTGCGAATACCATATATGGCCGAAAGGAAACCGGACCCATTTCACTACGGGAGTTGTATATCCTGACTCATATGCTCGACGACTCGATTCCGGCAACCGGGGCCATGGTAGCGGAGCATTTTGAGGATGTCGCGACAAAGCCTAAGGGGGAGATATGGATAGGGAGTTTGATTACCCCTATCGCACTACACTTCGGTATTTCCTTAGCCCCGAGGACCCCCCCTTCCTGGAAATATGCTTCTCTCAATCTCCGTGATGAAGGTGATGAATATCCTGGACTATGAACATCGCATGGTCTTCATGTAGACGGACAACGACCATTTCCTCCTCCCTAATCCACCTTTGACAACCATAAATAATATTCGGGATATGGGAAATCTTCAAATGGCTATGGAGGCACACCGTCGAGCACGGATGGCAGCCGGCTTGGCTCCCCCGGGTCACAGTCCTGTCGACCGAAATGTTCGACCTAGGCGCATTATGGATGAGGATAGAGCCGAGAGGATGGAAGAGGAGGAGGCTTATGAAAAAGTCCCGGATGACGAGGAAGAATAAGAGAGTGAAGAAGAAGAGGAAGAATTCACGAGAGATCGGCCCGAGACGTCAAGGCGGGCCGAAATTGGACGTGCCCCCTCACGCCCATCATTAAGGGAGGAGTTCGAAGCCTACTGAGAGGAGGCTAGACGGGACCGAGAGGAGGCTAGACGGGACCGAGAGGAGGCTAGATGGGACCGAGAGGAGGCTAGACAGGAGCGACGCCAGACATTGTCTCTTGTGAGACGAATGGTCGAGTGGCATGTCCAGCAAGGCCACTTCCCTCCGCCCGAGCAGTAAACCAGTCGTAAGTATTTCTTGACCAATGAAATTCTTTTCTTTAAATACTATACCCCCTTCGTTCGTATATTCTTTAATTCAAGTTTGGGGGGATCGGTCAAGAAATACTTCATTACTCTCGTTTTTATTTGTTTTCAGATACTATTTTGCTTGTTTGATTATTTTTGGTTGTTTTGAACATTTTGCACTTATTTGTGGTGTGTTTTTACTTGGTGTGTTTTTATTTTGCAAACTTGAAGAAAACTTTGAAGTGTGTATTTTTTTTTTGGAATGCCTCGGGATTTATTTCGTTGTTCTGATATACAAATCGAGAATAATTTGTTGAGGAAAAATTGTTGATAATCGAAACGGGTGTGAAATTGAATAAGTGGTTTTAATATCTTGGAGGTATGAGCAAACCTACTTGTGAACTATTGAGCCTTCGTGCATTTTCTAAAATGCAAGTTTCATTGTCGAGTGTTTCATTCTTGATTTAAAACTCTAGAACTTGCCTTGGTATCTTGTTTAAAACCACTTGTGTGTGTGTGTGCAAATTGAGTGAAAATGATTTTTGGCGCCTTTGATCCTAACCCTTCGATTTTGGCCAACCCGACATTTGATCATTTCTTAAATAAACCCAATTGAGGTCATTGTCTATTTCATTGTTAAACCACATATCGAGCTTTCATTTACTATAATCCTTCGATCCCTACTTGAACAATTAGAAATATTTTTGACGAGGATGCAAAGATTGTGGTGACATCTGGTGTCATATATATTGTCGGGAGTGTTGAATTGGTGAAAATAATTACTCCGCTATTTTTTGGAACCTAGTAACCGGGTGTATTCATGTGACCCATCGTTTATATTTGCGTAAAACGGATCCCTTAGATATGAGTATGCTTGGAAGTAATTGTGATCCTAGTAACCGGGTGTATTCATGTGATCCATCGTTTACATTCGCGTAAAACGGATCCGAAAACAACCCGAGCCAAAAAAAAAAAATTAGAGCAATAAGGAGGGTATGACGCTGCGTTTTTCACTTTCGATAGTGCTTGTTACAAGTGGTTCATAATTAAGGGGATGAAAGAAGCAAATCTCAAAAATCTTGAGCTTCTAAAGCGACTATGGTGATTTAAATTCTAAAAATTGCTTGAGTCAAGTTACTTTATCCATATATATCCCACCTAGACCAAAGCCTACATTTCAAGCCGAGTAATGCCCTTTTTGATTCACAAAAATTTTGCATGCACAAAACAGTGGTAGAGATTAAGGCGATTGGCAAGCCTATGGGGTTCCTTATTTCATTGAATGAGTTCCGAGCGTATACTTATCCATATCACTTTGAGAGTGAGTGAATACACTTGACCAGTGAGGTTTATATTGCCAAGTATTGACTATGATGTTGAGGAAGCACCCCGGAGGTTTGAAAACTTTGTAGAACTCGACTTATTTTACTTGTGAGTGTTGATGAAATTTTCAAAAAGGATCTTTTAAGGTATTTTGACAGTTGAGTTCCCCTTTTGTGAGTGATTATTTTAAAATGATTTGCTTGGGAAGATCAAAGTTCAAGTTTGGGGGGGTTTGATGAGTTGATTCTTGATCGACTCATTCTGTTCTATCTAGTCCTGTTTTTGTTTGCTTTTTAGTATTTTTGTTCTCTTTTATGCGTGGTATGTTGTGTTTTTAATTTATAGGTAACCAAGCTAAGATTGTGGTGAAATATGCGCTTTCATAGCTAATATTGGAGTTTATGACGATCAAAAGCTAAAACGGGGCCTAAAACGACTAAAGATTTAAGCAGTATCGGTCAAATCTCCTAAATCCCAGAATATCCACTCCTAAATGAGATGTATTCTCCCTTGATATAAATTCCTCGTGAAATTAGCTTCGAAACGGTATATCATATGCTAAAATCCGAGGTGTATTGATACAAGAGCGAAGGATCAAGCCGAAGAAGACCAAAAGTCGGACTTCGCTGCACGAGGCGACTCGACTCGGCTGCAACGGGCGCTCGGCTACAACAGGTAACTCGGCCATGCCATGGGACACGGCCGAGCCTCATTCCAGCGCGAACTGCAATTTTCAGAAGGGTACGACACGGCCTTGTCATAAGGACACGGCCGAGTCACTATTTAGCCGGTTTTGTGTTTCCCGCATAGTGCAGCACGGCCGTGTCATGGGACACGGCCGAGCCTCTTGACAGACTACATTTTCGTTATTCAGCGTAGTGCGACACGGCCGTGTCCCAGGACACGGGCCGTGTTACTTTTTGGTTCATGTCACTTTCCTTGACATTTTTGCACACCTTTAAGCCTTTGTCTTGATTTTTTGGCTATAAAACAAAGTGTAGTGACCCCTTGAGAGGTGTGCTTATCTTGTGGAAAAGATATTTTGTGGAAAAACACAAGATTAGGGAGGAAAAACACCAAAAGAGTGGAAAGAGAGAGATTTTCATCATCTTCCTTGTATGTTCTTGGAGTGAAAATACTTTTGTGAGATATAATAATTCCTTGTATAATTTTGTTGTGAGTTCTTGTAAGAAGATCATCAAACCTTCATCGGGAATTCGATTTCGGCATTTACAAGGGAAGTTTTTACCATGTTTTGTTCTTCAATTTCCATTATTGTTGTTGAATTAATCATGTGTGGCTAAACACTTCATATGGGTTTTTAGATATAGCCACACACATGTTTTTTTTTATTGTTAGTTCCTTTTGATTTTCTGGGTAAAGTTTGGGATTGTGCCTCTTGTTCGTTCTTCATTTAAGAACTTTTGAATTAGATCATCAAACCTTTTTCATTGTTGTTATTATTATTCGAATCGAGGGTTTTTATCGGTGTTCGCCATCAAACGACCCGAAAGAAACGATTGTTAATGTTCTCGAGTTTTTTCGCGCGATCTTTTAACGATTTACCTCATCAAAAGTAGTCGGTTAATTGATTGTTAGTCAGGGATTCATCCCAATCAAAAGAGTATCTCTTAATTTTCGTTGAGAACAATCGTGATTTTTAGGATTACCGCCATCAAACGGATTTCTTTTAATCGTGAGCAATCGATAATTCCAAACCTTTTTTATTTAAGTATCGGAACTAATAATTGATTACGTGTGTGTCGGTGAATCTAAATTCCCATATCAATCTCATTATTGTTATCTCTCATTTATCCAACGATCGAATTGGTGTTGTTACTACTTAATTTATTTAAATTTTACGCACTAGTAATTTTAATCCAATCGAACCAATGATGTATTTTAATTCATTTAACTTTTGTTCATTCGACTATTTGCCGAACATTTTCGAATTTTAAACCGTTTCCAATTCCTCGAGAGATCGACCTCGGAGTTACTTACCGCTTCCTACAAAAGCGATTCGTACACTTGCGAGAATTTAATTTGAACCACCAGTGGTCTTTGTCGTGATAGACGCATTTTTGGGTCGGGAACGTGGGCCCGGATGTGAATAACTGCGAGGACTTAGTATGGAGAGATCGAATTCAATAAAAATTATTAAGGGCTAGAGATAGAAGAAAAAAAGTAGAAAAAAAATAATAGAGACCTCGCAAAATCAAAAAAGGGTGCAGCACGAGGACTTCCTAGGGGGTCACCCATCCTAATACGACTCTCGCCCAAGCACGCTTAACTTAGAAGTTCTGATGGGATCCGGTGCATTTGTCGTGGTATGATCGCACCCATTTGTAACACTGCATTCAATTCTCTTATAGTTCAATGCGGTGAGACCTCCGAGTGGTCTTTGTCATAATAGACGCATTTTTGAGCCGGGAACGTGTGCCCCGGATGTGAATAACCGTGAGGACTTAGTATGGACAGATCAGGATTAAATAAAAATTACTAAGGGCTCGAGATAGAAGTAAAAAAGTAGAAAAATAAAAAATAGAGACCTCGTAGAAGCAAAACAGGGTGCAACGTGGGGACTTCGTAGGGGGTCACCCATCTTAGTACTACTCTCGCCCAGGCACGCTTACCTTCGGAGTTCTGATGGGATCCGGTGCATTAGTGCTGTGATCGCACCCATTTGTGATCACATTCTATTCTCTTATAGTTCAATGCTGTGAGACTTCCGAGTGGTCTTTGTCGTGATAGACGCATTTTTGAGTCGGGAACGTGGGCCCTAGATGTGAATAACCGCGAGGACTTAGTATGAACAAATCGAATTCAAGAAAAATTATTAAGGGCTCGAGATAGAAGTAAAAAAGTAGAACAACAAAAAACAGAGACCTCGCAGAAGCAAAAAAGGGTGCAACACAAGGACTTCCGAGGGGGTCACCCATCCGAATACTACTCTCGCCCAAGCACGCTTCACTTAAAAGTTCTGATGGGATTCGGTGCATTAGTTGTGGTATGATCACACCCATTTGTAACACCGCATTCTATTCTCTTATAGTTCAATGCGGTGAGACGTCCGGGTGGTCTTTGTCGTGATAGACGCATTTTTGAGTCGGGAACGTGGGCCCTAGATGTGAATAACCGTGAGGACTTAGTATGGACATATCAAAATTCAAGAAAAACTATTAAGGCCTCGAGATTGAAGCAAAAAGTAGAAAAATAAAAAAATAGAGACCTCGTAGAAGCAAAAAGGGGTGCAACACGAGGACTTCCCAGGGGGTCACGCATCCTAGTACTACTCTTGCCCAAGCACACTTGACTTCGGAGTTCTGATGGGTTCCGGTGCATTAGTGCTGGTATGATCGCACCCATTTATAACACCGCATTCTATTCTTTTATAGTTCAACGCATTGAGACTTCCGGGTAGTCTTTGTCGTGATAGACGCATTTTTTAGTCGAGAACGTGGGTCTCGGAAGTGAAGAACCGCGTGGACTTAGTATGGACATATCGGAATTCGAGAAATAATATTAAGGGCTCGACATAGAAGTAAAAAAGTAGAAAAACAAAAAATAGAGACCTCGTAGAAGCAAAAAGGGATGCAATACGAGGACTTCCCATGGGGTCACCCATCCCAGTACTACTCTCGCCCAAGCACGATTGACTTAGGAGTTATGATGGGATCCGGTGCATTAGTGCTGGTATGATCGCACCCAATTATAACACCGCATTCTATTCTTTTATAGTTCAACGCGGTGAGACTTCCGGGTAGTCTTTGTCGTGATAGATACATTTTTTAATAGGGAACGTAGGTCCCGGATGTGAATAACTGCGAGGACTTAGTATGGACATATCGGAATTGAAGAAAAACTATCAAGGGCTCTGGATAGAAGTGAAAAAGTAGAAAAACAAAAAATAGAGACCTTGTAGAAGCAAAAGGGGTGCAACACGAGGACTTCCCAGGGGGTCACCCATCCTAGTACTACTCTCGCCCAAGCCCGCTTGACTTCGGAGTTCTGATGGAATCCGGTGCATTAGTGCTAGTATGATCGCACCCATTTATAACACCACATTCTATTCTATTATAGTTCAACGTGGTGAGACTTTCGGGTAGTCTTTGTCGTGATAGACGCATTTTTGAATCGGGAACGTGGGTCCCGGATGTGAATAACCGCAAGGACTTAGTATGGACATATCAAAATTCGAGAAAAAATAATAAGGGCTCGAGATAGAAGTAAAAAAAAAAAAGAAAAAAAAAAATAGAGACCTCGTAGAAGCAAAAAGGGGTGCAACACAAGGACTTCCCAGGGGGTCACCAATCCTAGTACTACTCTTGCCAAGCACGCTTAACTTCAGAGTTCTGATGGGATCCTGTGCATTAGTGCTGGTATGGTCGCACCCATTTGTAACACCGCATTCTATTATGTTATAGTTCAATGAGGTGAGACTTCCGATGGTGTTTGTTGTGATAGATGAATTTGTTAGTCGGGAACATGGGCCCCGGATGTGAATAACTGCGAGGACCTAGTATGGACATATCAGAATTCAAGAAAAATTATTAAGGGCTAGAGATAGAAGTAAAAAAGTAGAATAACAAAAAATAGAGACCTCGTAGAAGCAAAAAAAGGGTGCAACACGAGGACTTCCCACCCATCCTAATACTACTCTCGCCCAAGCACGCTTAACTTCGCAGTTCTGATGGGATTCGGTGCATTAGTGCTGGTATGATCACACCCATTTATAACATTGTATTCTATTCTCTTATAGTTCAATGCCGTGAGACTCCAAGTGGTCTTTGTCGTGATAGACGCGTTTTTGAGTCGTGTGAATAACCGTGAGGACTTAGTATAGACAGATCGAAATTTAATATAAATTATTAAGGGCTCGAGATGGAAGTAAAAAAGTAGAAAAACAAAAAAATAGAGACCTCGTAGAAGCAAAAAAGGATGCAACACGAGGACTTCCCAGGGGGTCACCCATCCTAGTACTACTCTCGCCCAAGCGCGCTTAACTTCAGAGTTCTGATGGAATCCGGTGCATTAGTGCTGGTATGATCGTACCCATTTGTTACACCACATTCTATTCTCTTATAGTTCAATGCGGTGAGACCTCCGAGTGGTCTTTGTCGTGATAGACGCATTTTTGAGTCGGGAACGTGTGCTCCGGATCTGCGAGGACTTAGTATGGACATATCGGAATTCAAGAAAAATTACTAAGGGCTCGAGACAAAGGTAAAAAAGTAGAAAAATAAAAAATAGAGACCTCATAGAAGCAAAACAGGGTGTAACGCGGGGACTTCCCAGGGGGTCACCCATCCTAGTACTACTCTCGCCCAGGCACGCTTACCTTCGGAGTTTTGATGGGATCCGGTGCATTAGTGTTGTGATCTTACCCATTTGTAACACGACATTCTATTCTCTTATAGTTTCAATGCTGTGAAACTTCTGAGTGGTCTTTGTCGTGGTAGACGCATTTTTGGGTCGGGAACGTGGGCTCCGGATGTGAATAACTGCGAGGACTTAGTATGGAGAGATCGAATTCAAGAAAAATTATTAAGGGCTCGAGATAGAAGTAAAAAAGTAGAAAAACAAAATAATAGAGACCTCGCAAAATCAAAAAAGGGTGCAACACAAGGACTTCCTAGGGGGTCACCCATCCTAATACTACTCTCGCCCAAGCACGCTTAACTTAGAAGTTCTGATGGGATCCAGTGCATTAGTCGTGGTATGATCGCACCCATTTGTAACACCGCATTCTATTTTCTTATAGTTCGATGCGGTGAGACCTCCGAGTGGTCTTTGTCGTGATAGACGCATTTTTTAGCCGGGAACGTGTGCCCCGGATGTGAATAACCGTGAGGACTTAGTATGGACATAACAGGATTAAATAAATATTACTAAGGGCTCGAGATAGAAGTAAAAAAGTAGAAAAATAAAAAATAGAGACCTCGTAGAAGCAAAACAGGGTGCAACATTGGGACTTCGCAGGGGGTCACCCATCTTAGTACTACTCTAGCCCAGGCACGCTTACCTTCGGAGTTCTGATGGGATCCGGTGCATTAGTGCTGTGATCGCACCCATTTGTGATCACATTCTATTCTCTTATAGTTCAATGCTCTGAGACTTCCGAGTGGTCTTTGTCGTGATAGACGCATTTTTGAGTCGGGAACGTGGGCCCTAGATGTGAATAACCGCGAGGACTTAGTATGAACAAATCGAATTCAAGAAAAATTATTAAGGGCTCAAGTTACAAGTAAAAAAGTAGAACAACAAAAAACAGAGACCTCGCAGAAGCAAAAAATGGGTGCAACACAAGGACTTCCCAGGGGGTCACCAATCCTCGTACTACTCTCGCCAAGCACGCTTAACTTTAGAGTTCGGATGGGATCCTGTGCATTAGTGCTGGTATGGTCGCACCCATTTGTAACACCGCATTCTATTCTATTATAGTTCAATGAGGTGAGACTTCCGATGGTGTTTGTCGTGATAGATGAATTTTTGAGTCAGGAACATGGGCCCCAGATGTGAATAACTGCGAGGACCTAGTATGGACATATCAGAATTCAAGAATAATTATTAAGGCCTCGAGACTGAAGCAAAAAGTAGAAAAATAAAAAAAATAGAGACCTCGTAGAAGCAAAAAGGGGTGCAACACGAGGACTTCCCAGGGGGTCGCGCATCCTAATACTACTCTTGCCCAACCACGCTTGACTTCGGAGTTCTGATGGGATCTCGTGCATTAGTGCTGGTATGATCGCACCCATTTATAAAACTGCATTCTATTCTTTTCTAGTTAAACGCAGTGAGACTTCCGGGTAGTCTTTGTCGTGATAGACGCATTTTTGAGTCGAGAACGTGGGTCTGGGAAGTGAAGAACCGCGAGGACTTAATATGGACATATCGAAATTCGAGAAATAATATTAAGGGCTCGACATAGAAGTAAAAAAGTAGAAAAACAAAAAATAGCGACCTCATAGAAGCAAAAAAGGATGCAACACGAGGACTTCCCAGGGGGTCACCCATCCCAGTACTACTCTCGCCCAAGCACGCTTGACTTAGGAGTTCTGACGGGATCCGGTGCATTAGTGCTGATATGATCGCACCTAATTATAACACCGCATTCTATTCTTTTATAGTTCAAAGTGGTGAGACTTCCGAGTAGTCTTTGTCGTGATAGACGCATTTTTTAATAGGGAACGTAGGTCCCGGATGTGAATAACCGTGAGGACTTAGTATGGGCATATCGGTATTGAAGAAAAACTATCAAGGGCTCTGGATAGAAGTGAAAAAGTAGAAAAACAAAAAAATAGAGACCTTGTAGAAGCAAAAGGGGTGCAACACGAGGACTTCCCAGGGGGTCACCCATCCTAGTACTACTCTCGCCCAAGCACGGCTGACTTCGAAGTTCTGATGGGATCTGGTGCATTAGTGCTGGTATGATCGCACCCATTTATAACACCGCATTCTATTCTATTATAGTTCAACATGATGAGACTTCCGGGTAGTCTTTTTCGTGATAGACGCATTTTTGAATCGGGAACGTGGGTCCCGGATGTGAATAGCCGCGAGGACTTAGTATGGACATATCAAAATTCGAGAAAAAATAATAAGGGCTCGAGATAGAATAAAAAAGAAGAAAAACAAAAAATAGAGACCTCGTAGAAGCAAAAAGGGGTGCAATACAAGGACTTCCCAGGGGGTCACCAATCCTCGTACTACTCTCGCCAAGCACGCTTAACTTCAGAGTTCTGATGGGATCCTGTGCATTAGTGCTGGTATGGTCGCACCCATTTGTAACACCGCATTCTATTCTTTTATAGTTCAATGAGGTGAGACTTCCGATGGTTTTTGTCGTGATAGATGAATTTTTGAGTCGGGAACATTGGCCCCAGATGTGAATAACTGCGAGGACCTAGTATGGACATATCAGAATTCAAGAAAAATTATTAAGGCCTCGAGATTGAAGCAAAAAGTAGAAAAATAAAAAAATAGAGACCTCGTAGAAGCAAAAAGGGGTGTAACACGAGGACTTCCCAGGGGGTCACGCATCCTAGTACTACTCTTGCCCAAGCTCGCTTGACTTCGGAGTTCTGATGGGATCTGGTGCATTAGTGCTGGTAGGATCGCACCCATTTATAACACTGCATTCTATTCTTTTCTAGTTCAACGCAGTGAGACTTCCGGGTAGTCTTTGTCGTGATAGACGCATTTTTGAGTCGAGAACGTGGGTCTGTGAAGTGAAGAACCGTGAGGACTTAATATGGACATATCGGAATTCGAGAAATAATATTAAGGGCTCAACATAGAAGTAAAAAAGTAGAAAAACAAAAAATAGAGACCTCATAGAAGCAAAATGGGATGCAACACGAGGACTTCTCAGGGGGTCACCCATCCCAGTACTACTCTCGCCCAAGCACGCTTGACTTAGGAGTTCTGATGGGATCCGGTGCATTAGTTTTGGTATGATCGCACCCATTTATAACACCGCATTCTATTCTATTATACTTCAACGTGGTGAGACTTCCGGGTAGTCTTTGTCGTGATAGATGCATTTTTTAATAGGGAACATAGGTCCCGGATGTGAATAGCCGTGAGGACTTAGTATGGACATATCAGAATTGAAGAAAAACTATCAAGGGCTCTGTATAGAAGTGAAAAAGTAGAAAAAACAAAAAAATAGAGACCTTGTAGAAGCAAAAGGGGTGCAACACGAGGACTTCCCAGGGGGTCACCCATCCTAGTACTACTCTTGCCCAAGCACGCTTGACTTCGGAGTTTTGATGGGATCCGGTGCATTAGTGCTGGTATGATCGCACCCATTTATAACGCCACATTCTATTCTCTTATAGTTCAATGCGGTGAGACCTCCGAGTGGTCTTTGTCGTGATAGACGCATTTTTGAGTCAGGAACGTGTGCCCTGGATGTGAATAACCGTGAGGACTTAGTATGGACAGATCAGAATTAAAGAAAAATTACTAAGGGCTCGAGATAAAAGTAAAAAAGTAGAAAAATAAAAAATAGAGACCTCGTAGAAGCAAAACAGGGTGCAACATGGGGACTTCGCAGGGGGTCACCCATATTAGTACTACTCTCTCCCAGGCACGCTTACCTTCGGAGTTCTGATGGGATCCGGTGCATTAGTGCTGTGATCGCACCCATTTGTAACACCACATTCTATTCTCTTATAGTTCAATGCTGTGAGACCTCCGAATGGTCTTTGTCGTGATAGACGCATTTTTGAGTCGCGAATGTGGGCCCTAGATGTGAATAACCGCGAGGACTTAGTATGGACAAATCGAATTCAAGAAAAATTATTAAGGGCTCGAGATAGAAGTAAAAAAATAGAACAACAAAAAACAGAGATCTCGCAGAAGCAAAAAAGGGTGCAACACCAGGACTTCCGAAGGGGTCACCCATCCTAATACTACTCTCGCCCAAGCACACTTAACTTAGAAGTTCTGATGGGATTCGGTGCATTAGTTGTGGTATGATCGCAACTATTTGTAACACCGCATTCTATTCTCTTATAGTTCAATGCGGTGAGACTTCCGGGTGGTCTTTGTCGTGATAGACGCATTTTTGAGTCAGGAACGTGGGCCCTGGATGTGAATAACCACGAGGACTTAGTATGGACATATCGGAATTCAAGAAAAACTATTAAGGGCTTGAGACAGAAGTAAAAAAGTAGAAAAATAAAAAATAGAGACCTCGTAGAAGCAAAACAGGGTGTAACACGGGGACTTCCGAGGGGGTCACCCATCCTAGTACTACTCTCGCCCAGGCATGCTTACCTTCGCAGTTCTGATGGGATCCGGTGCATTAGTGTTGTGATCTTACCCATTTGTAACACGACATTCTATTCTCTTATAGTTCAATGCTGTGAAACTTCTGAGAGGTCTTTGTCGTGATAGACGCATTTTTGAGTCGGGAACATGGGCCCCAGATGTGAATAACTGCGAGGACTTAGTATGGAGAGATCGAATTCAAGAAAAATTATTAAGGGCTCGAGATAGAAGTAAAAAAGTAGAAAAACAAAATAATAGAGACCTCACAAAATCAAAAAAGGGTGCAACACGAGGACTTCCCATTGGGTCACCCATCTTAGTACTACTCTCGCGCAAACACGCTTAACTTCGGAGTTTTGATGGGATCTGGTGCATTAGTGCTGGTATGATCGCACCCATATGTAACACCACATTCTATTCTCTTATAGTTCAATGCGGTGAGACCTCCGAGTGGTCTTTGTCGTGATAGACGCATTTTTGAGTCAGGAATGTGTGCCCTGGATGTGAATAACCGTGAGGACTTAGTATGGACAGATCAGAATTAAAGAAAAATTACTAAGGGCTCGAGATAGAAGTAAAAAAGTAGAAAAATAAAAAATAGAGACCTCGTAGAAGCAAAACAGGGTGCAACATGGGGACTTCGCAGTGGGTCACCCATCTTAGTACTACTCTCGCCCAGGCACGCTTACCTTCGGAGTTCTGATGGGATCCGGTGCATTAGTGCTGTGATCGCACCCATTTGTAACACCACATTCTATTCTCTTATAGTTCAATGATGTGAGACTTCTGAGTGGTCTTTGTCGTGATAGAAAGCATTTTTGAGTCGGGAACGTGGGCCCTGGATGTGAATAACCGCGAGGACTTAGTATGGACAAATCGAATTCAAGAAAAATTATTAAGGGCTCGAGATAGAAGTAAAAAAATAGAACAACAAAAAACAGAGACCTCGTAGAAGCAAAAAATGGTGCAACACCAGGACTTCCGAAGGGGTCACCCATCCTAATACTACTCTCGCCCAAGCACACTTAACTTAGAAGTTCTGATGGGATTCGGTGCATTAGTTGTGGTATGATCGCACCTATTTGTAACACCGCATTCTTCTCTTATAGTTCAATGCGATGGGACTTCCGGGTGGTCATTGTCGTGATAGACGCATTTTTGAGTCAGGAACGTGGGCCCTGGATGTGAATAACCACGAGGACTTAGTAAGGACATATCGGAATTCAAGAAAAACTATTAAGGGCTCGAGATAGAAGTAAAAAAGTAGAAAAACAAAAAAATAGAGACCTCGTAGAAGCAAAAAGGGGTGCAACACGAGGACTTCCTAGGGGCTCACCCATCCTAGTACTACTCTCGCCCAAGCACGCTTGACTTCGCAGTTCTGATGGGATTCGGTGCATTAGTGCTGGTATGATCGCACCCATTTATAACACCGCATGCTATTCTATAATAGTTCAATGAGGTGAGACTTCCGATGGTGTTTGTCGTGATAGATGAATTTTTTAGTCGGGAACATGGGCCCGGTATGTGAATAACTGCGAGGACCTAGTATGGACATATCAGAATTCAAGAAAAATTATTAAGGGCTCGAGATAGAAGTAAAAAAGTAGAATAACAAAAAAATATAGACCTCGTAGAAGCAAAAAGAGGGTGCAACACGAGGACTTCCCACCCATCCTAGTACTACTCTCACCCAAGCACGCTTAACTTCGCAGTTCTGATGGGATTCGGTGCATTAGTGCTGGTATGATCACACCCATTTATAACACCGCATTCTATTCTCTTATAGTTCAATGCCGTGAGACTCCAAGTGGTCTTTGTCGTGATAGACGCGTTTTTTAGTCGTGTGAAGAACCGCGAGGACTTAGTATAGATAAATCGAAATTTAATATAAATTATGAAGGGCTCGAGATAGATGTAAAAAAGTAGAAAACCAAAAAAATAGAGACCTCGTAGAAGCAAAAAAGGATGCAACACGAGGACTTCCCAGGGGGTCACCCATCCTAGTACTACTCTCGCCCAAGCGCGCTTAACTTCAGAGTTCTGATGGGATCCGGTGCATTAGTGCTGGTATGATCGCACCCATTTGTTACACCACATTCTATTCTCTTATAGTTCAATGCGGTGAGACCTCCGAGTGGTCTTTGTCGTGATAGATGCATTTTTGAGTCGGGAATGTGTGCCCCGGATCTGCGAGGAGTTAGTATGGACAGATCGGAATTCAAGAAAAATTACTAAGGGCTCGAGACAGAAGTAAAAAAAGTAGAAAAATAAAAAATAGAGACCTCGTAGAAGCAAAACAGGGTGTAACACGGGGACTTCCCAGGGGGTGACCCATCCTAGTACTACTCTCGCCCAGGCATGCTTACCTTCGGAGTTCTGATGGGATCCGGTGTATTAGTGTTGTGATCTTAACCATTTGTAACACGACATTCTATTCTCTTATAGTTCAATGCTGTGAATCTTCTGAGAGGTCTTTGTCGTGATAGACGCATTTTTGAGTCGGGAACATGGGACCCGGATGTGAATAACTGCGAGGACTTAGTATGGAGAGATCGAATTCAAGAAAAATTATTAAGGGCTCGAGATAGAAGTAAAAAAGTAGAAAAACAAAATAATAGAGACCTCACAAAATCAAAAAAGGGTGCAACACGAGGACTTCCCATTGGGTCACCCATCCTAGTACTACTCTCGCCCAAACACGCTTAACTTCGGAGTTTTGATGGGATCCGGTGCATTAGTGCTGGTATGATCGCACCCATATGTAACACCATATTCTATTCTCTTATAGTTCAATGCGGGGAGACCTCCGAGTGGTCTTTGTCGTGATAGACGCATTTTTGAGTCGGGAACGTGTGCCCCGGATGTGAATAACCGTGAGGACTTAGTATGGACAGATCAGAATTAAAGAAAAATTACTAAAGGCTCGAGATAGAAGTAAAAAAGTAGAAAAATAAAAAATAGAGACCTCATAGAAGCAAAACAGGGTGCAACATGGGGACTTCGCAGGGGGTCACCCATCTTAGTACTACTCTCGCCCAGGCACGCTTAACTTCGGAGTTCTGATGAGATCTGGTGCATTAGTGCTGTGATCGCACCCATTTGTGATCACATTATATTCTCTTATAGTTCAATGCTGTGAGACTTCCGAGTGGTCTTTGTCGTGATAGACGCATTTTTGAGTCGGGAACGTGGGCCCTAGATGTTAATAACCGCGAGGACTTAGTATGAACAAATCAAATTCAAGAAAAATTATTAAGGGCTCGAGATAGAAGTAAAAAAGTAGAACAACAAAAAACAGATACCTCGCAGAAGCAAAAAAGGGTGCAACACAAGGACTTCCCAGGGGGTCACCCATCCTAATTCTACTCTCGCCCAAGCATGCTTCACTTAGAAGTTCTGATGAGATTCGGTGCATTAGTTGTGGTATGATCGGACCCATTTGTAACACCGCATTCTATTCTCTTATAGTTCAATGCGGTGAGACTTCTGGGTGGTCTTTGTCGTGATAGACGCATTTTTGAGTCGGGAACGTGGGCCCTAGATGTGAATAACCGCGAGGACTTAGTATGGACATATCAGAATTCAAGAAAAACTATTAAGGCCTCGAGATTGAAGCAAAAAGTAGAAAAATAAAAAAATAGAGACCCCGTAGAAGCAAAAAGGGGTGCAACACGAGGACTTCCCAGGGGGTCACGCATCCTAGTACTACTCTTGCCCAAGCACGCTTGACTTCGGAGTTCTGATGGGATCCGGTGCATTAGTGCTGGTATGATCGCACCCATTTATAACACCGCATTCTATTCTTTTATAGTTCAACGCAGTGAGACTTCCGGGTAGTCTTTGTCGTGATAGACGCATTTTTGAGTCGAGAACGTGGGTCTCGGAAGTGAGGAACCGCGAGGACTTAGTATGGACATATCGGAATTCGAGAATAATATTAAGGGCTCGACATAAAAGTAAAAAAGTAGAAAAACAAAAAATAGAGACCTCGTAGAACCAAAAAGGGATGCAACACGAGGACTTGCCAGGGGGTCACCCATCCCAGTACTACTCTCGCCCAAGCACGCTTGACTTAGGAGTTCTGATGGGATCCGGTGCATTAGTGCTGGTATGATCGCATCCAATTATAACACCACATTCTATTCTTTTATAGTTCAACGCGGTGAGACTTCCGGGTAGTCTTTGTCGTGATAGACAAATTTTTTAATAGGGAACGTAGGTCCCGGATGTGAATAACTGCGAGGACTTAGTATGGAGATATCGGAATTGAAGAAAAACTATCAAGGGCTGTGGATAGAAGTGAAAAAGTAGAAAAACAAAAAAATAGAGACCTTGTAGAAGCAAAAGGGGTGCAACACGATGACTTCCCAGGGGGTCACCCATCCTAGTACTACCCTCACCCAAGCACGCTTCACTTCGGAGTTGTGATGGGATCCGGTGCATTAGTGTTGTGATCGCACCCATTTGTGATGACATTCTCTTCTCTTATAGTTCAATGCTGTGAGACTTCCGAGTGGTCTTTGTCGTGATAGACGCATTTTTGAGTCGGGAACGTGGGCCCTAGATGTGAATAAACGCGAGGACTTAGTATGAACAAATCGAATTCAAGAAAAATTATTAAGGGCTCGAGATAGAAGTAAAAAAGTAGAACAACAAAAAACAGAGACCTCGCAGAAGCAAAAAAGGGTGCAACACAAGAACTTCCCAGGGGATCACCCATCCTAATACTACTCTCGCCCAAGCACGCTTCACTTAGAAGTTCTGATGGGATTCGGTGCATTAGTTGTGTTATGATCGCACCCATTTGTAACACCGCATTCTATTCTCTTATAGTTCAATGCGGTGAGACTTCCGGGTGGTCTTTGTCGTGATAGACATATTTTGAGTCGGGAACGTGGGACCTTGATGTGAATAACCGCGAGGACTTAGTATGGACATATCAGAATTCAAGAAAAACTATTAAGGCCTCGAGATTGAAGCAAAAAGTAGAAAAGTAAAAAAATAGAGACCTCGTAGAAGCAAAAAGGGGTGCAACACGAGGACTTCCTAGGGGCTCACCCATCCTAGTACTACTCTCGCCCAAGCACGCTTGACTTCGCAGTTCTGATGGGATTCGGTGCATTAGTGCTGGTATGATCGCACCCATTTATAACACTGCATTCTATTCTTTTATAGTTCAACGCAGTGAGACTTAGGGTAGTCTTTGTCGTGATAGACGCATTTTGAGTCGAGAACGTGGGTCTCGAAGTGAAGAAGCTGAGGACTTTGTATGGACATATCGGAATTCGAGAAATAATATTAAGGGCTCGACATAGAAGTAAAAAAGTATAAAACAAAAAATAGAGACCTCGTAGAAGCAAAAAGGGATGCAACACGAGGACTTCCCAGGGGGTCACCCATCCCAGTACTACTCTCGCCCAAGAACGCTTGACTTAGGAGTTCTGATGGGATCCGGTGCATTAGTGCTCGTATGATCGCACCCAATTATAACACCGCATTATATTCTTTTATAGTTCAACGCGGTGAGACTTCCGGGTAGTCTTTGTCGTGATAGATGCATTTTTTAATAGGGAACGTAGGTCCCGGATATGAATAACCGCGAGGACTTAGTATGGACATATTGGAATTGAATAAAAACTATCAAGGGCTCTGGATAGAACTGAAAAAGTAGAAAAACAAAAAAATAGAGACCTTGTAGAAGCAAAAGGGGTGCAACACGAGGACTTCCCAGGGGGTCACCCATCCTAGTACTACTCTCGCCCAATCACGCTTGACTTCGGAGTTCTGATAGGATCCGGTGCATTAGTGCTAATATGATCGCACCCATTTATAACACCGTATTCTATTCTATTATAGTTCAACCTGGTGAGACTTTCGGGTAGTCTTTGTCGTGATAGATGCATTTTTGAATCAGGAACGTGGGTCTCGGATGTGAATAACCACGATGACTTAGTATGGACATATCAAAATTCGAGAAAAAATAATAAGGGCTCGAGATAGAAGTAAAAAAGAAGAAAAACAAAAAATAGAGACCTCGTAGAAGCAAAAAGGGTTGCAACACAAGGACTTCCCAAGGGGTCACCAATCCTAGTACTACTCTCGCCAAGCACGCTTAACTTCAGAGTTCTGATGGGATCCTGTGCATTAGTGCTGGTATGGTCACACCCATTTGTAACACCGCATTCTATTCTATTATAGTTCAATGAGGTGAGACTTCCGTTGGTGTTTGTCGTGATAGATGAATATTTGAGTCGGGAACATGGGCCCCGGATGTGAATAACTGCGAGGACCTAGTATGGACATATCAGAATTCAAGAAAAATTATTAAGGGCTCGAGATAGAAGTAAAAAAGTAGAATAACAAAAAAATAGAGACCTCGTAGAAGCAACAAAATGGTGCAACGAGGACTTCCCACCCATCCTAGTACTACTCTCGCCCAAGCACGCTTAACTTCGCAGTTCTGATGGGATTGGGTGCATTAGTGCTGGTATGATCACACCCATTTATAACACTGCATTCTATTCTCTTATAGTTCAATGCCGTGAGACTCCAAGTGGTCTTTGTCGTGCTAGACGCGTTTTTGAGTAGTGTGAATAACCGCGAGGACTTAGTATAGACAGATCGAAATTTAATATAAATTATTAAGGGATAGAAGTAAAAAAGTAGAAAAAACAAAAAAATAGAGACCTCGTAGAAGCAAAAAAGGATGCAACACAAGGACTTCCCACGGGGTCACCCATCCTAGTACTACTCTCGCCCACGCGCGCTTAACTTCAGAGTTCTGATGGGATCCGGTGCATTAGTGCTCGTATGATCGCACCCATTTGTTACACCACATTCTATTCTCTTATAGTTCAATGCGATGAGACCTTCGAGTGGTCTTTGTCGTGATAGACGCATTTTTGAGTCGGGAATGTGTGCCCCGGAACTGCGAGGACTTAGTATGGACATATCGGAATTCAAGAAAAATTACGAAGGGCTCGAGAAAAAAGTAAAAAAGTAGAAAAATAAAAAAATAGAGACATCGTAGAAGCAAAACAGGGTGTAACACGGGGACTTCCCAGGGGGTCACCCATTCTAGTACTACTCTCGCCCAGGCACGCTTACGTTCGGAGTTTTGATGGGATCCGGTGCATTTGTGTTGTGATCTTACCCATTTGTAAAACGACATTGTATTCTCTTATAGTTCAATGCTGTGAAACTTCTGAGTGGTCTTTGTCGTGATAGACGAATTTTTGGGTTGGGAACGTGGGCCCCGGATGTGAATAACTGTGAGTACTTAGTATGGAGAGATCGAATTCAAGAAAAATTATTAAGGGCTCGAGATAGAAGTAAAAAAGTAGAAAAACAAAATAATAGAGACCTCGCAAAATCAAAAAAGGGTGCAACACGAGGACTTCCTAGGGGGTCACCCATCCTAATCCTACTCTCGCCCAAGCACGCTTAACTTAGAAGTTCTGATGGGATCCGGTGCATTAGTCGTGGTACGACCGCACCCATTTGTAACACCGCATTCTATTCTCTTATAGTTCAATGCGGTGAGACCTCCGAGTGGTCTTTGTCTTGATAGCTGCATTTTTGAGTCGGGAACGTGTGCCCCGGATGTGAATAACCGTGAGGACTTAGTATGGACAGATCAGGATTAAAGAAAAATTACTAAGGGCTCGAGATAGAAGTAAAAAGTAGAAAAATAAAAATAGATACCTCGTAGAAGCAAAACGGTGCAACATGGGGACTTCACAGGGGTCACCCATCTTAGTACTACTCTCGCCTGTGCACGCTTACCTTCGGAGTTCGATGAGATCCGGTGCATTAGTCCGTGATCGCACCCATTTGTGATCACATTCTATTCTCTTATAGTTCAATCTTGTGAGACTTCCGAGTGGTCTTTGTCGTGATAGATGCATTTTTGAGTCGGGAACGTGGGCCCTAGATGTGAATAACCGAGGACTTAGTATGAACAAATAAAATTCAAGAAAAATTATTAAGGGCTCGAGATAGAAGTAAAAAAGTAGAACAACAAAAAACAGATACCTCGCAGAAGCAAAAAAGGGTGCAACACAAGGACTTCCCAGGGGGTCACCCATCCTAATACTACTCTCGCCCAAGCACGCTTCACTTAGAAGTTCTGATGGGATTCGGTGCATTAGTTGTGGTATGATCGCACCCATTTGTAACACCGCATTCTATTCTCTTATAGTTCAATGTGGTGAGACTTCCGGGTGGTCTTTGTCGTGATAGACGCATTTTTGAGTCGGGAACGTGGGCCCTAGATGTAAATAACCGTGAGGACTTAGTATGGACATATAAGAATTCAAGAAAAACTATTAAGGCCTCGAGATTGAAGCAAAAAGTAGAAAAAAAAATAGAGACCCCGTAGAAGCAAAAAGGGGTGCAACACGAGGACTTCCCAGGGGGTCACGCATCCTAGTATTACTCTTGCCCAAGCACGCTTGACTTCGGAGTTCTGATATGATCGCACCCATTTATAACACCGCATTCTTTTCTTTTATAGTTCAACGCAGTGAGACTTCCGGGTAGTGTTTGTCGTGATAGACGCATTTTTGAGTCGATAACGTGGGTCTCGGAAGTGAAGAACCGCGAGGACTTAGTATGGACATATCGAAATTCGAGAAATAATATTAAGGGCTCGACATAGAAGTAAAAAAGTAGAAAAACAAAAAATAGAGACCTCGTAGAAGCAAAAAGGGATGCAACACGAGGACTTCCTGTGGGGTCACCCATCCCAAGATTACTCTCGCCCAAGCACGCTTGACTTAGGAGTTTTGATGGGATCCGGTGCATTAGTGCTGGTATGATCGCATCCAATTATAACACCGCATTCTATTCTTTTATAGTTCAACGCGGTGAGACTTCCGGGTAGTCTTTGTCGTGATAGACTCATTTTTTAATAGGGAACGTAGGTCCCGGATATGAATAACCGCGAGGACTTAGTATGGACATATCGGAATTGAAGAAAAACTATCAAGGGCTCTGGAATGAAGTGAAAAGGTAGAAAAACAAAAAAATAGAGACCTTGTAGAAGCAAAAGGGGTGCAAGACGAGGACTTCCCAGAGGGTCACCCATCCTAGTACTACTCTCGCCCAATCACGCTTGACTTCGGAGTTCTGATGGGATCCGGTACATTAGTGCTAGTATGATCGTACCCATTTATAACACCGCATTCTATTCAATTATAGTTCAACGTGGTGAGACTTCCGGGTAGTCTTTGTCGTGATAGACGCATTTTTTAATCGGGAACGTGGGTCTCGGATGTGAATAACCGCGAGGACTTAGTATGGACATATCAAAATTCGAGAAAAAATAATAAGGGCTCGAGATAGAAGTAAAAAAGAAGAAAAACAAAAAATAGAGACCTCGTAGAAGCCAAAAGGGGTGCAACACAAGGACTTCCCAGGGGGTCACCAATCCTAGTACTACTCTCGCCAAGCAAGCTTAACTTCAGAGTTCTGATGGGATCCTGTGCATTAGTGCTGGTATGGTCACACCCATTTGTAACACCGCATTCTATTCTATTATAGTTCAATGAGGTGAGACTTCCAATGGTGTTTGTCGTGATAGATGAATTTTTGAGTCGGGAACATGGGCCCCGGATGTGAATAACTGCGAGGACCTAGTATGGACATATCAGAATTCAAGAAAAATTATTAAGGGCTCGATATAGAAGTAAAAAAGAAGAATAACAAAAAAATAGAGACCTCGTAGAAGCAAAAAAAAGGGTGCAACACGAGGACTTCCCACCCATCCTAGTACTACTCTCGCCCAAGCACGCTTAACTTCGCAGTTCTGATGGGATTCGGTGCATTAGTGCTAGTATGATCACACCCATTTATAACACTGCATTCTATTCTCTTATAGTTCAATGCCGTGAGACTCCAAGTGGTCTTTGTCGTGATAGACGCATTTTTGAGTCGTGTGAATAACCGCGAGGACTTAGTATAGACAGATCGAAATTTAATATAAATCATTAAGGGCTCGAGATAGAAGTAAAAAAAGTAGAAAAACAAAAAAATAGAGACCTCGTAGAAGCAAAAAAGGATTCAACACGAGGACTTCCCAAGGGGTCACCCATCCTAGTACTACTCTCGCCCAAGCGCGCTTAACTTCAGAGTTCTGATGAGATCCGGTGCATTAGTGCTAGTATGATCACACCCATTTGTTACACCACATTCTATTCTCTTACAGTTCAATGCGGTGAGACCTCTGAGTGGTCTTTGTCGTGATAGACGCATTTTTGAGTCGGGAACGTGTGCCCCGGATCTGCGAGGACTTAGTATGGACAGATCGGAATTCAAGATAAATTACAAAGGGCTCGAGACAGAAGGAAAAAAGTAGAAAAATAAAAAATTGAGACCTCGTAGAAGGAAAACTAGAGGTGGCCAAAAAAACCGGAACCGGGAACCGAACTGTGGAACCGAACCGTATAGGACGGTTCTGGAACCAGAACCGTGTCCAGACGGTTCGGTTCCGGTTCCAGAAAATGTAACCGGCGGTTCCCGGTTCGGAACCGTAACCGAACCGTGGAGCCCAGAACCGTTCGGAACCGCCGGTTTACATGGTTCTGGAACCGGGAACCGTTGAAAAATGGGAACCGGTCGTGGATCAAGGGAACCGTTGAAAAAAGAGAACACATGGGGATCCGGCCGTAGATCAAGGGAACGATTTTATTTCAATTGATTTTGTCTATTTCCCAGAACAAGGCTCTTATTTTATTTCATTAGGGGACGCAGTTGGTCGTTCCTGTCATCTCACAGAGGCAACAAACACATGCCAAATTAGCAAGCATGAACTGTAGACACTCCGACATGGCCGTTCTCTTTACGTAGATGATATGTAGCAAAATTTTATAAAATTGTTTCTTTTATTTTATATTGATTATTTCATTATAAAAACAAATAAAGTGAAGTAAAAAAAAAGGGTTCAGACGGTTCGAACCGGCAACCGCTGGTTCGGAACCGGAACCGGAACCGGAACCGCCGGTTCCCGATTCGAACCGAAACCATATCACTAAGTTACCGGTTCGGTTCCGGTTCCCGTTTCCGGAACCGTGGCCACCTCTAAGCAAAACAGGGTGTAACACGGGGACTTCCCAGGGGGTCACCCATCCTAGTACTACTCTCGCCCAGACACGCTTACCTTCGGAGTTTTGATGGGATCCGGTGCATTAGTGTTGTGATCTTACCAATTTGTAACACGGCATTCTATTCTCTTATAGTTCAATGCTGTGAAACTTCTGAGTGGTCTTTGTCGTGATAGACGCATTTTTGGGTCGGGAACGTGGGCCCGGATGTGAATAACTGCGAGGACTTAGTATGGAGAGATCGAATTCAATAAAAATTATTAAGGGCTAGAGATAGAAGTAAAAAAGTAGAAAAAAAATAATAGAGACCTCGCAAAATCAAAAAAGGGTGCAACACGAGGACTTCCTAGGGGGTCATCCATCCTAATACGACTCTCGCCCAAGCACGCTTAACTTAGAAGTTCTGATGGGATCTGGTGCATTAGTCGTGGTATGATCGCACCCATTTGTAACACTGCATTCTATTCTCTTATAGTTCAATGCGGTGAGACCTCCGAGTGGTCGTTGTCATAATAGACGCATTTTTGAGCCGGGAACGTGTGCCCCGGATGTGAATAACCGTGAGGACTTAGTATGGACAGATCAGGATTAAAGAAAAATTACTAAGGGCTCGAGATAGAAGTAAAAAAGTAGAAAAATAAAAAATAGAGACCTCGTAGAAGCAAAACAGGGTGCAACATGGGGACTTCGCAGGGGGTCACCCATCTTAGTACTACTCTCGCCAAGGCACGCTTACCTTCGGAGTTCTGATGGGATCCGGTGCATTAGTGCTGTGATCGCACCCATTTGTGATCACATTCTATTCTCTTATAGTTCAATGCTGTGAGACTTCCGAGTGGTCTTTGTCGTGATAGACGCATTTTTGAGTCGGGAACGTGGGCCCTAGATGTGAATAACCGCGAGGACTTAGTATGAACAAATCGAATTCAAGAAAAATTATTAAGGGCTCGAGATGGAAGTAAAAAAGTAGAACAACAAAAAACAGAGACCTCGCAGAAGCAAAAAAGGGTGCAACACAAGGACTTCCCAGGGGGTCACCCATCCGAATACTACTCTCGCCCAAGCACGCTTCACTTAAAAGTTCTGATGGGATTCGGTGCATTAGTTGTGGTATGATCGCACCCATTTGTAACACCGCATTCTATTCTCTTATAGTTCAATGCGGTGAGACGTCCGGGTGGTCTTTGTCGTGATAGACGCATTTTTGAGTCGGGAACGTGGGCCCTAGATGTGAATAACCGCGAGGACTTAGTATGGACATATCAGAATTCAAGAAAAACTATTAAGGCCTCGAGATTGAAGCAAAAAGAAGAAAAATAAAAAAATAGAGACCTCGTAGAAGCAAAAAGGGGTGCAACACGAGGACTTCCCAGGGGGTCACGCATCCTAGTACTACTCTTGCCCAAGCACACTTGACTTCGGAGTTCTGATGGGTTCCGGTGCATTAGTGCTGGTATGATCGCACCCATTTATAACACCGCATTCTATTCTTTTATAGTTCAACGCAGTGAGACTTCTGGGTAGTCTTTGTCATGATAGACGCATTTTTTAGTCGAGAACGTGGGTGTCGGAAGTGAAGAACCGCGAGGACTTAGTATGGACATATCGGAATTCGAGAAATAATATTAAGGGCTCGACATAGAAGTAAAAAAGTAGAAAAACAAAAAATAGAGACCTCGTAGAAGCAAAAAGGGATGCAATACGAGGACTTCCCATGGGGTCACCCATCCCAGTACTACTCTCGCCCAAGCACGATTGACTTAGGAGTTATGATGGGATCCGGTGCATTAGTGCTGGTATGATCGCACCCAATTATAACACCGCATTCTATTCTTTTATAGTTCAACGCGGTGAGACTTCCGGGTAGTCTTTGTCGTGATAGATACATTTTTTAATAGGGAACGTAGCTCGCGGATGTGAATAACTGCGAGGACTTAGTATGGACATATCGGAATTGAATAAAAACCAAGGGCTCTGGATAGAAGTGAAAAAGTAGAAAAACAAAAAATAGAGACCTTGTAGAAGCAAAAGGGGTGCAACACGAGGACTTCCCAGGGGGTCACCCATCCTAGTACTACTCTCGCCCAAGCCCGCTTGACTTCGGAGTTCTGATGGAATCCGGTGCATTAGTGCTAGTATGATCGCACCCATTTATAACACCGCATTCTATTCTATTATAGTTCAACGTGGTGAGACTTCCGGGTAGTCATTGTCGTGATAGACGCATTTTTGAATCGGGAACGAGGGTCCCGGATGTGAATAACCGCAAGGACTTAGTATGGACATATCAAAATTCGAGAAAAAATAATAAGGGCTCGAGATAGAAGTAAAAAAAAAAAGAAAAACAAAAAATAGAGACATCGTAGAAGCAAAAAGGGGTGCAACACAAGGACTTCCCAGGGGGTCACCAATCCTAGTACTACTCTTGCCAAGCACGCTTAACTTCAGAGTTCTGATGGGATCCTGTGCATTAGTGCTGTTATGGTCGCACCCATTTGTAACACCGCATTCTATTCTGTTATAGTTCAATGAGGTGAGACTTCCGATGGTGTTTGTTGTGATAGATGAATTTTTTAGTCGGGAACATGGGCCCCGGATGTGAATAACTGCGAGGACCTAGTATGGACATATCAGAATTCAAGAAAAATTATTAAGGGCTAGAGATAGAAGTAAAAAAGTAGAATAACAAAAAATAGAGACCTCGTAGAAGCAAAAAAAGGGTGCAACACGAGGACTTCCCACCCATCCTAATACTACTCTCGCCCAAGCACGCTTAACTTCGCAGTTCTGATGGGATTCGGTGCATTAGTGCTGGTATGATCACACCCATTTATAACATTGCATTCTATTCTCTTATAGTTCAATGCCGTGAGACTCCAAGTGGTCTTTGTCGTGATAGATGCGTTTTTGAGTCGTGTGAATAACCGCGAGGACTTAGTATAGACAGATCGAAATTTAATATAAATTATTAAGGGCTCGAGATGGAAGTAAAAAAGTAGAAAAACAAAAAAATAGAGACCTCGTAGAAGCAAAAAAGGATGCAACACGAGGATTTACCAGGGGGTCACCCATCCTAGTACTACTCTCGCCCAAGCGCGCTTAACTTCAGAGTTCTGATGGAATCCGGTACATTAGTGCTGGTATGATCGTACCCATTTGTTACACCACATTCTATTCTCTTATAGTTCAATGCGGTGAGACCTCCGAGTGGTCTTTGTCGTGATAGACGCATTTTTGAGTCGGGAACGTGTGCTCCGGATCTGCGAGGACTTAGTATGGACATATCGGAATTCAAGAAAAATTACTAAGGGCTCGAGACAGAGGTAAAAAAGTAGAAAAATAAAAAATAGAGACCTCATAGAAGCAAAACAGGGTGTAACGCGGGGACTTCCCAGGGGGTCACCCATCCTAGTACTACTCTTGCCCAGGCACGCTTACCTTCAGAGTTTTGATGGGATCCGGTGCATTAGTGTTGTGATCTTACCCATTTGTAACACGACATTCTATTCTCTTATAGTTTCAATGCTGTGAAACTTCTGAGTGGTCTTTGTCGTGATAGACGCATTTTTGGGTCGGGAACGTGGGCTCCGGATGTGAATAACTGCGAGGACTTAGTATGGAGAGATCGAATTCAAGAAAAATTATTAAGGGCTCGAGATAGAAGTAAAAAAGTAGAAAAACAAAATAATAGAGACCTCGAAAAATCAAAAAAGGGTTAGTGTTGTGATCTTACCCATTTGTAACACGACATTCTATTCTCTTATAGTTTCAATGCTGTGAAACTTCTGAGTGGTCTTTGTCGTGATAGACGCATTTTTGGGTCGGGAACGTGGGCTCCGGATGTGAATAACTGCGAGGACTTAGTATGGAGAGATCGAATTCAAGAAAAATTATTAAGGGCTTGAGATAGAAGTAAAAAAGTAGAAAAACAAAATAATAGAGACCTCGCAAAATCAAAAAAGGGTGCAACACGAGGACTTCCTAGGGGGTCACCCATCCTAATACTACTCTCGCCCAAGCACGCTTAACTTAGAAGTTCTGATGGGATCCAGTGCATTAGTCGTGGTATGATCGCACCCATTTGTAACACCGCATTCTATTTTCTTATAGTTCGATGCGGTGAGACCTCCGAGTGGTCTTTGTCGTGATAGACGCATTTTTTAGCCGGGAACGTGTGCCCCGGATGTGAATAACCGTGAGGACTTAGTATGGACAGAACAGGATTAAATAAATATTACTAAGGGCTCGAGATAGAAGTAAAAAAGTAGAAAAATAAAAAATAGAGACCTCGTAGAAGCAAAACAGGGTGCAACATTGGGACTTCGCAGGGGGTCACCCATCTTAGTACTACTCTCGCCCAGGCACGCTTACCTTCGGAGTTCTGATGGGATCCGGTGCATTAGTGCTGTGATCGCACCCATTTGTGATCACATTCTATTCTCTTATAGTTCAATGCTGTGAGACTTCCGAGTGGTCTTTGTCGTGATAGACGCATTTTTGAGTCGGGAACGTGGGCCCTAGATGTGAATAACAGCGAGGACTTAGTATGAACAAATCGAATTCAATAAAAATTATTAAGGGCTCAAGATACAAGTAAAAAAGTAGAACAACAAAAAACAGAGACCTCGCAGAAGCAAAAAATGGGTGCAACACAAGGACTTCCCAGGGGGTCACCAATCCTCGTACTACTCTCGCCAAGCACGCTTAACTTTAGATTTCTGATGGGATCCTGTGCATTAGTGCTGGTATGGTCGCACCCATTTGTAACACCGCATTCTATTCTATTATAGTTCAATGAGGTGAGACTTCCGATGGTGTTTGTCGTGATAGATGAATTTTTGAGTCAGGAACATGGGCCCCAGATGTGAATAACTGCGAGGACCTAGTATGGACATATCAGAATTCAAGAAAAATTATTAAGGCCTCGAGATTGAAGCAAAAAGTAGAAAAATAAAAAAATAGAGACCTCGTAGAAGCAAAAAGGGGTGCAACACGAGGACTTCCCAGGGGGTCACGCATCCTAATACTACTCTTGCCCAAGCACGCTTGACTTCGGAGTTCTGATGGGATCTGGTGCATTAGTGCTGGTATGATCGCACCCATTTATAACACCGCATTCTATTCTTTTCTAGTTCAACGCAGTGAGACTTCCGAGTAGTCTTTGTCGTGATAGACGCATTTTTGAGTCGAGAACGTGGGTCTGGGAAGTGAAGAACCGCGAGGACTTAATATGGACATATCGGAATTCGAGAAATAATATTAAGGGCTCGACATAGAAGTAAAAAAGTAGAAAAACAAAAAATAGCGACCTCATAGAAGCTAAAAAGGATGCAACACGAGGACTTCCCAGGGGGTCACCCATCCCAGTACTACTCTCGCCCAAGCACGCTTGACTTAGGAGTTCTGACGGGATCCGGTGCATTAGTGCTGATATGATCACACCTAATTATAACACCGCATTTTATTCTTTTATAGTTCAAAGTGGTGAGACTTCCGGGTAGTCTTTGTCGTGATAGACGCATTTTTTAATAGGGAACGTAGGTCCCGGATGTGAATAACCGTGAGGACTTAGTATGGACATATCGGTATTGAAGAAAAACTATCAAGGGCTCTGGATAGAAGTGAAAAAGTAGAAAAATAAAAAAATAGAGACCTTGTAGAAGCAAAAGGGGTGCAACACGAGGACTTCCCAGGGGGTCACCCATCCTAGTACTACTCTCGCCCAAGCACGGCTGACTTCGGAGTTCTGATGGGATCTGGTGCATTAGTGCTGGTATGATCGCACCCATTTATAACACCGCATTCTATTCTATTATAGTTCAACATGATGAGACTTCCGGGTAGTCTTTGTCGTGATAGACGCATTTTTGAATCGGGAACGTGGGTCCCGGATGTGAATAACCGCGAGGACTTAGTATGGACATATCAAAATTCGAGAAAAAATAATAAGGGCTCGAGATAGAATAAAAAAGAAGAAAAACAAAAAATAGAGACCTCGTAGAAGCAAAAAGGGGTGCAATACAAGGACTTCCCAGGGGGTCACCAATCCTCGTACTACTCTCGCCAAGCACGCTTAACTTCAGAGTTCTGATGGGATCCTGTGCATTAGTGCTGGTATGGTCGCACCCATTTGTAACACCGCATTCTATTCTATTATAGTTCAATGAGGTGAGACTTCCGATGGTGTTTGTCGTGATAGATGAATTTTTGAGTCGGGAACATGGGCCCCATATGTGAATAACTGCGAGGACCTAGTATGGACATATCAGAATTCAAGAAAAATTATTAAGGCCTCGAGATTGAAGCAAAAAGTAGAAAAATAAAAAAATAGAGACCTCGTAGAAGCAAAAAGGGGTGTAACACGAGGACTTCCCAGGGGGTCACGCATCCTAGTACTACTCTTGCCCAAGCTCGCTTGACTTCGGAGTTCTGATGGGATCTGGTGCATTAGTGCTGGTATGATCGCACCCATTTATAACACCGCATTCTATTCTTTTCTAGTTCAACGCAGTGAGACTTCCGGGTAGTCTTTGTCGTGATAGACGCATTTTTGAGTCGAGAACGTGGGTCTCGAAAGTGAAGAACCGCGAGGACTTAATATGGACATATCGGAATTCGAGAAATAATATTAAGGGCTCGACGTAGAAGTAAAAAAGTAGAAAAACAAAAAATAGAGACCTCGTAGAAGCAAAATGGGATGCAACACGAGGACTTCTCAGGGGGTCACCCATCCCAGTACTACTCTCGCCCAAGCACGCTTGACTTAAGAGTTCTGATGGGATCCGGTGCATTAGTTTTGGTATGATCGCACCCATTTATAACACCGCATTCTATTCTATTATAGTTCAACGTGGTGAGACTTCCGGGTAGTCTTTGTCGTGATAGACGCATTTTTTAATAGGGAACGTAGGTCCCGGATGTGAATAGCCGTGAGGACTTAGTATGGACATATCAGAATTGAAGAAAAACTATCAAGGGCTCTGGATAGAAGTGAAAAAGTAGAAAAAACAAAAAAATAAAGACCTTGTAGAAGCAAAAGGGGTGCAACACGAGGACTTCCCAGGGGGTCACCCATCCTAGTACTACTCTTGCCCAAGCACGCTTGACTTTGGAGTTTTGATGGGATCCGGTGGATTAGTGCTGGTATGATCGCACCCATTTATAACACCGCATTCTATTCTATTATAGTTCAACGTGGTGAGACTTCCGGGTAGTCTTTGTCGTGATAGACGCATTTTTGAGTCGGGAACGTGGGTCCCAGATGTGAATAACCGCGAGGACTTAGTATGGACATAACAAAATTCGAGAAAAAATAATAAGGGCTCGAGATAGAAGTAAAAAAGAAGAAAAACAAAAAATAGAGACCTTGTAGAAGCAAAAAGGGGTGCAACACAAGGACTTCCCAGGGGGTCACCAATCCTCGTACTACTCTCGCCAAGCACGCTTAACTTCAGAGTTCTGATGGGATCCTGTGCATTAGTGCTGGTATGGTCGCACTCATTTGTAACACCGCATTCTATTCTATTATAGTTCAATGAGGTGAGACTTCTGGGTGGTCTTTGTTGTGATAGACGTATTTGTGAGTCGGTAACATGGGCCCTAGATGTGAATAACCGCGAGGACTTAGTATGGACATATCAGAATTCAAGAAAAACTATTAAGGCCTCGAGATTGAAGCAAAAAGTAGAAAAATAAAAAATATAGACCTCGTAGAAGCAAAAAGGGGTGCAACACGAGGACTTCCAGGGGGTCATGCATCCTAGTTCTACTCTTGCCCAAGCACGCTTGACTTGGATTTGATGGGATCCGGTGCATTAGTGCTGGTATGATCGCACCCATTTATAACACCGCATTCTATTCTTTTATAGTTCAACGCAGTGAGACTTCCGGGTAGTCTTTGTCGTGATAGACGCATTTTTGAGTCGAGAACGTGGGTCTCGGAAGTGAAGAACCGCGAGGACTTAATATGGACATATTGGAATTCGAGAAATAATATTAAGGGCTCGATATAGAAGTAAAAAAGTAGAAAAACAAAAAATAGAGACCTCGTATGTAATACTCGAGATTTTTGTTCCGGAATCGTTGAGTTTTCGGGGTTGTATGAGATTGTTATTGCCCTCATCATTGGAATTTTGTGCCTTGTTGGGTGTGTCTTGTTGGGACACGTGTTTGGAGGCGTTTCGGATCACTATGTGAGTTTTTGAGTTTTTGTGGTGTAGCGCACGCTAATGCTTGAGGCATAGCGCACGCTACTGCATGGTGTTTAGCGCACGCTACTGAATGTGTAGCGCACGCTAACTGGCAGTCCAAAGGCAATCCAGTAGCTACTGGACTGGGACTGGAGCTTTGTTAGAGCACGCTAAGGTCGATAGCTAGTGCACGCTATCGAATGCTTAGCGCACGCTCTCTCTTATTTCTAGCGCACGCTACCGAGTAGGTGCAGTTCTGTCCAGGGGCTACTGGACTGGTTTTGTGACCCGTAAGCGCACACTACGGCTTTTAGCTAGCACACGCTAGCTTTGTTATAGGCAGTTTCTCGGGAGCGTTGACCCCGTTTGCGCACGCTAATGCAGGGTGTTTAGCGCGCTTAATAATCGCCCAAGATAAATCCGACAAAGCATTAAGTCGTCATTTCCCACTTTTCTTCATCCCTTCCGACGGGAGTGAGCTCCAGAGGCGATTATGACCGATCTTTTTCTTCTAGCTTCATCTTTGAGCGTATTTGTAGATGTTTAACAACATCTAATCGTCTTCTTGGTCCAAATCAAGGTAATCTCTTTTTAGAACCCTATTTTCTTAAATTTGGGGTTTTTGCTTGGATTTGTGATTCTTAACCAATCTCATCCGATCGGTTATTTGTTCTTGTTTGTCTTGACCGTAATCTTCAGATTTTGTTAACCGTTCATCGATTTTTTATCGCCCGGATCAACGATTCTTGATTTCTTTGAGAACACTTAGATCCTTGTTGTTTTAGGATCGTTTTGGAATTCGATTAGTGTTATTGATTCATGGTGATGTTATTTTCATAGTATTCGTGGGATTGCCGAATCCTTGGTCGCTTTTGGAAGCTCGAGAACTATCCGACCGTGTCCGTTTGTTGTTCGGTTGCTCGTGGTATCGAGGCAAGTATCTTGTCCATACGTTTCATGTTTCGTAGGGGTAATTATTGATAAATGATTTTATGCGAAACCCAATGTTTAATGAACGTAAAAAGGGATCGGTGTGTTCTCGATAAATGTTGTCTTTCAACGGTAATTCATGTATTACGTGAATATATGTGTTCTCGGAATATGTGTGTTGGTTTTGTATGTTGAAAGATGCTATGATCACTTTGAGCGAGTTTATTAGACCGTAATCCTTTGCCGGGAATTACGTAATGTTATATATACTTGTTCGGTAAGAATATATTGTGTGTGATATTAGTTGTTACTCCTTTGAAAGGAGGTTGTGATGTTTAAAGTGTTGCTTGGCTTGATGTTCTGCTCATTGTTATGTGATCGTTGAAAGTGATGTGCCTCCGGGTAGGATTGTTGAATCTCCGGGATCCATACTTGTTAGTATGGGTCAGGCGTGACCGTAGGGTTATCCAATCCGGGTATGTCTTGCGGGGACTCCGAGGTTCGGGGCTTGCTAGCCCGATGCCGGGATAACTTGTGGGGGTTATCATCGGGTATGTCTTGCGGGGACTCCGAGGTTCGTGGCTTGTTAGCGCGATGCCGGGATAACTTATGGTTGTGGTTTGGAATGGTTCCGTGACTATTGTCACGAGGACATATGATTTGGTATGGTTTCTTATTGGGTTATTCACTCGGGTATGTTCTACGGGAGCATCTGAAGTTCGTGGCTTGTTAGCACGGGACGCGAATAATCCTTAGGAATATGTGTTCTGTGATTTGGGGTCGTGGACCCTGTGGCTTATGATCTGGGTCTTGGACCCCGTGTGTTGTGAATTAGGTTGCGAACCCGCGTTTTATTATTGGAGTCGTATTTTGGAAAGATGATTTGGGCCATGTCCCTAAGTGTTTCGAAAGACTTGAGAATTCCTTTATTCCAAATGTTTTTCAAACTCCCGAGATCATAAAATATTTTGTATGAGATACATGGTTCTATTCCTACCTTTTATAAATCAAACTGTTTTGATTAACTGAATTATCTCGAGAAATATACTCAAGATTATTATATTCTTGAAGCACGCTGTGTATGGCTTGTACTTCTGTTTTATACTTGCACTAGCAAAACAGTGGAGTTTTGCTAACCCCCAAGTATTCGGGGGGTAGATGTCTTTATTGCGTCCAGGTACTTGCAGGTAGCTGGGGAGCGAATCACAGGATCGATACGAAGGATGATGGAAGACGAAGATACTAATCACGTGAAGACCAATTGTAGAGTATTTGGTAGAGTCGTGTTGGTTATCCCTCTGATGTGTTATTTTCTCGAATTATGGAAGTGTTATTGTATTCTAGCCCCTGCATGGGTATGTGTTCTGGGCAAGGATCTTGTATGTATTGTTGTGTGTGTTGTGATATAAGACCAAACCGGTCTAGCAGCTCATTATGTAGCCATGTCGGTATGTAATGTGAGGTATTGTTTTTGCTTATAGCCTGGTAGATCCTCACGGAGAGGGTCTGCGGCGCTGTAATATTCCCAAGCAGTTTGGGGGTGTTACAGAATATGGTATCGGAGCTTAGGTTGAGGAAACCTAGGCTGTCGGGTTGAGTTGTGTGTTGTCGGGTCTTGTCTTGTCAGATTTGGTCTGACTGAGTGGTGTCGCGACGCGTCGTCTGAGTTGTCGGTCGTGATTAGTATCGAGGCGCAACCATCATCTTCGTGTGATCTGTGGATGTAAGTCTCCCTACTTTGTTGTGTCTCGTGTTATACGAGTTTATGTGATTCTGTATTATTATGTGGAGTTTAATTGTGCCTCGTGAATACTTACACCGTACTTGTTTGATTCTCGTATTGTGCTGGGACAAAGTGTAGTACCGGTATATATATATATACAACCTTGTGTGAAGTCGTTTTTACAGGAGCGATGTTTCGGATTGGTTATTCAATAAAAGTTTATCAATGTGATATTTTAAACTCCAAATGTTTTGGGGAAGTCACGTAAATTCTATTTAAAAAAAATATCCTTCGAGAAGGAAAAATGATTTGATTTTCGGATGATGACCTCGAGATAAAAGATTTTTGGGAATTAAACTACATGTATTTTATGTTCATCTTGCATTGAAAATTTTCAAAAATTGATTTTTAAATGCTCAAACGAGGTCTATCAAAAATTTACTTGGGACGTGACTTTCGCCTTCATCTTTTCGGTTTCATGAATTTCGGTTAAAGTTATGTAGTGAGGATGTAAATGGTTGGCGTTTGGATTCGTATGTTGCTGTCTATTTTTAACCTTCGACTTTTGGTATCATTTAGTATATGCTCATGAATGTGTTGCTGAATTAGAATAGCTAGCGCGCGTTAACGTGGCATGGCTAGCGCACGCTAAGTCTCTGTTAAATCATACCCTAATCGGTCTGAGCAGAAGCTCGGAAACTACATTCTGGCCGTAAGTCTAACTTTTGCGATTCTTAGGCTGACCGTTTGAGACCGTACTCTATGTGTGTTGTTCATGAATAACAATTGTTGTGTGTGATTATGTGTAATTTGAACTGTGTTCTTGTCCGCTGCGTGTGTATAGTCCAAAATGACTTTTTGGGTACTTTTACCAAATAGTGTGGGTTTTAAAATGACCTTTCGGGTTCGTAAATTTGAATTATTTCGTTGACCCTTTTTCCTAACTCTTTTGTCGGGTGACTTAACGTATATTTTGAAACTATTGAGTTTCCGCGTCTACGCCTTGTAATTTCAAATGGTATTTGATGACGGTATTTGGTATTTGGAAAATGATTTTTGGTGAGTATTTAGAAAGTATTACCGTCATCGGCCTTTTTGGCATTTTGGAACGTTTTTGAAAATGGTTTTCAACTTGGTGAGTTCCGGCGCGGAACCCATACAGAAAATGATTTTGATATAATGGATGATTTCAATTTCATTGCATTTATAAATCGCATAACAACGGCATTATAATTGAAGATTTTTGGTATAATAGTTTGTATATTGTGCTCTAGCTGGAATTAAATGGTAATATGTATATGATTTAATGATGTTGGATTAAAGACAGAGCTATGTGTTATGATCCTTCGTTGCCATAGGTTGTTGTTTGTTAGTATGCCGAGGGGCAGAGGTCGTGGTCGTAACCGTGGTGCTGATGTCCACGGGGGTCAGATGCGAAATCGAGAGAATGTCGCTGGGAATAATTTTAGTTTGGGTGTTGCCACTATATTGCAACAAGTAGCGACTCAGATGACTCAATTGACCCAGGTGGTTCAACGTAGCATTGACGCGAGTAAGAACGTCGGTGTAAATCAATGGCTTCGCGAGGTAGTTCGTACGAATCCCCCTCGATTCGCCGGTGCTGCAGATGCGTTGGGCTGGGATGGTTGGATTTTCCATTTGGGAAAGATTTTCGAGGCTGTCGGATGTCCTGAAGAGCGGAAGGTACCTATCGCTCAGTACCTTCTTGACAAAGATGCCGCTAATTGGTGGGAAGCTGTTAAACCTCGTGATCGTGATGTCACGTGGGCGGAGTTCCAAGCACTTATGAAAGCTGAGTTCTGTACGAAACCGATTAGAGAGCAGAGGATTCGCAAATTCTACTTGGCAGAACCGCAAGATATATCGGTGTCGCAAGCTATCATCGATTATAGCAAACAACTCAGTTATGTGCGAGATCGGGTGAAAATCGAGGAAGAGAGGATCCTTCACTTTGACAGATGGATGAAGCTGGATATTCGTGTGTATATGTCGGGATTCAATTGCACTTCATTGAGAGAATATCAAGATCGAGCCTTAGCTCGTGAACTAGTTTCATTATCGTCGGAGCGTGTGCCCGAGTCGAAGAAGCAGAGGAAGTCCGATGACCGTGTGGAAAGTACAGGAGTTGGTGTTTCTAATTTGCAATGTAGTAGTCTCTCTGCTGTGAATCTCCATCGCTCGATGCATGGAACTGAGAGTTCCAAGTCTTTTGTTCTAACTCCTGGTAAAGCCAGGAGATGTTTTAACTGTAATGTGGTGGGACATGTTCGTGCACATTGTCCTTCCCCACCAGTAACGTGTTACAGGTGCAGACTCGAGGGACACCGGGTTCAGTTTTGCGAGATGGTTACCGAGCATTCCGAGGCACGGACTTGAGCATTGATAACAGGGATCTACTTGAGTAGTCCTGAGGGGCATGGTCTATCGATTGTATGTTGAGTTATTTCCCTTGCTTTGTTATTTGAAATTCGGAGATTAACTTCTTTTATTTGAAGTGGATCGGATTTTGAACTTTGTACTTTCGATTATGTCGACTCGTTTATGTTCGTTGACATTTTACGAACTTGTCATGTCTTGTGCTTTTGTTGATCGAACGAGTTATGGTATTGTTTTAGAATAACCCATTTGTCGTTGTTGCCTTCCAATTGCTATTCCATTTCCTGTGGATCTCATGTGAATGCACATCTTATTGTCTTCACTGGATCGTATATTGTTTTGAGTCGAGATGCGAACTTTGGGGTTGTTGTTTTGAGTATTATTGTTCGTCCTGATTCGAACATGACTGATCGACTTTTGTGCCTCGATCGTTGTAATTCAATCGTTTGATTGTTTGGTTTTTGTTGATCTCGTTTCGTGATTGTTGAGCGTTAGGACTCCTTTGTAATTTCCTTAAGTTCAGGAAATTTGTTTTGTGTTCGATCTTCCAACCCTTGGGCTGTGGAATTTCGTATTGGTTCAGCGTATAGCTCATGTTTTGGTTGATGTACTGTTGGATTGTTCAACCGTATTGATTTTCGTTCGTTGTGTTTTGTTATTTCGGCAACGGATATCATGTGTTATCTGAGTTTGTTTTGCGTCGTTCGTAATATGTTTCTAGTTTCGGGGACGAAACTTCTTTTAAGAGGGGTAGAATGTAATACCCGAGATTTTTGTTCCTAATCATTGAGTTTTCGGGTTGTATCGGATTGTTATTGCCCTCATCATTGGAATTTTGTGCCTTGTTGGATGTGTCTTGTTGGGACACGTGTTTGGAGGCGTTTCGGATCACTTTGTGAGTTTTTCAGTTTTTGTGGTGTAGCGCACGCTAATGCTTGAGGCATAGCGCACGCTACTGCGTGGTGTTTAGCGCACGCCATCGAATGTGCAACGACGCTAATCGGCGATCCAGAGGCACCCAAGAGCTACCGGATCGGGATCGAGCTTTGTTAGCGCACGCTAAGGCCGATAGCTAGCGCACGCTATCGACCGCTAGCTCACGCTCTCTCTTCTTTCTAGCGCACGCTACCCAAGGTGCGATCGTCCGGGAGCTCTGGGCTAGGTGGTTTGTGACCGTTAGCGCACGCTCTGCCTTTTAGCTAGCGCACGCTAACTTTGTTATAGGCGATTTCTCAGTAGCGTTAACCCCGTTAGCGCATGCTAATGCAGGGTGTTTAGCGCGCGCTAATAATCAGACAAGATAAATACCGGGCAAAGATATTAAGCCGTCATTTCCCACTTTTCTTCATCCCTTCCGACGGAGTGAGCTCCGAGGCGATTATGACCGATCTTTTTCTTCTAGCTTCATCTTTGAGCGGATTTGTAGATGTTTAACAACATCTAATCGTCTTCTTGGTCCAAATCAAGGTAATCTCTTTTTAGAACCCTATTTTCTTAAATTTGGGGTTTTTGCTTGGATTTGTGATTCTTAACCGATCTCATCCAATCGGTTATTTGTTCTTGTTTGCCTTGACCATAATCTTCAGATTTTGTTAACCGTTCATCGATTTTTTATCGCCCGGAACAACGATTCTTGATTTCTTTGAGAGCACTTAGATCCTTGTTGTTTTAGGATCGTTTTGGAATTCGATTAGTGTTATTGATTCGTGGTGATGTTATTTTCATAGTATTCGTGGGATTGCCGAATCCTTGGTCGTTCTTGGATGCTCGAGAACTATCCGACCGTGTCCGTTCGTTGTTCGGTTTCTCGTGGTATCGAGGCAAGTATCTTGTACATATGTTTCATGTTTCATAGGCGTAATTATTGATAAATGATTTTATGCGAAACCCAATGTTTAATGAACGTAAAAAGGGATCGGTATGTTCTCGATAAATGTTGTCTTTCAACGGTAATTCGTGTATTACGTGAATATATGTGTTCTCGGAATATGTGTGTTGGTTTTGTATGTTGAAAGATGCTATGATCACTTTGAGAGAGTTTATTAGACCGTAATCCTTTGCCGGGAATTACGTAATGTTATGTGTACTTGTTCGGTAAGAATATATTGTGTGTGATATTAGTTGTTACTCCTTTTAAAGGAGGTTGTGATGTTTAAAGTGTTGCTTGGCTTGATGTTCTGCTCATTGTTATGTGATCGTTGAAAGTGATGTGCCTCCGGGTAGGATTTTTGAATCTCCGGGATCCATACTTGTTAGTATGGGTCAGGCGTGACCGTAGGGTTATCCAATCCGGGTATGTCTTGCGGGGACTCCGAGGTTTGGGGCTTGCTAGCCCGATGTCGGGATAACTTGTAGGGGTTATCATTGGGTATGTCTTGCGGGGACTCCGAGGTTCGTGGCTTGTTAGCGCGATGCCGGGATAACTTATGGTTGTGGTTTGGAATGGTTCCGTGACTGTTGTCACGAGGACATGTGATTTGGTATGGTTTCTTATTGGGTTATTCACTCGGGTATGTTCTACGGGAGCATCTGAGGTTCGTGGCTTGTTAGCACGGGACACGAATAATCCTTAGGAATATGTGTTCTGTGATTTGGGGTCGTGGACCCTGTGGCTTATGATCTAGGTCTTGGACCCCGTGTGTTGTGTATTGGGTTGCGAAACCGCATTTTATTATTGGAGTCGTATTTTGGAAAGATGATTTGGGCCATGTCCCTAAGTGTTTCGAAAGACTTGAGAATTCGTTTATTCCAAATGTTTTTCAAACTCCCGAGATCATAAAATATTTTGTATGAGATACATGGTTCTATTCCTACCTTTTATAAATCAAACTGTTTTGATTAACTGAATTATCTCGAGAAATATACTCAAGATTATTATATTCTTGAAGCACGCTGTGTATGGCTTGTACTTCTGTTTTATACTTGCACTAGCAAAACAATGGAGTTTTGCTAACCCCCAAGTATTCGGGGGGTAGATGTTTGTATTGCGTCCAGGTACTTGCAGGATCAATACGAAGGATGATGGAAGACGAAGATACTAATCACGTGAAGACCAATTGTAGAGTATTTGGTAGAGTCGTGTTGGTTATCCCTCCGATGTGTTATTTTCTCGAATTATGGAAGTGTTATTGTATTCTAGCCCCTGCATGGGTATGTGTTCTGGGCAAGGATCTTGTATGTATTGTTGTGTGTGTTGTGATATAAGACCAAATCGGTCTAGCAGCTCATTATGTAGCCATGTCGGTATGTAATGTGAGGTATTGTTTTTGCTTATAGCCTGGTAGATCCTCACGGAGAGGGTCTGCGGCGCTGTAATATTCCCAAGCGGTTTGGGGGTGTTACATCGTAGAAGCAAAAAGGGATGCAACACGAGGACCTCCCAGTGGGTCACCCATCCCAGTACTACTCTCTCCCAAGCATGCTTGACTTAGGAGTTCTGATGGGATCCGGTGCATTAGTGCTGGTATGATCGCACCCAATTATAACACCGCATTCTATTCTTTTATAGTTCAACGCGGTGAGACTTACGGGTAGTCTTTGTCGTGATAGACGCATTTTTTAATAGGGAACGTAGGTCCCGGATGTGAATAACCGCGAGGACTTATTATGGACATATTGGAATTGAAGAAAAACTATCAAGGGCTCTGGATAGAAGTGAGAAAGTAGAAAAACAAAAAATAGAGACCTCGTAGAAGCAAAAAGGGGTGCAACACGAGGACTTCCCAGGGGGTCACCCATCCTAGTACTACTCTCGCCCAAGCGCGGTTAACTTTAGAGTTCTGATGGGATCCGATGCATTAGTGCTGGTATGATTGCACCCATTTATAACACCGCATTCTATTCTTTTATAGTTCAACGCGGTAAGACTTCCGAGTGGTGTTTGTCGTGATAGATGAATTTTTGAGTCAGGAACATGGGCCCCGAATGTGAATAACTGTGAGGACTTAGTATGGACATATCAGAATTAATGAAAAATTATGAAGGGCTCGAGATAGAAGTAAAAGGTAGAAAAACAAAAAACTAGAGACCTCGTAGAAGCAAAAAAGGGTGCAACACGAGGACTTCCCACCCATCCTAGTACTACTCTCGCCCAAGCACGCTTAGCTTCGCAGTTCTGATGGGATTCGGTGCATTAGTTGTATGTAACATCGCATTCTATTCTCTTATAGTTCAATGTGGTGAGACTTCTGGGTGGTCTTTGTCGTGATAGATGCATTTTTGAGTCGGGAACGTGGGCCCTAGATGTGAATAACCGCGAGGACTTAGTATGGACATATCAGAATTCAAGAAAAACTATTAAGGCCTCTAGATAGAAGCAAAAACTATTAAGACCTCATAGAATCAAAAAGAGATGCAACACGAGGACTTTGTCGTGATAGACGCATTTTTGAGTCGTGTGAATTACTGCGAGGACTTATTATGGACAGATCGAAATTTAATGAAAATTATTTAGGGCTCGAGATAGAAGTAAAAAAGTAGAAAAACAAAAAATAGAGACCTCGTAGAAGCAAAAAAGGATGCAACACGAGGACTTCCCAGGGGGTTACCCATCCTAGTACTACTCTCGCCCAAGCGCGCTTAACTTTAGAGTTCTGATGGAATCAGGTGCATTAGTGCTGGTATGAGTGCACCAATTTGTTACACCACATTCTATTCTCTTATAGTTCAATGCGGTGAGACCTCCGAGTGGTCTTTGTCGTGATAGACGCATTTTTGAGTCGGGAACGTGTGCCCCGGATCTGCGAGGACTTAGTATGGACAAATCGGAATTCAAGAAAATGTACTAAGGGCTCGAGATAGAAGTAAAAAAGTAGAAAAATAAAAAATAGAGACCTCGTAGAAGCAAAATAGGGTGTAACACGGGGACTTCCCAGGCGGTTACCCGTCCTAGTACTACTCTCGCCCAGGCACGCTTACCTTCGGAGTTTTGATGGGATCCGGTGCATTAGTGTTGTGATCTTACCTATTTGTAACACGACATTCTATTCTCTTATAGTTCAATGCTGTGAAACTTCTGAGAGGTCTTTGTCGTGATAGACGCATTTTTGAGTCGGGAACGTGGGCCCCGGATGTGAATAACTGCGAGGGCTTAGTATGGAGAGATCGAATTCAAGAAAAATTATTAAGGGCTCGAGATAGAAGTAAAAAAGTAGAAAAACAAAAAATAGAGACCTCGTAGAAGCAAAAAAGGGTGCAACACAAGAACTTCCCAGGGGATCACCCATCCTAATACTACTCTCGCCCAAGCACGCTTCACTTAGAAGTTCTGATGGGATTCGGTGCATTAGTTGTGTTATGATCGCACCCATTTGTAACACCGCATTCTATTCTCTTATAGTTCAATGCGGTGAGACTTCCGGGTGGTCTTTGTCGTGATAGACATATTTTGAGTCGGGAACGTGGGACCTTGATGTGAATAACCGCGAGGACTTAGTATGGACATATCAGAATTCAAGAAAAACTATTAAGGCCTCGAGATTGAAGCAAAAAGTAGAAAAGTAAAAAAATAGAGACCTCGTAGAAGCAAAAAGGGGTGCAACACGAGGACTTCCTAGGGGCTCACCCATCCTAGTACTACTCTCGCCCAAGCACGCTTGACTTCGCAGTTCTGATGGGATTCGGTGCATTAGTGCTGGTATGATCGCACCCATTTATAACACTGCATTCTATTCTTTTATAGTTCAACGCAGTGAGACTTCCGGGTAGTCTTTGTCGTGATAGACGCATTTTTGAGTCGAGAACGTGGGTCTCGGAAGTGAAGAACTGCGAGGACTTAGTATGGACATATCGGAATTCGAGAAATAATATTAAGGGCTCGACATAGAAGTAAAAAAGTATAAAACAAAAAATAGAGACCTCGTAGAAGCAAAAAGGGATGCAACACGAGGACTTCCCAGGGGGTCACCCATCCCAGTACTACTCTCGCCCAAGAACGCTTGACTTAGGAGTTCTGATGGGATCCGGTGCATTAGTGCTCGTATGATCGCACCCAATTATAACACCGCATTATATTCTTTTATAGTTCAACGCGGTGAGACTTCCGGGTAGTCTTTGTCGTGATAGATGCATTTTTTAATAGGGAACGTAGGTCCCGGATATGAATAACCGCGAGGACTTAGTATGGACATATTGGAATTGAATAAAAACTATCAAGGGCTCTGGATAGAACTGAAAAAGTAGAAAAACAAAAAAATAGAGACCTTGTAGAAGCAAAAGGGGTGCAACACGAGGACTTCCCAGGGGGTCACCCATCCTAGTACTACTCTCGCCCAATCACGCTTGACTTCGGAGTTCTGATAGGATCCGGTGCATTAGTGCTAATATGATCGCACCCATTTATAACACCGTATTCTATTCTATTATAGTTCAACCTGGTGAGACTTTCGGGTAGTCTTTGTCGTGATAGATGCATTTTTGAATCAGGAACGTGGGTCTCGGATGTGAATAACCACGATGACTTAGTATGGACATATCAAAATTCGAGAAAAAATAATAAGGGCTCGAGATAGAAGTAAAAAAGAAGAAAAACAAAAAATAGAGACCTCGTAGAAGCAAAAAGGGTTGCAACACAAGGACTTCCCAAGGGGTCACCAATCCTAGTACTACTCTCGCCAAGCACGCTTAACTTCAGAGTTCTGATGGGATCCTGTGCATTAGTGCTGGTATGGTCACACCCATTTGTAACACCGCATTCTATTCTATTATAGTTCAATGAGGTGAGACTTCCGTTGGTGTTTGTCGTGATAGATGAATATTTGAGTCGGGAACATGGGCCCCGGATGTGAATAGCTGCGAGGACCTAGTATGGACATATCGTAATTCAAGAAAAATTATTAAGGGCTCGAGATAGAAGTAAAAAGTAGAATAACAAAAATAGAGACCTCGTAGAAGCAACAAAATGGTGCAACGAGGACTTCCCACCCATCCTAGTACTACTCTCGCCCAAGCACGCTTAACTTCAGCCTGATGGGATTGGGTGTATTAGTGCTGGTATGATCACACCCATTTATAACACTGCATTCTATTCTCTTATAGTTCAATGCCGTGAGACTCCAAGTGGTCTTTGTCGTGCTAGACGCGTTTTTGAGTAGTGTGAATAACCGCGAGGACTTAGTATAGACAGATCGAAATTTAATATAAATTATTAAGGGATAGAAGTAAAAAGTAGAAAAAACAAAAAATAGAGACCTCGTAGAAGCAAAAAGGATGCAAGACAAGGACTTCCCACGGGTCACCCATCCTAGTACTACTCTCGCCCACGCGCGCTTAACTTCAGAGTTCTGATGGGATCCGGTGCATTAGTGCTCGTATGATCGCACCCATTTGTTACACCACATTCTATTCTCTTATAGTTCAATGCGATGAGACCTTCGAGTGGTCTTTGTCGTGATAGACGCATTTTTGAGTCGGGAATGTGTGCCCCGGAACTGCGAGGACTTAGTATGGACATATCGGAATTCAAGAAAAATTACGAAGGGCTCGAGAAAAAAGTAAAAAAGTAGAAAAATAAAAAATAGAGACATCGTAGAAGCAAAACAGGGTGTAACACGGGGACTTCCCAGGGGGTCACCCATTCTAGTACTACTCTCGCCCAGGCACGCTTACGTTCGGAGTTTTGATGGGATCCGGTGCATTTGTGTTGTGATCTTACCCATTTGTAAAACGACATTGTATTCTCTTATAGTTCAATGCTGTGAAACTTCTGAGTGGTCTTTGTCGTGATAGACGCATTTTTGGGTTGGGAACGTGGGCCCCGGATGTGAATAACTGTGAGTACTTAGTATGGAGAGATCGAATTCAAGAAAAATTATTAAGGGCTCGAGATAGAAGTAAAAAAGTAGAAAAACAAAATAATAGAGACCTCGCAAAATCAAAAAAGGGTGCAACACGAGGACTTCCTAGGGGGTCACCCATCCTAATCCTACTCTCGCCCAAGCACGCTTAACTTAGAAGTTCTGATGGGATCCGGTGCATTAGTCGTGGTACGACCGCACCCATTTGTAACACCGCATTCTATTCTCTTATAGTTCAATGCGGTGAGACCTCCGAGTGGTCTTTGTCTTGATAGCTGCATTTTTGAGTCGGGAACGTGTGCCCCGGATGTGAATAACCGTGAGGACTTAGTATGGACAGATCAGGATTAAAGAAAAATTACTAAGGGCTCGAGATAGAAGTAAAAAAGTAGAAAAATAAAAAATAGATACCTCGTAGAAGCAAAACAGGGTGCAACATGGGGACTTCACAGGGGGTCACCCATCTTAGTACTACTCTCGCCCAGGCACGCTTACCTTCGGAGTTCTGATGAGATCTGGTGCATTAGTGCTGTGATCGCACCCATTTGTGATCACATTCTATTCTCTTATAGTTCAATGCTGTGAGACTTCCGAGTGGTCTTTGTCGTGATAGATGCATTTTTGAGTCGGGAACGTGGGCCCTAGATGTGAATAACCGCGAGGACTTAGTATGAACAAATAAAATTCAAGAAAAATTATTAAGGGCTCGAGATAGAAGTAAAAAAGTAGAACAACAAAAAACAGATACCTCGCAGAAGCAAAAAAGGGTGCAACACAAGGACTTCCCAGGGGGTCACCCATCCTAATACTACTCTCGCCCAAGCACGCTTCACTTAGAAGTTCTGATGGGATTCGGTGCATTAGTTGTGGTATGATCGCACCCATTTGTAACACCGCATTCTATTCTCTTATAGTTCAATGTGGTGAGACTTCCGGGTGGTCTTTGTCGTGATAGACGCATTTTTGAGTCGGGAACGTGGGCCCTAGATGTAAATAACCGTGAGGACTTAGTATGGACATATCAGAATTCAAGAAAAACTATTAAGGCCTCGAGATTGAAGCAAAAAGTAGAAAAAAAAATAGAGACCCCGTAGAAGCAAAAAGGGGTGCAACACGAGGACTTCCCAGGGGGTCACGCATCCTAGTATTACTCTTGCCCAAGCACGCTTGACTTCGGAGTTCTGATATGATCGCACCCATTTATAACACCGCATTCTTTTCTTTTATAGTTCAACGCAGTGAGACTTCCGGGTAGTGTTTGTCGTGATAGACGCATTTTTGAGTCGATAACGTGGGTCTCGGAAGTGAAGAACCGCGAGGACTTAGTATGGACATATCGAAATTCGAGAAATAATATTAAGGGCTCGACATAGAAGTAAAAAAGTAGAAAAACAAAAAATAGAGACCTCGTAGAAGCAAAAAGGGATGCAACACGAGGACTTCCCAGGGGGTCACCCATCCCAGTACTACTCTCGCCCAAGCACGCTTGACTTAGGAGTTTTGATGGGATCCGGTGCATTAGTGCTGGTATGATCGCATCCAATTATAACACCGCATTCTATTCTTTTATAGTTCAACGCGGTGAGACTTCCGGGTAGTCTTTGTCCTGATAGACTCATTTTTTAATAGGGAACGTAGGTCCCGGATATGAATAACCGCGAGGACTTAGTATGGACATATCGGAATTGAAGAAAAACTATCAAGGGCTCTGGAATGAAGTGAAAAGGTAGAAAAACAAAAAAATAGAGACCTTGTAGAAGCAAAAGGGGTGCAAGACGAGGACTTCCCAGAGGGTCACCCATCCTAGTACTACTCTCGCCCAATCACGCTTGACTTCGGAGTTCTGATGGGATCCGGTACATTAGTGCTAGTATGATCGTACCCATTTATAACACCGCATTCTATTCAATTATAGTTCAACGTGGTGAGACTTCCGGGTAGTCTTTGTCGTGATAGACGCATTTTTTAATCGGGAACGTGGGTCTCGGATGTGAATAACCGCGAGGACTTAGTATGGACATATCAAAATTCGAGAAAAAATAATAAGGGCTCGAGATAGAAGTAAAAAAGAAGAAAAACAAAAAATAGAGACCTCGTAGAAGCCAAAAGGGGTGCAACACAAGGACTTCCCAGGGGGTCACCAATCCTAGTACTACTCTCGCCAAGCAAGCTTAACTTCAGAGTTCTGATGGGATCCTGTGCATTAGTGCTGGTATGGTCACACCCATTTGTAACACCGCATTCTATTCTATTATAGTTCAATGAGGTGAGACTTCCAATGGTGTTTGTCGTGATAGATGAATTTTTGAGTCGGGAACATGGGCCCCGGATGTGAATAACTGCGAGGACCTAGTATGGACATATCAGAATTCAAGAAAAATTATTAAGGGCTCGATATAGAAGTAAAAAAGAAGAATAACAAAAAAATAGAGACCTCGTAGAAGCAAAAAAAGGGTGCAACACGAGGACTTCCCACCCATCCTAGTACTACTCTCGCTCAAGCACGCTTAACTTCGCAGTTCTGATGGGATTCGGTGCATTAGTGCTAGTATGATCACACCCATTTATAACACTGCATTCTATTCTCTTATAGTTCAATGCCGTGAGACTCCAAGTGGTCTTTGTCGTGTGAATAACCGCGAGGACTTAGTATAAACAGATCGAAATTTAATATAAATCATTAAGGGCTCGAGATAGAAGTAAAAAAAGTAGAAAAACAAAAAAATAGAGACCTCGTAGAAGCAAAAAAGGATTCAACACGAGGACTTCCCAAGGGGTCACCCATCCTAGTACTACTCTCGCCCAAGCGCGCTTAACTTCAGAGTTCTGATGAGATCCGGTGCATTAGTGCTGGTATGATCACACCCATTTGTTACACCACATTCTATTCTCTTACAGTTCAATGCGGTGAGACCTCTGAGTGGTCTTTGTCGTGATAGACGCATTTTTGAGTCGGGAACGTGTGCCCCGGATCTGCGAGGACTTAGTATGGACAGATCGGAATTCAAGATAAATTACAAAGGGCTCGAGACAGAAGGAAAAAAGTAGAAAAATAAAAAATTGAGACCTCGTAGAAGGAAAACTAGAGGTGGCCAAAAAAACCGGAACCGGGAACCGAACTGTGGAACCGAACCGTATAGGACGGTTACGGAACGTAACCGTGTCAGACGGTTGGTTCATTCGAAAAATGTAACCGGCGGTTCGGTTGAGCAAGTAACCGAACCGTGGAGCCTGAACCGCTCGGAACCGCCGGTTTACATGTTTCTGGAACCGGGAACCGTTGAAAAATGGGAACCGGTCGTGGATCAAGGGAACCGTTGAAAAAGAGAACACATGGGGATCCGGCCGTAGATCAAGGGAACGATTTTATTTCAATTGATTTTGTCTATTTCCCGAACAAGGCTCTTATTTTATTTCATTAGGGACGCAGTTGGTCGTTCTGTCATCTCACAGAGGCAACAAACACATGCCAAATTAGCAAGCATGAGCTGTAGACACTCCGACATGGCCGTTCTCTTTACGTAGATGATATGTAGCAAAATTTTATAAAATTGTTTCTTTTATTTTATATTGATTATTTCATTATAAAAACAAATAAAGTGAAGTAAAAAAAAAGGGTTCAGACGGTTCGACTGCAAGAAGCCGTTCGAACCGAACCGAACCGAACCGCGGTTCCGATTGAACAAAACCATATCACTAAGTTACCGGTTCGGTTCCGGTTCCCGTTTCCGGAACCGTGGCCACCTCTAAGCAAAACAGGGTGTAACACGGGGACTTCCCAGGGGGTCACCCATCCTAGTACTACTCTCGCCCAGACACGCTTACCTTCGGAGTTTTGATGGGATCCGGTGCATTAGTGTTGTGATCTTACCAATTTGTAACACGGCATTCTATTCTCTTATAGTTCAATGCTGTGAAACTTCTGAGTGGTCTTTGTCGTGATAGACGCATTTTTGGGTCGGGAACGTGGGCCCGGATGTGAATAACTGCGAGGACTTAGTATGGAGATATCGAATTCAATAAAAATTATTAAGGGCTAGAGATAGAAGTAAAAAAGTAGAAAAAAAATAATAGAGACCTCGCAAAATCAAAAAAGGGTGCAACACGAGGACTTCCTAGGGGGTCATCCATCCTAATACGACTCTCGCCCAAGCACGCTTAACTTAGAAGTTCTGATGGGATCTGGTGCATTAGTCGTGGTATGATCGCACCCATTTGTAACACTGCATTCTATTCTCTTATAGTTCAATGCGGTGAGACCTCCGAGTGGTCGTTGTCATAATAGACGCATTTTTGAGCCGGGAACGTGTGCCCCGGATGTGAATAACCGTGAGGACTTAGTATGGACAGATCAGGATTAAAGAAAAATTACTAAGGGCTCGAGATAGAAGTAAAAAGTAGAAAAATAAAAATAGAGACCTCGTAGAAGCAAAACAGGGTGCAACATTGGGACTTCGCAGGGGGTCACCCATCTTAGTACTACTCTCGCCAAGGCACGCTTACCTTCGGAGTTCAGATGGGATCCGGTGCATTAGTGCTGTGATCGCACCCATTTGTGATCACATTCTATTCTATTATAGTTCAATCCGTGAGACTTCCGAGTGGTCTTTGTCGTGATAGACGCATTTTTGAGTCGGGAACGTGGGCCCTAGATGTGAATAACCGCGAGGACTTAGTATGAACAAATCGAATTCAAGAAAAATTATTAAGGGCTCGAGATGGAAGTAAAAAAGTAGAACAACAAAAAACAGAGACCTCGCAGAAGCAAAAAAGGGTGCAACACAAGGACTTCCCAGGGGGTCACCCATCCGAATACTACTCTCGCCCAAGCACGCTTCACTTAAAAGTTCTGATGGGATTCGGTGCATTAGTTGTGGTATGATCGCACCCATTTGTAACACCGCATTCTATTCTCTTATAGTTCAATGCGGTGAGACGTCCGGGTGGTCTTTGTCGTGATAGACGCATTTTTGAGTCGGGAACGTGGGCCCTAGATGTGAATAACCGCGAGGACTTAGTATGGACATATCAGAATTCAAGAAAAACTATTAAGGCCTCGAGATTGAAGCAAAAAGAAGAAAAATAAAAAAATAGAGACCTCGTAGAAGCAAAAAGGGGTGCAACACGAGGACTTCCCAGGGGGTCACGCATCCTAGTACTACTCTTGCCCAAGCACACTTGACTTCGGAGTTCTGATGGGTTCCGGTGCATTAGTCTTTGGTATGATCGCACCCATTTATAACACCGCATTCTATTCTTTTATAGTTCAACGCAGTGAGACTTCTGGGTAGTCTTTGTCATGATAGACGCATTTTTTAGTCGAGAACGTGGGTGTCGGAAGTGAAGAACCGCGAGGACTTAGTATGGACATATCGGAATTCGAGAAATAATATTAAGGGCTCGACATAGAAGTAAAAAAGTAGAAAAACAAAAAATAGAGACCTAGTAGAAGCAAAAAGGGAAGCAATACGAGTACTTCCAATGGGGTCACCCATCCCAAGACTACTCTCGCCCAAGCACGATTGACTTAGGAGTTATGATGGGATCCGGTGCATTAGTCCGGTATGATCGCACCCAATTATAACACCGCATTCTATTCTTTTATAGTTCAACGCGGTGAGACTTCCGAGTAGTCTTTGTCGTGATAGATACATTTTTAATAGGGAACGTAGGTCGCGGATGTGAATAACTGCGAGGACTTAGTATGGACATATCGGAATTGAATAAAAACCAAGGGCTCTGGATAGAAGTGAAAAAGTAGAAAAACAAAAAATAGAGACCTTGTAGAAGCAAAAGGGGTGCAACACGAGGACTTCCCAGGGGGTCACCCATCCTAGTACTACTCTCGCCCAAGCCCGCTTGACTTCGGAGTTCTGATGGAATCCGGTGCATTAGTGCTAGTATGATCGCACCCATTTATAACACCGCATTCTATTCTATTATAGTTCAACGTGGTGAGACTTCCGGGTAGTCTTTGTCGTGATAGACGCATTTTTGAATCGGGAACGAGGGTCCCGGATGTGAATAACCGCAAGGACTTAGTATGGACATATCAAAATTCGAGAAAAAATAATAAGGGCTCGAGATAGAAGTAAAAAAAAAAAGAAAAACAAAAAATAGAGACATCGTAGAAGCAAAAAGGGGTGCAACACAAGGACTTCCCAGGGGGTCACCAATCCTAGTACTACTCTTGCCAAGCACGCTTAACTTCAGAGTTCTGATGGGATCCTGTGCATTAGTGCTGTTATGGTCGCACCCATTTGTAACACCGCATTCTATTGTTATAGTTCAATGAGGTGAGACTTCCGATGGTGTTTGTTGTGATAGATGAATTTTTAGTCGGGAACATGGGCCGGATGTGAATAATCATGAGGACCTAGTATGGACATATCGAATTCAAGAAAAATTATTAAGGGCTAGAGATAGAAGTAAAAAAGTAGAATAACAAAAAATAGAGACCTCGTAGAAGCAAAAAAAGGGTGCAACACGAGGACTTCCCACCCATCCTAATACTACTCTCGCCCAAGCACGCTTAACTTCGCAGTTCTGATGGGATTCGGTGCATTAGTGCTGGTATGATCACACCCATTTATAACATTGCATTCTATTCTCTTATAGTTCAATGCCGTGAGACTCCAAGTGGTCTTTGTCGTGATAGATGCGTTTTTGAGTCGTGTGAATAACCGCGAGGACTTAGTATAGACAGATCGAAATTTAATATAAATTATTAAGGGCTCGAGATGGAAGTAAAAAAGTAGAAAAACAAAAAAATAGAGACCTCGTAGAAGCAAAAAAGGATGCAACACGAGGATTTACCAGGGGGTCACCCATCCTAGTACTACTCTCGCCCAAGCGCGCTTAACTTCAGAGTTCTGATGGAATCCGGTACATTAGTGCTGGTATGATCGTACCCATTTGTTACACCACATTCTATTCTCTTATAGTTCAATGCGGTGAGACCTCCGAGTGGTCTTTGTCGTGATAGACGCATTTTTGAGTCGGGAACGTGTGCTCCGGATCTGCGAGGACTTAGTATGGACATATCGGAATTCAAGAAAAATTACTAAGGGCTCGAGACAGAGGTAAAAAAGTAGAAAAATAAAAAATAGAGACCTCATAGAAGCAAAACAGGTGTAACGGGGACTTCCTGTGGGGTCACCCATCCTAGTACTACTCTTGCCCAGGCACGCTTACCTTCAGAGTTTTGATGGGATCCGGTGCATTAGTGTTGTGATCTTACCCATTTGTAACACGACATTCTATTCTCTTATAGTTTCAATGCTGTGAAACTTCTGAGTGGTCTTTGTCGTGATAGACGCATTTTTGGGTGGGAACGTGGGCTCCGGATGTGAATAACTGCGAGGACTTAGTATGGAGAGATCGAATTCAAGAAAAATTATTAAGGGCTCGAGATAGAAGTAAAAAAGTAGAAAAACAAAATAATAGAGACCTCGAAAAATCAAAAAAGGGTTAGTGTTGTGATCTTACCCATTTGTAACACGACATTCTATTCTCTTATAGTTTCAATGCTGTGAAACTTCTGAGTGGTCTTTGTCGTGATAGACGCATTTTTGGGTCGGGAACGTGGGCTCCGGATGTGAATAACTGCGAGGACTTAGTATGGAGAGATCGAATTCAAGAAAAATTATTAAGGGCTTGAGATAGAAGTAAAAAAGTAGAAAAACAAAATAATAGAGACCTCGCAAAATCAAAAAAGGGTGCAACATGAGGACTTCCTAGGGGGTCACCCATCCTAATACTACTCTCGCCCAAGCACGCTTAACTTAGAAGTTCTGATGGGATCCAGTGCATTAGTCGTGGTATGATCGCACCCATTTGTAACACCGCATTCTATTTTCTTATAGTTCGATGCGGTGAGACCTCCGAGTGGTCTTTGTCGTGATAGACGCATTTTTTAGCCGGGAACGTGTGCCCCGGATGTGAATAACCGTGAGGACTTAGTATGGACAGAACAGGATTAAATAAATATTACTAAGGGCTCGAGATAGAAGTAAAAAAGTAGAAAAATAAAAAATAGAGACCTCGTAGAAGCAAAACAGGGTGCAACATTGGGACTTCGCAGGGGGTCACCCATCTTAGTACTACTCTCGCCGAGGCACGCTTACCTTCGGAGTTCTGATGGGATCCGGTGCATTAGTGCTGTGATCGCACCCATTTGTGATCACATTCTATTCTCTTATAGTTCAATGCTGTGAGACTTCCGAGTGGTCTTTGTCGTGATAGACGCATTTTTGAGTCGGGAACGTGGGCCCTAGATGTGAATAACCGCGAGGACTTAGTATGAACAAATCGAATTCAATAAAAATTATTAAGGGCTCAAGATACAAGTAAAAAAGTAGAACAACAAAAACAGAGACCTCGCGAAGCAAAAAATGGGTGCAACACAAGGACTTCCCAGGGGGTCACCAATCCTCGTACTACTCTCGCCAAGCACGCTTAACTTTAGATTTCTGATGGGATCCTGTGCATTAGTGCTGGTATGGTCGCACCCATTTGTAACACCGCATTCTATTCTATTATAGTTCAATGAGGTGAGACTTCCGATGGTGTTTGTCGTGATAGATGAATTTTTGAGTCAGGAACATGGGCCCCAGATGTGAATAACTGCGAGGACCTAGTATGGACATATCAGAATTCAAGAAAAATTATTAAGGCCTCGAGATTGAAGCAAAAAGTAGAAAAATAAAAAAATAGAGACCTCGTAGAAGCAAAAAGGGGTGCAACACGAGGACTTCCCAGGGGGTCACGCATCCTAATACTACTCTTGCCCAAGCACGCTTGACTTCGGAGTTCTGAAGGGATCTGGTGCATTAGTGCTGGTATGATCGCACCCATTTATAACACCGCATTCTATTCTTTTCTAGTTCAACGCAGTGAGACTTCCGAGTAGTCTTTGTCGTGATAGACGCATTTTTGAGTCGAGAACGTGGGTCTGGGAAGTGAAGAACCGCGAGGACTTAATATGGACATATCGGAATTCGAGAAATAATATTAAGGGCTCGACATAGAAGTAAAAAAGTAGAAAAACAAAAATATCGACCTAACAGAAGCTAAAAAGGATGCAACACGAGGACTTCCTGTGGGTCACCCATCCCAAGATTACTCTCGCCCAAGCACGCTTGACTTAGGAGTTACGGGGATCCGGTGCATTAGTGCTGATATGATCACACCTAATTATAACACCGCATTTTATTCTTTTATAGTTCAAAGTGGTGAGACTTCCGGGTAGTCTTTGTCGTGATAGACGCATTTTTTAATAGGGAACGTAGGTCCCGGATGTGAATAACCGTGAGGACTTAGTATGGACATATCGGTATTGAAGAAAAACTATCAAGTGCTCTGGATAGAAGTGAAAAAGTAGAAAAATAAAAAAATAGAGACCTTGTAGAAGCAAAAGGGGTGCAACACGAGGACTTCCCAGGGGGTCACCCATCCTAGTACTACTCTCGCCCAAGCACGGCTGACTTCGGAGTTCTGATGGGATCTGGTACATTAGTGCTGGTATGATCGCACCCATTTATAACACCGCATTCTATTCTATTATAGTTCAACATGATGAGACTTAGGGTAGTCTTTGTCGTGATAGACGCATTTTGAATCGGGAACGTGGGTCCGGATGTGAATAACCGCGAGGACTTAGTATGGACATATCAAAATTCGAGAAAAATAATAAGGGCTCGAGATAGAATAAAAAGAAGAAAAACAAAAAATAGAGACCTCGTAGAAGCAAAAAGGTGCAATACAAGGACTTCCCTGGGGTCACCAATCCTCGTACTACTCTCGCCAAGCACGCTTAACTTCGAGTTCGATGGGATCCTGTGCATTAGTCTTTGGTATGGTCGCACCCATTTGTAACACCGCATTCTATTCTATTATAGTTCAATGAGGTGAGACTTCCGATGGTGTTTGTCGTGATAGATGAATTTTTGAGTCGGGAACATGGGCCCCATATGTGAATAACTGCGAGGACCTAGTATGGACATATCAGAATTCAAGAAAAATTATTAAGGCCTCGAGATTGAAGCAAAAAGTAGAAAAATAAAAAAATAGAGACCTCGTAGAAGCAAAAAGGGGTGTAACACGAGGACTTCCCAGGGGGTCACGCATCCTAGTACTACTCTTGCCCAAGCTCGCTTGACTTCGGAGTTCTAATGGGATCTGGTGCATTAGTGCTGGTATGATCGCACCCATTTATAACACCGCATTCTATTCTTTTCTAGTTCAACGCAGTGAGACTTCCGGGTAGTCTTTGTCGTGATAGACGCATTTTTGAGTCGAGAACGTGGGTCTCGAAAGTGAAGAACCGCGAGGACTTAATATGGACATATCGGAATTCGAGAAATAATATTAAGGGCTCGACGTAGAAGTAAAAAAGTAGAAAAACAAAAAATAGAGACCTCGTAGAAGCAAAATGGGATGCAACACGAGGACTTCTCAGGGGGTCACCCATCCCAGTACTACTCTCGCCCAAGCACGCTTGACTTAAGAGTTCTGATGGGATCCGGTGCATTAGTTTTGGTATGATCGCACCCATTTATAACACCGCATTCTATTCTATTATAGTTCAACGTGGTGAGACTTGCGTGTAGTCTTTGTCGTGATAGACGCATTTTTTAATAGGGAACGTAGGTCCCGGATGTGAATAGCCGTGAGGACTTAGTATGGACATATCAGAATTGAAGAAAAACTATCAAGGGCTCTGGATAGAAGTGAAAAAGTAGAAAAAACAAAAAAATAAAGACCTTGTAGAAGCAAAAGGGGTGCAACACGGGGACTTCCCAGGGGGTCACCCATCCTAGTACTACTCTTGCCCAAGCACGCTTGACTTTGGAGTTTTGATGGGATCCGGTGGATTAGTGCTGGTATGATCGCACCCATTTATAACACCGCATTCTATTCTATTATAGTTCAACGTGGTGAGACTTCCGGGTAGTCTTTGTCGTGATAGACGCATTTTTGAGTCGGGAACGTGGGTCCCAGATGTGAATAACCGCGAGGACTTAGTATGGACATAACAAAATTCGAGAAAAAATAATAAGGGCTCGAGATAGAAGTAAAAAAGAAGAAAAACAAAAAATAGAGACCTTGTAGAAGCAAAAAGGGGTGCAACACAAGGACTTCCCAGGGGGTCACCAATCCTCGTACTACTCTCGCCAAGCACGCTTAACTTCAGAGTTCTGATGGGATCCTGTGCATTAGTGCTGGTATGGTCGCACTCATTTGTAACACCGCATTCTATTCTATTATAGTTCAATGAGGTGAGACTTCTGGGTGGTCTTTGTTGTGATAGACGTATTTGTGAGTCGGTAACGTGGGCCCTAGATGTGAATAACCGCGAGGACTTAGTATGGACATATCATAATTCAAGAAAAACTATTAAGGCCTCGAGATTGAAGCAAAAAGTAGAAAAATAAAAAATATAGACCTCGTAGAAGCAAAAAGGGGTGCAACACGAGGACTTCCCAGGGGGTCATGCATCCTAGTTCTACTCTTGCCCAAGCACGCTTGACTTCGGATTTCTGATGGGATCCGGTGCATTAGTGCTGGTATGATCGCACCCATTTATAACACCGCATTCTATTCTTTTATAGTTCAACGCAGTGAGACTTCCGGGTAGTCTTTGTCGTGATAGACGCATTTTTGAGTCGAGAACGTGGGTCTCGGAAGTGAAGAACCGCGAGGACTTAATATGGACATATTGGAATTCGAGAAATAATATTAAGGGCTCGATATAGAAGTAAAAAAGTAGAAAAACAAAAAATAGAGACCTCGTATGTAATACTCGAGATTTTTGTTCCGGAATCGTTGAGTTTTCGGGGTTATATGAGATTGTTATTGCCCTCATCATTGGAATTTTGTGCCTTGTTGGGTGTGTCTTGTTGGATGTGTCCCAACAAGACACATCCAACAAGGCACAAAATTCCAATGATGAGGGCAATAACAATCCGATACAACCCCGAAAACTCAATGATTCCGGAACAAAAATCTCGGGTATTACATTCTACCCCTCTTAAAAGAAGTTTCGTCCCCGAAACTAGAAACATATTACGAACGACGCAAAACAAACTCAGATAACACATGATATCCGTTGCCGAAATAACAAAACACAACGAACGAAAATCAATACGGTTGAACAATCCAACAGTACATCAACCAAAACATGAGCTATACGTTGAACCAATACGAAATTCCACAGCCCAAGGGTTGGAAGATCGAACACAAAACAAATTTCCTGAACTTAAGGAAATTACAAAGGAGTCCTAACGCTCAACAATCACGAAACGAGATCAACAAAAACCAAACAATCAAACGATTGAATTACAACGATCGAGGCACAAAAGTCGATCAGTCATGTTCGAATCAGGACGAACAATAATACTCAAAACAACAACCCCAAAGTTCGCATCTCGACTCAAAACAATATACGATCCAGTGAAGACAATAAGATGTGCATTCACATGAGATCCACAGGAAATGGAATAGCAATTGGAAGGCAACAACGACAAATGGGTTATTCTAAAACAATACCATAACTCGTTCGATCAACAAAAGCACAAGACATGACAAGTTCAGAAAATGTCAACGAACATAAACGAGTCGACATAATCGAAAGTACAAAGTTCAAAATCCGATCCACTTCAAATAAAAGAAGTTAATCTCCGAATTTCGAAATAACAAAGCAAGGGAAATAACTCAACATACAACTGATAGACCATGCCCCTCCGGGACTACTCGAAGTAGATCCTGTTATCAATGCTCAAGTCCGTGCCTCGGAATGCTCGGTAACCATCTCGCAAAACTGAACCCGGTGTCCCTCGAGTCTGCACCTGTAACACGTTACTGGTGGGGAAGGACAATGTGCACGAACATGTCCCACCACATTACAGTTAAAACATCTCCTGGCTTTACCAGGAGTTAGAACAAAAGACTTGGAACTCTCAGTTCCATGCATCGAGCGATGGAGATTCACAGCAGAGAGACTACTACATTGCAAATTAGAAACACCAACTCCTGTACTTTCCACACGGTCATCGGACTTCCTCTGCTTCTTCGACTCGGGCACACGCTCCGACGATAATGAAACTAGTTCACGAGCTAAGGCTCGATCTTGATATTCTCTCAATGAAGTGCAATTGAATCCCGACATATACACACGAATATCCAGCTTCATCCATCTGTCAAAGTGAAGGATCCTCTCTTCCTCGATTTTCACCCGATCTCGCACATAACTGAGTTGTTTGCTATAATCGATGATAGCTTGCGACACCGATATATCTTGCGGTTCTGCCAAGTAGAATTTGCGAATCCTCTGCTCTCTAATCGGTTTCGTACAGAACTCAGCTTTCATAAGTGCTTGGAACTCCGCCCACGTGACATCACGATCACGAGGTTTAACAGCTTCCCACCAATTAGCGGCCCAAATCATCTTTCCAAAATACGACTCCAATAATAAAATGCGGTTTCGCAACCCAATACACAACACACGGGGTCCAAGACCTAGATCATAAGCCACAGGGTCCACGACCCCAAATCACAGAACACATATTCCTAAGGATTATTCGTGTCCCGTGCTAACAAGCCACGAACCTCAGATGCTCCCGTAGAACATACCCGAGTGAATAACCCAATAAGAAACCATACCAAATCACATGTCCTCGTGACAACAGTCACGGAACCATTCCAAACCACAACCATAAGTTATCCCGGCATCGCGCTAACAAGCCACGAACCTCGGAGTCCCCGCAAGACATACCCAATGATAACCCCTACAAGTTATCCCGACATCGGGCTAGCAAGCCCCAAACCTCGGAGTCCCCGCAAGACATACCCGGATTGGATAACCCTACGGTCACGCCTGACCCATACTAACAAGTATGGATCCCGGAGATTCAAAAATCCTACCCGGAGGCACATCACTTTCAACGATCACATAACAATGAGCAGAACATCAAGCCAAGCAACACTTTAAACATCACAACCTCCTTTAAAAGGAGTAACAACTAATATCACACACAATATATTCTTACCGAACAAGTACACATAACATTACGTAATTCCCGGCAAAGGATTACGGTCTAATAAACTCTCTCAAAGTGATCATAGCATCTTTCAACATACAAAACCAACACACATATTCCGAGAACACATATATTCACGTAATACACGAATTACCGTTGAAAGACAACATTTATCGAGAACATACCGATCCATTTAAACTTTCATTAAACATTGGGTTTCGCATAAAATCATTTATCAATAATTACGCCTATGAAACATGAAACATATGTACAAGATACTTGCCTCGATACCACGAGAAACCGAACAACGAACGGACACGGTCGGATAGTTCTCGAGCATCCAAGAACGACCAAGGATTCGGCAATCCCACGAATACTATGAAAATAACATCACCACGAATCAATAACACTAATCGAATTCCAAAACGATCCTAAAACAACAAGGATCTAAGTGCTCTCAAAGAAATCAAGAATCGTTGTTCCGGGCGATAAAAAATCGATGAACGGTTAACAAAATCTGAAGATTATGGTCAAGGCAAACAAGAACAAATAACCGATTGGATGAGATCGGTTAAGAATCACAAATCCAAGCAAAAACCCCAAATTTAAGAAAATAGGGTTCTAAAAAGAGATTACCTTGATTTGGACCAAGAAGACGATTAGATGTTGTTAAACATCTACAAATCCGCTCAAAGATGAAGCTAGAAGAAAAAGATCGGTCATAATCGCCTCTGGAGCTCACTCCCGTCGGAAGGGATGAAGAAAAGTGGGAAATGACGGCTTAATACTGCTGTCCAGTATTTATACTGTACAGTTATTAGCGCGCGCTAAACACCCTGCATTAGCATGCGCTAACGGGGTTAACGCTACAGAGAAACTGCCTATAACAAAGTTAGCGTGCGCTAGCTAAAAGCTGTAGCGTGCGCTAACGGGTCACAAACCCAGTCCAGTAGCCCCTGGACAGAACTGCACCTACTGGGTAGCGTGCGCTAGAAAGAAGAGAGAGCGTGAGCTAAGCAGTCGATAGCGTGCGCTAGCTATCGGCCTTAGCGTGCGCTAACAAAGCTCGGTCCCGATCCGGTAGCTACCGGATCGCCTGGATCGCCGATTAGCGTGCGTTGCACATTCAGTAGCGTGCGCTAAACACCACGCAGTAGCGTGCGCTATGCCTCAAGCATTAGCGTGCGCTACACCACAAAAACTGAAAAACTCACAAAGTGATCCGAAACGCCTCCAAACACGTGTCCCAACAAGACACATCCAACAAGGCACAAAATTCCAATGATGAGGGCAATAACAATCCGATACAACCCCGAAAACTCAATGATTCCGGAACAAAAATCTCGGGTATTACATTCTACCCCTCTTAAAAGAAGTTTCGTCCCCGAAACTAGAAACATATTACGAACGACGCAAAACAAACTCAGATAACACATGATATCCGTTGCCGAAATAACAAAACACAACGAACGAAAATCAATACGGTTGAACAATCCAACAGTACATCAACCAAAACATGAGCTATACGCTGAACCAATACGAAATTCCACAGCCCAAGGGTTGGAAGATCGAACACAAAACAAATTTCCTGAACTTAAGGAAATTACAAAGGAGTCCTAACGCTCAACAATCACGAAACGAGATCAACAAAAACCAAACAATCAAACGATTGAATTACAACGATCGAGGCACAAAAGTCGATCAGTCATGTTCGAATCAGGACGAACAATAATACTCAAAACAACAACCCCAAAGTTCGCATCTCGACTCAAAACAATATACGATCCAGTGAAGACAATAAGATGTGCATTCACATGAGATCCACAGGAAATGGAATAGCAATTGGAAGGCAACAACGACAAATGGGTTATTCTAAAACAATACCATAACTCGTTCGATCAACAAAAGCACAAGACATGACAAGTTCAGAAAATGTCAACGAACATAAACGAGTCGACATAATCGAAAGTACAAAGTTCAAAATCCGATCCACTTCAAATAAAAGAAGTTAATCTCCGAATTTCGAAATAACAAAGCAAGGGAAATAACTCAACATACAACTGATAGACCATGCCCCTCCGGGACTACTCGAAGTAGATCCTGTTATCAATGCTCAAGTCCGTGCCTCGGAATGCTCGGTAACCATCTCGCAAAACTGAACCCGGTGTCCCTCGAGTCTGCACCTGTAACACGTTACTGGTGGGGAAGGACAATGTGCACGAACATGTCCCACCACATTACAGTTAAAACATCTCCTGGCTTTACCAGGAGTTAGAACAAAAGACTTGGAACTCTCAGTTCCATGCATCGAGCGATGGAGATTCACAGCAGAGAGACTACTACATTGCAAATTAGAAACACCAACTCCTGTACTTTCCACACGGTCATCGGACTTCCTCTGCTTCTTCGACTCGGGCACACGCTCCGACGATAATGAAACTAGTTCACGAGCTAAGGCTCGATCTTGATATTCTCTCAATGAAGTGCAATTGAATCCCGACATATACACACGAATATCCAGCTTCATCCATCTGTCAAAGTGAAGGATCCTCTCTTCCTCGATTTTCACCCGATCTCGCACATAACTGAGTTGTTTGCTATAATCGATGATAGCTTGCGACACCGATATATCTTGCGGTTCTGCCAAGTAGAATTTGCGAATCCTCTGCTCTCTAATCGGTTTCGTACAGAACTCAGCTTTCATAAGTGCTTGGAACTCCGCCCACGTGACATCACGATCACGAGGTTTAACAGCTTCCCACCAATTAGCGGCATCTTTGTCAAGAAGGTACTGAGCGATAGGTACCTTCCGCTCTTCAGGACATCCGACAGCCTCGAAAATCTTTCCCAAATGGAAAATCCAACCATCCCAGCCCAACGCATCTGCAGCACCGGCGAATCGAGGGGGATTCGTACGAACTACCTCGCGAAGCCATTGATTTACACCGACGTTCTTACTCGCGTCAATGCTACGTTGAACCACCTGGGTCAATTGAGTCATCTGAGTCGCTACTTGTTGCAATATAGTGGCAACACCCAAACTAAAATTATTCCCAGCGACATTCTCTCGATTTCGCATCTGACCCCCGTGGACATCAGCACCAGTTTACGACCACGACCTCTGCCCCTCGGCATACTAACAAACAACAACCTATGGCAACGAAGGATCATAACACATAGCTCTGTCTTTAATCCAACATCATTAAATCATATACATATTACCATTTAATTCCAGCTAGAGCACAATATACAAACTATTATACCAAAAATCTTCAATTATAATGCCGTTGTTATGCGATTTATAAATGCAATGAAATTGAAATCATCCATTATATCAAAATCATTTTCTGTATGGGTTCCGCGCCGGAACTCACCAAGTTGAAAACCATTTTCAAAAACGTTCCAAAATGCCAAAAAGGCCGATGACGGTAATACTTTCTAAATACTCACTAAAAATCATTTTCCAAATACCAAATACCGTCATCAAATACCATTTGAAATTACAAGGCGTAGACGCGGAAACTCAATAGTTTCAAAATATACGTTAAGTCACCCGACAAAAGAGTTAGGAAAAAGGGTCAACGAAATAATTCAAATTTACGAACCCGAAAGGTCATTTTAAAACCCACACTATTTGGTAAAAGTACCCAAAAAGTCATTTTGGACTATACACACGCAGCGGACAAGAACACAGTTCAAATTACACATAATCACACACAACAATTGTTATTCATGAACAACACACATAGAGTACGGTCTCAAACGGTCAGCCTAAGAATCGCAAAAGTTAGACTTACGGCCAGAATGTAGTTTCCGAGCTTCTGCTCAGACCGATTAGGGTATGATTTAACAGAGACTTAGCGTGCGCTAGCCATGCCACGTTAACGCGCGCTAGCTATTCTAATTCAGCAACACATTCATGAGCATATACTAAATGATACCAAAAGTCGAAGGTTAAAAATAGACAGCAACATACGAATCCAAACGCCAACCATTTACATCCTCACTACATAACTTTAACCGAAATTCATGAAACCGAAAAGATGAAGGCGAAAGTCACGTCCCAAGTAAATTTTTGATAGACCTCGTTTGAGCATTTAAAAATCAATTTTTGAAAATTTTCAATGCAAGATGAACATAAAATACATGTAGTTTAATTCCCAAAAATCTTTTATCTCGAGGTCATCATCCGAAAATCAAATCATTTTTCCTTCTCGAAGGATATTTTTTTTAAATAGAATTTACGTGACTTCCCCAAAACATTTGGAGTTTAAAATATCACATTGATAAACTTTTATTGAATAACCAATCCGAAACATCGCTCCTGTAAAAACGATTTCACACAAGGTTGTATATATATATATATACCGGTACTACACTTTGTCCCAGCACAATACGAGAATCAAACAAGTACGGTGTAAGTATTCACGAGGCACAATTAAACTCCACATAATAATACAGAATCACATAAACTCGTATAACACGAGACACAACAAAGTAGGGAGACTTACATCTACAGATCACACGAAGATGATGGTTGCGCCTCGATACTAATCACGACCGACAACTCAGACGACGCGTCGCGACACCACTCAGTCAGACCAAATCTGACAAGACAAGACCCGACAACACACAACTCAACCCGACAGCCTAGGTTTCCTCAACCTAAGCTCCGATACCATATTCTGTAACACCCCCAAACTGCTTGGGAATATTACAGCGCCGCAGACCCTCTCCGTGAGGATCTACCAGGCTATAAGCAAAAACAATACCTCACATTACATACCGACATGGCTACATAATGAGCTGCTAGACCGGTTTGGTCTTATATCACAACACACACAACAATACATACAAGATCCTTGCCCAGAACACATACCCATGCAGGGGCTAGAATACAATAACACTTCCATAATTCGAGAAAATAACACATCAGAGGGATAACCAACACGACTCTACCAAATACTCTACAATTGGTCTTCACGTGATTAGTATCTTCGTCTTCCATCATCCTTCGTATCGATCCTGTGATTCGCTCCCATTTACACTGCAAGTACCGGCAATAAAGACATCTACCCCCCGAATACTTGGGGGTTAGCAAAACTCCACTGTTTTGCTAGTGCAAGTATAAAACAGAAGTACAAGCCATACACAGCGTGCTTCAAGAATATAATAATCTTGAGTATATTTCTCGAGATAATTCAGTTAATCAAAACAGTTTGATTTATAAAAGGTAGGAATAGAACCATGTATCTCATACAAAATATTTTATGATCTCGGGAGTTTGAAAAACATTTGGAATAAAGGAATTCTCAAGTCTTTCGAAACACTTAGGGACATGGCCCAAATCATCTTTCCAAAATACGACTCCAATAATAAAACGCGGGTTCGCAACCTAATTCACAACACACGGGGTCCAAGACCCAGATCATAAGCCACAGGGTCCACGACCCCAAATCACAGAACACATATTCCTAAGGATTATTCGCGTCCCGTGCTAACAAGCCACGAACTTCAGATGCTCCCGTAGAACATACCCGAGTGAATAACCCAATAAGAAACCATACCAAATCATATGTCCTCGTGACAACAGTCACGGAACCATTCCAAACCACAACCATAAGTTATCCCGGCATCGCGCTAACAAGCCACGAACCTCGGAGTCCCCGCAAGACATACCCAATGATAACCCCCACAAGTTATCCCGACATCGGGCTAGCAAGCCCCAAACCTCGGAGTCCCCGCAAGACATACCCGGATTGGATAACCCTACGGTCACGCCTGACCCATACTAACAAGTATGGATCCCGGAGATTCAAAAATCCTACCCGGAGGCACATCACTTTCAACGATCACATAACAATGAGCAGAACATCAAGCCAAGCAACACTTTAAACATCACAACCTCCTTTAAAAGGAGTAACAACTAATATCACACACAATATATTCTTACCGAACAAGTACACATAACATTACGTAATTCCCGGCAAAGGATTACGGTCTAATAAACTCTCTCAAAGTGATCATAGCATCTTTCAACATACAAAACCAACACACATATTCCGAGAACACATATATTCACGTAATACACGAATTACCGTTGAAAGACAACATTTATCGAGAACATACCGATCCCTTTTTACGTTCATTAAACATTGGGTTTCGCATAAAATCATTTATCAATAATTACGCCTATGAAACATGAAACATATGTACAAGATACTTGCCTCGATACCACGAGAAACCGAACAACGAACGGACACGGTCGGATAGTTCTCGAGCATCCAAGAACGACCAAGGATTCGGCAATCCCACGAATACTATGAAAATAACATCACCACGAATCAATAACACTAATCGAATTCCAAAACGATCCTAAAACAACAAGGATCTAAGTGCTCTCAAAGAAATCAAGAATCGTTGATCCGGGCGATAAAAAATCGATGAACGGTTAACAAAATCTGAAGATTACGGTCAAGACAAACAAGAACAAATAACCGATCGGATGAGATCGGTTAAGAATCACAAATCCAAGCAAAAACCCCAAATTTAAGAAAATAGGGTTCTAAAAAGAGATTACCTTGATTTGGACCAAGAAGACGATTAGATGTTGTTAAACATCTACAAATACGCTCAAAGATGAAGCTAGAAGAAAAAGATCGGTCATAATCGCCTCTGGAGCTCACTCCCGTCGGAAGGGATGAAGAAAAGTGGGAAATGACGGCTTAATACTGCTGTCCAGTATTTATACTGTACAGTTATTAGCGCGCGCTAAACACCCTGCATTAGCATGCGCTAACGGGGTCAACGCTACAGAGAAACTGCCTATAACAAAGTTAGCGTGCGCTAGCTAAAAGACATATCGTGCGCTAACGGGTCACAAACCCAGTCCGGTAGCCTCAGACGAGCGCACCTACCGGGTAGCGTGAGCTAGAATGAAGAGTGTGCGTGCGCTAAGCATTCGTTAGCTTGCGCTAGCTTTCGGCCTTAGCGTGCGCTAACAAAGCTCGATCCCGATCCGGTAGCTCCGGACCGCTCTGATCGCCGATTAGCGTGCGTTGCACATTCAGTAGCGTGCGCTAAACACCACGCAGTAGCGTGCGCTATGCCTCAAGCATTAGCGTGCGCTACACCACAAAAACTGAAAAACTCACAAAGTGATCCGAAACGCCTCCAAACACGCTGTGTATGGCTTGTACTTGTGTTTTATACTTGCACTAGCAAAACAATGGAGTTTTGCTAACCCCCAAGTATTCGGGGGGTAGATGTTTGTATTGCGTCCAGGTACTTGCAGGATCAATACGAAGGATGATGGAAGACGAAGATACTAATCACGTGAAGACCAATTGTAGAGTATTTGGTAGAGTCGTGTTGGTTATCCCTCCGATGTGTTATTTTCTCGAATTATGGAAGTGTTATTGTATTCTAGCCCCTGCATGGGTATGTGTTCTGGGCAAGGATCTTGTATGTATTGTTGTGTGTGTTGTGATATAAGACCAAATCGGTCTAGCAGCTCATTATGTAGCCATGTCGGTATGTAATGTGAGGTATTGTTTTTGCTTATAGCCTGGTAGATCCTCACGGAGAGGGTCTGCGGCGCTGTAATATTCCCAAGCGGTTTGGGGGTGTTACATCGTAGAAGCAAAAAGGGATGCAACACGAGGACCTCCCAGTGGGTCACCCATCCCAGTACTACTCTCTCCCAAGCATGCTTGACTTAGGAGTTCTGATGGGATCCGGTGCATTAGTGCTGGTATGATCGCACCCAATTATAACACCGCATTCTATTCTTTTATAGTTCAACGCGGTGAGACTTACGGGTAGTCTTTGTCGTGATAGACGCATTTTTTAATAGGGAACGTAGGTCCCGGATGTGAATAACCGCGAGGACTTATTATGGACATATTGGAATTGAAGAAAAACTATCAAGGGCTCTGGATAGAAGTGAGAAAGTAGAAAAACAAAAAATAGAGACCTCGTAGAAGCAAAAAGGGGTGCAACACGAGGACTTCCCAGGGGGTCACCCATCCTAGTACTACTCTCGCCCAAGCGCGCTTAACTTTAGAGTTCTGATGGGATCCGATGCATTAGTGCTGGTATGATTGCACCCATTTATAACACCGCATTCTATTCTTTTATAGTTCAACGCGGTAAGACTTCCGAGTGGTGTTTGTCGTGATAGATGAATTTTTGAGTCAGGAACATGGGCCCCGAATGTGAATAACTGTGAGGACTTAGTATGGACATATCAGAATTAATGAAAAATTATGAAGGGCTCGAGATAGAAGTAAAAGGTAGAAAAACAAAAAACTAGAGACCTCGTAGAAGCAAAAAAGGGTGCAACACGAGGACTTCCCACCCATCCTAGTACTACTCTCGCCCAAGCACGCTTAGCTTCGCAGTTCTGATGGGATTCGGTGCATTAGTTGTATGTAACATCGCATTCTATTCTCTTATAGTTCAATGTGGTGAGACTTCTGGGTGGTCTTTGTCGTGATAGATGCATTTTTGAGTCGGGAACGTGGGCCCTAGATGTGAATAACCGCGAGGACTTAGTATGGACATATCAGAATTCAAGAAAAACTATTAAGGCCTCTAGATAGAAGCAAAAACTATTAAGACCTCATAGAATCAAAAAGAGATGCAACACGAGGACTTTGTCGTGATAGACGCATTTTTGAGTCGTGTGAATTACTGCGAGGACTTATTATGGACAGATCGAAATTTAATGAAAATTATTTAGGGCTCGAGATAGAAGTAAAAAAGTAGAAAAACAAAAAATAGAGACCTCGTAGAAGCAAAAAAGGATGCAACACGAGGACTTCCCAGGGGGTTACCCATCCTAGTACTACTCTCGCCCAAGCGCGCTTAACTTTAGAGTTCTGATGGAATCAGGTGCATTAGTGCTGGTATGAGTGCACCAATTTGTTACACCACATTCTATTCTCTTATAGTTCAATGCGGTGAGACCTCCGAGTGGTCTTTGTCGTGATAGACGCATTTTGAGTCGGGAACGTGTGCCCCGGATCTGCGAGGACTTAGTATGGACAAATCGGAATTCAAGAAAATGTACTAAGGGCTCGAGATAGAAGTAAAAAAGTAGAAAAATAAAAAATAGAGACCTCGTAGAAGCAAAATAGGGTGTAACACGGGGACTTCCCAGGCGGTTACCCGTCCTAGTACTACTCTCGCCCAGGCACGCTTACCTTCGGAGTTTTGATGGGATCCGGTGCATTAGTGTTGTGATCTTACCTATTTGTAACACGACATTCTATTCTCTTATAGTTCAATGCTGTGAAACTTCTGAGAGGTCTTTGTCGTGATAGACGCATTTTTGAGTCGGGAACGTGGGCCCCGGATGTGAATAACTGCGAGGGCTTAGTATGGAGAGATCGAATTCAAGAAAAATTATTAAGGGCTCGAGATAGAAGTAAAAAAGTAGAAAAACAAAAAATAGAGACCTCGTAGAAGCAAAAAAGGATGCAACACGAGGACTTCCTAGGGGGTCACCCATCCTAATACTACTCTCGCCCAAGCACGCTTAACTTAGAAGTTCTGATGGGATCCGGTGCATTAGTGGTGGTATGATCGCACCCATTTGTAACACCGCATTCTATTCTCTTATAGTTCAATGCGGTGAGACCTCCGAGTGGTCTTTGTCGTGATAGATGCATTTTTGAGTCGGGAACGTGTGCCCCGGATGTGAATAACCGTGAGGACTTAGTATGGACAGATCAGAATTAAAGAAAAATTACTAGGGCTCGAGATAGAAGTGAAAAAGTAGAAAAATAAAAAATAGAGACCTCGTAGAAGCAAAACAGGGTGCAACATGGGGACTTCGCAGGGGGTCACCCATCTTAGTACTACTCTCGCCCAGGCACGCTTACCTTCGGTGTTCTGATGGGATCCGGTGCATTAGTGCTGTGATCGCACCCATTTGTAACACCACATTCTATTCTCTTATAGTTCAATGCTGTGAGACTTCCGAGTGGTCTTTGTCGTGATTGACGCATTTTTTAGTCGTGAACGTGGGCCCTGGATGTGAATAACCGCGAGGACTTAGTATGAACAAATCGAATTCAAGAAAAATTATTAAGGGCTCGAGATAGAAGTAAAAAAGTAGAACAACAAAAAACAGAGACCTCGCAGAAGCAAAAAAGGGTGCAACATCAGGACTTCCCAGGGGGTCACCCATCCTAATACTACTCTCGCCCAAGTACACTTCACTTAGAAGTTTTGATGGGATTCGGTGCATTAGTTGTTATATGATCGCACCCATTTGTAACACCGCATTCTATTCTCTTATAGTTCAATGCGGTGAGACTTCCGGGTGGTCTTTGTCATGATAGACGCATTTTTGAGTGGGGAACGTGGGCCCTAGATTTGAATAACCGCGAGGACTTAGTATGGACATATCAGAATTCAAGAAAAACTATTAAGGCCTCGAGATAGAAGCAAAAAGTAGAACAATAAAAAATAGAGACCTCACAGAAGCAAAAAAAGGGTGCAACACTAGGACTTCCCAGGGGGTCACCCATCCTAATACTACTCTCGCCCAAGCACGCTTAACTTAGAAGTTCTAATGGGATCCAGTGCATTAGTCGTGGTATGATCGCACCTATTTGTAGCACTGCATTCTATTCTCTTATAGTTCAATGCGGTGAGACCTCCGAGTGGTCTTTGTCGTGATAGATGCATTTTTTGAGTCGGGAACGTGTGCCCCGGATGTGAATAACCGTGAGGACTTAGTATGGACATATCATAATTAAAGAAAAATTACTAGGGCTCGAGATAGAAGTGAAAAAGTAGAAAAATAAAAAATAGAGACCTCGTAGAAGCAAACAGGGTGCAACATGGGGACTTCGCAGGGGGTCACCCATCTTAGTACTACTCTCGCCCAGGCACGCTTACCTTCGGAGTTCTGATGGGATCCGGTGCATTAGTGCTGTAATCGCACCCATTTGTAACACCACATTCTATTCTCTTATAGTTCAATGCTGTGAGACTTCCGAGTGGTGTTTGTCGTGATTGACGCATTTTTGAGTCAGGAACGTGGGCCCTGGATGTGAATAACCGCGAGGACTTAGTATGAACAAATAAAATTCAAGAAAAATTATTAAGGGCTCGAGATATAAGTAAAAAAGTAGAACAACAAAAAATAGAGACCTCGCAGAAGCAAAAAAGGGTGCAACACTAGGACTTCCCAGGGGGTCAACCATCCTAATACTACTCTCGCCCAAGCACGCTTCACTTAGAAGTTCTGATGGGATTCGGTGCATTAGTTGTTTGTAACATAGCATTCTATTCTATTATAGTTCAATGTGGTGAGACTTCCGGGTTGTCTTTGTCGTGATAGACGCATTTTTGAGTCGGGAACGTGGGCCCTAGATGTGAATAACCGCGAGGACTTAGTATGGACATATCAGAATTCAAGAAAAACTATTAAGGCCTCGAGATAGAAGCAAAAACTATTAAGACCTCATAGAATCAAAAAGGGATGCAACACAAGGACTTCCCAGGGAGTCACCCATCCTAGTACTACTCTCGCCCAAGCATGCTTGACTTAGGAGTTCTGATGGGATCCGGTGCATTAGTGCAGGTATGATCACACCCAATTATAACACCGCATTCTATTCTTTTATAGTTCAACGCGGTGAGACTTCTGGGTAGTCTTTGTCGTGATGGACGCATTTTTTAATAGGGAACGTGGGTCCCGGATGTGAATAACCGCGAGAACTTAGTATGGACATATCGGAATTGAATAAAAACTATCAAGGGCTCTGGATAGAAGTGAAAAAGTAGAAAAACAAAAAAATAGAGACCTCGTAGAAGCAAAAGGGGTGCAACACGAGGACTTCCCAGGGGGTCACCTATCCTAGTACTACTCTCGCCCAAGCACGCTTGACTTCGGAGTTCTAATGGGATCCGGTGCATTAGTGCTGGTATGATCGCACCCATTTATAACACAGCATTCTATTCTTTCATAGTTCAACGCGGTGATGTTGGGTACCAAATTGGATATTTGCGCCGTTTTATGCGGAAGCTAAAATAAATTGCGGAAAAGTAAATCACACAAGGATTTATAGAGGTTCGGCTATTAACGAAGCCTACGTCCTCTCTCGATGTATCTTTTTCCTTAGGCTTAAGATCAAAACCTCTACGCCTCTCTTCTATCGGTCGAGGGATTACCGTTACAAGCTCGTCTTCTATTGGTCCGAGTAAAACCGTTTTTCCTTTTCTTTTGGATAAGGAATTAACCACTCTAGCTTTCTATCGGTACTAGATAAACCTCACTAAGATAGCGATTGTGATTCTAACAATGCCGGATCCTCGATCCTAATAACACCGAATCAAATCGTATCTTTTCTTTTTATCGCTCGTGTATGATCTTGTGTATAACACTCAATCACTCTTAATTAAGCTCAAGAACAACAACTATAATGTTTACAATGATATAACACGTATGTATGCTTTGCTCAATGTTGTTGTATGGAATAATACCAACTCCTTGGTATTTATAGCCTTCTTCCTCCTTACTAGCCGTTGCTGCCAGTTGACTAGCTAGCGTGCGCTAGCCTTCCTTCTTAGCGTGCGCTATCGCACATTTTTGCTCTAGCGTACGTAGAGGCTTTCATGTAGCGTGCGTTAATCACTTTATATTTCAGTCCAGTAGCTACTTGTAATACCCGGTTGTAATTCAGTCATTATCATTCAGTAATTTCATTCGGTGATTGTCACTCAGTGGATTTTCACTCAATTATAATCATTCATCAATCATGTTCATTCACCGTGTTCACCGTTCGGAAAAACTTCGAGTTGTGTATCGTTATTGTTCATTGTTTCAACTTTCCTCATTTGAGTTCGACTTTGTTAGATCACCATTAATTTTTGGTAACTCCAAAAATTCTAAATCTTTGCAATATTATAGAGCATCGAATTAGCTTTCCAATGGTTCAAACGGTGAGTCAATCGGAGTCCGGACGAGAGAGTTATGGTCGTTTTAGCTCAACCGCTCATTGGCCGATCATCGCCGAACGAACTCGGCCGTGTCGTCCGACACGGCCCGTGCCGTACTCGTCCGGAAAGTGCGAAGTGTACGCCTCGAGACCCGACCGTGTCGTGCAGCACGGCCGAGTCGAACCCTTCCGGATAAGCGGGACCGATCGCCCGGCACGCCCGGCCGTGTCGCCGCACGGCGAGTCATGCCGAGTCCGCCGGACGGGTCATCGGGAGGCCCTCGGCCGCGACCGTGTCAAGCGAGGACACGGTCGAGTCACTGTCGACCAAGCCGTCGGCCGGTGTGCGACACGACCGTGCCGATCGGGCACGGCCGTGTCCGGCAGCGATCAACTCCCTTAAATTCGTTTTTCGGCATTTCTTCCATTCCTTTCCCATTTTTTCACTTGCAACCGAGAGAGGAAGCTTGAGGGAAGGTTTTTCCTTCACAAATCATTTGGGTGTTTGATTTTCTTCATCTCCTTTCGATCGTGAAGCCCGGATAATCAATCTAACGCGTATTCTTCGGATTAAAGCACTTGGATCATCAAGAGGTAATTCCTTCAACACTTTGGACTTCGATTTTGTGTTGAAATAGGATGTTTGGACGTTATAATCATGATATATGAAGGGATATGTATATGATTATGAGTTTGTATAAGGATTCATTGGATTATTGAGGATTATTCAAGAACACCTTGTAAATCGAGTTGGAATTGGGGATTTTCGACTAATTGTTGTTATAATCACATTTTTGGATATTCATAACGGATTATTGATCGTATTGGAAATGTTTTATTGGTTTGAAACACTTCTTGGGGATTTGATATTGGTATATTGAAGTTTGATTGTAAACAATCGGAGTTTGGCAACGTGTTTGTTTCAATACCTCAATGGACTTAGTTTTATCGTATCGACGTTTTAAGTTCGTTATATTCGTGTTTAATTCGTATATTGATCGGATTGTCGGTAATTGTATTGAATTAAGGTTGTTCGATGCGACCGACACTTCATTTAGGGCGTTGTTCGTGGACGGACATTCTTCATCGGTGTTGAGTAAGTTAATTCTTACTCGGTTAAAAGGATATTCATACCTTTTGTTGTTGATCACTCATAATCATAACTCATTCATCATTGTATTAATCATATTAAAACTTGTTATTGTCAATTAATCACTTCAGTCATAAGGAACGCCGGTTCCAATCTTTTCGTTGAGCTATCATTCATTTCATTATTACTCTCATCTCGGTGAGTCATTCTTGGCCTTGTCTAATTATTATTCATTGATATTCATTATGGTCATTCTCGTTCATGTGACCTTAAGGTTCATATTGCGTGGCGGGTGTGTCGTGTGGAATTTTTAGTCGGGCACACGATGGTTATTGTATTGGGTTCACCGATACATTAGACCGCACACGGGTCATATAGTCTCGTGAGACTAAATAGGAACACGGACGGGTGTTGTACACTTGCACGAGAACATTACGGGCGTACTATGATACTCCTCTTGGCGTAATTCATAACTAAGAATATTTCTTAACTTCGGTTAAATCATGATTGTGTATTTTTCAACCCTTGAGGATTGTTATTCTTTGTATGTGACCCGTTTGGGGATTTTGTTTTTCAGGTCATGGCAAGGCAAACGCACGGGAATAGCATGTTGATGTCGAGGAGTCCTAGTGATACTAGTAGGGGCCCGATCTTTCGATTATTCTTATTATTGTCCTTTATTTTCAGCTGCAGATTTTCATTTGGATACTCCGTTTCATTCTGTTTTTTGTATTTTTTCTTCATATAAAATACACTAGTATTCAGTATTGTCCTAGTATGTTGTAACTAAACTCCTCATCGGAGTAATTATTGTTGTAATGTAGTTCGGTACTACATTTATCTTGTGTAATTCATTCATTTTCATTTGCTGGTAGGTCCCAGTTGGGGATCTACGGCACTGTAATATCCGCCGAGTTTGGGGTGTTACAGAGTTGGTATCGGAGCGTGGTTTTGAATACTACCTTCCGAGTCATGTCTTATTTGAAATCATCGTCATCAGACTAGTATCATTGGACTTTCGCGTCACGTGTGACTGTTCAAATGCCGAGCCAATCGAATAAGAAGCGTAAGATTTCTAACGCCATGGTATAATTTATGGCAATAGTCATTCATTCATCATTCATCAATTAACAATCCTCAAACATCATCATTCATTGTGATTAGGACAATCATGTTAACTCATTAATCACTTAATTCATTTCATTACTCAGTTAATAATCAGGACGATCATGTTAACTCATTAATTACTCAATTCATTTCATTACTCAGTTGTCAATCTGGATGATCATATTATCAATCTTGTTAAGTTATTCAAGATAATCATTTCAAGAATTTCATCAGATAATCATGTAACTTCAGTAAATCATTCATATAATCATTAAGTTAGAGCATGTATACTCATTTTCATCATCTCATGACATAATCATAACGTGCTAATCATGCGGGTAATATAATCATTATGCGACCTTCCTACTTCAGTATGGAGAGAGCTGTCAGGGGATGCACGGGGAGAGGCCGCGGTGCGGACCAAAATCCGAGAAATAATCACTCGCTGCCGGGAAATCGTGCCCAGGACTAGGCTCGATCAGAAGATGTTTGGGTTGATCCACTCACTTTTATGCAGGCCATGATGACCCATGTGCAGTTGCTCAATCATCATTGCGCCACTCTGACCGGATTAATCGAGAGAACTCTCCCGTACGAGCCAGCTGCTAAGGAAATTGCTGAGCAGCAACCTGCATATGTCAACAGGAGATCAACGAAGCGTAATCAACCCAAAGGCGGTCAGTCAACCTTCAAGAAGCCTCGTGTGAGCCCTATCGTTCGGCGACCTTCTACGGCGCATAATCGTGCGGATCTCATTCCCGAGCGGCGCGGTCGCCACTGTTTCAATTGTGGAACGCCGGGTCATTTCAGACCGAGTGTCCGAAACCGTCTATCACGTGCTATAATTGTGGGAATTTTGGGCATAAGGCCCGTTTTGCCGAAAGGACTCCAAGTCGACTCGGCGGCATCTCGAGCCCCAAGCAACCAGCGTTTGTAATCGATCGCTTTGTCATCGTCGTTTAAGACAATGGAAGCAAATAGAGTTGGAGATCGTATTTATCGACGGAGCGTCGGTTCGGGACCACAAGTCCCGATTCATATGATGAGGAGGATCGGCGATCCGGTGGTCGAACGATTTCTGTATACTCGTAATTTTATTTCAACTTGTGTGTACCTTTTGATCTTTGGTACACCGCATTCATTCATTTTCGAATCATGCTTGAATAGACTTATTTCGGGATAGTCCTATTGCTTGTAGACATCATACCATCGGTCTACCTGACGATGGAAGAATTTTCGGAATCATACCGAATTAGCTTAATGACCGCGATTGGTTGATGGATCTAATCGTGGTGAATTTATCTGAGGACGATGTAATTTCGGTATTAGTTGGTCTAACCGTCTTGATACTATCCTCAGTATTTGTTAGCGTTTGGTCGCTATCTTTCCGTCGTTGGTTGTCGAATGTGTGCTTCAGGGAAGTAATCCCGTTGTTCGAGAATTTCTATTATGGCGGAAGCGAAGAAATTCCACAATCGAACTATTCAATCATTCTTTGTATCATTTTCATCGATTGGCCTTTCTAAGGCAATCGAGTTATTCAATCATTCCTTGTATCATTTCCATCGATTGGCTTTTCTAAGACAATCGAGTCATTCAAACATTCATTATATCATCTTCATCGATTGACCTTTCTAAGGCAATCGAGTTGTTCAATCATTATTGGTATCTCTTTTTATCGATTGACCATTCTAGGGCAATCGAAATGTTCAATCATTCGTAGTATCATTGTCATCGGTTGACGATGTATTTCCAGACGAGTTATCTGGTTGCCTTCACATAGAGTAAGGGAATTCAGGAGTGAGTTGGAGCAGACGCCCCTTTATCGAAGGCACCGTATCGGATGGCCCGACTAGAATGCATGAGTTGAAGATTCAAATTGAGGAGTAGTACTAGAAAGGTCATCTCATAAAGATTGAGTCACCCTAAGGAGCACCAGTGTGATCTGTCAAGGAGAAGGATGGCTCGTCTCGTGTGTGTATTAATTACCAAGAGTTGAACAGGGCGATGATCAAGAGTAGTATCCTTTACTTCGTATTGATGATCTTTTAGATCAACTTCAGGGAGTTTCAGTATTTTCCAAGATCGACTTAAGATCTGGATATCACCGATGGATTCGAGAGTCGGATATCGCGAGGACAGCGTTTCATACACGCTATGGTCATTATGAGCTCGTAGTTATGCCGTTCGGGCTAACTATTGCACATGTGGTATTCATGGAGTTAATGAATCGGGTTTTCATCGACTTTTTGGATCAGTTGTTGTTGTCTTCATCGACGACATTTTGATTTATTCTCTTAGCCGAGAGGAACACGAGGTTCATTTTCTTCAGGTTCTCGACGTATTGAGACGAGAGCAACTTTATGGAAAGTTTTCCAAATGTGAGTTACGGAGGTCCAAGTGACTTTCTCGGGCATGTAATTTCGTCTGACAGAGTTCGTGTCGACCCTCGGAAGTCGGAGACAATCCGAGATTGGCAACCTCCGAAAGATATTAAGTAAATCCGAATTTTCCTCGGATTAATCGGTTAATTATCCAACCCACGCACTGGAGCTAGCGTACCGTGGTGTTCGCTGAAGATTTGGCGTCATTATCCTTATGTCATTACCTTTATGGAATCACTTGTCAGATCTTCACCAATCACAAGAGTTGAAGTATATATTTACTCACAAGGAGTTAAATATGCGACAGGGACGGTGGTTGGAACTAATCAAAGATTTTGATATCGAGATCCTTTACCACTCGGGCAAGGCGAACGTTGTCACCGATGCCTTGAGTCGTAAGTCCGTTCAGGAGCAGATGCTTGCTCGTTTAACAGTTCAGAAGGAGCTTCAACAGGAATTCCTTAGACCCGAGATCGAGGTCAGCTTCAGCAAGTTCGGGGGACAACTTTGTATGTTAGAGATTTCATCATCTCTGAGGATGCAATCAGGGAGAATCAGGGTTCAGACCCAGCATTGTTGCGCATTCGTGAAGATGTGGCTCAGGGGAAAGCCCCTGGATTCGTGGTCCACGAGGATGGACTTTTGAGGTTTAAGAACCGGTTGTGCGTACCGGCGATTGTCGAGTTGAAAAACTCTATTTTGAGAGGAGCTCATGCTACCCCTTATTATTATCATCCGGGGTCCAGCAAGATGTACAAGGACTTGAAACAAAATTACTGGTGGAGTAATATGAAGCGAGAAGTCGCAGAATTTGTTTCGAGATGCTTAACCTGTCAACAAGTCAAGATGGAACCTCAGCGACCGGCGAGTATGCTGATACCGCTCCCTATTCCAGAATGGAAGTGGGAAGACATTTCTATGGAATTCATCACGAATTGCCGACGAGTCATCGTGGCATAAATACGATCTGAGTGATCGCGGACCGCTTAACTAAATCAACTCATTTCCTTGAGATCAAGGATTTGTGGAGTCCCAAGAGACTGGCCCAGTTGTTCATCAAGGAGATAGTGAGACTGCACGGTACTCCTAAAAAGTATTGTTTCCGATCGTGACGGACGGGTTGTGTCACATTTTTGGAAATCAGTTCATCGTGCTATGGGAACTCAGCTTAATCTCAGTACTGCCTTTCATCCTCAGTCCGACGGACAATCAGAGAGAACTATTCAGACATTAGAGGACATGTTGAGGGCATGCGTCCTCGATTGGAAGGACGATTGGGAAGCCCAACTACCGTTGATCGAGTTCACGTATAATAATAGTTGGCATGCTTCCATTAAGATGGCAGCTTACGAGGCCTTGTACGGTCGTCTTTGTCGATCTCCTTTGTGTTAGGATGACTTGTTAGAATCAATCGGCACCGAGCCCGATATGCTTATAGCCGTCCGGGAGAAGGTAGCTTTGATCAAGAGTCGTATGTTGATCTCGAGTCGGCAAATCGTATGCGGATAATCGTCGTCAACCACTAGAGTTCGAGACGGGTGACCATGTTTTGGTCAAGATATCCCAGTCGAGGTATTTTTCCGCTTCGAAAACGGGAAGTTGAGCCCAAGATTCATTGGACCGTTTGAAATTTTGGATCGAGTAGGCGAGTTAGCTTATCGATTAGCGTTACCTCGGCGTTGAGTCGAATTCGTAATGTGTTTCGTCTCTCGATTGCGGAAGTATGTTGCCGACCCGAGTCACATACTTCAATTCGACGAAATCGAGATCGCGGATGATCATTCGTACGAGGAGCGTCTGTACGAGTGTTAGAGCGGCGAATCAAGCAGTTGAGGAACAAGACGATCCCTTTAGTCAAGATTCAGTGGTCTAGACGCGGAGTCGAAGAGGCCACTGGGGAAACCGAGGAGAATATGCGGGAGAGTTATCCCGAGTTGTTTGACCCTTAGTTTCGGGGACGAAACTCTTTTTAAGGGGGGGAGTATGTAATACCCGGTTGTAATTGATCATTATCATTCGGTAATTTCATTCGGTGATTGTCACTCAGTGGATTTTCACTCAATTATAATCATTCATCAATCATGTTCATTCACCGTGTTCACCGTTCGGAAAAACTTCGAGTTGTGTATCGTTATTGTTCATTGTTTCAACTTTCCTCATTTGAGTTCGACTTTGTTAGATCACCATTAATTTTTGGTAACTCCAAAAATTCTAAATCTTGCAATATTATAGAGCATCGAATTAGCTTTCCAATGGTTCAAACGCGGTGAGTCAATCGGAGTCGGACGAGAGAGTTATGGTCGTTTTAGCTCAACCGCTCATTGGCGATCACCGCCGAACGAACTCGGCCGTGTCGTCCGACACGGCCCGTGCCGTACTCGTCCGGAAAGTGCCGAAGTGTTTGCCTCAGGACCCGACCGTGTCGTCTGGAACGGCCGAGTCGAACCCTTCCGGATAAGCCAGACCGATCGCCCGAAGACGCCCGACCGTGTCGCTCGGCACGGTCGAGTCATGCCGAGTCGCCGTCGGACGGGTCATCGTCGGGAGGCCCTTCGCGCCGCGACCGTGTCAAGCGAGGACACGGTCGAGTCACTGTCGCCAACCGTCGGCGGTATGCGACACGACCGTGCCGATCGGCACGGGCCGTGTCCGCAGCACCAACTCCCTTAAATTCGTTTTTTCAAAGATTTCTTCCATTCCTTTCCCATTTTTTTCACTTGCAACCGAGAGAGGAAGCTTGAGGGAAGGTTTTTCCTTCACAAATCATTTGGGTGTTTGATTTTCTTCATCTCCTTTCGATCGTGAAGCCCGGATAATCAATCTAACGCGTATTCTTCGGATTAAAGCACTTGGATCATCAAGAGGTAATTCCTTCAACACTTTGGACTTCGATTTTGTGTTGAAATAGGATGTTTTGGACGTTATAATCATGATATATGAAGGGATATGTATATGATTATGAGTTTGTATAAGGATTCATTGGATTATTGAGGGATTATTCAAGAACACCTTGTAAATCGAGTTGGAATTGGGGATTTTCGACTAATTGTTGTTATAATCACATTTTTGGATATTCATAACGGATTATTGATCGTATTGGAAATGTTTTATTGGTTTGAAACACTTCTTGGGGGATTTGATATTGGTATATTGAAGTTTGATTGTAAACAATCGGAGTTTGACGCAACGTGTTTGTTTCAATACCTCAATGGACTTAGTTTTATCGTATCGACGCTTTTAAGTTCGTTATATTCGTGTTTAATTCGTATATTGATCGGATTGTCGGTAATTGTATTGAATTAAGGTTGTTCGTGCGACCGACACTTCATTTAGGACGTTGTTCGTGGACGGACATTCTTCATCGGTGTTGAGTAAGTTAATTCTTACTCGGTTAAAAGGATATTCATACCTTTTGTTGTTGATCACTCATAATCATAACTCATTCATCATTGTATTAATCATATTAAAACTTGTTATTGTCAATTAATCACTTGATCATAAGGAGCAGCGGTTCCAATCTTTTCGTTGAGCTATCATTCATTTCATTATTACTCTCATCTCGGTGAGTCATTCTTGGCCTTGTCTAATTATTATTCATTGATATTCATTATGGTCATTCTCGTTCATGTGACCTTGGGTTCATATTGCGTGGCGGGTGTGTCTGTGTGGAATTTTTAGTCGGGCACACGATGGTTATCAGTATTGGGTTCACCGATACATTAGACTGCACACGGGTCATATTGTCTCGTGAGACTAATTAGGTACACGGACGGGTGTTGTACACTTGCACGAACATTACGGGCGTACTATGATACTCCTCTTCAGCGTAATTCATAACTAAGAATATTTCTTAACTTCGCTTAAATCATGATTGTGTATTTTTCAACCCTTGAGGATTGTTGTTCTTTATCGACCCCGTTTGGGGATTTTGTTTTTCGTGTCATGGCAAGGCAAACGCCTGGGAATAGCATGTTGATGTCGAGGAGTCCTAGTGATACTAGTAGGGGCCCCGATCTTTCGATTATTCATATTATTGTCCTTTATTTTCATTGCAGATTTTCATTTGGATACTCCGTTTCATTCAGTGTTGTGTATTTTATCTTCATATAAAATACACTAGTATTCGGTATTGTCCTGGTATGTTGTAACTAAACTCCTCATCGGAGTAATTATTGTTGTAATGTAGTTCGGTACTACATTTATCTTGTGTAATTCATTCATTTTCATTTGCCTGGTAGGTCCCAGTTGGGGATCTACGGCACTGTAATATCCGCCGAGTTTGGGGTGTTACACTACTGCCCTTAACAGTTAGCGTGCGCTACCACTTCCTTTGTAGCGTGCGCTAATCCAATATATCCGTTGCATGGATTGTCAATGTGACCGTTTGATATGCTGACTTTGACCTGCTTTTCCCAACGTTCGGATTGACTAGATTCAAACATCTTAGCGTGCGCTAATCATCCTTTGTAGCGTGCGCTAATGATGACTTCATTGCATACGTCATTCTGTGTTTGAATATCTTCCACAACAGTAACATGGCTCGATAGCGTGCGTTAATAATAGAGGGTAGCGTGCGCTAATAATAGAGTGTAGCGTGCGCTATCCATCTGCTGACTTCACTGCAGCTTACTTGATACTAGGTGGAATGCGGTGACTCCTCGTTAGCGTGCGCTAACATATGTCCCTTAGCGTGCGCTAATGCGATCCAGTTGCAATTTTTGCGTCTTCGCTTCGCCGCTTTTGCTTCGCCTCGATGTTGTTTTGTAGTTTAGCAACTTTAATCATCAAAACACAAATTAAATAATGTGTGGAATAAATATTCCAACAATCTCCCCTTTTGATGATTACAAAACAACTCTTGAATTGGATAACTGTGAAAAATAATATACGTATATTTATACGAATCAAAGTTTTCGGCTTTGATCGTTTAGTTAGTTTCTCCATTTCTTTTCTTTTTCTTCTTTTCGACTTCTTCATTTTTCAACTCCGTCGTTTTCGTTTTCAATTTTTTCAACTCCCCCTATTTGTATGCTTTTCTTTTCTTTTCGACTTCTTCGATTTTTCTCATTTTTATCTCCTCTTCATCTCCTTCTCATTTTTATCATTTTTATCTCAATTCATATCTTTCTCCCCCTTTTTGTTTTCATCAAAAAGTAAAGAAAATATAAAGGATACCAAATGAAATATAAATATGCATGATACCAATTTATGTATTAATAAGGGTATAAACTCCCCCTGAAAATATTATTTCCTTCTCCCCCTTTGTAAAATATCATTTGTCAAAATTTATTTTTGGGGATCCAACCGATAGTTGGTTTTTCTTTTGAAACATAGACGATGTTTGAAACGTTTGTTCCTTTAGGAACCCAAATCTTTTTAATTTTTATCGTCTGTTTTGGGCTTTTGCAATTTGAAATGTGATGCCCAATTTTCAAACATTTTTCACATCGGGGTATTTTGAAATTGACGGATTCATTTTTCGAACGTGATTTGAATCCTAACCCCTCTTTATTTAGAGTATATTTTTGAACACATAACATTTGTTCAAATTTATCGTTGCCGCACGAGAATTTCTTTGTCAAAATTTTTAGTTCATCTTGAACTTTTAAAAGATCATTTTTCAAAATATTTTCATTTTCAAGGCATTTCGAATGATCAATTTCGACAAATTTCCCCTTTTCAAGTATTTTGGAATTTTCAATTTCCAAAGTTTTATATTTAGACTTGAGGGATTTAATTTCATTTAAAGCATTTTGATAGTCCGTATGTAATAATTCGAATGCTTCAAAAAGTTCGTCGTAAGAATTACTTACTTGGCTTTCGACGTCGCTATCGTCGAATGAACTCCGGGCCATGAGCGCGAGATTATTTTGATCAAGAAAATCTTCATCGGGATCTTCGTCGCTCCATGTTGCGATTAGAACCTCCTTTTGCTTTACTCGACAGTTCTTAGCAAAGTGGCCTGGTTTACCACATAATCGACAAGTGTTGTCGAATTTCTTAGGTTCGCCCGCTTGAATGTCCTTCTTTCTCCGGTTTAATAAGTGTTGGAACTTATTAATATTTTTGGCATAATATGCCATTTCTTCGTCACTTTCGTCCACCGGGGTTTCTTCTTTCTTCTTCGACATTTTAGCCTTGAATGCTATCGACCTCTCCTTCGGTTTCGGTTTGGTATTTCGATATTTTAGAACAATCTCGTAGTTGATAAGAGAACCAACAAGAGCACTAAAATCGAGAGTATTTAAATCTTTGGATTCCATTATTGCCGTAACCGTACCGTCCCATTCTCGAGGTAGTGATCGGAGAATTTTCTTTACTTTCTCACTACTCGAAAGTGGTTTTCCAAAACATGCTAATCCATTAGTGATGACCGAAAATCGGTCGAGCATAATCGAGATGGATTCATCGTCCTTCATTTGGAATAATTCATAATCGTGAAGGAGCATGTTTATCTTCGTCTCTTTAACTTGAGACGTACCTTCGTGTGTTACCTCAAGCATTTTCCAGATTTCTTTGGCACTATCACACGATGATATCCGGTTGTGTTCTTCCGGATTTAAGGCACAATAGAGAAGTTGAGTTGCCTTACAATTGTAGTGGTCGTTTTTCCAATCGGAATCGTCATATTCTTCGAAGGTTTTGAGCGTACCGTTGGAATTTGTTGGAATTTTCGGACCAAGACAAATCACTTTCCAAAGCTCGATGTCATATGCTCGGATGAATATAGACATCTTCTTCTTCCACGTCATGAAGTTTGAGCCATCAAAAAATGGTGGTCGGTTGAGAGCAAGGCCTTCGACGGGACCCATTTGAAACGCCATTGGATCTTTTCTCCTCGGATGTTAAGCCGCGTATTGGAGTACCGCTCTGATACCAATTGTTGGGTACCAAATTGGATATTTGCGCCGTTTTATGCGGAAGCTAAAATAAATTGCGGAAAAGTAAATCACACAAGGATTTATAGAGGTTCGGCTATTAACGAAGCCTACGTCCTCTCTCGATGTATCTTTTTCCTTAGGCTTAAGATCAAAACCTCTACGCCTCTCTTCTATCGGTCGAGGGATTACCGTTACAAGCTCGTCTTCTATTGGTCCGAGTAAAACCGTTTTTCCTTTTCTATTGGATAAGGAATTAACCACTCTAGCTTTCTATCGGTACTAGATAAACCTCACTAAGATAGCGATTGTGATTCTAACAATGCCGGATCCTCGATCCTAATAACACCGAATCAAATCGTATCTTTTCTTTTTATCGCTCGTGTATGATCTTGTGTATAACACTCAATCACTCTTAATTAAGCTCAAGAACAACAACTATAATGTTTACAATGATATAACACGTATGTATGCTTTGCTCAATGTTGTTGTATGGAATAATACCAACTCCTTGGTATTTATAGCCTTCTTCCTCCTTACTAGCCGTTGCTGCCAGTTGACTAGCTAGCGTGCGCTAGCCTTCCTTCTTAGCGTGCGCTATCGCACATTTTTGCTCTAGCGTACGTAGAGGCTTTCATGTAGCGTGCGTTAATCACTTTATATTTCAGTCCAGTAGCTACTGCCCTTAACAGTTAGCGTGCGCTACCACTTCCTTTGTAGCATGCGCTAATCCAATATATCCGTTGCATGGATTGTCAAAGTGACCGTTTGATATGCTGACTTTGACCTGCTTTTCCCAACGTTCGGATTGACTAGATTCAAACATCTTAGCGTGCGCTAATCATCCTTTGTAGCGTGCGCTAATGATGACTTCATTGCATACGTCATTCTGTGTTTGAATATCTTCCACAACAGTAACATGGCTCGATAGCGTGCGTTAATAATAGAGGGTAGCGTGCGCTAATAATAGAGTGTAGCGTGCGCTATCCATCTGCTGACTTCACTGCAGCTTACTTCGATACTAGGCTGGAATGCAGCTGACTCCTCGTTAGCGTGCGCTAACATATGTCCCTTAGCGTGCGCTAATGCAGTCCAGATTGCAATTTTTGCGTCTTCGCCTGCTTCGCCGTTTTGCTTCGCCTCGATGTTGTTTTGTAGTTTAGCAACTTTAATCATCAAAACACAAATTAAATAATGTGTGGAATAAATATTCCAACAATCTCCCCCTTTTTGATGATTACAAAACAACTCTTGAATTGGATAATCTGTAAAAAAATAATATCTGTATATTTATACGAATCAAAGTTTTCGGCTTTGATCGTTTCGTTAGTTTCTCCATTTCTTTTCTTTTTCTTCTTTTTCGACTTCTTCATTTTTCAACTCCGCCGTTTTTCGTTTTTCAATTTTTTTCAACTCCCCCTATTTGTATGCTTTTCTTTTTGACTTCTTCGATTTTTCTCATTTTTATCTCCTCTTCATCTCCTTCTCATTTTTATCAATTTTATCTCAATTCATATCTTTCTCCCCCTTTTTGTTTTCATCAAAAAGTAAAGAATATATAAAGGATACCAAATGAAATATAAATATGCATGATACCAATTTATGCATTAATAAGGGTATAAACTCCCCCTGAAAATATTATTTCCTTCTCCCCCTTTGTAAAATATCATTTGTCAAAATTATTTTTGGGGATCCAACCGATAGTTGGTTTTTCTTTTGAAACATAGACGATGTTTGAAACGTTTGTTCCTTTAGGAACCCAAATCTTTTTAATTTTTATCGTCCGTTTTGGGCTTTTGCAATTTGAAATGTGATGCCCAATTTTCAAACATTTTTCACATCGGGGTATTTTGAAATTGACGGATTCATTTTTCGAACGTGATTTGAATCCTAACCCCTCTTTATTTAGAGTATATTTTTGAACACATAACATTTGTTCAAATTTATCGTTGCCGCACGAGAATTTCTTTGTCAAAATTTTTAGTTCATCTTGAACTTTTAAAAGATCATTTTTCAAAATATTTTCATTTTCAAGGCATTTCGAATGATCAATTTCGACAAATTTCCCCTTTTCAAGTATTTTGGAATTTTCAATTTCCAAAGTTTTATATTTAGACTTGAGGGATTTAATTTCATTTAAAGCATTTTGATAGTCCGTATGTAATAATTCGAATGCTTCAAAAAGTTCGTCGTAAGAATTACTTACTTGGCTTTCGACGTCGCTATCGTCGAATGAACTCCGGGCCATGAGCGCGAGATTATTTTGATCAAGAAAATCTTCATCGGGATCTTCGCCGCTCCATGTTGCGATTAGAACCTCCTTTTGCTTTACTCGGCGCTTCTTAGCAAAGTGGCACGGTTTACCACATAATCGACAAGTGTTGTCGAATTTCTTAGGTTCTCCCGCTTGAATGTCCTTCTTTCTCCGGTTTAATAAGTGTTGGAACTTATTAATATTTTTGGCATAATATGCCATTTCTTCGTCGCTTTCGTCCACCGGGGTTTCTTCTTTCTTCTTGACATTTTAGCCTTGAATGCTATCGACCTCTCCTTCGGTTTCGGTTTGGTATTTCGAGATTTTAGAACAATCTCGTAGTTGATAAGAGAACCAACGAGAGCACTAAAATCGAGAGTATTTAAATCTTTGGATTCCATTATTGCCGTAATGCAGACCGTCCCATTCTCGAGGTAGTGATCGGAGAATTTTCTTTACTTTCTCACTACTCGAAAGTGGTTTTCCAAAACATGATAATCCATTAGTGATGACCGAAAATCGGTCGAGCATAATCGAGATGGATTCATCGTCCTTCATTTGGAATAATTCATAATCGTGAAGGAGCATGTTTATCTTCGTCTCTTTAACTTGAGACGTACCTTCGTGTGTTACCTCAAGCATTTTCCATTTCTTTGGCACTATCACACGATGATATCCGTTGTGTTCTTCGGATTTAAGGCACAATAGAGAAGTTGAGTTGCCTTACAATTGTAGTGGTCGTTTTTCCAATCGGAATCGTCATATTCTTCGAAGGTTTTGAGCGTACCGTTGGAATTTGTTGGAATTTTCGGACCAAGACAAATCACTTTCCAAAGCTCGATGTCATATGCTCGGATGAATATAGACATCTTCTTCTTCCACGTCATGAAGTTTGAGCCATCAAAAAATGGTGGTCGGTTGAGAGCAAGGCCTTCGACGGGACCCATTTGAAACGCCATTGGATCTTTTCTCCTCGGATGTTAAGCCGCGTATTGGAGTACCGCTCTGATACCAATTGTTGGGTACCAAATTGGATATTTGCGCCGTTTTATGCGGAAGCTAAAATAAATTGCGGAAAAGTAAATCACACAAGGATTTATAGAGGTTCGGCTATTAACGAAGCCTACGTCCTCTCTCGATGTATCTTTTTCCTTAGGCTTAAGATCAAAACCTCTACGCCTCTCTTCTATCGGTCGAGGGATTACCGTTACAAGCTCGTCTTCTATTGGTCCGAGTAAAACCGTTTTTCCTTTTCTATTGGATAAGGAATTAACCACTCTAGCTTTCTATCGGTACTAGATAAACCTCACTAAGATAGCGATTGTGATTCTAACAATGCCGGATCCTCGATCCTAATAACACCGAATCAAATCGTATCTTTTCTTTTATCACTCGTGTATGATCTTGTGTATAACACTCAATCACTCTTAATTAAGCTCAAGAACAACAACTATAATGTTTACAATGATATAACACGTATGTATGCTTTGCTCAATGTTGTTGTATGGAATAATACCAACTCCTTGGTATTTATAGCCTTCTTCCTCCTTACTAGCCGTTCTTTGCCGGTGACTAGCTAGCGTGCGCTAGCCTTCCTTCTTAGCGTGCGCTATCGCACATTTTTGCTCTAGCGTACGTAGAGGCTTTCATGTAGCGTGCGTTAATCACTTTATATTTCAGTCCAGTAGCTACGCTCTGATTAGCGTGCGCTACCACTTCCTTTGTAGCGTGCGCTAATCCAATATATCCGTTGCATGGATTGTGTGACCGTTTGATATGCCGACTTTGACTGCTTTTCCCAACGTTCGGATTGACTAGATTCAAACATCTTAGCGTGCGCTAATCATCCTTTGTAGCGTGCGCTAATGATGACTTCATTGCATACGTCATTCTGTGTTTGAATATCTTCCACAACAGTAACATGGCTCGATAGCGTGCGTTAATAATAGAGGGTAGCGTGCGCTAATAATAGAGTGTAGCGTGCGCCATCCATCTGCTGACTTCACTGCAGCTTACTTCGATACTAGGCTGGAATGCAGCTGACTCCTCGTTAGCGTGCGCTAACATATGTCCCTTAGCGTGCGCTAATGCAGTCCAGATTGCAATTTTTGCGTCTTCGCCTGCTTCGCCGTTTTGCTTCGCCTCGATGTTGTTTTGTAGTTTAGCAACTTTAATCATCAAAACACAAATTAAATAATGTGTGGAATAAATATTCCAAAAGGTGAGACTTCCGGGTAGTCTTTGTCGTGATAGACGCATTTTTGAATCGGGTACGTGGGGTCCCCAGTGTGAATAACCGCGAGGACTTAGCATGGACATATCGGAATTCGAGAAAAAATATTAAGGGCTCGAGATAGAAGTAAAAAGTAGAAAAACAAAAAATAGAGACCTCGTAGAAGCAAAAAGGGGTGCAACACAAGGACTTCCCAGTGGGTCACCCATCCTAGTACTACTCTCGCCAAGCACGCTTAACTTCGTAGTTCTGATGGGATCCTGTGCATTAGTGTTGGTATGGACGAACCCATTTGTTACACCGCATTCTATTCTATTATAGTTCAATGCGGTGAGACGCCCGAGTGGTGTTTGTCGTGATAGATGAATTTTTGAGTCGGGAACATGGGCCCCGAATGTGAATAACTGTGAGGACTTAGTATGGACATATTAGAATTCAAGAAAAATTATGAAGGGCTCGAGATAGAAGTAAAAGGTAGAATAACAAAAAACTAGAGACCTCGTAGAAGCAAAAAAGGGTGCAACACGAGGACTTCCCACCCATCCTAGTACTACTCTCGCCCAAGCACGCTTAATTTCGCAGTTCTGATGGGATCCGTTGCATTAGTGCTGGTATGATCACACCTATTTATAACACTGCATTCTATTCTCTTATAGTTCAATGCCGTGAGACTTCCGAGTGGTCTTTGTCGTGATAGACGCATTTTTGACTCGTGTGAATAACCGCGAGGACTTAGTATGGACAGATCGAAATTCAAGAAAAATTATTAAGGGCTCGAGATAGAAGTAAAAAAGTAGAAAAACAAAAAAATAGAGACCTCGTAGAAGCAAAAAAGGATGCAACACGAGGACTTCCCAGGAGATCACCCATCCTAGTACTACTCTCTCCCAAGAACATTTGACTTCAGAGTTTTGATGGGATCCGGTGCATTAGTGCTGGTATGATCGCAACCATTTGTAACACCGCATTCTATTCTCTTATAGTTCAATGCGGTGAGACTTCCGAGTGGTCTTTGTCGTGATAGACGCATTTTTAGTTGGGAACGTGCGCCCTGGATGTGAATAACCGCGAGAACTTAGTATGGACATATCGGAATTCAAGAAAAAATATTAAGGGCTCGACATAGAAGTAAAAAAGTAGAAAAACAAAAAATAGAGACCTCGTAGAAGCAAAAAGGGGTGCAACACAAGGACTTCCCAGGGTGTCACCCATCCTAGTACTACTCTCCCCCAAGCACGCTTGACTTCGTAGTTCTAATGGGATCCGGTGCATTAGTGCTGGTATGATCACACCCATTTGTAACACCACATTCTATTCTCTTATAGTTCAATGCGGTGAGACTTCCGGGTGGTCGTTGTCGTGATAGATAAATTTTAGAGTCAGGAACGTGGGCCCTGGATGTGAATAACTACGAGTACTTAGTATGGGCTTATCAGAATTCAAGAAAAACTATTAAGGGCTCGAGATAGAAGTAAAAAACTAGAAAAATAAAAAAATAGAGACCTCGTAGAAGCAAAAAGGGGTGCAACAGGAGGACTTCCCAGGGGGTCACCCATCCTAGTACTACTCTCGCCCAAGCACGCTTGACTTAGGAGTTCTGATGGGATCCGGTATATTAGTGCTGGTATGATCGCACCCATTTATAATACTGCATTCTATTCTTTTATAGTTCAACGCGGTGTGACTTCCGGATAGTCTTTGTCGTGATAGATGCATTTTTGAATCGGGAACGTGGGTCCCGGATGTGAATAGCCGCGACGACTTAGTATGGACATATCGAAATTCAAGAAAAAATATTAAGGGTTCGAGAGAGAAGTAAAAAAGTAGAAAAACAAAAAAATAGAGACCTCGTAGAAGCGAAAAAAGGGTGCAACACGAGGACTTCCCAAGGGGTCACCCATCCTAGTACTACTCTCACCTAAGCGCGCTTAACTTCGGAGTTCTAATGGGACCCGTGCATTAGTGCTGGTATGATCGCACCCATTTGTAACACCGCATTCTATTTTATTATAGTTCAATACGGTGGGACTTCCGAGTGGTCTTTGTCGTGATAGATGCATTTTTGAGTCGGGAACGTGTGCCCCGGATGTGAATAACCACGAGGACTTAGTATGGACAGATCGGAATTCAAGAAAAAATACTAAGGGCTCGAGATAGAAGTAAAAAAGTAGAAAAATAAAAAATAGAGACCTCGTAGAAGCAAAACAGGGTGCAACACGGGGACTTCCCAAAGGGTCACCCATCCTAGTACTACTCTCGCCCAGGCACGCTTACCTTTGGAGTTCTGATGGGATTCGGTGCATTAGTGCTGTGATCGCACTCATTTGTAGCACCACATTCTATTCTCTTATAGTTCAATGCTATGAGACTTCCGAGTGATCTTCGTCATGATAGATGTATTTTTGAGATGGGAACGTGGGCCCGGGATGTGAATAACCGCGAGGACTTAGTATGGACAAATCGAATTCAAGAAAAATTATTAAGGACTCGAGATAGAAGTAAAAAAGTAGAAAAACAAAAAAAAAATAGAGACCTCGCAGAAGCAAAAAAGGGTGCAACATGAGGACATCCGAGGGGGGTCATCCATCCTAATACTACTCTCGCCCAAGCACTCTCAACTTAGAAGTTCTGATGGGATCCGGTGCATTAGTCGTGGTATGATCGCACCCATTTGCAACACCACATTCTATTCTCTTATAGTTCAATGCGGTGAGACTTCCGGGTGGTCTTTGTTGCGATAGACGCATTTTTGAGTCAGGAACGTGGGCCCTGGATGTGACTAACCGCGAGGACTTAGTATGGACATATCGGAATTCAAGAAAAACTATTAAGGACTCGAGATAGAAGTAAAAAAGTAGAAAAAAATAGAGACCTCGTAGAAGCAAAAATGGGTGCAACACGAGGACTTCCCAGGGGGCCACCCATCCTAGTACTACTCTCGCCCAAGCACGCTTGACTTCGGAGTTCTGATGGGATCCAGTGCATTAGTGCTGGAATGATCGCACATATTTATAACACTACAGTCTATTCTTTTATAGTTCAACGCGGTGAGACGGAATCTTTGTCGTGATAGACGCATTTTTGAATCGGGAACGTGGGTCCCGGATGTGAATAACCGCGATGACTTAGTATGGACATATCGAAATTCGAGAAAAAATATTAAGGGCTTGAGATAGAAGTAAAAAAGTAGAAAAACAAAAAATAGAGACCTCGTAGAAGCAAAAAGGGATGCAACACGACGAGGACTTCCTAGGGGGTCACCCATCCTAGTACTACTCTCGCCAAGCACGCTTAACTTCGGAGTTCTGATGGGATCCTATGCATTAGTGCTGGTATGGTCACACCCATTTGTAACACCGCATTCTATTCTATTATGGTTCAATGCGGTGAGACTATCTAGTGGTCTTTGTCGTGATAGATGTATTTTTGAGTCGGGAACATGTGCCCCAGATCTGAATAACCGCGAGGATGTAGTATGGATAGATCGGAATTCAAGAAAAATTACTAAGGGCTTGAGATAGAAGTAAAAAAGTATAAAAATAAAAAATAGAGAGGGTGCAACACGGGGACTTTCCATGGGGTCACCCATCCTAGTACTAGTCTCGCCATGGCACGTTTACCTTCGGAGTTCTGATGGGATCTGGTGCATTAGTGCTTTGATCGCACCCATTTGTAACACCGCATTCTATTCTCTTATAGTTCAATACTGTGAGACTTCCGAGTGGCCCTTGTCGTGATAATCGTATTTTTGAGTTGGGAACGTGAGACCCGAATGTGAATAACCGCGAGGACTTAGTATGGACAAATCGAATTCAAGAAAAATTATTAAGGGCTCAAGATAGAAGTAAAAAAGTAGAAAAACCAAAAAATAGAGACCTCGCAGAAGCAAAAGGGGTGCAACACGAGGACTTCCCAGGGGGTCACCTATCCTAGTACTACTCTCGCCCAAGCACGCTTGACTTCGGAGTTCTGATGGGATCCGGTGCATTAGTGCTGGTATGATCGCACCCATTTATAACACCGCATTCTATTCTTTCATAGTTCAACGCGGTGAGACTTCCGGGTAGTCTTTGTCGTGATAGACGCATTTTTGAATCGGGTACGTGGGGTCCCCAGTGTGAATAACTGCGAGGACTTAGCATGGACATATCGGAATTCGAGAAAAAATATTAAGGGCTCGAGATAGAAGTAAAAAGTAGAAAAACAAAAAATAGAGACCTCGTAGAAGCAAAAAGGGGTGCAACACGAGGACTTCCCAGGGGGTCAGCCATCCTAGTACTACTCTCGCCCAAGCACGCTTGACTTCGGAGTTCTGATGGGATCCGGTATATTAGTGCTGGTATGATCGCACCCATTTATAACACCGCATTCTATTCTTTTATAGTTCAACGCGGTGAGACTTCTGGGTAGTCTTTTTCATGATAGACGCATTTTTGAATCGGGAACGTGGGTCCCGGATGTGAATAACCGACAGGACTTAGTATGGACATATCGAAATTCGAGAAAAAATATTAAGGGCTCGAGATAGAAGTAAAAAAGTAGAAAAACAAAAAATAGAGACCTCGTAGAAGCAAAAGGGGTGCAACACGAGGACTTCCCAAGGGGTCATCCTTCCTAGTACTACTCTCGCCAAGCACGCTTAACTTCGGAGATCTGATGGGTACCTGTGCATTAGTGCTGGTATGGTCGCACCCATTTATAACACCGCATTCTATTCTATTATAGTTCAATGCAGTGAGACTTTCGAGTGGTGTTTGTCGTGATAGATGCATTTTTGAGTCGGGAACATGGGCCCCAGATGTGAATAACTCCGAGGACTTAGTATGGACAAATCAGAAATCAAGAAAAATATTAAGGGCTCGAGATAGAAGTAAAAAAGTAGAATAACAAAAAAATAGAGACCTCGTAGAAGCAAAAAAGGTGCAACACGAGGACTTCCCACCCATCCAAGTACTACTCTCGCCCAAGCACGCTTAACTTTGCAGTTCTGATGGGATACGGTGCATTAGTGCTGGTAGGATCGCACCCATTTATAACACCGCATTATATTCTCTTATAGTTCAATGCCCTGAGACTTCCGAGTGGTATTTGTCGTGATAGACGCATTTTTAAGTCGTGTGAATAACCGCGAGGACTGAGTATGGACAGATCGAAATTCAAGAAAAATTATTAAGGGCTCGAGATAGAAGTAAAAAAGTAGAAAAAGAAAAAAATAGAGACCTCGTCGAAGCAAAAAAGGATGCAACACGAGGACTTCCCAGGGGATCACCCATCCTAGTACTACTCTCGCCGAAGCACGCTTATCTTCAGAGTTCTGATGGGATCCGGTGCATTAGTGCTGGTATGATCGCACCCATTTATAACACCGCATTCTATTCTCTTATAGTTCAATGCCGTGAGACTTCCGAGTGGTCTTTGTCGTGATATACGCAATTTTGAGTCGTGTGAATAACCGCAAGGACTTAGTATGGACAGATCGAAATTCAAGAAAAATTATTAAGGGCTCGAGATAGAAGCAAAAAAGTAGAAAAAGAAAAAAATAGAGACCTCATCGAAGCAAAAAAGGATGCAACACGAGTACTTCCCAGGGGGTCACCCATCCAAATACTACTCTCGCCCAAGCATGCTTAACTTCAGAGTTCTGATGGAATCCGGTGTATTAGTGCTAGTATGATCGCACCTATTTGTAACACCGCATTCTATTCTCTTATAGTTCAATACGGCTCGACTTCCGAGTGGTGTTTGTCGTGATAGATGCATTTTTGAGTCGGGAACATGGGCCCCGGATGTGAATAACTGCGAGTACTTAGTATGGACAGATCAGAATTCAAGAAAAATTATTAAGGGCTCGAGATTGAAGTAAAAAAATAGAATAACAAAAAAATAGAGACCTCGTAGAAGCAAAAAAGGTTGCAACACGAGGACTTCACACCCATCCTAGTACTACTCTCGCCCAAGCACGCTTAACTTCGCAGTTTTGATGGGATCCAGTGCATTAGTGCTGGTATGATCGCACCCATTTATAACACCGGATTCTATTCTCTTATAGTTCAATGCCGTGAGACTTCCGAGTGGTCTTTGTCGTGATAGACGCATTTTTTAGTTATGTGAATAATCGCGAGGACTTAGTATGGACAGATCGAAATTCAAGAAAAATTATTAAGGGCTCGAGATAGAAGTAAAAAAGTAGAAAAACAAAAAAATAGAGACCTCATAGAAGGAAAAAAAAGGTGCAACACGAGGACTTCCCAGGGGGTCACCCATCCTAGTACTACTCTCACCCAAGCACGCTTCACTTCGGAGTTCTGATGGGATCCACTGCATTAGTGCTGTTATCGCACCCATTTGTAACACCGCATTCTATTCTCTTATAGTTCAATACAGTGAGAATTCCGAGTGGTCTTTGTCGTGATAGACGCATTTTTGAGTCAGGAACGTGGGCCCTAGATGTGAATAACCGTGAGGACTTAGTACGGACACATCGGAATTCAATAAAAACTATTAAGGGCTCGAGATAGAAGTAAAAAAGTAGAAAAACAAAAAAAAATAGAGACCTCGTAGAAGCAAAAAGGGCTGCAACACGAGGACTTCCCAAGGGGTCAACCATCCTAGTACTACTCTCGCCCAAGCGCGCTTGACTTCGGAGTTCTGATGGGATCCGGTATATTAGTGCTGGTATGATCGCACCCATTTATAACACCGCATTCTATTCTTTTATAGTTCAACGCGATGAGACTTCTAGATAGTCTTTGTCATGATAGACGCATTTTTTAGTCGGGAACGTGGGCTTCGGATGTGAATAACGGCGAGGACTTAGTATGGACAGATTGGAATTTAAGAAAAATTATTCAGGGCTCGAGATAGTAGTAAAAAAGTAGATAAACAAAAAAATGGAGACCTCGTAGAAACAAAAAAGAGTGCACCGCGAGGACTTCCCATTGGGTCACCCATCCTAGTACTACTCTCGCCCAGGCATACTTACCTTCGGGGTTCTGATAGGATCCGGTGCATTAGTGCTGTTATCGCACCCATTTGTAACACCACATTCTATTCTCTTATAGTTCAATATTGTGAGACTTCGGAGTGGTCTTTGTCGTGATAGACGCATTTTTGAGTCGGGAACGTGGGACCCGGATGTGAATAATCGCGAGGACTTAATATGGACAAATCGAATTCAAGAAAAATTATTAAGGGCTCGACATAGAAGTAAAAAAGTAGAAAAACAAAAAAATAGAGACCTCGTAGAAGCAAAAAAAGGGTGCAACACGAGGACTTCCCAGGGGGTCACCCATCCTAGTACTACTCTCACCCAAGCGCGCTTAACTTCGGAGTTTTGATGGGATCCGGTGCATTAGTGCTGGTATGATCGCACCCATTTGTAACACCGCATTCTATTCTAATATAGTACAATGTGGTGAGACTTCTGAGTGGTGTTTTTTGTGATAGATGCATTTTTGAGTCGGGAACATGGGCCCCATATGTGAATAACTGCGAGGACTTAGTATGGACAGATCGGAATTCAGGAAAAATTACTAAGGGCTCGAGATAGAAGTAAAAAAGTCGAAAAATAAAAAAATAGAGACATCGTAGAAGCAAAATAGGGTGCAACACGGGGACTTCCTAGGAGGTCACCTATCGTAGTACTACTCTCCCCCAGGCACGCTTACCTTCGGAGTTCTGATGGGATCCGGTGCATTAGTTCTGTGATCGCACCCATTTGTAACACCATATTCTATTCTCTTATAGTTCAATGCTGTGAGACTTCCGAGTTGTCTTTGTCGTGATAGATGCATTTTTGAGTTGGGAACGTGGGCCCTGGATGTGAATAACCGCGAGGACTTAGTATGGACATATTGGAATTCGAGAAAAAAATATTAAGGGCTCGAGATAGAAGTAAAAAAGTAGAAAAACAAAAAATAGAGAGCTCATAGAAGCAAAAAGGGGTGCAACACGAGGACTTCCCATGGGGTAACCCATCCTTGTACTACTCTCGCCAAGCATGCTTAACTTCGGAGTTCTGATGGTATCCTGTGCATTAGTGCTGGTATGGTCGCACCCATTTGTAACACCGCATTCTATTCTAATATAGTTCAATACGGTGAGACTTCTGAGTGGTGTTTGTCATGATAGATGCATTTTTGAGTCGGGAACATGGGCCCCGGATGTGAATAACTGCGAGGACTTAGTATAGACAGATCGGAATTCAGTAAAAATTACTAAGGGCTCGAGATAGAAGTAAGAAAGTCGAAAAATAAAAAATAAAGACTTCGTAGAAGCAAAACAGGATGCAACACGGGGACTTCCTAGGGGGTCACCCATCCTAGTACTACTCTCGCCCAAGCACGCTTACCTTCGGAGTTCTGATGGGATCCGGTGCATTAGTTCTGTGATCGCACCCATTTGTAACACCATATTCTATTCTCTTATAGTTCAATGATGTGAGACTTCCGAGTTATCTTTGTCGTGATAGATGCATTTTTGAGTCGGGAACGTGGGCCCCGGATGTGAATAACCGCGAGGACTTAGTATGGACAAATCGAATTCAAGAAAAATTATTAAGGGCTCGAGATAGAAGTAAAAAAGTAGAAAAACAAAAAAATAGAGACCTCATAGAAGGAAAAAAAAGGTGCAACACGAGGACTTCCCAGGGGGTCACCCATCCTAGTACTACTCTCACCCAAGCATGCTTCACTTCGGAGTTCTGATGGGATCCACTGCATTAGTGCTGTTATCGCACCCATTTGTAATACCGCATTCTATTCTCTTATAATTCAATACAGTGAGAATTCCGAGTGGTCTTTGTCATGATAGACGCATTTTTGAGTCAGGAACGTGGGCCCTAGATGTGAATAACCGTGAGGACTTAGTACGGATAGATCGGAATTCAAGAAAAACTATTAAGGGCTCGAGATAGAAGTAAAAAAGTAGAAAAACAAAAAAAATAGAGACCTCATAGAAGCAAAAAGGGCTGCAACACGAGGACTTCCCAAGGGTTCAACCATCCTAGTACTACTCTCGCCCAAGCGCGCTTGACTTCGGAGTTCTGATGGGATCCAGTATATTAGTGCTGGTATGATCGCACCCATTTATAACACCGCATTCTATTCTTTTATAGTTCAACGCGATGAGACTTCTAGATAGTCTTTGTCATGATAGACGCATTTTTTATACGGGAACGTGGGCTTCGGATGTGAATAACGGCGAGGACTTAGTATGGACAGATTGGAATTTAAGAAAAATTATTCAGGGCTCGAGATAGTAGTAAAAAAGTAGATAAACAAAAAAATGGAGACCTCGTAGAAGCAAAAAAGGGTGCACCACGAGGACTTCCCATTGTGTCACCCATCCTAGTACTACTCTCGCCCAGGCATGCTTACCTTCGGGGTTCTGATAGGATCCGGTGCATTAGTGCTGTTATCGCACCCATTTGTAACACCACATTCTATTCTCTTATAGTTCAATATTGTGAGACTTCGGAGTGGTCTTTGTCGTGATAGACGCATTTTTGAGTCGGGAACGTGGGACCCGAATGTGAATAATCGCGAGGACTTAGTATGGACAAATCGAATTCAAGAAAAATTATTAAGGGCTCGAGATAGAAGTAAAAAAGTAGAGAAACAAAAAAATAAAGACCTCGGAGAAGCAAAAAAGGTTGTAACACTAGGATTTCCCAGAGGGTTACCCATCCTAATACAACTCTCGCCCAAGCACACTTCTTAGAAGTTCTGATGGTATCTAGGGCATTAGTCTTGGTATGATCGCACCCATTTGTAACACCGCATTCTATTCTCTTATAGTTCAATGCGGTGAGACTTCCGGGTGGTCTTTGTAGTGTTAGACACATTTTTCAGTCAGGAATGTGGGCCCTGGATGTGAATAACCGCGAGGACTTAGTATGGACATATCGGAATTCAAGAAAAACTATTAAGGGCTCGAGATAGATGTAAAAAAGTCGAAAAACAAAAAAACAGAGACTTCATAGAAGCAAAAAAGGGTGCAACATGAGGACTTCCTAGGGGGTCACCCATCCTATTACTACTCTCGCCCAAGCACGCTTGATTTCGGAGTTCTGATGGGATCCGGTGTATTAGTACTGGTATGATAGCACCCATTTATAACACCGCATTCTATTCTTTTATAGTTCAACGCGGTAAGGCTTCCGGGTAGTCTTTGTCATGATAGATGCATTTTTGAATCGGGAACGTGGGTCCCGGATGTGAATAACCGCGAGGACTTAGTATGGACATATCGGAATTCGAGAAAATATTAAGGGCTCGAGATAGAAGTAAAAAAGTAGAAAAACAAAAAAATAGAGACCTCGTAGAAGCAAAAAAAGGGTGCAACACGAGGACTTCCCAGGGGGTCACCCATCCTAGTACTACTCTCACCCAAGCGCACTTAACTTCGGAGTTTTGATGGGATCCGGTGCATTAGTGCTGGTATGATCGCACCCATTTGTAACACCGCATTCTATTCTAATATAGTTCAATGTGGTGAGACTTCTGAGTGGTGTTTTTTGTGATAGATGCATTTTTTAGTCGGGAACATGGGCCCCATATGTGAATAACTGCGAGGACTTAGTATGGACAGATCGGAATTCAGGAAAAATTACTAAGGGCTCGAGATAGAAGTAAAAAAGTCGAAAAATAAAAAAATAGAGACTTCGTAGAAGCAAAATAGGGTGCAACACGGGGACTTCCTAGGAGGTCACCTATCCTAGTACTACTCTCGCCCAGGCACGCTTACCTTCGGAGTTCTGATGGGATCCGGTGCATTAGTTCTGTGATCGTTGTAACACCATATTCTATTCTCTTATAGTTCAATGCTGTGAGACTTCCGAGTTGTCTTTGTCGTGATAGATGCATTTTTGAGTTGGGAACGTGGGCCCTGGATGTGAATAACCGCGAGGACTTAGTATGGACATATTGGAATTCGAGAAAAAATATTTAGGGCTCGAGATAGAAGTAAAAAAGTAGAAAAACAAAAAATAGAGAGCTCATAGAAGCAAAAAGGGGTGCAACACGAGGACTTCCCATGGGGTAACCCATCCTTGTACTACTCTCGCCAAGCACGCTTAACTTCGGAGTTCTGATGGTATCCTGTGCATTAGTGCTGGTATGGTCGCACCCATTTGTAACACCTCATTCTATTCTAATATAGTTCAATACGGTGAGACTTCTGAGTGGTGTTTGTCATGATAGATGCATTTTTGAGTCGGGAACATGGGCCCCGGATGTGAATAACTGTGAGGACTTAGTATGGACAGATCGGAATTCAGGAAAAATTACTAAGGGCTCGAGATAGAAGTAAGAAAGTCGAAAAATAAAAAATAAAGACTTCGTAGAAGCAAAACAGGGTGCAACATGGGGACTTCCTAGGGGGTCACCCATCCTAGTACTACTCTCGCCCAAGCACGCTTACCTTCGGAGTTCTGATGGGATCCGGTGCATTAGTTCTGTGATCGCACCCATTTGTAACACCATATTCTATTCTCTTGTAGTTCAATGATGTGAGACTTCCGAGTTGTCTTTGTCGTGATAGATGCATTTTTGAGTCGGGAACGTGGGCCCCGGATGTGAATAACCGCGAGGACTTAGTATGGACAAATCGAATTCAAGAAAAATTATTAAGGGCTCGAGATAGAAGTAAAAAAGTAGAAAAACAAAAAAATAAAGACCTCGGAGAAGCAAAAAAGATTGCAACACTAGGATTTCCCAGAGGGTTACCCATCCTAATACAACTCTCGCCCAAGCACACTTCTTAGAAGTTCTGATGGTATCTGGGGCATTAGTCATGGTATGATCGCACCCATTTGTAACACTGCATTCTATTGTCTTATAGTTCAATGCGGTGAGACTTCCGGGTGGTCTTTGTAGTGTTAGACACATTTTTCAGTCAGGAATGTGGGCCCTGGATGTGAATAACCGCGAGGACTTAGTATGGACATATCGGAATTCAAGAAAAACTATTAAGGGCTCGAGATAGATGTAAAAAAGTCGAAAAACAAAAAAACAGAGACCTCAAAGAAGCAAAAAAGGGTGCAACATGAGGACTTCCTAGGGGGTCACCCATCCTATTACTACTCTCGCCCAAGCATGCTTGATTTCGGAGTTCTGATGGGATCTGGTACATTAGTACTAGTATGATAGCACCCATTTATAACACCGCATTCTATTCTTTTATAGTTCAACGCGGTAAGGCTTCCGGGTAGTCTTTGTCGTGATAGATGCATTTTTGAATCGGGAACGTGGGTCCCGGATGTGAATAACCGCGAGGACTTAGTATGGACATATCGGAATTCGAGAAAATATTAAGGGATCGAGATAGAAGTAAAAAAGTAGAAAAACAAAAAAATAGAGACCTCATAGAAGCAAAAAAAGGGTGCAACACGAGGACTTTCCAGGGGGTCACCCATCCTAGTACTACTCTCACCCAAGCGCGCTTAACTTCGGAGTTTTGATGGGATCCGGTGCATTAGTGCTGGTATGATCGCACCCATTTGTAACACCGCATTCTATTCTAATATAGTTCAATGCGGTGAGACTTTTGAGTGGTGTTTTTTGTGATAGATGCATTTTTGAGTCGGGAACATGGGCCCCATATGTGAATAACTGCGAGGACTTAGTATGGACAGATTGGAATTCAGGAAAAATTACTAAGGGCTCGAGATAGAAGTAAAAAATTCGAAAAATAAAAAAATAGAGACTTCGTAGAAGCAAAACAGGGTGCAACACGGGGACTTCCTAGGAGGTCACCTATCCTAGTACTACTCTCGCCCAGGCACGCTTACCTTCGGAGTTCTGATGGGATCCGGTGCATTAGTTCTGTGATCGCACCCATTTGTAACACCATATTCTATTCTCTTATAGTTCAATGCTGTGAGACTTCCGAGTTGTCTTTGTCGTGATAGATGCATTTTTGAGTTGGGAACGTGGGCCCTGGATGTGAATAACCGCGATGACTTAGTATGGACATATTGGAATTCGAGAAAAAATATTAAGGGCTCGAGATAGAAGTAAATAAGTAGAAAAACAAAAAATAGAGAGCTCATAGAAGCAAAAAGGGGTGCAACACGAGGACTTCCCATGGGGTAACCCATCCTAGTACTACTCTCGCCAAGCACGCTTAACTTCGGAGTTCTGATGGTATCCTGTGCATTAGTGCTGGTATGGTCGCACCCATTTGTAACACCGCATTCTATTCTAATATAGTTCAATACGGTGAGACTTCTGAGTGGTGTTTGTCATGATAGATGCATTTTTGAGTCGGGAACATGGGCCCCGGATGTGAATAACTGCGAGGACTTAGTATGGACAGATCGGAATTCAAGAAAAATTACTAAGGGCTCGAGATAGAAGTAAGAAAGTCGAAAAATAAAAAATAAAGACTTCATAGAAGCAACACAGGGTGCAACACGGGGACTTCCTAGGGGGTCACCCATCCTAGTACTACTCTCGCCCAAGCACGCTTACCTTCGGAGTTCTGATGGGATCCGGTGCATTAGTTCTGTGATCGCACCCATTTGTAACACCATATTCTATTCTCTTATAGTTCAATGATGTGAGACTTCCGAGTTGTCTTTGTTGTGATAGATGCATTTTTGAGTCGGGAACGTGGGCCCCGGATGTGAATAACCGCGAGGACTTAGTATGGACAAATCGAATTCAAGAAAAATTATTAAGGGCTCGAGATAGAAGTAAAAAAGTAGAAAAACAAAAAACTAGAGACCTCGTAGAAGCAAAAAAGGGTGCAACAAGAGGACTTCCCGGGGGGTCACCCATCCTAATACTACTCTCGTCCAAGCACGCTTAACTTAGAAGTTCTGATGGGATCCGGTGCATTAGTCGTGGTATGATCGCACCCATTTGTAACACCGCATTCTATTCTCTTATAGTTCAATGCGGTGAGACTTCCGGGTGGTCTTTGTCGTGATAGACACATTTTTGAGTCAGGAACGTGGGCCCTGGATGTGAATAACCGTGAGGACTTAGTATGGACATATCGGAATTCAAGAAAAACTATTAATGGCTAGATATAGAAGTAAAAAAGTAGAAAAACAAAAAAATAGAGACCTCGAAGAAGCAAAAAGGGGTGCAACACGAAGATTTCCCAGGGGTCACCCATCCTAGTACTACTCTCGCCCAAGCACGCTTGACTTCGGAGTTCTGATGGAATCCAGTGCATTAGTGCTGGTATCGCACCCATTTATAACACCGCATTCTATTCTTTTATATTTCAACGTGGTGAGACTTCCGGGCAGTCTTTGTCGTGATAGACGCATTTTTGAATCGGGAACGTGGGTCCTAGATGTGAATAACCGCGAGGACTTAGTATGGACACATCGAAATTCAAGAAAAATTATTAAGGGCTCGATACATAAGTAAAAAAGTAGAAAAACAAAAAAATTGAGACCTCGTAGAAGCAAAAAAGAGTGCAACACGAGGACTTCCCGGGGGGTCACCCTTCCTAGTACTACTCTCGCCAAGCACACTTAACTTCGGAGATCTGATGGGTACCTGTGCATTAGTGCTGGTATGGTCGCACCCATTTATAACACCGCGTTCTATTCTATCATAGTTCAATGCAGTGAGACTTTCGAGTGGTGTTTGTCGTGATAGATGCATTTTTGAGTCGGGAACATGGGCCCCAGATGTGAATAACTCCGAGGACTTAGTATGGACAAATCAGAAATCAAGAAAAATATTAAGGGCTCGAGATAGAAGTAAAAAAGTAGAATAACAAAAAAATAGAGACCTCGTAGAAGCAAAAAAGGTGCAACACGAGGACTTCCCACCCATCCAAGTACTACTCTCGCCCAAGCACGCTTAACTTTGCAGTTCTGATGGGATACGGTGCATTAGTGCTGGTAGGATCGCACCCATTTATAACACCGCATTATATTCTCTTATAGTTCAATGCCCTGAGACTTCCGAGTGGTATTTGTCGTGATAGACGCATTTTTAAGTCGTGTGAATAACCGCGAGGCCTTAGTATGGACAGATCGAAATTCAAGAAAAATTATTAAGGGCTCGAGATAGAAGTAAAAAAGTAGAAAAAGAAAAAAATAGAGACCTCGTCGAAGCAAAAAAGGATGCAACACGAGGACTTCCCAGGGGATCACCCATCCTAGTACTACTCTCGCCGAAGCACGCTTATCTTCAGAGTTCTGATGGGATCCAGTGCATTAGTGCTGGTATGATCGCACCCATTTATAACACCGCATTCTATTCTCTTATAGTTCAATGCCGTGAGACTTCTGAGTGGTCTTTGTCGTGATATACGCAATTTTGAGTCGTGTGAATAACCGCAAGGACTTAGTATGGACGGATCGAAATTCAAGAAAAGTTATTAAGGGCTCGAGATAGAAGCAAGAAAGTAGAAAAAGAAAAAAATAGAGACCTCATCGAAGCAAAAAAGGATGCAACATGAGTATTTCCCAGGGGGTCACCCATCCAAATACTACTCTCGCCCAAGCATGCTTAACTTCAGAGTTCTGATGGAATCCGGTGTATTAGTGCTAGTATGATCGCACCTATTTGTAACACCGCATTCTATTCTCTTATAGTTCAATACGGCTCGACTTCCGAGTGGTGTTTGTCGTGATAAATGCATTTTTGAGTCGGGAACATGGGCCCCGGATGTGAATAACTGCGAGTACTTAGTATGGACAGATCAGAATTCAAGAAAAATTATTAAGGGCTCGAGATAGAAGTAAAAAAATAGAATAACAAAAAAATAGAGACCTCGTAGAAGCAAAAAAGGTTGCAACACGAGGACTTCACACCCATCCTAGTACTACTCTCGCCCAAGCACGCTTAACTTCGCAGTTTTGATGGGATCCAGTGCATTAGTGCTGGTATGATCGCACCCATTTATAACACCGCATTCTATTCTCTTATAGTTCAATGCCGTGAGACTTCCGAGTGGTCTTTGTCGTGATAGACGCATTTTTTAGTCATGTGAATAATCGCGAGGACTTAGTATGGATAGATCGAAATTCAAGAAAAATTATTAAGGGCTCGAGATAGAAGTAAAAAAGTAGAAAAACAAAAAAATAGAGACCTCATAGAAGGAAAAAAAAGGTGCAACACGAGGACTTCCCAGGGGGTCACCCATCCTAGTACTACTCTTACCCAAGCACGCTTCACTTCGGAGTTCTGATGGGATCCACTACATTAGTGCTGTTATCGCACCCATTTGTAACACCGCATTATATTCTCTTATAGTTCAATACAGTGAGAATTCCGAGTGGTCTTTGTCGTGATAGACGCATTTTTGAGTCAGGAACGTGGGCCCTAGATGTGAATAACCGTGAGGACTTAGTACGGACAGATCGGAATTCAAGAAAAACTATTAAGGGCTCGAGATAGAAGTAAAAAAGTTGAAAAACAAAAAAAATAGAGACCTCGTAGAAGCAAAACAGGGTGCAACACGGGGACTTCCTAGGGGGTCACCCATCCTAGTACTACTCTCGCCCAAGCACGCTTACCTTCGGAGTTCTGATGGGATCCGGTGCATTAGTTCTGTTATCGCACCCATTTGTAACACCATATTCTATTCTCTTATAGTTCAATGATGTGAGACTTCCGAGTGGCTTTGTCATGATAGATGCATTTTTGAGTCGGTAACGTGGGCCCCGGATGTGAATAACCGCGAGGACTTAGTATGGACAAATCGAATTCAAGAAAAATTATTAAGGGCTCGAGATAGAAGTAAAAAAGTAGAAAAACAAAAAACTAGAGACCTCGTGGAAGCAAAAAAGGGTGCAACAAGAGGACTTCCCGGGGGGTCACCCATCCTAATACTACTCTCGTCCAAGCCCGCTTAACTTAGAAGTTCTGATGGGATCCGATGTATTAGTCGTGGTATGGTCTCACCCACTTGTAACACCGCATTATATTATGTTATAGTTCAATGCGGTGAGACTTCCGGGTGGTCTTTGTCGTGATAGACACATTTTTGAGTCAGGAACATGGGCCCTGGATGTGAATAACCGTGAGGACTTAGTATGGACATATCGGAATTCAAGAAAAACTATTAATGGCTAGAGATAGAAGTAAAAAAGTAGAAAAACAAAAAAATAGAGACCTCGAAGAAGCAAAAAGGGGTGCAACACAAAGATTTCCCAGGGGTCACCCATCCTAGTACTACTCTCGCCCAAGCACGCTTGACTTCGGAGTTCTGATGGAATCCAGTGCATTAGTGCTGGTATCGCACCCATTTATAACACCGCATTCTATTCTTTTATATTTCAATGCGGTGAGACTTTCGGGCAGTCTTTGTCGTGATAGACGCATTTTTGAATCGGGAACGTGGGTCCCAGATGTGAATAACCGCGAGGACTTAGTATGGACAGATCGAAATTCAAGAAAAATTATTAAGGGCTCGATACGTAAGTAAAAAAGTAGAAAAACAAAAAAATTGAGACCTCGTAGAAGCAAAAAAGGGTGCAAGACGAGGACTTCCCGGGGGGTCACCCATCCTAGTACTACTCTCCCCCTACTCTCACCCAAGCACGCTTGACTTCGGAGTTCTGATGGGATCCGGTGCATTAGTGCTGGTATGATCGCACCCATTTATAACACCGCATTCTGTTCTTTTATATTTCAACGCTGTGAGACTTTTGGGCAGTCTTTGTCGTGATAGATGCATTTTTGAATCGGGAACGTAGGTCCCGGATGTGAATAACCGCGAGGACTTAGTATGGACAGATCGAAATTCAAGAAAAATTACTAAGGGCTCGAGATAGAAGCAAAAAAGTTGAAAAATAAAAAATAGAGACCTCGTAGAAGCAAAACAGGGTGCAACACGGGGACTTCCCAGGGGGTCACTCATCCTAGTACTACTCTCGCCCAGGCACGCTTACCTTCGGAGTTCTGATGGGATCCGGTGCATTAGTGCTATGATCGCACCCATTTGTAACACAACATTCTATTCTCTTATAGTTCAATGTTGTGAGACTTCCGAGTGGTCTTTGTCATGATAGACGCATTTTTGAGTCGGGAACGTGGGCGTCATGATCTGAATAACCGCGAGGACTTAGTTTGGAAAAATCGAATTCAAGAAAAATTATTAAGGGCTCGAGATAGAAGTAAAAAAGTAGAGAAAAAATAGAGACCTCGCAGAAGCAAAAAAAGGTACAACATGAGGACTTCCTAGGGGGTCACCCATCTTAATACTACTCTCGCCCAAGCACGCTTAACTTAGAAGTTTTGATGGGATCCGGTGCATTAGTCCTGGTATGATCGCACCCATTTGTAACACCGCATTCTATTCTCTTATAGTTCAATGCGGTGAGACTTCCGGGTGGTCTTTGTCGTGATAGACACCTTTTTTAGTCAGGAATGTGGGCCCTGGATGCGAATAACTGCGAGGACTTTGTATGGACATATCGAAATTCAAAAAAACTATTAAGGGCTCGATATAGAAGTAAAGAAGTAGAAAAACAAAAAATAGAGACCTCGTTGAAGCAAAAAGGGGTGCAACACGAGGATTTCCGAGGGGGTCACCCATCCTAGTACTACTCTCGCCCAAGCATGCTTAACTTCGGAGTTCTGATGAGATCTGGTGCATTAGTGCTGGTATGATCGCACCCATTTGTAACACCACATTCTATTCTCTTATAGTTCAATGCGGTGAGACCTCCGAGTGGTCTTTGTCGTGATAGACGCATTTTTGAGTCGGGAACGTATGCCCGGGATGTGAATAAACGCGAGGACTTAGTATGGACAGATCGTAATTCAAGAAAAATTACTAAGGGCTCGACATAGAAGTAAAAAAGTAGAAAAATAAAAAATAGAGACCTCATAGAAGCAAAACAGGGTGCAACACGGGGACTTCTCAGGGGGTCACCCATCCTAGTAATACTCTCGCCCAAGCACGCTTAACTTCAGAATTTTGATGGGATCCGGTGCAGTAGTGCTGGTATGACCGCACCCATTTGTAACCCCTCATTCTATTCTCTTATAGTTCAATGCGGTGAGACCTCCGAGTGGTCTTTGTCGTGATAGACGCATTTTTGAGTCGGGAACGTATGCCGCAGATGTGAATAAACGCGAGGACTTAGTATGGACATATCAGAATTCAAGAAAAATTACTAAGGGCTCGAGATAGAAGTAAAAAAGTAGAAAAACAGAAAAGTAGAGACCTCGCAGAAGCAAAAAAGAGTGCAACACGAGGACTTCCCAGGGGGTCACCCATCCTAATACTACCCTCACCCAAGCACGCTTAACTTAGAAGTTCTGATGGGATCTGGTGCATTAGTCGTGGTATGATCGCACCCATTTGTAACACCGCATTCTATTCTCTTATAGTTCAATGCGGTGAGACTTCCGGGTGGTCTTTGTCGTGATAGACACATTTTTGAGTCAGAAACGTGGGGCCTGGATGTGAATAACCGCGAGGACTTAGTATGGACATATCGGAATTCAAGAAAAACTATTAAGGGCTAGAGATAGAAGTAAAAAGTAGAAAAACAAAAAAATAGAGATCTCGTACAAGCAAAAAGGGGTGCAACACGAGGACTTCCCAGGGGTCACCCATCCTAGTACTACTCTCACCCAAGCACGCTTGACTTCGGAGTTCTGATGGGATCCGGTACATTAGTGCTGGTATGATCGCACCCATTTATAACACCATATTCTATTCTCTTATAGTTCAACGCAGTGAGACTTATGAGTGGTCTTTGTCGTGATAGATGCATTTTTTAGTCGGGAGCGTGGGCCCCGGATGTGAATAACGGCGAGGACTTAGTATGGACATATCGGAATTCAAGAAAAATAATTAAGGCCTCGAGATAGAAGTAAAAAAGTAGATAAACAAAAAAATAGAGACCTCGTAGAAGCAAAAAAGGGTGCAACACGTGGACTTCCCACCCATCGTAGTACTACTCTTGCCCAAGCACGCTTAACTTCGCAGTTCTGATGGGATCCGGTGCATTAGTGCTGGTACGATCGCACCCATTTATAACACCGCATTCTATTCTCTTATTGTTCAATGCCGTGAGACTTCCGAGTGGTCTTTGTCGTGATAGACGCATTTTTGAGTCGTATGAATAACCGTGAGGACTTAGTATGGACATATCGAAATTCAAGAAAAATATTAGGGGCTCGATATAGAAGTAAAAAAGTAGAAAAACAAAAAAAATAGAGACCTCGTAGAACAAAAAAGGATGCAACACGAGGACTTCCCAAGGGGTCACCCATCCTAGTACTACTCTCGCCCAAGAACGTTTGACTTCAGAGTTTTGATAGGATCCGGTGCATTAGTGATAGTATGATTGCACTCATTTGTAACACCGCATTCTATTCTCTTATAGTTCAATGCGGTGAGACTTCCGAGTGGTCTTTGTCATGATAGACGCATTTTTTAGTCGGGAACGTGTGCCCCGGATGTGAATAACCGCGAGGACTTAGTATGGACATATCGGAATTCAAGAAAAATTATTAAGGGCTCGAGATAGAAGTAAAAAAGTAGAAAAACAAAAAAATTGAGACCTTGTAGAAGAAAAAAAGGGTGCAACACTAGGACTTCCCACGTGGTCACTATAATATCCGGATTTATTACTGTGTATTTCATCAGTATTCAAACCCTGTATTATTCGGATTTGTGGTTTTGATTATTGGAGTATGATATTTCTTGCATTGGCATCCTTGTACTTAAGTATAACAACATGCAAATTTTCTCATGCAAACTCGTGATAGTGCACGCTAAGAATGTAGCTTAACGCGCACTATCGGCTATTACTAGCGCACGCTACGTATGTAGGAGTTGCATGCGCTAGACACTGAATTATTGAGGTAGGCGGCTAGCACATGCGCCAGCCGGGACATGGGTCCGGATAAGATTCCCGCGGACGAACCTGGACAGATTTGGAGTCAACGCTTATTAGCGCGCGCTAAGTATGTATTGTAGCGTGCGCTAATTAGCTAAAGTGCAGAATATTATAAATGAGACAACAACCCATTTTGGCTTACATTTCCTCCGTCCATTCTTCATTCTTGAGAGGCCAGAGAGCAACAATTATCCTTCTAACACACTCAGAACACATCTTCTTGATCCTTGAATATTGTTTATTACTTGTGAGTGATCATTGAAGAAAGGTAACACCTTGGAGTGGCATATAACCAACCGGAGTCAGATTCTACCTTACGGTTCAGTAATTTTGGCATATTAAGGTATGTTCAATTTATCTCCAACCTTAGATTTGGATCCTAAGGAATTAAACGATCATGTTAATTAGATATTGAATTTCATTAGTGAATTATTCAACCACATCATGTTTAGAAGATTGGAATGTCTACGATTACGATATTATTGTTGGAACCTTGAAGTTGGAATCCTAGTACTTCGAATGATGAGAGAAATATTCTGAAGTTAGCAATCCATATGATTTATGTTATCTTTGTGATCATGAATTGGAGGTGATATTATTTTCGGTTATAAAAACTTAAAGGAAGAATCATCTTAGGAAATATTCTTTCCTATAAGTTGGCATTGTTAGTTTACCTCAAGATGAAGTCTGAATGTGTATAATGATAGTAGAATCTAATACATCAACCGGAGATCACCAAACTTCGCATGAGAATTGTAATCAAGATGGATTATGGTGTTATGATGATTATACGTATACTTGCATCTCGAAGTTGTTATTATCCATGAGATCATTCGAAAAGGTCATGAACATAACATGAAGTCGGATAACAAACATTAATCACTGAGGAATTCGCTTACTTTATCACCATTTGTATAATCTGCTGCCCTCCAGTGAACTGCCATGCACGCTTAGCGTGCGCTAAGCTACGTGAATTAACGTGCGCTATCGAGTACGTTTAGCGTACGCCACGATTGGAACTTAGCGTGCGTTAAGTCTTCAGACGAGTCAGTCGGCTGATCAGTGAGGCACTGATCATGCCTGGTTAGCGTACGCTAGGTTGTGTGTACTGCGTGCGCTAACGAGTAGCATTAACGTACGCTACATAGGATTCGTAGCATGCGTTAAGCGATCCAAACAGATTGCATATTAAGGACTTCCTACCGTAATATTTGAATTGTTAGACGTTCGTACTGTAACACCCCCGATATATTCAGGAATATTACAGCGCCGTAAATCTTTTACATAAGGATTTACAAGGCTGATTAAAAGAAAAGACAATAACAGATATCGCTTTAAGAAATTACTGAAGTAAAACACAACCGTCTGGTTTAAAAATCGAAATACAAATATCCAATGAAGATTTATTACATCATTAAAATCCCAACATTATAAACGGACGACGTACTCGAGTACTTATTGAAATATCAAAAATAATGCATAAGAAACCCTAGGAACATCACTTCGCACCCTCGTCGTCATGCATTTCCGGTGGTTGTTTCCCGCTCTCACGGATCTGAACAAACAAAATGTTCACCCCCGAAGGGGTTAGCACAACGATGCTAGTACAAGTACAATAATCATACACACTGATATAATCAACAATTATATCATACAAGTTTCTCCAACGAGAATATCCACAACACATATCATATCATAACAGTTTCAACATACTGATGGTATTCCAACGATCCAGCAAGACACAAATATAGATTCCCATGATGATCCCATCGGACCAACACATGGTGGAACTACTGTCCAACGATCCAGCGACACGGCTATAGATTCCCATGATGATTCCCGCTTGATCAACACATGGTGGACATATAATCACAACATATTTACACGATACAATCACATTGTCATAATATAAACATTTCTAATTAGAATACTTGCCTCGGTTCGAAGACAAGAACAATACTTCCACGAGAACGAAACGCTCGAAGGTTGTCCCTCTCGATCAATCACGTAGCAAAGTTCGAACCTTAAATAAGAGAAATAACATGGAATTCATCTTAGGTCGAACGAACATCTAACCATCCGAATTACGGTTGAGAGTCTATAAAACGAAATCTGTCGACTGAATAACGACGTTACATGTCCTCTGTAACGACGTTAAACTTATTCATTAGCGTCGTAAACTATGAAGTATAGCGTACGCTAAGCATATACCAACAGTTCCTCTGGTCAGTAATCAATAGTGTAACGTGCGTTACGCATCGAACGTAGCGCACGTTAACAACGTCATATAACGACGTTAGTAACCAAACTTATCGACGTTAATCATGCATGTCGATTTCTCACTAGATGGATGACTGGCTCGATTAGTGACGAAGTATTACGAAATTCTTAGTGAGTAATCTAATATACCTTCAAATATATATATCATACTCATGAATGATCTCCGGATTAATATCTTCAATTTCAAGGATACGGATATCATTGTAATACTATTTTCAATCTTGATCGAAATACTCATACAAGGTTCGGTTGGTCTAAGGTTGACGTAATTGATCTAATATCATCATTAAATCCAGGCTTATACTGATGGCGAACTACTTATTCCATCTATGCAAGCAAGATTACAACTATGATGATTCTTTTCAAAATCCATTGGTAAAAGTGGAAATTGACACTCGGTTTACAATCAACATGACGATATCATTTGATACGGTTAATAATTCACTATCCTCATCTATGGCATAACCAGTTCAACTACGGTGTTCTACACCATAATAGTTTGATCATTATAGTTTAAATATGATACTAGGTCGCATACGTCGTCAAAGTGATCTACCGATCTTGGTAATGCAATCATATCATCTTAATCAACATAACTTCAAGATTGGAAGTAGTATAACATACCTTAAGGGGAAGATAATATCGAGACTCTAAGTAAAAATCCAACTCCGGTTGCTTCAACGCCGACTCGTGATGATTTCTACTCCAAAGTCCAATATAAGTTGTCTTCAATGATCAAGTAGTGTCATACAAGCTCAATGATTCAAGAACTATTGATATAAAGGTGTTAAAAGAGGTCGGGAATCTTCTGGGGCGAATATAATGAAGTTTAGGAGCAAAAGGACGAGTTGAAATGAATTGGGGTGCTGCTCCTTTTATAATTTTCTCGAGTGTTACGACGCTAGGGCTACATCATAACGCACGTTATCGCCAAAATAGTTCATCGTCTGATTTCGAACTTCATTACGACGCTATACTAAGCGGCTACGACGTAACCCCTATAGTTTGCGACGCTACACAATGTTCATAACGTACGCTAAGCCGTTGACTTAAAGGTGTCCGATTCATGCCGTGCGACCGAGGGTATCTTGGTCGAGCCCACCACCATGTACTCCATGTGCTAGCCGCCCACCCAATAATAGACCGCATTACGCACGCTACGCTTCATCCGTAGCGTGCGTTAATATTAACAGACACGACGTTAAGTTACACTCTTAACGACGTTATCACGTATATGCATGGAGGAAATTTATATGTTGCCACACCCATGAATAAGGATACAAATACGATAATGATCATACTCCAATATCAATATCATCATTCCCAAAATAATACGAGTTCAAAGTACGGATGAAATACACGAATAAATCCGTTTATTACATACTCTCCTACTAAAAAGGAGTTTCGTCCCGAAACTCAAGACGAAAATAACTCGGGATATCTGGACTTCATGCCATCTTCCGTTTCCCATGTGGCTTCTTCCACTCCATGGCGTGACCATTGAACTTTGACTAAAACGATGGGTTTGTTTCTCAACTGCTTAACTCGACTTTCGAGTATCTTGACCGGTATTTCTTCAAACGTCCCATCCTGCGCGACTTCGATCTCGCCGAAATCAATGATATGACTGGGATCTGGTATATACCTCCGTAATTGGGATACGTGGAACACGTTATGTACATGGCACAATGACGGTGGTAATGCTAATCTATACGCCAACTCTCCAACTCTCTCAAGGATCTCAAATGGTCCAATATATCTCGGACTTAGCTTTCCTTTCCTTCCGAAACGGAATATCCCGAGTAGGTGAAACCTTTAAAAGTACGTGGTCTCCAATACCGAACTCCAAAGGGCGACGACGTATGTCTGCGTAAGATTTCGCGACTCTGGGCGGTCAACGGCCTTTCACGAATCAAGGCTATCTTCTCTCGAGTCTGTACGATCAACTCAGTTCTGTTCGATCAAGTCCGATGAATCGTCCCAAAGATAGGGCGATCTGCATCTCCTCCCGTATAATGCCTCAAACGGTGCCATCTTAATGGAAGCATGCCAACTATTGTTGTAGGTAAATTCAATCAACGGTAGATGAATTTCCCAATCCGTTGACCAATCTAGGGCGCAGGCCCTTAGCATGTCTTCCACCGTTTGTATAGTTCTTTCCGATTGTCCGTCAGTCTGCGGGTGATAGGCTGTACTGAAGTTCAATTCGGTCCCCAAGGCCTTATGAACTGCTTTCCAAAAGTGAGACACAAACGGCCGTCTCGATCGAAACAATAGTCTTCGGCGTACCATGTAATCGAACTATCTCAAATAAATACTGCCAACTTCTCTCGGTCCCCATGTATCCTTAATGCCTAGAAAATGAGCTGATTTGGTTAAACGATCAACTATTACCCAAATCATGTTCATTCTGTCCCGGTTCTCGGCATATTAGTGATAAAGTCCATCGATATGTCCTCCCACTTCCATTCAGAATCGGGAGTGGCTTCAATATTCGGCAGCCGTTGATGCTCGATCTTAACTCGCCGACAAGTCAAGCATTTCAAACATAGTCCGCTACATCTTTCTTCATGTTGCCCCACCGTAAATTTTGCTTCAAGTCCTTATACATTTCTTGGTGCACAGGTGGATAGAATAGGGTGAATCGTGAGCTTCCTTCATAATCATCTGCTTTAATATCGATATCAGAACGCAGAGTCGGTTCTCAAATTTCAAAATTCCATCATCGTGAATTAGGAATCCGGGGCCTTTCCCTTGATTACTTCATCACGTACCCGAATCATCGAGGATCATCCGCTGTCTGGATTTGATTTCTTCGGTTAATGATGAAGTTATCTCCATCACGCATGATTGTCCTTGGACTCTTTGTAACCACACTTCGATTCCTTCACGAATCATCTCTCGTTGAAGGCTAAGTTGGGAGGTCGGTGTCTCCAAAGATCCGAATAGAGACAGCTTGCGGCTAAGTGCATCGGCCACTACATTCGCTTTGCTGGATGATATAAAATCTCCAAGTCATAGTCCTTGATCAGCTCTAACCATCTTCTTTGCCGCATGTTCAACTCTTTACATTTGAATATGTACTTGAGACTCTTATGATCCGTAAAGATCGGCGGTGAGTCCCGCAGATAATGCCTCCGGATCTTCAAAGCAAAACCACCGCCTTGCTAGCTCCAAATCATGTGTTGGGTAGTTTACTTCATAAGGTTTCACTGTCGCGACGCATAAGCGATCACCTTATCATTACGAATCAATACGCACCCAAGTCCTTGGTTCGAAGCATCACTGTAAACTATAAATCCTCCAGTTCCCTGCGGAAGTGATAGAATCGGTGCCGTCGTCAGTCTCTTCTTCAATTCATCAAAGCTAATCTGACACAACTCATTCCATTCAAACTTTTGAGTTTTCTGAAGGAGTCGAGTAAGTGGGCGGCAAATTTTGGAAAACCCTTCCACGAACCGACGATAATACCCAGCGAGTCCTAAGAAACTTCGGACTTCTTTTACATTCTTTGGAGGCTTTCAATCCATAATTGCTTCGATCTTCTGAGGATCTACTCGGACTCCTTCAGCTGACACCACATGGCCGAGGAACATTACTTCTTTTAGCCAGAATTCACACTTGGAAAATTTGGCGTACAATTGCTCGCTTCTCAAAAGTTCCAATACAATCCGCAAATGTTGCGCATGTTCTTCCGGATTCTTAGAATATACCAGAATATCATCAATGAACACGACCACAAATTTATCCAAATATTCGATGAACACTCGGTTCATCAACTGCATGAATACAGCAGGCGCATTAGTGAGTCCAAATGGCATCACTACAAACTCATAGTGTCCGTAGCGAGCTCTGAATGCTGACTTTGGAACATCAAATTCCTTAATCCTCAGCTGATGGTATCCTGATCTTAGATCGATTTTTGAAAACACTGCTGCTCCTTGCAACTGGTCAAACAGATCATCAATCCGTGGCAACGGATACTTGTTCTTGATCGTCATCTTGTTCAGCTCTCGGTAATCAATACACAAATAAGCGATCCATCCTTCTTTCGAACAAAAGAATCGGGCTCCCGCAGTGAAACGCTGGCTGAATGTAGCCTTTGTCCAAGAATTCTTCCGATTGCTTCTTGATTCGTACATCTCCGTGGGTGCCATGCGATACGGTGCCTTAGAAATTGGTGTAGCTCGGGTTCTAGCTCAATCGTGAATTCTACTTCCGTCGTGGAGGTAGTCCAGTAACTCGTCAGAAATACATCCGGAAATTCGTTCACAATAGGAATGGATGAAAGTTTCACAATTTCATCTTCTTTCTTCATTGCATAACACGATTACCGATACACTGCTTTCAACAACTTGATGACTTTCATTGCTTTGATCAACTTTCCCGAGCTTCTGGTTTCCATCCTTCAAACAAGATTGAGCCATCATCGGCGATTAGCGAAATATTCCTCCTTCGGTAATTTACAATTGCTCCATATCGATGAAGCCAATCGTCTCCGAGTATTAGGTCATCTCCTTGCATTTCTATCACAATTAGGTTTGAGAGCCATTTCTTACCCCCAAATAATACAGTAAAATCTCTAGTCTCTAAGTTCCCAACAATCCTCTCTCCACTCGGTAAACCAACAACATAAGGTTCACAAGTATGAAAACCAGAAATATTCAAACGATTTACACAAGACAAAGAGATAAAAGAATGCGTAGCTCCTGTATCGAATAAAACGCTAACTGGTTGGGAAAGAATGCGACAAGACTGATGCGACAGCAAAGCATCACGATCGTCTGTCCTTCTCATCTCATACGGCGTGGGGAGCAGATCCGCACTCGATGCCCCCTTTTGGTCCCATTGTCCTCTGCCTCGTCCACGGCCAAAATTTTGAGGCATCTGAACACTTTGCTGCGTCTGTTGAATACTAGCTTCCTTCTGAACTGGCTGTGACGAACGGGTTCCTTTGTATTTGGTGGCGTCCTTGCAGAACGTCGCACGGTGCCCTTCCTGTCCGCAGTCAAAGCATGTAACTGGGGTGCGCAAACAATCGCGCCAAAGGTGGCCTGGGCGACCACAATTAAAACACTTCCTAGCTGTATCCGTCGTGGCTGACACTGATCCGTAATTCTTTCCGTTCTTGGATGGGTGCGGAGGTTTCTTGAAAGAAAAGAAGTCCTGGCCTTGGGCCCACCGCCTTTGTGCTCAGAAAGTACCGAGACTTTCTGCTTCTTCGACTCCATAAACTTCTCCATTCCGCTTCTTTAATTTCATACGCCAACGCCTTATCCCGGTATCAAGTGAGAGTGGTACATTCAAAACCGGACATGTACCTGGATTTCTGGTTTCATTCTCATTTCAAAATGAATCATCATCTCTGCATCTGTTCTGACCAGATGTCGAACAAATGCTAATTGCTGATTAAACGTCTTGATCGTCTGGGATACGGGTTCATCTGATGGCTGAGCAGAGAAAAATTCTCGAATTTTGGCTTCCCTCACAGGACGAGGGCAATACTGAGCCTCCATCATCATTTTAAATTCCGCCCAATCGGCATCATGATCTATGGGTCGGATAGCTTCCCACCACTCGGATGCTTCTCCTGTCAGAAAGTACTGGGCGATAGGAGCTCTCCTGTCATTTGGGCAATTAATTCCAGCAAAAATTTCTCCAGTTCCTTCAACCAATGGTCCCAAGTGGGAGTCTCGGAAAAGCCGTCAAATTTGGGTGGGCATCTTTGCCACCTCTTGTAACCATCGGTCACCTCGATTTCCCATTTCTGGAATCCTTTGTTGTCCATCTCCCTGCTGAATTCCTGCCGCCACTTGCATTCGGTCCACGACCTGTGCGAACTGAGTCATCTGGTTCACGACTTGACGAAGGATTTCTGGTACACCAGGTTCCGGTTCGTTATTGGTGGATTGCTGCGGCTCGCCTGAGCTATGACTAGCCTGATTAGAAGGCGACGCCTCCCTTTCAGCATTCCTCCGTCCGCGTCCACGACCGCGACCACGTCCACGTCCGCCTCTCAACATACTGTAAGTACAAGTACTTAATATACAGGAAACAACATTGTTCTAATGTTCAAGTATAAAGAGACATAATATGTAAAGAATGAGATAGAGTTTAGGAACTTACAACCACCGTTCGCATGAAGACGTAGGCAGTGCGGTGATGTCATTCACGGCCGGTCACCTCAAAAGACATAAATGACCCTACTTTAACCCAACGGCCAAGATATCCATAATCTTAGCTCCGATACCATATTACGTAACACCCCGATATATTCAGAATATTACAGTACCGTAAATCTTTTACATAAGGATTTACAAGGCCGATTAAAAGAAAAGACAATAATGTATATCGCTTTAAGAAATTATCAAGTAAAACACAACCGTCTGGTTTAAAAATCGAAATACAAATATCCAATGAAGATTTATTACATCATTAAAATCCCAACATTATAAACGGACTTTCGAGTACTTATTGAAATATCAAAAAAATAATGCATAAGAAACCCGGCCGAACATCACTTCGCACCCTCGTCGTCATGCATTTCCAGTGGTTGTTTCCCGCTCTCCCGGATCCCGAACAAACAAAATGTTCACCCCGAAGGGGTTAGCACAACGATGCTAGTACAAGTACAATAATCATACACACCGATATAATCAACAATTATATCATACAAGTTTCTCCAACGAGAATATCCACAACACATATCATATCATAACAGTTTCAACATACGATGGTATTCCAACGATCCAAGCGACACGGCTATAGATTCCCATGATGATCCCATCGGACCAACACATGGTGGAACTACTGTCCAACGATCCAAACAGACACAACTATAGATTCCCATGATGATTCCCGTCGGATCAACACATGGTGGACATATAATCACAACATATTTACACGATACAATCACATTGTCATAATATAAACATTTCTAATTAGAATACTTGCCTCGGTTCGAAGACAAGAACAATACTTCCACGAGAACGAAACGCTCGAAGGTTGTCCCTCTCGATCAATCACGTAGCAAAGTTCGAACCTTAAATAAGAGAAATAACATGGAATTCATCTTAGGTCGAACGAACATCTAACAATCCGAATTACGGTTGAGAGTCTATAAAACGAAATCTGTCTGACCTGAATAACGTACGTTACATGTCCTCTGTAACGTACGTTAAACTTATTCATTAGCGTACGTAAACTATGAAGTATAGCGTACGCTAAGCATATACCAACAGTTCCTCTCTGGTCAGTAATCTGAATAGTGTAACGTGCGTTACGTACCGAACGTAGCGTACGTTAACAACGTCATATAACGTACGTTAGTAACCAAACTTATCGTACGTTAATCATGCATGTCAGTTTCTCACTAGATGGATGACTGGCTCGATTAGTGACGAAGTATTACGAAATTCTTAGTGAGTAATCTAATATACCTTCAAATATATATATCATACTCATGAATGATCTCCGGATTAATATCTTCAATTTCAAGGATACGGATATCATTGTAATACTATTTTCAATCTTGATCGAAATACTCATACAAGGTTCGGTTGGTCTAAGGTTGACGTAATTGATCTAATATCATCATTAAATCCAGGCTTATACTGATGGCGAACTACTTATTCCATCTATGCAAGCAAGATTACAACTATGATGATTCTTTTCAAAATCCATTGGTAAAAGTGGAAATTGACACTCAGTTTACAATCAACATGACGATATCATTTGATACGGTTAATAATTCACTATCCTCATCTATGGCATAACCAGGTTCAACTACGGTGTTCTACACCATAATAGTTTGATCATTATAGTTTAAATATGATACTAGGTCGCATACGTCGTCAAAGTGATCTACTGATCTTGGTAATGCAATCATATCATCTTAATCAACATAACTTCAAGATTGGAAGTAGTATAACATACCTTAAGGGGAAGATAATATCGAGACTCTAAGTAAAAATCCAACTCCGGTTGCTTCAACGCCGACTCGTGATGATTTCTACTCCAAAGTCCAATATAAGTTGTCTTCAATGATCAAGTAGTGTCATACAAGCTCAATGATTCAAGAACTATTGATATAAAGGTGTTAAAAGAGGTCGGGAATCTTCTGGGGCGAATATAATGAAGTTTAGGAGCAAAAGGACGAGTTGAAATGAATTGGGGTGCTGCTCCTTTTATAATTTTCTGAGTGTTACGTACGCTAGGGCTACATCATAACGTACGTTATCGCCCAAAATAGTTCACTGTCTGATTTCTGAACTTCATTACGTACGCTATACTAAACGCGTTACGTACGTAACCCCTATAGTTTGCGTACGCTACACAATGTTCATAACGTACGCTAAGCCGTTGACTTAAAAAGGTGTCCAGATTCATGCCGTGCGAATCTGGAGGGTATCTTGGTCGAGCCCACCACCATGTACTCCATGTGCTAGCCGGCCCACCCAATAATAGACCGCATTACGTACGCTACGCTTCATCCGTAGCGTACGTTAATATTAACAGATTACGTACGTTAAGTTACACTCTTAACGTACGTTATCACGTATATGCATGGAGGAAATTTATATGTTGCCACACCCATGAATAAGGATACAAATACGATAATGATCATACTCCAATATCAATATCATCATTCCCAAAATAATACAGAGTTCAAAGTACAGATGAAATACACAGTAATAAATCCGGTTATTACACGTACGGCATGAGATGAATTCTATACTATTTCTTTTGTTAAGGTTCGAGCTTGACACGTGGTTGATCGAAGGGTACGACCTTCGAGTATTTTGATATTCGTGGAAGTTTTATTCTTGTCAACGAACCGAGGCAAGTACTCTAATTAGAATTGTTTATATTATGACAATTATGATGTGATTGTATCGTGTAAATATGTTGTGATTATATGTCCACCATGTGTTGATCCGACGGGAATCATCATGGGAATCTATAGATGTGTGCGCTGGATCGTTGGACAGGTAGTTCCACCATGTGTTGGTCCGACGGGATCATCATGGGAATCTATAGTTGTGTGCGCTGGATCGTTGGAATACCATCAGTATGTTGAAACTGTTATGATATAATATGTGTTGTGGATATTTCTCGTTGGAGAAACTTGTTATGATATAATTGTTGATTATATCACTGTTGTATGATTATTGTACTTGTACTAGCATTGTTGTGCTAACCCCTTCGGGGGTGAAAATTTGTGTATGTTCAGGATCCAGGAGAACGGGGAAACAACCACTGGAGATGCATGACGACGAGGGTGCAGAGTGATGTTCCTACGGTTTCTCATTCGTTGTTTGTTGGTTATTTCAATAAGTACTCGAGTACGTCGTCAGTTTATGATGTTTGGAATTTAGTGATGTATTAATAACTCTTCATTGGATATTTGTATTCTCGGTATTGAACCAGACGGTTGTATTTTATTTCAGTAATTTCATAAATTGGTATCTGTTATTGTCATTTCCTCTATTCAGCCTTGTAAATTCTTATGTAAATGATTTACGGCGCTGTAATATTGCTGAATATATCGGGGGTGTTACAGAATATGGTATCGGAGCTAAGATTATGGATATCTTGGCCATTGGGTTAAAATAGGGGTCATTTACGTCTTTTGAAGTAACCGGCCGTGAATAACATCACTGTACTGCCTACGTCTTCATGTGAACGGTGGTTGTAAGTTCCTAAACTCTATCTCGTTCTTTACATGTTGTACCTTTTTATACTTGAACATTAGAACGATGTTGTTTCCTGTATATTAAGTATTTGTGCTTACAGTATGTTGAGAGGCGGACGTGGACGTGGTCGCGGTCGTGGACGCGGACGAAGGAATGCTGAAAGGGAGGTGTCGCCTTCTAATCAGGCTAGTCATAGCTCAGGCGAGCCGCAACGATCCATCAATAACGAACCGGAACCTGCTATACCAGAAATCCTTCGTCAAGTGGTGAATCAGATGACTCAGTTCGCTCATGTCGTGGACCGAATGCATATGGCGGTGGGACTTCAGCAGGGAGATGGACAACAAAGGATCCCATAAATGGGAAATCGAGGTGACCGATGGTTGCAAGAGGTAGCGAAAATGCAACCACCCAAATTTGACGGTTTTTCCGAGACTCTCACTTGGGATCATTGGTTGAAGGAATTGGAAAAAATTTTTGCTGGAATTAATTGCCTAGACGATAGGAGAGCTCCTATTGCCCAGTACTTTCTGATTGGGGAGGCATTCGAGTGGTGGGAAGCTATCCGACCTGCAGATCATGATGCTGATTGGACAGAATTTAAAATGATGATGGAAGCTCAGTACTGCCCTCGTCCTGTGAGGGAAGCCAAAATTCGGGAGTTTTTCTCCGCTCAGCCATCAGATGAACCCGTATCCCAGACAATTAAGACGTTTAACCAGCAGTTAGCATTTGTTCGACATCTGGTCAGAACAGATGCGGAGATGATGATTCATTTTGAAATGAGGATGAAACCAGAAATCCAGAGGTACATGTCCGGTTTTGAATGTACCACTCTCCGCCAATACCAGGATAAGGCGTTGGCGTACGAAATAAAAGAAGCAGCAATGGAGAAGTTTATGGAGTCGAAGAAACAGAAAGTCTCTGGTACTTTTACAAAGCACAAGAGCAGTGGGCCCCGCAAGGCCTAATCTTCTTTTTCTTTCAAGAAATCTCCGCACCCATCTAAGAGCGGAAAGAATTACGGAACAATGTCAGCCACGACGGATACAGCTAGGAAGTGCTTTAACTGTGGTCGCTCAGGCCACCTTTGGCATGATTGTTTGCGCACTCCAGTTACATGTTTTGATTGCGGACAGGAAGGGCACCGTGCGACGTTTTGCAAGGATGCCACCAAGTACAATGGAACTCGTTCATCGCAGCCAGTTCAGAAGGAAGCTAGTATCCAACAGACGCAGCAAAGTGTTCAGATGCCTCAAAATTTTGGCCGCGGACGAGGCAGAGGACAATGGGACCGAAAGGGGACATCGAGTGCCGGATCTGTTCCCCCACGTCTGTATGAGATGAGTAGGACAAACGATCGTGATGTCTTGCCGCATCGTGCAATCGGCCCGATCCTTTCCCAGCCAGTTAGCGTTTTATTCGATACAGGAGCTACGCATTCTTTTATATCCTTGTCTTGTGTAAATCGTTTGAATATTTCTGGTTTTCATACTTGTGAACCTTACGTTGTTGGTTTACCGAGTGGAGAAAGGATTGTTGGGAACTTAGAGACTAGAGATTTCCCTGTATCATTTGGGGGTAGGGAGTGGCTCTCAAATCTGATTGTGATAGAAATGCAGGGAGACGAACTGATACTCGGAGACGATTGGCTTAATCGATATGGGGCTATTGTAAACTACCGAAGGATTCGCTGATCGCCGATGATGGCTCCGAAGTACTGTTTGAAGGATGGAAACCAGGAAGCTCAGGAAAGTTGATCAAAGCAATGAAAGCTGTCAAATTGTTGAAACAGGACTGTACCGGATACTGGTGCTATGCAATGAATAAAGAAGACGAAATTATGGAACTTTCATCCATTCCTGTTGTGAATGAATTTCCAGATGTATTCCCTGACGAGTTACCTGGACTACCTCCACGAAGGGATGTAGAATTTACCATTGAGCTGGAACACGGAGCTACACCAATTTCTAAGGCGTCGTATCGTATGGCACCTACTGAAATGTATGAACTGAAGAAGCAGCTGGAGGAGTTACTGGACAAAGGCTATATTCAGCCAGCGTTTCACCCTGGGGAGCGCCAGTCCTTTTTGTCCGAAAGAAGGATGGATCGCTTCGATTGTGTATTGACTATCGAGAGCTGAACAAGATGACGATTAAGAACAAGTATCCGTTGCCACGGATTGATGATCTGTTTGACCAGTTGCAAGGGGCAACAGTATTTTCTAAAATCGATCTGAGATCAGGGTATCATCAGCTGAGGATTAAAGAATCTGATGTTCCGAAATCAGCATTCAAAACTCGCTACGGACACTATGAGTTTGTAGTGATGCCGTTTGGTCTCACTAATGCACCTGCTATATTCATGCAGTTGATGAACCGAGTGTTCATCGAATATTTGGATAAATTTGTGGTCATGTTCATTGATGACATTATGGTGTATTCTAAGAACCCGGAAGAGCATGCACAGCATTTGCGGATTGTATTAGGACTTTTGAGAAGACAGCAACTGTATGCCAAACTCTCTAAGTGTGAATTCTGGCTAAAGGAAGTAATGTTCCTCGGTCATGTGGTATCAGCTGAAGGAGTCCGAGTAGATCCGCAGAAGATCGAAGCGGTTTTGGATTGGAAGCCTCCAAAGAATGTGAAAGAAGTCCGAAGTTTCTTAGGACTTGCTGGGTATTATCGTCGGTTCGTGGAAGGATTTTCCAAAATTTCCAGCCCACTTACTCGACTCCGGCAGAAAACTCAAAAGTTTGAGTGGAACGAGTCGTGTCAGACTAGTTTTGATGAATTGAAGAAGAGATTGACGACGGCACCGATTCTATCACTTCCACAGGGAACTGGAGGATTTATAGTTTACAGTGATGCTTCGAACCAAGGACTCGGGTGCGTATTGATGCAGAATGACAAGGTGATCGCTTATGCTTCACGACAGCTGAAACCTTATGAAGTGAATTATCCAACACATGATTTAGAGCTAGCAGCAGTAATTTTTGCTTTAAAGATCTGGAGGCATTATCTGTACGGGACTCACTGTCAGATCTTTACGGATCACAAGAGTCTCAAATACATCTTCAGTCAGAAAGAGTTGAACATGCGGCAAAGAAGATGGTTAGAGCTGATCAAGGACTATGACCAGGAGATTTTGTATCATCCAGGCAAAGCGAATGTAGTGGCCGATGAACTCAGCCGCAAGCCTGTTTCTATTCAGATGCTGGAGACGCTGACCTCCCAACTTAGCCTTCAACGAGAGATGATTCGAGAAGGAATTGAGGTGTGGGTACAAAGAGTCCAAGGACAACTGTGCGTGATGCAAATAACTTCGTCATTAACCGAAGAAATCAAATCTAGACACGCAGATGATCCTCTGATGATTCGGTTACGTGATGAAGTGATCAAAGGAAAGGCCCCCGGATTCATAATTCACGGTGATGGAGTTTTGAGATTTCAAAACCGACTCTGCGTTCCCGATGATGACGTTCAAAGCATAATTATGAAGGAAGCTCACGTCGCCTATTCTATCCACCCGGGCACCAGTAAGATGTATAAGGACTTGAAGCAGAATTTCTGGTGGGGCAACATGAAGAAAGATGTAGCGGACTATGTTTCGAAATGCTTGACTTGTCAGCAGGTTAAGATCGAGCATCAACGGCTGTCGGAATGTTGAAGCCGCTCCCGATTCCTGAATGGAAGTGGGAGGACATATCGATGGACTTTATCACTAGTATGCCGAGAACCAAGACAGGAATGAACATGATTTGGGTGATAGTTGATCGTTTAACCAAATCAGCTCACTTTCTAGGCATTAAGGACATGTGGGGACCAAAGAGGTTGGCACGAGTATTTATTTCGGAGATAGTTCGATTGCATGGTACGCCGAAGACCATTGTTTCTGATTGAGACGGCCGTTTTGTATCTCACTAAGCAGTTCATAAGGCCTTGGGAACCGAATTGAACTTCAGCACAGCTTATCACCCACAGACTGATGGACAATCTGAGAGGACTATTCAAACGGTGGAAGATATGCTGAGGGCTTGTGCCTTAGATTGGTCAGCTGATTGGGAAGTTCATCTACCGTTGATTGAATTTACCTACAACAATAGTTGACATGCTTCCATTAAGATGGCATCATTTGAGGCATTATACGGGAGAAGATGCAGATCGCCGCTATGCTGGGACAATTCATCAGACTTGATCGGAACAGAACCAGAGTTTATCGTGCAGACTCTAGAGAAGATAGCTTTAATTCGTGATAGACTGTTGACTGCCCAGAGTCGCCAGAAATCTTACGCAGACGTACGTCGTTGCCCTTTGGAGTTCAGTATGGGAGACCACGTACTTTTAAAGGTTTCTCCTACTCGGGGAATACTTCGTTTTGGAAGGAAAGGAAAGCTGAGTCCGAGATATATCGGACCATTTGAGATCCTTGAGAGAGTTGGAGAGTTGGCATACATATTAGCATTGTCGCCGTCGTTGAGCCATGTTCATAACGTGTTCCACGTATCCCAGTTACGGAGGTATATACCAGATCCTAGTCATATAATTGATTTCGGCGAGATCGAAGTTGCTCAAGATGGGACGTTTGAAGAAAGACCGGTCAAGATACTCGAGAGTCGAGTTAAGCAGTTGAGGAACAAACCAATCGTTTTGGTCAAAGTTCAATGGTCACGTCACGGAATGGAAGAAGCCACATGGGAAACGGAAGATAGTATGAAGTCCAGATATCCCGAGTTATTTTCGTCTTGAGTTTCGGGACGAAACTCCTTTATAGTATGAGAGTATGTAATATCCGAATTTATTACTGTGTATTTCATCAGTATTCAAACCCTGTATTATTCGGATTTGTGGTTTTGATTATTGGAGTATGATATTTCTTGCATTGGCATCCTTGTACTTAAGTATAACAACATGCAAATTTTATCATGCAAACTCGTGATAGCGCACGCTAAAAATGTAGCTTAACGCGCGCTATCGGCTATTACTAGCGCACGCTACGTATGTAGGAGTTGCGTGCGCTAGACACTGAATTATTGAGGTAGGCGGCTAGCACATGCACCAGCCGGGATATGGGTCCGGATAAGATTCCCGCGGACGAACCTGGACAGATTTGGAGTCAACGCTTATTAGCGCGCGCTAAGTATGTATTGTAGCGTGCGCTAATTAGCTAAAGTGCAGAATATTATAAATGAGACAACAACCCATTTTGGCTTACATTTCCTCCGTCCATTCTTCATTCTTGAGAGGCCAGAGAGCAACAATTATCCTTCTAACACACTCAGAACACATCTTCTTGATCCTTGAATGTTGGTTATTACTTGTGAGTGATCATTGAAGAGAAGTAACACCTTGGAGTGGCATATAACCAACCGGAGTCGGATTCTACCTTACGGTTCAGTAATTTCGGCATATTAAGGTATGTTCAATCTATCTCCAACCTTAGATTTGGATCCTAAGGAATTAAATGAACATGTTAATGAGATATTAAATTTCATTAGTGAATTATTCAACCACATCATGTTTAGAAGATTGGATGTCTACGATTACGATATTATTGTTGGAACCTTGAAGTTGGAATCCTAGTACTTCGAATGATGAGAGAAACATTCTGAAGTTAGCAATCCGTATGATTTATGTTATCTTTGTGATCATGAATTGGAGGTGATATTATTTTCGGTTATAAAAACTTAAAGGAAGAATCATCTTAGGAAATATTCTTTCGTATAAGTTGGAATTGTTAGTTTACCTCAAGATGAAGTCTGAATGTGTATAATGATAGTAGAATCTAATACATCAACCGGAGATCATCAAACTTCGCATGAGAATTGTAATCAAGATGGATTATGGTGTTATGATGATTATACGTATACTTGCATCTCGAAGTTGTTATTATCCATGAGATCATTCGTAATAGTCATGAACATAACATGAAGTCGGATAACAAACATTAATCACTGAGGAATTCGCTTACTTCATCACCATTTGTATAATCTGCTGCCCTCCAGTGAACTGCCATGCACGCTTAGCGTGCGCTAAGCTACGTGAATTAACGTGCGCTATCGAGTACGTTTAGCGTACGCCATGATTGGAACTTAGCGTGCGTTAAGTCTTCAGACGAGTCAGTCGGCTGATCAGTGAGGCACTGACCACGCCTGGTTAGCGTACGCTAGGCTGTGTGTACTGTGTGCGCTAACGAGTAGCATTAACGTACGCTACATAGGATTCGTAGCGTGCGTTAAGAGATCCATACAGATTGCATATTAAGGACTTCCTACCGTAATATTTGAATTGTTAGACGTTCGTACGGCATGAGATGAATTCTATACTATTTCTTTTGTTAAGGTTCGAGCTTGATACGTGGTTGATCGAAAGGGACGACCTTCGAGTATTTTGATATTCGTGGAAGTTTTATTCTTGTCAACGAACCGAGGCAAGTACTCTAATTAGAATTGTTTATATTATGACAATTATGATGTGATTGTATCGTGTAAATATGTTGTGATTATATGTCCACCATGTGTTGATCCGACGGGAATCATCATGGGAATCTATAGATGTGTGCGCTGGATCGTTGGACAGGTAGTTCCACCATGTGTTGGTCCGACGGGATCATCATGGGAATCTATAGTTGTGTGCGCTGGATCGTTGGAATACCATCAGTATGTTGAAACTGTTATGATATAATATGTGTTGTGGATATTTCTCGTTGGAGAAACTTGGATATAATTGTTGATTATATCACTGTTGTATGATTATTGTACTTGTACTAGCATCGTTGTGCTAACTCCTTCGGGGGTGAACATTTGTGTATGTTCAGGATCCAGGAGAGCGGGGAAACAACCACTGGAGATGCATGACGACGAGGGTGCAGAGTGATGTTCCGTCCGGGTTTACTGTCTGTTGTTTGTTGGTTATTTCAATAAGTACTCGAGTACGTCGTCAGTTTATGATGTTTGGAATTTAGTGATGTATTAATAACTCTTCATTGGATATTTGTATTCTCGGTATTGAACCAGACGGTTGTATTTTATTTCAGTAATTTCATAAATTGGTATCTGTTATTGTCATTTCCTCTATTCAGCCTTGTAAATTCTTATGTAAAGGATTTACGGCGCTATAATATTCCTGAATATATCGGGGGTGTTACAGTCACCCATCCTAGTGCTACTCTCGTCCTACTCTCACCCAAGCACGCTTAACTTCGGAGTTCTGATGGGATCCGGTGCATTAGTGCTGGTATGATCGCGCCCATTTATAACACCGCAATCTATTCTCTTATAGTTCAATGCGGTGAGAGCTCCGAGTTGTCTTTGTCATGATAGAAGCATTTTTGAGTCGGGAACGTGTGCCCCGGATGTGAATAACCGCGAGGACTTAGTATGAACAGATCGAAATTCAAGAAAAATTACTAAAGGCTCGAGATAGAAGTAAAAAAGTTGAAAAGTAAAAAATAGAGACCTCGTAGAAGCAAAACAGGGTGCAACACAGGGACTTCCTAGGGGGTCACCCATTCTAGTACTACTCTAGCCCAGGCACGCTTACCTTCGGAGTTCTAATGGGATCAGGTGCATTAGTGCTGAGATCGCATCGATTTGTAATACCATATTCTATTCTCTTATAGTTCAATGCTATGAGACTTCCGAGTGGTCTTTGTCATGATAGATGCATTTTTTAGTCGGGAACGTTGGCCCCGGATCTGAATAGCCGCGAGGACTTAGTATGGACAGATCGAATTCAAGAAAAAATATTAAGGGCTCGAGATAGAAGTAAAAAAGTAGAAAAAAAATAGAGACCTCGCAGAAGCAAAAAAGGGTGCAACACGAGGACTTCCTTGGGGGTCACCCATCCTAATACTACTCTCGCCCAAGCACGCTTAACTTAGAAGTTCTGATGGAATCCGGTGCATTAGTCGTGGTATGATCGCACCAATTTGTAACACCGCATTCTATTCTCTTATAGTTCAATGCGGTGAGACTTCCGGGTGGTCTTTGTCGTGATAGACACAATTTTGAGTCAGGAACGTGGGTCCTGGATGTGAATAACTGTGAGGACTTAGTATGGACATATCGGAATTCAAAAAAACTATTAAGGGCTCGATATAGAAGTAAAAAAGTAGAAAAACAAAAAAATAGAGACCTCGTAGAAGCAAAAAAAGGGTGCCACATGAGGACTTCCCAGGGGGTCACCCATCCTAGTACTACTCTCACCCAAGCGCGCTTAACTTTGGAGTTTTGATGGGATCCGGTGCATTAGTGCTGGTATGATCGCACCCATTTGCAACACCGCATTCTATTCTCTTATAGTTCAATACGGTGAGCCATTCGAGTGGTCTTTGTCGTGATAGACATATTTTTTAGTCGGGAACGTGGGTCCCGGATGTGAATAACCGCGAGGACTTAGTATGGACATATCAGAATTCGAGAAAAAATATTAAGGGCTCGAGATAGAAGTAAAAAAGTAGAAAAACAAAAAATAGAGACCTCGTAGAAGCAAAAATGGGTGCAACACGAGGACTTCCCAGGGGGTCACCCATCCTAGAACTACTCTCGCCAAGCACGCTTAACTTCGGAGTTCTGATGGGATCCTGTGCATTAGTGCGGGTTTGGTCGCACCCATTTGTAACACCGCATTCTATTCTATTATAGTTCAATGCGGTGAGACTTCCGAGTGGTGTTTGTCGTGATAGATGCATTTTTTAGTCGGGAACATGGGCCCCAGATGTGAATAACTGCGAGGACTTAGTATGGACAGATCAAAATTCAGGAAAAATTATTAAGGGCTCGAGATAGAAGTAAAAAGTAGATAATCAAAAAAATAGAGACCTCGTAGAAGCCAAAAAGGGTGCAACTCGAGGACTTCCCACTCATCCTAGTACTACTCTCGTCCAAGCACGCTTAACTTCGCAGTTCTGATGGGATCCGGTGCATTAGTGCTGGTACAATCGCATCCATTTATAAAACTACATTCTATTCTCTTATAGTTCAATGCCGTGAGACTTCCGAGTGGTCTTTGTCGTGATAGACGCATTTTTGAGTCGTATGAATAACCGCGAGGACTTAGTATGGACAGATCAAAATTCAAGAAAAATTATTAAGGGCTCGAGATAGAAGTAAAAAAGTAGAAAAACAAAAAAATAGAGACCTCGTAGAAGCAAAAAAGGATGCAACACGAGGACTTCCCAGGGGGTCACCCATCCTAGTACTACTCTCGCCCAAGCACGTTTGACTTCAGAATTTTGATGGGATCTGGTGCATTAGTGCTGGTATGATCGCAACCATTTGTAACACCGCATTCTATTCTCTTATAGTTCAATGCCGTGAGACTTCCGAGTGGTCTCTGTCGTGATAGACGCATTTTTTAGTCGGGAACGTGTGCCCCGGATGTGAATAACTGCGAGGACTTAGTATGAACAAATCAGAATTCAAGAAAAATTATTAAGGGCTCGAGATAGAAGTAAAAAAGTAGATAAACAAAAAAATAGAGACCTCGTAAAAGCAAAAAAGGGTGCAACACGGGGACTCCCCAGGGGGTCACCCATCCTAGTACTACTCTCGCCCGAGCATGCTTATCTTCAGAGTTCTGATGGGTTCCGGTGCATTAGTGCTGGTATGATCGCACCCATTTGTAACACCACATTCTATTCTCTTATAGTTCAATGCGGTGAGACCTCCGAGTGGTCTTTGTCGTGATAGACGCATTTTTGAGTCGGGAACGTATGCCCCGGATGTGAATAACCGCGAGGACTTAGTATGGATAGATCGAATTCAAGAAAAATTATTAAGGTCTCGAGATATAAGTAAAAAAGTATAAAAATAGAAAAGTAGAGACCTCGCAGAAGCAAAAAAGGGTGCAACACGAGGACTTCCTAAGGGGTCACCATCCTAATACTACTCTCGCCCAAGCACGCATAACTTCGGAGTTCTTATGGGATCCGGTGCATTAGTGTTGGTATGATCGCACCCATTTATAACATCGCATTCTATTCTCTTATAGTTCAATGCGGTGATACTTCCGATTGGTCTTTGTAGCGATTGACTCATTTTTTAGACGGGAACGTGGCGCCCAGATCTGAATAACCGCGAGGACTTAGTATGGACAGATCAGAATTCAAGAAAAATTATTAAGGGCTCGAGATAGAAGTAAAAAAGTAGATAAACAAAAAATAGAGACCTCGTAGAAGCAAAAAAGGGTGCAACACGAGGACTTCCCACCCCTCCTAGTACCACTCTCGCCCAAGCACGCTTAACTTCGCAGTTCTGATGGGATCCGGTGCATTAGTGCTGGTACGACCACACCCATTTATAACACCGCATTCTATTCTCTTATAGTTCAATGCCGTGAGACTTCCGAGTGGTCTTTGTCGTGATAGACGCATTTTTGAGTCATATGAATAACCTCGAGGACTTAGTATGGACAGATTGAAATTCAAGAAAAATTATTAAGGGCTCGAGATAGAAGTAAAAAAGTAGAAAAACAAAAAAATAGAGACCTCGTAGAAGCAAAAAAGGATGCAACACGAGGACTTCCCAGGGGGTCACCCATCCTAGTACTACTCTTGCCCAAGCACGTTTTACTTCAGAGTTTTGATGGAATCCGGTGCATTAGTGCTGGTATGATCGCACCCATTTGTAACACCGCATTCTATTCTCTTATAGTTCAATGCGGTGAGACTTTCGAGTGGTCTTTGTCGTGATAGAAGCATTTTTTAGTCGGGAACTTGTGCCCCAGATGTGAATAACCGCGAGGACTTAGTATGGACAGATCAGAGTTCAAGAAAAATTATTAAGGGCTCGAGATAGAAGTAAAAAAGTAGAAAAACAAAAAATTGAGACCTCGTAGAAGCAAAAAAGGGTGCAACACGAGGACTTCTCACGGAGTCACCCATCCTAGTACTACTCTCGCCCTACTCTCACCCAAGCACGCTTAACTTCGGAGTTCTGATGGGATCCGGTGCATTAGTGCTGGTATGATCGCACCGATTTATAACACCACATTCTATTCTCTTATAGTTCAACGCGGTGTGACTACCGAGTGGTCTTTGTCGTGATAGACGCATTTCTTAGTCGGGAACGTGGGCCCCAAATGTGAATAACCGCGAGGACTTAGTATGGACAGATCGGAATTCAAGGAAAATTATTAAGGGCTCGAGTTAGAAGTAAAAAAGTATATAAACAAAAAATAGAGACCTCGTAGAAGCAAAAAAGGGTGTAACACGAGGACTTCCCATTGGGTCATCCATCCTACTACTACTCTCGCCCAAGCAAGCTTAACTTCGGAGTTCTGATGGGATACGGTGCATTAGTGCTGGTATTGTTGGGATTCCCAAATCAAAATCGAATACGCAGCGGAATAATAATAAAGAATCCCAAACAGGATCGATCAAGTAACGTATATACGAAAAGAAAAAACGAAGATAAAAGGATTAAGGTCCCATACCCTTGAAGTCTTTGATAATATTTTCGTAAGTTGATGTTGTTCACGAACCCGAGCACGAGCACGAAATCCCTTCATCCCAAGCACCGAAAATACGATACCTCTACGTCACCACGTAATGGAACTTGATCGGAAAAATCACCGAAACTCCGTTCTTGAAATAACACGACTAGGAAGTTTCAATGGAATTTATTTCTCTACTTTTCTTACTATCCTTTCAACTCCAAGATGAAGAAATAATATGAAAAAAAATTTCTCCCTCTCCTCTTTCCACTCACGGCCGAATGCTCTCAAGATGCAAGGTGAGATGTTGGTGTTTATATTTCAATACCTTATCTCACCCATGATGAGATATTATTATACACATCACATGATTAGATCCCTCCCATATTATATCATATATAATATTAAATGGGATCACATGAGAGCTGGAGAACACCAAGTCAAAGGGAGAGGGGAAGTGGGGGGGGGGGGGGGGCTCCAAGGAAATTTCCAAGAAACGGGCCGAGTCACTCGGCTCATGTACCGGACGTCCGTCAAGCGACCCCATTAAATACACTCCGTTTTATCTCCAATGTATTTATACTAATTAATTTATCCAATAAATTAATTAGATCAAATACAAAGATATTTCTCTAAGAAATATATTTTATGAATTAAATTAATTACCCAGTAATTTAATTTCAATTCATAAGATCGCTATTTGATTTATCCAATAAACCATAATTAGCTATCCAATATGTAATATTAATATAGAGATGATAATTCATATTTATCCATAAACGATCCTGATGCGAGACTCTGTAGGTCTATCTCAGTCGGTATTGGGAGGAACCAATGAGTGCAGACAGCACTTAGCCAGCCTAGCAGGCCGCACTGTAAACCCCGACTGAAAACAAATGAAGGGATCATTCCAGAACCATTGTGTCGTGAATACCATATACGTATAGACCCTTCATCAGATGTCCTGGTCAACTCTTCGGGTCACAGTAAAGTCAAACCCTACTGTTGACTAGACACTATATATGTATTAATGCAAATCAAGATCGACTGATTACTAGTGTATCTAATACGACTAAATCAGAATGCTTTGGCCAAAGACTTATGATTTTATTTGCCATTAACCGTATAGGACATTCGCCTGCTCACTAACAGGAGATAGAATCCTTTCTTAGCGTACAGTAGAGACTGCTACCTGCCCATATAGTCTGCACCTCGAGATTGACTCAACAATTAAGCAAATGAGTCTAACTACTCTAATGAAAAACTAAACGTCACAGGCACATCTCCTACTGAACCCTCAAGTCAAGAGTCCATGTATACTATCACAACCTTTCAATTCATCATCGACTCTCCAAGAGTGAATACCGTGTGACTAAATCAAGTATGAGTCGTGTTCGAGTATACTGGTCCCACCAATATACTTATAACTATGCTATTAAGATATGCACACGTCCTAGCATCAGTTATACAAGTCTTACTCAAAACTTAATGCCCAATTAAGTTTATCGACTTGCGAACGGTTTACGTAAATAAACTTTAAACACTTCAAGTGCATTTTCTCTTATCTGATAATGAGAATGGAATGTTCGCTCTTATTTACATGGACTTCACTTCAATGTTTACCAAATTAAGAATGCATTTGAAATACAATAAACAATGAATGAATCATATTGCCTTTTATTGATAATTCCATAATTACAAGTGCAATGCCCCTTCTTTCTCATCCCCTGAGTGGCATTCGAGGGCATATTCCTAACAATCTCTCACTTGCACTCAATGCCACACATCATAGTATCCAATACCCATGTTCTTCAGATGTCTTTCCAAGACAGACTGAGATAACGGCTTCTTCAGCGGGTCAGAGACATTGTCTTCTGAGTCTATTATTTGCAAAGAAACATATCCTTTTTCAACCATATCTCGCACGATGTGATACTTTCTCTCTATATGCTTGGTGTTGTGGTGAGCCCTTGGCTCCTTGGCTTGGGCGAAAGCTCCATCATTATCACAAAATAGTGATATAGGCAGCTCCGTATTAGGCACCACTTGAAGTTCTTACACAAACTTCTGCATCCAAAATGCTTCCTTGCTAGCCTCTGAGGCAGCTTAGTACTCTGCTTGGCAGGTGGAATCTGCAGTAGTGCTTTGCTTGGAGCTTCTCCATGATACTGCTCCTCCATTGAGAGTAAACAAATACCCAGATATCGACTTAGAGTCGTCCTTGTCTCCTTGAAAATCAGAATCGGTGAATCCAACCACCTTCAGTTCTCCACCACCGTAAGTAAGAACCAAATCTCTAATTCTTCTCAAGTACTTAAGAATGTTCTTGACGGAAGTCCAGTGTTCACTTCCCGGGTCTGCTTGAAAACAACTTACCATACTAACAACATAGACTAAGTCTGATCTCGTGCACAACATAGCGTACATGAGGCTACCCACTGCCGAGGCATAGGGCACCTTACTCATCTCTCTTTTGTCTTCCTCACTTTGAGGGAATATTTTCGTGGTTAGATGAATTCCATGTCGCATGGGAAGGAACCCTCTTTTAGATTCATCCCTCTCAAATCTTCTTAGGATCCTATCTATATAGAGGGCTTGGGAAAGTCCTATCATTCTTCGTGGTCTATCTCTGTAAAGACGGATCCCTAGAATATAGGAAGCTTCTCCCAAGTCTTTCATAGATAACATTTTAGAAAGCCAAGCTTCCATAGTACTGAGCATTGCTACGTTATTTCCTATAAGTAGAATATCATCTGCATATAGTACTAAGAACGCAATGTTGCTCCCACTGACCTTTTTGTAAACACATGGATATAGTACTAAGAACGCAATGTTGCTCCCACCGACCTTTTTGTAAACACATGAAATTAATGTCCTTGACTGTTTCGTCAAAACGGAGGTTCCAACTCCGAGAAGCTTGCTTCAGCCCATAAATGGCTCATTGCAGCTTACACACCTTATGAATATTAGCTTTGGACACAAAACCTTTAGGCTGTTCCATGTAGATTTTCTCCTCGAGGTATCCATTTAGAAAAGCCGTTTTGACGTCCATTTGCCATATTTCATAATCATAATAGGCAGCAATGGCAAGCATTATGTGAATCGAATTGATCATAGCTACGGGTGAGAAGGTATCAGGATAATCGATCCCATCCCTTTGGGTATAACCCTTTGCCACAAGCCTGGCCCTATAGGCATCAACCTTGCCATCACCATTAGTCTTTCTCTTATAGATCCATTTACTTCCAATAGGCTTCATGCCAGTTGGTAGATCTACTAGAGTCCAGACCTGATTGGTATGCATCGAGTCTATCTCAACTTCCATAGATTCTTGCCATTTATCGGAGTCCACATCCACTACCGCTTGGTCATAGGTGACACGGTCGTCCTCACGGCTATCAGGTACGTCGTGGAGACCCAGTTCCTCGATTTGTGTATAGCCATACCTCTCAGGTAAGTGAGACACCCTATCAGACCTTCGAAGTGGAGGTTGTGTTTCAATAGGTTCGTTTCATGATCCCTGATCAGATGTCACCTCAGGACTTTCTTTGTGCTCTTCTAAAGAGACATTTCTACCCGAGCCACTTTCCTGAATGAATTCATCCTCAAGGAAGTGCGCTTGTAAAGACACAACGACCCTATGGTCTTCAGGCATGTAGAATAGATAACCCATTGAATCCTATGGGTATCCAATGAAACATCCCTTGATGGACCTCGCTTCCATTTTGTCCACCTTAGCCTTCTTGACATAGGCTGGATATCCCCAAATCCTTATGTGGTTAATACTTGGTTTCTTACCCTTCCACATCTCATGCGGAGTGATAGGAACGGATTTAGAAGGACATCTATTTAGGATATAGGCAGCGGTAAGTAAGGCGTACCCCCACAAGTAAATTGGTAAATCAGTGTAATTCAACATGGAGCGGACCATGTCCAACAAAGTCCGACTTCTCCTTTCTGAAACACCATTTAACTGTGGGGTTCCTGGAGGCGTGAATTGTGAAACGATTCCATGTTCCTTAAGGAACTCATAAAACTCTGTGCTCATATACTCGCCACCTCGGTCTGACCGAAGTGCCTTGATATGACATCCAGTTTGTTTTTCAACTAGGGCCTTAGATTCTTTGAATTTAGTAAAGGCTTCGGATTTATGTTTCATCAAGTACACAATCCCATACCTAGTATGATCATCTGTGAATGTTATGAAATATTGATATCCATCTCAGACTGCTTCCAAAGCACCACAAACGTCGGTATGTACCAACCCAAGTTTTTCAGCAGCCCTTTCAAATTTCCCTGTGAAGGGGGACTTAGTCATCTTGCCTCTAAGGCAGGATTCACAAGTTGGATAGGGTTCTACACCCACTGGACTTAAAAGTCCATCTTTCTCCATTTTGTGAATCTTGGTCTGACCAACGTGACCAAGTCTAAGGTGCCACTTAAGAGCTTGATTAGTATCTTGCCTGCCATGTTTCCTAGTTATAGTATTCACTGCTGATTTATTTTGTAAGTTCAGATGATATAAACCATTCAACAATGTAGTTGTGCCAACCAATTTATTTTGAAAATAAATTTTACAACTACCATTGCCAATGAAGAAACAAAATTCTTTCCGGTCCAAGACTGGAATGGATACAATGTTTTTATGCCCCTTGGGCAAAACAAGTACTTCATCTAGCGTTAGAATAAAACCGAATTCTAAACCTAGTAGGAGTGATCCAATATCGGTTTCCTCGACACTATGTCCGCTTCCGACAGTGATCATCACTTCCCCAGCTTCAAGCTGCCTACTTCGTTCCAGATCCTGATTCATATTACAAATATGAGAAGTAGCACCTAAATCCAGAATCTATGGAGCATAATATACAGTAGTGGAACAATTGGTTTCAAAAACAAAAAGTTCCGTACCTGATGCACCATTGATCTTGGGACAAGTCCTACGCCAGTGGCCCAGCTCACCGCATTCAAGACATTTGTCCGTAGATTTTGGACCGCCTACCTTCTGAACCTTTTGGGCCTTGCCCTTGCCTTTCTGCACCCCTCTCTTGGGTTTATAATGATCGTAGGTCTTTTTCTTCTTGTTCTTGGACCTCCGAGGCCCAGAAGATATCACAAGAGCAGCCTCCATCAGTTTAGTCTTAATGTTAGACTGTGTCATCACCAGTTTACTCATTAGCCCAACTAATGTGCATGAAATCTCATTACAGTTGAAATTCATTACAAACTGCATGAAGGAGTCAGGCAGAGATTGAAGGATGAGATCAATATGAAGGAATAAATCCATATGAAAGTTGAGCACCTCGAGCCTCTCAATCATATAGATCATCTTGAGGACGTGGTCTCCCACTTTCTCCCCTTCCTTCATCCTAGCACTGAATAACTTCTTCGATATCTCATATCTCGCAGTCCTACTGTTCTCTCCATAAAGCTCGGTCAAGTGTGCGAGAATCTGCCTAGCATAAGTCATTTTCTCGTGCGCTCTCTGCAGCTCATTAGTCATTGAGCCCATCATAAAGCCACGGACCAGCACATCATCCTTGACCCATTTTTCATGGACGTCAATCTCTTCCTGATTACCCCTAGTCCGAACTGGAGTCGGTGGAATGTCCACCTCCAAGACGTATACCAGAGACTCCATGCTGAGTACAATCATCAGATTCCGAAACCAGTGTTAAACCCTAAAATTTGGTTTCACATTTTTATAACTAATTTGATTTTTACCTAAGTTTATATTATGATTAATGAATAATTAAAACTATATGTTATAAAATAAGATACAAATTATTAATATTTATCCTAAACTATGCTTAACTAAAATACTTTACGTTTTCCTTAGCCTATCCTATTGATACAAACGACACATTTTTTTAAACCATACATATGTTTTTATCTAGAACCGAAATCTATGCATGTCTATTCCATATATATACGTTTTGACTTACACACTTCAGCAAGATAAGACCAAATACTCATGTGTATATCCTTTCTTTTTAGAAGATATGATTTTATCCCTTGCCTAAACAAACATAAACGGCTTTCCTTTTCCTTCACATGGTTTTTCCTTATAATTTGTACGCTTCATTCCCTCCTTATCACACAATATTCAGCCTCCTCTTCTCCCTATAAATATTGAAACATAACCAGCCGCTAAACATACAAGCGTGGAGATCAATTCTGTTAGGGTTTGTGTTCGTTCGTTTGCAAGTTAGGCCACAACTTTGGTGTTCAAGCTTTCGTAGCAGCTTTTAGGTGTTTGTGTGAGCGCCATCTTCTTTCTTGTTGATCCTCTTGATTCAGATCTAGGTAAATCATTAACCTTCTTTGTCATGCATTAACGTGTGCGTTTTGGTGTCAATCTATAAGTGTTTATACAATAACATGTATGATTAAACATGTTGGAAGTGGTAGAGATGCGTTTGTTTTCTGGACAGATTCATAACCCTATCTTGTACAGACCATAGCTCGAGTTTTACAACAGATTTTTGCATGATTCTTGAGTCTGAAGATAAGTTCAGAGAGTTTACTAATTGGTCCAATTGGTTATAAGTCGATTGGGGTTGATTTGGTCGTCCAAACAATTTATTAGAAAATGGTTGTTGATTCGGTAAATCTTGAGTCTGATTTCAGTCGGTTTCTATGATTTTTAATTCACAAATAACGATTGAGAACCCCAAATGTTAGATGGAGAATATTCAATATGTTTATTAGTTACTATAATTTTTGTAAATTTTTCTGAAAGGTTTAACTATGGTGATAAATGCAAAACTTTCAGGGTATACCTGCAGTACAGTTTCAGGACAGGTTTGAGAAAATGATTTTTTAAATGGTACTTGCACTTAGAAATAAAATCTGGAAAATTTTTGGAAGGTGCTTAACTCATGTGGTAATCATAGGTAAAATTGTAAAACCTCAAAACCTTATTTGTTATGCTTTATAAATCATGAGAAAATAGAACCAGATTCACTTATGAAATCCCTAACCTATTAATAAGTAACTTTGAGTAATGAATCCGTTATGACTTTAATGAACGTATAAGTAATATATGATTATAATTCGTGTAGATTCAGTGAAGTAGGAGTGACCCACCTTTCCTTGTGTTCAATTTCCATTTGCTTTCATTTCTTAAGGTACAGATATTCCGCCCTTTTTTAGTAAGAGTTTCTCATAACTTATTTTTCCCGATGTTGGTTATTTGATGCCACTGATCCTTATTTGCTTTGTTGTTCGTTTGATTTTTCCTTGATGCTATATTGATTTCCATAGTCATCATCTTAGTGGACAATTAGAAATTGTCCCTCACGATTATTATATACATCATTTGCCTATTTATGTTGCCCATATTTGTTTAACCAGTCATGGGGGTTCCATGACCTTGCCATTGATGCACCACTGGTATTAACACTATCTGTGGAGGTGTGACTTTGTCCACGACGTTCCCATTTGTTTATATTGCTATATATAGCGCACTTGGCCCGTGTATATTGTATGTATGCTTAGTCTAGAACTTGGCATATGTATATCTGTTTTGCAGGGAGCGTATGGATGCATCCTAGGTACTTAGTTATGTTTAGAATTTGGTGAATGGACTTGTGTGTGTGCAATACACCCCATTTCACATTAGTACATGTGGAGAGCTAGACTCCTTTGAACGATTTGTTATTTGTTTGTTACTTGGGCATTTTCCTTTGTTTATGCTTGACATCCGTCCCATATTTCCTTTGTTTAAGTTTTGACTCCTTCATCGTTTGTTCCATATTTCCTTCAACATCTTGTTCAGCAGGTTCTCTTGGATTCATTCACTATTCTTTCGTTTATGCTTATTACCTTTCACTATTTATATCTGTTCACTGAGCGTAAGCTCAGCTGCATTTTCTTTTCTCTGCGGCAGGTAATAAGCGGGGTGCTGGGCAGGAGTGATGAGAGTAGGAGCTAGAGGACCTACCCATGTTTAGATTCCCATTTATGGAGTATTTTAAGACTTAGTATTTTGGAGTTTTATTTCATTCAGACTTATGTTTTGGATTATTTCCTTCTTTGAGACCTTGTCGAGATAATACTTCGGAATTCGTTGTTTTACTTGACTCAGTATTTATTTTATAATAAAGTCTTCTGCTTGCGTTAGTATGTTGTGACTGTCCCCATAATGTTACATTTTGGCCCTTTTTGGGTTCGGGTGTTATAATTATGGTATCGGAGACCTAGGTTCGACCTGTAGAGCTTAGGTTATGTCCTGTGAGGATTGGGTAGACATTAGGCTTCCTTCTGCTTTAACCGTTTTCCTTTATATTTGATCTTAACTTCGCTGTTTCGTTTATTGATCTTTTAGATGGGGAACACTCGTACTACTACCTCATTTGAGGTACCGTTACAGGAATCTTATATATGTTTGGTCGAGCTGTTTTTGTCTCATTTGATACTGGTGCAACTCATTCTGTGGTATCTGTTTCATTTGCTAATCATATTATAATCCCATCTACATTACTTGATTATGCCTTATCTATATCCACCCCTATGAAGAATCAAGCAATTATTAGCCATAAATTTAAGAACTGTCCCTTACGTTTTGACGACAAAATTCGTTCCGCCAATCTATTTCCTTTAGAGATGTGCGACTTCGATATCATTCTAGGCATGGACTGGTTGACGGAACATCGAGCTATGATTGACTGTCATGCCAAACGTGTCATCTTTGGTGATCTCAGTAATCCCGAATTCATTTATCAGGGTTCTCGGCTGGTTAAGTTTATGAAAATCATTTCTGCTTTGAAAGCCCGTACCTTGATCTCACACGGTTGTGAGGGTTTACTAGCTTCCATCAAGGATACTTTTGTGGATGAACCTCGCCTTGAGAATCATCCTGTTGTCCGAGATCTTCCCGATGTATTTCCAGAAGAGCTTCCGGGAATACCTCCTGAACGTGAAGTTGAATTCAGCATTGACTTGATTCCTGATGCTAAACCTATTTCGAAAGCTCCTTATCGTATGGCTCCTATTGAGTTAAAGGAATTGAAGGAGCAACTTCAAGAACTTTTAGAACGTGGATTCATTCATGTGAGTGTATCTCCATGGGGTGCTCCTGTTCTGTTTGTGAAGAAGAAGGACGGTAGTATGAGACTGTGTATTGACTATCGTGAGCTGAACCGTATCACGGTCAGAAACCATTATCCGTTACCTCGCATCGACGACCTTTTTGATCAACTTCAGGGTGTGAAGTTCTTTTCCAAGATTGATCTGAGATCTGGCTATCATCAATTAAGGGTGAAGGAGCAAGATGTTCCTAAGACTGCATTCCGTACTCGCTATGGCCATTATGAATTCTTGGTGATGTCGTTTGGTCTAACCAATGCTCCAGCTGTGTTCATGGATTTAATGAATCGTGTCTTCCACGAATTCTTGGACAAATTCGTTATTGTATTAATTGACGACATCCTTGATTATTCGAAGACGAAGAAGGAACACAAAGAGCATCATTGTATTTTGTTGGAGATTTTACGTCAGAAGAAGCTGTATGCTAAGTTTTCCAAGTGTGAATTCTGGTTGGGACAGGTGGCATTCTTGGGTCACATCGTATCTGCATATGGTATTACCATGGATCCTGCGAAGGTTGAGGCTATCACTAAATGGCCGAGACCGAAGACTGTGATAGAAGTTAGAAGTTTCTTGGGTCTTGCGGGTTATTACAGGAGATTTGTGGAAGGATTCTCACGCTTGGCCTTACCGTTGACTAAACTTATGAGGAAAGGTGAGAAGTTCGTCTGAGATGAATAACGGGATAGGAGTTTTGAGGAACTGAAGAAGAGATTGGCTTCTGCTCCTATACTTACTTTACCTTCTGGATCTGGTGGTTACCAAATCTACAGTGATGCTTCAAAGAAAGGTCTTGGATGTGTATTGATGCAACATAGAAAGGTTATCGCCCATGCATCAAGACAGCTGAAACCTTATGAGGCTAATTATCCCACTCATGATTTAGAGTTGGCAGCGGTGGTGTTTGCCCTGAAAATTTGGAGGCATTATCTTTATGGAGAGACATGTGACATCTTCACTGATCATAAGAGCCTCAAGTATATCTTTACTCAAAAGGAGCTGAATATGAGACAGAGGCGTTGGTTGGAACTTCTTAAGGATTACGACGCGAATATTCAGTATCATCCAGGCAAGGCGAATGTGGTTGCTGATGCTCTTAGTAGGAAGTCTGGAATTCTGGCTAGTCTTGATATTGCACCAAAGATTATCATTGACATGGAACTTATGGAGGTGGAACTATGTGTTCGTGGGTATGATGGTTATTGGGCGAGTTTGAAGGTTGAACATAACCTTATACTTCGGGTTAAGGAAGCTCAGAAAGACAATGGTGAATTGTGGTCTATAATTCAGAACTTGGAGGAAGGTGAACAGACGGAATTTCGTGTTGATGATGATGGAATTGTATGGTATGGTGGTCGTTTGTGTGTTCCTAATGACTCTTCTATTCGGGAAACTGTGTTGTCTGAAGCACACAGTTCTCCATTCACTATTCATCCTGGTTCAACCAAGATGTATGGAGATTTGAAACAGAACTTCTGGTGGAATGGGATGAAGCAGGATGTGGCTACATTTGTGGCCAAGTGTTTGACATGTTAGAAAGTGAAGATTGAGCATCAGCGTCCTAGTGGTCTTTTACAGCCTTTGGATATTCCTTCTTGGAAGTGGGATCAAATTTCCATGGACTTTGTGACAGGATTACCTCGCACACAGAAGAAGCATGATGCTTTTTGGGTTGTGGTTGATCGTTTAACCAAGTCAGCTCACTTTTTGCCTATTCGTAAAGATTATCCAGTTAGCAGGTTGGCAGAGATTTTTCGACAAGAGATTGTTCGACTACATGGTACACCTGCAGCTATTGTATCTGATAGAGATCCATGTTTTACTTCTCGTTTCTGGAAAGGTTTGCAAAAGGCGTGGGGAACTAGACTCAAGTTTAGCACGGCTTTTCACCCTCAGACAGATGGTCAGACTGAGCGGACAATCCAGACTTTGAAAGATATGCTGAGGTCTTGTGCTCTCGAATGGACGGGTAATTGGGATGAATACTTATGTCTGGTGGAGTTTGCTTATAACAACAGTTGGCATGCCAGTATCAAATGTGCCCCATTTGAACTATTGTATGAACGGAAGTGTAGAAAACCTATCTGTTGGAATGAAGTTGGGGAAAGACTTATCGAAGGTCCTGAACTGATTGAGGTAACTAACGAGAAGGTTGCCATTGCTAAGGAGAAACTCAAAGAAGCAAGGGCACGACAAAAGAGTTATGCAGATTATCATAGGAGGGACCTAGCATTTAATGTTGGGGATCGTGTTTTCCTTAAGGTGTCACCATGCAGAGGTGTTAAACACTTTGGTATTAAGGGGAAGTTGAGTCCGCGCTTCATCAGGCCGTTTGAAATCTTAGAGCGTGTTGGTGAAGTTTCGTATCGTTTGGCATTACCTCCTCAGCTATCTCATGTGCATGATATTTTCCATGTGTCTCTTCTAAGAGGCTACAATTATCATCCGCTTCATGTGGTTTCATATCTGTTGGATCAAATCCGTGATGACTTATCATTTGTTGAAGAACCTGAGGCTATTTTAGATCGTCAGGAAAGAGTCATGAGAAAAAAAGTCATTCCGTTTGTCAAAATTATTTGGAAGAATCATCCCGAGCGCGAAGCTACTTGGGAGACCGAAGAATCTATGCGAGCTAGCTACCCGCATTTCTTTCCGTGACTTGGTATGTTTTTGTTTAATCATTTCATTTCAATTTTGCGGACGAAATTTTCTTTTTAGAGGGGAAGAGTTGTAAAACCCTAAAATCTGGTTTCACATTTTTATAACTAATTTGATTTTTACCTAAGTTTATATTATGATTAATAAATAATTAAAACTATATGTTATGAAATAAGACACAAATTATTAATATTTATCCTAAACTATGCTTAACTAAAATACTTTACGTTTTTCTTAGCCTATCCTATTGATACAAACGACACATTTTTTTTTAAACCATACACACGTTTTTATCTAGAACCGAAATCTATGCATGTCTATTCCATATATATACGTTTTGACTTACACACTTCAGCAAGATAAGGCCAAATATTCATGTGTATATCCTTTCTTTTTAGAAGATATGATTTTATCCCTTGCCTAAACAAACATACACGGCTTTCCTTTTCCTTCACACGGTTTTTCCTTATAATTTGTACGCTTCATTACCTCCTTATCACACAATATTCAGCCTCCTCTTCTCCCTATAAATATTGAAACATAACCAGCCGCTAAACGTACAAGCGTGGAGATCAATTCTGTTAGGGTTTGTGTTCGTTCGTTTGCAAGTTAGGCCACAACTTTGGTGTTCAAGCTTTCGTAGCAGCTTTTGGGTGTTTGTGTGAGCGCCATCTTCTTTCTTGTCGATCCTCTTGATTCAGATCTAGGTAAATCATTAACCTTCTTTGTCATGCATTAACATGTGCGTTTTGGTGTCAATCTATAAGTGTTTATACAATAATATGTATGATTAAACATGTTGGAAGTGGTAGAGATGCGTTTTTTTTCTGGACAGATTCATAACCCTATCTTTTACGGACCGTAGCTTGAGTTTGCAACAGATTTTTGCATGATTCTTGAGTCTTAGGATAAGTTCAGAGAGTTTACTAACTGGTCCAATTGGTTAGAAGTCGATTGGGGTTGATTTGGTCGTCCAAAAAATTTATTAGAAAACGGTTGTTGAATCTGGAAATCTTGAGTCTGATTTCAGTCGATTTCTATGATTTTTAATTCACAAACTATTATGATTGAGAACCCCATATTTTAGCAGGAGAATATTCAATATGTTTATTAGTTACTGTAATTTTGTAGATTTTTCTGAAAGGTTTAACTATGGTGATAAATGTAAAACTTTCGGGGTATACCTGCAGTACAGTTTCTGAACAGGTTTGAGAAATGATTTTTGAAATGGTAATTGCACTTAGAAATAAAATCTGGAAAAAATTTGGGAGGTGCTTAACTCATGTAGTAATCACAGGTAAAATTGTAAAATCTCAGAACCTTATTTATTATGCTTTATAAATCATGAGAAAGCAGAACCAGATTCACTTGTGAAATCCCTAACCTATTAATAAGTAACTTTTGAGTAATGAATCCGTTATGACTTTAATGAACGTATAAGTAATATATGATTATAATTCATGTAGATTCAGTGAAGGAGGAGTGATCCACCTTTCCTTATGTTCAATTTCCATTTGCTTTCATTTCTTAAGGTACAGATATTCCGCCCTTTTTCAGTAAGAGTTTCTCATGACTTATTTTTCCCAATGTTGGTTATTTGATGCCATTGATCCTTATTTCCTTTGTTGTTCTTTTCAGTTTTCCTTGATGCTATATTCATTTCCACAATCATCATCTTTGTGGACAATTAGAAATTGTCCAGATTATTATATACATCATTTACCTATTTATGTTGCCCATATTTGTTTAACCAGTCATGGCGGTTCCATGACCTTGCCATTGATGCACCAATGGTATTGACACTATCTGTGGAGGTGTGACTTTGTCCACGGCGTTCCCATTTGTTTATATTGCTATATATAGCGCACTTGGCCCGTGTATATTGTATGTATGCTTAGTCTAGAACTTGGCATATGTATATCTGTTTTGCCGGGAGCGTATGGATGCATCCTAGGTACTTAATTATGTTTAGAATTTGGTGAATGGACTTGTGTGTGTACAAAACACCCCATTTCACATTAATACATGTGGAGAGCTAGACTCCTTTGTACGATTTGTTATTTGTTTGTTACTTGGGCATTTTCCTTTGTTTATGCTTGACATCCGTCCGATATTTCCTTTGTTTAAGTTTTGACTCCATCGTTTGTTCCATATTTCCTTCAACATCTTGTTCAGCAGGTTCTCTTGGATTTATTCACTATTCTTTCGTTTATGCTTATTACCTTTCATTATTTATATATGTTCACTGAGCGTTAGCTCAGCCACATTTTCTTTTCTCTGTGGCAGGTAATAAGCGGGGTGCTGGGCAGGAGTGATGAGAGTATGAGCTAGAGGACCTACCCATGTTTAGATTCCCATTTATGGAGTATTTTAAGACTTAGTATTTTGGAGTTTTATTTCATTCACACTTAAGTTTTGGATTATTTCCTTCTTTGAGACCTTGTCGAGATAATACTTCGAAAGTCGTTGTTTTACTTGACTCGTTATTTATTTTATAATAAAGTCTTTCGCTTGCGTTAGTATGTTCTGACTGTCCCCATAATGTTACATTTTGGCCCTTTTCGTGTTCGGGTGTTACAATTATGGTATCGGAGACCTAGGTTCGACCTGTAGAGCTTAGGTTATGACCTGTGAGGATTGGGTAGACATTAGGTTCCTTATGCTTTAACCGTTTTCCTTTATATTTGATCTTAACTTCGCTGTTTCGTTTATTGATCTTTTAGATGGGGAACACTCGTACTACTACCTCATTTCAGGTACCGTTACGGGAATCTTATATATGTTTGGTCAAGCTGTTTTTGTCTCATTTGATACTGGTGCAACTCATTTTGTGGTATCTGTTTCATTTGCTAATCATATTACAATCCCATCTACATTACTTGACTATGCCTTATCTATATCCACCCCTATGAAGAATCAAGTAATTATTAGCCATGAATTTAAGAACTGTCCCTTACGTTTTGACGACAAAATTCGTTTTGCCAATCTATTTCCTTTGGACATGTTCGACTTCGATATCATTCTAGGCATAGATTAGTTGATGGGACATCGAGCTACGATCGACTGTCATGCCAAACGTGTCATCTTTGGTGATCTCAGTAATCCCGAATTCATTTATCAGGGTTCTCGACTTGTTAAGTTTATGAAAATCATTTCTGCTTTGAAAGCCCGTACCTTGATCTCATATGGTTGTGAGGGTTTCCTAGCTTCCATCAAGGATACTTTTGTGGATGAACGTCGTCTTGAGAATCATCCTGTTGTCCGAGATTTTCCCGATGTATTTCCAGAAGAGCTTCCGGGAATACCTCCTGAACATGAAGTTTAATTCAGCACTGAGTTGATTCCTGATGCTAAACCTATTTCGAAAGCTCCTTATCGTATGGTTCCTATTGAGTTGAAGGAACTAAATGAGCAACTTCAAGAACTTTTAGAACGTGGATTCATTCGTCCGAGTGTATCTCCATGGGGTGCTCCTGTTCTATTTGTGAAGAAGAAGGACGGTAGTATGAGACTGTGTATTGACTACCGTGCGCTGAACCGTATCACGATCAGAAACCGTTATCCGTTACCTTGCATAGACGACCTTTTTGATCAACTTCAGGGTGCGAAGTTCTTTTACAAGATTGATCTGAGATCTGGCTATCATCAACTAAGGGTGAAGGAGCAAGATGTTCCTAAGACAGCATTCCGTACTCGCTTGGCCATTATGAATTCTTGGTGATGTCGTTTGGTCTAACCAATGCTCCAGCTGTGTTCATGGATTTAATGAATCGTGTCTTCCACGAATTCTTGGACAAATTTGTTATTGTATTCATTGACGACATCCTTGTTTATTCGAAGATGAAGAAGGAACACGAAGAGCATCTTCGTATTTTGTTGGAGATTTTACGTCAGAAGAAGCTGTATGCTAAGTTTTCCAAGTGTGAATTCTGGTTGGGACAGATGGCATTCTTGGGTCACATCGTATCTGAAGATGGTATTACCATGGATCCTGTGAAGGTTGAGGCTATCACTAAATGGCCGATACCGAAGACTGTGACAGAAGTTAGAAGTTTCTTGGGTCTTGCGGGTTATTACAGGAGATTTGTGGAAGGATTCTCACGCTTGGCCTTACCGTTGACCAAACTTATGAGGAAAGGTGAGAAGTTCGTCTGGGATGAAGAACAGGAGAGGAGTTTTGAGGAACTGAAGAAGAGATTGGTTTCTTCTCCTATACTTACTTTAGCTTCTAGATCTGGTGGTTACCAAATCTACAGCGATGCCTCAAAGAAAGGTCTTGGATGTGTATTGATGCAACATGGAAAGGTTATCGCCAATGCATCAAGACAGCTGAAACCTTATGAGGCTAATTATCCCAGTCATGATTTAGAGTTGACAGCGGTGGTGTTTGCCCTGAAAATTTGGAGGCATTATCTTTATGGAGAGACATGTGACATCTTCACTAATCATAAGCGCCTCAAGTATATCTTTACTCAAAAGGAGCTGAATATGAGACAGAGGCGTTGGTTGGAACTTCTTAAGGATTACGACGCAAACATTCTATATCATCCAGGCAAGGCGAATGTGGTTGCTGATGCTCTTAGTAGGAAGTCTGGAATTCTGGCTAGTCTTGATATTGCACCAAAGATTATCAACGACATGGAACTTATGGAGGTGGAACTATGTGTTCGTGGGTATGATGGTTATTGGGCGAGTTTGAAGGTTGAACCTAACCTTATACTTCGGGTTAAGGAAGCTCAGAAAGACGATGGTGAATTGTGGTCTATAATTCAGAACTTGGAGGAAGGTACACAGACGGAATTTCGTGTTGATGATGATGGAATTGTATGGTATGGTGATCGTTTGTGTGTTCCTAACGACTCTTTTATTCGGGAAACTGTGTTGTCTGAAGCACACAGTTCTCCATTCATTATTCATCCTGGTTCAACCAAGATGTATGGAGATTTGAAACAGAACTTCTGGTGGAATGGGATGAAGCAGGATGTGGCTACATTTGTGGCCAAGTGTTTTACATGTCAGCTGTAACACCCCCAGATTTAACCGGAAATATTACAGCGCCGTGGGCCCCGAGATGGAACCCACAAGGATAAAAGAAATTTTCGCAAACATTTACAAATGCCCAAGAGGCCAACGACGGTACTATCTTTAAAAATTCACAAAGACATATAAAATCCATTTATCAAAAACCGTCGTAAAAACTCTTTTGAAATCGCAAGGCCAAACAGCCGACACTCAAAAGTTTAGAAAACGATTTCCAAAGTAACCTCAGTTACTAGATACCAAAAGAGCATTTCAAAATACTCACGCAGCGGAAAAAGACCAACCATAAAGATACTCTAGCAGCGGAATACAAGAACCAATCAAGAAACTCAATGCACACAACATGTCCTAGCCAGTATCCTCCGAGAAGCTCATCTCTTCACGACCGCTACAAGCTCGATACTCTGAGAACCTAAAAAGAAATCCCATGATGGGGTCAGCCATAATATCCAACAATGATAACTGTCACATCACATTAATAATAACATACCAATGAGAATACAACATAAGAATACGACCAACGTAATCTTACCGCCATGACTTTGCTTACTCAAGAAATTCTCATCAGAATAACCATTATCACATTTCACATCCTGTACTCGATTAACCAATAAACTCGAACATAATATATGTATTGTACCTCAAACAATACTCAAGATTCTCAAACTGTCATCACCAACTCACGATACGGAAATATACCATTACCGACCAATACGATCCATCGAATACCATCATCAAATCCCAAGACGATAACCGATTTTCCATCAAAGACAAATACCAAGGAAATACGGAACATACCTCGAGATATGAAGTGCCACGACAATCATATCAGTCTAATTCGAGATCAGATCAATGCAATACGGACACGGTCCTAACACAAGACCTACAAGTGCATACTCATATGACCACGTCAATATGATCACAGCAATATCAATCATGTATACTCAATGGAAATCCGACGATCCAGCGCCCTCAGCATAGATCCCTTTGTTGATCCTATCAGATCAACATAAGGTGGATAACTAACAATACACATATGAACAACAACATATGATACAATCAATGCGAATTCACAAGATTCCATCAACACAATACTGGTAATCCAACGATCCAGCGCCCTCAGCATAGATCCCCATGATGATCCCGTCGAACCAACGCATGGTGGAAAACTCCCAACGATCCGGCGCCCTCGGCGATAGATCCTCATGATGATCCCGTCGAACCAACGCATGATGGACATTCGATCCAGCGCCCTCGGATAGATCCTCATAATCCCATCGGATTATTTACACAACATAAACAACACAATATGCATACACATATGCAAATCAACACGTTCATCAACATGAACAACATAACATGCACGACAACATGAAAATTTACTAGGACGACTTCATGTTCAACAACATGAAAGAAAGTGTACGAGACCAAAATAAATAACATTAAACCATAATCAATATGGAATACTTGCCCCGAGTCCTTCTGGGAGCAACCTCGATGTCCAATCATCACCGACGATTATCCTCAATGCTCGGCGTTCCAAACGTACAATGAACTATAGATACTCATATCCTCGTCTTTACCATAATGTAACCTCGATACTCGAACATACCAATAATCGAGATAAAGCATATACATTATGATTTACCTCCCAGAATCGAAAGAACGATATGCGATCCGAATACCTGAGTTCACAATAATAATCATCGCTATATGCATTATAAACGAAATGAAATCGAAACCATTCATTAAATATTATAAGCTGCGCAAGTAATAACTTGCCTCGATACCGATACTGCGAAGCCGCCCGAACACACTGCCTTTGTCTACGAGCTCCTCATCCCCGATCAAAAGCAATACAATGGACATACTCGAACACAACCACAATATCTGGTTATAATCACCGATCAATAATCTCAACCTAACGAAGAAATCAAATAACACATATCCGATAACAATCAACAACCGACAAAACTAACCAATCGAACTCAACGGTTCAACACAACCTCGAATAAACGCAATGTAACAAACCAAATCAAACCATCACGAATTCATAATCAAAACACAAAAATCCGCATCGTCGCCTACTTAGCGCACGTTAAACGCATAACGTAGCGTGCGCTAAGTTGTCCCGTTAGCGTGCGCTAGCCAGTAAGCTTAGCGTGCGCTAATGTTGTACAGTGGCATGCATTCCAAACATCGACTCACATCTTGCGACTACGAATCCGAATGAATGGAGACATAAATCCCCATATCTCTTGAAGATAAACGACCCCATAATTATCACAATGATCATGTCAATGTCCATATATCAATAACAACCTCAATAATCAAACCGACTCGATAACAAGGATCATATCATGCTAAATCTGGAATTCAACCTAGTATCATGATTCATCTCATCTAAATCGACCAATATAATTACCAAGATTCAGAAATCCTTCTTAGATCGGGTTAAATGAATCAACATCCTTATGGTATGAAGAATCTTAACTAACATCCGAAACTCTTATCAAAATTCCATTGAATCTCATATAACATCATCATATGATTATCCAACATGCTCCTTGCATGAAATCATCCAAGAAAAATGAACCACTAACGAAGGAATACGAAGATTACCTGGTTTAGATGAACCAAAAAGAAGAACATTAGAACTCCATCCAAAGAATCATGAACAACTTGAAGGACAAGGCTTGAATCCATGCTCTCCATCTTTATCTTGTTAAAGATCACCATCTCTCAGTGTTTGAGACCTCAAACCTCTTTCTAAAAACTCTCTCTCTCGGTTGCAAGGAAGGAATGGACGAAATGCTTCATAACACCCTTCTGTCCCTTTTTATAATATTCATTATTAGCGTGCGCTAACATCTCATGTTTAGCGTGCGCTACCGCCTTAGCGTGCGCTAAATCGACTTTGTTAGCGTGCGCTATCAGCCCGAGGCTACCGCCTTGCTTCGTAAACTAGCTTACGTACGTAATGCCCATGCATTAACGTACGTAAAACATCCTGCCTAGCGTACGCAAGTCATTTACCTTAGCGTGCGCTAATACCAGTTGACTTGCTACAGTCTACACCTACCACGAAGATGCTCGTGACCCCACCAGCCGAAATCAACCAATAAAGCCAAGATTCCCTGTTGACCGATATATAGTTAGCGTGCGCTAACACTACATTACAACATTCGTTGACTTATCAGAACGTGCGCCGAAAGTGGCCTGGTCCACGCGTAGATTCCTTCCGATCGGACTGTATTAGCGTGCGTTATCTTATATCCGTAGCGTGCGCTAATCCTGCACGATAGCGTGCGCTACTCATGATTATTAGCGTGCGCTAATAATGTTACACTTAGCTATTTCCAACTGTTACCGCCTGTCTCGACATACCGAAAACACATATACACTTACTGAATACATATACTGAATCCAATAATATTCTTATACGATATACTCTATATCAGAAGTACGATAACCTGATACACGATATCCTCAAATGTAACTGTCGACCAGATACGACAATTATACCGATACTGACATCTCAGTCCTTTATTTATTTTATTCCTACTGTACAGATTCCACGTTGTACAATATAACTCGAATAAAATAATATCAAACAACAGTAGTAGAAATTCTGGATATTACATCAGCAAGTGAAGATTGAGCATCAGCGTCCTAGTGGTCTTTTACAGCCTTTGGATATTCCTACTTGGAAGTGGGATCAAATTTCCATGGACTTTGTGACAGCATTACCTCGCACACATAAGAAGCATGATGCTATTTGGATTGTAGTTGATCGTTTAACCAAGTCAGCTCACTTTTTGCCTATTCGTAAAGATTATCCAGTTAGCAGGTTGGCAGAGATTTTTCGACAAGAGATTGTTCGACTACATGGTACACGTGCAGCTATTGTATCCAATAGAGATCCACATTTTACTTCTCGTTTCTGGAAAGGTTTTCAAAAGGCGTGGGGAACTAGACTCAAGTTTAGCACGGCTTTTCACCCTCAGACAGATGGTCAGACTGAGCGGACAATCCAGACTTTGAAAGATATGCTGAGGTCTTGTGCTCTCGAATGGACGGGTAATTGGGATGAATACTTAGGTCTGGTGGAGTTTGCTTATAACAACAGTTGGCATGCCAGTATCAAAGGTGCCCCGTTTGTACTATTGTATGGATGGAAGTGTAGAACACCTATCTGTTGGAACGAAGTTGGGGAAATACTTATCGAAGGTCCTGAATTGGTTGAGGTAACTAACGAGAAGGTTGCCATTGCTAAGGAGAAACTCAAAGAAGTAAGGGCACAACAAAAGAGTTATGCAGATTGTCATAGGAGGGACCTAGCATTTAATGTTGGGGATCGTGTTTTCCTTAAGGTGTCACCATGCAGAGGTGTTAAACGCTTTGGTATTAAGGGGAAGTTGAGTCCGCGCTTCATCAGGCCGTTTGAAATCTTAGAGCGTGTTGGTGAAGTTTCGTATCGTTTGGCATTACCTCCTCAGCTATCTCATGTGCATGATGTTTTCCATGTGTCTCTTCTAAGAGGCTACAATTATCATCCGCTTCATGTGGTTTCATATCCGTTGGATCAAATCCGTGATGACTTATCATTTGTTGAAGAACCTGAGGCTATTTTAGATCGTCAGGAAAGAGTCATAAGAAACAAAGTCATTCCGTTTGTCAAAATTATTTGGAAGAATCATCCTGAGCGCGAAGCTACTTGGGAGACCGAAGAATCTATGCGAGCTAGCTACCCGCATTTCTTTTCGTGACTTGGTATGTTTTTGTTTAATCATTTCATTTCAATTTTGCGGACGAAATTTTCTTTTTAGAGGGGAAGAGTTGTAAAACCCTAAAATCTGGTTTCACATTTTTATAACTAATTTGATTTTTACCTAAGTTTATATTATGATTAATAAATAATTAAAACTATATGTTATGAAATAAGATACAAATTATTAATATTTATCCTAAACTATGCTTAACTAAAATACTTTACGTTTTCCTTAGCCTATCCCATTGATACAAACGACACATTTTTTTTTAAACCATACACACATTTTTATCTAGAACCGAAATCTATGCATGTCTATTCCATATATATACGTTTTGACTTACACACTTCAGCAATATAAGACCAAATATTCATGTGTATATCCTTTCTTTTTAGAAGATATGATTTTATCCCTTGCCTAAACAAACATACACGGCTTTCCTTTTCCTTCACACGGTTTTTCCTTATAATTTGTACGCTTCATTACCTCCTTATCACACAATATTCAGCCTCCTATTCTCCCTATAAATATTGAAACATAACCAGCCGCTAAACGTACAAGTGTGGAGATCAATTCTGTTAGGGTTTGTGTTCGTTCGTTTGCAAGTTAGGCCACAACTTTGGTGTTCAAGCTTTCGTAGCAGCTTTTAGGTGTTTGTGTGAGCGCCATCTTCTTTCTTGTCGATCCTCTTGATTCAGATCTAGGTAAATCATTAACCTTCTTTGTCATGCATTAACATGTGCGTTTTGGTGTCAATCTATAAGTGTTTATACAATAATATGTATGATTAAACATGTTGGAAGTGGTAGAGATGCGTTTGTTTTCTGGACAGATTCATAACCCTATCTTTTACGGACCGTAGCTTGAGTTTTGCAATAGATTTTTGCATGATTCTTGAGTCTTAGGATAAGTTCAGAGAGTTTACTAACTGGTCCAATTGGTTAGAAGTCGATTGGGGTTGATTTGGTTGTCCAAAAAATTTATTAGAAAATGGTTGTTGAATCTGTAAATCTTGAGTCTGATTTCAGTCGATTTCTATGATTTTTAATTCACAAACTATTATGATTGAGAACCCCTTATTTTAGCAGGAGAATATTCAATATGTTTATTAGTTACTGTAATTTTGTAGATTTTTCTGAAAGGTTTAACTATAGTGATAAATGCAAAATTTTCGGGGTATACCTGCAGTACAGTTTCTGAACAGGTTTGAGAAATGATTTTTGAAATGGTACTTGCACTTAGAAATAAAATCTGGAAAAATTTTGGGAGGTGCTTAACTCATGTAGTAATCACAGCTAAAATTGTAAAATCTCAGAACCTTATTTGTTATGCTTTATAAATCATGAGAAAGCAGAACCAGATTCACTTGTGAAATCCCTAACCTATTAATAAGTAACTTTTGAGTAATGAATCCGTTATGAAATTAATGAACGTATAAGTAATATATGATTATAATTCATGTAGATTCAGTGAAGGAGGAGTGATCCACCTTTCCTTGTATTCAATTTCCATTTGCTTTCATTTCTTAAGGTACAGATATTCCGCCCTTTTTCAGTAAGAGTTTCTCATGACTTATTTTTCCCGATGTTGGTTATTTGATGCCATTGATCCTTATTTGCTTTGTTGTTCGTTTGATTTTTCCTTGATGCTATATTCATTTCCATAGTCATCATCTTAGTGGACAATTAGAAATTGTCCCTCACGATTATTATATACATCATTTGCCTATTTATGTTGCCCATATTTGTTTAACCAGTCACGGGGGTTCCCTGACCTTGCCATTGATGCACCAATGGTATTGACACTATCTGTGGAGGTGTGACTTTGTCCACAGCATTCCCATTTGTTTATATTGCTATATATAGCGCACTTGGCCCGTGTATATTGTATATATGCTTAGTCTAGAACTTGGCATATGTATATCAGTTTTACAGGGAGCGTATGGATGCATCCTAGGTACTTAGTTATGTTTAGAATTTGGTGAATGGACTTGTGTGTGTGTAATACACCCCATTTCACATTAGTATATGTGGAGAGCTAGACTCCTTTGTACGATTTGTTATTTGTTTGTTACTTGGGCATTTTTCTTTGTTTATGCTTGACATCCGTCCCATATTTCCTTTGTTTAAGTTTTGATTCCTTCATCGTTTGTTCCATATTTCCTTCAACATCTTGTTCAGCAGGTTCTCTTGGATTCATTCACTATTCTTTCGTTTATGCTTATTACCTTTCATTATTTATATCTATTCACTGAGCGTTAGCTCAGCCGCATTTTCTTTTCTCTGCGGCAGGTAATAAGCGGGGTGCTGGGCAGGAGTGCTGAGAGTAGGAGCTAGAGGACCTACCCATGTTTAGATTCCCATTTATGGAGTATTTTAAGACTTAGTATTTTGGAGTTTTATTTCATTCAGACTTATGTTTTGGATTATTTCCTTCTTTGAGACCTTGTCGAGATAATACTTCGGAAGTCGTTGTTTTACTTGACTCAGTATTTATTTTATAATAAAGTCTTCCGCTTGCGTTAGTAACTTAGTATGTTCTGACTGTCCCCATAATGTTACATTTTGGCCCTTTTCGGGTTCGGGTGTTACAATTATGGTATCGGAGACCTAGGTTTGACCTGTAGAGCTTAGGTTATGACCTGTGAAGATTGGGTAGACATTAGGCTTCCTTTTGCTTTAACCGTTTTCCTTTATATTTGATCTTAACTTCGTTGTTTCGTTTATTGATCTTTTAGAAGGGGAACACTCGTACTACTACCTCATTTCAGGTACCGTTACGGGAATCTTATATATGTTTGGTCGAGCTGTTTTGTCTCATTTGATACTGGTGCAACTTATTCTGTGGTATCTGTTTCATTTGCTAATCATATTACAATCCCATCTACATTACTTGACTATGCCTTATCTATATCCGCCCCTATGAAGAATCAAGTAATTATTATCCATGAATTTAAGAACTGTCCCTTACGTTTTGACGACAAAATTCATTCTGCCAATCTATTTCCTTTGGAGATGTGCGACTTCGATATCATTCTAGGCATGGATTGGTTGACGTAACATCGAGCTACGATTGACTATCATGCTAAACGTGTCATCTTTGGTGATCTCAGTAAACCCGAATTCATTTATCAGGGTTCTCGACCTGTTAAGTTTATGAAAATCATTTCTGCTTTGAAAGCCCGTACCTTGATCTCACATGGTTGTGAGGGTTTCCTAGCTTCCATCAAGGATACTTTTGTGGATGAACCTCGCCTTGAGAATCATCCTGTTGTCCGAGATTTTCCCGATGTATTTCCAGAAGAGCTTCCGGGAATACCTCCTGAACGTGAAGTTGAATTCAGCATTGAGTTGATTCCTGATGCTAAACTTATTTCGAAAGCTCCTTATCGTATGGCTCCTATTGAGTTGAAGGAATTGAAGGAGCAACTTCAAGAACTTTTAGAACGTGGATTCATTCGTCCGAGTGTATCTCCATGGGGTGCTCCTGTTCTATTTGTGAAGAAGAAGGACGGTAGTATGAGATTGTGTATTGACTGCCGTGAGCTGAACCGTATCACGATCAGAAATCGTTATCCGTTACCTCGCATCGACGACCTTTTTGATCAACTTCAGGGTGCTAAGTTCTTTTACAAGATTGATCTGAGATTTGGCTATCATCAACTAAGGGTGAAGGAGCCAGATGTTCCTAAGACGGCATTCCATACTCGCTTGGCCATTATGAATTCTTGGTGATGCCGTTTGGTCTAACAAATGCTCCAGCTGTGTTCATGGATTTAATGAATCGTGTCTTCCACGAATTCTTGGACAAATTTGTTATTGTATTCATTGACGACATCCTTGTTTATTCGAAGATGAAGAAGGAACACGAAGAGCATCTTCGTATTTTGTTGGAGATTTTACGTCAAAAGAAGTTGTATGCTAAGTTTTCCAAGTGTGAATTATGGTTGGGATAGATGGCATTCTGGGGTCACATCGTATCTGCAGATGGTATTACCATGGATCCTGCGAAGGTTGAGGCTATCACTAAATGGCTGAGATCGAAGACTGTGACAGAAGTTAGAAGTTTCTTGGGTCTTGCGGGTTATTACAGGAGATTTGTGGAAGGATTCTCACGCTTGGCCTTACCGTTGACTAAACTTATGAGGAAATGTGAGAAGTTCGTCTGGATGAAGAAAAGGAGAGGATTTTTGAGGAACTGAAGAAGAGATTGGTTTCTGCTCCTATACTTACTTTACCTTCTGGATGTGGTGGTTACCAAATCTACAGCGATGCTTCAAAGAAAGGTCTTGGATGTGTATTGATGCAACATGGAAAGGTTATCGCCTATGCATCAAGACAGTTGAAACCTTATGAGGCTAATTATCCCACTCATGATTTAGAGTTGGCAGCGGTGGTGTTTGCCCTGAAAATTTGGAGGCATTATCTTTATGGAGAGACCTGTGACATCTTCACTGATCAAAGAGCCTCAAGTATATATTTACTCAAAAGGAGCTGAATATGAGACAGAGGCGTTAGTTGGAACTTCTTAAGGATTACGACGCGAACATTCAGTATCATCCAGGCAAGGCGAATGTGGTTGCTGATGCTCTTAGTAGGAAGTCTGGAATTCTGGCTAGTCTTGATATTGCACCAAAGATCAACGACATGGAACTTATGGAGGTGGAACTATGTGTTTGTGGGTATGATGGTTATTGGGCGAGTTTGAAGGTTGAACCTAACCTTATACTTCGGGTTAAGGAAGCTCAGAAAGACGATGGTGAATTGTGGTCTATAATTCAGAACTTGGAGGAAGGTACACAGACGGAATTTCGTGTTGATGATGATGGAATTGTATGGTATGGTGATCGTTTGTGTGTTCCTAATGACTCTTCTATTCGGGAAACTGTGTTGTCTGAAGCACACAGTTCTACGTTCACTATTCATCCTGGTTCAACCAAGATGTATGAAGATTTGAAACAGAACTTTTTGTGGAATGGGATGAAGCAGGATGTGGCTACATTTGTGGCCAAGTGTTTGACATGTTAGCAAGTGAAGATTGAGCATCAGCGTCCTAGTGGTCTTTTACAGCCTTTGGATATTCCTACTTGGAAGTGGGATCAAATTTCCAAGGGCTTTGTGACAGGATTACCTCGCACACAGAAGAAGCATGATGCTATTTGGGTTGTGGTAGATCGTTTAACCAAGTCAGCTCACTTTTTGCCTATTCGTAAAGATTATTAAGTTAGCAGGTTGGCAGAGATTTTTCGACAAGAGATTGTTCGACTACATGGTACACCTGCAGCTATTATATTTACTTCTCGTTTCTGGAAAGGTTTGCAAAAGGCGTGGGGAACTAGACTCAAGTTTAGCACGGCTTTTCACCCTCAGACAGATGGTCAGACTAAGCGGACAATCCAGACTTTGAAAGATATGCTGAGGTCTTGTGCTCTCGAATGGACGGGTAATTGGGATGAATACTTATGTCTGGTGGAGTTTGCTTATAACAACAGTTGGCATGCCAGTATCAAAGGTGCCCTGTTTGAACTATTGTATGGACGGAAGTGTAGAACACCTATCTATTGGAACGAAGTTGGGGAAAGACTTATCGAAGGTCCTGAATTGATTGAGGTAACTAACGAGAAGGTTGCCATTGCTAAGGAGAAACTCAAAGAAGCAAGGACACGACAAAAGAGTTATGCAGATTGTCATAGGAGGGACCTAGCATTTAATGTTGGGGATCGTGTTTTCCTTAAGGTGTCACCGTGCAGAGGTGTTAAACGCTTTGGTATTAAGAGGAAGTTAAGTCCGTGCTTCATCGGGCCGTTTGAAATCTTAGAGCGTGTTGGTGAAGTTTCGTATCGTTTGGCATTACCTCCGAAGCTATCTCATGTGCATGATGTTTTCCATGTGTCTCTTCTAAGAGGCTACAATTATCATCCGCTTCATGTGGTTTCATATCCGTTGGATCAGATCCGTGATGACTTATCATTTGTTGAAGAACCTGAGGCTATTTTAGACCGTCAGGAAAGAGTCATGAGAAACAAAGTCATTCCGTTTGTGAAAATTATTTGGAAGAATCATCCCGAGCGCGAAGCTACTTGGGAGACCGAAGAATCTATGCGAGCTAGCTACCCGCATTTCTTTCCGTGACTTGGTATGTTTTTGTTTAATCATTTCATTTCAATTTCGCGGACGAAATTTTCTTTTTAGAGGGGAAGAGTTGTAAAACCCTAAAATCTGGTTTCACATTTTTATAACTAATTTGATTTTTACCTAAGTTTATATTATGATTAATAAATAATTAAAACTATATGTTATGAAATAAGATACAAATTATTAATATTTATCCTAAACTATGCTTAACTAAAATACTTTACATTTTCCTTAGCCTATCCTATTGATACAAACGACACGTTTTTTTATAAACCATACACACGTTTTTATCTAGAACCGAAATCTATGCATGTCTATTCCATATATATACATTTTAACTTACACACTTCAGCAAGATAAGACCAAATATTCATGTGTATATCCTTTCTTTTTAGAAGATATGATTTTATCCCTTGCCTAAACAAACATACACGGCTTTCCTTTTCTGAAAGGTTTAACTATGGTGATAAATACAAAACTTTCGGGGTATACCTGCAGTTCAATTTCTGGACAGGTTTGAGAAAATGATATTTGAAATGGTACTTGCACTTAGAAATAAAATCTGGAAAACTTTTGGGAGGTGCTTAACTCGTGTGGTAATCACAGGTAAAATTTTAAAATCTCAAAACCTTATTTGTTACGCTTTATAAATCATGAGAAAACAGAACCAGATTCACTTGTGAAATCCCTAACCTATTAATACGTAACTTTGAGTAATGAATCCGTTATGACTTTAATGAATGTATAAGTAATATATGATTATAATTCGTGTAGATTCAGTGAAGGAGGAGTGATCCACTTTTTCTTGTGTTCAATTTTCATTTGCTTTCATTTCTTAAGGTCCAGATATTCCGCCCTTTTTCAGTAAGAGTTTTTCATGACTTATTTTTCCCGATGTTGGTTATTTGATGCCATTTATCCTTATTTGCTTTGTTGTTCATTTGATTTTTCCTTGATGCTATATTCATTTCCATAGTCATCATCTTAGTGGACAATTAGAAATTGTCCCTCACGATTATTATATACATCATTTGCCTATTTATGTTGCCCATATTTGTTTAACCAGTCATGTGGGTTCCATGACCTTGCCATTGATGCACCAATGGTATTGACACTATCTGTGGAGGTGTGACTTTGTCCCCGGCGTTCCCATTTGTTTATATTGCTATATATAGCGCACTTGGCCCGTGTATATTATATGTATGCTTAGTCTAGAACTTGGCATATGTATATCTATTTTGCAAGGAGCGTATGGATGCATCCTAGGTACTTAGTTATGTTTAGAATTTGATGAATGGACTTGTGTGTGTGCAATACACCCCATTTCATATTAGTACATGTGGAGAGCTAGACTCCTTTGTACGATTTGTTATTTGTTTGTTACTTGGATATTTTCCTTTGTTTATGCTTGACATCCGTCCCATATTTCCTTTGTTTAAGTTTTGACTCCTTCATCGTTTGTTCCATATTTCCTTCAACATCTTGTTCATCAGGTTCTCTTGGATTCATTCACTATTCTTTCGTTTATGCTTATTACCTTTCATTATTTATATCTGTTCACTGAGCGTTAGCTCAACCGCATTTTCTTTTCTCTGCGGCAGGTAATAAGCGGGGTGCTGGGCAGGAGTGATGAGAGTAGGAGCTATAGGACCTACCCATGTTTAGATTCCCATTTATGGAGTATTTTAAGACTTATTATTTTGGAGTTTTATTTCATTCAGACTTATGTTTTGGATTATTTCCTTCTTTGAGACCTTGTCGAGATAATACTTCGGAAGTCGTTGTTTTACTTGACTCAGTATTTATTTTATAATAAAGTCTTCCGCTTGCGTTAGTATGTTCTGACTGTCCCCATAATGTTACATTTTGGCCCTTTTCGGGTTCGGGTGTTACAGCCAGTCAACGAAGTTGGGGCCAGTTAGGAGATTCTTTTCAAGTAGTATTGCAAGTGGGTTTTTAGCCATTTTTAGAGAGATATTGTTTCTTTTCTCTGTATTGATTTAGACAAGATTGAATTAGTGACTTGTTTTATTATGACCGAGTATAGAATTTAAGGGCTTGTATAATTCTTATCTCGACTCCCACTAATTTTATCGGAATTACACACTCCCATGCTATAAACCGGAAGTCATGGTAAGATCGACTTCTTAGTGGTGATCAAGTTCTTTACAAATTTTAAAAGACGCAACCTGTTAGGTTTCTTGCCTATTAATTTCTGTAAAGTGGTGTCCAACACCAACCCGTCCAACGGATGATTCGATCTTCTTTTACCCCTAGTCTTCATGCCCTCAACCTATCAGGTTTCTTGGCAATCCAGATTATCTAAGTTGTTGACCATCAACGTCTATCAGTCTGACTATTGAATCTCGCCCGGCAACCTATCAGGTTTCAAGGGGCGAAATTTATCACCAACCGAAGGCATCTAATGCACTCAAGAATTTTTCAACCTCTACCAAATGTACTACACCGATAACTCGGAAGCATAGCACACCAGCTCGGGTATCAATTTTCTACGAGTTTGATGGAGGGTAGGAAACCTCGTGACCTTTTTCAAACTTAGTTTGTTTGTTGTCGGGAGAATTTCGCAATTAATGTTACACTTTGCACATTAATTCAATTATAAGCGCATTTGAGTTTGTCAATCATTCAAAATGAAAAACAGTAAATAGCGACCTAGTTACTACCAACATATAGCTCATGAACTTTTTCCTAAGTACTGGGCCAAGCGAATGACCCAATAAAGAAAATAAAAAAAAAAAAGTCTTCGATTCTCCATCTTCTCGATCGGTTGTCTTCGGTCTTCGTCATAGCCAAATAAATAATTACATCATTGAAAATGCATCCTATTATACAAATTTTCTAGTAAAAATAAATAGGCTCAAAACGGCCTTTACAACCCAATCGAATCGAACAAATCAAAACTAAATCCACGAGCTATATCACCATCACATAAGGACACCACACAACATGTAACGGCAATAAACTAAAATAATTAGTTTCTACAATATTAATCCAATTAATATTTAGTGGAATTAAAATTAAATAATCAATTAATTAATATATTAATCCAATCAATATAAAATTAATCTATTCAATTTCAATGGTATTAATCCAATGACTACTAATAATCGTCATTTCAATTCGTTCGAAGTAATCCGGCCAAAAAAATATTCTCGTTTAATTAATTTTCCTTAACACAAAAAATATTTCAAATATTAATTTAGTCAAATTAAAATCCAATTTAAATTTCGAAAAATAATTATAACGAAATATAAACTTAAACGGAGTCCCGGACTATCCGATATGAGGCTCAGTCTGCGGCCCGATTCAAAATCGGGCCAAAAACCCGAGAGGTAGCATGGTCGAGCCATGCTCGGCAGACTGGTCGAGACCCTATCGGCAGCTTGGGCAGTCGGCCCAGGCAGTGCTGCCGGCACTACTGCCGGCATTCCCGTTTCCTCATTTTTTCAGCTCGTTTCCAAAAACATGATGTTACAACGAACAATTAAAATAGCTACGATTATACCAATAATGATTTTAAATCATAAACATCAACCAAAAGCATTCAAAATGCACATATAATCGTATATACGATATCATTGATCTCGCTCCGATACCACTATTGGGATTCCGGAAGTAAAATCGAATACGCAGCAGAATAATAATAATAATAATAATAAAGAATTCCAAACAGGATCGATCAAGTAACATATATACGAAAAGAAAAACCGAAGATAAAAAGAATAAGGTCCCATACCCTTGAATCCTTTGATAATATCTTCGTAAGTTGATGTTATTCACGAACCCGAGCACGAGCACGAAATCCCTTCGTCCCAAGCACCAAAAATACGATGCCTCTATGTCACCACGCGACGGAACTTAACCGGGAAAATCACCGAAACTCCGTTCTTAAAAGCACAGCTAGAAAGTTTCAATGGAATTTATTTCTCTACTCTTCTTACTATCCACTCCAAGATGAAGAAATAATATGAAACATTTTCTCTCCCTCTCCTCTTTCCACTCACGGCCGAATGGTCTCAAGATGCAAGGTGAGATGTTGGTGTTTATATTTCAATACTTTATCTCACCCATGATGAGATATTTTTATACACATCACATGATTAGATCCCTCCCATATTATATCATATATGATATTAAATGGGATCACATGAGAGGTGAAAACACCAAGGCAAAGGGAGAGGGAAAGTGGGGGGAGGGGGGGGTCCGAGAAAATTTCCAGGAAACGGGCTGAGTCACGCGGCTCGTGTACCGGACGTCCGTCAAACGATCCCGTTAAATACACTCCGTTTTATATCCAATGTATTTATACTAATTAATTTATCTAATAAATTAATTATATCAAATACAAATATATTTCTCTAAGAAATATATTTTATGAATTAAATAATTACCCAGTAATTTAATTTCAATTCATAAGACCGCTATTTGATTTATCCAATAAATCATAATTAGATATCCAATATCTAATATTAATATAGAAATGCTAATTCATATTTATCCGTCAACGATCCTGATGCGCGACTCTATAGGTCTGTCTCAGCCGGTATTGGGAGGAACCAATGAGTGCGGACAGCACTTAGCCAGCCTAGTAGGCCGCAATGTAAACCCCGACTGAAAACGAATGAAGGGATCATTCCAGAACCATTGTGTCGTGAATACCATATACATATATACCCTTCATCAGATGTCCCGGTCAAGTCTTCGGGTTACGGTAAAGTCAAACCCTACTGTTGACTAGACACTATACATGTGTTAATGCAAATCAAGACCGACTGATTACTAGTGTATCTAATATGACTAAATCATAATGCTTTGGCCAAAGACTTATGATCTTATTTGCCATTAACCGTATAGGACATTCGCCTACTCGCTAATAGAAGATGGAATCCTTTCTTAGCGTACAGTAGAGACTACTACATTCCCGTATAGTCTGCACCTCGAGGTTGACTCAGCAATTAAGCAACTGAGTCTAACTACTCTAACGACAAACTAAACGTCACAGGCACATCTCCTACTGAACCCTCAAGTCAAAGGTCCACGTATACTATCACAACCTTTCGATTCGACATCGACTCTCCAAGAGTGAATACCGTGTGACTGAATCAAGTATGAGTCGTGTTCGAGTATACTGCTCCCACCAATATACTTATAACTATGCTATCAAGACATGCGCACGTCCTAGCATCAGTTATACAAGACTTACTCAAAACTTAATGCCCAATTAAGTTTATCGACTTGCAAACGGTTTACGTAAATAAACTTTAAACACTTCCACTGTATTTTCCCTTATCCAAAAACGAGAATGGAATGTTCGCTTTTATTTAAATGGACTTCACTTCAATGTTTACCAAATCAAGAATGCATTTTAAATACAATAAACATTGAATAAATCATATTGCCTTTTATTGATAATTCCATAATTACAAGTACAATGCCCCTTTTTCTCTCATCCCCTGAGTGGCATTCGAGGGCATATTCCTAATAGGTATAATCGCACCCGTTTGTAACACCGCATTCTATTCTCTTATAGTTCAATGCGGTGAGACTTCCGAGTGGTCTTTGTCGTGATAGATGTATTTTTTAGTTAGTTCGTGATAGATGCATTTTTTAGTTGGGAATGTGGGCCCCGGATGTGAATAACCGCGAGGACTTAGTATGGACAGATCGGAATTCAAGAAAAATTATAAAGGGCTCGAGATAGAAGTAAAAAGTTGATAAACAAAAAAATAGAGACCTCGTAGAAGCAAAAAAGGGCGCAGCACGAGGACTTCCCATTGGGTCACCCATCCTAGTACTACTCTCGCTCACGCACGCTTAACTTCGGAGTTCTGATGGGATCTGGTGCATTAGTGCCGGTATGATCGCACCCATTTGTAACACCGTATTCTAGTACTACTCTCGCCCACGCACGCTTAACTTCGGAGTTCTGATGGGATCCGGTGCATTAGTGCCAGTATGATTGCACCCATTTTTAACACCGCATTCTATTCTCTTATAGTTCAATACGGTGAGACTTCCTAGTGGTCTTTGTCGTGATAGATGCATTTTTTAATTGGGAACGTGTGCCCCGGATGTGAATAACTGCGAGGACTTAGTATGGACAGATCAGAATTCAAGAAAAATTAATAAGGGCTCGAGATAGAAGTAAAAAAGTAGAAAAACCAAAAATAGAGAACTCGTAGAAGCAAAAAAAGGTGCAACACGAGGACTTCCCATTTGGTCACCCATCCTAGCACTACTCTCGCCCAAGCGCGCTTAACTTCGGAGTTCTGATGGCATCCGGTGCATTAGTGCTGGTATGATCACACCCATTTGTAACATCGCATTCTATTCTCTTAAAGTTCAATGCGGTGAGACTTCCGAGTGGTCTTTGTCGTGATAGACGCATTTTTGAGTCGGGAATGTCGGCCCCGGATGTGAATAACCGCGAGGACTCAGTATAGACAGATTGGAATTCAAGAAAAATTATTAAGGGCTCGAGATAGAATAAAAAACGTAGAAATACAAAAAAATAGAGATCTCGTAGAAGAAAAAATGGGTGCAACACGAGGACTCCCCAGGGGGTCACCCATCCTAGTACTACTCTCGCCCGAGCACGCTTACCTCAGGAGTTCTGATGGGATCCGGTGTATTAGTGCTGGTATGATCGCACCGATTTATAACACCGCATTAGAGTTCAATGCGGTGGGACTTAGTATGGACAGATCAAAATTAAAGAAAAATTATTAAGAGCTCGAGATAGAAGTAAAAAAGTAGATAAACAAAAAAAATAGAGACCTCGTAGAAGCAAAAAATGGTGCAACACGAGGACTTCCTACCCATCCTAATACTACTCTCGCCCAAGCACGCTTAACTTTGCAGTTCTGATGGGATCCGGTGCATTAGTGCTGGTACGATCGCACCCATTTATAACACCGCATTCTATTCTTTTATAGTTCAATGCCGTCAGACTTCCGAGTTCTTTGTCGTGATAGACGCAGTTTTGAGTCGTATGAATAACTAAGAGGACTTTGTATGGACAGATCGAAATTCAAGAAAAATTATTAAGGGCTCGAGATAGAAGTAAAAAAGTAGAAAAACAAAATAATAGAGACCTCGCAAAATCAAAAAAGGGTGCAACACGAGGACTTCCTAGGGGGTCACCCATCCTAATACTACTCTCGCCCAAGCACGCTTAACTTAGAAGTTCTGATGGGATCCGGTGCATTAGTCGTGGTATGATCGCACCCATTTGTAACACCGCATTCTATTCTCTTATAATTCAATGCGGTGAGACCTCCGAGTGGTCTTTGTCGTGATAGATGCATTTTTGAGTCGGGAACGTGTGCCCCAGATGTGAATAACCGTGAGAACTTAGTATGGACAGATCAGAATTAAAGAAAATTACTAGGGCTCGAGATAGAAGTGAAAAAGTAGAAAAATAAAAAATAGAGACCTCGTAGAAGCAAAAGAGGGTGCAACACGGGGACTTCCCAGGGGGTCACCCATCCTAGTACTACTCTCGCCCAAGCACGCTTCACTTTGGAGTTTTGATGGGATCTGGTGCATTAGTGCTGTGATCGCACCTATATGTAACACCACATTCAATTCTCTTATAGTTCAATGTTGTGAGACTTCCGAGTGGTCTTTGTCGTGATAAATGCATTTTTGAGTCGGGAACGTTGGCCCCGAATGTGAATAACCGCGAGGACTTAGTATGGACAGATCGAATTCAAGAAAAATTATTAAGGGCTCGAGATAGAAGTAAAAAAGTAGAAAAACAAAAAATAGAGACCTCGCAGAAGCAAAAAAGGGTGCAACACGAAGACTTCCTAGGGGGTCACCTATCCTAGTACTACTCTCGCCCAAGAACGCTTAACTTAGGAGTTCTGATGGGATCCGGTGCATTAGTGCTGGTATGATCGTACCCATTTGTAACACCGCATTCTATTCTCTTATAGTTTAATGCGGTGAGACTTCCGGGTGGTCTTTGTCGTGATAGACGCATTTTTGAGTCAGGAACGTGGGCCCTGGATGTGAGTAACCGCGAGGACATAGTATGGACATATCATAATGTTAGGAATATGCCCTCGAATGCCACTCAGAGGATGAGAGAGTGAGAGCAATTGTATTGTAATTATGAATATTATATTTAATAAGGCAATTATTATTTCTATATTATTGTATATCACTCGCATTGTGATTTGGTATATAGAATAGTAGTCCTTGCATTTGAGAGTGAACATTCTACTCCTTATAGAGATAAGGAGATAGGCACTAGAAGTGTTTAGAGCTCGAATGCTTAACTAGTTCGCAAGTCGATAAAACTTAACAGGACATTAAGTTTTAATAAGACTTGTATAACTGATGCTAGGACGTGTGCACGTCTTGATAGCATAGTTATAAGTATATTGGTGGGACCAGTATACTCGAACACGACTCATACTCGATTCAGTCACACGGTATTCACTCTCGAAGAGTCGATGACGAATCGAAAGGTTGTGATAGTATACGTGGACCTTTGACTTGAGGGTTCAGTAGAAGATGTGTCTGTGACGTTTAGTTTGTCATTAGAGTAGTTAGACTCATTTGCTTAATTGCTGAGTCGACCTCGAAGTGCGGACTATACGGGCAGGTAGCAGTCTTTGTTGTACGCCAAGAAAGGATTCGATCTCCTGTTAGTGAGCAGGTGTATGTCCTATACGGTTAATGGCAAATAAGATCATAAGTCTTTGGCCAAAGCATTCTGATATAGTCGTATTAGATACGCTATTAATCAGTCGGTCTTGATTTGCATTAACACATGTATAGAGTTTAGTCAACAGTAGGGTTTGACTTTACCGTGACCCTAAGACTTGACCGGGACATCTGATGAAGGGTCTATACGTATATAGTATTCACGACATAATGGTTCTGGAATGATTCGTTCATTCGTTCTCAGTCGGGGTTTACAGTGCGGCCCGCGGCTAAGTGTTGCCCGCACTCAATGGTTCCTCCCAATGCCTAGAGACGAACCTACGAGTCGCGCAATAGGATCATTGATGGATAAATGTGAATTAATAATCTCTCTTATAATATTAGATATTAGATATCTAATTTTGATTTATCGGATAAATCAAATAGCGGTCTAATGAATTGTAAGTAGTTACTGGGTGATTACTTTAATTCATAAATTATATTTCTTAGAGAAATATATATTTGTGTTTGATATAATTAATTAATTGGATTAATTAATTAGTCCAAACACATTGGAAATAAAATGGATTCGTTTGACGAACATCCGGTACACGAGGGATTCGTCTTGACGAACATCCAGTACACGAGCCGAGTAAATTCGACCGGTCTTCTTGGAAATTTTCCTTAAGGCCACCCCCCCTCCATCTCTTGTCTCTTATATACTTATTTTATGTCACTAGGTGACATATGTGAGGTGTATTTGATACCCTCAATCATGTGTTAAAGGTAGACTTTCATTTTTTTTATAAATAAAAGTCTTTAAAAAGGAGTTATGACTACTTCTTCTTGCTTTAACTCATAATCACGAATTTGAGAGAGAGAGTAAGGTAGAAAACTTCATCTTGATCTTAGAGACAAGATATAAGAAGAATACATTGAGAGAGAAAATTCCTACAAGCTTCCCTAGCCGCATTCTTGAAGCAAGGAAGCTTGTCAATTTTTCCATCAAGTTCCGGCGTGTGAAGTAGAGGCATCTTGCTTTAGGTGCTTGGAACGAAGGGCTCTTCATCATCATCATCATCATACGAAGGTTTTTCAGAGATATCATAGGTATGGGACTTTGATTCCTTGATCTTCGTATTTTTCTTTTCGTATATACGTTACTTGATCGATCCTCTTAGGGATTCCGTATATTCTTCCGTTGCGTTTATTTTCTGTGGAATCCCAACAGTGGTATCGGAGCGAGATCAAATATATCGTATATACGATCATCTTTGCATTTGGAATGTTATTTGATGATGTTTATGATTTAGAATCATAATAGATATAATCGAAGAAATTTAATCATTCGTAGTAAGTCAAGTTTCGACTATTTTATGTGAATTATAAATCTAAAAAATTTGATTTTTGTTGATTTATAAGTTCTTCATGAAGTTAAGAAACTTTTTCGTTTTGTAAGCGAGTCGAAAAAATGAGAAAAACGGGGGTTAAACACGAATACCGCACGAAGACGCAGCTGCCGGCAGCCTTACTGGATCGTCGCCGGCCGAGAGTGACTCGATAGCTATCAGCTCGGCCACCGCTGGCAAGGGCGAGAGTGACTCGGTCCGGCGGTTTTCGGGTTTTCGGCCCGATTTTGAATCGTGCCGTGGTGGGCGATACTGGATTTTAGGACTCAATTTTGTGTTTATATTTCGTTGTAATAATTTCCAAATTTAAATTGGATTTAATTAGATTTAATAAAATATTTGGAATATTTTTTTAAGGGAAATTATTAGACGAGAATATTGTTTTGGCGGATTACTTTGAACGGATTAAAATGACGATTATAAATATTAATTTGATTAATATTGTAGAAATTAAATAAATTAATTTTTATATTAATCGGATTAATATATTAATTGATTATTTAATTTTATTTACCGTTACATGTTGTATGAAATGCCTTATGTGATGGTGATATAGCTCGTGGACTTAGTTGTTGATTTGTTCGATTCGATATGGTTGTAAAGGCCATTTTGAGCCTATTTATTTTTACTAGAAAATATGTATAAAAGGACGTATTGTTCAATGATGTAATTATTCATATGGCTATGACGAAGACCGAAGACGACCGACTGGAAGACGAAGAATCAATACTGTATTTTTCTTTTCGTTATTTGGCTTGGCCCAATACTTAGGAAAAAGTCCATGAGCTATATGTTGGTAGTAACTAGGTTGCTATTTATTGTTTTTCATTTTGAATGATTGACAAACCACAAACCGCGCTTATAAACGGATTAATATGCAAAGTGTAACATATAATCGCGTTAATACTCCACTTAAAAACACTAAGTTATAAAGGTTACGAGGTTTCCTACCCTCCGTCAAACTCATGGAAAATTGAAATCTAAACCGGAATATTATTCTTCCGAGTATGTCGGGGTAATATTTTTGGGGAAAGTTGATAAATTCCTAGAGTGCATTAGATGCCTTTGGTTGTGACAAATCAAACCCCTATAAACCGTATGGGTTGCCGGGTAAGATTCAATTGTCAGACTAATAGGAGTTGACGGTTTAAACTTAGATAGTTCAGCGAGCCATAGAAACCGAATGGGTTGAGGGCAAGTGAACTAGGGGTAAAAGAAGATCGAATCATCTATTAGATGGGTTGGTATTAGACACCACTTTATAAAGAATAATAGAATATAAACCGTATGGGTTGCCCTCTATTAAACTTTGTAAAGAAATCGATCACCACTATGAAGTCACCCAAGACTTCGGATTTAACATGGGAGTGTGTAAATGCCGATAAAATAGTGGGAGCCGAGTTATGAATAAAGAAAGTCCTTAAATTCTTTACTCGGATCATAATTAAACAATCACTAACGAATCTCAAATTATTCTCTGCAGTTAACAAAACTCTCAATATGACAATGAACCCACTCGCTATACTACTTGAAAAGAACGTCTGACTGGTCCGAACTATGTGGGTGGCCGAACTTGAGGATTGTCCTAACTATGGAAATGCTGGGATACGTCTTGGAGGCGGACATCCCAGCGGCTCCTGCAAGAACCCGAGCCAATCAGGAAGATGTCGATGCCCATGAGAAATGGGTAAAAGACGACATAAGAGTGCGAGGGTACATGTTAGGCTCAATGACCAATGAGCTTCAACGTGACCATGAAAAGATGACGTCTTCACGAGCCATCTTAGCGCACCTGGCTGAGCTCTATGGAGAGCATAGCCGAACTGCTAGATATGAGATATCAAAGCAATTATTCGGCGCCAAGATGAAGGAAGGAGAGAACGTTGGGGACCATGTCCTCAAGATGATCTCGATGATTGAGAGATTGGAAGCTCTTGATTTTCAGATGCATGAATCTCTCCAAACTGACCTTATCCTGCAGTCACTTCCTGACTCCTTTTCCCAATTTGTCATGAACTTCAACTGCAATGGGATTGCATGTAACTTAGCTGGGCTAATGAACAACCGACGACCGCCAGTCTCGATGAAGACAAAGGGAAAGGAAGTCGCACTTGTGATTTCTTCTAAGACTTGGAAGTCCAAGAATAAGAAGAAAAAGAACAAGCGATTAGGTCCGATAGCCAAGATCGACAAGGGAAGGGGCAAGGCCCCAATGGTTCAAAAGAGCAAAGGGGCCAAGAAAACGGATGTATGCCTCAATCTGCGGTGAGCTAGGCCACCTGGAAGAGGTATTGTCCAAAGCTTGACCGTAATGCGCCTTGGTGCGGAACTATTGGTTTTAGAAACAAATTGTTCTCAGAATCGTATATTCTACTTCTTGGATACTTGATTCGGTGCGAGTTCTCACATTTGTACAATGAATCGGGATCTGGAACAGTAGGAAGTCTGGATTCGGGGAGGTGATGGTCACCGTCGGAAGTGGGCATAGTGTCGAGGCTTCGATATCGGATCCCTTATGTTGGATTTAGAATCGGGTTTTATTCTCACTTTAGATGATGTACTTGTTTTGCCCAAGGGCACAAGAATATTGTATCAATTCCGGTCATGGACCGAAAGGGATTTCACTTCTTTATTGGAGATGGGTCATGTCGTATTTATTTGAAATAAATTGGTTGGTACTTCTACATTATTAAATGGTTTATACCATTTAAATTTAAAGAATAAGACAACTGTGAACACTATAACTAGGAAGCGTGGTAGGGATGAAACGAACCAAGCACTTAAGTGGCATCTTAGACTTGGTCATATCGGTCAGACCAAGGTTCATAAAATGGAGAAAGATGGGCTTACGGGTCCATTGGGATCAGATCCCTATCCAACTTGTGAATCTTGCCTTCAAGGCAAAATGACTAAGTTACCCTTCGCAGGACTTTTGAAAGAGTCTGTGAAAAACTTGGATTGATCCATACCGACGTCTGTGGCCTTTTGACGTGGCCCGAGACAGCTTTGACTATTTCATGACATTCCCTGATGTCCCTACCCGGTCTGGATTCGTGTACTTACTGCATCATAAGTCTGCAGCTTTTGATAAATTCAAGGAATTTAAAGCCCTAGTTGAAAATCAAACAGGTAACCGTGTTAAGACTCTTCGGTCAGACCGGGGTGGTGAGTACATGAGTACCGAATTTGATGAGTTCTTAAAAGAACTAGGAATAGTGTCACAATTCACTCCTCCAGCTACTCCAAAATTAAATGGTGTATCAGAAAGAAGGAACCGAACCTTGTTGGACATGGTTCGCTCCATGCTTAACTATACTGATCTACCGATTTATCTGTGGGGTTACGCGCTCCTTACTGCTGTGCATATCTTGAACAGATGTCCTTCCAAATCCGTTCCTAAGACTCCCCATGAGATGTGGAGAGGTAGGAAACCAAGTCTTAATCACATTAGGATTTGGGGATGCCCTGCTTATGTCAAGAAGACTAAAGTAGAGAAATTGGAAACTAGGTCTGTGAAAGGTCGTTTCATAGGATATCCAGGGGATTCCATGGGATATCTATTCTACATGCACGAAGATCATAGGATTATCGTTGCTATACAAGCACACTTCTTGAGATCGGTTTATTCAGAAGGAGGGCGGTAGAAATATTTCTTTGGAAGAAATAAAAGACACACCAAATGAGACACCTATGCAAGATACAAGAACCGAACCTTCTGAAATACAAATACAACCTCGCAAGTCTAGTAGAATTTCTCAATTACCTGAGAGGTATGGCTATCTGCATCAAGAGGAACCGGGTGTCCATGAGATGACAAAGTAGTCAAGAGAAAGATCCTTCTACATACGACCAAGCGATGGTAGACGTTGACTCCACCAAGTGGCAAGAAGCTATGGAAGCCGAGATAGACTCAATGCATGCTAATCAGTGCTGGACTTTAGTAGATCGTCCTAAAGGCATAGTGCCTATTGGAAACAAATGGATCTATAAGAGAAAGACGATGGAGATGGCAAGGTTGATACCTATAAGGCCGGGCTTGTGGCAAAGGGTTATTCCCAAAGAGAAGGAATCGATTACTTGAGACCTTCTACTTTGTAGCTATGATTAAGTCTATTCGCATGATGCTTGCTATAGCAGCCCACTTAGATTATGAAATATGGCAAATGGATGTGAAAACGGCATTCCTAAATGGATTCCTCGAGGAGGAGATTTATATGGAACAGCCTAAGGGATTCACATCTCAAACCAATATTCATAAAGTATGCAAACTTCAGCGTGCCATTTATGGACTGAATCAAGCTTCACGGAGTTGGAATCTTCGTTTTAACGAGACAGTCAAAGAGTTTGATTTTGTCCAAAACGAAGAAGAGCCCTGTATTTACAAGAAGGTTAGTGGGAGAAAAATTGCATTCTTAATACTATATGTAGATGACATTCTACTTATAGGAAATGACGTAGGAATGCTCAGTTCTGTGAAAGCTTGGCTTTCTAAAGAGTTCTCAATGAAAGACTTGGGAGAAGCTACCTATATTCTGGGTATTCGTCTCTACCGGGATAGAGCGAAAAGAATGTTAGGTCTTTCCCAAGCCCTCTACATAGAAAAGATCCTGAAGCGATTTAGGATGGAAGAGTCTAAAAGAGGGTTTCTACCTATGCAACATAGTGCAAAACTTTCCTTAGAGATGTGTCCTCAAAGTGAGGAAGATAGAAAGGAAATGAGCAAGGTACCTTATGCTTCAAAGATAGGTAGCCTTATGTATGCAATGATTTGCACTAGAGGACATTGCCTATCTTTGTGAGCGTAGTAAGTCGATTTCATCAAATCCAGGCAGGAACATTGATCGTCAGAAAGAACATTCTTAAGTACCTTAGGAGGACTAAAGACTTGGTTCTTACATACGGCGGTGGAGAACTAAGAGTGATGGGTTATACAGACTCGGATTTTTCGGGGGACATGGATGCTCAGATGTCCACATCAGGGTATATCTTTACTCCGAATGGTGGGGCGTTTCTTGGAGAAGTGCCAAGCAAAGTTCGATTGCTATCTCCACATGTCAAGCCGAATATCAGCAGCCCACGGAGGTCGCTAAAGAAGCTTTTGGATAAAGAAGTTCACCGAGGAACTTCAAGTGGTTCCTAATGCAGAAGCCCGTGACCTTTGTTTTGTGACAACGACGGAGTTGCACGGAGCTAAGGAGCCTAGGGCTCACCACAACACCAAACATATTACGAGCAAATATCATTTTGTTAGAGAAATGGTTCGGGATGGGAATGTTACACTGAGAGAGTAGACACAAAGAAATAACGTTGCTGATCCGCTTACCAAGCCACTATCTCAGAAGGTCTTAGAGAGACATCTGGAGATAGTATGGGTATTAGATACCATAGTTTGTGGCATTGAGTGCAAGTGGGAGATTGTTAGGAATATGCCCTCGAATGCCACTCAGAGGATGAGAGAGTGAGAGCAATTGTATTGTAATTATGAATATTATATTTAATAAGGCAATTATTATTTCTATATTATTGTATATCACTGGCATTGTGATTTGGTATATAGAATAGTAGTCCTTGCATTTGAGAGTGAACATTCTACTCCTTATAGAGATAAGGAGATAGGCACTAGAAGTGTTTAGAGCTCGAATGCTTAACTAGTTCGCAAGTCGATAAAACTTAACAGACATTAAGTTTTAATAAGACTTGTATAATCGATGCTAGGGCGTGTGCACGTCTTGATAGCATAGTTATAAGTATATTGGTGGGACAGATACTCGAACACGACTCATACTCGATTCACCACACGGTATTCACTCTCGAAGAGTCGATGACGAATCGAAAGGTTGTGATAGTATACGTGGACCTTTGACTTGAGGGTTCGAGAAGATGTGTCCGTGACGTTTAGTTTGTCATTAGAGTAGTTAGACTCATTTGCTTAATTCTTGAGTCGACCTCGAAGTGCGGACTATACGGGCAGTAGCGATCTTTCTTTGTACGCCAAGAAAGGATTCTATCTCCTGTTAGTGAGCAGGCGTATGTCCTATACGGTTAATGGCAAATAAGATCATAAGTCTTTGGCCAAAGCATTCTGATATAGTCGTATTAGATACGCTATTAATCAGTCGGTCTTGATTTGCATTAACACATGTATAGAGTTTAGTCAACAGTAGGGTTTGACTTTACCGTGACCCTAAGACTTGACCGGGACATCTGATGAAGGGTTTATACGTATATAGTATTCATGACATAATGGTTCTGGAATGATTCGTTCATTTGTTCTCAGTCGGGGTTTACAGTGCGGCCCGCTAGGCTGGCTAAGTGTTGCCCGCACTCATTGGTTCCTCCCAATGCCGGTTGAGACGAACCTACGGAGTCGCGCAATAGGATCATTGATGGATAAATGTGAATTAATAATCTCTCTTATAATATTAGATATTAGATATCTAATTTTGATTTATCGGATAAATCAAATAGCGGTCTAATGAATTGTAAGTAGTTACTGGGTGATTACTTTAATTCATAAATTATATTTCTTAGAGAAATATATATTTGTATTTGATATAATTAATTAATTGGATTAATTAATTAGTCCAAACACATTGGAAATAAAACGGATTCGTTTGTGAACATCCGTACACGAGGATTCGTTTTGACGAACATCCAAGATTACGAGCCGAGTAAATTCGACCAGGTCTTCTTGGAAATTTCCCTTAAGGCCACCCCCTCCATCTCTTGTCTCTTATATACTTATTTTAAGTCACTAGGTGACATATGTGAGGTGTATATGATACCCTCAATCATGTGTTAAAGGTAGACTTTCATTTTTTTATAAATAAAAGTCTTTAAAAAGGAGTTATGACTACTTCTTCTTGCTTTAACTCATAATCACGAATTTGAGAGAGAGAGTAAGGTAGAAAACTTCATCTTGATCTTAGAGACAAGATATAAGAAGAATACATTGAGAGAGAAAATTCCTACAAGCTTCCCTAGCCGCATTCTTGAAGAAAGGAAGCTTGTCGATTTTTCCATCAAGTTCCGGCGTGTGAAGTAGAGGCATCTTGCTTTAGGTGCTTGGAACGAAGGGCTCTTCATCATCATCATCATCATCATACGAAGGTTTTTCATAGATATCATAGGTATGGGACTTTGATTCCTTGATCTTCGTATTTTTCTTTTCGTATATACGTTACTTGATCGATCCTCTTAGGGATTCCGTATATTCTTCCGTTGCGTTTATTTTCTGTGGAATCCCAACACATAATTCGAGAAAAACTATTAAGGTCTCAGGATGAAGTAAAAAAGTAGAAAAACAAAAAAAAATAGAGACCTCGTAGAAGCAAAAAGGGGTGCAACATGAGGACTTCCCACCATCCTAGTACTACTCTCGCCCAAGCACGCTTGACTTCGGAATTCTGACGGGATTAGGTGCATTAGTGCTGGTATGATCGCACTCATTTATAACACTGCATTCTATTCTTTTATAGTTCAACGTGGTGAGACTTCTGGGTAGTCTTTGTCATGATAGACGCATTTTTGAGTCGGGAATGTGGGTCCCGGATGTGAATAACCGCGAGGACTTAGTATGGACAAATCGGAATTTGAGAAAAGTATTAAGGGCTCGAGATAGAAGTAAAAAAGTAGAAAAACAAAAAAATAGAGACCTCGTAGAAGCAAAAATGGGTGTAACACGAGGACTTCCCAGTGGGTCACCATCCTAGTACTACTCTCGCCAAGCACGCTTAACTTCAGAGTTCTGATGGGATCCTGTGCATTAGTGCTGTTATGGTCGCACCCATTTGTAACACCGCATTCTATTCTATTGTAGTTCAATGCGATGAGACTTCCGAGTGGAGTTTGTCGTGATAGATGCATTTTTTGAGTCGGGAACATAGGCCCCGGATGTGAATAACTGCGATGACTTAGTATGGACATATCAGAATTCAAGAAAAATTATAAAGGGCTCGAGATAGAAGTAAAAAAGTAGAAAAACAAAAAATAGAGACCTCGTAAAAGCAAAAAAGGGTGCAACACGAGAACTTCCCACCCATCCTAGTACTACTCTCGCCCAAGCACGCTTAACTTTGCAGTTCTGATGGGATCCGGTGCAATAGTGCTGGTATGATAGCACCCATTTATAACACCGCATTCTATTCTCTTATAGTTCAATGCCGTGAGACTTCCGAGTGGTCTTTGTCGTGACAGACGTATTTTTGAGTCGTGTGAATAATCGCGAGGACTTAGTATGGACAGATCGAAACTCAAGAAAAATTATTAAGGGCTCGAGATAGAAGTAAAAAAGTAGAAAAACAAAAAAAATAGAGACATCGTAGAAGCAAAAAAATTCAATACAAAAAGGGAGCCGAGAGGGGTACAACAACAGTCTTTTTCGGTGTCGACTACCACCAAAAATATCATTGTCCTTTATATTATAGACTAGAGATTACCCGTGCCATAATAGCACGATGGTGATAATATAATTGAATTAAAATAATTAAATACCTGATTACTTGTTTGAAAAAAATATGTCGATTCCCAAACTTTTATCGGCAGCCGACGGGTCTGCCGTAAAAAAAAAATAAGCACCACCTGAAAGTAGGTCGGTCGGCCTGGCGATAAAAAAAGATGGCTGACCGCCAAGAAAAGCAAGCCCTTGCGTGATGTAAAAAAAAATGGTCGGTCGCCTGAGGTCCGCCGGCAGCCAGCGGTGGCCCGCCGAAAAACAGGTTGATACCCTGGCGTATAAAAAAAAATTGACCGGTTGCCAGAGGTCCGCCGACCGCCAGCATTGGCCCGACAGATAGCAGGTCGGTGAAATGGCGTAAAAAATAAAAAAAATAGCCGGTCATCAGAGATCAGCCAGCTGATGGCGGTGGGTCGCCGGAAAATAGGTTGACGGCCTGGCGTTAAAAAGAAAAAAAGAAAAATTGCCGATCCTCGGAGGTCCGTCGTCCGCCAGAGGTGGTCCGTCGAAAAGCATATCGGCTGCCTTTCATAAAAAGAGAAATTCTGATCGTCGGCGATCCGTCGACCGGAGATCTGTCGGCCGCCGACGGTGGACCGTCGAAAATTAGGCCGACAGTTTGACGTAAAAAAAGAAAGAAAAAAATGGCCAATCACAGGAGGTTTGGCGGCCGCCGGCCGCCGACGTGTCCCGCTGGAAAATAGGCCAGCGGCCTGGCACTTAAAACAAAAAAGATGGTCGCCGTCGGAGGTCTCCGGTGGCTCTGCGGAAAAAACTTATCGACTAGAGGTCTGTCGGAGAACTCCATAAAAAAGATTTTTTTTTTTTGAAGAATTAATTGTTCTTTTAATCTAATTTAATTTAATATTCTATGAGTGTGTTTTTTAAATTTATTGTTGTTGAATATTTAATATTATTATTATATATTATTAAATTTAGCACAAAAAGAATGAAGGGGGAGGAGAGGGTTACAATAATATATTCCGGCGGACTATCCTTTGTATTATGGATTGTGCATTGCGACTGAAACTCTACAGTGTTCTTTAAAAGTTAGAGGCGGCCAACTAGAACGGTTCATCTACATTGGAGTAGGGTTGTATATGAATCGAATCGAAGCGGATATTGTTGTAATCGAATCGAATCAATAAATTTATTTACGAATTCGAATACGAATACGAATCGTGTTCGAATATTAATTTTGATTTGAATTTGAATACTTGAATAATTTCACGAATTCAAATCAAATACTCGAATCTATAGATAAAGGAGATGAAGAATGACTCGTCGAGATTAAAGTTATTGCAATATATATTTATAATAAATAATGTCACCTTAATTTGAAGTCGACTTCAATATAAGCCAAAACTCAACACATTTGACATGTATTTAAAGATTTAAGAGTATAATTCCAAATTGTATTAAGAAAATATACTATATACAAAATATATTTTTAGTTATATTATATATTTAAATATTTAATCGAATCTTTACGAATATCGAATCGAATATCGTAAATACTTATAAGTATTTGATTATTAATCGAATCAGAAAAACTATTTGTATTTGAATTCGAATCATAAAATTTCGAATTCGAATCACCAAATTTTGAATCGAATCACGAGTCGCATCAAAATTATTTGATTTGTTTAATACCCTACATTGGAGTCTAATATCAGGCGTATCTAACGCACTCAACGTAACTTGATAGCTCCCGACACTGTATTTCTGTGCTATAACGGTTAACCATTAGCTTTGAGCATTGATGATATATATATGATTTTTTGGATTTTAGCATACTTCATAATTACTTACTATCTAGAGATCTTGTTCCATATCACTGTAAAGGCGCCACTAACGTCAGCTCGCATAATTTTGTAAGAAATATATAATAACTGTATTTGCTGTTGAGGGGTTTAAGTTTGGGAGAAGGTTGCATAACATGTCATGTCACTTTTTGTTGTTCGTGAACAGAAGCTATGTTCCGACAAGGGCTGTGGGATTAAGATTACTCAATCTCAATGAATATATAGAAACATTTAATACAATAGTAAGACTCATGGAACATGGCTCGTAAGGTAATATATCTTTCATTTGCAAGTTTCCTATTTACTAGGGGCGAACGACGTGCACCGCGCATCGGGACTAGACATACCTGGGCTTTCGGGCCCGCCGGTTTTGGCCCGGAACCGACCCAAAGTCAATGATTTTAGCCCGGGCCCGTCGGTCAACGGGCCTGAACCGGACCGGGACGGAGAAGCCTGGGCTGGGCTAAGGTCGGGGGAATTCAAACCTAGGACCGACGGTTCAGGCCCGTCGGAGCTTAGAGGCCCGTCGGTTCGCATCAGCCCGGCGGGCTGGGCCGGGACCGACGGGCCTAATGGGAAAAACAGAAAAAAATAGCAACAGTCACTCGACTGCTGCCATGCCAACGTCTATATCATAAAAGAGCCGTTGGCAGCTTTCTTCCACTCTCCCAAACCTTCCCAATAATTAGGGGTGCCAACGGCTCTTTTATGATTGGGAAGTGAACTAAAGTCGGGATCCATATCTAAAATCGAAACCGAACCGCATAATTCGGTTTTCAAAATTTTAAGAACCGTACCATACCAATATCTTATTGGTTCGATTTTTCGGTTTTTTTGGTATTTTCGGTATTATCGGTTTTTGTCGGTTTTTCTGCTCACCCCTACCAATAATTCCCCCCTTTCCCCTACCATCCCCACTATAAATACTACATCTTCCTAACTCAAAATTCACCAATAATCACACTCTAATTCTCTCTCAAATTTCAATCTCTACTCTCTCTACTCTCTCCATGTCTACCTCAAATAACAACAACAACAACAAGGGCAAGGGCAAGGCCATTGAACTAGGCCAACGAAGTGGAGGAGGAAATGTTCAAACTCAAAGGCCTAGAAGGGACGATTTGGCGGAGGAAATTTCTAGACAAGTCACCGAACGAATTCAAGCCGAAGAAGATGCCCGATTTGAAGAGATGGTTCATACGATGGAGAGCCCGGGATATGAATTTCGTGGCTCAAAAAATGATGAGAAGAGGACGAAGAGCACGAAGAAGACGAACAAAATCAACCTCCTCCTCCGCCAACAAGTAAGCCTAAGCCTCTCAAGTCTGAAATCTTCGTTAAACATTTAAAAGAGAATTGGATCCTATCAACGAAGGAGAACCTCCTCTATCCGATGGTCAAAGGAGATTCATTGCTTATTGCAATTTGCAACTATTGCACAAAGCACTACAAATGGATCGAGAAGGGAGGCTATGGAACACTACAAAGGCACATAGAGGGGTTTCATCCGTTCGAGGACGGAATATCTACTTCTCAAACGCAAATTCGAGGTACTAGTTCAACTTCGGCGATGGGTATGTCTTCTTCGGCTTTATTTAAATTTGAGAAAAATCGATATGAAGATGCTTGTGCTAGATATTGTGCCATGGAAAAACAAGCTTTTAATTATGCGGATAGAATAACGTATGAAGCTTCTTATAAAGATGGTTTAGGGCCCAATGTTAGCAAGGTAGCTAGAACTCAAATGCTTAAGAGAATTAGGAGACAATGCTTTGACAAAAAATAAGATTTGATGAAATATTTAGTTCGTTTGTCGCAAAAAGTTTCTATTTGTGCCGATGTTTGGACTGATGCTTATAATAAAAATAGTTACATGAGAATTACTTGTCATTGGATTGATGCAAAATGGATTATGCAAAAACGTTTGATTGCCTTTAGGGAGTTTGAAGAGCCTCACATGGCTCAAAATATTGCTTTAATTATTATTACAGTTTTGAATGAGTATTGTTTGGTTAACAAGGTATTTTCCATTGGTTTTGATAATGCATCGGCGAACACCGCTAGTATTCCGGAACTTATTGAAGCATGTTCACCATTATTTGAAGGAAATAATTTTCATTTTAGATGCATTTGTCATATTTTAAATTTATGTGTTCAAGATGCGCTTAGTATTTTTCAAGATTCCGTTGTTCCTATTAAAAATGCCGTTAAATATTTGCACAAATCAAAAACTTTGGAGAAAAAATGGCAAAAATATTGTCGTGCAAAGGGTATTGTTTATACTTGTTTCAAATTAGATGTATCTCATCGTTGAAACTCTACTTATGAGATGATTAATAGTACACTAGAGTATAAGAGTTATTTATGCGATTTTTTTAGAAAAGAGTTCTCAAGCATGCAATTAGTTCTTAATGAGAGTCATTGGGATTCATGTATGGATTTATATCGATTGTTAAAGGTTTTTCATAATGCTACTAAACAATTATCGGGTGTTTATTATTGTACTTCCGTTAAAGTGTTGGAACATTGCATGTATATTGCCTTGTCTTTTAAGAGTTGTTTTAGTAGGCTAAACATGCAAGGTGTGATTTATTTTATGGTTCAAAAATGGCTCAAATATTTTAGGGAGATTCCTATGATTTTTTGGCTTGCTAAGTGTTTAGATCATAAATGAAAGAATGATGGTGTTTGTCAAATGCTTGGTATTTATTATGATGCTTTTGCTCAAATGGACTTGAGTGATGTTGTAATTGATGGTGAAGGGGTCTTCTTTGATCTTCCTTCCGTGGCACAAATCAAGATAGATCTAGATAGGGGTTTGAGATCTTTTTTTCAAGAATATAGATTAAAACATGGTAGTGATTTTCCTTCTTCTACAATGCCTTCTTCTATGATGCCTTCATGTGATTTTCCTTTTGAGATGAATGAAAGTGATCATTTAGTTCAACAATTGCATGGAATGATGCAAAATAGAAGCAATGAACTTCCAATGGGGCAAGGTAATAGTGAATTAGATATGTTCTTGCAAACTCATTTTGTATTTGGTGTTGAAGATAGTGGTCCGTCGATCGATGTGTTGAAGTGGTGGTCGAAGAGAGAGGAGTAACCAATACTCTCCATCATTGCAAAGGAGTTATTTGTCGTCCTGTCATCCACCATTTTCGTCGAACAAGCCTTTAGCATCGGAGGACTTATGCTAGATCAAAGAAGATCAATGATGAAGCCGGCGAACATTAAAGCTACCATGTTGCTCGATGATTAGTGTAGGGCCGACCTTAGAGCTCAAGAACCGGAATGGGACGATGCAAATGAGAACGAAGATGAAGCCTTCACCGAGACGGATCGATCGGATGCGGAGTAGAGATCTCAAGTCTTTTATTGTTATTATTTTTTCATTTCAAGAATTCAAGTGCAATACTCCTAAAATTGTGCTTAACTTATTTGTTGTAATTTTCCTCATTCTTAATGCAAAATTATTGTGTCCTCCTTATTCATTTTTCAATAATTTAATGAGTTTTTAAATATTTAAAAAAAAATCAAAACAAAATCAAAACATTAAGAATTACTCATAAAAGTAATAAATATACAAGAATAAAATAAAAAAATAATAAAAGTTAAAAAATAAAAAAAAAATGCAAAATTGGGCAGCCCCTGTTTTAATCGCGGGCTGCGGGCCGGCCCGTCTAAACCGGCAGTTTTAGCCCGGCCCGGGATCGGAGGGCTTCTAGCCCGGCACGGGTGGTCGGGCTCGTCTCCGGTCCGGGCTCGGTCCTGTATTTTGGGGACCGAGGACCGCCGGTTCGAGGCCCGAAACCGGCGGTTTTGGCCCGGCAGTACGTCTAGTCGGGACACCGTCATCGCGTGTCTGTCTTCGTGAGTGGTAGAGCAGCTTGTGAGATTAATCAATAAATTTTTTAATAAAATATTGATTTGTAGCTTTTATAGTGGAGATGAGGAAATATATGTGTAACAAAATGCAATATAATACAACCACAGGAAAACTGCAAAAGAACAACCCCTTTGCGAGTCCAAAAAAAAACGAACAGAATAGAATACAATTACACAACCAAAAAAAATGAGCCACAAAATTTAGGGCGGAGTGTTGGAATTTTGGCTATAATAAAAGAGAAGTTTTTGAAGGCATCCCACATCGGTCAAGTAAGGAAGTTTGGGTGGTCTCCAAGCCTATATAAGAAGACCAAGGCTTAGGTTTCTAAGTGCCCCAACCAATACACTTGAAGTGTTTGGTTCTTTCCTTCTCTCTTGTGTTTAGAGCGTGAAAGATGTGAGTTAAATCTTCGGAGAGTGTGGGTGTATATGGGGGGTTGGCTTGAGAGATTAGTCTATGTGATTGTAACAATTTGTCATGTAGTGGAGTTTTCTCTCTAAAGGCCCGTGGTTTTTCTCCGGTTTTGGAGTTTCCACGTAAATTCTTATGTTGTGGATTATTATTATTTTTCATGTTATTTCTGCTCATCCCTAGTGGATGAATGTGGGATCTGATTTTTTCCCAACAAGTGGTATCAGATCCCGAGTTGGGTCTCTTGAAATTCTGAGTATGCTTTGTGGTCGCAGTGATGTCTAACCTTCCACATCAGAAAAGATTTCTTGAGCGGTGTCCGGGGGTATCATTTGGAGGCGGTTGTTCATCAGGCTGGGTGGTTCAAGCAGGTGGAGAAATTTGATGGAATGATCAAGTCTGGCTTATGACAAGTATAAGTCAAGGATGTGTTGGTACAATCCGGGTTACACAAGGCTATGAAGGTGAACTGTCAAGGTGGAGATGGAGTTAATCTGGCAAATAACTCCTAATCCGGGCTAACATTGTGACAGTGATGATTTTTTCCGATGAGAAAATGTATGCCCTTTTGGCATATGAGTGTCATGAAAGAGGATGTGGTTATGTTAGCGGGTCCACGAATTTGCGCACGGGTATTGGCTTGTCATGGAAAGATGCCGGGTGTGGTGGAATTTTACACGGCATTGGTTTGACATGGATATAGAGTGTGTGGTGGAATTTACACACGGGTATCGGTTTGGCATGGATACAATGTGTGTGTTATGTCGATGGCTAAAGGACTTCCAAGAGGGCCAAAAGTTGGGAATTGCATCATAAATTTCAGTGGGTTTTTCGATATGTGTCGAGGGAAATTCTTAGAATGGTTGATTCTAAGTGGTTAAAATTCTTAGACGGGTTTGTTCAAAGTGTTCTACCCATATGGTGGAGTAGGTTATTCTCTGTTTTGAGAATGGTGATTCTTTGGTTTAAGAATCATGATTGTCGGTGAAGACAATAGATTGTGGGTGAAGACGGTGAAGTTTCTTTTATTTAGCCAAGGTGGAGTTTGTTGGAATTTTGGCTATAATAAAAGAGAAGTTTTTGAAGACATCCCACATCGGTCAAATAAAGATGTTTGGGTGGTCTCCAAGCCTATATAAAAAGACCAAGGCTTAGGTTTCTAAATGCCCCAACCAATACACTTGAAGTGTTTGGTTCTTTCCTTCTCTCTTGTGTTTAGAGCGTGAAAGATGTGAGTTAAATCTTCGGAGAGTGTGGGTGTAATTGGGGGGTTGGCTTGAGAGATTAGTCTATGTGATTGTAACAATTTGTCATATAGTGGAGTTTTCTCTCTGGAGGCCCGTGGTTTTTCTCCGGTTTTGGAGTTTCCACGTAAATTCTTGTGTTGTGGATTATTATTATTATTCATGTTATTTTTCAGTTATTTCTGCTCATCCCTAATGGATGAATGTGGGATCTGATTTTTTCCCAACACGGAGAACATCAACCAACAAAATGAAGAAACTAAATGAAGCATCAAAAGGTAGAAGACGGCGGCACAGAGTAAACAAACAACCTGAAGACGAGCACGAACGCTGTCAGAGAAAAATAAAATAGTAGCAACAAAAACAATAAGATAGGAACAAACACGATTTTCACCAAAAGAAGAGTACGATCTCAAACAATATACATGAGGACAGCAATAGTAATAACTGAAGAAAAAATACAATAGCTAGATCAAAAAGTAAAATTTCTCGAACCACCAACCTCTACAAATGAGCAGATGCTCCAATAACACTTGTGGTAATATTGGGATTGAATGAAACTCCAAAAATCACGCCCTCATCACCACACAGCTCCAAGACAAACAATTAATTTCACAAACCATTTTGAAGCTCAAACTAACATTACGTTCACAAAGTGTAAACAATAGATGCCCTCAACTCCTTTTATTTTTCATGTTTTGAATATTCAATTTAGGTTTGTCCCCCTTTTTTGGTTGACAATATTATTATGTAGATGGATAGAGTTTAGTAACTATTTTCTCTTATGTAGATGGATAGAGTTTAGTAACTATTTTCTCAACACAACATTGCATGTACGTGGCCTTGGAGGGACATTGAAATCAATGTGTACAACTGTTAGATACTGCAAATGAAAAAAATAGCATGATGTCAACCAAATGGATCCGACCCAAATCCGACCCGCGAATCTACATTATATATATATATATATATATATATATATATATATATTACAAATATAAATATATATGTATATAGATTTTTGAAAACCCTAATTCTTTATGTTTATTAAGATTTCGATGATGTTGAAAGTAACTATAACATGGAAGACTTGTTCTCATGGACTCAGGAGTCAGGATTAGTTGATCATGAAGACTTATTTTGTGATGTGATGTGACTTTGAACAAATATATTTGTGTAATATTTTGGATTTTTTTGTGATGTGATCTGACTTATCTCATGAACATGGAAGTAGCTCGTGATATGATGTTTGTGTTGCTGATTTATTTTGATTTTTTTATAGTTGTGTGTATTGATATTGCGTCATTTTAAGTACTATATTAGCTTAAAAGAGGGATCCATTGACTAGATCCGTGGACCCGCAGATCCGATGGATCTGGATCTGGATCTCAAAATTTTTGGATCAGGGATCTGGACCGGATCCGAATCTAAAAAAAATAAATCTGAATCTGGGATCAACAAGATCTGGTCCAGATCCGGCCCTTTGCCATCCCTAGCTCCATCGAGAGTTTTGCATTTGAATTGTCATTTTATGTTGTCAAGATTGTGAAGTTTCATGTGCTGATTTTAGCAATTGCTTCTTTTAATTTAATATTTTAAGAATATTTTTTAAGATTTATTATTATTTCATATTTAATATTATTATTATTTAATTCAATACAATAAGAAGAGAATGAGAGATGAGGGGTAGAATGATATTTTTCGATATGGGGTACCACCAAAAAAAATCATTGTTCTTTATATTATATACTAGAGATTACTCGTGCCATAATGGCAGGGTGGCAGTGATATTAATGAAGTAAAATAATTAAATTACCAGATTATTTGTTAGAAAAAAATATGCTAATTCCCAAACTTTTATCGACTGCCGAGGGGCTTACCGTAAAAAAATTAAGTATCGCCTGAAAGTAGGCCGATCGGCCTGGCCATAAAAAAAATAACCGGCCGCCGGAGGAAAGCAAGCTGGCGTCGTAGCGTGACGTGAGAAAAAAATGGTCGGTCGCTTAAGGTCCGCCTGCAAATAGGCCGACAGTATGGCGTATAAAAAAATAGAAAAAAATGGCAGGTCATCGAAGGTCCGCCGGCGTTGGCGTTGGCCCGCTGAAAAGCAGGTACGCAACTTGGCGTAAAAAAAATTGTTGGCTGGTCGCCGGAGGTCCGCCGCCCCTAGCGGTGGACCACTGAAAAGCAGGTCAGCGCTTGGCATAGAAAAGTAAATAAGAAATAAAATTCTGATCGTCGGAGATCCACCGGCGGCATGGCGTAAAAAGATTATTATATCGTCAACTGCCGGAAGTCTGCCTGCGACCGACGGCCCTACCGGATAAACTGGTCGGTTGGAGGTCCTTCGGAGATTCCCGCAGAAATTTTTTTGAAATAATTGTCATTTTAATTTAATTTAATACTTTAAGAGTATTTTTTTAAAATTTATTGTTGTTTAACATGTTTTGATATTATTATTACTAAGTATTATTAAATTCAACACAAAAAAGGAGAAAAGGGAGGGGTAAAATAGTCCTTTCTGGTGCGGACTACCACCAAAATATATCACAGTTCTTTATATTTTAAAGTAGAGATTACATGTGCCGTAGTAGCACAGTGGCGGTGATAGAATTGAAAATAATTAAATTATCAGATTACTTGTTAGAAAAAAAATATATTGATTCCCAAACTTTAGGCATCCGATGGGCCTGTTGTGAAAAAAATAAATAAATACCGCCGGAAAGTAGGTCGGTGGGCCTGGCCATAAAGAAAATGGCCGGCCGTCGAATGGAAGCAAGCTGGCAGCCTGGCGTGACGTAAAAAAAAGGGTCGGTCGTCTCAGGTCCGCCGGCAGTCAGCGGTGGCCCACCAAAAAGCAGGCCGACAACCTAGCGTATAATCATATGTCCGACGGCCACCGGCGGCCTGATGTAAAAAAATAAGAAAATAAAAAAAATTAGCTGGTCGCGGAGGTCCGTCGGAGGTCTGCCGGCCGCGACCTGGCCTAAAAAAAAAAGAAAAAAAATGGCCGGTTGCCGGAAGTACGATGGAAAGCAGGCCGACAGCCTCGAGTAAAAAAAATAAAGGGGCCGGCCTCCAGAGGTCTGCCGGCGACCGACAGTCCTATCGGGAAAACTAGTCGGTTGAAGGTCCTTCGGAGATTCCCGTAGAAATTTCTTTTTTATTGGAAAATTATTTATCCCTTTAGTTTAATTTAATTTAGTATTTTAGGCGTATTTTTTAAAAATTTATTGTTGTTGAACATGTTTTGGTATAATTATTAAGTTCAATACAAAAAGGGAGCCGAGAGGGGTACAACAACAGTCTTTTTCGGTGTCGACTACCACCAAAAACCACCATTGTCCTTTATATTATAGACCAGAGATTACCCGTGCCATACTAGCACGATGGTGATAATATAATTGAATTAAAATAATTAAATACCTGATTACTTGTTTGATAAAAATGTGTCGATTTTCAAACTTTTATCGGCAGCCGACGGGTCTGCCGTGAAAAAACAAATAAGCACCGCCTGAAAGTAGGCCGGCTGGCCTGGCCATAAAAAAAGATGGCTGACCGCCAAAGGAAAGCAAGCCCTGGCATGGCGTAAAAAAAAATGGTCGGTCGCCTGAGGTCCGTCGGCAGCCAGCGGTGGCCCGTTGAAAAACAGGTTGATACCCTGGCGTATAAAAAAATATTTGACCGGTTGCCGGAGGTCCGCCGACTGCCAGCATTAGCCCGACAGATAGCAGGTCGGCGAAATGGCGTAAAAAAAAAGAACTGGTCGGTCATCAGAGGTCAGCCAGCTGCTGGCGGTGGGTCGCCGGAAAATAGGTTGACGGCCTGGCGTTAGAAAAAAAAAATTGCCGATCATCGGAGGTCCGTCGGCCGCCAGAAGTGGCCCGTCAAAAAGCAGATCGCCTGCCTTGTGTAAAAAATAAATCCGATCGTCGGAAGTTCGTCGATCAGAGATCTGTCGGCCGCCGGCGGTGGGCCATCGAAAAGTAGGCCGGCAGCCTGACGTAAAAAAAAATGGCCAGTCACAGGAGGTTTGGCGGTCGCCGCCGCTGACGGTGTCCCGCTGGAAAATAGGCCAGCGGCCTGGCACTTAAAAAAAAGATGGTCGCCGTCGGAGGTCTCCGTTGGCCCTGCAGAAAAACTTATCGGCCAAAGGTCTGTCGGAGAACTCCATAAAAAAGATTTTTTTTTTGAAGAATTAATTGTCCTTTTAATCTTGTTTAATTTAATATTCTATGAATGTTTTTTTAATTTATTGTTGTTGAATATTTAATATTATTATTATATATTCAGCACAAAAAGAATGAAGAGAGAGGGGAGGGGTACAATAATCTATTCCGGCGGACTATCCTTTATATTATGGATTGTGCATTGCGGCTGAAACTCTACTGTGTTCTTTAAAAGTTAGAGGCGGCCAACTAGAACGGTTCATCTACATTGGAGTCTAATATCAGGCATATCTAACAAGCTCAACGTAACTTGATAAAGCTCAACATAACTTGATAAATCCCGACACTATATTTCTGTGCTACAACGGTTAACCTTTAGCTTTGAGCATTGATGATATATATATGATTTTTTGGATGTTAGCATACTTCATAATTACGTACTAACTAGAGATCTTGTTCCATATCACTGTAAAGGCACCACTAACATCAACTCGCATAATTTTGTAAGATATATATAATTACTGTATTTGCTGTTGAGGGGTTTAAGTTTGGTAGAAGGTAGCATAACATGTCATGTCACTTTTTGTTGTTCGTGAACAGAAGCTATGTTTCGACAAGGGCTGTGGGATTAAGATTACTCAATCTCAATGAATATATAGAAACATTTAATGCAATAGTAAGACTCAATGAAACATGGCTAGTGAAGTAATATATATTTCATTTGCAAGTTTCCTATTTACTAGGGGCGAACGACGTGCACCGCGCATCGGGACACCGTCATCGCGTGTCTGTCTTCGTGAGTGGTAGAGCAGTTTGAGATTAATCAATAAATTTTTTAATAAAGTATTGATTTGTAGCTTTTATAGTGGAGATGAGGAAATATAGGCGTAACAAAATGCAATGTAATACAACCACAGGAAAACTGCAAAAGAACAACCCCTTTGCATGTCCAAAAAAAACAAACAGAATAGAATAAAATTACACAACCAAAAAAAATGAGCCACAAAATTTAGGACGGAGCACATCAACCAACAAAATGAAGCATCAAAAGGTAGAAGACGGTGGCACAGGGTGAATAAACAACCAGAAGACGAGCACGAGCGCTGTCAAAGAGAAAAATAAAACAGTAGCAACAAAAACAAGACAGGAACAAACACGATTTTCACCAAATGAAGAGTACGATCTCAAACAATGTACATGATAACAGCAATAGTAATAACTGAAGAAAAAATACAATAGCTAGATCAGAAAGTAAAATTTCTCGAACTACCAACCTCTACCAACGAGCATATGCTCCGATAACACTTGTGGTAAGATCCCATGACCAATTGTATTGGGATTGAACGAAACTCCAAAAATCACGCCCTCATCACCACACAGCTCCAAGACAAACAATTAATTTCACAAACCATTTCGAAGCTGAAACTAACATTACGTTCACAAAGTGTAAATAATAGATGCCCTCAACTCCTTTTATTTTTCATGTTTTGAATATTCAATTTAGGTTTGTCCCCCTTTTTTGGTTGACAATATTATTATGTAGATGGATAGAGTTCAATAACCATTTTCTCAATACAACATTGTGTGTACGTGGCCTTGGAGGGACTTTGAAATCAATGTGTACAACAGTTAGATACTGCAAATGAAAAAAATAGCATGATGTCAACCAAACGGATACTACAGGACAAAAATCATATTAGTAAATATTAACGATAGAGTTGATAACATGAAGACTATAATACTGCAACTTTAATAGTTCTGACCTTTTCCCACAGAATTTGGTGTCATGATCAAGGAATATGCCAGAGACTACAGATAAATCGAAGGGAATATAAGGCTAAAGTAGAATTTACAAAAAAAACTACCTGAAATGATTTTAAGTTACAGATCAGCAACAACAGGTAACCGGTTTACCAGCCATGAGTTGCATGTCAATGCAATTTGCTTCGCTTCGATTATTTTGTAATGCAACAAATTAACTTGATAACTCTGTTTCTCAGCAAAACACAGAATAGGATTTTGAAATTATGAAAGAACCTTCATTCCTCAGGTTTTTGTCGAAGTAAAAACTTGAAGATGTGGAACACACACAAATTAACGTGATAACTATATTAAAAAGACATGTCTTAATGTGTCACTTTTAGTTGTAGACAACTGTAAAAGTATGAAATATGTGTATCAAAAGTATTATCTTCCTAAGAAGAAGTAGAAACACATGTCCTTCTGCCCCAAATCTGCAAGTGCAATGCTACGATTCTTGTGCTTCTAGAATAATATCATAAAAAAGGCTTTGTTCATACCTATTAATGAGACAACCCGGTTCTCGACGAACACACCTTGTCATTGCCTAGAAATAACAAAAGAAACATCATCCTGCTGTATTTTTAATCTTTCACGTAACAAAGATCAAGAACAGCACGAACCGAACACAAGAAAAATAAATCACATGATTAATATAGTTTTCCCGCATCTTTTTATTTCCCTTCATTTCATGTGGAAATAAAGTGGGAAATAAATGCCATGATAACAAAACAAAAGAAGTTGAAGGAATGCATAAATGTATCGATATACAAAAAAAAAAAAAAACGTGAAATATTAGCCTGATTACAGCCATAAATAGCCAAGGGGATTAAAAACCAAGAGTAACACAAATAATCCAAAGAAGTACTACATACTTGTTTAGATCTTAAGAACATGCATCTGTATGCATTTCAGGTAACTACCCTTTTCCAATCATTTCTTTCTCTCTTTTTGTCAAATAATATTTAGCATTTGAAGAGGCATAATATTTTGAATAAAATAAAGCATAGGATTCTAGAAAACCCTTCACTGCAACTCACTACGTAAATTTATGTAAATAATTTATTAAATCGATCTATGAAGCACAAGAAGGCATGACGACCTGCCTGGACAAAAGGTGGAAGCACCATCACCTTGTTTAGATGTGCCTCATCAGAGAACACATTCCTTGAACATACACAAAACAATACATAAACAACACCTTAATCCCAACTATGTTGGGGTCGGTGGCATGAAGATTATAGTGTCGTTTAATTGTCTAAAATTAGTTAACACCATAACTCATGCAAATAACAAAGTGGCAAAGTTTTACGCCGGATGCCCTTCCTGTCGCAACCTTCATATGAAGGGGAAACATACACAAAACAATAATTTAGAAAATATCAATACGAGTAACATCATAATTATTAACTTGACATTGTTGACATACTTTATATTAGGGTTGCCTCCATCACTGCCGGTTGAAAAAAACAACAAAATACGAATGACTGAATTATATGTTCATCTAGAGTAACACAAAGTAAGTTGTTTACTGCATTGCCACCTGAAATTTTGGAGCCGAGTACGAAAATTGATGGTTTAACTGCCAAAATGTAGCCTGCCATTTATATTTGTTCACCAGTTCCAAAAGTTCCAATCAGGTTTATATATGTGCAAGGGAAAAGAAAGCATGCCAAACCAACATTCAGTATATTTCAAGAATGAAATACCTCCAAATAATATTTTTCAGTTTGTCATGCTTCCCCATCGCGGTATCATAAGCAGCAATATTTCCATAAAATATCTTCTCCAACTCTTTCATCCATTTATTGAACAGCAAGTTTACCTGCAGTTCAAAAGAAAAATGAGCTTACAAACAATAGTATCGAGTAAAATGGCATGGAATAAGGTTTCTATATAAAAAAAATAGTTTTATCTTGACAACTGAAAACTCCCGTTCTCATCCTAATTAATAGTGAACATATGAATTCAATAGGGAATAAACTTCAATAGTGTTTGTGAAGGCGAAATACATAGAAAAACAATAACACAAAGGCGCAGTTTTTAGTCCGAGAAAATATAACAAATATTAATAACTACATTGTAACTGAAAAATCTAGGCGAATCTCAGCGTGAGCCGATTTCATGTTATTTGAGAAAACACACAGATCACGAACAGGTATACCAGGTGAGTCTAAAAAAGTATGGAACTGGATCACAGAATCTATGGCATATGCATGATTCGATGTGTAAGATCACAATATGCATATACGTACAGGAAAATATACAAATAGACTAAATAGATTAGCTTACATAGTAGCAAATGTATCTGGACCACAGTACCTCTACCTCTTGGCAGTTATATTTTACAGAATACTCAAATCTTATTGGAAAATCAGGTATATATATGAAATACCAATTGACTAAAATGGGGAAAATAAAGTAAAAATACCCCGAAAATTTGTCGCGGTTCCTTTTCTTCGATTGTAGTCTGGAACCAACATAGATAGAAAAGTGCCTTAATATTCCAGGCCATGCCAGTGGAGCTAGGGGCTACAGCCAGTTATGTATGTCGAAACCACATATACAGTAAAACCTCTCTAAAGTCATATCCTTGGGAACATAAAAAAATATTCCTAAATGGAGGTTATTCCTAAATAGAGTTTTAAGAAGAATTTTTTTTAAATTTTAAAGTGCATGTATAATATATAAATATTATAATTAGTAGATACATGTATCTAATATGTTGTAAACTTAGGAATTAGGCAAGAAAATTGTTTATGCTTTAACAGATGAAGAAATCATTGAAGGAATTAGGCAAGAAACGGAGGAAAATAATCCGGAGGATGATAGCATAGAAGTACAAAAAATTTCATGTGAAGAAGCTTTAAGCTTACTCGACAAGTTGAAAATGTTTTGGGTTCAACAAAAAGGTGGTCATTTGGACGAGCTAATGGGCACACGCAAGTTGAAGGATATGGTTACAACACAAAAGATTAAATCTTTGTCACAATCAACCTTGAACAAGTATTTTAGATCAACTTAAATCTATTGTAAAAATTATATATATATATATATATATAGGGGCGCGTTCTATGCAGTACCAATATTAGATGCAGTACTTTACAGTACTAATTTATGCATGAGTTTTGTACTAATTATGCATGAAATATATGCATTTCGTGCATCAAAATTCCAATACATTAAAATATGCAATATATTTGATGCATATAATCTAATATTTTAATGCATGCCTATATAGTGGCGCGTTCTATGCAGTACCAATATTAGATGCAGTACTTTACAGTACTAATTTATGCATGAGTTTGGTACTAATTATATGCATCAAATATATTGCATATTTTAATGTATTGGAATTTTGATGCACGAAATGCATATATTTCATGCATAATTAGTACAAAACTCATGCATAAATTAGTAAATAATCTTGCATCTAATATTAATCGTATAGAACGTGCCACTATATATATATATATATATATATACATATATGTATTTTATTATGATTTATTCCTAAATGGAGGTGTATTTCCTTATGTTGGGATTTGAAAATATATGAATTATGACAATATGGAGTTTATTCCAAATTATAACTAGTCTCAAGTTAGGACCATAAATTTTTATTCCTAATTCCTTAATAGAGTATTCTTTTTGAGAGGTTTTACTGTATGTGTCTTTGTTTTTAGGAAATGAGTATGACTGCAGCAATATCCTCAATAAAGCAAGTGAAAAGCATTTTGATTACCAGTTCGAGAATACGGGGATGTCCACTTTGAGGATTAACAGCTGAGGAGTTCTCACAACATCTTCAACATCTTTTCTAATGAGTTTTTAAATTGTAATATATGCCTCACCAAGCAGCTCTTGTTGCAGCCTTTTAGGATTGCTCATAATGCATAACCTATAGGGGGTTAAATGAAATAGTGTCTTTTTAAACATATGACCTTTAATAAGAGAAAGAAATTTTGTGTATGATCTTTAAGATCAAAAAATTTTGCCAACATAAGCAACAAATTAATAGTTGAGTCTGAAACAAAAACTGAGGTTTTAACCTGATTTCAAAACAATTCAGTTTATCCTTCAAAATTGAAAATACCCACTTTAGGTAGTACAAGCATCACTCTAGGTTAGTTTTGACCTACTCAGAAAAATAGTGGACTTAATAACTTAAAAAAAAAGAACTCATTTGGCCCTACCCAATTTCTCAGGCTGGCTACACCATTGCCTTGAGGTTTTTATTCACTCATATAGATACTCCATTGTAGAGGGTTAAATTATAAAATAGGAACAAATATCAAGAGGGTATCTCAACAATAGTTGAGAATTTTCTGTAATTTGACTGAATCTCATGTGTACTTTTTGCAATTAAACGAGGACACCAAGATACAAGTATATAACATAAGCTCATCAACATCCACCTTCAGAAATAGGAAATTCAAAGTGAGTACTCTCTCCCGACCTAAAGAGTGTACTCTTAGTATTAGTATTTTAGTGAAGGCAAAACTCGTATTAAACCATCTATCTATTCCCACCTATATCTTCAACATTCTTTTCAGTCAGCTTTTATTGTTAGTTTATATAACAAAAAAAACTAATTTTAATTAGATACATATTTACACCAACACCAATTCCCAAATTTATTACAACAGAGCCCTAATGGCAAGCATCTCACTGGTTCAAGGGTCACTGATTCAAGGGATTCTCGAAAATATTTCCCCCAAACTCGAAAAAAGTAAAGAACAATTATCAATCAAACAGAAGAAAGAACAATAAATCCATCAGAATTGGAAACATAAATTAACATGAAAGTATAGAAATTAAAAAAAATGGAAAGAACTACACAATGCGGTAATAAACCTGCGAACCAATTGGGTAGTGTGGCGACGGTAGAGGAGACGGCAATGACGTTTGGTGGTTGATTTTTTAAGCTTATGTTTATGCTCTGAGAGTATCTTTATGAAGGTGTCTTAACCTGAAATGAAGATAAGAAATTAACAAGATAAAGGATGGAGGGATTTTGCGATAACGAAAAAAAGTCTAAATATATACTAAAAAAGAACATTTACAAATAAATACAAAAACTATCCTTAAGGTTAAGACAAATAAAAAAAAAAACTCTGGAATTTACAATACCATCCCTGAGGTTACACTTGCCTTATACCTTTCACCCTAAATTTTTAATCCGGCATTAACAGAGTTAATGAGAATTGCTGATATTATCAAATATTTACAATTATATCCCCAACTCTTCTAAATACTTTATCTTGCTATTCATACTTACGTCCTTCAACTTTATATAAGTTTATAGTATTATTTAAAAAGGTGAGGGGGTGTATTTGTACAACATTTGGTGAAGCCAGCAAATTCTATGGTCAAATAACAGTTGAGCCTATATGTAAACAAATTCAAGCCTCAAGGTGATTTTTATAATTGCCAAAGTTACCTGATTTTTTTTTCTTAAAAAATAACCCAAACCTCAGTGGAAGTTTTCATAATTACCTCATAAATAGATACAACAACAACAACAACAACATCTAAGCCTTAGTCCCAAAATGATTTGGGGTCGGCTAACATGAATCAAACTTTGAAACCGTCAATAATCGTTACATAAATAACATAAAAGGAAAAAAGAGGGAAAAAATAGAGAAAAAAGCAAATAAAAAAAGAGAATGAATGAAAAAAAAAAAGAAAAAAAAGAAAAAAAAATAACATGAAATAAAAGAAAATAGGAATTAAAAAAAAAAAAAAAAAAAATCAGACTCCATCCACCATCCGTATTCTTTCCCGCCACATTTGACTCTCCATCGTCATACTTTCTCCAATTCCAAGAAACCGCATATCATTTTCAATCATCTTTATCCAAGTTTTCTTGGGTCTTCCTCTACCTTTCACAACATTACTTGCTCCCCAACTTTCTAGCCTCCTCACTGGGGCATCAATAGGTCTTCTTCTCACATGACCAAACCATCGTAATCGATTCTCCATCATCTTGTCTTCTATAGACGCAACTCTTACCTTCTCTCTGATCACCTCATTTCTGAGCCGATCCTTTTTTGTATGACCACACATCCATCGTAGCATACGCATCTCTGCCACATTCATCTTTTGAACGTGACACTGTTTTACAGCCCAACACTCGGTGCCATATAACAGCGCAGGCCTAATTGTCGTGCGGTAAAATTTACCCTTTAATCTATGAGGCATGCCGGATCACATAAAACCCCTGTGGCACTCTTCCACTTCAACCACCCTGCCTTTATTCTGTGAGCCACATCGCCATCTAGCTCTCCATCCTTTTGGATAATAGATCCAAGATACCGAAAGAAAGTGGATCCATGAACAACTTTCCCATCAAATGTGATCATCCCGCCTCTCTATCACTGTTTTCGCTAAACCTACACTCCATATATTCGGTCTTACTCGGCCACCTAAAGCCTCGAGCTTCCAAAGTATCCTCCAAAGTTCCATTTCATTGCACTCCAACCTTCGTTTCATCAATCAACACAATATCATCTGCGAACATCATACACCACGGAACGTCATTTTGAATTTCTCTTGTCAATTCGTCCATGACTATGGCAAAGAGAAAAGGACTAAGAGCAAATCCTTGATGCACCCCAATCGTAATAGGGAATTCTTCTGTCCTCCCAACATTAGTACGTACACTTGTACTAGCTCCCTCATACATGTCCTTTATAATGTCAATATATTTCCGCGATGCACCCTTCTTTGCTAAGGCCCACCAAAGTACTTCTCTTGGTACTTTATCATATGTCTTCTCTAAATCAATAAAAACCATATGCAGATCTTTCTTTTTATCTCGATAATGTTCCATCAACTGCCGGATAAGATAAATTGCTTCCATGGTCGATCTTCCAGGCATAAATCCAAACTGATTTTCTGTTATCTTCACACATTTCCTGATCCTTTGTTCAATCACTCGTTCCCACAACTTCATGGTATGACTCATTAGTTTAATTCCGCGATAATTAGAACAATCTTGAACATCACCTTTGTTCTTATACAAAGGGACGAGAATACTTTTCCTCCATGCTGATGGCATCTTATTGCTTCTCCAAATCTTATTGAAAAGCATAGTTATCCCTCTCTCCCCCAAACACCTCCAAACTTCAATAGGTATACCATCTGGTCATGATGATTTATTTGACCCCATCTTCTTCAATGCAATTGTCACTTCACCCTTTTGGATTCTTCTCTTAAACTCTCGGTTAACCATACTTGAGGGGATGTTTAAATTCCCAATATCTTGTTCTTGATGGCAATTGAATAGGGTATCAAAGTATGACCTCCATCTCTCTTTTATCTCTTTATCTTGAACCAAAACTTTTTGGTCAGTATCTTTTACACATTTAACTTTTCCAATATCTCGCGTCTTCTTCTCTCTCATTCGAGCAAGTTTATAGATATCTTTTTCCCCTTCTTTAGTATCTAATCTCGCATATAATTCTTTATTGACCTTTGATCGGGCATTTCGCACTGCCTTTTTAGCTTCTGTTCGAGCTTTCTTGTACTTCTCATAATTCTCATCGCTCGAGCATTTACCCGACCTTATAACATTCACGTTTGGTCTTTATCGCTTGCTTAACTTCATCATTCCACCAAGATGTGTCCTTACTTGATGGTCTGCTTCCTTTAGATTCTCCTAGACTTCTTTTGCAACTTCCTTTATGTTGTGTTCCAACAAGTTCCACATCGAATCTATATCCATCTCCGTGCAATCGACCAAATACCACTATCAAGACTCTTAGCCACAAAAGTATGTCGACTCTCCTTGGAGCTTCCACCACTTAATTCGAGGGTCGACTTGTGGTCTTCTCTTTCTTAAGTGCCTCTTACCTCGAAAGTCAAGCACCACAACCCTATCTTTGTGTTGAAAGACTCTCACCGGTATTACCTTGCAATTAGTAAAACTTTTCCTCCAAACATTCCTTACTAAAAAGAAATCAATCGACTTGCATTACCTCCGTTTCTATATGTCACCAAATGAGAGTCCCTTTTCTCGAACCAAGTGTTCATAATACCCAAGTCATGAGCTAATGCGAAATCCAATATATCATTTCTGCTTCATTCTGTCCCCAAAACCAAAGCCACCATGAATGCTCTCAAAGCCATCTCTGCTAACACCGACATGCCCATTGAGGTCACCACCAATGATCAATTTCTCACCCATAGGAATTCGTTCGACAACCTCTTCCAAATCTTCCCAAAATTCTTGTTTGATCGATGCATCCAATCCTACTTGTGGTGCATAAGCACTTATGATAGTTAGAAACTCATCCCCTATCACAAGCTTAATACTCATTATTCTATCGCTCTTTCTTGACACTTCCACCACATCATCAATGAATTCTTTATCAATGACGATACCCACTCCATTTCTACTTCTATCCTTTCCAGAGTACCAAAGCTTGTAACCCCAAGGAGCTAACACACTTGCCTTCTCGCCAACCCACTTAGTCTCTTGTAGACACATTATGTGAATTCTCCTCCTTTTCATAACCTCCCCCACTTCGCCGATCTCCCACAAAGAGCCAACGTTCCAAGTTCCAAACCGCACCTTACTACCCTTACTAGCCGCAAGAACTAACTTCTTTGTCTGTCCCCGTCCACGCTGCAAGGATTCTTGCACATTTGACACCACACCCCTACTTCGAGGTGGCGCGCCGCTTCCGGGCGACGACCTAGCAACCCTTGCATATTTTCCACTACACCCGGGCCTATGAAGTGTAGCGCATCCTTGCTCATTTGACACCACCCTCAGATGTAAAGGTGGCGCGCCGCTTCTGGGCGACGACCTAGCAACCCTGGCATACTTATCACTGCACCCGGGCCTATGAAATGCAGCGCGTCGCTTCTGAGGAGACGCCCCAACGATTTTCAATGTTTGATTCATGTCCATGGAATGTGACGAGTTTTACGCTGGCTGCCACTAACCTACCGCAACCCTCCTCTTTTATCCGGGCTTGGGACCGGCAATGGATGTCAAGAAGACACCCACAGGCAGAGTTCATAAATAGATGTCGAGAGAAAAAAAAATTACCTGGGCCTGTTAGTGTTGTTGTCCTCATCGATAAGCTTAATCGTAAATTCCTTTCGAGAAAAAAGTTCACCAGCAGTACAAACTCTTTCTATCATCATAAGCAGGCTATCTCATCCCCAGTTCAGATTCCTTGTAATTTTTTCACAAGATCAGCTATAATTGCTTGATTTACCGCCCTTAATGACACTTCAGGAGTAATAGTTACCTGTAAGCATCAGTAAAAATGACCATTGCTACCGGGAAAAAAAAAAAAAACCAACATTTCAAACAACATGAAAAAGTAACAGAAAAATTGTAAATCCCCCCCCCCCAAGCTATCTATCGTTCTTCTTGCGCTTAACCCCCAAACCATCATTTTTCTCAGGATAACACCTCAACTGATAGTAAATACATACTTTACCCCATAACTTATTTAAAAAAACCGAAAAAAATAAATAAAAATAGGCAATATCCATATTCAAGACCCTTAACAAAAATAACCATGAGTCAATGACCCACTGTCAGCAGCTAGTAAATGCTACACAAGCAAAAACAAAGGAAAACAAAAATGGAGACTTATCCAAATTATTTATACCTGCAAAAGGACCAAAAGAATATAAGAAGAAAAAAATCTATAGCATAACGAAATTAAATCCTGCACAAAATGTACCCTTCTAAGTTCTAACACAAAAAATTGAAACCCATCCTGAAATAATAATAAAAAAGAAATTCTCATTTCATATTGGTTCAAGTCCTTCTCCGTAAATCAGCAAAAAAATGGTTTGCCTTGTCGGAAAAGTCAAGGATTTACACAAATAAATACATCTACACAGACTACTAATAATGAGAACTAAATAACACAAAACTGAAAAATCATAAAAAATACAACAAATACCACCAACCCAAGAAATATAGAGTACATCCTCAAATTAAAAACCAAACACAAAAAAAGCCCTAAGGAAAGAATGAAAATTAAGACAAACTCTAATAGAAGGCACCAAAAACCAAAAAATCAAAGAAATTGCAACACAGACAAATTTTAATAGAAGGCACCAAATACCATCAAGCAAGAAGATATAGAGTAAACCCTCGAATTAAAAAACAAACACCAAAAAAAAACCTTGAAAGAAAGGACAAAAATAGAAACAGAAAAACCTATACCCATATGGAAAAACATAAAAATTGTAACACATACCTTATTCGCAGCAGAGAATTCACAGAGTTGCAACCAAGACCTAATAAGAGGCAGAAAAAAAAAAAGAAATTCGAGATTAAAAAGTAAAGGAAGATTAATGTTCGCAACAACAATTTCACAGAAGTGGCAAGTGAAACCCAATAAAAAGCACAAATACGAAAATTCAAAATCCAAAAAACAAACCGAAAATAATCATCGCAGCGAAATAAGAGGATTTCCAGAATAATTAACAAAGAGAGAGAAGAGAAGAAAGAGAAAAATAATAGAGAGACATATCTGGGAGATGAGAACACGTACAAGAAGAAGGAAGTGAAGCAGGACAGCAAAGAGAGAGAAGAACAAAAACACGAGTAAGAAAGGATGACGTTTTCATCAGCGAGGAAATGAAACGAAGAGACGCGTTTTCGCAAGGATATATATTAATATATAGGGTAATGTTTGAGGAGAAAAGTAAAGACAGCAAATCAATTGTATTGACAACAATGAATAGAGGGGCTTTTATATAGGTATTATAAAGAGAGTCTTTCCATATATAGGATCCAACTACTTATGGAAGAGTCCAGAACCTTCCATAACTCTTATCCCCCTACAACTAGTATTAGGTAAGACACCAATACGGGAAGGATTTCCCGGAACACTCCCCCTGTGTCGAACACTAATACTAACATGGTGCACATGGTGTTGCCTCGGTAAAAAACCTTTCCAAGTCAAATAAAACCCCGTGGGAAAAACAAAGACTTTGGTGAGGAAAAAGAGCGCAACGCACCAACTACAAATGTCAGACTCATGTTAAGTATACTCCCCCTGAGGTATACATGACAGCTCATTCCGTCGAGCTATCATTAGTTGAGCTCGGATAATCGACACATGCCGATGCTTCTCACATGTTTCTCAAATGTAGATTTCGGCAGAGATTTAGTGAACAAGTCTGCGATATTCTCATCGGAACTCACTTGTTTCACTTCGATATTCAGCAATTTCTCCTCACGATTATAAAAGAACTTCGCGCAATATGCTTGGTATTGTCACCCTTTATGAAACCTAACTTCATCTGCTCAATGCATGCCGCATTGTCCTCAAAGATGCAAGTAGGGGTTCTTTGTAGTGGGATCTAATCCACACGTTCCTCGTATATGGTCTATGACGATTGAGCCAAATGCACTCTCTTACGGATTCGTGCAATGCAATTATCTCTGCATGGTTCGAGGAAGTAGCAACCAGAGTCTGCTTGGTAGATCGCCAAGATATCGCCGTATTCCCAATGGTGAACACATAACCAGTTTGGGAACGTCCTTTATGAGGGTCAGAGAGATAACCGGCATCAGCAAATCCAACTAACGTGTCGTTAGGATTCTCTGCATAAGGGGTAAGCTTGCTCGCATTAGCACTTCTGGTAGTCAAGCTACCATGCTTAGCTGCAATATCAGAGGAAGATCGACGGTCGGTATGCATCGTCTTAACCACAACAATTCCTTTCGGAACATCGCTCTCTCTTGCGTAGGGAAAGAACAATCCAAGGTCACTGGAGCCTTTCAAGTATCAAAAGATGTATTTTACTCCATTCCAATGCCTTATCGTGGGAGCGGAGCTAAATCTCGCTAACAGATTCACAGAGAATGCGATTTCTGGACGAGTACATTGATCCAGATACAACAACGCACCGATTGCGCTAAGGTACGGTGTTTCTGCTCCAAGGACCTCTTCATCCTCCTCTTTGGGACGAAACGGATCCTTGTTCATTTCCAGACTTCGACCAATCATGGGGTTAGCAAGAGGATGTGCCTTGTCCATGCTAAATCGCCTGAGCATTTTGTGGACATAGGCATACTGATGAATGAGTATACCATCATCTCGATGTTCTAGCTCTAAGCCCAAGCAGAATCGAATCCTCCCCAGATCTTTCATCTCGAATTCGGATTTAAGGTAGCGGACCGTTTCATTGACCTCATCTATGGTACCGATGACATTCATGTCATCTACATAGATGGCTACAATCACGAATCCTGCATCTGTTCTTTTCACGAATATGCATGGACAGATGTCACTGTTCTTGTATCCCTTCCCAACCAAGTATTCACTTAGGCGGTTGTACCACATCCTTCCGGATTGTTTCAACCCATATAGTGAACGACGCAATTTCACAGCGTAAGCGCTCCGTGGTTTAGAGCTACTTGACTTGGGCAATGAAATCCCTTCGGGGACTTTCATATAGATATCCGTATCTAGATCCCCATAAAGATACGCTGTAACCATATCCATAAGCTGCATGTTCAGTTTTTCGGACACTACCAAACTGACTAAGTAGCGGAAAGTGATGATGTCCATAACGGGAGAATACATCTCCTCGTAGTCAATGCCAAGGCGCTGCGAGAAGCCTTGGGCAACTAGCCTCGCTTTGTAACGCATGACCTCATCTTTATCATTGCGTTTACGAACAAAGACCCACTTATGTCCAACTGGTTTAACGCCCAAGGGTATTGGCTCGATACGGCCAAATACCTCACGTTTAGCCATTGAGTCTAGTTCAGCCTGCATTGCATCTTTCCATTTCGTCCAATCGGCTCGTTGTTGACACTCAGCAACCGAGCGCGGCTCAGCGTCGTCGTCTTCAATAATTTCTTGAGCGACGGAGTAGGCAAAAGCATCATCGACTAGCGTGGACGACACATCGATAAATGCGTATTCACTCGTACATTGCATCGAGATTTCTTTATTTTCTGACATCAACAAAGTTTCCGACGCGTCCGTCGATTGTTCCATTGTTGATTCGAGGACATATCCGTAGTCAGAGATAATCTCGTGTGACGGAGTCACTGTGTCGATGACGAGAGGATTTTGTGCCTCCGTTCCTCTTCTCTTTCGAGGTTCGGTATCCTTTCTACCCACTGGCCTCCCCCTCTTTCGAGCAGGGATAAGAGCAGCCGTCCCACCACTAAGGTTGACGCCGGGGGCATCATTCCTTTGGGCGGTGAACCTTGCCCTATAATCGGGACTTCTAACCTTGCGGGAACATTCGCAGCGGGAATGGTAGATCTTGTCACTTCCGCGATCGGTAAAGGCGCCGGGCATCGAATCCGCAACTTTACGAAGGCGAGAATACGTTGCACTTCTAGCTCGGATTGAGCTGTGCGGGGATCTTGATTAGGCAAGGAGGGAGCACACCAGACAATTTCCTGGCGTTCAACTGGAATCGTTCGATTCCTCTCTCCCCCTAACGACGGGAAGTTTGTCTCATCAAAGTGACAATCTGCAAATCTTGCAGTAAACAGATCTCCTGTCAAAGATTCCAAATAGCAGATAATTTTAGGCGATTCATAGCCAACATATGTACCTAATCGTCTTTGCGGACCCATTTTAGTACGTTGTGGAAGCGTAATTGGCACATAGACTGCACAACCAAAAACGCATAAGTGTGAAATATCAGGCTCATATCCAGTTACCAACTGGTACGCACTAAACGGTTGATTGGCAGTGGGTCGAAAGCGAATAAGTATAGCTGCATGCAAAATTGCATAACCCCAGGCAGAAATCGGAAAGTTGGTGCGCAACACCAATGCTCGGGCGATAAGCTGTAACCGCTTAATCATAGCCTCAGCAAGGCCGTTCTGCGAATGAACATGGGGGACGGGATGTTCAACATCAATCCCAATCGACATGCAATAGTCGTCAAAAGACTTCGACGTAAACTCTCCAGCATTGTCCAATCTTAATGACGAGATTGGGAAGTCGGGGTGGTTAGCGCGTAACTTGATGATTTGTGCTAGGAGTTTAGCAAATGCAGCATTTCTCGTGGATAGCAGAGCGACGTGTGACCATCGCGTCGATGCATCAACCAGAACCATAAAATATCTGAATGGTCCGCACTCTGGCTGAATAGGTCCACATATGTCCCCTTGAATTCTTTGTAAGAAGCGAATGTTTTGTGTTGAGTCTTTAGCAAAGGACGGAGAGGGTATCAACTTTGCTAGTGAACAGGCTTTGCAAAATAATTTATGGGCATTAGAAATTGCCACGGAAGCCTCGGGATTTACGAGAGATGCACCGTCAACCTTATCAGGGCGTGCGATCTTTAATCCCGGTGATACGGTATCAAGCTCACTCACATCAATGCCGATATCGAGTGGTGCTTCCAATCGTTTTCTGGACTTGAAAAACGAATGACCATGTGAGTTTTTCAAAATGTGGATCATCATGTCGCGTCCAGGGTGACCGAGTCGGTCATGCCATAGTTGGTATGCTTCGGAATCACACAGTTCGTGACTCACAGCATAGGATTCAATAACCCTTATTGTAGTCTGGTATAAACCACTACTTAGACTCATAAGTTTCTCGAGAATGCGGCGTATTCCGCATTCTGCCAGAGTAACACACAAAAATTCTGTTCCATTCTCACAATGTGTATCAAGGTGATAACCGTTGGCACGGATGTCCCTAAAACTTAGCAAGGTTCGGTTTGCTCTTGGGGCATAGAGAGCATTTGTGATATTAATATGCGTACCATTAGGTAGCAAGAAATGAGCAGGTCCCCTCCCTTGAATTACTTGGGAGGAACCAATCATTGTTGTCACTGAGGATATGTGTGGCACAATATCCTTAAATAATTGCCTATTTCGAAGAATAGTGTGGGTTGTTCCACTATCAGCAAGGCACTCAATTTCGCCACGAGACATCTACAATAAGACATGAAACTCGATTAGTCTTATGATTAGAGACATAGCGAAAACTCATTAACATCGAGTTTGGGGAAATTCGACCAAGTTGGTTAGGATCAAAGTTAGCACAATCGCTGGAAATAATTTCCGCGCAGCTTGACCTTTGTTCACTAAAACAGCAATAACTTCTTCGTTGAGAAGGCTATGGACGAACGGTCAGTTGTTCTGGAAACTAGACTTCCGTATCTTTCTGTCCATAGGTCGTGCACTTTCTGGATCATTAAACTCAGATCTCAGTGCTCGTTTCAATTTGATATTTTGGTATTTCCCTATTGTTGAGTGATAGAGCAAGGTTGAAGCCTTTTTCAAAGGCATTATTGTTGATACAATACTATGGAAATATGGCCATAGAAGCATTTAAATACTTCAAAACGCATCTTGGTGTTCGATTTATATCTCGACTAATGATCCTTTCGGTAACTCCAACTTGGTAGACTTGCAGAGAAAGTAGGAATGTCAGACTAAAAATTGTTTAAAAACCACTGATTCCGTTTGAACTTTCAAAGCATAAACAAATACCAAGGAGGATGCGCCTAGTCTTGATCAAAAGTTTTGATGAAATCCTACCAATGTATCAAATTTTAACCAAGCAATTCATTTACTGAGCAATTGTTTTTGTGATAAACCAAACATGCTTTCGAAGGGAAAAAATAAAATTCGTTTTTGCACAATCACAGCAATTAAAGGAATTTTATTCATTACGGCCAACTTTATTACATTCATGAAAATCCAAAGTAGTTCTCGAAAACTAGAAACAAGAGAAAAAAAAACAAAGCGTAAAACTAGTCAAAGTCGGCAACATCCATATGTTGGTCTTTGTACGCAATGGTGAGAGGAGGGATCTCAGTCTGGATCTCAATATGGTTCACCTCCGTATTCTCATTATCTTCTTCCATGTAATTCGACTCTTGAGTCAAATATTGTTTATAGTGCTTGTAGTAAGCTTGGATGTTCTTTGGCGCTTTGCAATTGCGGTAAGTATGCTTCTTCGATCCCCAAGTATAGCAATTCCGGCCTTCCTTTGGAGTGGTTCCATTCCCGGCGGCAGGAGGCGGTCCACGTGGTTGGGTTCCACTGGGTCCCATGGCCGAGCCACCTTGCCTCTTCCACACATTGGAACGACGACCTCGTCTTTTCCCTCGCTTGCTCGAGTCATGCACCCGTGGTGCTTGCAAAAACTGAGTAGTGTTGCCTTTTCTATTTTGTCGTGGTGCTTTCCTGTGGGTAGCCTGATTCACTTCCGGAATCGGCTTCGTACCAGCTGGGCGCGCATTGCTATTGAGAATAATCTCATGGTGCCTTTCTTTTTTCGCGAGGTAGGAGATAAGGTCACTAAAGTTCTTAATTCTCCCTTCCTCATAGGCAACGCGCAGCTGATGAGCAATCACACTTGCTCCCACGGGAAACGTGTTAAGAGTCTTCTCGATCAAATCTTGATCAGACTTCTTGACACCACAAAAACCAAGATCAGCGCGAAGATCGAGGATAGTTTGATTATAGGCTTCCACATTCGCATAATCCAAAAATTGGATTTGCTCCCACTGAAGTTGCAATTCGGGGAAGCGTTGATCATGCACATTATTAAATAATTGTTCGAGTGTATCCCATAGTTCTTTGGGGGTTTGCAAATTCATATAACACTTTTTCAACAACGGATGTATATGTCTACGCAAGTACATCAGTGCATTAGCCTTGGTTTCCTCGCTCGGTTCTTGAGCGGTAGGCTCGTTAGAGGGAAAGATGGTGGTGGTAAATCTCTTACCGACGAACGCCAAACGAACGTCTGAGACCCACCTATGGTACTCCTTACCAGCATGGTCAAGGATGTCGAACTCCGGATGAACATTGGAGCTTTGTGCCATCTACAAGATATAAACAAGAGGAAGTTAGTCTTGATAGATTTTCAGTGACAATGTAAACGGTCACAATCGATGCTTTTAAAAGCGTGTAACATAACCGTTACTCGATTTACTTCCCTTAATTGTTGTTTACTAAAGTCGACAAAAAACGGCGATATCAGATCGCACCCAGATACGTGGTGTATGCAACAACCACAAGTATCGACTTTCAACAATTTCGTGACTCCCCCAGGACCGTCACACAATTTTCTTCGACACGCAGAGATACCGACTTCTCTCGCGGTCTCATCCACCGCAAAGTAGCGTGGGAGATAAAGAACCCAAAACCCGTGTCCCCAAAAGAAAAATTCCCAAAAGGAGAGAATTGAAATAGGGACAAGTCACATAATTACCTCGATTATAAAATTAGGCACGTGCTGAATTTGTGGTGTGCTTCGATCTACCGGTTGGTACTCGATGCGACGACGTGAAACCGGAGGCGCAATTTTGGCTAGAAGATAAGTTGATGTTCGGTTTTGATCAAGAGTCGAATAGGGTCGGACTTGGCCAGGATAGGTGGCGTGGCGGCGGTCGTCGGTGGTCGGCGGCGGTCGGCTGGCGAGGCGCGGTGTTAGGCGGCATCAGGCGCTCTGGCGCGGGCTGGCGGCGCGATGCTTGGCCAATGGCAGCAGTTGCAGCAAAGCCGTGGCTAGCGGCGGCCCAGCGTGGCCAGCGAAGCGCTGGCAGCATGTGGCCCAGGCGCAGTGGGCGGCGGCGGCAGTGGCACAGGCTTTGGCGTCGGGCTGGCTGGCGGGAGCTTGCGCTGATGGCGCGTGGGTGCTTTGGGCGTCGGAGCGAGCTTGGCGATTTTTTTTTCGTTCGAGCTACGTGCTGATAACGTGTTTGAGGAAAAAAGTAAAGACAGCAAATCAATTGTATTGATAACAATGAATAGAGGGGCCTTTATATAGGCATTACAAAGAGAGTCTTTCCATACATAGGATTCCTAGTTAAGGTATGACATCTAACAGAATCCAACTACTTATGGAAGAGTCCAGAACCTTCCATAACTCTTATCCCCCTACAACTAGTATTAGGTAAGACACCAATACGGGAAGGATTTCCCGGAACAGGTAAAAATTTTTTGGGTTAATTTAAAGTTACACCACAATCTTTTTTTTTTCATCCGATACCAAAACCTTTCAAAATTTTTGAAATCACAGAAATGTTGTAGATGGCGTTAAGAATTTCCGTCAAAAAAATAAAAATTAAAAAAAAAAAATTATGAAAATTCGGGAAAATTTAAAAAATCTGAAAAAAATAAAAAAAATTCTGAAAATTCTGGAAAATTCTGCAAATTTTAAAAAATTTGAAAAAAAAATATCGAAACTTTTATTTTTTAAGAAAAAATTATCTGAAATAATAATATTAAAAACCGATCTTTTATTTAAAATTTAAAAATAAAAAGTAAAAAATAAAAAAATTCTGGAAAATATAAAAAGTCTGACAAAAAAATCGGAACTTTTATTTTGTAAGAAAAAAATATATGGAATAATATTAAAAATCAGAATTTTTATTTAAAATTCGAAACTAAAAAGTAAAAAATAAAAAAATTCTGAAAATTCTGAAAAATTTAAAAAATCTAAAAACAAATTGGAACTTTAATTTTTTAAGAAAAAATTATCTGAAATAATAATATTAAAAATCAGATCTTTTATTTAAAATTTAAAAATAAAAAGTAAAAAATAAAAAAGATTGTGGTGTAAAATTACACTAAATTTTTCCAGAATTTTTAGAATTTCTTTTTATTTTTTTCAGATTTTTTAGATTTTTCAGAATTTTCAGAATTTTTTTTTTACTTTTTATTTTTCTGACGGAAATTATTAAGGTCATCCACAACATTTGTGTGATTTCAAAATTTTTGAAAGGTTTTGGTGTCGGATACAAAAAAAGGTTGTGGTGTAACTTTAAATTAGCCCAAAAGCTTTTATTGTAAAAAAAAAAAAAAAAATCTCTAATATTTACATCAAATGTCTTCTAAACAAAAGAAGGAAAATAGTTTTTCTATGTTAGTGTCTTTTTGCAACTGTTATATAATATGTTGTGCAGCTTGTTTCCCACAATGCTGTGCTCTATTAAGAATATGAGAATCTTCAGGTTGACAGTAATGAGCCAATCTTGCTTTCTAAATTTACCGTGTTATGTTTTATGTATATTGATTTATTGAAACCTAGCAACCACACACTCAGACACTTCTAAACAGGTCGAGTATCCGAGGCTGACAAAAACTCGCCTTGGACTCGCCTCGGACTCATGTAGGATGCCCACGTGCCGTGTCCAACCCAGCACATGACAAGGACACGGCCGCAACTCGCCTTTGGACACGGATCTGGACTCTATTTTCATTTTGTTCTTAATTTCAAGTCTCTTTTCCCGTGCGAATTTACATGCAGAGTCAAGTATTTATTGTCATCCTCAATTTTAAGGGGAAATTTTCCTAAATTTCAAGTCTCTCTTCTCGTCTTCTCTAACCCTCTTTATGTTCTCTTACGTGACATAAATAAAATTCAGAAATTGAAATAATGATACTATTTCTTTTATCAACTTGTAGAATGAATAAGGATGAAAGAACCTCAAACAAATCGCCCTATTACATGTATACTCCTATTATATAATTTATATTATTTAAATTACCGAGTCCTACTCTAACTCCTACATTTTGGGATATTGCTGTTTGTCCGTGCATGTGTCCGTGTCCATGTCTGTGCTACCTAGATTGAAACGATGTCATGCATTAGTGTTTTAAATAGAGGTTATTTTTTTTTGTTACATTAAATATAGGTTATTGTCAGTATGTATTAGATGTTAGTATTGTTTTATAGACACTTTGCTTTTTTTTTATACCGAGGTTCCAAGCTTACACCTGACTAGTTCTCGGGATAACAGCTCCGGCCCCACAGTACTGCTACCAGTTAAATCGCGAGATGTGTATCTGGCTCCCAGGTTCTTAAATATCCTCAACTACCGCGCACAAGGAGTCGTCCCCCAAGTGATTGCTCCATGCTGGACCCCTCCAAATCCAACCGCAGGTTCCCACCGAGATCTGGCCTCCCACACTGCCGCTTGAAGCCCTCAATATTTAATTGTTCCACCAGCGTACCCCGGAGGGCTAGGCCCTAACCCTTAGTCAAAGACTACGGGATCATTGGGCCTTGAGAAATTCAATTCCAAAGTGTTGCCACTAGGAATTGAACTGGGTCATAGCTATTCTTGTTTCCGATGTATAAAGATTTGGATATACCTTAGAAGTGTTGCTTGAAATATTTACTTTCTTGCGAGATTTGATTTCTCAAATTAACACACACACACACACACACACATATATATATATATGTATATATATGGTGGGATTATTCTAAAAAGGGTCTTATAATAAAAAGTGTAGGAAGGGTTGTGGGAGTGACATGTGTCACCTTGTCACATCATCATGCCACATCATACGACATGTGGCACCCCCCACCCCCCACCCCCCACCCCCCGACCCCCACGAAAAAAAAATTTCCCGTCAAAAAAAAAAATTTCGGGGCCAAAAATTTTTTTTACCCGCCAAAAACTTATAAGTGTGATGCACCATTTTTTTGGTGCATCATAGTTATAAGTTTTGGTGCATCACACTAATAAGTTTTACTGCATCACAGTTATAAGTTACTGCATCATAGTTAACAGTTAAGTGCATCAACTATGATGTAGTAACTTATAACCTTAATGCACTAAATCATAATTGTGATGCATTAACTTTATAACTGTGATACAGTAATAATAAGTTTTACTGCATCGCAGTTATAAGTTACTGCATCATAGTTAACAGTTAAGTGCATCAACTATGATGCAGTAACTTATAACCTTAATGCACTAAATCATAATTGTGATGCAATAGCTTTATAACTTTGATGCAGTAACTTTATAAATGTAATGCACTTATAACACATGGCACTCCCACAATCCTTCCTATACTTTTTATTATAGGACCCTTTTTAGAATAATCCAAATATATATATATATATATATATATATATATGTGTGTGTGTGTGTGTGTTGGAGGTCTACAATACCCCATTGGAGAAAGGCGTTTCCTTGATCTGTGATGTCAGTAACTTCATCCCCAAATTTCGCTTATTTAGTTGGTAAAAAATCTCAGTGAGACATCATCACTGAATGAACTCATGATCAGACAATTTGGGCGTTGTTATGAAACTGAAATATTATAGAGAAAGAAATTAGAGAGAGAATAGATAGAATGATTTTCAGGTGTGTTTTTCATTAATAACTGAAGTCCTATTTATAGGAAAACTTCAGATGGCACAATCGTAATTACATAATTACATCAGGAGCATAATAGTCATTCGCACTATATAAAAACAAAGGGGTAATTGAAATGTCACTTTTATGGTATATTATAACACTCCCCCTTGAATAACTATTTACATAAATATCTGCTGAACTAGTTTGAAGAAAAACTCAATAGAAGAAAAACTTTCAAACTGTTTGTATTGAAGCTTGTGGCAACCATATCATGTTGCATCATAATGTTGGTAGGAAATCTCTATTGGATAAAACTTCAGCAATCTGTAATCTCGTTGTTGGGAGTATCCACGTGTTGCCTCATTAAAACCTTATCAAGAAAGCCCAGTGGGAAAAACTTGATCGAAGGAAAAGGAGTACAACTACTCCTATTTTCAAGCTTTGGGGAATAATCTTGATCTTTGTAGTGATCCTCATTATGCTATGAATATGCCTCGTTAAAACCTTATTAGGAAAAACCCAATGGGAAAAATCCTAATTAAGGAAAAATAGTACATTATTCATACTAATACACTATTCCAGTTGCCTCGTTAAAAACCTTGCTAGGAAAACTCAATGAGACAAAACCTCATTCAAGGGAAAAGAGTGCAACGCGTATTTTATATAACTATGCCCCAGTTCAATGATCCTCCAGGGATTAATACGAGTATCATTTTCAGTGTAGCTTGTAATATCGAACTCATATTCATTGCAATATATTCCAAATTTCTTTTTGAGATTCCATATTGGTTGTGATTAAGCTGCCTCGTTAAAAACCTTGCTGGAAAAAACCAGTGGGATAAAACCTCAGTCAAGGAAAAGAGTACAACAGATAATTTTCTTTCACAACACCTTATTTTGAGTGACTGCACGCACTGATAATATGTTCAAAACTTCCTCAGGGGTCACTTTCAGTAAGCCCATATGTTTCATTTTATTATAAGGGCATATATTTCAATTTCGATGGATTTCAATATCCTCATTTGTTTCATGGATATCCTTATTTCATTTATGGATATCTTCATTTAATTTTTATCCTCATTTCATGGGTATCCTCGTTCCAATCATTTCTCTTATCATTCATAGCGCTATATTGTGTCGACACATTTCAACATTTATTTCCCATGGCAATATAACTTTCCGAGATATCTCATTATCAATCATCCATTGGGATTACATATTTTGATTCATATTCGGGGAATTATTATGTATTTATCAAGCAGTTGTAGTGGGTATCAAAGATTAATAATCTATCATGCATCTTTGAACTTCAAGTTCATATAATTGTGAGGATATAATGTGATGCATTTTACATATTTCCAACTACTAATACTCCCCCTCATGCTAAGAGATTCCTTGAGCACCAAACACGTAGGCCAGTATCTCAGTATTCATCTTCAGTTATGGGAGTTTATATATTATGCTCTCGATATTGGCTGGAGGATTTCGAATAGTATGCCAATTAATATCCCACTTGTATGCGCATATCTTGATCCTTTGTGGTATCTATTCAAGTTTATTTGGGATATATTACTAGCTCAGTCTGAAATGGAATATATGCTCAAACTGTGAGCAAATTATCTCGTAAATTTTTTATTACGAGTCATATAAACATGTGACTATCTAGTGGATCCATAATATCTAGTAGTTCACATGTAGAGGAAGTGGCTCATACTCCTCCTTAATATATTCCAAATTTATTAGGGATTCATTCCCAATATTGACTAGTAGTGATATTAATCGAGAACAAATATTTGAAGACATGATGTGTCTGTATCACCGTATAGATATTTTGCCGGCATATCACATCATCTTTCGGTGCCATTATTGCACATTATTTTCAACATGGAGTCGCCACTCCCACATGTCATATTATGTTCATTATTCAAATAGAACTGTAGTTCATAACCTTCTGGATATGAACTATTCGAACGCGGAGTCAAATTTCATACGCGTAATTTCAATCTATAAATAGATTATCATTGTTTTTACAATCGCCCATACCGAGGGTTTGAATATCATGATGGATTCAATGCTTTCGAATCTTCGTAAATATTATCCATCTCTTCCAGTGAATGTCATAAAAAGAATTTATCGAGCTCGACTCGAAATATTAAGGGTGCTAATGAGAAATGGCATCCCAGGAGATATTCGATGGTTGATTGAAACACAAGTTCGACTATCTGGTGAATTTTCAAATTCATTTAAGTACATGCAAGGTACAGGTAAGAGTAGTTTTGCAAAGAAACGGAGAGCAAAAAGATTAGGTGGGTGCTATAAATGTGCTCGGTGGACATATAACACACGATGCAAATCTGTGGGGTTTGTATCCAAAAATCGAGAAGATAAAATAGCATTTATCAAGGATGGATTGAGTAAGGAATCTACGGATCATGATATCCAAGAGATTCTTGATACACATCCTAGTGGATACGTTCATCGTGAACTAATGGCTTTGTGGATACAATTTAAGGATGAACGGGAACGTTATAGTCATGAAAAATTAGTCTCAAGAGATCCAGTTTGTAAGTCCGTTATGTCAAAGTTGATATAAGGTAATAGAAAAATAATACAAGTTGATGAATATTATTTTCTAATATTTAAATTTCTCAGCTGCCGATCGGTAACATCATTTTCATTGAAAAATATAATATCATATCTTTCGTTTTCTTTTGCAATTTTGTCAAAAAGAAAATAGTAGAAATAGTGACTTATGTATCGCTCCTATTTCAATGAAAATAGTGAAGTCATTTGTCGTTTAGTAAGAAGTTTGTTCTTTAAATTTGGGATCCACAAATCAGAAAACGTATCTCTCATAAAAGTATTTTGAAAGTCTAGTGTAAAAAGATGGAGTTCTCAGAATCCTCATATAGATCTCATCCAATTAAAAATATATGTATTTTAGGTGGATCCAAACTGATAGGTCGTATCCAGCATATAGATATGGCATATCAATTCGTAAAAGAATTAAGAGAACACAAAATCGATATATTGTATGGTGGGAGTAATTATAGATTTTTGGGTTATCTTTTAGAGGCTGCACAAAATGGGAGAATAATAGTAACAAGTGCCTTACACTATCCCACAGTTAGAACCAGTAGTATAGGGGGTTCAACTGGGTTGATGCTTCAAGCAAAGTCTGTGCATGACAGTTTGATGTATGTGGTGGATAATAGTGATGCCTTTATTGTTCTTCCAGGTGGCTATGGCACACTCAATGAGATATTCAACATCACGTCATGGGCTGAGCGGGACTTCCATACCAAACCTATAGGTTTGTTGAATATTAATAATTTCTTCAGCGATTTGCTTGCCTTTCTGGATCAAGGAGTAGATCACAAGTTTATATCTCAGCCATCACGAGATATAATAATATGTGTTGACACTGTTGCTGATCTACTTATAAAGTTCCAAGCATATATTTCAGTTAAGAATTTGGAAGTCAAAGCTCATCAGCCACTGTAACACCCCGAGATATTCAGAATAATTACAGCGCCGTAAACCCTTTATATAAGAATTTACAAGGCTAATTTAAAGAAATGTAGAAATAATACAACAATACTATTAAAGTGCAAAATACAAAACCAGTTCAAACAGATCAAATGAGTCCATTATTACAACCGTCTCAAAATATTAATAAGACACGCGTACTCGAGTACTGAAAATGAACCAGAAAGACAAGGCAACAACAATTAACATCACTGAGCCCCTTCGTCGTCATGTCGCTAATGTGGCCGTTTCCCCGCTCCTCGGCTACCTGAACATCAAAATAAATGTCCACCCCCGAAGGGGTCAGCAAAACAATGCTAGTACAAGTATCGTAATACACAAATATGCAACAACAATGCATAATAAAATACACAATACGGACTTCCGCTACCGGAATCCAACAATGCGAATCCACATGATTCCATCAATATAACATGGGTGTTCCAACGATCCTGCGCCCTCAGCATAGATCCCAAGATGATCCCGTCAGACCAACACGAGGTGGAAAACCCGTCCAATGATCCAACGCTTTCAGCATAGATCCCAAGATGATCCCGTCGGACCAACACGAGGTGGACATCCGATCCAGCGCCCTCAGCATAGATCGCACAACACACACAAACACAACTTATGCATACATATATGCAAAATAGCTATGTCCATCAACATGAACATACAAGTAATCGATAACGAATATCATGACAATTCAACGAAAATAATCTCATGTTCAACAACATGAATAAATCGTATGCATGATCAATATTCTAATATTAATAAGTTTCAAATACGATAATTGCCTCAAAGATGGCAAGAACTAAAATACTCCAACGAATGTCAACACGTCCGAAATTAGCCGTTCCTCGACCGATCACCTTGTACAAGGGAACAACAAGGAATTCAATAATCTCTCGAAACTAATGCATGAGCACCGAATGCCCTAAGTTATGATCGAGTTATCAATAATGAACAATCGGTTCTCGGTCCTACTTCCCGACGAACACCAAGTTTGGAAAAAGACATGCGAATTCAAGAGATCGTAATGGAACACAAAGTCGGTGTCTACAATTTCAAAGACATTCATCATATCATTATGACCCATGTTCCATACTCTAATTTCGATTATAAACTCGAATGCTTGGTTAGGTTGCTTCAACGATACATGACGAGATAATCACATTCAATCTAGTTCTAGGTTAATTCAACTCTATGATTCTAGTTCTTCCGCGGTAATTCTTCTTATCCAATTCTTCATTCAAAATGATTGTTCCAAATACCCTTTCCATGGTTCTAATCATCCAAGAAGATTAACAACGAGTTCATCCAAGGCAAGAATCATAATTGAACACACTTTACATTCAACTTTACGAATTTATCTTTCACAGGGGTAATCCTCAATACTTTGTTCATAAAGGAGTGTTACGAAAGCATCAACAAGGTGTGTTTATCTCAGAAAATTCCATCCTTGAGGTTGATAAAGATTATGGCTCAACTATTAACCTTGAAAACCTTAATTCAACCAAAACAATCCTCATAAATGTGGTGTTGGATTCATTACGACATGATAAGCTCAATAATCTCTGGGAAAAGTTCATAATATAACTAAGAACATAGTTTCCATCTAGGTGTAGGTTTAACATACCTCAAAAATGGAAGAACAATGAAAATCTTGAAGAAACTCTTCAACGGAAGCTTGATCACTAATCCCCAAGGTCTAAGCTCCCCAAAATCGGATTAAGATGATGATATGAGGAATATGAGGTGAGGTATAATCTCAAGAACACAAAAATCGGCCAATGTAAGAGTTAGAAATGAAATAGGGGTCGAGTCCTATAAATAGAATTCTAAACCCTTACGTATGTTACACATTGTCCTTTACGTACGTAATAGTATTAGCATACGCTATACTCAAACATTAGCGTATGTTAACGTCTGGCCAGAGTTCACTGAACTATTTCTGGTATTGGCTTACGTACGTTATTACACAGGCCTTACGTACGTAATATCTAGGACCCTAGCGTACGTTAAAAATCCCCTTTAGCATACGTAAACCCGTTGATTTGCTTAGCTGGAAAACTATCCAGGTTCACACGGATCCTTACACGAATCTCCCCTGGCCCCCACACGCCGACCCCTGTTGTAATATCCAGATTTATTATTATGTATTTCATCTGTTGTTGAACCCTGTATTATTCGGAATTGTGATCTCGATAATTGGAGTATGATATTTCCTATATTTGTATCCTTGTACATGAGTATGGCAATATGTAAATTTTCCCATGCAAATACGTGATAACGTACGTTAACAAGGGTAGCTTAACGTACGTTATTTGTCGGAGTTAGCGTACGCTACGAATGTAGCGTAGCGTGCGTTACCAGCTAATAATTGAGCTAGGCGGCTGTCACATGCGCCAACCAGACATGGGTCCGGATAAGATTCCCTCGGATGAACCTGGACAGTTTTGGAGTCAACGCTAATTAGCGTGCGCTAAGGACAATACGATAGCATGCGCTAAACAGCTATCGTACAGAAACTTTATATAAGGGACAACACCTCTGTTGTGTCGAGATTTACACTCTCCGACCGGCGATCGCCTCGGAGATCGGGCGACCTAGCCACTGCCGAGCAGCCGAGGCAAAACTGTCGACCAGCAACCAGGAGACCGAGCCTTAGCCCAGCAGACAAGCTAAATCGGCCAAACCGAAAGGTCCCAGGACAAGTCCCGGTGCCGAGTGATCGACATCAAATACGATCGTCTCTCGGTACTCGGCGACCGACTCCTGGCGACCGACAAGTGGGCGATCCTCTCTCGGCATCTGCCGACCGACCCTTGGTGACCGACCGATGCCGACCCTCAGCGACTGGCCGATGACGACCCTCAGTGGCCAGTTAGATACGACCGCATCATGCCGATAGTCATCCAGTCGGCAAAGACCAAGCCTCATGACAGACACCACGTGCAAGATCCGAGAGAAAGATCCGCATATCACGGATCGTTGACCACAGCCTGGCAGAATCTTTCCACCAGCCGACAGGCCCGCCGAAAGTTGTCAGTAGGGCCGTATGTGACAGTGACTCTGGACGCGTGCTGGCTCCTCATTGGACCGCCCAGCTGGCGCCAGCACCTACCTTGGACTTTAGCCCGACAACCCGTGTGATCGCCCCATTATAATATTGGCCGGTAGACGATCGCCCCATTATTATAATGGCCGGAAGGCGATCGCCCACCAGAGGACAAGACTCGGCTGCCACTATAAATACACGGCTCCCTACACTTGTCCAAGGACCGAGATTTTGGCTCACAAAACACTCTCTGCAATATCGCAATTTCAGCATACAGAATCAACACCCAGCACTTGGCTATATCCAACTCTTGGCAACAGCTATCATTCGGTTCTTACTTATCCCGGCCTCTCTCATCAAGAAGACGATCGGTAGGGACGAAGAACATCGACCTTCGCTCAAGAGCCAGATTAACAGAGTCTTTTTACACTCATTGTATTTAGATTTCTCACATTAATACTTGTATCCACGAATATTTGTATTAATATCATCTCGCGAGAGCATTCAAGCCCGGGCCTAACAAACCCGGCAAATCTTGTATTATTTATCTTCTCTCGGAAGTGCTCCCGCAAATTGTTGTTTGTTGTCCGTCTTCCAGCAGTATTAATCTTCGGATAAATATTTTGGGCAACAACAATTGGCGCTAGAGGAAGGGGATCCAACACTCAAATTTTTATTCCTACTGTCTCGAAGAACACTCATTGTTCTCGGGGCAGATACTTGAAGTGACACTCACTGCGCTTCAAAGAGATCTTTCAGAAATCATGTCTTCCGCCTCCGCATCGAAGAAAGCCACTGAACAGCTGGCCAGACCCCCCGTTCCGTCCCAGTCCGAGCCGCAGCCGATGGTGGAAGGCAGCCTCCGCGGTCAGAGACGCTCGATCCCATCCCTGGACGGCGGCCCAAGCCTCTCGCTCGATCAGCTCCGAACCAAGGAACAGATCGATGAGGTAATGGCCGTCCTACAGGAGCGACAGAGTGCTCTCGACGCGCCTCCTGCTATCAGCCCCTCGGCCGCTCGCCGGAAGTCCAAGCGGAAGCTCAAGGCGTTGCGGCGGCGATCGCTGAGAGGCTCTCGTCCGCAAGAAGAGGCGCTCGCCCGTGGGGCACCTCTGTCTTCGATCGCTGGCGGTGACCCGACACAGCGGCCGGGCGATCCGGCCCCAGCTACGAGACGACGGAGTTTGAGTCCGTCACCAGAAGCTCGGCCTACCCGGCTCCCAGAAGGCAGCCCAGCCATCTGGCTCCCTCTCGCCAAATTGCTGAGGTCGGCAGCAGCGGAGTCCAGAGATCGGTACATGATCGCCTCGGCTCCCGCTCCCAAAGCCGATCAGCATGCGACCGAGCCACGGCGATGGCTGCGATACAACGTCAGATCGACGACATGAAGGCGCTCCTGCAATCCAGGGCAGGCGCCATGAAGACGATCGCCGAGCCAAGCGAGCCGCTCACGATCGACATCGAGCTCGCCCCCGTGCAGCATAAGATCGCTCCCCCGCAAACACCCGTGTACGAGGGGCGATCGGACCCCCAAACACACCTGAGGAAATTCAACATCTACATAACCGGATGTGGGGCATCTGATGCGACCAGGTGCCGAATGTTCCCTATGACGCTGGACGACCTCGCCCACCGGTGGTACACCTCATTGCCACCTCGGTCTGTTGGCTCCTTTAACGAGCTGGCGCACGTCTTCACGGAGTACTTCGCCACCAGAGTCGTCCGGCCAGAAGGTCCCCTTCGCATGATGCAAATCAAGCAGGGAGAAGAAGAGTCCGACTTGGACTACATAGACCGGGTAGACGTGATCATCCTCAACGGCGAGCCCGTAAGCGATGAGACCGCCCTCTACGCGGTCCTAGGAGGATTTCAGGGTTTTTCGCCTATGTTCAGGCATCTCACGAAGAACCAACCTACAACCTATGCAGCCTTCCGGGCTAGAGCCACAGATTTTCTGGCCAGGCAAAGGTTCCTTCTTAGCCTGTGAGTAGCGCGATCGGCGCCCGGACGACGATCTCCCGCCCGATCGCCGATATCGACCTACGAATAAAGCGATCGGCATCCGAGCGACGATCGCCAGTCTTCCGGCCCGATCGCCGATCATCACGCTACATCATCAGCAACCGGGAGGACACGATCGCCATCTACAGTCCAGCATTTAACATGAGGGACTAAGGCTCGCGATCGCCTCCACCGCACATCATAAAGCCATGGTCACGGCGATCGATGGGCCATTTGCCGGCCATGCAAGGTCCCTTTCGACCGAGATTGCCCGCCCTTCGTTTAAATACGAGGTCGGCGTAGTCTGAGGGCTCTCCAACATTAATCAGTGGACACGATATCCCGCCCTCAAGGTTCACCATCTAAAAATGATCTACCCGGACAATGCGACACGTGCCACTACCCCCCGTCTCAACGTACACTGTCGAGGTTCGTCATCTCCATGGCGGGCCGAGGTGGAAGCAGAGCTAAACAAGCCGCGGGCGTGGAGTTGATTCATCCGACGCTGCCCCGCGCAAGGACTCCTCTAGACCGAGACCGCACGCCCTTCGTTTAAATACGAGGCGAGGCGCAGCCTAACAGAGGACCCTCATAATAAAGTGAGTCACGAGACACTCAATGTCTTCGCGCATCAAGACACGGTCATGGAGTAAGTCCATCGAACTCCGCGACTGTGCACGATTCCTCGAACAAGCGAAACCACCAAGTTTCCGAGGGGGATCGGCCAATGTTGTTTTTTGCAGGTACAAGACCGAAAGATAGCTAGCCAATCGACCATGATAGCCCAAGTCCGAATCCTAAGTCAGCTCAGCAAGATCGCCCGTCCTCACCCTTACACGATCGCCAGCAAGAACCACCCCGCCCCATGTCTTCAACATAGGAGCAAGTTGGGGGGCAATTGTTGTGTCGAGATTTACACTCTCCGACTGTCGATCGCCTCAGAGATCGGGCGACCTAGCCACTGCCGAGCAGCCGAGGCAAAACTGTCGACCAGCAACCAGGCGACCGAGCCTTAGCCCAGCAGACAAGCTAAATCGGCCAAACCGAAAGGTCCCAGGACAAGTCCCGGTGCCGAGCGATCGACATCAAATACGATCGTCTCTCGGTACTCGGCGACCGACTCCTAGCGACCGACAAGTGGGCGATCCTCTCTCGGCATCTGCCGACCGACCCTTGGTGACCGACCGATGCCGACCCTCAGCGACTGGCCGATGACGACCCTCAGTGGCCAGTTAGATACGACCGCATCATGCCGATAGTCATCCAGTCGGCAAAGACCAAGCCTCAGGACAGACACCACGTGCAAGATCCGAGACAAGATCCGCATATCACGGATCGTTGACCACAGCCTGGCAGAATCTTTCCACCAGCCGACAGGCCCGCCGAAAGTTGTCAGTAGGGCCGCATGTGACAGTGACTCTGGACGCGTGCTGGCTCCTCATTGGACCGCCCAGCTGGCGCCAGCACCTACCTTGGACTTTAGCCCGACAGCCCGTGTGATCGCCCCATTATAATATTGCCGGTAGACGATCGCCCCATTATTATAATGGCCGGAAGGCGATCGCCCACCATAGGACAAGACTCGGCTGCCACTATAAATACACGGCTCCCTACACTTGTCCAAGGACCGAGATTTTGGCTCACAAAACACTCTCTGCAATATCGCGATTTCAGCATACAGAATCAACACCCAGCACTTGGCTATATCCAACTCTTGGCAACAGCTATCATTCGGTTCTTACTTCTCCCGGCCTCTCTCATCAAGAAGACGATCGGTAGGGACGAAGAACACCGAGCTTCGCTCAAGAGCCAGATTAACAGAGTCTTTTTACACTCATTGTATTTAGATTTCTCACATTAATACTTGTATCCACGAATATTTGTATTAATAACATCTCGCGAGAGCATTCAAGCCCGGGCCTAAAAAACCCGACAAATCTTGTATTATTTATCTTCTCTCGGAAGTGCTCCCGCAAATTGTTGTTTGTTGTCCGTCTTCCAGCAGTATTAATCTTCAGATAAATATTTTGGGCAACAACAACCTCATTTCATTTGGTTTACGATTCTATCACTCGTTCTTCATATCTTGGAAAGTCCAGAGAGCCTTCCCTACTTCTTAAACACATATAAACCCTCCTTACATGATCATTGAAGATTGTATTGATCATTGAAGAAGAAACTCACTTTGAAGTGACACACAAGCAACCGGGGTTGAAGTCTACCCATTGTTTCAGTGTTTTCTTCATTTTAAGGTATGTCAATACTATCTCCTACCTTGGATTCGTGTTAATAAGGATATGAGGATTATGCTATCAAGATATTGAGTTCCATTGATGAATTATCCAAACAACATCATGTTATAAGTTGGAATGTTTATACTTAAGCTATCATCGTTGGAAACATCATGATTAGCATCTTACCACGTCGAATGATGAGAGAAATATTCTGAGATTGATTATCCGTATTGATGACGTTACCATATTGGTCGTGGACGTAAAGTTGTTATCACTTTTGTTAAATGGACTTAGGAAAGAATCATAGAAGATTTGCATCCTTTCTTATAAGTTAGAATTGTTAGTTCATCTTCATGGTTAAATCTGGATGTAATGATGATATTAGAATCTAGTGCATCGACCTTAAGAACACCCACACTTCACATGAGAATTGTAATCAAGATGGAATATGGTGTTGTTATGATTATACGTATCCTTGTATCTCGAAGATGTTTGAATCCGTGAGATCATTTGTAATAAGATGAACGTAATATGCATGGAGGTAACGTGTATTAAAAACTGAGAATTTCGTAAGTTTCATCACAGTTAGAACAGTCGACTGCCCAGGGAAGAACTGTCTTACATGTTTAGCGTGCGCTAAGCTTTATAGTTAACGTGCGCTATCGGACATAAGTTAACGTACGCTACGCTTTGAATGTAACGTGCGTTATATCATCAGACGAGTCAATCGACTGATCAGTGAGGTACTGACAGTGCATGGTTAACGTACGCTAGACTTCGTAGTTTACGTGCGCTAACGAGTAGGCTTAACGTACGCTACCTATGGTACGTAACGTACGTTAAGCAGTTCAGACAGGTTACGTTTTATGAACTTCCGACCGTAATTTGGATTGTTAGATGTTCGTACGACGTGAGATGAACTCTATATTATTTCTTTTGTTTAAGGTTCGAGCTTGCTACGTAATTGATCGAAGTGGCGACCTTCGAGTGTTTCGTTTTTCGTGGAAGTATTATTCTTATCTTCGAATCGAGGCAAGTACCTTAATTGTTTTATGTATTGATGTTATACATATTGTTGTACATGTATATCGTTGTTGTATGTCCACCTCGTGTTGGTCCGATGGGATCATCGGGGGATCTATGCTAGCGTGTGCTGGATCATCGGACGGGTTTTTCCACCTCGGGTTAGTTTGACAGAATCATCGGGGGGTCTAGGCAGTGAACGCTGGATCATCGGAATTACCATGTGTATGTTGTGATATCATGTTGTGATTATCATGTGTGTATGTTATTAATGAGTTTCTCGCAGGAGAAGACTCTTTGGTTCTTTGTCATTTATGTTATTATTATTCTCCGTGAGATGTTGAACAATATATTGTGGTACTTGTACTAGCATCGTTGTGCTAACCCCTTCGGGGGTGAGCATTTGTTTATGTCCAGGATCCAGGAGAGCGGGAAAACAACCACTGGAGTTGCATGATGACGAGGGTGTAGAGTGATGTTCCGGCCGGGTTTATTTGTCTGTTGTTTGTATCGTTTTAATAAGTACTCGAGTACGTCGTCGTTTGTGATGATTTGGATTTGGTGATGTATTAATACTTTTCCTTTGGACATTTGTATTTTCAGTATTGGTCAGAACTGTTGTATTTTATTTCAGTTACTTTCATACGTTGGTATCTGTTATTGCCTTTTCATTTCTTCAGCCTTGTAAATCCCTATGTAAAGGATTTACGGCGCTGTAATATTCCTGAATATATCGGGGGTGTTACACCTGTCGGATCTCGAGTTGACTGAGCTTACGTACGTTAAGCTCAACATTTAACGTACGTAATATTGCACTCTTAGCGTACGCTAAGATCATTATCTAGCGTACGTTATCACATGCAGAATTATACATGCATGCAAGGAAAAATACAAAGATGTAGGGATACGAATACGGAAAACCAATCATCGATTAATACGTCACAAAGTCGAATCTTACAAGATAGAATACGGGATAATTACACATTAAATATCCGGGCATTACAGCCACAGAGTATTTGCGCCAAACGAAAAGAAGTTTAGATCCTTTAGATCTTTCATTATAAATCCTGATGCTAGTGGGTGGCAGAGTTACGGAGTTTTATACTTTCAAGACGCACCTCTTCTCTTTTTATGGGTTTCATATGTATTTTCTTTTTCGCGTTTCATATTGTCGAGTGTTTACTGCCTTTCACCTAGTTTCGATATTTTCACTTCGACTACTTTGTGCTTCTTCTAGAGCAATAATAAGATCATCTTTGCCTTTATGCAAATACATTATTCTCACAAATATGTGACATATGCTTCTCGATAAGCGTTTTCATGTCGATATGATTTCAATGATCCCACCATGTAATATAATCAACATGGGATTTATTGAGCAATTATTTTCCAGTGACAACTCTTCATATCAGTTGTCAGATGATTTCACCATGTGGTGTATTTGCATGGGATTTTTTTTAATTAATCGGTAATAGCTTCTGGTGTCACTTGCTCAATTTTCTCTATTCGTCCATCAACTGCTTCTTCTTCGAGAGCAGGATTTGAATCATTGATCAACTACTTTTTCAGAGTAGGATTTATTTTTATTAATTGCTTATTCGGGAGCAGGATTTATGAACTATTCTTGTAGTATAACCAACCACGATGGTAATATATAATATTTAACTTGCATAAATATGTGAACCATCAGTTTTTTGATAATTGAACTCATCGCATTTGTAATATTAATAAAAAAACTAAATAAATGCGCGATTTTATACGACCACTTCAAGATAAATAAAAGCCTAGAATTTAAACTAAATAATAATTTACTGTTTTTACCAAAACAGATTCGTCCAGTTATTTCTTCTTATAGGTTGAATTAGGCAGGCTCGTGGTGACACGACATCACATGAGTACTATCTCATGGTAATTGACTAGATATAATTCTGTATTTAAGTATAATTATCAATTTATGGAAAGGGTATTACTAAACACCGCCCAAAATTACTAGACATCGCCCTATAAGATTACCTTTTTATCCATTTCAAAATCTTTCATTATTTCTAAATACCACACCACACCAAAATCTTTCAAGCTCAAGTTTTTCGAATTGAAATCTAGAAACAATTTTTTATTTATTCTACAGAACACACAATCAAATATATATCGTCAATATCATCGACAACTACGAAAATGGACGAGAATTCGCATATGGAGGTAATTTTTTGGAGAAAATGACGCAGGCGTCTGAATATTCCGCCTGTTCCATGGTACAGGCGTCCCCAGATTCTGCCTAGACCATGGTACAAGCGTCTGGTGCGGACGCTCCGTCCTAGGTCTAGGCGTCTAAACCAGACTCCTGAACCATGGTCGGGACGTCCGATTCAGATACCTGTGCCATGGCTAGGCGTCCGATTCAGACGCTGTATCGTGGCGTCAGCCCAGACGTCTCGGCCATGGTCCAGGCGCAATTTTTGGACGCCTGGACCCTTTTTTTTGCCTGATTTTAAATTTTAATAATAATATTATTGGTATTATTATCAACATTCTGTCAATTAAAAATTTCAGGTTATATTGGAAGAATTTGAAGGTGACGGCGTTGATTATAGTGGTTATTTCGTTAATGATGAAATATTCGCTAGTGATTGTGATGCGATTGGTTGGGCGAAAAAAATTGGTTTCAAGTTGATCATTTCATCGTACAAGAATAAAAGGAAAGACAAAGCTATTGAGATGTAACCGTGGTGAACGGTACAGAGGGGTATTAAGAGATTTAGATGTCGTTGTTCGAAAGGACACAAAGACGAAAGCATGCAAGTGTACATTTCAGATAAAGGCCGAACAATTGCATGACTTGAGTGGTTGGATAATCAGACCGATTTCTATGAGTAAGGGTATGCACAATCACTCATTTGTTGTTTATCCGGAGGGGCATCGTCAAATGAGTGGACTGAGTAAATCGGCCAAACAAGTCGTTCGTGAGATGAGTGCTGCTCAAGCCAAGCCGTGTGCCATCTTGACGGCCATTCAGAATAAATTTCCCGAGGACAAACCGACTATACGACATATCTATAATTATAGAGACCACTTGAGGAAGCATGATTTTGAAGAAAGAGATGTCGTCGGTCAGTTTCACCATTTGGTTGTGACGAATAACTACGTATATTGGACGAAGGCCGACCCGGATACAAATGTTGTTACCCACGTGTTCATGGCACATCCAACATCAATCAACTTAATCCGGACCTACAGATGGTTCATTGGCATGGATTCCACCTACAAAACGAATAAGTATAAGATGCCATTTCTCGAGATAGTCGGGATGACTCCATGTAACAAGAACTTCCTAATCGCCTATGCAATTATGAAAGATGAGACCGAATCGAGCTATGCGTGGGTGTTACAGAAGTTGAAAATTTTGCTTGGGTTTGATGTTCATCCGAAGGCTATTGTTACGGATCGCGAGTTGGGATTGATGCGTCCTATTGAAGAGATATTTCCACAGAGTGCCCACTTGCTTTGCACATGGCATATTAATAAGGATGTTGAAGACAAGGTCTACAGAATTTGTGGAAAAGATAAAGAAATGGGCCAAAGGTTTAAAAATGGGAAATAGAAGAAAATCATGGAAGCGGCGACCGAAGAGGAATACGATCAAGCGGTGCAACTCATGAAGGATACATGGAGATGGAATCCTAAGGTGATATCCTACGTTGAGGGTACATGGCTAAAATACAAGGACATGTTCGTTGTTGCGTGGACGAATAAAGTGCTTCATTTTGGAATCACAACCACTTGTAGAGTTGAGAGTGCACATGCCGAGTTAAAGCAATGGCTTAATTCTTCCACCGGAGCCCTCGATACCGTCTGGACCAAAGTGAACCAGGAGATTGAATCACAACTTACGCAGATCAGATACACACTTGAACAGTCTAGGTGTCGGACAGGCGTGGTGTATTCTGTTTTTCCGTTCAACTACTTGTGCTGTCGTGTTTCCCATTATTGTCTGCAGTTACTGTCGAATGAATTGACACGTATGAGAGAATTAAGTGATCAAGTGTATCATCGTTGCGGTTGTGCACTCCAAACCACCCATCAGATTCCTTGTGCGTGTGAGCTCAAGAGACTTATGGAATCGCGGACCCCATGCAGTGTTAGTCGTCTTCACATATTTTGGCAAACACTTATTATTAGTGATGGTGTGGACACGACCGAATTTGTCGATCCTTCTACCAGTGCTGAATCGGAGGACCAGCGGTACTTTCAGGCCCTTGTCGATGAGGTCAGACAGAGCGATCCTGCAGTTGTCCGTAACGTATCACTTATGATCCACGATCATCTTCACTCTGATCAAACGCGTTACGTTGAACCACAAGTGAATACGGCAGTTAAGGGTCGACCAAGAGGAAGTTCATCGACTAGACGCGATCCTAGTGGTTGGGAGTATAGCCAAAGGGGTCGTGGTCGTTCCCGTTCATCCAGTGGTCGTGGCCGCAGCTCTTCTGCATCAGTCCACAATGCCTCTTCATCAGATATGAACAAATTTATTAATACTCGTGATATGCTTTTTAAGTTTGATATTATTTCGATAATATGTAATATATTGAATATGTGTTTTTTTTTATATTGGACTAGGATACTTATGTATTTTTCAATATATTTATCATAATATTTGATTACAGATCTTGACTAATCTTTTTATATTTATATATTACATGTTAAATTAAAAGATAATTTTTATTAGAAACAAAAATAAAAATAGTCTTCTTGACTAATTTTTTATATTTATATGTTACAGGTTAAATAAAAAACGTTAGGAACAAAAATAAAAAAAATCCAGTATGTAAATTGACTTTTGAATTTTTATATTTCTTTTAATATATTGCCGACATATAATAATTCCGTCAATTTATGAGAAATTGTTTTGTAGATGTATTATTTTTTGAAGTTTTTCAATGAGTTCTATCTTTTTAAGTTTGATATTATTTCGATAATATGCAATATATTGAATATGTGTTTGCAGATGCACACCACCGAGTGGAGATTGGTAACTATCACCATATCGACAAGATACTGGGAATTATTTTGCCGTTTGTTGAAGGTTATCTCGATGTCCCCGGAGACGGTAATTGTGGATTTCGTGTTATCGCCGACTACATATTTGGCGACCAAGATAAATGGCGTATTGTACGTGTATGCATTGCAAATGAAATTATGGCTAACTGTACACTCTACCAATCGATCTACTATGATGGGATTGAACCTGAGGTTCGACGTATTACATGGGATGGTGGTGCGTGTGGATCGGATCATTGGATGACTGTTGCTGAAGATTTATTCCCTATTGCTACTATTTTCAATGCCGCTGTCATACTATTCGGATTCGGAAACGGTAGATCTTTATTTGCATGTCTCACTGTGCTGCCGTTGAAAGCACCCTCAACGGCAACACGGCCTAGCCAAGAGATTGGCATTTGTCATTTAGGAGATACGCATAAAACATTTTATTCGTCTAGATTTAATGCCTAATTTTCCCGCATCGCCATAGCGAGTAAATCGGTTTAGATTCCATGATAGTAGTGTTGGTGGTCGAGAATTTGTATACGAAAGGTGAGAGAAAATGGAATAGATTAGTCGGTATGATGTAAAAATGAATTTGTTGTACGTTCCATAATTAATAAAATTTTCGTTTTTGTTGATATTTATAGTTGATAGTTGATTTTCTTTTATGTTGATCTTGATAGTTGACAGAAAAATTTTTGTTTCTGTAAGCAGAAGAGAAACAAACAAACAAAAGTACAGTGTCAAATGCAAAACGAAAGTGCCAATCAATATACAAAATAAAAAAAAATGAAAACGCCAAACAAAATACCGTCTTACACAAAACAAACAAAATATAAAATACAAAATCAGTTGGCCAAATGCCAATCCCTCATGTACTCCTCGAGCATCGTCGTCGCTTCTTCCGCCCGGTCCGGGGAAGGTGTCTGATCTTTGGGTAATACTGCCAATCGACTCACCCATAAAAATATAGACAATATAATACAATGAGTAATGTATGATGAAATCAAACAAAGTGCAAAGTTAAAGAACATACGTAATCGGCTGAACGAGAAGGGATCATCGATCCAGTGCCGCACCGCTGCTCAAGAGCCGAGGTGCGAATACCGATAATACCACTCAATGTAATCATCGGCGCAAGCACTGATCATGAGTAGCACTGATAGTCACGAGAGGAAGCTCGTATGCACCTGAAACATCATCCAAGCATCGATGATATCCGAATGGGATAGTCAACTCGCATAACTGCTCGACCACGCCCGAACCGCTTTCTCCGGTCTGGTGATCGGGAAAGGGATGGTCTGCACATAACCGAGCTGCCGTAATGCCCGACCAGGCATGTATGGCTCGATAATATCCCGATATCGTAACCATCCAATGAATGTGGTCCTCGGAACATCCCTCACCGGATCAGGGCCATAAGGCAACCACTGTATCTGCGTACATGTAATCAACAAATTATACAAGTTATTTTTAAATGAATTGTGAGATTGTTAGAAGGAATCGTTATACCTCTGCGGCTGTCAACTGATCAATGCGGCGATGCAAAGACTGGAGTCGGTGCTCGTCCTTACCCTCAGGCTGGACACTCCATGTAGAAGCTCGAGGTTGCGTGGAGTCAACAATCATACGCTCTCGATGAGGTCAAAAGCAGAAAAAATACTCTTAAATCCAAGCCTGAACGAGGGTAAGGCATCCACAAATCCCCATGGAGTCGCCACGAATAGCGATACCGAGCTGACGGTACATGAAAGCCAATGCGGCCGAACCCCATGAATACTGACCGGTAGTATCCATACCGTGCCTCACCTCCAATATGCAGGAAGGCCTAATCCGGTTACTACTCTTGTCAACAAACAAGGTGGATCCAAATAACAACCACATCCAAGCTACGGCCTGGGTGCCCTCCACTCGACCTCCATCGCGACATGACCTGAAAATCGAGTCCATAAGTATGCCGCCACCCCCCCAGTGAGTACTCAGTAGCTCCAATCGCGATACTCCAAGAACCTCCATCACATCCACTTGCAACTGTGTAGATGTGCTATCGGCATCAACCAATCGCCCCTCGACAGGAATGCGAAGGATCTGCCACACATCATGTAACATGATGGTCATCTCTCCGAACGGCATGTGAAAAGAGTTCGTATCGGGCTGCCACCGCTCAACGAATGCAGAAATCAACGGGGAGTTAATATGTCTCAACATGGCGTCCGTCAGGTGGGATAACCCAGTCCCACTGATCCGACTCACTAAAGAGAGTGACATCACTGAGCGCCACTGACTCAAGCTCTGACAAGCAGCAGTCCTGGTGTGACACTTCAGCAAACCTCTCATATCTCCAGTCCAGATAAGCGCGGCGACATGCCCACCGAAACTCGGGATAACGCTGCCGTCGATAGGGCCACCAGGCATCTCCTCAGAAACCATCTAATATGTCTCATCCTCTGCCCTACACCGTTTACTACTGGTAGACCCAGAAGTCACAAACCTCCCCCCTCTCCCCTTCCGAACCCGGCACGAAAATGAAGAAGAATCATCACCGCCCTCCTGATCGTCGGCCTCATCGTGCGAATAATACTCGCTCGAATCCTCAGTACCAAAATCAGTATAAGGTACGTCCTCGAATCCCCTACACTCTGCATCCCGCTGTCTACGAATGGAAGCATCAACACCACGAGCTCTGGTGTGACGCGCTCCAGAACCCATCAACTCTGTGACTAGCTGCATAGATTTGCCCATTCCTCCTCTCATCTGCATTTAGCAAACAATACAACTAATAAGTAATAATCATACAAACAATACACATTATTAATTATTAATTGAAAATTTTATTTTTTTTCCAAAAAAATGACTGGGGCGTCCGGAACGGACGCTTGAACCATGGCACAGGCGTCTGGTTTGGACGCTACTTCCATGGTTCAAGCGTCCGAAACAGACGCTTAGTCCAATAAAGGCCCGACTGACGCCAGACGGCTTTGACGTCCGTCGTGACGCTCGTACACAGCCGAAGGCCCGCTGGACGCTGCGCCATGGACAGGCGGAATCGACGGACGCTGTGCCATGGCCAGGCATCATCGTCGGACGCTGTCACAAAATAACGGCCGCGGCCTGTCGTGCACTCGGCATGGCGCCGCGCCAATGAAACAAGAAACGAAAAAAATAGTTACCGGAGCTTTTCCTTTTCCGGTCATGGCGGCGGACGACGACGGTGCGGCGGCAGACGGCGGCTATGAGGCGGTGCTATGGCGGCGGACGGCGGCTTTGCGGCGGTGGTGTGGCGGCGGTGCGGCTGCGTCTGGTGGGTTGTTTAGAGAGAAAAGTATTGTCAAATTAGGATCCTAAATCTGATTAATATGAATTAAGGATAAAAAAGTAATATTCTAGGGTGGTGTCTAGTAATTTAGGACGGTGTTTAGTAATCCAGTATGTAAATGCTAAAGAAAAACCGCGTCCATACTATTTCGTTTGACAAAGACGGACAACCTACGAGGCTACCAACTATTCAACTCAATTGATTGCATTATTTTTATTGTTAACTTTATGTAGACGTCTCTTGAGCTCCAACTTTATTTATGATTTTGCATAATATTTATTGTTTACCTATATTACCTCTTTTTCTTTTACTTTAGCTTTCCTATTTTGTTCTTTACGACCTTGTCCTCTTCCATTTTATTTTCTTTTGTTTAGGTTGTGGCGGCTATATTTTACCATGAGTAAACTACATTATTCGTCCTTGTGGTATGTGTTGACCGACAAGTTTTGTTCTTTGACCGAAAAAATTGCACCGTCCATCCTTAACTGCGAAACGTTATGTACCGTTGGTCCCTCGCTCTAACTGACATTAATAACGGTCGTTATGCCTCATCCACTCGAGGGTATTTTCGTCTTTTTCCACCCATAAGGACAAACGGTGCAATTTACTCTTTTTTATTATTTATTTAACTTAATAAATAATAGTTTTCATCCGTTTTTATACGTTTTCGTCCGTTATTATACATTTTCATCCGTTTTTATACGTTTCCGTCCGTTTTTATATGTTTTTATCCGTTTTTGTCTGTTTTTATACGTTTTCATCCGGTTTTATACGTTTTCGTCCGGTTTTCTTATGTTTTTATCCGTCTTTATCCGTTTTCATCCGCTTTTATACGTTTTCGTCCGTTTTTATACGTTTTTATCCGTTTTTAATTCGTTTTTATACGTTTTTGTTTGTTTTTATACATTTTCATCCATTTTTATACGTTTTCGTCCGGTTTTCTTACGTTTTTATCCGTCTTTATCCATTTTCATCCGTTTTTATACGTTTTCATCTATTTTTGTACATTTTCATCCGTTTTTAATACATTTTTATGCATTTTTGTCTGTTTTTATATGTTTTCATCTGATTTTCTTACGTTTTCATACATTTTTATCCGTCTTTATCCATTTTCATCTGTTTTTATACTCTTTCGGATGAAAATTTTTACCCTAATATATATATATATATATATACCGATTCGGCCTATCGGCTGATTTTTGCAACATTGATAAAATGGATGAAAACGTATAAAAATGGACGAAAACGTATAAAACATATGAAAACGTATAAAAATGGACGAAAATGTATAAAAACGGACGAAAGCATATAAAAACGGACGAAAATATATAAAAACGGACGAAAACGTATAAAACGGATGAAAACGAATAAAAACAGACAAAAACGGATGAAAACGGGTAAAAATGTAAGGACAACGGACGAAAGCATATAAAAACGGAAGAAAACGTATAAAAACGAACAAAAACGCATAAAAACGATTGAAAACGGCAAAAAACGTATGAAATGGTAAGAAAAGCGGACGAAAGCGTATAAAAACAGAAGAAAACATATAAAAACGGACAAAGACGTATAAAAACGCATAAAACGGATAAAAACGTATAAAAGCGGACGAAAAAGTATAAAAATGGATGAAAACGGATAAATACGGATAAAAACATATGAAAACGTAAGAAAACCAGACGAAAGCGTGTAAAAACGGATAAAAACGAACAAAAGCACATAAAAACGGATGAAAACGAATAAAAACGTATGAAAACGTATAAAAACGGATGAAAACGTATAAAAACGGACGAAAATGTGCAAAAACGGATGAAAACGGATAAAGACGGATAAAAACGTAAGAAAACCAGACCAAAACATATAAAACCAGATGAAAACATTTAAAAACACATAAAAGCAAAAAAAAATGGATAAAAACGTATTAAAAACGGATAAAAACCTACAAAAACGGATGAAAACGGATAAATACGTATAAAAACGGATGAAAACTATTATTTATTAAGTTAAATAAATAATAAAATGACTAAATTGCACCGTTGGTCCTTATGGGTGGGAAAAGACGAAAATACCCTCGAGTGGACGAGGCATAACGACCGTTAGTGATGCTAGTTAGTGCGAGGGACCAACGGTACATAAAGTTTCGCAGTTAAGGATGGACGGTTCATTTTTTTCGGTCAAAGGACGAAACTTATCGGTCAACGCATACCACAAGGACGAATGATGTAGTTTACTCTTTTACTATTATTTTTACCTTTATTTCTTCTGATCGCAGTACCTCACGCCATCATGCAAGAGGCTTGCTCCTCCGCCGCTGCCACCGATAAATTGATTCCTTCTTACCCGTCACTCAACAGTTGTTTTTCTCAAAAAAAAAAAAAAACAGTATCTGGCTTGGTAAAAGCTTAGTCGCAGCCGCAGTCTGTGTCTCCGTAGATGGAGAAAGTGTGAAGAAACTCAGAGTTTGAGGTTTATAAATTTCAAAATCGGAATTTGAGGTTGATCCGATCCAAACAACAAGTTATTATGTTGAACTGGAGTCAACGTTGCAGGCGGAGGTTGTTGGGGCTGAGTTTGAACAGGAGCGCGATATAACAGGGCGTGAACACTCCGATCCAGAACGGAATCGTCTTTTGAAGCTTGGGAAGAGTGCAATCCGTGATTTCCCCAAATTCGAGTTGCATATTTTGGCGCTCTTGCTGTTGCTGATCTGAAAATGCTCGATTAAATGCTCCTTAGATTTCTACCCGACTGAAGCGGCTTCCTGGCAGTGAGGGAGAGGAGTTGGACGTCAGGTCCAGAAATAGAGGATTTATTGGTGAGCTACAGTTGAGCCGTCAAAGATGCCTCGGACGAATCTATGGTGAGGACTCTAATAGTATCCAACAAATAGTTCTGCTGGTGTAGGTGAAGAAGATAATTGTAGATCCAGAAATCATTGAAAGTATTTATTAGCAAGGAAAGAGGATTGATGCAACTATGTTGGTGTGACTCCAAAAGCGAAACAAACATTAATATAAATATGTATGTAAGATGCATCATTATCTCATGAAGATTGATATGTTCAAGGATATTGTGCTTCATATATTTCTTGGAATTTTGGTTTTGTCGGGATTTTGAGATTCTTTTGTAATAATTTGATTTCTGATACAGAGGATCATCTATAAGATGATAAAAGGAAAGAATAACGTGCTGCGACTAAGCTTGGCTCTCAACAAAAGAATAAAACGAACTAATATAAGATGCAACTGCAGAGTATACTCTCGACATATTACTCAATAGGTTAGAGTCATGCTGATAACGTGTTATGAAACTGAAATATTATAGAGAAAGAAATTAGAGAGAATAGAGAGAATGATTCTCAGATGTGTTTTCATTAATAACTGAAGTCCTATTTATAGGAAAACTTCAGATGGCACAATCGTAATTACATAATTACATCAGGGGTATAATAATCGTTCACACTATATAAAAACGAAGGGGTAATTGAAACGTCACTTTCATGGTATATTATAACAGGCGTGACATATTGTTGGACGACTTGGTGGATGCAATTCTATAAATATGCAAGTCATTGTCAAATGCCCGTTTCCTTTTATATATACTAAATGTTCTCCCGTGCGATGCACCAGATAAAATATTTTATTATTAAAACATATATTTTTTCGATCCCCAAATTTATTCTTTAGGATATTCGACATGAATTTTAATAGAAAAACGTGTTGAGCATATTATAGAATTTAATATAATTGCAGAAAGAGTCACATTAGCATAGTGTTAATCAGTTAATATCCATTACCTGAACAAATTTTGGAGACATACCGAGAAAAGATAGGAATAAATTTTGGGGACGAAAATAGTATATGATTAAGACTTAATATATGTGTCTCTGCAGTGTATATTTTACTATTTTTAATTATTATTATTATTAAATAAATACCATAATTTATTTTTTATGTAAGCAATAAAGTCTTAAATCTAATTTCATAAAGGTGAATTAATTTACTTTTATTTTACATCAATTAATTTTATTAAAAGTTAATACTCATTTTTTCTAATATAAACGTCTTTTGTGCAATCGGTCATTAATGTAAATCCATCAGATTTACTATATTCAATATGCATGTCTAATTGAAGATCGTGAAATAGGAATTGATTTGATATATTTTTCATTAAAAATAAACTTGATATAAATAAAATTATAAACATTAGAATTTTAAGCTAAAAAAATGAAGAAATAATTTTTCTATTGATAGATGAGTGTAAGTTATAGAATAAAACTCTAACAACACATAGTCAGATTGTTCTTTTTTTTTCTTAATTTTTCTAAAAATTCAGAATACATCTTTCTATATATACTATACTTTTTAAAAAAATAAAAAAATCTTAGAGAATGACACTTGTCACCACTCTCTTTTAATAGAAGAATAAATTTGAAGATGTAAGAATATTTTAGAGGTATTTTAATTGTGAAAAGAAATCCGCTTTTGTTAGAGACTATCACAAAGTTCTAATCTTATCGCCAGAGGAGACCTTGCTTCCAACTTCTCATCGATGCTACCTTCATGTTGAATGGTTTTCTTTTGTTTATGGGTTTTTTGGAGTTACTTTTTGGCATTTCTGGAGGATTTTAACGGTATGCATCTCGCTTAATGGGATCGAAATGTTGTGAAATAATGATGTCATACATTATTTGTCTGAAGAGATTTTCTACTGTAAATATTCTGTCGAGATTGCTTCGTCGTGGTTAGAGATTTTGTATGATAAAGCATAGCATTCAATATGGTTGAACTTGAAGTAATGTTTAATCAAGTATTTTGGAAGAATAAAAACCCCTTTCTTTTTGGGTTTTAGTATCTTTTCATTCTTCAGACTTATTTCAGCAAACATATCTGATGAACAATGTCACACTGAGAGGGAAAATATTTTGGTGAAATACCACCGAATAAATATAAAAAAGTTTAGTGCCCGTACAATTCCTCTTGTTTCCGGTATACCAAACATAGGATCTTGCATGATATAGTGTTTGTATACTCTGGAATCCCATGTACCAACCGGTCCAACACTCATAATTCATCCAAAACACATGGTGAGACATTCATGATCCGTTCAAGATCATCTATTTATGAGGAAAAAATGATCAAAAAAAACCCACGTATAGTCGATAGTGAGCCTAAATGTCTAATTCTAGCACAATCTATTTTACAATGACGCGATTCTACAGACATAAATAAACCGAAACAGGAAATACAGAGGAATTCGTGCATAACAATTACATTATCATCTGTTAAGCTTTATCAACTTGCATTTCGACCTTTGATATAATAAAAAATAACTGTACATTTCATAGAACAGACATTTTCTACTTGTGGAACTCTTCTAACAAGATAAATAGATTATTAATTGGAGATTATGCACTATGTTCACAAATACATAAACAGAGGACATGCATCATTTCCACACTTTATCCAACAAGTGAAAAGCATCTTGCACACCATGATCCACCAAAATGAAGCACCCGAGTCCAAACACACGAGAAATCAATATGTACCTTTATTTATTGGATAACCATCCAGTGTTTCATCATATGCCACATCATGTGCCAAACTTGACACAGAAAATACGAACTCACCTGCATTTGCTGGGTTGACCTGACCCACGTTATGTTTTTCTTCATGGAGTCATGAGATCCCATTTTTTGGTTTTTTTTCCTTTTTTGGCACTTTTGTTCATCACAATTCCCTTGTTTAGATAAGCTTAAGAGGAAGCTGAAAGCTAACTAGCTAGATGCCGTCAGAAATCCAAGCATCTTTTCTACCCTCTTTCCACATTCCCCATTTCCATCTCACCCTAACACAATGAGCCATACATCTTGAAATAAGACTACTGGTGACATTAGCAACAACATCATGGTGGACAAACATTGCCATGTTAGAAAGGCCACTACAATTATCCAATAAAGACAAGATGGTGGACATGGTAACTTCAATATCATGTACAGTTAAATAAGCTGTAATCTCTTTCAATCCCTTCATCTGAGCTATGGACTCTAAATCCCCCAGGCCCGGATATGTTTCAAGCTCAGACCAAACACCAGAAGTCAAAGTAAGAGAGCTTACGTTTGGAAAAGCACAAATCAACAAATCAAGAATAGACTTGGGAACTCCAACTGCTACTTCCCATCTGGCCGAGACAGCAGTTAGATTCTTAACAGTTGTGCCGAAAGGAAGTGTAGCAAGTACATTTCGGAGACGTGTAGATTCAAGGCGAAGTCTTTTCAAATGGTAGAATTCTTTCACTTTGAAGTTGCAAACACTTTCAAAAGAAAGACTCAAGTCAGATAGTATTGGAGTGTCAATGAAGAGGAGATACGGCTTAACGCATCTAAGCGTAAGATTAACAAGTCTGCGTGCAACTACATATATAGAGATTGGAGCATTAGACAATATCCACTGACATGTTCTGAGGTGCATGAGATGAATCATGGGTTCTTTAAGTCCTCCGACCCCAATCAAATTGAGAACTTGCAGACAGGGGAAACATTCATTGATCTTTTCCAAATTCTCATCATCCAATCTTACGAATTCAAGCGTCAAGGTTGTGAGTTTTGACATAGGAGTTAAACCATTGACAGAGAGCCATGCATTCTTAATCTCTAACGCCAGGAGCTCCAGACCTGAATGTACAGAAAAATCTTATTTCAATTGAGCTGCATCCATTTACTTATTTAGAGTTGTAAGAAATAAGAAATGAGCATTTCCAAAATCGTTGTTGAACATGCAAAATCAATTGAATTAAAAGAAGACAGTCTCAAGCAGGAAACTAAGAACCTCAATCCAACAGAAGAAGAAAAAGGAGAAAAAAGGGGGGGGGGGGGGATATGATCGTTTCCCTTTGTCTTCAAAGTATCCCCAGACAAAAGCATTTCTATTTGACTTTTGTACGTTATAAATAATGTTTAATTTTTTTATAGAACCAGAAAGTTGCACATCCCTCCCTTATCTCAATCATCAAAAAATTTATAATAAAACGGAACAAATTCTGACAAAAAATGAGAAATGCAGACAAACGAGCAGATCCTCACTATGTTGAAGATATTTCAACTCAATAAATTTAATAAATACTGTTGATGCTCAACAAATCCACGTAGATAAATATATATATGATGTGGATAAAAGAAAGTACACGAAAGAAGAAATTGAACAGGTGTTCTTATTAAAAGACGGGCGATCTGATTTTGTGGATCATTCTCGTCGTGCTTTTGTAATAAGTGTTCCAAGTGTATTTTTTTGGTTCATTTCTCTCTCCCAGGCAGGTGGTATTTATATAGTTCTGCCACAGAACGTGTCGTCATCTAGTACTGCTTCCAATAGGCAGGCGGGTCGGTACCATTAATTGAAATTTTCTTTATGCTGTCGTGACAGGTGGCTCTTGGCGCATGGAGTAGACCTTTGACCATTGTCTTCTTGTTGTCATGGTAGTGTCATGCCTACGTCGTCAGATCGGGTCTGATCAGTGCTTTAATCAGAGCTGGTCACCCGTCAGGTCGGGTCGGTCCACTTCATGGACCGAAGCTGGGTTGGGCTGTGTTGCCCCTACATCGTGTAATAGAAGCCATGATATTCAACTCGGCTCTGGCCTATTTGGGCACATGATGCCTTCTTAGGAACTCTTTTAATCTTGAAATATTTCGAAAATACAATGGATGTGAATGCATGAAAGCTCTGTAATTTTACTTTATATGGCATGACTGGGTTGGAAATTTGAGATGCCATGACCTTCCATAAAGAAAATTATTATTTTGTCCCTTTATGTTGAAAATATGAGATTTGTATGCATACATGATTTGGATTGCTTACATTTCGAATTTCTGGAAAAATGCATGCAAAATTGTGTGTTATGTGACATATGATGGTGTTGTAGTGTTTAGAAATTGATTTGTGTCTAGTAGGAGCTTGAATCGAAAAATCGAAGCTTAATAGAGTTTTATGTAATCAAAAGAAGATTGTGGGGTCAAAGCGTAATTCCTATAAGTTCAAGTTGTGGACTGGAAATATAGTTTATGGTTATGACTACCCTCTGTCCATAAAATTTTGTGCGAAGAGGGATTTGACTTCTAGGCCGATGAGCCAAAAACACGATTTCTAAACCTTTTAGGGGTTAATTTTTAAATTCGGAAAATTATGGCCGAAACTGAAAATTTCGAAAAACTCTCCAGCATGGTTATCACTTCGGTAAGTCGAGTCGAGTCGACGGAGGTCCGGCTAGTCGAGTCGTAGACTAGTCGACACTAGTCGATAAGGTATAAATAATAAATAATATATATATATTATAATCATATATATATATATAATATTATATATATGTAGAATATATGCATTATATATGTTTCTAACATACCTTCTCTTATTAATAACCAGCCATTGCCCACTGCCTAACTCAGTAAAACAGTAAGATTAAAGAAGTATAAGATTAAGTGATTATTAATTTTCTATGTAAGAAGCATAAATAAAAAAAGCAGCATAGTAGCACTGTTACTGCTATCGATATATGTGTATTATATATATGTATACTGTATATATATGTATGTGTGTATATATATGCATAATGTGTGTCTCTCTCTCTCTCTCTCTCTCTATATATATATATATATATATATATATATATATATATATATATATATATATAAGGGTGGGTTTAGGTGAGAATGCAATTTAAGTAAAAAAATAAGAATGAATTTCATCCATAGATCTTGATAAATGGATGACCTAGATTTATTCTCACAAAAATTTGATGCATATAATGCAATATTTTAATGCATCGATATTTTGATACATGAAATGCATATTTTAATGCATTGCAATTTTGATGCACTAAATGCATATATTTCATGCATAATTAGTACAAAGCTCATGCATATTCGCAATTCGCATGATAAGAACCATTCTCATTTGATCATATATATATATATATATATATATATATATATATATAGTGGCGCGTTCTATGCAGTACCAATATTAGATGCAGTACTTTACAGTATGTGTATATACGTATACTGTATATATATGTACGTGTATATACTTTATATATATATGTGTATATATATATATATATATATATATATATATGATTATATGTGTGTGATTGTGTGCATAAATAAGAGAGGAGAGTGACTGTGAAGAAGAGGAGAGAGTTACCAGGAGGAAGATCGGAGGAGAAAGAGAGGCGGGACAGCAGGATATCGGAGGTCGGGAGGCGGGAGAGTCGTTGCTGCTCAATTGGGTCAACTACTCAACTGCTTTTATGCTCAATTGCTCAGATCTGCTTTGTTTTTTAACATTTATTTATGCTCAACTGGATCGGGTCTTGAATCAGTCGGGCCTAGGTCACGACTAGTCGACCCAGTCGCTCGAAATCCTTACAAAGAGCTAGTCGAGCCCCCATTTCGTTCCTCCCTTGTCGACTGGTCGACTAGTCGACGACTAGTCGCGACTAGTCGACCGAAGTGATAACCATGTTCTCCAGACATTTGGTCTAAAAGTCCATCCTTGAACCTCTAATAAAGTTTCGAGCTTTTCGAACTCAAATCCGGACGATATACGATTTTTATCGAGAATATGAATTTCAGGAAAAACGAGGACTAAACTGTAAATTCTAGAAACTACCCAAACTGAACTCCGAAGATTCTGAGATTTTACAAATAGGATCAGACGTTCACTATGGACATCTCCCTAAAATTTGAGATCATTCCATTTTAAATTGCCCAAGTTATCTAAATTCTACTGAAGTGTTAATTTTTTTAAAAAAGCTAAAGGACCCAAATACAATTTCTGAAAATTATTTCCCAAAACTGTTTCCATGCCATATCAAACTATTTATTTCAAGTATGCTGCAATTGGGATAATAACGTTTGGACTTGTATACTTCTCGTTTCGGACTTTCAAAGAAAATAATTTAATTATTAACTAAATAATATAATTTAAATCAGGGGCAAAAATGACACTTCCTAAAATTTCCACTCCTCTGAGATCATAAATTCTGATCTGTTAATTTTGAACAAGCTTGCATACCTAAATAAAGGCGACAATCGTCGTTTATCCATTTCGTTCCTTTAGGAATTCCCGCCATTTCGGCAAAATTATCGCCAAAAAATTCCTTAAAACTTTGACAATTGTGAGATAATTCGATAATCCAATCTCCTCGAATGAAAACCAAAGTTAAGATAGGTATAAGGTCGTCTAAAGTTCTTAATGCTCGCGTCACAAATTAACGTCTGAACTTTGAACACAATCGGCACATTTGACGTGACTTAATGAACGATTATGTGATCTTGATTGTACAACTATGCACTTATTGTATTGTGTCCAAATTGATAATTGTGTGGATGGCCCGGGAACTAAGTGTTTATACAAGGCAAAGTGTCCAGGTCAGGGTTAGCTCAAGAGTCCATACGGGGCAAAGTGCCACACATAGTGGGGGCGACCTTTTAAGCTCGTACGAGAGTCGCGTCGTACCTTACGATCTCGGCCAAACATGCAGGATCCACCACTAGAATCCCAAATCGAGTCGGGGGCGGATAGATTGAGTCTAGAATTGAGCAGCGCAGTTGCGGTTCTTGACGAGACTACTGACCTTTCCTATTCCCATAACCAACGACGAAGTGTTCCAAGGGGATTGAGTCGTAGACTACGGGAGAATCACATTTATGACACGATCCGGGAGAAAGACCCACGATCAAGGACGTGTCCTGATATAAGGTGTATTGGGACGGCGGTCCAAAATATTGGAGCTTCGGCTCGAATACTGGAGCTTTGGCTCGAATACTGGGGCGACGGTCGATACTGTTAGGAGTCATAAGGAAGAGCCTAAGAACCAAGTCAAATCGACAAGTTCCGACGCCAAACTGAACAAGTGCTTTATCAATCATCAATTGCTATCAATACAGGAATATTGGTAATCTAATGCATAACACTGAACTGAATAAACTGGTTATCGTCGGAAAATTTTGGGTAGCGAAATTTATACTTATCTCAATGGTATTCCCACTAATTATTTTTGTACAAATAATTTCAAAAAACATGCAACACTTAGATTTCAAATCAAACCACACTCGTACACGATCACCCACGCAGTTAGACGTCTCACCGCACTGTTTTCGTTTTAAACCACACGAGAGCAGGCTGGTGATGAAGAGTTCGAGGAGGAGAATGACCAAATTATGAATTAGATTTATCAATTCCGCTGCCATGACCTATTATGTATTCAAAGTTCTTTTCTTGCTATTGAAATGTACTAATACGAGTTTCATTTGATTTGAACAATTGTTTTCTTTCCGATGCCATGTAAATGACCGTAGTAATTTTGAGATATTAATGTTAGCTTTTCCAACAATTCTCAGTATCATCGGGCTGAAAGCGCTTTGATTCTATTTTGCTAACGTCATGCTTCTGCTATCTGTTTTTTATACATAGTTAGCATGATACATAGTTTTTTACACTCGTCTTACCCAATGAGTGGGGGCGTGACAGAAGTGGTGTCGGAGGCTCGTTGTAAGAAGGATACTTATATTGGGCTATCCAGGATAGGATTTTCGTACTTAGATAAGATTTCCACTTAGGACGAATCAACTTCCGCTAGAAAGTAGGACTTTTTCAGTTAGAAACTTCTAGAGTCAATTCACAATTCCGTTCGATCTGCCATTTCAAGGCTTTCCCCTAAAAGCTTCGTTATTCATTTGGAATAGACTTAGCCGATCTGACCATATTAAATCCCAATTCAAAACTTCATTTTTTTTTAAATGAGGTACTGTTATTCTTGCAAATTTTATCTTGCGAGAATAATTAACTAAATCAATAAGTCAATTTCCTTGATGATTATCTATGCTACTTGAATTACACCATTGTTTACTTTAGTATGGTTAGAACCCTGATTCATACCGACTTAGAATCCCTGTTCTATTAAGAACGGACCATGCTCAAGATAAGCAGATGGTCCCCAGGACTCAGCAGCACCCGACACCCCGCAGACAATCACGGAGGAACAACTTCAACAGGCATAGGCCCAGATTGAAAGTGCTACGAGACCGATAGTGGATGTTGTCACGGTTGTGGACTCAAGACGAAACCAAATACGGACATTAAGGGAGGCGGTGGCTCGTGTGTACAGGGATGCGCCGGAATACCCAGTCAACGAGATGAGCTGTTGCAGACACTGGAACAGCGCCGACAGGAGAGTGAGGAACTGAGCGATAAGCTTCACCACTGAGAGCACCAGATACGACTATAAGAACAGACCATTGCTCGACTCCACAATACTAAGTTCCTCCAAACCCACGAATTGGAATGCTCGAGAGTCAAATCATGTCCGATCACTGTCAACATGAAAGATTTCAAAGCAGGTTAGGACGAAGCTCGCTGCGGTGATGAATCTCTTCCCGAACTCAATAACCAAAGTTAGAGGCACATCAAAGGCATCACCAACCGACTACGCTCGCCCTGAAGACTCCGAAGAAGAACCCGAAGAGGATCCCAAAGAGGACCCTGCGGGGGATCCAGAAGAAGAGTCGAGGATAGATTCTGAAGAGAATTGATATTTATTTACTACTATGCATTTGAATGAGACAATTCCAAACCATGTTTTGTAGTTTGAACTTTTATGTGTGAGGATGGTAGTAATTGCTCAGGATTTGGAATGGATTGCCGTATTGCTTTTGAATGATTACTGATGCAGAAATGTTCCTTAAGAATTGCAATTTATTTTGAGTATCTTCAATTGCAAATTCATGATCCCATAAAACTAGCAATCAATTGACAAATGTTATTTTAATATTTGCATCACAATTATTAATAGATGGCTGATCGAAGAGGACGCGGACACCCACGTAACAATTAAAATGATCAGGACGACCAGCGCCATGATGATCGTAATCGATCACCACCAAGGGATGGAGCCGGAAACAATGCTATGGCACAAGTGTTGCCCAATTGACGAACTTCCTCCAACAATACATGGCGCAAAACCAAAATGTGGCAGATATGCACGACCACGACCTTGAGCGTTTCTTACGTTTCAACCAGCCTACCTTCATTGGGGAACCCGATGATGAAAAGGCAGAGTACTGGTTAGAACGTACCGGGAGCATCTTTTCTACCCTAAACTATTTGAAGAGCAGCGTGTGTCGCTGGCTACTTTTCGGTTGGAGTCTGCAGCATACGATCGGTGGCAGATAGTGAAAGCAAGATGGACATAAGAGAACCGAGTTAGCAACTGGGCCAATTTCGCGACTGAATTCCGAACTCAATACGTCTCTGCGACAACCCGTGAAGCAAGAAGAGATGAACTTTACCACCTGAAACAAGGAATCATGACTTTGGCGCAATACGAGGCCCAATTCAATCGACTGCTCGTATGACCACTGTGGCCGAACCGGTTGAGGTCGCGACTAGAAGTGAGAGCGGAATAGCTCAATTGGGGCAAGTTCATAACCGTTCCACCGTAAGTCTCAAACGAACAGCACAAGGACAGCCTTCGAAGCCACCTCAGAAATTCCACAAGCCTGGTGGGGCAGGGGGTTTGAACCCTGTAAGGAAGCCCAATCCTAATGTTGCATCACCACTGTGCCCTCATTGCAACCGGACTGGGCACAAGCCTAATGAATGCTAGCGCCGACTTGGCAAGTGTTTGAGATGCGGCCATGCCCAGCATCAAATTAAAGACTACCCGGGGACGAATGCACAAGCTAGCAAAGCAGCTGCTACTGCAAAACCTGGAAACAATCGGACAAATGTGCTGGCTCGTGTATTTGCCTTGGCTGGACAAGAGGCCCCAGAGGCCAGTTACGTGATGGAATGCACACTACTTATATCCAACCACTCTGCACGAGCACTAATTGATTTGGACACGTGATAGCTTATTGGCGACCTAAAATTTAATTTGGGGCCACCTCAGATTGGTCATCAGTGAATACTTCATACACCATTGCTTCACTCCGATCGAACATATGAAAATATAAAACCAAATGTAATCATGCACTTGTGTAAACAAATTAATTAAAAAACAATGAGAAATGCGACTCACAGTGAGAAGAAATGAGATTGAGCACATCGGATCGCCTCCAGCAAGACTGCACCCAAAAATCCGAAATTGAAATCGACCTCAAGTCCCCGCAAACCTTGGGCAGCCATGTCTTAACGAAATTAACGTCGCTCAGGAACAAATCATCCGCTTCGTCCTCGACGTCATCGTACGCCACGAGGCGCAGCGGCTTCTCAACGCCAATCGAAACGGTTTCCACAATCTGTAACTGGGAAATCAGCTTACTGAAAATCTCCTTGAAAGGAGTGATGGAATACCTGGTTAGAGTAGATCGGGACTTGGCGTAGCGACGGTAGGAGCAGTGGAGGTTGATTGATCGAATCTCCGGCACGAGCGAGTTAATGGTCTTGGAGGAGACACGGCAGCGTGCCACATCGGCGGAATCAGGGAGGCGGCTGAGGATCTCGAGGAGGAGAGGTGGAGGAAGGTCGTCCATGAAAATTTGAGTGGAGAGAATTATCACACTTTCTTGGCACTTTCCAAGTTGGGAGTATTGGTCAGAGTTAAAGGGCTACGTTCCGGGGTAGTTTTCAGGTTAAACGATCCGGATCAAAAAAGTCCGAATTTAAACGGGCTAGAAAATATCGATTCTAACGCTAACGGGCTTCGGGCTAAACGGACTAAATATTTAAAAATCTATTTTTATTTTTTTATAAGTCATAAACAAAAAAAACAGTAACAATATATATATTATATATATATATATATATCACATATATATATACACTATATTAACAAATACAGTAATAATATATATTATATATAATATTAATATATATTACATATATAATATTAATATATATTATATATAATATTAATATATGTTATATAAATATAGTACTACTTTGAAATTAACAATATATATATATATATATATATATATATATATCGAATTTGCCACTTAACGGCTAATTTAGTCTAACGGCCGCTAAACGATCCTAAGAAAAAGTAGGATTTAAACGCTAAGAAATATCGACTTAATCCGATTTTTCATGGATTAAATGGCCACCACCGAACCTGTTCGCTTAACATCTCTATTATTGGTAAACCGTAGATATGCATGTTCTATGGTTGTTGTTCATTAAAAAAAAAAAGAAGAAGAAAAAGTCATTTAAGTTTTTTTTTTCTCAAGTAGTTTTTTGAGTTGTAAGCACTTCAACGGATCCCAAGTGTAATTTTGTTCCCCAGCTTAAATAAGAGTGAGCTAATTCTCAGTATTTAAAGAGTGATTTACGGTTATCCTACTACTCTAAAAGTGTGAAGGCGGCTATGGTCGAAAACATATTTGGTTTCTTTGCGTTTTTTTATGGTCGAAAATTCTCTCTCTCTTTTTTTTCTCTCTCCGCTTTGCATCTCTCTTCTGTCGTGCCCTATCGAAACGAATAGGACAAATTGCTCCCGCGGCAGAATCTTTCCTAATCATTCTCTTTGAGACGACTTGGGCACACCGGCTGCACGGGAAAGAAAAGGGCTTTCTTACGCGTTGAAGTGATGTTTGACAACTTTTCCCACCAGGCGAGTAGAAATTATATTCCGGTCGATATGAAAAGAAAAGGGATCACCCAAGGGCCAAGCCTGAGGGCATGAGTCATTGCTTCTTTGTCTTTCGACAGAAGAAATTTGAACCCGTGTCTATAAGTTCTATATCACCGGAGGTCTTCTTCGAGATGTAATTAATGAAACCCTATTTTTCTTCCCTTTGGCTTCGCCGCTGTGCATCTTTTTCTATTGAAGAACTTTTGCGCTTCTCGGTCGATTTTTCTCTTTTTGGGGTGAGGGTTTTTGGTGGGTGTGTAGGTCCTGATCGGTCGAAATCGTGTTTCTCATAATCGCGACTTTCCTTTCCCTTCATTAGCCGTGTCTTTCTCTTTCTTCCTCGCTTTCGCCCTCTACCTCTCTGCTTTATTGACGCTCTACCTCCACCCACATGCCTGCTTTCCCCGCATTTTTTCCTTCATCTATCTGCTTCATTTTCGTCATCACAAAATCCCTCCATTTATTATCTTGTTAATTTATCTTCATTTCAAGCCAGGACAACTCCATATATTCTTCATCTATCTGCATCTTAGCCATCGGTTGCTTCCGCAGATGGGATAGGCCCTTTAGAGTCGACTTGTCCTCGCTCCAACCAATGGGATTTTCTATCTTCGTTCTTCAGGTAATGGGATTTTCTTTTTGTTTTGAATATATTATTGGAGATTCATATATTTAGTTCTGGATTTTATTTACAATTTTTTTTTTATTCGGGCTGGGGTTTGTAAGGCAGATTCTCTGAATTTGATTTTCTATCCCTCTACTCTAATTTTTTGGTGCAACTTTTCGCATATGTTTACACCTTTTTTCTCTATTTTGATTGATAATTTTTCTCTATTTTTTTTTTGAGTTGGGGGGGGGGGGGATGTTTCCATTTTTCATTTTCAATTAGCTGAGTATATTGAATTTGTTAACAACAAAGGGTGGAGTTAAAACGGATTTGAAGATGGGTTTCAGGTAAGATTCTCACGAAACCTTGCTTATATTTTTAGGTTGCTAACTTATTGTATTCTTTTTCACTAGGAAACCAGCTGTATCATGATTGTTGGTGTTAATGGAGGTGGTAAGACTACGTCACATGGTAAGTCCATCATTTTTTTTTGTTGGGATCCATTACACATTTCTTTTGCTCGTGTTAATGGGTCAAAACGGCAATTCGTCTTTTCAAAATTAATTTTAGGGAAATTTTGAGAATGCAACCCACATTTTACCCCATATTTTGAGATTGCAACCCACATTTTAAAATAAAGCTTAGAACCCAAACACAGATAATGTGGGTTGCAAGAAGCCCTATTTTATCTGTGTTTGGGTTGCAAGAAGGCCTATTTTATCTGTGTTTGGGTTGCAAGAAGCCCTATTTTAAAATGTGGGTTGCAATCTCAAAATATGGGGTAAAATGTGGGTTGCATTCTCAAAATATCCCTTAATTTTATTTTATTAATGAGATTTGGATATTAAAAGTTGTTTAAAATGTTCCACATTCCTATTTCTTTGTGGTGATCTCTTTCGTTCCATCTCAGTGTCTGCTGTGTTCACCTTGGCTCACAAACTCCAGCCAGCTATTATCTTCATCGATGAGGTGGACAGCTTTCTGGGCCAGCGCAGATCTACCGACCATGAAGCACTAACTAACATGAAGACAGAGTCACAGAATTTATGGCTTTGTGGGATGGTTTCACCACAGATAGGGGTGTAAAACCGGTCGGGTATACCCGGGTTCGACCCGGGTCCGACTCGAATTTTTTGGGCTCGACTCGGTTCCGTGTTTATGAACCGGTCGAGTTCGGCGAGCTGTTTCAGCTCGGTTTTGTAGTCGAGTCGGGTCGGGTGTACTCGACTACCCGGCCGGAGTGCTCGGATTGTGTACCCGGGTTCGGCTCGACCCGGGTGTACTCGACTACCCGTGATTTTTTTTGTTGTGTGCGTTTCTTAGTTACTTCTTGTTCTTGGTAATTTTTTCCTAATTTTATTTTGGTTTCTTGCTTTTATTTTTTTCCGTTATGAAATGGAGCGGGTATCGTCATTGATAAAGAATTCATTGATGATGTGGTGGAAGTGTCAAGAAAGAGCGATAGAATAATGAGTATTAAGCTTGTGATAGGGGATGAGTTTCTAATTATCATAAGTGCTTATGCACCACAAGTAGGATTGGATGCATCGATCAAACAAGAATTTTGGGAAGATTTGGAAGAGGTTGTCGAACGAATTCCTATGGGTGAGAAATTGATCATTGGCGGTGACCTCAATGGGCATGTTGGTGTTAGCAGAGATGACTTTGAGAGCATTCATGGTGGCTTTGGTTTTGGGGACAGGAATGAAGCAGGAAATGGTATATTGGATTTCGCATTAGCTCATGACTTGGGTATTATGAACACTTGGTTCGAGAAAAGGGACTCTCATTTGGTGACATATAGAAACGGAGGTAATGCAAGTCAGATTGATTTCTTTTTAGTAAGGAATGTTTGGAGGAAAAGTTTTACTAATTGCAAGGTGATACCGGTGAGAGTCCGCAACACAAAGATAGGGTTGTGGTGCTTGACTTTCGAGGTAAGAGGCACTTAAGAAAGAGAAGACCACAAGTTGACCCTCGAATTAAGTGGTGGAAGCTCCAAGAGGAGAGTCGACATACTTTTGTGGCTAAGATTGCTGATAGTGGTATTTGGTCTGATTGCACGGACATGGATATAGATTCGATGTGGAACTTGTTGGAGCATAACATAAAGGAAGTTGCAAAAGAAGTCCTAGGAGAATCTAAAGGAAACAGACCATCAAGTAAGGACACATCTTGGTGGAATGATGAAGTTAAGCAAGCGATAAAGACCAAACGTGAATGTTATAAGGTCTTGGGTAAATGCTCGAGCGATGAGAATTATGAGAAGTACAAGAAAGCTCGAATGAAGCTAAAAAGGCAAAGCGAAATGCCCGATCAAAGGTCAATCAAGAATTATATGCAAGATTAGATACTAAAGAAGGGGAAAAAGATATCTATAAACTTGCTCGAATGAGAGAAGAAGACGCGAGATATTGGAAAAGTTAAATGTGTAAAGATACCACCAAAAAGTTTTGGTTCAAGATAAAGAGATAAAAGAGAGATGGAGGTCATACTTTGATACCTTATTCAATGGCCATCAAGAACAAGATATTGGGAATTTAAACATCCCCTCAAGTATGGTTAACCGAGAGTTAAAGAGAAGAATTCAAAAGGATGAAGTGACAATTGCATTGAAGAAGATGGAGTCAAAGAAAGCAGAAGGACCAGATGGTATACCTATTGAAGTTTGAAGGTGTTTGGGGGAGAGAGGGATCGAATGGGTAACTATGCTTTTCAATAAGATTTGGAGAAGCAATAAGATGCCATCAGCATAGAGGAAAAGTATTCTCGTCCATTTGTATAAGAACAAAGGTGATGTTCAAGATTGTTCTAATTATCGCGGAATTAAACTAATGAGTCATACCATGAAGTTGTGGGAACGAGTGATTGAACAAAGGATCAGGAAATGTGTGAAGATAATGTAAAATCGGTTGATTTATGCTTGAGATCGACCATGGAAGCAATTTATCTTATCCTATAGCTTGATGGAACATTATCGAGATAAAAGAAAGATCTACATATGGTTTTATTGATTTAGAAGGCGATATGATAAAGACTTAGAAGATTTTGGGCCTTAGCAAAGAAGGGTGTATCGCGGAAATATATTGACATTATAAAGGACATGTATGAGGGAGCTAGTACAAGTGTACGTACTAATGTTGGGAGGACAGAAGAATTCCCTATTACGATTGGGGTGCATCAAGGATCTGCTCTTAGTCCTTTTCTCTTTGCCATAGTCATGGACGAATTGACAAGAGAAATTCAAAATGACGTTCCGTGGTGTATAATGTTCGCAGATGATATTGTGTTGATTGATGAAACGAAGGTTGGAGTGCAAAAGAAATTAGAACTTTGGAGGGATACTTTGAAAGCTCGAGGCTTTAAATGTAAGTAAGATCGAATATATGGAGTGTAGGTTTAGCGAAAACAGTGATAGAGAGGCGGGGATGATCACATTTGATGGGAAAGTTGTTCATGGATCCACTTTCTTTCGGTATCTTGGATCTATTATCCAAAAGGATGGAGAGCTAGATGGCGATGTGGCTCACAGAATAAAGGCAGAGTGGTTGAAGGGAAGAGTGCCACAGGGGTTTTATGTGATCCTGGCATGCCTCATAGATTAAAGGGGGTAAATTTTACCGCACGGCAATTAGACCTGCGCTGTTATATGGCACCGAGTGTTGGGCTGTAAAACAGTGTCATGTTCAAAAGATGAATGTGACAGAGATGCGTATGCTACGATGGATGTGTGGTCATACAGAAAAGGATCGGCTCAGAAATGAGGTGATTAGAGAGAAGGTAAGAGTTGCGTCTATAGAAGACAAGATGATGGAGAATCGATTACGATGGTTTGGTCATGTGAGAAGAAGACCTATTGATGCCCCAGTGAGGAGGCTAGAAAGTTGGGGAACAAGTAATGTTGTGAAAGGTAGAGGAAGACCCAAGAAAACTTGGATAAAGATGATTGAAAATGATATGCGGTTTCTTGGAATTGGAGAAAGTATGGCGATAGAGAGGCAAATGTGGCGGGAAAGAATACGGATGGTGGATGGAGTCTGATTCTTTTTTTTTTTTAATTCCTATTTTCTTTTATTTCATGTTATCTTTTAATTTATTTTTCAGGATTTTTTTTTTCATTCTCTTTTTTTATTTGCTTTTTTCTCTACTTTTTCCCTCTTTTTTCCTTTTATGTTATTTATGTAACGATTATTGACGGTTTCAAAGTTTGACTCATGTTAGCCGACCCCAAATCATTTTGGGACCAAGGCTTAGATGTTGTTGTTGTTGTTGTTGTATGATTTTCTTGTTTGATGTTTATGTAAAAAGTAAACTTTTGTAGAACAAAAGATTTGAATTTTACAGAAAAATATGAAGAAAATTTTGGGAAATAGGTACAGCCCGACCCGACCCGAATCCTACCCGACCCGCCCGACTCGACGAGCTACTCGGGTGACCCGAGTGTACTCGAGCGGGTCGAACTCGGCAGCCTCATGCGCTGCCCGGCTCGACTCGGGGTAACTCGACCAGAATTCAGAAAATGAAAAACTCGACTCGAGTTCGGGTGTACTCGATTCGAGTCCGACCCGTTTGCAGCCCTAACCACAGACCGTAAGTTTTTCATTAATTGCTCCCACGAAGTGTTCAATTTTTTTGATTATTATACTTCACATGAAAATGTCTTCCTGTAATGGCATGATTTTCTTAAGGTTAATCACAAAAACTATTATGAAAAAGCACAATTAACTAAAGAACTTGCACTTTTACAACTCACACCATCTCTTGAGGGAAATTATTATTTAAATGCAAACTTTGAGAGAACGTTCATAACACTATTTTCTTTCTAATAAGGGGATGGGTACAAAAAGTACCTGAGGTTTCTGGTGTTTACAAACGCACCCAGCTAACTTTGACAGATTACAAAAACCACCTGTGAGGTTTGATTCATCTTACATTTTCCCCAACCGTTAGTTGATTTTGCTCACACATGGGACGTTTATGACACTCTATTTGTTTTCTAATAAGGGATAATTACAAAAAGTACCTAAGGTTTGTGGTGTTTACAAACGAACCCAGCTAACTTTAACAAATTACAAAAACCACATGTGAGGTTTGATTCATCTAACATTATGCCCCAAATCATTAGCTGATTTTGCTCACATCATGGATATCTTACAATCACACCCTTCAATAGCCCCAACTTTAGGTCTAGCTATTTGCAATATTTAGAAAAACTGTGGGATCCAAATTTAAAATATAAGACAAAAGGTTGAGGTTATTTGTAATATCTGGAAAAGCTGAGGATGTAATTGTAATTTTTATTTGATGACCTTAGGGATTGTGGTTAGCTCCATCAACAGTGGGTGCAAAATGTGAGGCAATCAATAGGGGGTGCAAAATGTGAGGCAGATGTAATTTTCAGGGTGGTTTTTGTGATTTTCAAAGTTAGTTGGGGTTTTCTGGAATTTGTTCAAATCTCAAGTGTAGTTTCTGTATATTATGACAAAATTTACCTGAGAAATAGTAGTTTTTGTAATTATCCCTTTTCTTAATGGAGAACATGCTGGAGTCATGGTACTCGCGGCTACAAATCGACCATCAGAACTTGATGAGGCAATTCTTCGGAGTCTAGCTATCACAACTCGACTTGACCCGACAGACTAGGTTTCCACAACCTAAGCTCTGATACCATAAGTGTAACACCCCCGGAAATCCACCGGGAATATCACACGATTTGGTCAAGGATCTACCAGGCTAATCACTACAAAAAGACAAAGGTTTGACCTGCCGCGGATCGACAAGGTCACATATCTAAAATACACGGATCGAAAAGGTCGCACGATTGCAAACCAAATCGAAATAAAACTTCTTACAATACGTACCCACACAGTGGTCAACATACAATACAGCGAAGGACTGTATATACCAATCAACAATACACCGACATCAGACTGAACTCTTAACTCTTGATTAGTATCGCGGGTCGTCGCCTTCCATGGCGTCCCTGTGATTGCTTCAACGAACTAAGCATACCAGAAATGCATGAAACGCATTCCCCCCATTTAAGGGGTTGACATTTGAATGGATAGGGCAAGTATTCAAATCATATAAAAATATACCACACAAATATCACTCGTAGTCACACAACTTACAACCATCAAAGAAACTCCCGAGAGCTTTTAGTATTTAGAAAACAAAGAACTTGAAACGTTTGAAAATAAAATCATCAATTTGGGAGTTTTAGAAAATGGAAAAGGAAACCTCTTCGAAGCATCAAGGTCTCGGCCCAAATCTTCCCAAACCTTGAAGCACGAAAATAATCACGGGATCGACGCCCCCAAACATCAAAACATCACAACCAATGGACAACTTGTACTCAACACTTATCCTGCTGCCATTCTGGCCAAATACCAAAATCCTATATATAATGTATCTCAACATCGAGAATAATAACGTTGTGATATTCCGGACATATCACAATTATCGAAAACATCATCACCATCATCATCATCATGACGAAACCACACTTGGTAACCCGCGGCCGTACCCATTAGTATCGGCCTCAGAGGTCCCGTCGAACCATCCCCAGTGGGAAACCACTTCCACGGTCGTACCCATTAGTATCGGCCCTCAGAGGCCCCGTCGAACACTCCCCAGGTGGAAGAACAACTCACACACACTTACATTTTGCAAACCGCATTGTCTCAATCGTTAACCACAATATATATAGTCAAGGCACTTGCTAGGAATGACCATTTTAAGCGACACATACTCACAACCGAGAAATAACACAATTACAATCAATCCAAACAGCACAATGATTCTCAAAACACTATAATACACCTCTACGCGTATTATCAACCCAACACCACATCTCAATCGACACGTTTCCACGACAGGCAACAAACTAATACTGACTTCACATAACCACATAACAGGTATAACAATTCACATAAGCCACAATCGGCAAAAGGTACAAATCATCACAAATATATTCTAAAACTTCAATTCACATGATATAAGTCGTATAGACAAGAACACTTGCCTCAGAAATAAACACGCGAACGCCCTACGAACACGGCTCAGCCGGACAGCCCCGAAAACCTACAACCTCCACGAGAAAACAACGACAATATAATTACTAGAAGAATACCGGCCAATAACTATGTAAAATGCATCTAACACCCGAAGGGAAACTCATTGAATCATTTAATCGAATATTAAATGTTCACGACCTCAAGAACATTAAACTCACGAATCGATTGAACGAATCGGAGATATGGATATACAATCGTAGAAAATGATCAATAACAATGTTTAACAATGATTGATTCATAAAAACTGGATTATAAACGAGATCAAGAACAAATTCCACAAAAGTCAACTTTAGGGAAATCAAGAAAATACCTCCATCCGACGAAGAACAACGGATTAGATGATTATCACTTAGGATTCTTTGAAACACCTTAGATGGGGCAAAAATCGACCAAGTATCCCAACCGTAGTCACCTTCATCTCAGCCATCGCGGAAGGAAGAAGAAATGAAATAAAATGGGGAGAAACGACTGTTGTCCAGTTTATATATTGGACATCTTAGCGTGCGCTAATCACAGATTAGCGTGCACTATCGCAGCAACATCATAGCACATTCTGCCCAACAGTACAATCAGCATGCGCTAATCACAAACCTTAGCATGCGCTAACGAGTTCTAATTCCAGTCCATTAGCTTCTGGACAGTTTCTGTGTCTCCAGTTAGCATGTGCTAACTAGATGCATTGGCGTACGCTAGTAAATTTCCATTACAGTCCAGTAGCTTCTGGACTGCCCCTGATCACAGTTAGCGCACGCTATCTAACATGATATCATGCGCTACCTGTTGCATATTATAGCATGCGCTGTTCCTGCTGCACAAGCTACAGAACGGCTCCAGAAACTCGACACAACAACGAACTCCTCGACGGAACGACAATCACACAACATGCGATGAAGCACTATCAGACAACACCAATGATCTATAATAAAACAAACATGTGACAAAACACAACACACGATCACATGAACAAAATCAACACATAACCAACTTGAATTAATAAAAATTCAAGATAACCGAAAACAAAAATCTCGGATGTTACATTCTACCCCACTTAAAATAAGTTTCGTCCCGAAACCTAAAACAAGAGCATCACAGTGTCACATAACAAAACACAAACGTTCAAACATCAAGTATCAAACATACTCATGACCCCGTGATCTACTGTCACGTATCTCCATAGGTTCAATAACCCACACGTAATTATTCAAACCAAACATGAGTCATCAAGCACCAAAAATTAAACATCAATAATCAGATCTCCTCACGAGATAGAACCCACAATACAAAACGCAAAATACTATGAGTGGGAACCACTGGGTTCTCCAGGAGTAAGAGCGGAACTCCGGTTCTCAAACATCATAGCAACGGTCTCGCAATGTACCGCTTGATGTGTTGGTTTTTTCGTGCATCAAATACATAAATCAAGAGTAAAACGGAGCAGAAGAATTAATATAAAAACCCAATTTAGGATCTCATGCAGTAATTTAATTGCTATATAAAAGGGTTAACCGAATTACCTTAATCCGATGAACAGATCTAGATCCGGACTAGAAACAGATGAATATTTTCTTCCTCTTTTGGTGATCCACACACGAACAATTCCACAAGTCGGATTGCTAGATTCTTACGAATAATATTGATAAATATAATACAACACAAATTCCTTACTCGAAGGATTGTACTATTGATCAAGATCAACTAAGGGAAGAAGACCAGATTACCGACTTCGTTCTCCTACGGTAGGAGGTGGAGGCCTATTTTTCTCTTCTTGTTGGGGGGGGGGGGGGGGATTTTAGGTGTATTTATTCTATCTCAACTCCTTCTCATGGATCTCTTATTTATACTAAGTAATCCCTAGAGTCAAGACTCTACTATTTGCTTAGTTACCCCTCAACTTATTAAATAATACAATATATAATATCCAATATTATATATTACTTATTATGTAATCTCCTCATAAATATAATATCCAATATTATATTTATTATTCCCAATTGATATATTAAATAATATAATATATTACTTATTATTTAATCTATATAATATCCAATATTATATTTATTTCCTTATTCCATCTTTTCTATAATTGTCATACGTGCGACTCAAAAGACTTATATTATGTTGGAAATTATTCAATATCTTATTAAATAATAAATCATAAACGACCTCTAGCAAGACATTATGATTACCCAAATAATATAAGTTAATAGTCCATTAAACATTTTAACGTATCAAACTCTTTGTCACGCGATATCATATTTGAACTAAGTCATGGAGTCTGTCATACTTGTTTATGTTCAAATGCTTTCTCGAACTTAAGTAGACTGATTGAATCAAATGACTCTTCATTTGAGAATGGCCATGCATTTCCTTCAGTCCTACTTATCGAGGAGCCCAACAAATATCTCTCTCACTAAAAAGAGGGACAAATCCCCATCTTGATTATTCATTGCCCTTTACGTGACTCCCACTAATCCCGATCGCTAAATGATCGCTGTAATTCGCGTAGTATGGTTTTCAAATCCGATCAATTTTAAAATTTGTAAAACCTCGAAGTATTTCCAAGGTGTCGAACCCAAGGGAATTGATATGTCGAAAATAAAGGAAGTAACTCTACTCAAAATTTGACTGCTATTTAGGAAACTGAAAATTTAGTTTGTTTCTAAATTATCTAACTTCAAAAATCGAAGAACAAAAATTAAATAAAAGATGAATTATCTAAATCAAGCAAATAAAGCAAATTAGCAAGATAAAATCACAAGTCGAAAGCTAATTGATCCTAGGGTAGTATCATCTAATTGAGTTCACACAATCCATTCACTTGATTCCTTTTCCCCAAATTTTAATTCAATCCTAGAAATAATCACTCAGCCGATCTAGAATTCCGATCAAGGCAACCTAGAAAGATAGTTAATTTAAACCCTTTTCCCCGCCAGGGCTCAAAGAATTTAAATCACTTAAAAAGCGCCAACTTATTTATCTATGATTTATCTTTCTCCACTTAGGTCTTAAGATAAAATCATATTGTGCATCAAGTATTTCCACTAATTAATTAATCCTTCCGGGCAAAATTAATTAGCTAACATGCATCGATTAAGGGCCCTTTAATCTAGCATGAGATTTAACACATCTTGATCACAAGCCTAGGATGAAAGGTAAAAAGGTAATCAAAGGAACATCATGTGAACATCAATTAAAATTACTAACCCTAGAATCAATCAATGGATTTAGCCAGACATAATTGAAATTAAACAAGAAATAGATGGAGAATGCATATTATTAATATGAGAAGAGAGATTACAACCCTTACGGATGAACTCTGAGTCTTCAATCTCCGAAAAAGTAGAAAAATAATAATACTTGCTTCCTTCCAAAAAGTTCTAGTCTCCAAGGAATTAATCTTGCCAAAAAGATGTAAAAATGTCTAAAGATGATAAAGGATGATAAAAGCTTGATAAAAGATGATAAACTAGGTCTCGAAAGAGGTGTATATAGCCTCTGGGAGTTAAACTCCCGATTAGCCCTAATCTAGGAAACAAAATCTATCCAAAAGAGTCACAATCCGTCAAAACACGAGATCCCGCGGAGCAGACTATCGGACGCACCTATCGGCCGATAGGCTGGCCCGATAGTTGGTTCGTCGGTCGACTTCACTGGTATGGCCTGGACACCTTTCGGATGCACCTATCGGCCGATAGGCTGGCCCGATAGGTGGTCTGACTTTTGCAAAAATCCGTTTCTTCCGTCCGTTTGACTCGACTCTCGGTCCTTTGTCTCGTTTTGGGTCCTTTTGGCTCTAAAAACCTGCAAACACACTAAAACCAACCCAAACGCGTAATACGGCTCGACTAATCATAAATAAGCCAAATACGAGCACATTAATCACGAAACGAGATAAAAACCTAGTATAAAATCCTAGAAAAATGTGGTAAAATTACCACTTATCACTAACCTTTATGATCACCATGTTTCAGATGACGTTGGATTACGTCAAGGCGTAGCAGTTATCATGTTGGTCTCTATGATAATCTCAGGTTCAAGGATTTATTGACATACTGTTATATTGAGATTTACTTATGACATTTCCATGCAGTGATCTCAATGCGAGTCTGTCCAGTATTGGTCCAACTAATACCCATAAGATTGATCCATACCATACGTGTAATCATCTGGTGATTATCAATCAAACTTATACTAGTATATCAATCACTTGAGTCTACTCAACGCGATTGGACCAGGGACATTTGAATAATCTAATATTCGTGAATAACTATTATTCGATTATTATAATATTAAAACATGCACACATAAATATTGAAGTAGTAAATTAAAATAAGATCTTATTTTAGAAATAAGTTGGATCTTGCTTACTTTTTCAAAAACAACTTACAAGTTTTTAACAACTTATTTTGAAACGAAATAAGATCTTATTTAGAAAATATTGGTAAACACTTCGAATGACCTTCTAAGCTCTTAAACATCTTATAAGCTCAAAGAAACACTCTCTTAGGAGATTAAATCTCAATAAAATACACTCATTGACTCTCTTATCCAAGTTTAATTCAGTACTCCACAGCCTGAAGCAAACACACCTTAATATTTTTAATATATTAAGAAATCAAAATGTATAAATCTTGTGAAAATGATTAAAAAAACTATAAAAGATTATGCAAAATTAAAAGAAAAAATTACTTGGACCTCCTATAAGAGTTGTATATGAACGGAGTGTTCGTTGAATAACTCATGAACAAGCTCGTTTAATTGAATAAATGAACAAATTTCTGGGTTTATTTTATAAACGAAGAGAACTTAAATATTAATTGACTTGATCATTAATAACTCGTGAATAAACTTGTTCGAGATTCACTTGATAATGGATATGCACGTGCATACCCAGAATTCTATAACCTTACTACTTCCGAGTCTAGTACATATTCTATTGGTCCGTACTAATATAAGACACACATGCACAAAAGTAGACTTGCCAACTTGTGCAACATATTATATTAAATTTATATATTTTTAAATTCACTTCAAATTTAGCCATTATATGGCAACTATTTTCATACTTTGTGGCTATCAATCGCAATATTTTATTTTATTTTATTTAGCACTCATGGGTCCTAAAAAGGGTCATTTTATGTAATAATCAATAAGAAATAAATGATATCAAATAATTTTATTTAAATGTGACAATTACAAATCAAGGCACATCAAATGTCCTAGAGCACTATTCCCAACAATCTCCCACTTGCACTAGGACCATTCATTCATTCACAAGGAAAGAGGCTTGTCATGCTAAGGACAAACGATACATCTAGTCGAGTACAAATCATGGCATACATGATCGATCCAATGGCCGAAGCATATGGATCTTGCTCATGCGGGCTCGCTCATCAGGAGTCGAAGGACTCTGAGTCTCACTCAGATGAATGCCATGTGACATTGGCAAGAGTCCTCTCTTGGAGTCTTGCATATTGAACCTCTTCAATATTTTGTCAATGTAGGTACATTGACTCAGACCAATCATTCTCTTCGATCTATCTCTATAGATTTTTATCCCAAGAATGTAAGCAGCTTCTCCTAAGTCTTTCATTGAGAAACAACTTCCCAACCAAGTCTTGACTATGTGCAAGGTGGGTATGTCATTTTCAATGAGTAATATGTCATCTACATATACAACAACAACAACATCTAAGCCTTAGTCCCAAAATGATTTGGGGTCGGCTAACATGAATCAAACTTGGAAACCGGTAATGATCGTTACATATATAACATAAAAAGAAGAAAAAAAGTAAAAAAAAATAGAGAATGAATGTTAACCAAAAAAAAAATCCTGAAAAATAAATTAAAAGGTAACATGAAATAAAAGAAAATAGGAATAAAAAAAAGAATCAAATTCCATCCACCATCCATATTCTTTCCCACCACATTTGCCTCTCCATCGCCATAATTTCTCCAATTCCAAGAAACCGCATATCATTTGCAATCATCTTTATCCAAGTTTTCTTGGGTCTTTCTCTACCTTTCACAATATTACTTGTTCCCCAACTTTCACAATATTATTCATGAATAATAAGATTATTCAAATGTCCCTGGTACAATCGCGTTGAATCAAGTGATTAATATACTAATATAAGTTTGATTGATAATCATCGGATGATTATGCGTATGGTACAGATCAATCTTATGGGTATTGGTTGGAGAATTAATACTGGACAGGCCCGCATTGAGATCACAATATGGAAATGTCATAAGTGAATCTCAATATAACAATATGTCAATAAATCTTTGAACTTGAGATTATCATAGAGTCCAACATGATAACTGCTATGCCTTGACGTAATCTAACGTCATCTGAAACATGGTGATCATAAAGGTTAGCGATCGGGATTAGTGAGAGTCATGTAGAGGGCAATGAATAATCACGATGGGGATTTGTCCATCTCCTTAGTGAGATAGATATCTGCTGGGCCCCTCGATAAGTAGGACTGAAGGATTTGATTCATGCTCAAATGAAGAGTCATTTGATTCAATCAGTCTACTTAAGATCGAGAAAGCATTTGAACATAAATAAGTATGACAGACTCCATGACTTAGTTCAAATATGATATCGCTTGACAAAGGGATTTGACACGTTAAAAGATTTAATAATGTATAAAATAATTGCCAACATAATATAAGCCTTTTGGGTCGCACGTACGATAATTATAGACAAGTAGCAATAAATATCAACTGGAATAATAAATATAATATTGGATATTATATTTATGAAGAGATTAAATAATAAGTAATATATATATAATATTGGATATTATATATATTGTGTTATTTAATAACATGAGGGGTAACTAAGCAAATACTAGATTCTTGAATATAGGGTTACTTGGTATAAATAGGGAGTCTATGACAAGGAGTTGTCATAAGAAACCTACACCTAACCCCCCCCCCCCCTTTTCTCAAGACTAAAGAATTTCGGCCATCCCTCTCTACAGTAGAAGTTGCGGATTGGTCATCTAGTCATCTTCCCTTAGTTGATCTTGATCAGTAGTACAATCCTTCTAGTAAGGAATTTGTGTTGTACTATTTATCAATATTATTCATAAGGATCTAGCAATCCGGCTTGTGGAATTGTTCGTGTGTGGATCGCCCAAAGAGGAAGGAGATATTCATTTACTTCTAGTCCAGATATTAAGGTCGATTAACCCTTTAATCAAACAATTAAATTACTGCATGAGATCCTAAATTGAGTTTTTATATTTATTCATCCGCTGCGTTTTACTGCTGATTTATGTATTCGATGCATGGAAAACCCAACACTAAGCTCTGATACCATAAGTGTAACACCCCCGGAATCCACCGGGAATGTCACACGCCGTAGACCCTTTGGTTAAGGATCTACCAGGCTAATCACTACAAGAAGACAAAGTTTGACCTGTCGGGGTCAAACCACATGACGACGCGGATCGACAAGGTCACATATCTAAAATACACAGATTGAAAAGGTCACACGATTGCAAACCAAATCGAAACAAAACTTCTTACAATACATACCCACACAGGGGTCAACAAACAATACAGCGGACGACTGTATATACCAATCAACAATACAACGACATCAGACTGAACTCTTAACTCTTGATTAGTATCGCAGCTCGTCTCCTTCCATGGCGTCCCTGTGATTGCTTCAACGAGCTAAGCATACCTGAAATGTATGAAACGCATTTCCCCCATTTAGGCGTTAGCATTTGAATGGCTAGTGCAAGTATTCAAATCATACAAAAATATACCACACAAATATCGGTCGTAGTCATACAACTTACAACCATCAAAGAAACTCCCGAGAGGTTTTAGTATTTAGAAAACAAAGAACTTAGAAATGTTTGAAAATAAAATCATCAATTTGGGAGTTTTCAAAAACGGAAAAGGAAACCTCTTCGAAGCATCAAGGTCTCGGCCCAAAGCTTCCCAAACCTTGAAGCATGGAAATAATCACGGGGTCCACGCCCCCAAACATCAAAACATCACAACCAAGGGACAACTTGTATTCAACACTTATCCTGGTGCCATTCTAGCCAAGTACCAAAATCTTATATATAATGTATCTCAACATCGAGAACAATAACGTTGTGATATTCGAGACATATCACAATTATCGAAAACATCATCACCATCATCGTCATCATGACGAAACCACACTTGGTAACCCGTGGCCATACCCATTAGTATCGGCCCCCAAAGGTCACGTCGAACTATCCCCAGGTGGGAAACCACTTCCACGGAGGTACCCATTAGTATCGGCCCCCATAGGCCCTGTCTAACCCTCCCCAGGTGGAAGAACAACTCACACACACTTACGTTTTGCAAACGACATAGTCTTAATTGTTAGCCACAATATATATAGTCAAGGCACTTGCTAGGAATGGCCATTTTAACCGACACATAATACTCACAACCGAGAAATAATAGAATTACAATCAATTTAAACAGCACAATGATTCTCAAAATAGTGTAATACACCTCTATGCGTATTATCAACCCAACACCACATCTCAATCGACACGTTTCCACAACAGGCAACAAACTAATACTAACTTCACATAACCACCTAACAGGCATAACAATTCACATAAGCCATAATCGACAATAGGTAAAAACCATCACAAATATATTCTAAAACTTCAATTCACGTGATATAAGTCGCATAGACAAGAACACTTGCCTCAGAAATTAACACGCAAACGCTCGACGAACACATCTCAACCGAACAGCCCGAAAACCTACAACTTCCACGAGAAAACAACGACAATATAATTACTACAGAAATACTGGCCAATAATGATAGAAAATACATCTACACATGAAGGGAAACTTATTGAATCATTTAATCGAACATTAAATGTTCACGGTTCCTCAAGAACATTAAAATCATGAATCGGTTGAACGAATCGAAGATATGGATATACAATCCATAGAAGATGATCAATAACAATGTTTAACAACGATGGATTCATAAAAACTGGATTAGAAACGAGATCAAGAACAAAATCCCCAAAAGTCAATTTTAGGTAAATCAAGAAAATACCTCGATCCGACGAAGAACAACGGATTAGATGATGTTATAATCACTTAGGATTCTTCAAATAACCTTGGATGGGGCAAAAATTGACCAAGGATCCCAACCCTAGTCACCTTCATCTCAGATGTCGCGGAAGGAAGAAGAAATGAAATAAAATGGGGAGAAACAACTGCTGTCCAGTTTATATAGTGGATAGCTTAGCGTGCACTAATCATAGATTAACGTGCACTATTGTAGCAACATCACAGCACGTTCTGCCCAACAGTACAGTTAGCATGCGCTAATCACAAACCTTAGCATGCGCCAGCGAGTTCTAATTCCAGTCCAGTAGCTTCTGGACAGTTTTTGCGTCTCCAGTTAGCGTGCGCTAATTAGATGCATTGGCGTACGCTAGTAAATTTCCATTACAGTCCAGTAGATTCTGGACTGCCCCTGATCACCAGTTAGCGTATGCTATCTAACACGATAGCGTGCGCTACCTGTTGCATAATAGCGCGCGCTATAACACTACATAGCATGCACTATTCCTGCTGCACAGACTGCAGAACGGCTCCAGGAACTCGACACAACAACGAACTCCTCGACATAACGACAATCACGCAACATGCGACGAAGCACAACGATCCGTAATAAAAATAAACATGTGATCAAACACAACACACGATCACATGAACAAAATAAACACATAACCAACTTGAATTGATAAAAATTCAAGACAATCGGAAACGAAAATATTGGGTATTACAGGGAGCGCTCGACATATCTAGACGAGAACTCCTTTTTTGTCTACACCGACGCGAGCAAAGTTAGTCGTCCAAACCTCGTGGGGGTTATCAGAGAGGGTTTGGGTGGTCCACACGAGTCCGATTACAAATTAGGGTACTTGACACACATGGCCAAGAACAACAAAGTAAAAAAGTCCTATTACGGGGCGATACCGAGATACTTCGATTGCTATTAGAATACAAAAAGGATCATGAGGTGTATGTTGAGAGCGGCAGCTCCTCCACCTCCGAGGTTAGTGTGGGATGTAGTAGCTCGAGAGTAGAGCCCGACAACATATATTATGACATGCCTTCCAAAGATTATCAATACGAGGAAGATTAGGAATACGAGGAAGTTGAGGAAGGTGAGGAGGTGCATACGTCCGAAGATGAAGATTGTTGTAAAGACTTGCTTGAGTCACTGTCTGTGGAGTTTCTTGTTTGGGTTCGCTAACCTGTCCAAATGGATAGAATTATGAGTCGTCGGAACTTCTCATCCGACCATCAGTCTGCGAGCGAGCATGAGCATCAACGTTCAATGCATAATTGGATCATTCTATTTCCCGACCCCGGTAGTGCCGGGACTTTGGGTTGGGTCGAGCAACCTCCACCTGTCACCGTTCAACTATATGTGGGGTCCACCTTTCAGTCTAAGATAGAGTTGGGGATAACTATAGGAATGTATCATTTGGGAAATATGTTATAATGTATCACTTATCGTTCCGCCGATAAACATATTTCTCTGTGAGAGTGGGAGAAACAATTGTCAGTTTAGGTTGTGTGCTATTGAGGGTGCAACCATTTGGAGAATTACTAAGTTGACATTGGATCACAGCTGTCACCCTGACTTGAATTGTGCTTCCACACGGTCGGTCACTTCTGAGGTTGTCGCCCATTATGCTAAAAGATTGACCGGTGAGGAGGGGTCGCTTTGAGGCCAAAAGAGATGATTGCAGAGATGCGTAAGGAGTACGGCATCAACATGCTATACAGTTTTGCTCTCCGGACGAGGAATATAGCAATAGAGAATATATATGGCGGCTTTGATGAGTCGTATCAGAGGCTCCCATCTTATCTGTATTTGTTGAAGCAGCGTAATCCAGGGACGATTTATGATTTGCAGACAACTCGTGAGGGAGTGCTTTTCCACATGTTCGTTGCACTTGGATGTTAGGCGTATTTTTATGCGCTTATATATCATTAGTTTGTATCCATTTTGAGCCTAAAAATGCATAAATGAGCTTTTAATGCACTATTCTTATATATTTTGCAGGAAATTGGAGTCCGGAAGCTCGAACGATGAAAAACGGGCAAAAACATCAATTTTTGGTCATGGGCCGCGGCACAAACCAAGTGAGCCGCGGCACACGAAGACAACCAGCGAGCCCCGAGTGGACTGTACCCTGAGCCGCGGCACAAGGAGAGTGAGCCGCGGCCCAGGAAGGAAAAGGGGCACCCAGGCATGGGGCGCTGAACGTGTGAGCCGCGACACAGATTAAGTGAGCCGCGGCCCACAGGGCGGTTTTGCTGAGACTTCCGCGTTTCTTTACCGTTTTTGGAGCAGTTTTCGATCGAATCACACAGACGCGTTTTGGAGGCTGATAACAGTTATAAATAAGGGTTTAAGGGCTGAAGACAGGGGGAATTAACTGGGAGGTAGATCGATAGCTAGGGCGAAGAACACAAGGAGGAGATTTGTGGGCGGCGACAAGACCACGGATCCCCTACGATTTTTCTTAGTTTTTCCGCATCTTAGTTCCTAGATCTGTTCGAGTAGGATTGTGATTGTAGCCGATTTCATGACGGTTTGATTTATTTATTTTAATTCAATTTACTCATTATTCGTATTGAGTTGGATTTTTCTCATTGCTCTTAATGCTTTTTAATTGTCTGGCCAACAGTTGAATTGTTTTGAATGTCTTTATGGATTCGGGAGATGAAATTTAGGCATAGTTCTTGTGAGAAGAATCATAATTTTCGTGAGATAGGAATATACTCATAGGAATTGTGAAGCCTATTTATTGTGGGAATTCTTGAACTGTTTTAGCTATTAATTATCTAATTCGAATAGGGATATATCGAGTTAATAATTTGTAGTATTTTCTATCGACCTTGGGAAAGGCTTTAGAATAACTTAGGAATTCCTGGCTTACAATCAATTGAATAAAAGTGAATTGAATTGAGTAAAAATCATTCCTGATTGTTTGAGGTGAAAATCATAATCATACGCCCTTATTATTATTATTATTATTATTATTATTATTTTCTATTTTTTTCTGCAATTAGTTTAGTAAATTCTATATAATTGTTCTTCAAATAAAATTACGAGTCGACTATATTTTGATACTTAGTGAAACCAGTCCTCGAGGGAACGATATCTTACTCATCACTTTATTACTTGTTGACACCGTGCACTTGCGGCATAGTGTGAGGGATTTCCTCCCAACAAGTTTTTGGCGCCGTTGCCGGGGACTGATTTTTTTCGCTAATATCAATACCAAGCGACTCTAATTTTAATTTGAAGTTTTTTTTAGTCTCTTTATTTTTATTTTTTTTCATTATGTTTTCCTTTGATTATCGTGACCCTTGGCATTTCATAAAATTCGATGATATTAATAATTTGCCTAATAGGGTCAGTCAGTCCCCTCCCCCAAAACAAAAGACCATGCTTGAACAATGTGCAGACGCTCTCGAAAATCCAGATAGTACCCCTCTTGAGCGTGAATGTGCACGTCATGGTCTTGAGATTTACTATGGTAATTTTCCAGCACATATATTTAGTAGTGAAGTTGAGGGGGAGGTTGAAAGGAAAAACATGTTGAGTTTTAGGGTCGATCCCCCAGCACCTGATAATTACATAAAGTGTGATGAGCTTGTAGAAGAAGTTACCATTGATGATGTTTCCAAAGAAATTTCCTTAAATTGTCATCAAACTTCGACTAATAAGGTGAACACTTATATGCCTAAAATTTTATTAACGGTGCCACGCATAATTTTTCCTATATCCATAATGGGAAAGATTGACCCTATTACTTTTGATTTTGTTGAGGCTGATACCATGAGTTCTAATGAGGTTGTTCATGATATGTCTTTATTATCTACCCATTCGAACTCTGCTTATTTTTTCACGCCTTATCATTATTATATTCTTCCATCATTTTTTGGTTGTCCGCATAATTATTCTTACTCATTATTTGTGGCAACCGGGCATGAACCAAAACCTCCTTTGTGGAATAAGAGGCTTATAGATTGCAAGAAGGGGGTATTTGGCAATCTCCCTAGAAAGAAGCCACGTTAGATTTTTTTTTGCCACGTCGTGCTCAAGACGTAAAATAGAGCGCTTGATGGGAGGCAATCCATCATTTTTACTTGCTTTCTAGTTAGTTATTTTTATTTGATTTTTCGTTAATAATTTTTTTCCTTTTTTTTTTTCGTTTGGATTCGTGTATTCTTGTTGGCCCTTATTACTCTAATATTTTTATATAACCCCAATGAGTTCTTATTCTTCATATTCTAGTCTTTCTTGATTTAATGTCTATTGTTATTTCATGACTAAAGACTAAGTTTGGGGGTCCCTCGTGATGTTGAGCATTATTTGAAATATGGATTGACAGTCGATTCCACTCAGACATGTGCTGGCTTTTAAGAAGACATTTGGAATAAGTTTCACTTTTCATTATCTCTTTTATTTTCACATGAGTTTTATTGTTGATGATGTTATGTGTAGTGGAATAAATTGAAGCATGCGATAATTTTCTTAATTCTTCTTGGTTATAAATTGCGATTTCATCATTGCTTTACTTTTCGTGAATTTTTCGTGCTTCCGTGTGTAAAACTGATGTTACGATACTGATTTCTTTTTGAAGAAACGGTTGAGTTTTAGTTGAGTTGTAGTCAGCGACATCTGTTTCCGTAGAGTATTCATTTAGGTCCGAAATTTTATCGTTGTTGTAGAAATCTTAGCAGATAAGAAAGGAGACATACGTGTTTTCAAATCGCCGCCTATACGTTTGGTTACATTTTTTTCGGTTAGCTAGTCGTCCAGTAACATAAGTCGTTTTGGCACTTGCTTTGAGTTTAGAGTCGGACAGTTTTTCCCAAAAGTCGAGATATTATTTGTTCTATGATGGGAAGTCTAGTAACTGGGGGTATTCACGTGACCCGTTGTTTACTCTCGCGTAAAACGACAACCCGGATTAGACTAGTGGTTTAGAGATTTCACATGTGCCGATGATGGGGAGCCTAGTAACCGCGGGTATTCGCGTGACCCGTTGTTTACTCTCGCGTAAAACAACGAACTTGAATCGGACATGCGGGAATAGCTATTCTAGTTGTTTCTCCGATGTGGAGGGGAACTTAGTAACTAGAAGCATCCATGTGCCCCATGAGTGTCTTTTACGTCAAACGGTTCCCCAAGACATGAGAATGGAATTCCACCCTAGGATTATCCCGATGAAACATCCCGAGATCCGAACCTAGTGGTTAACTCGAATCATCTTATTGATCATATATAAGGGAATACTGTCTGAGGGTTATTTTTGATGATGAAACTCTTGAAATTTTTGCCACTAGACTGTGGGACTGGGCGAGTTGGCTCGTTTATTTTAACCCTTCATATTGACAGTCGGCTAAATTCACGCTTGTTAATCTTTGAGCTTGATTTTCTTCTTGAACGATTGATTAGGACTGAAATTGGTTACTTTGTGGAACCAGTGTCCTGGATGTGACTCACTATTACGATACTTGTACTATTCTTTGAGATTTTCAGGGTAGTATTGATTAAGTTGAGCACTACGGACTTGCACGAGTATTCACGATACATTTTGTTTAAAAAAATTGATTTTTGCTTGAGGACAAGCAAAGGCTCAAGTTTGGGGGTATTTGTTAGGCGTATTTTTATGCGCTTATTTATTATTAGTTTGTATCCATTTTGAGCCTAAAAATGCATAAATGAGCTTTTAATGCACTATTCTTATATATTTTGCAGTAAATTGGAGTCCGGAAGCTCGAACGACGAAAAACGGGCAAAAACATCAATTTTTGGTCATGGGCCGTGGCACAAACCAAGTGAGCCGCGACACACGAAGACAACCAGCGAGCCCCAAGTGGACTGTACCCTGAGCCGCGGCACAAGGAGAGTGAGCCGCGGCCCAGGAAGGAAAAAAGGCGCCCAGGCATGGGGCGCTGAACGTGTGAGCCGCGGCACAGATTAAGTGAGCCGCGGCCCACAGGGCGGTTTTGCTGAGACTTCCGCGTTTCTTTGCCGTTTTTGGAGCAGTTTTCGACCGAATCACACGGACGCGTTTTGGAGGCTGATAACAGTTATAAATAAGGGTTTAAGGGCTGAAGACAGGGGGAATTAACTGGGAGGTGGATCGATAGCTAGGGCGAAGAACACAAGGAGGAGATTTGTGGGCAACGACAAGACCACGGATCCCCTACGGTTTTTCCTAGTTTTTCCGCATCTTAGTTCCTAGATCTGTTCGAGTAGGATTGTGATTGTAGCCGATTTCATGACGGTTTGATTTATTTATTTTAATTCAATTTACTCATTATTCGTATTGAGTTGGATTTTTCTCATTGCTCTTAATGATTTTTAATTGTCTGGCCAACAATTGAATTGTTTTGAATGTTTTTATGGATTCGGGAGATGAAATTTAGGCATAGTTCTTGTGAGAAGAATCATAATTTTCGTGAAATAGGAATATACTCATGGGAATTGTGAAGCCTATTTATTGTGGGAATTCTTGAATTGTTTTAGCTATTAATTATCTAATTCGAATAGGGATATATCGAGTTAATAATTCGTAGTATTTTCTATCGACCTTGGGAAAGGCTTTAGAATAATTTAGGAATTTCTGGCTTACAATCAATTGAATAAAAGTGAATTGAATTGAATAAAAATCAATCCTGATTGTTTGAGGTGAAAATCATAATCATACGCCCTTATTATTATTATTATTATTATTATTATTATTATTATTATTTTCTATTTATTTTTCTGCAATTAGTTTAGTAAATTCTATATAATTGTTCTTCAAATAAAATTACGAGTCGACTATATTTTGATACTTAGTGAAACCAGTCCTCGAGGGAACGATATCTGACTCATCACTTTATTACTTGTTGACACCGTGCACTTGCGGCATAGTGTGAGGGATTTCCTCACAACATTGGACAGAGTATTAGGGCATTTGATACGTGCCTTCGGCTAGTGATTATAGTTAATGGGACCTACCTGAAGGGAAGGAATAAAGGAACTTTATTTGCGGCCATCACATTTGATGGCAACGAGCAAGTATATCCTATTGTAGTTGGTCTCAGTCCGATAGAGAACGACGAGTCGTGGACTTATTTTCTGTATAACCTGCGCAGATGCTACAATCCTATGGAAGATTTACTGATTGTGAGTAACCAACATAAGAACATTCAGAATGCTGTTCGAGCCATCTATCCGAATGCATTACACGGGTTGTACTATCACCATCTTGCAAAAAATCTGACCTCATACGGTGCTCATGCTATAGGACTCTTTAGAACTGCAGCCTATAGCATTGGGAAGAAGTTTTTGAAAACTACTTTTCGAAACTACATAAGCCCTAATGGGGCTCACAGGTGCCTTTCTGAAATTGGGCAACATCTAAGTGTCCAGTACGCTGCTATAACTTCTTGACATCCAATGTTGAATGCTTTAATAATTATATGTTATGGTCGAGGCATTTAACTGTTTGCTCGTTACTTGAGATATTTTGCCTAATTCTAGAGAATTGGTTTGATGAGAAGCGGGGAGAAGCTGCATCAAGAGACCATGAGTTGACTGTGCACACTTTTCAAAATCTCTTTAACTCTGTGCAAGCCAGTCAAACTCTTACTGTTTGAGCTACCACCTCACATGTTTATAAATTCGAAGAAAACAAAGTTTCTTATGTGGTCGACCTTCCAACTTGGATATGTTATTGTCGGGAGTTTGATTTGGTTCAGATTCCATGTCGACATCCTGTTGACGCTATAAGGTAATTATTTTGCTCTTATGTGCACATCATTCAATGTTTTTTATATATGTGACATAATTGCTTATTGTAACAGGCGCACTGGTAATGCTTTGTCTGTGTATGATTTCGTTAGTCGTTATTTCAAGTAACAAGTCCTAAGAGAGACTTTTAAGGAGCATATTAATCCTATCCCATATCCTGGTGAGTGGAATATCCCATCGGCGATCTCATCCATTATTTGCTTACCTACAGAGGAGGTACGGCAAGCTGGCCGACAAAGGATCAGTCATGCACGGACTGCTGTTGAAAATTTGGCCACAGGTAGATGGCCTCAAATGTGAGGTAGGTGTAAGAGACTGGCCATAATAGAAAATCTTGCAAAGCATTCATCCCATAAGTGGTATGGATTTGAATATCCCTCCAGAAGAAACTCAAGAAATGGAAGGAGAACAACGAGGCAAAGGCGCCGTCAGAAGAAGAGATGTAGCATTTGTCGTAATGATGACCATGACATAAGGGGATGTCCCTACTATGAAACTTAAATTGCTTATGTATTTTGATATTTGTGACTATTTAGCAACAATATGTGCTGATATTTTGATCCTCGATGGACTTGTAATTGATTGATTATTCTGATTATAAGTTGTGTTCGTGAATTGAAAAAACATATTTTTTTTCTGAAATTTGATGCTGCCCGCTATAGTGCACCCGATGGTGGCCCACGATGGGCACAATTGTGTGCTCTGATCGTGTTCCACAATGCCAACTATGTGTCACCGTGTCCACGGTGTCACCATTTCACTGTACCGACGTCCACACATGATGGGGCACACGATCCTGCCCACGATGGGACTAGCCATCATGTGCACAAGAACATCAACATTTTTCACTAATTTCTAAAATAACTCGCCAATTTACATGTTGTTACTGATATATTAACATGTATTTGTTAACAATATACTTGTAAAGTTGTAGACTGAATTAACATAATATATTGCATATCATGTGTAGTCTATATGTTCTCAATGTATAAGTTCGTACATATAAGTTCATCATCTGTATGAAATAGATCATATACTAATGAATTACACGAAATAACAAATACGAGTTTGCATTGTAACACCCAAATCACATAAGGGACATTACACGTCGTAGAACCTTCAACAAGGTCTACCAGGCTAGGGCATTCACACAATTTACAATAATCCCATAATGACATATTAATAATATAAATAAGGCCGTGGCCTTGGCCAAAACATTTTAGTTTAAATGCAAAAAAACAGAATGTAAAATGAATTTATTGCCCACACAGGGGACTTCAACGACATCTTTAAAACAATAATACGTTTACTCGACTAACTCCGACGAAAAACATAAGCATAATAAAATAAATAACACAAACTCGAGCCTCATCATCATGCTTGGCCATCCTTTGCATGCGTGTCCCGTCCCGACTCCTCAGCTCGCCTGATACCTGAAATGCATGAAACACATTTCCCCCATTTAAGGGATTAACACTTAAATAGCTAGTGCGAGTACACGATTACACGACATTATATACAGATACGATTCCACAATGTCATTACATTTAGAAAACATTTTTGTAAACGAAATTCCGGAATATCACATTTGTATCAAAACATCATTTTCACAAAAGTCATATCATCACGTCTCAGCACCACGATAATCCACACTTGGTAACCCCCGGGCGTACCCATTAGTATCGAACCCCAGAGGTCCAGTCAGATCGTCCCCAGGTGGGAAACCACTTTCGCGACCATACCCATTAGTATCAACCCCTAGAGGTCTCGTCGAACCGTTCCCGGGTGGAAGAACAACAACACACACGCATTATCACAATTCATCATTCATATCGAAACGTAACACACATAACGTAATTTAATACATGTACTTGCCTCAAATAACATGACGTGAAGGAAACGGTGAGAGGAAAAGGTTTCGGTCTAAATCTCTTCAAATGTTCGTTCCTAAATCACAACGACACGTAATCAATCACAACACTACGGAGACATAGGAAACCATCCTAAATAGTACCCGTAGGAACAATTCGTCGGACACTATGAGGGCACAATCCAACATAGTCGAATAACAGAAGAGTTCACGAATTCTATTCCACAAAACTACAAGAATAACAAGGGTTTCGAATATACAACACTAATATAACAAAAATATTGGACGAATCGGAATAATAGAATGGAATTACAAGAATATCCCTCAAAATTCCCGAAATTAGGGTTTAAGCCGATTTACCTTGATTAGGATGGTGGAAGATGTTTTAATGATGCTAAATCCATGTTGGGAACTCAAAATTATCAAAAGATGATGACAATCGATTGGAATTTGCACTACTCTATCCAAATCGTCGCAAATCACCAAAGGAAGAGAAGGAGAGATAAAAATGACGAAATATGGACTAAAGTTCATTTATATAGCTGAATACCGTTACATACGTAAAGACACAGGCATTACGTATGTTGATGATTTAACGTACGCTAATGCATTTGCTTTACGTACGTAATGAACCCCACAGAACCCACTAACTCGACGAATAGGTAACATTACGTACATTACATGGCAGGTTTAACGTATGTAAGGGTAGCTAGCGTACACTATATTCTGATGTTAGCGTACGTAAGAGGACGTCCAGTGTTTACTGACCTATTGCCCAGATATCATTATGTACGTTAAGGAGCTGGGATAGCGTACGTAATAAATATTTACTTACGTTAAGTCCTACAAATAGCGTACGTAAGAGTGACTCCAGAGGTTACTGACCAACTTACGCATATGCAATAACATACGCTAAGTATTAAGCACAACATACGTTATACTTATAAACCAGCAGTACTGCTCTAACAATTAGAAACACAACGAGATATACAACTATCCATCCAACATGATACATTCAGAAACGAACATCAATAAATAGCTCAAGCATCACGATAATAGAAAGAGTACAATACACGACATGAAACACACAAAAATCGAATCGAGTACCAATGAATTACAACGGTTGGAATAAACGGAAATGAAAAATGTGGATATTATATTCCCTCCCTCTATAAAGAAGTTTCGTCCCGAAACTTACAAGGTGAGTAGTTCGAGGTATCTCGCCTTCATACTATCTTCCGTTTCCTAAGTAGCCTCTTCCTTTCCATGTCTCGACCATTGCACTTTAACCAAAGGAATGGTTTTGTGCCTAAGTTGCTTTATCCAACGCTCCAAAATCTGAATTGTCTCTCCTCAAATGTGATATCGGGTCCTAGTTCAATCTCTCTAAAATCAATAACATGGCTAGGATCCGGTACATAATTTCTGAGCTGGGAGACATGAAATATATTATGCACGTGACTCAAGGACGGTGGAAAACCCAACCGATATGCAAGATCTCCAACTCGCTCTAAAATCTCGAAGGGTCCAATATACCTCGGACTAAGTTTACCCTTCCTACCGAAGCGGTAAACTCCCCGAGTCGGCGACACCTTCAGTAATACATGGTCTCCAACCTCAAACTCTAACAGACGGCGACGCATGTCGGCATTGGATTTCTGTCGACCCTGGGACGTTAACAACCTATCATGGATCAAAGCAATCTTCTCTCTCATCTCAACTGCTAAATCTGGTTCGGTACCAATCAATTCAGATGCATCACCCTAACACAATGGCAATATGCACCTTCTTCAGTACAATGCCTCAAATAGTGCCATTTTGATCAAGGCATGCCAACTATTGTTGTACGTAAACTCGATCAACGGCAGGTGCGACTCCCAATCGTCTTTCCAATCTAAAGCACATGCTCCAAACACATCCTCTAACGTATGTATCGTCCGCTCCGAATATCCGTCTGGCTGGGGATGGTAGGATGTACTGAGTCTCAACTTGGTCCCTAAAGCTCGATGAACAGCCTGCCAAAAATGTGATACAAATCGACCATCTCGATCAGAAATAATACTCTTAGGAGTCCCATGCAACCTCACGATTTCTGTAATGAACACCCGAACTAGTCTCTACACTCCCCACGTATCCTTGATACCCAGGAAATGAGCAAAATTGGTTAGTCGATCGACAATGATGCAAATCATGTTCATTCCGGTCCGGGTCCTAGGCATGCTGGTAATGAAATTCATAGAAATATCCTCCCACTTCCACTCCATAATAGGAAGTGGTTGTAATAACCCCGCGGGTCGCTGATGCTCGATCTTAACCTGCTGACAGGTCAAAAACTTCGACACAAACTCGCTAACGTCCGTCTTTAAGTTGTTGCTCCAACAAAAGTTACTCCTTATATCACCAAACCCTAAACCAAAAACCGCGCCTCCAATCGCTCTGACCCCGAGGGCGATTTGCTCCATACACACACGCTGACACTTCAACCTCCAACCATACCGCCGTCTAACCATCTTCTCCGGCCAACTCACCCACCATCCGACTTGTCTCCTCCCCCCGAACACTCGCCTGCAAGTTTCAACCAGAACCGACACTGACAGCAGTCCTCACGAGGCCGACGGTTTTCACACACTCAAGGTGAAAATCACCTTCTCGGTCGCCTGCACTTTCCGACCAGTTCTGCCGCCGTCGTCGTCAACCAAACACATCCGACACCGCCAATTCATCCCGCATCCAATCATCACGGTTTTATGACTACCACCGCCCCTCCCGACGACTGAGTCACTGCAACCATGCCGAGGAAAAAAAGGGCATTGCGTACGCCCGAAAATAAAAAAGTCGCATCAAATACATCTCTCGATGTCACCCGCGTCAATTCGGTTTCATCGTTGTTGCCATCTTCACCAGTTTCGCCATCGCCGTCGCCAATGAAGTCTTCTGTAAATCTCCGCCGCTCGGAAGTTAGCTACGTCGCACCTCCACATAGCAAAGGTTTTCCTAACACTAGTCCTCACGGAGATGAAGCTCCGATAACCCACCATGTAGCAGCAACCGCGCCGTCACCCTTGTCCAAAACCCTAGTTGCTGAGCAGTTGACGCCGCATGTAACCCTAATGGCGGACGAACATAAAAATATAAAGGGTTCGATGCTTGAAGAGGAGACGTCGATCCTAGGGACTTTTCCAACTAACGGCCCAGATTTTTCGAGCCATGCAAACGGTTCTACCTCAGCGGCCCAAATCAACTCAATTAAGGTACGGCCCAATATTCCTAATCATACTGGGCCAGCCACTATTTGGCCCACCTCCTATATGCAATCTAGCCCAAATCCTACATCCAATAATAGCCCAGATATAACCAACCCACTTGTTTATAACCCAACACAATTAATCTCGGCCCATACACCTTATCAGGCCGATTTTATCGGATCTCATCCCAGCATTATCACCCAGCCCATTTCCCCTAAGCCCACCTTGCCACAAACCCATTCCCATAGCACATTATTTTCCAAGCCCAACCCTTCACCTAAGCCCAATACTATACTCGTGCTTTATTCAATGAAGCATGGCCGAACGTGTTTGCAGTCTCTACTGTTACTCACCTGCCTAGACTTCGATCTGACCATGCGCCCCTTCTTATCCAGTGTCGTTTCTCCGCGACTCGTCACAAGTCGTCATTCCGTTTCCAAAGTATGTGGATCTGGCATCACACATTCCTGGACACTGTTAGGGAGGTCTGGCTTACCCCGACTGGATTATCTAGCATGTGTAACCTACAGGCCAAACTCCTCAAGGTTAAGCGCAGGCTGAAATAGTGGAACTGGTCTGTTTTTGGAAATCTTCATACGAAGTTGGATGAGGCCTTGAGGGCTGCCGACGAGGCCGAGCGGCGATATGATTCGGATCCTACTCCGGAGAATAGAATCGCTATGCATCGTTTTTGTGCTGAGTACCATCTTCGTCTCTCTATGGAGGAAGATTTATGGAAACAGAAGGCCGCAGTTCGTTGGGTTACTGAGGGCGAGCGCAACACCCGATTTTTTCAGGGTTTTGTGAAGCAGAAGCGTTGTCACTCGTATATTCAAAGCATTGAGGATGGTGGTACGACGATTGCTATAGAGTCGAACATCCGATCATCCGCTGTGAATTTCTTTAGGACTCTGCTTACATCCGATGGTGATGTTCTCGTCCCCCCGGATGACACTTGTTTCCCCTCTATCCCCTCTTCTTTTGATTCTGATAGTTTGTATGTCCCACCCTCTCCCCAGGAGATTCGTGCTGTGGTGTTTGATATCGATCCTCACAGCACTTCTGGGCCTGACGGGTTCTCTTCTTTGTTTTTTCAGCATTGTTGGGAGATTGTATCTTCCGACGTGGAGGGGGCTGTGCTCAAGTTCTTTGAGCGTCATCCCATGCCTCCGGGTTTCACGGCGACTACGGTCGTTTTGATCCCGAAGAAGCCTGTTCCGAGCGGTTGGTCAGATTATCGGCCTATTAGTCTGTGTAATGTGACCAATAAGATTATCACAAAAATCCTTAACGCTCGTCTTGCTCCTCTCTTCCCTCTTATTATCTCTCCGAACCAGAGTAGATTTGTTCATGGGCGGGTTATTACTGATAATATCCTCTTGGCCCAAGAACTTATTCACGACACGTCTCAGACATTCATGGTGTCCCGAACCTTGCGCTGAAGCTTGTATGGCTAAGGCGTATGATAGGGTTCACTGGCAGTTTTTACGTGAGGTCCTGGTGAGGATGGGGTTCCCGGCTATATGGATTATGTTCATCCGTCATTGCGTCGAGAGTTGCACGTTCTCCATTTTGGTGAACGGCAGTCCGGCCGGCTATTTTGCCTCTAGCCGGGGTTTTCGTTAGGGCGACCCTATTTCTCCATCGCTCTTCATGCTTGCCGCTGATTATTTATCGCGCTGCTTGGATCGATTCATTCGGGACCATCCTTTGATGAGGTATAGGACAGCCGGACGACCTTTTCCCATCCCGCACTTATCCTACGCTGATGACATCATTATATCCACACGAGCTGTGGATGATGGTCTTGTTGACCTTATGCATCTCCTGGATCACTACTCTGTGGCTTCTGGCCAGATGGTTAGTATCCAGAAGAGCACTTTTATTCTCTCTCCCAAGCATGTGCCTCGTTGGCATCAGAGAGTTCATGATCTTACTGGTTTTCGCCAGGGTGACCTCCCCATCACCTATATTGGTGTGCCCCTTTACAAAGGCTTTATGAGATGAGAGCTCCCCCCTGGGGTGAAGCAACGGATGTTGGATAGATCTCTGGTTGGTCCCATAGCCACCTTGCTTTTGGGGGATGCTTGGCTCTTATTAAGGGCACTCTCTGCACGATTCCTCGGCACCTACTTCAGGTTTTGGACCCTCCACATTACATTATCCAGGAGCTCGAGCAGATCATTGCGAGATACTTCTGGGGTGCTGTTGGTTCGAAGAGGAAGACGCACTGGGTCCGTTGGTGCCAGATTTGTCGTCCAGTATCTGAGGGAGGCCTAGGGATTCAGAGCCTTTCAGATATGGCGAGAGATTTTAGTTATAAGCTCTGGTGGTGCCTTCGCACGGGCACGTCTCTGTGGGCGCAGTTTATGCTCCGCAGAAACTGCTTTGCTGGCATTTATACGCCTATGCGTACTGCTCTTAAAGCTCATGCCAGCCACCCTTGGCACCATATCCTCCGCGTGGGTATTTAGGCTCAAGAGTTCATACACTGGACTCTTGGTCGTGGCTGCGGGGAGGTCAGCTTTTGGGACGATACTTGGATTGGGGATAGGCCTATTTCTTCTTTTTGTCAGATTACTGGTAGACCCCATCTTAGGATTAATGAGTTATGGGTTGCTGGGATGTGGGACATGGGTAGGTTGGAGTCTATTGTTGGATAGGAGCTAGGATTTACCCCTCAGTTCATCCAGGAGATCTCCGCGATTCCCATTGTCGAGGAGGATTCGGATAGTATGTGCTAGACTCTTACCTCTTCGGGTGCGTTCTCATTGTCGTCGGCTTGGTCTCACATCAGGGTGAGGGGTCAGGTTAATATTATTTATGGGGCCATCTGGACAGCCTTACTCACACCGACCATTTCAGTTTTTATTTGGCGACTACTCATGCGACGGATCCCGGCTGATAATATTCTACAGTGGAGGGGCGTTTCATTAGCTTCTAGATGTTTGTACTGCTCGCATACCCTTACCCAGACCTACCATACCGAGACCATTACCCACCTTTTCTTGGAGAGTGATGTGGCTCGTGACGTGTGGAAGTATTTTGGCGCATGGACACATTTATCCCTACCCCATACTCATAACATTTTTGAGCTCCTGAGTTTTTTCGCACACGGCAGACACTTTAGGCACGCGACTTTCATTATTCCTTGTCTGATCATTTGGTTCATCTGGACATAAAGGAATAGTGCAAAGCATAGGGCGGTTACTTTTCTTTCTTCTCATGTTATTGTGCAGGTGGAGCGCCATGTTGCTTTATTGGCTGTTGTGGGGCTTATTTCCTCTGAGTTCTAGGCGGGATGCTCACCACCTGATCGTTTTCAGCGAGTTCCATCTTCCCCTGCTCAGACTCGCCGCCCCGTCCCGGTGGTTTGGCTTCGACCCGAGACCCCTTGGATCAAGCTGAACACGGATGGTTCGTTCGATAGAGACACTCAGATTGTGGGTGGGGGAGGTCTGATTAGAGATCATCACGAAGAGCTCCTTCTTGCTTTCCATTCCTCTTTTCAGGCCACTTCGAATTTTGATGCAGAGATCCAGGCGCTGGCGATTGGATTGATTTTAGCTTCCCAAAGATCGATACATGTTTGGATTGAGCTTGATGCTGATGCTGTGGTGACCCTGCTATCATCTGGCCATCGGGACTCTTGCAGGTTCATCACACTCTTATGCGTATCCGACACATTCTCCGAGATATTCAGTTTAGAGTTACTCATATTTTCCGGGAGGGCAACAGGACAACCGACTATCTCTCTGAGCTCGGCATGTCGTCCCTCGGCATTCAGACTTATACTTACGATACTGCTCCTCCATTTCTTCTCTCCCTTATACGGATGGATCAGCTTGGTTATCCTTCATTTAGATTTAGGTAGGTTTTATTTTTGATTGATTAATTGCTTGCCTATTGGTCCGCACATTAGCCCACAGTATTAGTGGTGCACCTTGTATTGCTCTAGCGGGCCGTAGGTACTTTACATTTTAGGTTCCGGATTATGGCTCATTTTTGGTCATACTTCGGAGTTGATTTATATTGGTCTACGGGTCCGCACATTCGCCCACGTTTTGTGGTGCACTTTGTATCTCTTTAGCAGGCCATAGATTTCTTAGATGCTTGGACCCGAATTATGGCCCATTTTTGGTCATAATTCGGGACTGATACTTTGTATTTCTTGATTTCTTATTATCTACAGGTTGGTGGGTCCCGCCTCAACCCCCTATCCACCCTGGACGTTTTTTGGGCTTAAAAAGTTACTCCTTATATCCTTGTACACTTTGCTTGTACCAGGGTGTATGGAATAAGGCATAGTATGAGCTTCTCTCAAAATATTCTGTCTCAACTCCACATTGCATGGTACGCACCATCTGCCTCGAAATCTCAAAATTCCGTCCTCCTGTATTACAAACCCAGGGGATTTCCCATTCTTCACATCCTCCCTCGACTGAACTAAAAATGGGTCATCATACTGTCTTGCCTTGATATCATCAATCAAAGACGAAGTGATTTCTAATGCACACAACTGACCCTAAACTCTCTGAAGCCAAACCTTGATATTCTGACAAATTAAATCCCGCTGGATCTTGCTTTGAGGCGTAAGTATTTCTAACATCTGAATGGCCATCGGCTTACGGCTCAGCGCATCCGCTACTACATTGGCCTTGCCCGGATGATAAAGATTCTCAAGATCGTAGTCCTTGATTAATTCTAGCCATCTCCATTGCCTCATGTTCAATTCCTTCTGGCTGAAGATATACTTCAGACTCCTGTGGTCTGTGTAAATCTTACACGACGACCCGTAGAGACAATGCCTCAAAATTTTCAAAGCGAAAACGACCGCAGCTAACTCTAAATCATGTGTAAGGTAATTTGCTTCATATGGTTTCAACTGTCGAGATGCATAAGCAATAACCCTATCTCTATGCATCAAAACACATCCAAGTCTGAGGCCCGAAGCATCACTATAAACCACAAAATCCTTATTCCCCTGAGGCAAAGATAGAACTAGTGCGACAGTCAACTGTCTCTTTAACTCCTCGAAACTATTCTGCCTATCCACGTTCCACTCGAATTTCTGAGTTTTCTGAAGCAACTGTGTAAGTGGTCGAGCGATTCTAGAAAATCCTTCGATAAACCTATGGTAATAACCCGCAAGTCCAAGGAAACTTCTCACTTCCTTCACATTGTTAGGTGGTTCCCATGCCAGTACTGCCTCTATCTTCTGTAGATCAACCCGCACTCCTTCTGTACTATAGTGGATGTCGGAGCTCTGGATGCCCTGGTAACTCTCTCACAATGAGCTGCACGATGCCCACCCTGCCTGCATGAAAAATAATTAACCAACGGAAATGGATAATCCTTCACCACATGTTCGCTTTGACTGCAGTTGAAACAAACCCTACCATCTGGTATAGTATCTGAGCGGTTACCATGAGACCCTCCAGCTTGATGAAACGGCTTCTTCCCAGATGCTAGAGCATATTGTGACTTCAAAAACCGACCACCCTTACCGGCTGAGAAATCGCCAGTAATCTTTTATTTCTTAGCCTCAGAACCAGACTCTGACTCCAGAACTGCCATCTCAATCGCTAAAGCGCAATCTTGGTATTCCTTCAATGTGGCACACATGAGTGGTGCCATGCTCTGTCTGATATGCGGCTTCATGTGTATATCAAAGTAGCGGATCCTATCGTCCTCGGTTCTCACTTGATCTTTTACGTATCCCAACTGCTGGTTATAAGTGATAATGGCCTGGGATATGGTACATCCTGAGGCGTAGCTGTAAAGAACTCCACGATCCTATGCTCCCGAACCGGCGGTAGACAGTACTCCGCCTCCATAGCAGCCTTAAACTCATCCCAAGTGGCTACACGATCCCTGGGCGCCACTGCCTCCCACCACTCCGTAGCTTCCTTATCCAGGAGGAATTGGGCAATAGGTACCCTCCTGTCGTCAGGACAAGCTACGACAATGAAGGTCCTTCCCAACTGAAAGAGCCAATTATCCCAACCTAGGGAGTCAGTAGAGCCAGCAAAACAAGGGGGGTGAATCTTTGTCACTTTCTAAAGCCATTTGCTGGCTTCATCTTCCGCAGTCGGGGGCAGATTCTGGCGCCCATATTGAGATATCTGAGCTAGCTGAGCTACCAACTGCTGAAGTATAGCAGTAGCTCCTGTGTCGGCATTATTACCCGAAGGTTGGCCCTGGCTGATTGATAAGTGCTGCTACCTGTCAGAACTCAGGGATAGAGTATTCCGCACTGAATGTGAAGCCGAATCTGCAGATGACTGAGAAAGCGGAACTTCCTCATTATTAGCATCACGACCATGGCCTCAGCCGCGTCCCCGAGCTGGTCTACCACGACCTCTCAACATACTGAAGAATAAGAATTGAAAAGAACAAGATCAGCAAAATTCACAATTTACATCATTGGTACCCCAACTCACAATTCCAATTTACGTAAGAGAAGTAATACAGAAACGTATTAGTTTGAGGAGACTTATAGCCACGGGTCGCATGAAGAGATGGTAGATCGATGATGTTAGGCTCAATAACTGACTCTTACGACACAACTAACAGACCCAAAATTGACCTACATTCTAGGTATTCACAACCTAAGGCTCTGAATGAAACACCCCAAATCACATAAGGGACATTACATGCCGTAGAACCTTCAACAAGGTCTCCCAGGCTAGGGCATTCACACAATTTACAATAATCCCATAATGATAGATTAACAATATAAATAAGGCCGAGGCCAAGGCCAAAACATTTTGGTTCAAATGCAGAAAAACAGAATGTAAAATGAATTTATTGCCCACGCAGGGGACGTCAACGATATCTTTAAAACAATAATACGTTTACTCGACTAACTCCGTCGAACAGCATAATCATAATAAAATAAATAACACAGACTCGAGCCTCATCACCATGCTTGGCCATCCTTTGCATGCGTGCCCCGTGGCGGCTCCTCAGCTCGCTTGATACCTGAAATGCATGAAACACATTTCCCCCTTTAAGGGGTTAGCATTCGAATAGCTAGTGCAAGTACACAATTACAGGAATTATTAGGGGTGAGCAAAACCAAACCGAGAAATCGAGAAACCGAAAAAAACCAACAAAACCAAAACCGAAAAACCGAAACCAAATGAAAACCATCGGTTTGGGTTTAGAATTTTTAAAAACCGAAAAGTCAGTTTCGGTTTCGGTTTATACACTAGAAACCGAACCATTAAAACCGAACCGAACCGATATCTTATAATATATATGTATTTCGTAATTTTTATATGTATATATGCATTATATAGAATAGACAAAAATAGTGTCCTGGTCTGGTGGTTATAACGCTGGTAGTTCGCGCGTTGGTCCCAGGTTCGATTCCTATCCAATGCACATTTTAAGTTTTTTTGAAGAATAGACAAAAATCGGGTTGGTTGGGTTTAAACCCGAAACCGACCCGTAAAAAACTGAAAAACTGAGAAACCGAACCCATTGGGTTGGTTTCGGTTTCGGTTTGATTTTTTAGAAACCGAAGCAAGTCGGTTCAGGTTCGGTTTTAGCCTAAACCGACCCAAACCGACCCATGCTCACCCCTACGAATTATATACATATACGATTCCACAATGTCATTACATTTAGAAAATATTTTTGTAAACAATATTCCAGAATATCACATTTGTATCAAAACATCATTTTCACAAAAATCATATCACCACGTCTCAACACCACGATAATCCACACTTGGTAACCCACGGCCATACCCATTATTACCGCCCCCAGAGGTCCCGTTGAACTGTTCTCCGGTGGAAGAACAACAACACACACACACACATTATCACAATTCATCATTCATATCAAAATTATGACACACATAACGTAATGTAATACATGCACTTGCCTCGAATAACATGACGTGAAGGAAACAGTGAGAGGAAAGGGTTTCGGTCCAACTCCCTTCAAAGGTTCGTTCCTAAATCACGACACGTAATAAATCACAACACTATGGAGACATAGGAAACCATCCTAAATACTATCCGTAGAAACAATTCGTCGGACACTATGAGGGCACAATCCAACATAATCGAATAACGGAAGAGTTCACGAATTCTATTCCACAAAACTACAAGAATAACAAGGGTTTCGAATATACAACCCTAATCTAACAACAATATTGTCCGAATCGGAATAATAAGATGAAATCACAAGAAAATCCCCTAAAATTCTTGAAATTAGAGTTTAAGCCGATTTACCTTGATTAGGATTGTGGAAGATGTTATAATGATGTTAAATCCGTGTTGGGAACCCGAAATTATCGAAAGATGATGACCGATTGTAATTTGCACTACTCTGTCCAAATCATCGCAAATCGCCCAAGGAAGAGGAGAGATAAAACTGATGAAATCTGGACTAGAGTTCATTTATATAGCTGAATACCGTTACATACGTAACAACACAGGCATTACGTACATTAACGATTTAACGTACGCTAAAGCATTTGCTTTACGTACACAATGAACACCACAGAACTCACAGACTCGACGAACAGGTAACATTACACACGTTACATGTAGGGTTTAACGTGCGTAAGGGTAGCTAGCGTACACTATATTCTGATGTTAGCGTACGAAGAGGATGTCCAGTGTTTACTGACCTCTTGCCAAAATATCATTATGTACGTTAAGGAGCTGGATAGCGTACCTAATGAATATTTACTTACGTTCAGTCCTACTGATAGCATACGTAAGAGTGACTCCAGAGGCTACTGACCAACTTACACAGATGCAATAACGTCGCTAAGTATTAAGCATAACGTACGTTATACTCATAAACCACCAGTACTGCTCTAATAATTAGAGACACGACGAGATATACAATTATCCATCCAACATGATACATTCAGAAACGAACATCAATAAATAGCTCAAGCATCACGATAATATAACGAGTACAATACACGACATGAAACACACAAAAATCAACTCGAGTACCAATGGATTACAACAATTGGAATAAACGGAAACGAAAAATGTGGATATCACATTCCCTCCCTCTACAAAGAAGTTTTGTCCCGAAACTTACAAGGTGAATATTTCGAGGTATCTAGCCTTCGTACTACTTCCGTTTCCCAAGTAGCCTCTTCTTTTCCATGTCTCGACCATTGAACTTTAACCAAAGGAATGGTTTTGTGCCTAAGTTGCTTTATTTGACGCTCCAAAATCTGAATCAGTCTCTCCTCAAATGTGATATCGAGTCCTTGTTCAATCTCTCCAAAATCAATAACATGGCTAGGATCCGGTACATACTTTTTGAGCTGGGAGACATGAAATACATTATGCATGTGACTGAAGGACCGCGTAAAACCCAGTCGATATGCAAGATCTCCAACTCGCTCTAAAACCTCGAAGGGTCTAATATACCTCGGACTAAGCTTACCCTTCTGACCGAAGCGGTAAAATCCTCGAATCGGCGACGCCTTTAGTAATATATGGTCTCCAACCTCATACCTTAACGGACGCGACGCATGTCGGCATAGGACTTCTGTCGACTCTGGGCTGTTAACAACCTATCACGGATCAAGGCAATCTTCTCTCTCATTTCAACTACTAAATCTGGTTCGGTACCAATCAATTCAGATGCATCACTCCAACACAATGGAGATATGCACCTTCTTCAGTACAACGCCTCAAATAGTGCCATTTTGATCTACGCGTGCCAACTATTGTTGTACGTAAACTCGGTCAACGGCCGGTGCGACTCCCAATCGTCTTTCCAATCCAAAGCACAGGCTCTCGAAATATCCTCTAATGTCTGTATCGTCCGCTCCGAATATCCGTCTGTCTGGGGATGGTAGGATGTACTAAGTCTCAACTCGGTCCCTAAAGCTCGATGAACAGCCTGCCAAAAATGTGGTACAAATCGACCATCTCGATAAGAAATAATACTCTTATGAGTCCCATGCAACCTCACGATTTCTGTAATGTACACCCGAGCTAGTCTCTCCGGTCCCCACATATCCTTGATACCCCGGAAATGAGCAGATTTGGTTAGTCGATCGATAATGACCCAAATCATGTTCGTTCCGGTCCGGGTCCTAGGCATGCTGGTAATGAAATCCATAGAAATATCCTCCCACTTCCACTCTGGAATTGGAAGTGGTCGTAATAACCCCGCGGGTCGCTGATGCTCGATCTTAACCTGCTGACAGGTCAAACACTTCGACATAACCCCGCTAACGTCCGTCTTTAAGTAGCTCCACCAGAAGTTACTCTTTACATCCTTGTACATTTTGCTTGTACCAGAGTGTATGGAATAAGGCGTAGTATGAGCTTCTCTCAAAATCTTCTGTCTCAACTCCACATCGCATGGTATGCACAATCTACCTCGAAATCTCAAAATTCCGTCCTCCTGTATTACAAACCCAGGGGCTTTCCCATTCTTCACATCATCCCTCGACTGAACTAAAAATGGGTCATCATACTGTCTCGCCTTGATATCATTAATCAAAGACGAAGTGATTTCTAACGCACACAACTGACCTTGAACTCTCTGAAGCCAAACCTCGATATTCTGACAAATTAAATCCTGCTGGATCTTGATTTGAGGTGTAAGTACTTCTAACATCTGAATGGCCATCGGCTTACGGCTCAGCGCATCCGCTACTACATTGGCCTTGCCTGGATGATAAAGAATCTCAAGATCATATTCCTTGATTAATTCTAGCCATCTCCATTGCCTCATGTTCAATTCCTTCTGGCTAAATATATACTTCAGACTCTTGTGGCCCGTGTAAATCTTACATGATGACCCGTAGAGATAATGCCTCCAAATTTTCAAAGCAAAAATGACCGTAACTAACTCTAAATCATGTGTAGGGTAATTTGCTTCATATGGTTTCAACTGTCGAGATGCATAAGCAATAACCCTATCTCTCTGCATCAAAACACATCCAAGTCCGAGGCCCGAAGCATCACTATAAAACACAAAATCCTCGTTCCCCTGAGGCAAAGATCGAACTAGTGTGATAGTCAACTGTCTCTTCAACTCTTCGAAACTATTCTGCCTATCCGCGTTCCACTCGAATTTCTGAGTTTTCTGAAGCAACTGTGTAAGTGGTCGAGCGATTCTAGAAAATCCTTCGATAAACCTATGGTAATAACCCGCAAGTCCAAGGAAACTTCTCACTTCCTTCACATTGTTAGGTGGTTCCCATGCCAGTACTGCCTCTATCTTCTGTGGATCAACCCGCACTCCTTCCGCTGATATCACATGCCCGAGGAATGTTACTTCCTTGAGCCAAAACTCACATTTGGTAATCTTCACATACAACTGCTCAGCTCTCAAAATGTATAACACAATACAAAGATGTACAGCGTGCTCCTCCTGACTCCGGGAAAAGATAAGAATGTCATCACTAAAAACAACTACGAATTTTTCGAGATACTCGATAAAAATCTTGTTCATCAACTGCATGAACACTGCTGGAGCATTGGTTAGCCCGAAAGGCATAACCACAAACTCGTAATGGCCATATATCGTCCGAAAGGCAGTAGAAATTCCGGATATTACATACTACACCACTTAAAATAAGTTTCATCCTCGAAACTTGCAATTCGTCATAGAAAAATAAACAAACCGTTCAACCAAAATATTCCAAAACCATCACGACAACGATCAATCATCATCATTAACGAGTAACGAAAATAGTATACTTACATTGGCTCCAAGTCGGCGATCTCCTGAGATACTAGCAAGTGACTCCACCGTAAAGCCTCAATACGCTTACAATCACAATTCCATTAGTCTCAACGAAATATATCATCTTTGGATGAAATAATCTATCTGTGTCGAATCCTGTCTGCCTGTTTATACAATCAAGTCCCAATTCTGATAAAACGAATAATGCATGATACATCTATGAAATAACTGCCGAAAACAATGACACAAATCCCGAAACATCGACATAAAATTCGAACGCTCATACGACCATTAACAATGATTAACCAATAAATTAACCGAGAATACCATTGACATGATAAACTCCAATATGACCAATCCAAAGGTCAAAACACAACCGAGTATATCATGGATATGATAAATTCCAATATTACCAATCGAACGATCAACGGTAATCGAGAATACCCTCTCACGATAAGTTCTAACACGGTCAACACGGAACCACAGAAACAGATATACGGATGACTAAAATCCTCAAAACATTAGACAAATCACATACAGTGGATCTCAAAGAAACACACCCGACTGTTGAACATACCCCTCGGCATACGAACAACCAGTCATAAATTGACGAACATACCCAAACATATATAGAGTGGGAATGACCAATCATTACCTAAAACAACCATCCTGGGGTCACCATCTCCAAATCCACACTTACAAAGGAATCACTCAAAAATCAGTATGGTAAAATCGCGCTACTACCATACCAATGGAATCACATAGCACATATGTCCCGGTTTCACAAAATCCAAAGTTTCCAAAATCATATTTTGTGCATGAATCTACAACACGCAGCATATTTCTCTTATCAGATCAATCAACCGATCATCCCTGGATAATCAAACTACCATACAAAAGTTCGAATTTCTTTTCACCGTACCATACTGATGTATTATCCAGTTTGTGAGCCACACTCATAACTTCACCATGATATGCTCTATGCACTAAATGCGTATGTATATCAATCACATTTTCAAACCAGTTTGAAATCATATAGTCTTGTCAAGAAGACAGATTTTTGAAAGCCCTTTCAAGAATTTCAAAACTCAAAACATAAATTTTCATAGTACCACGAAATCAATTTTAAAAAAAAATTAAATCGGCTTGCTTACATCAAGTTCTCGATGACAATTCTTTTCGAATACCCACGATTAAATAAAATGAAATTATGCAAATGATTGCCCATATCCATACCCCTGTATGTCAATTAGGCTCGTCACCAAATCTACTGACATTCCATCGGAAAACCACACAATAAAGTTCCAAAATCTTAATGTATAGACTCCGATAAAAACTCATTTTCCACATATGACTCGAAACGTCAACCATTAACCCATCCTGGATCACTTCAACTATGCTATGACAAAACGTTGGATAATCGACAAATCAAACACAGCGAAAGACTACCCGAGAAGTTTCATTTGGACAAATAAACCAAAACCCCAAAAGGTAGTAATAAAATGCATAAACGATTAGTAAAGTGTTTTTTCAAATCCCGGAAGTTTTAGAAAACAGAAAAGCCTTTTTGAAACATTAGGGTCTCAGACCAAATCCCGTTCCACATTACAAGAAGTTTATAAGGTAGAAAACCAAATCCCGAGTTATAAAACTATTTCAAAATCGATTGGGTCTCGGCCGAAAAAGCATTTTCTGTAAAACATCCGTAAAACATTCATTTTGAAAAGTATCATTTTCAAATGCTCAAAAACAGTTTCATATATCTCAAAATGGACTAACATGACTACATATTCTTCTCAACCATCCACAACATTTCTCCCAAATGCACAACTCTGTTCCAAAATTTAACCGACATATTGATTTCCAAAATCATATCTTCTCAAGATCATCAATTCTGTCCCAACTCTGTCACCTCATACTATGACGCATAATATTCTGCTGAATCTCAAAGCATATCAACTTAGAACGACAATAAATCTCAACGCAATTCAAGAATCCAAATACATACAAATCGTGAAGCCGACGATTCCCCGTGATACTGGCACATGTCTCAACTCAAGAAAATACTCGATACCGATAATTTCAAAACACACATTTTTCAAACTCAGTTCAACTCGAGAACACAACACATCTCTATTCGAAGAAACACGTTAATACCATTTGGAAAAATTTACAACAACCCCCGTACCACACTAGTAAATCACATAACGCACAAGCCCAAGTGAACAAAAAAAACTCAGTGCTCTAATATTCGTCAATCGACAACTCGAATGACGTGATAAAAACACAACTCAACTCGACCCGACTGCCTAGGTTTTCTCAACCTAAGCTCCGATACCATATTCTGTAACACGCCCAGAGTCATCCAGGAATATTACAGCATCGTGGGCCCCGAGATAGAACCCACAAGGCTAAAAGACATTTTTGCAAATATTTACAAATGTGTAAAAGGATATCGACGGTACTACTTTTTAAAAACATTTGAAGACTTTATAAAATCCATTTATCAAAACCGTCATAAAATATCATTTAACTACAAGGCCCAAAATGCCAAAACTCAACAGTTTAGAAAACGATTTCCCAAAGTAACTTAAGTTACCAGATATCGAAAGGTCATAAAAAAAATACTCACGCAACGGAAAAGACAACATTTAAAAATACTCTAGCAGCGGAATACAACAACTAATCAGGAAACTCAATTCACGAATACATGCCCTAGCCAGTATCCTTCGGAAAGCTCATCTCTTCACGACCGCTACAAGCTCGATATCCCTAGAACCTAAAAAGAAAGCCCACGACAGGGTCAGTCATAATACCCAACAATGATATCAATCACATCACGTCAATAATTACATACCAATGAAAATACTAAGTAAGAATACGACCAAAGTAATCTTACCTCTGTAACTTTACCAAACTCATAATAAATCTCATCAGAATAACCATTATCACAATGCACATCTCGTAATCTCGATTAATCAATAAACTCAAACATAACATCCATACGGTACCTCAAGCAATACCCAAGATTCTCAAAACATCATCATAACTCGCAATACGGAAATATACCAACTCTGACCAATTCGATCCATCGGAATAAACATCATCAAATCTCAACACGATAATAGGTTGTCCATCAAAAGACAAATACCAAAGGAAATATGGTACATACCTCAAAATACGCAATGCCACGACAAATCATGGCAGTATAATCCGAGATCAGATCAATACAACATACGGACATGGTCCTAACACAAGACCTACAAATGCATACTCATATGACAACGTCAATATGCTCACAACAATAACAACAATGTATACTTATGGAAATCCGATGATCCAGCGCACAACGCATAGATCTCAAGATGATCCTGAAAGACCAACACGAGGTGGATAACCCATAATATACATATGCACAACAACAACACATGGTAATACAATGATCCAGCGCACACAGCTATAGATATCCGATGATGATCCCGTCGGACCAACGCATGGTGGAAATACCTGTCCAACTATCCACCGCACACAGCTATAGATATCCCATGATGATCCCGTCGGACCAAAGCATGGTGGACATATGACAATAATGAACAAATGCATATTAACAACAATACACAAATGCATGACAACAATAATACTCGAATGTATCACAACATAATTGACACAAAATGACAAAAATGATTAGAGTACTTGCCACGAGTCCTTCGAGAGCAATCTTGATGTCTAAACCATCACCAACCACTATCCTCAATATTCGACGGTCCAAAATGTCACGAACGTTAGATAATTCATATCTTCATCTTTATCACAATGTATCCTCGATACCCAAGTTTACCAATAACAAAAGTAGATCATATACATTATGATTTAAATCCCCAAAATCCCAAAACAACTTACAATTCCAAATCTCCTGTGTTCACAATTATGATCATTGCTATATGGATTATAAACGAATGAAACGGAAACCATTCATTAAATATTATAAACTGAGCAAGTAATAACTTGCCTTGATACCGACACACTGAGGAAGCCGTTACCAATCTCATTTCCTTCGACTACTAGCTTCTCGGCCCTGACCAATGCAATTCACGATCATTCTCGAACACGACCGCAACACACTTTTCTAGCCAATGATCAATTATCACAACCTCAAGAACATGAACAACACCATCAAACACCTAAAGGATCATTGATATCTTCACATCCAAGCCTCAAATCCATGTTTCCAAGCTTATAATCGAGTTAGAAGAGGCTAAATCTCACTAACATACGCAGGGGGACGAAGAAGGGAAGGAAAACATTGTTTCTTCTCGTGAAGAAATGAAAGACCGAACCCCATTTTATAATCTGCACTGCTCATTACGTACATTATCAATCACCATTAACGTACGTAATGCTACCTAACGTACGCTAAATGTCCTTCATAGCGTACGTAACATCATTCCAGAACTCAATGCCTCATTTCGTTTAATCGCTTACGTACGTAATGCATAGGCTATAGCGTACGTAATACACACGTTGACTTGGTACAGTAAATGTCCGTTTAACGTACGTAAAACACTACTCATAGCGTACGTTATCGAAGAGTTGACTCGCCCATGCACGTTCTGCGCCGAAAGCTGCCGACCACGGGCCCACCTGTCGATCATATCCGGATCATGTCAGAGTCCTATCATAACGTATGTTATATAATCAACGTAACGTACGTTATGGCTTTGTCTTAACATATGTAAGCTCCTATACTTAACATACGTTACGCTTGTATCGACAAAGTCTTCTCTGATCAGCCAACTTTATCTTACTTGAGGAGGGAGGGAGTGGTTCACTCACTCTCTCTCCCATCACTCACTCCCAACCAATCCCCTTACGCCACATCATTCCCCACTTTTTTCATCACTCACTCATATTTTTAGAGGCAACACTTCACTCACCCTTCACTCACTTCCTTTTTTTTTTTCTTTTTTCTTTTTTAAATTCCATTAAAATTAGAAAAAACTAAAATTCCATTAAAACTTAAAAAAACATTACATAATATTTCTAAAAAACATAAACTAACTAAAATTCCATTATATACAATTAAAAAAAAAAGAACCGTTTGAACCTCCAACGGTCATATTCCCTTCCCCAACGTTCGAATTTTTTTTTTCCCATGCGTGACTTCTTCACTCACCAGATGTTCACCGTGCGGTAAGGGAGGGCCGGCGGCGGTGTTCCCGTGCGTGAGGGATCCCGCCCCGCACCTTACTGTACCCACTCCCACCGCTCTGATACTTTAACGTACGTAACGAAGTCACTTTAACGTACGTAACTGTTGGACCTTAACGTACATAAGCTCCTACGCTTAACATATGTTATGGCTTCTATACTTAGCCATTTACCCTGATCTTGCTCGATGTCTCAATATACCGAATACGTATACATAACACACTATATCCTCAAATGTAATTGTCGACCAAGTACGACAGTTATACCAATACAGATGCCTCAGTCCTTCATTTATTTTATCCATACTGTACAGATTCCACGTTGTACAACATAACTCGGATAAAATAACATTAAACAATAGTAGTAGAAATTCCGGATATTACATCTAATACCCATGATGAAGAAGTTGATAAATTGACTTCTATAACAAGAATACCTGAAGCAGCAGTCTCACTGCCCTTCCGTTTCCTCATTTCTTCCAGGTAGACCTTGCAATTCCTTTTCCAATGACCAGTTTCATTGCAGTGGTAGCAAGTACCTTCTTTGGGTTGTTTCGATGACTTCTTGAAAGGTTTAGGTTTGGGTTTAGGCAACATTTGCATTTTACCCTTACCTTTATCTTTCGGGGCCATCTTATTCCCTTTCTTTTTATTCCATTTCTTTTGAACCATTAAAACATTAGGAACAACTTTGTTAATGTTTGTCTCAGTTTGTTTTAGCATCCCATGTAATTCAGTAATAGTTTTCTCCATGTTGTGCATGTTGAAGTTTACTACAAACTGATCGTACTCTGAAGGCAGTGATGCTAAGATCATATCTATAGCGAGTTCCTGACTGATAGGAGCTCCTAGCCTTTCAAGATGCTCAATGTAGCCCTTCATCTTAAGACATGAGCACTCACAGAAGTACTTGAAGATATTTTACAACCATCCAATGCCTTCATAGTGGCAAACCTCTCCTGACGGGATTGCTCTTGGAACATTTCCTTAAGCTGACCCATCATTTCATAAGCTTCCATGTCCTCGAACTGTATCTGCAGCTCCGAGTTCATGGTTGCTAGCATAAGGCATGCCACATATAAAGGATCATTCATATGCTTAATATAAGAATATTTTTGAGCTTTGGTGGCAGTTCATTCTGGTTCATCAGGAATTGGGTTTTCTAGAATGTACTGCTTCTTTTCAGCTTTGAGAATAATTCTCAAGTTCCTTGACCAATCAAGGTAATTAGTGCCAGAAAGTTTTTCTTTGTCAAGAGTTGATCGCAATGAGTTTGTATTGATTGACGGCATTGATTCTACAATATTAATATGCAAAGTTATTCATGAGATATATTGATTTTAAAATATAACGATCTAGTAAATGCTAGCATAGCTATGGCATGTCCCTCACAAATAAAAGAAGTTTAGTTTTTATCAATAGAGGTGACATCTTATGTCAATATGTTAGTCTCAAATATTATGTATCAGATACACTTATGTGAATTATAATCTAACGATCAAATAACCACAGGCACAGCTTTGGCATGTCCCCTGTAATTAAAAAATTCTTTAGATTATCATTTGGGATGACATATCATGTCGTTTTAATCATATTAATCCCAAATAATCCATAGGTCCAAAACCGTTTTGTATAACCTATATAAGTCTTAACCATTTAAAACATATGTATAAGCTTGTTTATTCATCTCGCTTCCTTAAGATAAAATCCATACACCCTGCTTTGGCAGACCCATAATAGAAATGATCGAAAGTTTGACGAGTGTTTTGAAATGGTTGGCTCTTGAGACTTATGTTTCATATCAATTGATTTAATAAAACTATTTTATCCAAATTGATTATCTCAAAATTATTACCATGTATCTCATATATGTAAAAGTTTTTAATGAGTTTGATTTATTTGGTAAAACGATTATTAAGCAAATAAATTAAATATAATGCATCTCATACAATCATATGCTAATTTAAATATAATGCATCTCATACAATCATATACAATGTAAATATGATGCATCTCATACTTTCACATGAACAATTAGTGTGGTATATCCATAGAACCTATTATGATATTCGTTAATATCAATAGGTCGGTCAGTGTAATCTTTGATAACGCCTTTCTTCTTGAATTCCTTGTAAGTTGCTCGTCTCCTTCATCTTCCTTTTATAGCTAGAACTATTCTAAACTATATATTTATATTTAATAATAGAAACATCGAGTTACATTCGAGGGGAGTAAGATGAGAAGAGAAATTACAACAAGATAATAAGAAGGCACGACATACAAGTCGTATTATGAATATTACAACCATAATCGAATCAGCAATCTAACTGATCTAGTACGACTATACCAACCACGATGCATTAACAATTTAAGCATTCACAATCACATATAATATATAAAATATACCAAATATCAACCATCGATAAGTTATATAATATATAGAATATGCCAAACAATCGACAGTCGATAAGTTATAAAGTTTCGGGGCCTTAACATCGAATCGGGTAAAATGGGAAATAAATTTCCAGGAATACACGAAGAGAACGAGGCCGAAATGGGTCCGAAAGTGGCCTGGACCGCGGTCCAAGCAGCCTGGACCGTGGTCCTTGATCCAGACTGCACCAGCACATATAGGGCCGGACCATGGTCCCCTTCCAAGACCGCATGGCGGCCCACACCTTGGTATTAGTTTTTTTCTTTTGAGTATACATCTTATGTACACTACATGTATACATATTACGTATATCATACCTAATACCTTTTGAGCAATATAAATATATAAATCAAATAGATCAAATCTGTATTTATACAACCTCAGAATCAAATAATTATGTTCATATGAAAATTTTAAAGAAGCTTAATATTTACATAAATAAATTTATGTTCATATGCACCTCATAATTCATAATCCTAACATAAAATTTATATGTAGATCAAATCATATGTTCTTTGATTCTTAGATTATTGGTAAGACTAAATCATCACATGAATCTCCATATATCAAAGAACCGTATATGTCAAGATCAAACATATAAATCAATATATATATATATATATATAGGGGAGCTTTATTTTCAGAACTCTCTTAAGTGCGAGAACTGCGAGAACTCCTCTAAACCAATGAGATTTTTTTAAATATTAAAAAATATTATTAAATCAAGATGGTATTATAGTAAAATACAATTTTTATTACGGAGATAACCCCTACTGATGATAACCCCTACTATAATAGCCCCTACTGATGATAACCCCTACTATATATATAACCCCTACTATATAGTAGGGGTTATGATCAGTAGAGGTTGTATGCATTGACATGATGTACATTATGTATTATTAGGAGTACAAAAGGTGGTTCTCTCAGTTCTCGCACTTAACAGGGTTCTGAAAATAAAGTTACACTATATATATATACATATTAAGATAGGCATTATATATATATATGATCAAATGAGAATGGTTCTTATCCTGCGAATTGCGAATATGCATTATGACTACCCGCATTAAAAGAATTAATTCGCTAAAGACGAAAGATATCCCGTTACTGTATAATATTTAATCCTCTCATCGTGCGATATTCTAATTAAGCATAAGGCATGGATAAGTATAACTTATATAGCTTAAATAATATTCTTGATCTCAAGTTACAATTGTCCTATTCAAATATTTATCAATAACTCTTTATTGATCAATTTGAGCATGGCCATGCATTTAAACGATTTAACTTATCAAGGACCCGTGGATATCTTCTCCATTTTATAGGAGGGACAAGTCCCCTCTGGACAAACTACTTCCCTCTGCGTAATAACTGCTTTGAATAACATATCGTTATCTCATAAATCGTACCATATCCAATCACAAACTGTATGGTCCCTTGTTACAGAAGATGTTGGTATTGTGTTAAAATACGATACTCATTATGTAGGAAACTGTAGTGTCTTTAGGTAATAAGGACTTAAATAATATAAAACAATCGGAGGAATTATAGTAACTTAATCCATATATAATTCTCTTTGTTAGGTCATATCCAATACGATTTCTCTACATGTATCTATGACGTGATACAACATCTCATGTTCATGACCAGTAAAACATAGCCATCATATCACTATCATACTAGTAATCATATTACTAGGGATATCTAGAATAAATATTCTTTAATGCTTTAACGAGCTTTACTACCGTAAGCAGAATATTAATTCAATAATATATAATAATAAATGTCTCCACATTATTATTAAACATTAGACTTAGAACATTATACTAACACCTAGTACTACTCTCGCCCAAGCACGCTTAGCTTCGGAGTCCTGATGGGATCCGGTGCATCAGTGCTGGTATGATCGCACCCATTTATAACACCACACTCTATTCTCTTGTAGTTCAATGCAGTGAGACTTCTGGGTGGTCTTTGTCGTGATAGATACTTTTTTGAGTCGGGAACGTGGGTCCCGGATGTGAATAACCGCGAGGACTTAGTATGCACATATCAGAATTCGAGAAAAAGTATTAAGGGCTCGAGACAAAAGTTAAAAAGTAGAAAACAAAAAATAGAGACCTCGTAGACGCAAAAACGGGGTGCAACACGAGGACTTCCCAGGGGGTGACCCATCCTAGTACTACTCTCGCCCAAGCACGCTTAACTTTGGAGTTCTGATGGGATCCGGTGCATTAGCACTGGTATGATCGCACCTATTTATAATACCGCATTATATTCTTTTATAGTTCAACGTGGTGAGACTTCCAAGTAGTCTTTGTCGTTATAGACACATTTTTGAGTCCGGAACGTGGGTCCCTGATGTAAATAACCGCGATGACTTAGAATGGATATATAAGAATTCGAGAAATATTATTAAGGGCTCGAGATAGAACTAAAAAAAGTAGAAAAATAAAAAATAGAGACCTAGTAGAAGTAAAAAAGGGTGCAACACGAGGACTTCCCAGGGAGTCACCCATCCTAGTACTACCCTGGCCCAAGCACGCCTAATTTCAAAGTTTTGATGGGATCCGGTGCATTAGTGCTGGTATGATCGCACCCATTGTAACACCGCATTCTATTCTCTTATAGTTTAATGCGGTGAGACTTCCGAGTGGTCTTTGTCATGATAGACGCATTTTTCAGTTGGGAACGTGGGCCCCGGATGTGAATAACCACGAGGACTTAGTATGAACATATTGGAATTCAAGAAAAATTATTAAGGGCTCGGGACGGAAGTAAGAAATTAGAAAAATAAAAAATAGAGACTTCGTAGACGCAAAAAGGGGTGCAATACGAGGACTTTTCAGGGGGTCACCCATCCTCGTACTAATCTCGTCCAAGCGTGCTTAACTTCATAGTTCTTATGGGATCTGGTGCACTAGTGCTGGTATGATCGCACCCATTTATAACACCGCATTATATTCTCTTGTAGTTCAATGCGGTGAGACTTTCGGGTGGTCTTTGTCATGATAGATGATTTTTTGAGTCAGGAACGTGGGTCCCGGATGTGAATAACTGTGAGGACTTAGTATGGACATATCAGAATTCGAGAAAAAGTATTAAGGGCTCGAGACAGAAGTAAAAAAGTAGAAAAACAAAAAATAGATGGGATCCGGTGCATTAGTGCTGGTATGATCGCACCCATCTATAACACTGCATTATATTCTTTTATAGTTCAACACAGTGAGACTTCCGGGTAGTTGTTGTCGTGATAGACACATTTTTGAGTCGGGAACGTGGGTCCCGGATGTGAATAACCACGAGTACTTAGTATGGATATATCGAAATTCGAGAAAATTATTAAGGGCTCGAGATAGAAGTAAAAAGTAGAAAAACAAAACATAGAGACCTTGTAGAAGCAAAAAAGGATGCAACATGAGGACTTTCCAGGAGGTCACCCATCCTAGTACTACTCTCGCCCAAGCACGCTTATCTTCGGAGTTCTGATGGGATCCGGCGCATTAGTGCTGGTATGATCGCACCCATTTGGAACACCTCATTGTATTCTCTTATAGTTAATGCAGTGATACTTCCGAGTGGTCTTTGTCGTGATAGACGCATTCTGGAGTCGGGAACGTGGGCCCCGGATGTGAATAACCATGATGACTTAGCATGCACATATAGGAATTTGAGAATAATCATTAAGGGCTCGAGACGAAAGTAAACAAGTAGAAAAATAAAAAATATAGACCTCCTAGACGCAAAAAGGGGTGAAATACGAGGACTTCCCAGGGGGTCACCCATCCTAGCACTACTCTCGCCCAAGCACGCTTAACTTCGGTGTTCTGATGGGGGAATGACTGGAACCCTTAAGGCAATGTCCGGGGATGAAACCATTAACCCGAGAACCGGGCCCAGTAAGCGCGGGCCTATAACCCAAGCGGGTGACCATGAGGCGAACATGTCATGCTGGAAAACTTACCTCTAGATCGGGGGTGAGGTCGAGCCTCTTGTGGGATACTCAGGACATGGGACAATCCCCCTCTTCCCTAGGGGAAGCAATAAAGGAAAAAAAGTTCGGAGTTCTGATGGGATCCGGTGCATTAGTGTTGGTATGATCGCACCCATTTGAAACACCGAATTCTATTCTCTTGTAGTTCAATGCGGTGAGACTTACGGGTACTCTTTGTCGTGATAGATGCTTTTTTGAGTCGGGAACGTGGGTCCCGGATGTGAATAACCGTGAGGACCTAGTATGGACATATCATAATTCGAGAAAAATAATTAAGGGCTCGAGACGGAAGTAAAAAAGTAGAAAAACAAAAAATAGAGACCTAGTAGACGCAAAACGGGGTGCAACACGAAGGACTTCCCAGGGGGTGACCCATCCTAATGTAATATCCGAGATCCTTGTTCGAGATTCGTTGAGTTTTTGGGGTTTTATCGGATTGTTATTGTCCTCATCGTTGGAATTTGGTGCCATGTTTATGTGTGCCTTGTTGGGACATGTATTTGGAAGCGTTTCGGATTACTATGCGGGTTTTTGTGTTTTTGTGGTGTAGCGCACGCTAACGCTTGTGGCGTAGCGCGCGCTACTATGTTGTGGTTAGCGCACGCTACCGGATGTGTAGCGCAAGCTAACTGGAAGTCCAGAGACAGTCCAGGAACCACTGGACTGGGACTGAAGTCTCGTTAGCGCACGCTAAGGTTGGTAGCTAGCGCACGCTATCGACTGATTAGCGCATGCTACTTCTTTCTAGCGCACGCTACCTGGTAGGTGCAGATCTGTCCAGGAGCTACTGGACTGGATCCGTGACTCGTTAGCGCACGCTACGCTCATGGGGCTAGCGCACGCTAACAGTGTTACATGCGACGATTACGGCGTTGACCCGTTAGCGCGCGCTATCGTATTGTTAGCGCACGCTAATAAGCATCGATATAAATCTTGGGCCGAGCTTCACTTCGTCATTTCTCTTCCTTCTTCATCCTTTCCGACGGGAGTGAGCTCCAGAGGTGATTTTCAGCGATCTTCTTCATCAAGCTTCATTTTGGAACGGATTTGTAGGTGTTTAACAACATCTAATCATCTTCTTGATCCAAATCAAGGTAATCTCTTCTTAGAACCCTAGTTCTTGAATTTTGGGGGTTTCTCCCTAGTTCTTCGATTTAATCCGAGGATGATGAATCGATGGTGAAATTCTTGTTGTCTTGGCCATGATCTTCGGATTTTTGAACTCATTCATGATTTTATATCACTCGGAATATAGTTCTTGATTTCTTGGAGACACACTTAGATCCTTGTTGTTTTTAGGATCGATTTGGATTCCGTTTAGTGTTATTGATTCGTGTTAGTGTTATTTTCGTAGTTCTCGTGGAGTTGTTGAGTTCTTGGTCGGTTTTGGAAGTTCGAGGGCTGCCCAACCTCATCCGTTCGTTGTCCGGTGGTTCGTGGTATCGAGGCCTTGTGATTCGTCGTATTTGTTCACTCGCGGATTTGAGGCAAGTATCTTGCCCATACATTTCGTACTTCGTAATCACAATTGTTGATAAATGATTTTATGTGAAATACGAATGTTTAATGAATGTTAAAAAGGATCGGTATGTTCTCGATAAAGGTTTCCTTCTAAATCTACTTGTGTATTTGTGAACGAATGTGTTGTTTTGAAAATGTGTGTTAGTCTTGTACATGGAAATATCTTCCTTGTGTGCGGTACTATTGTGCGTGATTGTGTCAAAGTGGACTTAAGGTTATGTCTTCTTAAAAGAAGAATATACGTGTGTGGATGTGCGGGTCTATTGATGAGCATATGTTGTTGTGTAGTTTTGGTTGTGAGTATGTGTCGGATATAGCGGCCATTTCTAACAAGTACCTTGAATTACGTTTGATGTACTTCGGGAGAATGCGGTTTTGATGATTGTGATTTGTGCCATGTGGTTTTTGAGATTGTCTGAGCCGAGTAAAACCAGTGAGGATCCCCTGGGGTCCGGTAGGCTGCGTATCCCTACGGATCACTCGGTTGGGCTATACACCAGGGAGGGCCTGACGAGGTGTCTCTGGGGTGTGTATCTTGCTGAGAGGTAGAGGGCCAGTATAGCTCGGGAGGTTGTTTTGTGATGATTATGGCACGTTGTTGTTTCGATAATTATGATATCTCCGGAATATCATAACGCTTCCATTCTCGGCGTGAGTTATGTATTACATAAGGTCTTGGTACTTGGCTAGAATGGCATTAATATAAGTGTCGTATATGATTTGTTTCTTGATGATGAGGTTTTTGGCATAAGGATGGAGGCCCTGGTGATTGTCTCCGTACATTGTGATTTGGTTGTTTATCGGGTGTGACCTTTTGGATTTTCACTCGAGTATGTGATGAGGATGATCGGGTCGTGGACCCCGTGTTTTGTGATCGGATTGGTATTTTGAACTTAAACAAGTCCTTGGCCCGTATCCCTATGTGGTTTTGTTAAGTTGAGGATTCGTATATTTCAAATGTTTTCAAAACTCCCGAGATCTTTGATATCTTGTAAAATGCATATTGGGTTTATTCCCACCTGTCATGATTCGATCAGTTTTGATTAAATGATTTATCTCGGGGAGTATGTTTTCAATTATCGGATATTGGAAGTATGATACGTATGGCTTGTATTCATAATTTTATACTTGCACTAGCAAAACAGTGGAGTTTTGCTAACCCCCGAGTATTAGGGGGTGGATGTCTGTATTGCGTCCAGGTACTTGCAGGTTGCTGGGGAGAAAATCATAGGATCGATACGAAGGATGATGGAAGACGACGATACTAATCACATGAAGACCAGTTGTTGAGTATTTTGTTAGAGTCTCAGTGTTTAGCTCTCCATTGTGTAATTTTCCCGTTTTATGGGAACGTTGATGTAATTCAACCCCTGTATGGGTATGAGTTTTGTATGTTTATTGTGTTGTTAGTGGTAAAAGACCAAATCGGTCTAATGGTTCATTATTTAGCCATATCGGCATTAAATGTGATGTATTGTTTTCGTATTTAGCCTGGTAGATCCTCATGGAGAGGGTCTGCGGCGCTGTAATATTCCCAAGTGGTTTGGGGGGGGGATCTTAGCTTTCGGCGGGTGAACCCGGCCATGTTCGACGCGTGTCCAGATAAGGTCAGCGAGTGTTTGTCGTGTAGAGCTAGCGCACGCTAAAACCGTATGATTAGCGCACGCTAATTCCAGATCGGACAAAGGAATCCCGGTAATCGCGGATGCTTTCGGCATGTGGGGGCACGATACTGTAGCAAGTCAACTTCGGATAGCGCACGCTAAGGTCAAGGACTTGCGTACGCTAGGCAGGATGTTTTATGTACGTTAATGCATGGGCATTACGTACGTAAGCTATTTTACGAAGCGAGGCTGGAGCCTCTGTGCTGCGATAGCGCACGCTAACAAAGTCAGTTAGCACATGCTAAGGAAGTAGCGCACGCTAAACATGAGATGTTAGCGCACGCTAATTATGTTTATTATAAAAGGAGGACAGACGGGTATTGTGAGGCATTTTGTCCATTCTTCTTTCTTCAGTCGGGAGAGAGAGAGTTGGGAGTTATTTGGGATTCCCAAACACTGTATAATGATAATCTTTAACAACATTAGATTGAGAGCTTGGATTCAATCCTTGTTCTTCAAGTTGTTCATGATTCTTTGTATGGAGTTCTAGTGTTCTTCTTTTTGGTTCGTCTAAACCAGGTAATCTTCGTATTCCTTTGTTAATAGTTCATTTTTCTTGGATGATTACATGTGAGGAACATGTCGGATAATCATATAATGATGTTATATGGGATTTTATGGATTTTGATAAGAACTTCGAATGTTTCTTCATATTATTAAAGATGATGATTCGTTTAAACCGTTTTGAGATGGTTTTCTGGATCATAATACGAGGGTGAATTCCAGATTGCGCATGTTATGATCCTTGTTACCGAGTTGGTCCGATTATTGATATGATTATTGTTCTAGGTTGATTAGCCAATAGGTATAATCATTTTGCCATGGTGAAAGGCCATAGATTCCGTCCAGTCGGGGCTGAAGAGCTCGTAGATGAGGACGATGAGTTCGGTGTTGGTTTTGTCATATTGGTATCCAGGCAAGTGTTTACTTGTTCGGTTGTAATGTTTTGATGAGTAATTCCATTTACATTTCATAAGTATTTTATGTTGTATTGCATATTGACGAATGTTCAGTGATGTTCTAAAAGGATTAGAATGCACAGCTGATGATTGTTTAGATACTGAGACAATCTTGGGAAGATTGTAGTATTCGGATATTGTTGATGTCATTTTGGATATTCTTGGTCTGTGGTATGCATTTCGGAAGGATGTTCGGATAGAGGTATGTTTTATGGAAATCGTACATAGAGGATTATGTACGAGAAAGTATTCGGCATTGAGGTATTATACGGTATTGTTGTGATACTGGGATTTTTATGGTATTATCGTGATATTGGGATTTTGACTAGAATCGTTGGATTACCGGAAGTGGTAAGGTTATCGTTGAGGTTATTATTCTCATGATGCATGGCATGTGAATATTTATGTTTATGTACTTGTGGTTATTTGTCGGGCATTATTGCTGACCCCGTTGTGGGACTTGTTTTTTAGGTATTGAGGACTTTGATGGTAGCGGTCGTGAGGCGAGGATTCCGGACGATACTGGTTATGGCATATTGTTGGGGAATCGTGTATTTTGTTTGTGTATATCATTATTGGTGTATATGTATCTTGGACTGTATTTTATCCGCTGCGTGAGTTCTTTCAAATGGCTTTCGGCTTTTTGCCAACTGAGTTTAATTTCGAAAACCTGTCATGATTCGAGCAGTTTTGATTAAATGATTTATCTCGGGGAGTATGTTTTCAATTATCGGATATTGGAAGTATGATACGTATGGCTTGTATTCATAATTTTATACTTGCACTAGAAAAACAGTGGAGTTTTGCTAACCCTCGAGTATTCGGGGGGTGGATGTCTGTATTGCGTCTAGGTACTTGCAGGTTGCTGGGGAGAAAATCATAGGATCGATACGAAGGATGATGGAAGACGACGATACTAATCACATGAAGACCAGTTGTTGAGTATTTTGTTAGAGTCTCAGTGTTTGGCTCTCCATTGTGTAATTTTCCCGTTTTATGGGAACGTTGATGTAATTAAACCCCTGTATGGGTATGAGTTTTGTATGTTTATTGTGTTGTTAGTGATAAAAGACCAAATCGGTCTAATGGTTCATTATTTAGTCATATCGGCATTAAATGTGATGTATTGTTTTCGTATTTAGCCTGGTAGATCCTCATGGAGAGGGTCTGCGGCGCTGTAATATTCCCAAGTGGTTTGGGGGTGTTACAGAATATGTTATCGGAGCTTAGGTTTGCAGAAACCTAGGATGTCGGGTCGAGTTGTGTCGCGACGCGTCGTTTGGAGGTCGGTCGTGATTAGTATCAAGGTGCAACCATCATCTTCGTGCGATCTGTGGATGTAAGTCTCCCCACTATAATATTGTGTCTCGTATTACATGGGCTTGTGTGATATTTGTGTTATGTTGAGGAGTTAAATGTGAATCATGAATATGTCCTCCATGTTTGTTTGATTTTTGTAATGTGCCGGTGTATGTGTATATATATCCTTGTATAAATTGTTTCACAAGAAGTAATATTTTGGTGTGGTTACACTAGCTAAGTTCATCAATGTGATATTTTAAATGTTCTAAATGTTCTTGGGGAGTCACGTAAAATTTATTTTAAAACATCCTTCAAGAAAGGAAAAGCTTGATTTTCGTGTTATGACCTCGAGGCCAAACATTTTGAGAATTCAAACTACTTACATTTTATTCCCATTGTTATATTGCAAGTTTTCAAAAATTTAATTTTAAACTCATTTGAGGTCTACCAAAAACTTACTTGAAACGTGACTCTCACTTTGAAACTTTTTGGTTCCATGTATTTCGTTAAAAAGGTACGTGATAAAGATGTTGTTATTCAGCTGTAATACTCCGAGTTGTGATTAGAGTGGTGGTGTGAACGCTGAGTCATTCGGTATGCACTCATCGAGATAGTTCTCTTGACCGAGAGGTGAAGACTCGGTTTGGCACGTTGTTTAACTTCTGACGGTTAATTGTGTGATGTTATAATTATGTGAACCATTGGCATTTGGATTTGTACGCCGTTGTTTATTTGTAACCTCCGATCTAGCACCGTTGGTAGGTGAGTATGGTTGTGTTGCCAAACTTGCACAATCGGCACACATCATATTTTGTTGTGGAACGTGCTTTCTGGCTGGGCAAAAGTTTTTGACTGTATTTTGCCGTTACGTCTAACCTTTGCAGTCGATCACCTGTGAGTGGTTTCCGTGTGTGCATTAATATTGTTGTGTGATTATGTAACTTTCGTTGCGTTAAATTTGCTTGATTACTATGCCGAGAGGCAGAGACCTTGGTCGCAACCGTGGTAAGGATGACCACGGGGATCAGGCGCGGGATCGAGAGAATATTGTTGGGAACAATATTGGTGTGGATGTTGCTACTGTATTGCAACAAGTAGCAGCACAGATGACTCAGTTGACCAAGGCGATTGAACGCAATGCTGATATGATTAAGAAGGTCGGGACAAATCTATGGTTCCGAGGGGAAATTCATATGAATCCCCCTCGATTCGTTGGTGCGACAGATGCACTGGGCTGGGATGGTTGGCTTCTTCAGTTGCAAAAGATATCCGAGGACATTGATTGCCCTGAAGATCGGAAGGTCCCTATTGCTCAGTACATTCTTAGCGATGATGCTGTTCATTGGTGGGAAGCCGTTAAACCTCGGGATCATGTCGTCATGTGAGCGGAATTCCGAGAACTTCTGGAAGTTGGGTTTTTTCTGGATCCGAGTGGGAAACAGAGGAAGCTGGATGATATTGTGGTTAGTACTGGAGTTGGTGTTTCTCGATTGCAACATAGTAGCCTTTCCGCTGTGAAGCTCCATCGCTCGATGCTTGGGACTGAGAAGTTCCAAATCGTCGGTATTGCCTCCTGGTAAGGAAAAGAAGTGTTTCAACTGCAATGTGTCAGGGCATGTTTGTGCACATTGTTCTTCTCCTCCAGTGACGTGTTACAAGTACGGACTCGTGGGACACCGGGTTCAGTTCTGCGAGTTAGTCACCGAGTCTTCTGAGGCCCGAACTTGAGCACTGATATCAGGGCTGACTCTGAGGAGTCCCTGAGAGGGTAGTCTACCAGTTGTATGTTGTCTCATCTCCTTGCCTTGTTGTTTCGAATTTCGGGGATATACTTCTTTTGTTAGAAGTGGATCGGATTTTCGAAGTTTTGTGTTTTCAACTCTATCGACTCATTTGTGTTCGTTGATATTTTCTGAACTTGCCCTATCCTTTGTTTTGTTGATCAAACGAGTTGTGGTAATTTTTGAAATAATCCGCTTTGTCGTTGTGACTTTTTGTTCAATTACGATTCCATCCCTGTGGATTTTTGTGGATGTATATCTTGTCGCTTTACCACATTACCTATTATCTCGAGCCGAGGTGTGAACTTCGGAGTTGTTATTTGATTCTTGTTGGTCGTCGTGATCCGAACTTGACTGTTCGACTGTTATTGTCTCGATCGTTGTGGTTCGATCATTTTTTGTCTGATTTTGTTACTTCCGTATCGTGATTTTTGAGCATTCAGATCACGTCGTATTTTCCTTCACTTTGGGAAATTAGCTTCATTGTTGATCTTCCGACCCTCGAATGGTGGAATTTTGTATTTGTGTAGCGTTGAGCTTGCGTCTTGATTGTTATCTTGTTGGTGGCCAACCATATTGATCTTGTTCGTTACGTTTCGTTATCATTACGGCATAATGATATGGATGTTATCACCACGTGCCGCATGTGATTCGTTGCGAGGTCATCGGCTTGATTAGCATGAGATTTGCGTTTTGTTATCGTTCTGATTTCTAAGGTCGGAGATTGTTATGCGCCGATCATTTTGTGTATTTTCGTGGACGAAACTTCTTTTAAGGGGGGTAGAATGTAATACCCGAGATCCTTGTTCCAGATTCGTTGAGTTTTTGGGGTTTTATCGGATTGTTATTGTCCTCATCGTTGGAATTTGGTGCCATGTTTATGTGTGCCTTGTTGGGACATGTATTTGGAAGCGTTTCGGATTACTATGTGGGTTTTTGTGTTTTTGTGGTGTAGCGCGCGCTACTGTGTTGTGGTTAGCGCACGCTACCGGATGTGTAGCGCACGCTAATTGGAAGTCCAGAGACAGTCCAGGAGCCACTGGACTGGGACTGGAGTTTCGTTAGCGCACGCTAAGGTTGGTAGCTAGCGCACGCTATCGACTGATTAGCGCACGCTACTTCTTCTTTCTAGCACACGCTACCTGGTAGGTGCAGATCTGTCCAGGCGCTACTGGACTAGATCCGTGACTCGTTAGCGCACGCTACGCTCATGGGGCTAGCGCGCGCTAACAGTGTTACATGCGGACAGTTCTGGGCGTTGACCCCGTTAGCGCGCGCTAATACTGTATTGTTAGCGCACGCTAATAACTGTCCAGTATAAATACTGGACAGCAGGCTTCACTTCGTCATTTCTCTTCCTTCTTCATCCTTTCCGACGGGAGTGAGCTCCAGAGGTGATTTTCAGCGATCTTCTTCATCAAGCTTCATTTTGGAACGGATTTGTAGGTGTTTAACAACATCTAATAATCTTCTTGATCCAAATCAAGGTAATCTCTTCTTAGAACCCTAGTTCTTGAATTTTGGGGGTTTCTCCCTAGTTCTTCGATTTAATCCGAGGATGATGAATCGATGGTGAAATTCTTGTTGTCTTGGCCATGATCTTCGGATTTTTGAACTCATTCATGATTTTATATCACTCAGAACATAGTTCTTGATTTCTTGGAGACACACTTAGATCCTTATTGTTTTTAGGATCGATTTCAAGATGCTCAATGTAGCCCTTCATCTTAAGACATGAGCACTCACAGAAGTACTTGAAGATATTTTACAACCATCCAATGCCTTCATAGTGGCAAACCTCTCCTGACGGGATTGCTCTTGGAACATTTCCTTAAGCTGACCCATCATTTCATAAGCTTCCATGTCCTCGAACTGTATCTGTAGCTCCGAGTTCATGGTTGCTAGCATAAGGCATGACACATATAAAGGATCATTCATATGCTTAATATAAGAATATTTTTGAGCTTTGGTGGCAGTTGATTCTGGTTCATCAGGAATTGGGTTTTCTAGAATGTACTCCTTCTTTTCAGCTTTGAGAATAATTCTCAAGTTCCTTGACCAATCAAGGTAATTAGTGCCAGAAAGTTTTTCTTTGTCAAGAGTTGATCGCAATGAGTTTGTATTGATCGACGGCATTGATTCTACAATATTAATATGCAAAGTTATTCATGAGATATATTGATTTTAAAATATAACGATCTAGTAAATGCTAGCATAGCTATGGCATGTCCCTCACAAATAAAAGAAGTTTAGTTTTTATCAATAGAGGTGACATCTTATGTCAATATGTTAGTCTCAAATATTATGTATCAGATACACTTATGTGAATTATAATCTAACGATCAAATAACCACAGCACGACTTTGGCATGTCCCTGTAATTAAAAATTCTTTAGATTATCATTTGGGATGACATATCATGTCGTTTTAATCATATTAATCCCAAATAATCCATAGGTCCAAAACCGTTTTGTATAACCTATATAAGTCTTAACCATTTAAAACATATGTATAAGCTTGTTTATTCATCTCGCTTCCTTAAGATAAAATCCATACACCTGCTTTGGCAGACCCATAATAGAAATGATCGAAAGTTTGACGAGTGTTTTGAAATGGTTGGCTCTTGAGACTTATGTTTCATATCAATTGATTTAATAAAACTATTTTATCCAAATTGATTATCTCAAAAATATTACCATGTATCTCATATATGTAAAAGTTTTTAATGAGTTTGATTTATTTGGTAAAACGATTATTAAGCAAATAAATTAAATATAATGCATCTCATACAATCATATGCTAATTTAAATATAATGCATCTCATACAATCATATACAATGTAAATATGATGCATCTCATACTTTCACATGAACAATTAGTGTGGTATATCCATAGAACCTATTATGATATTCGTTAATATCAATAGGTTGGTCAGTGTAATCTTTGATAACGCCTTTCTTCTTGAATTCCTTGTAAGTTGCTCGTCTCCTTCATCTTCCTTTTATAGCTAGAACTATTCTAAACTATATCTTTATATTTAATAATAGAAACCTCGAGTTACATTCGAGGGGAGTAAGATGAGAAGAGAAATTACAACAAGATAATAAGAAGGCACGACATACAAGTCGTATTATGAATATTACAACCATAATCGAATCAGCAATCTAACTGATCTAGTACGACTATACCAACCACGATGCATTAACAATTTAAGCATTCACAATCACATATAATATATAAAATATACCAAATATCGACCATCGATAAGTTATATAATATATAGAATATGCCAAACAATCGACAGTCGATAAGTTATAAAGTTTCGGGGCCTTAACATCGAATCGGGTAAAATGGGAAATAAATTTCCAGGAATACACGAAGAGAACGAGGCCGAAATGGGTCCGAAAGTGGCCTGGACCGCGGTCCAAGCAGCCTGGACCATGGTCCTTGATCCAGACTGCACCAGCACACACAGGGCCGGACCGCGGTCCCCTTCCAAGACCGCATGGCAGCCCACACCTTCAGGTATTAGTTTTTTTCTTTTGAGTATACATCTTATGTACACTACATGTATACATATTACGTATATCATACCTAATACCTTTTGAGCAATATAAATATATAAATCAAATAGATCAAATCTGTATTTATACAACCTCAGAATCAAATAATTATGTTCATATGAAAATTTTAAAGAAGCTTAATATTTACATAAATAAATTTATGTTCATATGCACCTCATAATTCATAATCCTAACATAAAATTTATATGTAGATCAAATCATATGTTCTTTGATTCTTAGATTATTGGTAAGACTAAATCATCACATGAATCTCCATATATCAAAGAACCGTATATGTCAAGATCAAACATATAAATCAATATATATATATATATATATATATATAGGGGAGCTTTATTTTCAGAACTCTCTTAAGTGCGAGAACTGCGAGAACTCCTCTAAACCAATGAGATTTTTTTAAATATTAAAAAATATTATTAAATCAAGATGGTATTATAGTAAAATACAATTTTTATTACGGAGATAACCCCTACTGATGATAACCCCTACTATAATAGCCCCTACTGATGATAACCCCTACTATATATATAACCCCTACTATATAGTAGGGGTTATGATCAGTAGAGGTTGTATGCATTGACATGATGTACATTATGTATTATTAGGAGTACAAAAGGTGGTTCTCTCAGTTCTCGCACTTAACAGGGTTCTGAAAATAAAGTTACACTATATATATATACATATTAAGATAGGCATTATATATATATATATATGATCAAATGAGAATGGTTCTTATCCTGCGAATTGCGAATATGCATTATGACTACCCGCATTAAAAGAATTAATTCGTCGGCACGAAAGAAATCCCGTTACTGTATAATATTTAATCCTCTCATCGTGCGATATTCTAATTAAGCATAAGGCATGGATAAGTATAACTTATATAGCTTAAATAATATTCTTGATCTCAAGTTACAATTGTCCTATTCAAATATTTATCAATAACTCTTTATTGATCAATTTGAGCATGGCCATGCATTTAAACGATTTAACTTATCAAGGACCCGTGGATATCTTCTCCATTTTATAGGAGGGACAAGTCCCCTCTGGACAAACTACTTCCCTCTGCGTAATAACTGCTTTGAATAACATATCGTTATCTCATAAATCGTACCATATCCAATCACAAACTGTATGGTCCCTTGTTACAGAAGATGTTGGTATTGTGTTAAAATACGATACTCATTATGTAGGAAACTGTAGTGTCTTTAGGTAATAAGGACTTAAATAATATAAAACAATCGGAGGAATTATAGTAACTTAATCCATATATAATTCTCTTTGTTAGGTCATATCCAATACGATTTCTCTACATGTATCTATGACGTGATACAACATCTCATGTTCATGACCAGTAAAAAATAGCCATCATATCACTATCATACTAGTAATCATATTACTAGGGATATCTAGAATAAATATTCTTTAATGCTTTAACGAGCTTTACTACCGTAAGCAGAATATTAATTCAATAATATATAATAATAAATGTCTCCACATTATTATTAAACAGTAGACTTAGAACATTATACTAACACCTAGTACTACTCTCGCCCAAGCACGCTTAACTTCGGAGTTCTGATGGGATCCGGTGCGTCAGTGCTGGTATGATCGCACCCATTTATAACACCACATTCTATTCTCTTGTAGTTCAATGCAGTGAGACTTCTGGGTGGTCTTTGTCGTGATAGATACTTTTTTGAGTCGGGAACGTGGGTCCCGGATGTGAATAACCGCGAGGACTTAGTATGCACATATCAGAATTCGAGAAAAAGTATTAAGGGCTCGAGACAAAAGTTAAAAAGTAGAAAACAAAAAATAGAGACCTCGTAGACGCAAAAACGGGGTGCAACACGAGGACTTCCCAGGGGGTGACCCATCCTAGTACTACTCTCGCCCAAGCACGCTTAACTTTGGAGTTCTGATGGGATCCGGTGCATTAGCACTGGTATGATCGCACCTATTTATAATACCGCATTCTATTCTTTTATAGTTCAACGTGGTGAGACTTCCAAGTAGTCTTTGTCGTTATAGACGCATTTTTGAGTCCGGAACGTGGGTCCCTGATGTAAATAACCGCGATGACTTAGAATGGACATATAAGAATTCGAGAAATATTATTAAGGCTCGAGATAGAACTAAAAAAAGTAGAAAAATAAAAAATAGAGACCTAGTAGAAGTAAAAAAGGGTGCAACACGAGGACTTCCCAGGGAGTCACCCATCCTAGTACTACCCTGGCCCAAGCACGCCTAATTTCAAAGTTTTGATGGGATCCGGTGCATTAGTGCTGGTATGATCGCACCCATTGTAACACCGCATTCTATTCTCTTATAGTTTAATGCGGTGAGACTTCCGAGTGGTCTTTGTCATGATAGACGCATTTTTCAGTTGGGAACGTGGGCCCCGGATGTGAATAACCGCGAGGACTTAGTATGAACATATTGGAATTCAAGAAAAATTATTAAGGGCTCGGGACGGAAGTAAGAAATTAGAAAAATAAAAAATAGAGACTTCGTAGATGCAAAAAGGGGTGCAATACGAGGACTTTTCAGGGGGTCACCCATCCTCGTACTAATCTCGTCCAAGCGTGCTTAACTTCATAGTTCTTATGGGATCTGGTGCACTAGTGCTGGTATGATCGCACCCATTTATAACACCGCATTATATTCTCTTGTAGTTCAATGCGGTGAGACTTTCGGGTGGTCTTTGTCATGATAGATGATTTTTTGAGTCAGGAACGTGGGTCCCGGATGTGAATAACTGTGAGGACTTAGTATGGACATATCAGAATTCGAGAAAAAGTATTAAGGGCTCGAGACAGAAGTAAAAAAGTAGAAAAACAAAAAATAGATGGGATCCGGTGCATTAGTGCTGGTATGATCGCACTCATCTATAACACTGCATTATATTCTTTTATAGTTCAACACAGTGAGACTTCCGGGTAGTTGTTGTCATGATAGACACATTTTTGAGTCGGGAACGTGGGTCCCAGATGTGAATAACCACGAGTACTTAGTATGGATATATCGAAATTCGAGAAAATTATTAAGGGCTCGAGATAGAAGTAAAAAGTAGAAAAACAAAACATAGAGACCTTGTAGAAGCAAAAAAGGATGCAACATGAGGACTTTCCAGGAGGTCACCCATCCTAGTACTACTCTCGCCCAAGCACGCTTATCTTCGGAGTTCTGATGGGATCCGGCGCATTAGTGCTGGTATGATCGCACCCATTTGGAACACCTCATTGTATTCTCTTATAGTTAATGCAGTGATACTTCCGAGTGGTCTTTGTCGTGATAGACGCATTCTGGAGTCGGGAACGTGGGCCCCGGATGTGAATAACCATGATGACTTAGCATGCACATATAGGAATTTGAGAATAATCATTAAGGGCTCGAGACGAAAGTAAACAAGTAGAAAAATAAAAAATATAGACCTCCTAGACGCAAAAAGGGGTGAAATACGAGGACTTCCCAGGGGGTCACCCATCCTAGCACTACTCTCGCCCCAGCACGCTTAACTTCGGTGTTCTGATGGGGGAATGACTGGAACCCTTAAGGCAATGTCCGGGGATGAAACCATTAACCCGAGAACCGGGCCCAGTAAGCGCGGGCCTATAACCCAAGCGGGTGACCATGAGGCGAACATGTCATGCTGGAAAACTTACCTCTAGATCGGGGGTGAGGTCGAGCCTCTTGGGGGATACTCAGGACATGGGACAATCCCCCTCTTCCCTGGGGGAAGCAATAAAGGAAAAAAAGTTTGGAGTTCTGATGGGATCCGGTGCATTAGTGTTGGTATGATCGTACCCATTTGCAACACCGAATTCTATTCTCTTGTAGTTCAATGCGGTGAGACTTACGGGTACTCTTTGTCGTGATAGATGCTTTTTTGAGTCGGGAACGTGGGTCCCGGATGTGAATAACCGTGAGGACCTAGTATGGACATATCATAATTCGAGAAAAATAATTAAGGGCTCGAGACGGAAGTAAAAAAGTAGAAAAACAAAAAATAGAGACCTAGTAGACGCAAAACGGGGTGCAACACGAGGACTTCCTAGGGGGTGACCCATCCTAATGTAATATCCGAGATCCTTGTTCCAGATTCGTTGAGTTTTTGGGGTTTTATCGGATTGTTATTGTCCTCATCGTTGGAATTTGGTGCCATGTTTATGTGTGCCTTGTTGGGACATGTATTTGGAAGCGTTTCGGATTACTATGCGGGTTTTTGTGTTTTTGTGGTGTAGCGTACGCTAACGCTTGTGGCGTAGCGCGCGCTACTATGTTGTGGTTAGCGCACGCTATCGGATGTGTAGCGCAAGCTAACTGGAAGTCCAGAGACAGTCCAGGAACCACTGGACTGGGACTGAAGTCTCGTTAGCGCACGCTAAGGTTGGTAGCTAGCGCACGCTATCGACTGATTAGCGCATGCTACTTCTTTCTAGCGCACGCTACCTGGTAGGTGCATATCTGTCCAGGAGCTACTGGACTGGATCCGTGACTCGTTAGCGCACGCTACGCTCATGGGGCTAGCGCACGCTAACAGTGTTACATGCGAGCGATTACGGCGTTGACCCGTTAGCGCGCTATCTTGTATTGTTAGCGCACGCTAATAAGCATCGATATAAATCTTGGGCCGAGCTTCACTTCGTCATTTCTCTTCCTTCTTCATCCTTTCCGACGGGAGTGAGCTCCAGAGGTGATTTTCAGCGATCTTCTTCATCAAGCTTCATTTTGGAACGGATTTGTAGGTGTTTAACAACATCTAATCATCTTATTGATCCAAATCAAGGTAATCTCTTCTTAGAACCCTAGTTCTTGAATTTTGGGGGTTTCTCCCTAGTTCTTCGATTTAATCCGAGGATGATGAATCGATGGTGAAATTCTTGTTGTCTTGGCCATGATCTTCGGATTTTTGAACTCATTCATGATTTTATATCACTCGGAATATAGTTCTTGATTTCTTGGAGACACACTTAGATCATTGTTGTTTTTAGGATCGATTTGGATTCCGTTTAGTGTTATTGATTCGTGTTAGTGTTATTTTCGTAGTTCTCGTGGAGTTGTTGAGTTCTTGGTCGGTTTTGGAAGTTCGAGGGCTGCCCAACCTCATCCGTTCGTTGTCCGGTGGTTCGTGGTATCGAGGCCTTGTGATTCGTCGTATTTGTTCACTTGCGGATTTGAGGCAAGTATCTTGCCCATACATTTCGTACTTCGTAATCACAATTGTTGATAAATGATTTTATGTGAAATACGAATGTTTAATGAATGTTAAAAAGGATCGGTATGTTCTCGATAAAGGTTTCCTTCTAAATCTACTTGTGTATTTGTGAACGAATGTGTTGTTTTGAAAATGTGTGTTAGTCTTGTACATGGAAATATCTTCCTTGTGTGCGGTACTATTGTGCGTGATTGTGTCAAAGTGGACTTAAGGTTATGTCTTCTTAAAAGAAGAATATACGTGTGTGGATGTGCGGGTCTATTGATGAGCATATGTTGTTGTGTAGTTTTGGTTGTGAGTATGTGTCGGATATAGCGGCCATTTCTAACAAGTACCTTGAATTACGTTTGATGTACTTCGGGAGAATGCGGTTTTGATGATTGTGATTTGTGCCATGTGGTTTTGAGATTGTGCAGGCGAGTAAAACCGGTGAGGATCCCCAGGGTCCGGTAGGCTGCGTATCCCTACGGATCACTCGGTTGGGCTATACACCAGGGAGGGCCTGACGAGGTGTCTCTGGGGTGTGTATCTTGCTGAGAGGTAGAGGGCCAGTATAGCTCGGGAGGTTGTTTTGTGATGATTATGGCACGTTGTTGTTTCGATAATTATGATATCTCCGGAATATCATAACGCTTCCATTCTCGGCGTGAGTTATGTATTACATAAGGTCTTGGTACTTGGCTAGAATGGCATTAATATAAGTGTCGTATATGATTTGTTTCTTGATGATGAGGTTTTTGGCATAAGGATGGAGGTCCTGGTGATTGTCTCCGTACATTGTGATTTGGTTGTTTATCGGGTGTGACCTTTTGGATTTTCACTCGAGTATGTGATGAGGATGATCGGGTCGTGGACCCCGTGTTTTGTGATCGGATTGGTATTTTGAACTTAAACAAGTCCTTGGCCCGTATCCCTATGTGGTTTTGTTAAGTTGAGGATTCGTATATTTCAAATGTTTTCAAAACTCCCGAGATCTTTGATATCTTGTAAAATGCATATTGGGTTTATTCCCACCTGTCATGATTCGATCAGTTTTGATTAAATGATTTATCTCGGCGAGTATGTTTTCAATTATCGGATATTGGAAGTATGATACGTATGGCTTGTATTCATAATTTTATACTTGCACTAGCAAAACAGTGGAGTTTTGCTAACCCCCGAGTATTCGGGGGTGGATGTCTGTATTGCGTACAGGTACTTGCAGGTTGCTGGGGAGAAAATCATAGGATCGATACGAAGGATGATGGAAGACAACGATACTAATCACATGAAGACCAGTTGTTGAGTATTTTGTTAGAGTCTCAGTGTTTAGCTCTCCATTGTGTAATTTTCCCGTTTTATGGGAACGTTGATGTAATTCAACCCCTGTATGGGTATGAGTTTTGTATGTTTATTGTGTTGTTAGTGGTAAAAGACCAAATCGGTCTAATGGTTCATTATTTAGCCATATCGGCATTAAATGTGATGTATTGTTTTCGTATTTAGCCTGGTAGATCCTCATGGAGAGGGTCTGCGGCGCTGTAATATTCCCAAGTGGTTTGGGGGGGGATCTTAGCTTTCGGCGGGTGGACCCGGCCATGTTCGACGCGTGTCCAGATAAGGTCAGCGAGTGTTTGTCGTGTAGAGCTAGCGCACGCTAAAACCGTATGATTAGCGCACGCTAATTCCAGATCGGACAAAGGAATCCCGGTAATCGCGGATGCTTTCGGCATGTGGGGGCACGATACTGTAGCAAGTCAACTTCGGATAGCGCACGCTAAGGTCAAGGACTTGCGTACGCTAGGCAGGATGTTTTACGTACGTTAATGCATGGGCATTACGTACGTAAGCTATTTTACGAAGCGAGGCTGGAGCCTCTGTGCTGCGATAGCGCACGCTAACAAAGTCAGTTAGCACATGCTAAGGAAGTAGCGCACGCTAAACATGAGATGTTAGCGCACGCTAATTATGTTTATTATAAAAGGAGGACAGACGGGTATTGTGAGGCATTTTGTCCATTCTTCTTCCTTCAGTCGGGAGAGAGAGAGTTGGGAGTTATTTGGGATTCCCAAACACTGTATAATGATAATCTTTAACAACATTAGATTGAGAGCTTGGATTCAAGCCTTGTTCTTCAAGTTGTTCATGATTCTTTGTATGGAGTTCTAGTGTTCTTCTTTTTGGTTCGTCTAAACCAGGTAATCTTCGCATTCCTTTGTTAATAGTTCATTTTTCTTGGATGATTACATGTGAGGAACATGTCGGATAATCATATAACGATGTTATATGGGATTTTATGGATTTTGATAAGAACTTCGAATGTTTCTTCATATTATTAAAGATGATGATTCGTTTAAACCGTTTTGAGATGGTTTTCTGGATCATAATACGAGGGTGAATTCCAGATTGCGCATGTTATGATCCTTGTTACCGAGTTGGTCCGATTATTGATATGATTATTGTTCTAGGTTGATTAACCAATAGGTATAATCATTTTGCCATGGTGAAAGGCCATAGATTCCGTCCAGTCGGGGCTGAAGAGCTCGTAGATGAGGACGATGAGTTCGGTGTTGGTTTTGTCATATTGGTATCCAGGCAAGTGTTTACTTGTTCGGTTGTAATGTTTTGATGAGTAATTCCATTTACATTTCATAAGTATTTTATGTTGTATTTCATATTGACGAATGTTCAATGATGTTCTAAAAGGATTAGAATGCACAGCTGATGATTGTTTAGATACTGAGACAATCTTGGGAAGATTGTAGTATTCGGATATTGTTGATGTCATTTTGGATATTCTTGGTCTGTGGTATGCATTTCGGAAGGATGTTCGGATAGAGGTATGTTTTATGGAAATCGTACATAGAGGATTATGTACGAGAAAGTATTCGGCATTGAGGTATTATACGGTATTGTTGTGATACTGGGATTTTTATGGTATTATCGTGATATTGGGATTTTGACTAGAATCGTAGGATTACCAGAAGTGGTAAGGTTATCGTTGAGGTTATTATTCTCATGATGCATGGCATGTGAATATTTATGTTTATGTACTTGCGGTTATTTGTCGGGCATTATTGCTGACCCCGTTGTGGGACTTGTTTTTTAGGTATTGAGGACTTTGATGGTAGCGGTCGTGAGGCGAGGATTCCGGACGATACTGGTTATGGCATATTGTTGGGGAATCCTGTATTTTGTTTGTGTATATCATTATTGATGTATATGTATCTTGGACTGTATTTTATCCGCTGCGTGAGTTCTTTCAAATGGCTTTCGGCTTTTTGCCAACTGAGTTTAATTTCGAAAACCTGTCATGATTCGAGCAGTTTTGATTAAATGATTTATCTCGGGGAGTATGTTTTCAATTATCGGATATTGGAAGTATGATACGTATGGCTTGTATTCATAATATTATACTTGCACTAGCAAAACAGTGGAGTTTTGCTAACCCTCGAGTATTCGGGGGGTGGATGTCTGTATTGCGTCTAGGTACTTGCAGGTTGCTGGGGAGAAAATCATAGGATCGATACGAAGGATGATGGAAGACGACGATACTAATCACATGAAGACCAGTTGTTGAGTATTTTGTTAGAGTCTCAGTGTTTGGCTCTCCATTGTGTAATTTTCCCGTTTTATGGGAACGTTGATGTAATTAAACCCCTGTATGGGTATGAGTTTTGTATGTTTATTGTGTTGTTAGTGATAAAAGACCAAATCGGTCTAATGGTTCATTATTTAGTCATATCGGCATTAAATGTGATGTATTGTTTTCGTATTTAGCCTAGTAGATCCTCATGGAGAGGGTCTGCGGCGCTGTAATATTCCCAAGTGGTTTGGGGGCGTTACAGAATATGTTATCGGAGCTTAGGTTTGCAGAAACCTAGGATGTCGGGTCGAGTTGTGTCGCGACGCGTCGTTTGGAGGTCGGTCGTGATTAGTATCAAGGTGCAACCATCATCTTCGTGCGATCTGTGGATGTAAGTCTCCCCACTATAATATTGTGTCTCGTATTACATGGGCTTGTGTGATATTTGTGTTATGTTGAGGAGTTAAATGTGAATCATGAATATGTCCTCCATGTTTGTTTGATTTTTGTAATGTGCCGGTGTATGTGTATATATATCCTTGTATAAATTGTTTCACAAGAAGTAATATTTTGGTGTGGTTACACTAGCTAAGTTCATCAATGTGATATTTTAAATGTTCTAAATGTTCTTGGGGAGTCACGTAAAATTTATTTTAAAACATCCTTCAAGAAAGGAAAAGCTTGATTTTCGTGTTATGACCTCGAGGCCAAACATTTTGAGAATTCAAACTACTTACATTTTATTCCCATTGTTATATTGCAAGTTTTCAAAAATTTAATTTTAAACTCATTTGAGGTCTACCAAAAACTTACTTGAAACGTGACTCTCACTTTGAAACTTTTTGGTTCCATGTATTTCGTTAAAAAGGTACGTGATAAAGATGTTGTTATTCAAATTGTAATGCTCGAGTTGTGATTAGAGTGGTGGTGTGAGCTTGAGTCATTCGGTATGCACTCATCGAGATAGTTCTCTTGACCGAGAGGTGAAGACTCGGTTTGTACGTTGTTTAACTTCTGACGGTTAATTGTGTGATGTTATAATTATGTGAACCATTGGCATTTGGATTTGTACGCCGTTGTTTATTTGTAACCTCCGATCTAGCACCGTTGGTAGGTGAGTATGGTTGTGTTGCCAAACTTGCACAATCGGCACACATCATATTTTGTTGTGGAACGTGCTTTCTGGCTGGGCAAAAGTTTTTGACTGTATTTTGCCGTTACGTCTAACCTTTGCAGTCGATCACCTGTGAGTGGTTTCCGTGTGTGCATTAATATTGTTGTGTGATTATGTAACTTTCGTTGCGTTAAATTTGCTTGATTACTATGCCGAGAGGCAGAGACCTTGGTCGCAACCGTGGTAAGGATGACCACGGGGATCAGGCGCGGGATCGAGAGAATATTGTTGGGAACAATATTGGTGTGGATGTTGCTACTGTATTGCAACAAGTAGCAGCACAGATGACTCAGTTGACCAAGGCGATTGAACGCAATGCTGATATGATTAAGAAGGTCGGGACAAATCTATGGTTCCGAGGGGAAATTCGTATGAATCCCCCTCGATTCGTTGGTGCGACAGATGCACTGGGCTGGGATGGTTGGCTTCTTCAGTTGCAAAAGATATCCGAGGCCATTGATTGCCCTGAAGATCGGAAGGTCCCTATTGCTCAGTACATTCTTAGCGATGATGCTGTTCATTGGTGGGAAGCCGTTAAACCTCGGGATCATGTCGTCATGTGGGCGGAATTCCGAGAACTTCTGGAAGTTGGGTTTTTTCTGGATCCGAGTGGGAAACAGAGGAAGCTGGATGATATTGTGGTTAGTACTGGAGTTGGTGTTTCTCGATTGCAACATAGTAGCCTTTCCGCTGTGAAGCTCCATCGCTCGATGCTTGGGACTGAGAAGTTCCAAATCGTCGGTATTGCCTCCTGGTAAGGAAAAGAAGTGTTTCAACTGCAATGTGTCAGGGCATGTTTGTGCACATTGTCCTTCTCCTCCAGTGACGTGTTACAAGTACGGACTCGTGGGACACCGGGTTCAGTTCTGCGAGTTAGTCACCGAGTCTTCTGAGGCCCGAACTTGAGCACTGATATCAGGGCTGACTCTGAGGAGTCCCTGAGAGGGTAGTCTACCAGTTGTATGTTGTCTCATCTCCTTGCCTTGTTGTTTCGAATTTCGGGGATATACTTCTTTTGTTAGAAGTGGATCGGATTTTCGAAGTTTTGTGTTTTCAACTCTATCGACTCATTTGTGTTCGTTGATATTTTCTGAACTTGCCCTATCCTTTGTTTTGTTGATCAAACGAGTTGTGGTAATTTTTCGAAATAATCCGTTTGTCGTTGTGACTTTTTGTTCAATTACGATTCCATCCCTGTGGATTTTTGTGGATGTATATCTTGTCGCTTTACCACATTACCTATTATCTCGAGCCGAGGTGTGAACTTCGGAGTTGTTATTTGATTCTTGTTGGTCGTCGTGATCCGAACTTGACTGTTCGACTGTTATTGTCTCGATCGTTGTGGTTCGATCATTTTTTGTCTGATTTTGTTACTTTCGTATCGTGATTTTTGAGCATTCAGATCACGTCGTATTTTCCTTCACTTTGGGAAATTAGCTTCATTGTTGATCTTCCGACCCTCGAATGGTGGAATTTTGTATTTGTGTAGCGTTGAGCTTGCGTCTTGATTGTTATACTGTTCGGGCTGGCCAACCATATTGATCTTGTTCGTTACGTTTCGTTATCATTCTGGCATAATGATATGGATGTTATCAGCCACGTGCCGCATGTGATTCGTTGCAGGTCATCAGCAACAGTTAGCATGTGTTTTGCGTTTTGTTATCGTTCTGATTTCTAATGTCGGAGATTGTTTTGCGCCGATCATTTTGTGTTTTTTCGTGGACGAAACTTCTTTTAAGGGGGGTAGAATGTAATACCCGAGATCCTTGTTCCAGATTCGTTGAGTTTTTGGGGTTTTATCGGATTGTTATTGTCCTCATCGTTGGAATTTGGTGCAATGCTTATGTGTGCCTTGTTGGGACATGTATTTGGAAGCGTTTCGGATTACTATGTGGGTTTTTGTGTTTTTGTGGTGTAGCGCGCGCTACTGTGTTGTGGTTAGCGCACGCTACCGGATGTGTAGCGCACGCTAATTGGAAGTCCAGAGACAGTCCAGGAGCCACTGGACTGGGACTGGAGTTTCGTTAGCGCACGCTAAGGTTGGTAGCTAGCGCACGCTATCGACTGATTAGCGCACGCTACTTCTTCTTTCTAGCGCACGCTACCTGGTAGGTGCAGATCTGTCTGAGCGCCATCGACTAGATCCGTGACTCGTTAGCGCACGCTACGCTCATGGGAGCTAGCGCGCTACAAAGTGTTACATGCGACGCCCGGGCGTTGACCCCGTTAGCGCGCGCTAATACTGTATTGTTAGCGCACGCTAATAACTGTCCAGTATAAATACTGGACAGCAGGCTTCACTTCGTCATTTCTCTTCCTTCTTCATCCTTTCCGACGGGAGTGAGCTCCAGAGGTGATTTTCAGCGATCTTCTTCATCAAGCTTCATTTTGGAACGGATTTGTAGGTGTTTAACAACATCTAATAATCTTCTTGATCCAAATCAAGGTAATCTCTTCTTAGAACCCTAGTTCTTGAATTTTGGGGGTTTCTCCCTAGTTCTTCGATTTAATCCGAGGATGATGAATCGATGGTGAAATTCTTGTTGTCTTGGCCATGATCTTCGGATTTTTGAACTCATTCATGATTTTATATCACTCGGAACATAGTTCTTGATTTCTTGGAGACACACTTAGATCCTTATTGTTTTTAGGATCGATTTGGATTCCGTTTAGTGTTATTTATTCGTGTTAATGTTATTTTCGTAGTTCTCGTGGAGTTGGCGAGTTCTTGGTCGGTTCTGGAAGTTCGAGGGCTGCCCAACCTCATCCGTTCGTTGTCCGGTGGTTCGTGGTATCGAGGCCTTGTGATTCGTCGTATTTGTTCACTCGCGGATTTGAGGCAAGTATCTTGCCCATACGTTTCGTACTTCGTAAGCACAATTGTTAATAAATGATTTTATGTGAAATACGAATGTTTAATGAATGTTAAAAAGGATCGGTATGTTCTCGATAAAGGTTTCCTTCTAAATCTACTTGTGTATTTGTGAACGAATGTGTTGTTTTGAAAATGTGTGTTAGTCTTGTACATGGAAATATCTTCCTTGTGTGCGGTACTATTGTGCGTGATTGTGTCAAAGTGGACTTAAGGTTATGTCTTCTTAAAAGAAGAATATACGTGTGTGGATGTGCGGGTCTATTGATGAGCATATGTTGTTGTGTAGTTTTGGTTGTGAGTATGTGTCGGATATAGCGGCCATTTCTAACAAGTACCTTGAATTACGGTTGATGTACTTCGGGAGAATGCAGTTTTGATGATTGTGATTTGTGCCATGTGGTTTTTGAGATTGTGTGAGCCGAGTAAAACCAGTGAGGATCCTCTGGGGTCCGGTAGGCTGCGTATCCCTACGGATCACTCGGTTGGGATATACACCAGGGAGGGCCTGACGAGGTGTCTCTGGGGTGTGTATCTTGCTGAGAGGTACATGGCCAGTATAGCTCGGGAGGTTGTTTTGTGATGATTATGGCACGTTGTTGTTTCGATAATTATGATATGTCCGGAATATCATAACGCTTCCATTCTCGGTGTGAGTTATGTCTTACGTAAGGTCTTGGTACTTGGCTAGAATGGCATTAATAAAAGTGTCGTATATGATTTCTTTCTTGATGGTGAGGTTTTTGGCATAAGGATGCGTGCCCTGGTGATTGTCTCCGTACATTGTGATTTGGTTGTTTATCGGGTGTGACCTTTTGGATTTTCACTCGAGTATGTGATGAGGATGATCGGGTCGTGGACCCCGTGTTTTGTGATCGGATTGGTATTTTGAACTTAAACAAGTCCTTGGCCCGTATCCCTATGTGGTTATGTTAAGTTGAGGATTCGTATATTTCAAATGTTTTCAAAACTCCCGAGATCTTTGATATCTTGTAAAATGCATATTGGGTTTATTCCCACCTGTCATGATTCGAGCAGTTTTGATTAAATGATTTATCTCGGGGAGTATGTTTTCAATTATCGGATATTGGAAGTATGATACGTATGGCTTGTATTCATAATTTTATACTTGCACTAGCAAAACAGTGGAGTTTTGCTAACCCTCGAGTATTCGGGGGGTGGATGTCTGTATTGCGTCTAGGTACTTGCAGGTTGCTGGGGAGCAAATCATATGATCGATACGAAGGATGATGTAAGACGACGATACTAATCACATGAAGACCAGTTGTTGAGTATTTTGTTAGAGTCTCAGTGTTTGGCTCTCCATTGTGTAATTTTCCCGTTTTATGGGAACGTTGATGTAATTCAACCCCTGTATGGGTATGAGTTTTGTATGTTTATTGTGTTGTTAGTGGTAAAAGACCAAATCGGTCTAATGGTTCATTATTTAGCCATATCGGCATTAAATGTGATGTATTGTTTTCGTATTTAGCCTGGTAGATCCTCATGGAGAGGGTCTGCGGCGCTGTAATATTCCCAAGTGGTTTGGGGGTGTTACACCTAGTACTACTCTCGCCCAAGCATGCTTAACTTCGGAGTTCTAATGGGATCCAGTGCATTAATGCTGGTATGATCGCACCCATTTATAACACCGCATTCATTCTTTTATAGTTCAACACGGTGAGACTTTCGGGTAGTCTTTGTCGTGATAGACGGATTTTTGAGTCGGGAATGTGGGTCCCAGATGTGAATTATCGCGAGGACATAGTATGGACATATCGGAATTCGATAAAAATTATTAAGGGCTCGAGATAGAAGTAAAAAGTAGAAAAACAAAAAATAGAGACCTCATAGAAGCAAAAAAGGGTGCGCAGCACGAGGACTTCCCAGGGGGTCACCCATCCTAGTACTACTCCCGCCTAAGCACGATTAACTTCGTAGTTCTGATGAGATCTGGTGCATTAGTGCTGGTATGATCGCACCCATTTATAACACCGCATTCTATTCTCTTATAGTTCAATGCGGTGAGACTTCCGAGTGGTCTTTGTCGTGATAGACGCATTTTTGAGTCGGGAACGTGGGCCCCGGATGTGAATCATTGCGAGGACTTAGTATGAACAAATTGGAATTCAAGAAAAATTATTAAGAACTCGAGACCGAAGTAAAAAAGTAGAAAAATAAAAAATAGAGACCTCGTATATGCAAAAAGGGGTGCAACACGAGGACTTCCCTAGGGGAATCACCCATCCTAGTACTACTCTCCCCCAAGCACGCTTAACTTCGGAATTCTGATGGGATCCGGTGCATTAGCGCTGGTATGATCGCACCTATTTGTAACACCTCATTCTATTCTCTTGTAGTTCAATGCGGTGAGACTCCTAAGTGGTCTTTGTCGTGATAGACGCATTTTTTAGTCAGGAACGTGGGCCCCGGATATGAATAACCGCGAGGACTTTGTATGAATAGATTGGAATTTAAGAAAAACTTATTAAGGGCTCGAGACGGAAGTAAAACTGTAGAAAAATAAAAATTTAAGACCTCGTAGACGCGAAACTTGTAATATCCGTATTTTTCTTTCCCTGGTATTTTTGTTTTTGGTGTATTTCTCGATCGTAGTGACCCTCGTGTACTTCTCAGCGTGTCCTTCCTGTCAAACTGTTGAACTGTATTCTCGTTATTGTTGTGCGAAACCGCCGTTTCGGGGTTGCCGTGGATCCATTTCGTGTTATTAGTCCCCAAATATTGATTCCTACCGTTTTATTCTCTTTCCGGATCATTTTTAGCATTTTGGGACCCAAAAAGGGGTGTGGGCCGCGGCACAAGGTGCGTGCGCCGTGGCACACAAATTTCTCCAAATGTTGGTCGAGCGATCTGTACTGTGTGCCGCGGCACAGTGCCAAGCCGGTGCCGCGGCACACCTGTCCGGTGCCGCGGAACACTCGTGTGTCTCCTGCGACCAAAACCCCACTGTACCGTGTGCTGCGGCACACGCTGGCTGTGCCGCGGCACAATGCCAAAACCTGGGAGTAAATTTTCGGCCTGTGCCGCGACACACTTCGGCTGTGCCGCGGCACACGAAGCGGTCAACTGTGCAACTCGTCTTTATTAGACGAAATCGGTCGTCTTCTCCCCCATTTTCACCTGCATCGCGAGAGAGAGTGAGAGAGAGGGGAAGGGTTCTTCATCTATATCCATTGGGGGGTCGATTTTCACCATCTTTCTTTGGTAGTGGAGCCCGGGCAATCAATCTAACGCGTGTTCTACGGATCTTGGTACTTGAATCTCCTAAGGTAATATTTCTAAAACCCTATTTTCGATTAATTTGGGGGTTTTTGGGATTTTCTTCCGATTAGTTCCGTTTTGTTGGTGGATTCATGATGTATACGATTAATATCGTTAGTATCGTTAGTTTTCCTACGGATTCATGGATATTTTGCGGTTTTTACGGAATCGAGAGGGTTTGGTTGTGGTCCGCCCTCGTTGTTATTTTTGGTATGAATATACATGAATCGTAGGCGGGTTTTCGGGTGTATTCCATTTCCGTAATCGTCTAGAGTTGGTTGTGATTGTGTTATTCGAATCGTTAGGTTCATTCGTCGGTTCCTCACGGTCGTGCTTGATTCTTCCGTTCCGTTCGCGTCACCGTCTATTAATCGAGGCAAGTATCCTTATGAACTTACAATCTTGACATAGTAGTTTTGTATGAGAAATTGTGTGTGTGTGTATGCTCACTACGGGTTAGACTCGACGGGGTCTCGGTAGGGGTCCATGGAGGTGTGGATCGACGAGCTTTGCTTTTAACCACTACGGGTTAGATCCGACGGGGTCTCGGTAGGGGTCCACGGAGGTGTGGATCGACGGTTAATTGTGGTGAATTTTACAAATGTGATTTGATATTGGCATTTCCGGAAATGAGTGTTTTCGAATGGATTTCTCTATTGCATACATTTACTATATGTGTAAGATGTAAGTTGTTCATCTGGTTACTTGTACTAGCGTAATTGCTAACCCCTCTGGGGACCCGTTTTGGGGAAATTCGTTTTATGAATTTCAGGTCAGGTTCATCGGGACGAGCGGGCGCTGGACCAGTACACGGATGATGGCCATGCGTGATGATTGTGCATAAGTGACGTCTTAATGTCTTTTGTCTTTTCATCTTTTGTGGCTTTTGGAACTAATAGCTGTACTCGAGTACTTAAGAGTCCTCGTTCATCCGGATTGTATTGCTGCCTTTATGTTTGTGTTGATTGTTGACGTTATGTTTGACCGGTTGAACCGGGTGGATTATTCTGTTTTGCATCTTTATGACATGGTATTGTTCTCTCGTTTATGTGAGTTGATGAGTATGATACTGTTCAGCCTGGTGGGTCCCATATAGGGATTCACGGCGCTGTAATATACCTCGAATATCTTGAGGGTGTTACAGAAAATGGTATCAGAGCACTAGGTTTATGGATACCTAGGCTTGTCGGTTTATTGGGTCTTGTGGTGTTTTGTTTTGCACATCATCGTCACGCTGCCATGATTCCGGTACTACCAGTGTCCGTAAGTTTCCTTCCTCTGTTCATTAATTCCTTGTATCGTACCCTTGATTCTCGACTCGTGATTGTTCTTTTATTGTACTGATCCTCGTATGGCTTTTGCTACTTATTTAACTCCAGTATGGATGCTGGAAGAGGTCGTGGTCGCGGTCGTGGTCGTGGACGCGGCCGGGGACGTGGGGCAGCCGGTGGGGCGGCCACGTCGCAGTCTTCGGGAGCCGGCAGTACCGGCGACCGTCATAGCCATGCTTCTTTTCAGGAGCGTGCCGATCTTGGTATTGCGGCCGTTATGCAACAAATGGTGAACCAAATGGCGGCAATAGCTCAGGCGGTTCAGAACCCGGATCAGGCCCATGCTAATCGGGGCGGAGCGGACCGTTGGCTCCAAGATGTCATCAAGATGCATCCTCCTCAGTTTTCGGGAGCTTCAGACCCGATTGGCTGGGAAGGGTGGATCAAGGAGATATCTAAGGTCTTCGTTGCCACTAACTGTCCCGAGGAACGTAAAGTCCCTATTGCTCAATACTTTCTCACAGGGGACGCTACGGACTGGTGGGAGGCCGTTGGGCCCAAAGATCATGCTGCTTCGTGGGCTGAGTTTCAAGAATTGATGGAGACTGAATATTGCCCGGCCGGCCGATGTGCTCGGGTACATGCTTTTATTATGCTCAACCGCTGGATATCCCCGTAGCTCATGCTTTTGCTGATTATAACAAGGAGTTGGGTTATGTGAAACCCAAGTTGTCGAGAGAGTGACAAAATTTTCCATTTCTCCGACGGATGAAGTTGCCTATTCGGGACTATATGTCGGGGCTCGTATGCACTACATTGAAAGATTACAGAAAGGTGGCCCTTGCTTATGATATGTCCGTGACGGCGAGTGAGGCGGCCCGCGAGAGTAAGAAGCGTAAGTCCGCTGGGAACTTTTCGGGCCACAAGAGTGGGGGTCGCAGAGATCCCAATCTGCTAACTTCCCCGCCGGCGGTGGTCGGCTCGTTCTGTGGGGGTCCTCGTGGAACTACCGGTGCTCCTTTTCGTGATGTGAAGTGTTTCAATTGTGGTCGACAGGCCACATCAGTCGTACTTGTTTGAGCCCTTTGCTGACGTGTAATCAGTGTGGCCAGCCGGGCCACAAGGCTGCTTTCTGTGCTGAGAGGGAGAAAATTCTTGGTGCCCGGGCTTCCATTCCAGCGCCTAGGGAACCAAGTGTGAATCAGGGATCGTTTGCTCCTCAATCCCCGCCGAGTGCTAGTCGGGGAAGAGGTCGGGGTCAGCCCTCTAAGGGGGGAGCTTCCAGTGTCGGCTCAGCCCACCCGCGTGTCTATGAGATGCGAAAAGCCGATGATCCAGCGGCTACCGTGGCGACAGGTACCGTTTATATTCTTTCTCATCCTGTCAGTGTGCTTTTCGATTCCGGTGCTACGCATTCGTTCATATCTTTGGATTGTGTACGCCGTTTGAGTCTCGACTGTTTGATGCCTTGTGAACCCTTCATCGTTAAGCTTCCTAGCGGTGATAGGATCGTTGGTGATCAGGAGGTTCGAGACTGTTCTGTACTTATTTGTGAGAGGACTTGGCCCTCTAATCTTATTGTTGTGAATATTGAGGGTGAGGATTTGATTCTCGGGGATGATTGGCTCGAGCGGCATGGTGCAATCATGAACTACCGCACGAGGATCATCACCATGTTAGCCGAGGATGGCACCGAGCACTCTTTCGCCGGGCGAAAGAGGGGGAACCAGAAATTCGTTATTAACGCCTTGAAGGCGATGAGACTCCTGCGAAAGGGGTGTACCGGCTATTGGTGCTACGCCTTGAAGGCGGAGAGTGGTGGAGTCGAGCTTTCGTCGATTCCAATCGTTAATGAGTTTCCTGATGTTTTTCCTAACGAGTTACCGGGATTGCCACCAGATCGTGAGGTCGAGTTCGCTATAGAGTTAGAGCCGGGTGCGGCTCCTATTTCGAAGGCGCCCTATCGCATGGCACCTTCAGAGATGTCCGAGTTGAAGAAGCAGTTGAGTGAGCTTCTTGAGTCGGGGTATGTTCGACCGAGTGCCTCGCCTTGGGGCGCACCGGTCCTGTTTGTGCGGAAGAAGGATGGCTCACTACGTTTATGTATCGACTATCGCGAACTAAACAAGGTGACCATCAAGAACAAGTATCCTTTGCCGAGAATTGACGACTTATTCGACCAGTTGCAGGGAGCTGCAGTATTCTCGAAGATTGATTTGAAATCGGGATACTATCAGCTCCGGGTGAGAGAGTCCGATGTGCCGAAGACAGCTTTTCGGACGAGGTACGGACATTATGAGTTCGTAGTCATGCCTTTCGGGTTAACTAATGCGCCGGCGGTGTTCATGCAGTTAATGAACAAAGTTTTTATCGAGTATTTGGATAAGTGTGTCGTCGTCTTCATTGACGATATTCTTATCTATTCGAGGAACGAGGAAGAGCATGCCCATCATTTGCGGATAGTGTTAGACATTTTGAGGGCCGAGCAACTCTATGCGAAGTTCTCGAAATGTGAGTTCTGGCTGAAGGAAGTGATGTTTTTGGGCCACGTGATTTCAGCCGAGGGGGTTCGTGTAGATCCGCAGAAGATCGAGGCGGTGTTGGATTGGGCACCGCCCAAAAATGTGAAGGAGGTCCGTAGTTTCTTGGGTTTGGCTGGCTACTACCGTAGGTTCGTCGAGGGTTTCTCGAAACTGGCTCGACCACTTACACAGTTGCTCCAGAAATCCGAGAAGTTCGTCTGGAATGACGAGAGGCAGTCGAGTTTTGAGGAACTGAAGAAGCGTTTGACTTCAGCCCCGGTTTTGGCGTTGCCATGTGGCAATGAGGGTTTTGCCGTTTATAGCGATGCTTCGGGTCAGGGTCTTGGGTGCGTATTGATGCAGCACGGCAAGACCATTGCCTATGCGTCGAGACAATTGAGGCCGTATGAGTTGAACTACCCTACTCATGATTTAGAGTTAGCGGCAGTCGTTTTTGCGCTCAAGATTTGGCGTCACTATCTTTTCGGCTCTGCATGTCAGATTTTTACCGATCATAAAAGTCTGAAATACATATTTACTCAGCGGGAGTTGAATATGAGGCAGAGGAGGTGGTTAGAGTTGATTAAGGATTATGACCTCGAAATCCTTTATCATCCGGGCAAGGCGAACATCGTGGCCGACGCCTTGAGTCGGAAACCGATTGCATTGCGATCGCTTGAGATCCTTACATCTCAGTCCGAGCTTCGGCGAGCTTTAATCGAGTTAGATGTTGAGGTTACATTTGCAGGAGCGTCGGACAATTTCGTGCTTTGGAAATTTCGCTGTCTTTGATCGATGAGATTAAGTCAAGCGATCGGAGGATCCGATGATTACTCAAATCCGAGAGAATGTTCTTAAGGGAAAGTCTCTGGGTTTGTGATTCACGAGGATGGTATTTTGAGATTTGAGTCGGCTTTGTGTGCCGAACGACTCGGAGTTGAGACAGAGTATTTTACGGGAGGCCCATGTTACACCTTATTCCGTTCATCTGGTTCGAGTAAGATGTACAAGGACACGAGAAGAAACTTCGGTGGAATGATATGAAGGATGAGGTCGCACGGTTTGTAGCGAGATGTTTGACTTGTCGTGAGTCAAGATCGAGCATCGACCGGTCAAGTTATTGCACGCTTCGCTCCGAATGGAAATGGGAAGATATATCGATGGATTTCGTTACGAGTTTGCCGAGATCGAGGTCGGGCATGAATATGGTATGGGTGATTGTTGATCGCCTGACCAAGTCGGCACATTTTCTGGGCATCAAGGACACTTGGGGCCCGGAGAAGTTAGCTCGTGTGTTTATTGCGCAGATCGTGAGACTTCACGGTACTCCGAAGTCTATTGTTTCGGATCGTGACGGCCGTTTTGTATCGCACTTCTAGCAGGCGGTGCATAAGGCGTTGGGTACCCGGTTGCGTTTGAGTACCTCTTTTCATCCCCAGTCAGATGGACAGTCGGAACGCACTATCCAGACGTTCGAAGACTTGTTGCGTGCCTGTGCTCTCGATTGGAGTAGTGACTGGGAGGAACATTTGCCGCTGATCGAATTCACGTACAATAACAGTTGGCACGCGTCGATTCGGATGGCACCGTATGAGGCACTTTATGGGCGGCGATGTCGATCACCTATTTGTTGGAATGAGGCATCCGATTTGGTCGGTACTGAGCCGGATGTTGTTCTAGAGACGAGGCGGAAGATAGAATTAATTCGGGAACGGATGCTGACTGCCCAGAGTCGACAGAAGTCGCATGCCGACGTCCGTCGTCGACCTTTGGAATTCGAGGTGGGAGACCACGTTTTGCTAAAGGTGTCGCCGACGAAGGGAGTTTTTCGTTTTGGGAAGAAAGGAAAGTTGAGTCCGAGATTTATCGGCCCCTTTGAGATCCTCGAGCGAGTAGGTGGGTTGGCATACCGTTTGGCGTTACCTCCGGCTTTGAGTCATGTTCATAGCGTTTTCCATGTTTCCCAGTTGAGGAAATATGTTCCGGATCCTAGTCACGTCATCGATTATGGCGAGATTGATATTGCTGAAGATATTACTTTTGAGGAGCGTCCTTTGAAGATTTTGGGGGCATCGTGAGAAACGACTGAGGCATAAACCCATCCCTTTGGTCAAAGTGCAGTGGTCGAGACACGGTGTCGAGGAAGCAACTTGGGAAACCGAGGATAGCATGCGTGCTAGGTACCCGGAGTTGTTTGTTTCTTAAGTTTCGGGACGAAACTTATTTTTTTAGAGGGGTAGAATGTAATAACCGTATTTTTCTTTCCCTGGTATTTTCGTTTTTGGTGTATTTCTCGATCGTAGTGACCCTCGTGTACTTCTCAGCGTGTCCTTCCTGTCAAACTGTTGAACTGTATTCTTGTTATTGTTGTGCGAAACTGCCGTTTCGGGGTTGCCGTGGATCCATTTCGTGTTATTAGTCCCCAAATATTGATTCCTACCGTTTTATTCTCTTTCCGGATCATTTTTAGCATTTTGGGACCCAAAAAGGGGTGTGGGCCGCGGCACAAGGTGCGTGCGCCGCGGCACACAAATTTCTCCAAATGTTGGTCGAGCGATCAGACTGTGCCGCGGCACACCTATCCGTGCCGCGGCACGGTGCCGGCCGCGGCACACTGTCCGTGCCGCGGCACACTCGTGTGTCTCCTGCGACCAAAACCCCACTGCATCAGAAGCTGCGACATTTGCCGGCCGCGGCACAATGCCAAAACCTGGGAGTAAATTTTCGGCCTGTGCCGCGGCACAGCCGAAGTGTGCCGGTAGGGTTAGATCCGACGGGGTCTCGGTAGGGTTCCACGGAGGTGTGGATCGACGGTTAATTGTGGTGAATTTTACAAATGTGATTTGATATTGGCATTTCCGGAAATGAGTGTTTTCGAATGGATTTCTCTATTGCATACATTTACTATATGTGTAAGATGTAAGTTGTTCATCTGGTTACTTGTACTAGAGTAATTGCTAACCCCTCTGGGGACCCGTTTTGGGGAAATTCGTTTTATGAATTTCAGGTCAGGTTCATCGGGACGAGCGGGCGCTGGACCAGTACACGGATGATGGCCATGCGTGATGATTGTGCATAAGTGACGTCTTAATGTCTTTTGTCTTTTCATCTTTTGTGGCTTTTGGAACTAATAGCTGTACTCGAGTACTTAAGAGTCCTCGTTCATCCGGATTGTATTGCTGCCTTTATGTTTGTGTTGATTGATGACGTTATGTTTGACCGGTTGAACCGGGTGGATTATTCTGTTTTGCGTCTTTATGACATGGTATTGTTCTGTCGTTTATGTGAGTTGATGAGTATGATACTGTTCAGCCTGGTGGGTCCCATATAGGGATTCACGACGCTGTAATATACCTCGAATATCTTGAGGGTGTTACAAAACTGGTGCAATACGAGGACTTACCAGAGGGTCACCCATCCTAGTATCTCTCCCAAGTACGCTTAACTTCGGAGTCCTGATGGAATCCGATGCATTAGTGCTGGTATGATGGCACCCATTTATAACACTGCATTTTATTCTTTAATAGTTGAACGTGGTGAGACTTTCGGGTAGTCTTTGTCGTGATAGATGCATTTTTGAGTCGGGAACGTGGGTCCCGGATGTGAATAACCGCGAGGACTTAGAATGGACATATCGGAATTCGAGAAAAATTATTAAGGGCTCGAGATAGAAGTAAAAAAGTAGAAAAACAAAAAAAAAATAGAGACCTCATAGAAGCAAAAAAGGGGTGCAACACGGGGACTTCCCATGGGGTCGCCCATCCTAGTACTACTCTCACCCAAGCATGCTTAACTTCGGAGTTCTGATGAGATCCAGTGTATTAGTGTTGAGATGATCACACCCATTTGTAACACCGCATTCTATTCTCTTATAGTTCAATGCGGTGAGACTTCCGAATGGTCTTTGTCGTGATAAACACATTTTTTAGCCGGGAACGTGGGCCCCAGATGTGAATAACCGCGAGGACTTAGTATGGATAAATTGGAATTTAAGAAAAAATTATTAAGGGCTCGAGATGGAAGTAAAAAAGTAGAAAAATAAAAAATAGAGACCTCGTAGACACAAAAAGGGGTGCAACACGAGGACTTCCCAGGGGGTCACCCATCCTAGTACTACTCTCGCCCAAGCATTCTTAAATTCGGAGTTCTGATGGGATCCGGTGCATTAGTACTGGTATGATCGTACCCATTTGTTACACCGCATTCTATTCTCCTGTAGTTCAATGCGGTGAGACTTCCGGGTGCTCTTTGTCGTGATAGATGCATTTTTGAGTCGGAACGTGGGTCCAGGATGTGAATAACCGCGAGGACTTAGTATGGACATATCAGGATTCGAGAAGAATTATTAAGCATTCGAGACAGAAGTAAACAGGTAGAAAAACGAAAAATAGAGACCTCATAGATGCAAAACGGGGTGCAACACGAGGACTTACCAGGGAGTCAACCATCGTAGTACTACTCTCGCCAAGGGCACTTAACTTCGGAGTTCTGATGAGATCCGGTGCATTAGTGCTGGTATGATCGCACCCATTTATAACACCGCATTTTATAGTTCAACGTGGTGAGACTTCCGGGTAGTCTTTGTCGTGATAGACGCATTTTTGATTCGGTAATGTGGGTCCTGGATTTGAATAACCACGAGCACTTAGTATGGACATATCAGAATTCGAGAAAAATTATTAAGGGCTCGAGATAGAAGTAAAAAAGTAGAAAAACAAAAAATAGAGACCTCGTAGAAGCTAAAAAGGGTGCAACACGAGGACTTCCCAAGGGTCACCCATCCTAGTTCTACCCTCGCCCAAGCGCGCTCAATGTTGGAGTTCTGATGGGATTCAGTGCATTAGTGCTGGTATGATCGCACCCATTTGTAACAGCACATTCTATTCTCTTTTAGTTTAATGGGGTAAGATTTTCGAGTGGTCCTTGTCGTGATTGACGCATTATTGAGTCAGGAAGGTGGGCCTCGGATGTGAATAATCGCGAGGACTTAGTATGGACATATTGGAATTCAAAAAAATTTATTAAGAACTCGAGACGGAAGTAAAAAAGTAGAAAAATAAAAAATAGAGACCTCGTAGACGCAAAAAGGGGTGCAACACGAGGACTTCCATGGGGGAATCTGTAACACCCCAAACTAGGCGGATATTACAGTGCCGTGGACCCCCGACTGGGACCCACCCGGCGAATAAAAACTGATGAATTAAATAATATAATTATTGTACCGAACCACAATATATTACCAACTACTCCGATGAGGAGCTTAAGTACAATACACCAGGATAATACAGAATACTAGTATATTTTATATGAAGATAAAATACACCACCCTGAATAAATAAACATTTCGAATGGAATATGCAGTGGAATTTCAAATGAAGAGAATTAAAGATGACTGAAATGACTGGGCCCCCCTACTAGTATCACTGGGACTCCTCGCCGTCAACATGCTATTCCCGTGCCTTTGCCTTGCCGTGACCTGAAAACAAAATTCCCCAACGGGGTCAGTTACACAGAACAACAATCCTCAAGGGTTGAAAATACACAATCATGATATATCTTTAGTTATGAAATATCCTTATTTATGAATTAGGCTGAAGAGGAGTATCATAGTACGCCCGTAATGTTCTGTGCCAGTGTACAAGATGGATGACCGGACACACCCGTCCTTGTAGCTAATTAGTCTCACGGAGGTAATCGTTACCGTGTGCACAGTCCAATGTATCGATCCCAATACATGACCATCACGTGCCCGACTAAAAATTCCACACATCCGCACCCGGCCACGCAATATGAACCCAGAAGGTCATATGAACGAGAATGACCAAAATGAATATCAATGAATAATAATCCGACAAGGTCAAGAATGACTCACTGAGATGAAAATAATAGTGAAGTGAATGATAGTTCAATGAAATGATTGGAACCGCCGTTCCTCGTGAATGAAGTGATTACTAGACAATTACAAGTCTCAATACGATTAATACAATGATGAATGAATTATGATTATGAATGAACAACAACAAAAGGAATGAATATCCTTTTAACCGAGTAAGAATTAACTTACTCAACCGGTGAAGAATGTCCGTCCACGAACAACGTCCTAAATGAAATGTCGGTCGCTCGAACAACCTTGAATAACACAATAATTACCAACAACCGTTCAATACACGTATCAAGCAATGAAACACGACTAACTCAAAAGTCAACACAACGATAATCAAACTCATTGTGGATTTCTAACGAATACGAAGCAAAGCACACCACTTTCGAAAATATTCAATCCCGAATATATCGAAACCAACACCAAAATGAGTATTTCAAACCATCAAAACACTTCAATGATATCAATAATCCAATAGGAATCCACAATTCAAGATTACAACGACATCAATCGGAAATCCCCAATTTAACCGAAGTCAACCCCAAGGGTTCTTGAAATAATCCCCAAAATAGTCATTAAATCCGTAGGAATACATTTATCCATGGTAGATAATTCATATCTAACATATTCCAACAACAATCCAACCTTACACGAAGAAATCGGAAGGAAAACCCCAAAAATCCGAAATTCTAGATCCAAGAGATTAATAGCTTTGATTTGATGTATTGGAGATGATGAAGTGATGATTAATCCAACTCAAAGACTTGAATATGATGATAGGTGATAGTAGCTCGAAGAGAACACTCCAAATCGTCCGAAGTCGCCCGAAATCGCTTAAAAACGAAGAGAAGTGAGAAAATGACGAAACTCAGGTTAACTGTCCAATTTATACTGCTCCAGATTAGCGCACGCTATGACCTGATATTTAGCGTGCGCTAACGAGTTATACGTACATTCCAATGAACTCTGACTGACCTGTTAGCGTACGATACAACTTGCTAGCGTGCGCTAACTACATCCCAATAGCGTGCGTTAACTCCAATTGTTAGCGTGTGCTAGCTAAATATATGCTGTCCAGTACTGAAGTCCAGAACCTCCTGTTCTCCAATCTGATCTTGATAGTGCGCGCTACGTCCAATAATTAGCATGCGCTACTGCTCCACTAGCGTACGCTAAATCCACTCATAGCGTGTGCTAAGAATTAATCCGAAATTAGTCCAGTACCCACTGGACTCTGCCTGATCGGTCTTAGCGCGCGCTACACTGACTACATAGCGTGCGCTATCCAACTCATTAGTGCATGCTACGTAACACTCGTAGCGTGCGCTACCACAACTTATCTGCAGTCCAGTACCCACTGGGCTGTCTACCTGAAACGCGCTAGCGTGCGCTAAAGACGGGAAGTGGCGTGCGCTATCCGAACCAAATTAGCGCGCGCTAACGAAGAAAGCGTAGCGTGCGCTACTCAATACACACAGCCAGCTCCAAAGATGAAAATGATAAGATGTTCGGTCCCCTTCTCCAACTAGGTAGAAAGACGAATAACAACTGATACACGATACAAATACTCTGAACGGTGAATATGATGGTTGAATATGAGTGACAAATGATCATTAATGAGTGAAAAATACTGAGTGACAATTACTGAATGATACTGACTGAATTACAACCGGGTATTACATACACCCACCCCTAAAAGAGTTTCGTCCCTGAAACTAAGGGTCAAACAACTCAGGATAACTCTCCTGCATACTATCCTCGGTTTCCCAAGTAGCCTCTTCCACTCCGTGTCTAGACCACTGAATTTTGACCAAAGGAATCGTCTTGTTCCTCAACTGCTTGATTCGCTACTCCAAAACTCGTACAGGATGCTCCTCGTACGAATGATCATCCGCGATCTCGATTTCGTCGAACTGAAGTATGTGACTCGGGTCGGCAACATACTTCCGCAACTGAGAGACGTGAAACACATTATGAATTCGGCTCAACGCCGGAGGTAAGGCCAATTGATAAGCTAACTCGCCTACTCGATCCAAAATCTCAAACGGTCCAATGAATCTCGGACTCAACTTTCCCCTCTTCCCAAAACGAAAGATACCACGACTCGGGGATACCTTGACCAAAACATGGTCACCTATCTCGAACTCTAAAGGTCGACGACGATTATCTGCATATGATTTCTGTCGACTCTGAGCTGTCAACATACGACTCCTGATCAAAGCTACCTTCTCCCGGGCGATTATAAGCATATCGGGCTCGGTGCCGATTGATTCAGATAGGTCGTCCCAACACAACGGAGATCGACAACGACGACCATACAAGGCCTCGTAAGGTGCCATCTTAATCGAAGCATGCCAACTATTATTGTACGTGAACTCGATCAATGGTAGTTGGGCTTCCCAATCATCTTTCCAATCGAGGACACATGCCCTCAACATGTCCTCCAATGTCTGAATAGTCCTCTCTGATTGTCCGTCGGACTGAGGATGAAAAGTGGTACTAAGATTAAGTTGAGTTCCCATAGCATGATGAACTGATTTCCAAAAATGTGACACGAATCGTCCGTCATGATCGGAAACAATACTTTTAGGAGTACCGTGCAGTCTCACTATCTCTTTGATGAATAACTGAGCCAGTCTCTCGGGACTCCACGTATCCTTAATCTCAAGAAAATGGGCTGATTTAGTCAAGCGGTCCACAATCACCCAGATTGTATTTATGCCACGACGACTCGTCGGTAAACTCGTGATGAAGTCCATAGAAATATCTTTCCACTTCCACTCTGGAATAGGGAGCGGTTTCAGCATACCTGCCGGTCGCTGATGTTCAATCTTGACTTGCTGACAGGTTAAACATCTCGAAACAAATTCTGAGACTTCTCGCTTCATATTACTCCACCAGTAATTTTGTTTCAAGTCTTTATACATCTTGCTAGATCCCGGATGAACGGAATAAGGGGTAGCATGAGCCTCTCTCAAAATCGAGTTTTTCAACTCGTCATTCGCCGGTACGCACAACCGATTCTTAAATCTCAAAAGTCCATCCTCGTGGATCACGAATCCAGGGGCTTTCCCCTGAGCCACATCCTCACAGATGCACAACAATGATGGGTCAGAACCCTGATTCACTCTGATCGCCTCTTCAAGTGGTGATGAAATCTCCAGCATACAAAGCTGTCCCTGAACTCGCTGAAGCCAGACCTCGATCTCGGGTCTAAGGATTTCCTGCTGGAGCTCCTTCTGAGTTGTTAATCGGGCAAGCATCTGCTCCTGAACGGACTTACGACTCAAGGCATCGGCAACAACGTTCGCCTTGCCCGGGTGGTAAAGGATCTCGATATCATAATCTTTGATTAGTACCAACCACCATCTCTGTCGCATATTTAACTCTTTCTGAGTAAATATATACTTCAAGCTCTTATGATCGGTGAATATCTGACTGGTGATGCCATAAAGGTAATGACGCCAAATTTCAAAGCGAACACCACGGCTGCTAGCTCCAGATCGTGGGTCGGATAATTAACCTCGTAAGGTCTCAATTGCCGTGACGCATAAGCAATAACTTTACCATTCTGCATGAGAACACATCGAGACCCTGTCCGGACGCATCACTATAAACCACAAATCCCTCTGTCCCTTGCGGTAAAGAAAGGATAGGTGCTGAAGTTAACCGGCTCTTGAGTTCCTCCAAAATCTGTTGACACGCGTCGGATCACGTATAATTCTTATCCTTTCGCAAAACATTCGTCAATGGTTGAGCGATTCTAGAAAATCCTTCTACAAACCGCCGATAATAACCGGCTAATCCGAGAAAGCTTCGGATTTCCTTAACATTCTTCGGAGGTAACCAATCTTTGATAGCCTCCGTCTTCCGAGGATCAACACGCACTCCGTCTGATGAAATTACATGTCTGAGAAACGTCACTTTGGACATCCAGAATTCACATTTGGAAAACTTTCCATAAAGTTGCTCTCGTCTCAACACGTCGAGAACCCGATGAAGGTGAACCTCGTGCTCCTCTCGGTCACGAGAATAAATCAAAATGTCATCAATGAAGACAACAACAAACTGATCCAAAAAGTCAATGAAAACCCGATTCATTAACTCCATGAATACCGCAGGTGCATTAGTTAACCCAAACGGCATTACCACGAACTCATAATGACCATAGCGTGTACGAAACGCTGTCCTTGCGATATCCGACTCCCGAATTCGCAACTGATGATATCCAGATCTTAAGTTGATCTTGGAAAATATTGAAGCTCCCTGAAGTTGATCTAAGAGATCATCAATATGGGGTAGAGGATACTTATTCTTGATCATCACCCGGTTCAATTCCCGGTAATCAATACACAAACGGAACGAACCATCCTTCTTCTTGACGAACAACACTGGTGCTCCCCACGGGGACGCACTCGGTCGGATATAACCCTTCTCGAACAACTCCTCAAGTTGATTCTTTAATTCTTGCATTTCGGTCGGGGCCATCCGGTACGGTGCCTTTGATATCGGGGACGTACCGGGCTCCAACTCAATCGTGAATTCCACATCTCTCTGTGGAGTCAAACCAGGTAACTCGTCTGGAAAAACATCGGCATATTCTCTCACGACCGGAATATCCGTCAACATTACTGATGGTTTCTCGGTCTTGGTCATATAACACCAATAACCGACACACCCCTGATTGAGTAATCTCACTGCTTTCATCAAGTTAATGACTTTACCAGAACAGCCGGGATTACCTCCCTGAAAAACACATTCAACCCCATCGTCTGAAATAATAGTGACCATACGCTTACGGACACTAATGATGGCATCGTGACGATCCATCCAATCAATACCCAAGATGACGTCGTCTCTTGGCAAATCTACCATAATAAGATCTGCTAGCCATACACGGCCATGAAGCTGAATCGGACAGTTCTGAATCTCACGATTCCCGATAATTCGTCTACCATCAGGTAGACCAATGACATACGGCTCACAACTAGTAGCACTACCCAGACGTAGCCTAGTCAAACATGACTCGGAAATGAATGAATGAGATTCACCAGTATCAAAAAGGGTACACACAGGTTGAGATAGAATATCGAGTGTACCTGAGATCATTCGAGCCTCCAGATTTGTCGGTCTCCTTCATCTCATAAATTCGGGGCTTGCTAGTCCCGGCACCGGACGCTCCCGTTTGATGGATAAAGGCTCCATCTTTATTTGCTCCTGTCGTCTTGAACGACGCAGACTGAGTGGCCTGATTATGAACAGCTGACTGCTTCGGGGCCTGAGATGACGCCGGAGTAGGCTTGGAGTCCCTTCGGCAAAAACGGGCCTTATGCCCAGCAATCCCATAGTTATGACACGTGACAGTCTGTCTCGGACACTTGGTGCTGACATGACCAATATCCCCATAGTTAAAACAAGTGATGGCCGAACAGGCCGCTCGGGATTGCGATTCCGCCGGTGTGGGCGCCACAGGAGGTCGCTCAGAGAAATTGGTGCCCGCACGAGGCTTCTTGAAGGTTGTCTGACCGCCTTCAGACTGATTACGATTCTTCGATTTCTTGCTAGCAGACGAAGGTTGCTGCTTAGCAATTTCCTTAGCAGTAAGCTCATAAGTAAGAGCTTTCTCAATGAATTCGGCCAGCGTGGTGCAATTATGATTAAGCAACTGTAGTCTCATACGGGGTTTCAGCCTCTTGCTGAAATACTTGATTTTATCCGCCTCAGAGTGAATGATAGATGAGGCGAACGGAAGGAGTTCCTGAAATTTCTCGGCAATGGCGAGAACATCCTCGTCTGCTGAGGGGTCGGGAGTGAGCAATTCTGACAGTTTGGCCTCTATGAGTGGGGCCGGATAATATCTCTCCATCATGAGAGTCTTGAATTGTTCCCAAGTACATGATCCGTCGGTGGGCTTCAACGACAACCACCAATAATGAGCGCCCTTACCCAGATAGTAAGCCGCAACTGAAACCTTGTGTCCTTCGGGACACTATACCATAGCAAATAACTTCTCGAAATGCTCGAGCCAATGAACAATATCCCCCGGCTCAGATGAGCCCTCAAAAGTAGGTGGCCTTTGGCAAGAGATGTCGCCGATGATACTACCCACACTTCTCTCTTGCCTCTGAGGTGGCGGCGGAGGAGCCTGTTGATTTTGATTAGCTGAGTTATGCATCGTCTCCATCAGCTGTGCCATCTGAGTCATTTGGGCCATCATGCCCTGCATAAAAGCGAGTGGGTCGACCCGAACACCTTCTGACTGAGCTGTGTCCCGGGTACGACTCCCCGATAGTGAATGATCACGTCCAGGTGAATGAGTGGCAGCGTCGCTGCTCGATGAATTAGCATTATTCCTCGCATTCACACGTGTATTCACACGAGCTCTCGGAAATCGGCACGCACCGCGGCCTCGTCCTCCGCGTCCTCTGCCCGCTCTCTCCATACTGAAGTAGGAAAGTCACATGATGATTATATCTCTCGCATGAATATCACATTATGATTATGTCGTGAGATGATGGAAATGAGCATACACGCTCTAACACAGTGATTACATGAATGATTAACTTAGGTGACATGATTGTCTGGTGAAATTCTTGAAATGATTATCTTGAACAAGTTAACAAGATTAATGATATGATCTTCCAGATCAACAACTGAGTAATGAAATGAATTGAGTGATTAATGAGTTAACATGACCGTCCTGGTCAAAATGAAATTGATGATTGAGGATTGTTAACTGATGAATTATGAATGAATGATTATTGCCAGAAATTATACCATGGCGTTAGAAATCTTACAGTTCTTGGTCTGATTGGCTCGGCATTTGCACAGGTCACACGTGACGCGAAAGTCCAATGATACTAGTCCGATGACGATGATTTCAAATGAGACATGACTCGGAAGGTAGTATTCAAAACCACGCTCTGATACCAACTCTGTAACACCCCAAACTAGGCGGATATTACGGTCTAGTGGACCCCCGATCGACCCACCGCGAATAAAAACTGATGAATTAAATAATATAATTGTAGTACCGAACCACAATATATTACCAACTACTCCGATGAGGAACTTAAGTATAATACACCAGGATAATACAAAATACTAGTATATTTTATATGAAGATAAAATACACCACCCTGAATAAATAAACATTTCGAACGGAATATGCAGCGGAATTTCAAATGAAGAGAATTAAAGATGACTGAAATGACTGGGGTCCCCTACTAGTATCACTGGGACTCCTCGCCATCAACATGCTCTTCCCGTGCCTTTGCCTTGCCGTGACCTGAAAATAAAATTCCCCAACGGGGTCAGTTACACAGACCAACAATCCTCAAGGGTTGAAAATACACAATCATGATATATCTTTAGTTATGAAATATCCTTATTTATGAATTAGGCTGAAGAGGAGTATCATAGTACGCCCGTAATGTTCTGTGCAAGTGTACAAGACGGATGACCGGACACACCCGTCCTTGTACCTAATTAGTCTCACGGAGGTAATCGTTACCGTGTGCACAGTCCAATGTATCGATCCCAATACATGACCATCACGTGCCCGACTAAAAATTCCACACATCCGCACCCGGCCACGCAATATGAACCCATAAGTTCATATGAACGAGAATGACCAAAATGAATATCAATGAATAATAATCCCACAAGGTCAAGAATGACTCACCGAGATGAAAATAATAGTGAAGTAAATGATAGTTCAATGAAATGATTGGAACCGCCGTTCCTCGTAAATGAAGTGATTACTCGACAATTACAAGTCTAAATACGATTAATACAATGATGAATGAATTATGATTATGAATGAACAACAACAAAAGGAATGAATATCCTTTTAACCGAGTAAGAATTAACTTACTCAACCGGTGAAGAATGTCCGTCCACGAACAACGTCCTAAATGAAATGTCGGTCGCTCGAACAACCTTGAATAACACAATAATTACCAACAACCGTTCAATACACGTATCAAGCAACGAAACACGACTAACTCAAAAGTCGACACAACGATAATCAAACTCATTGTGGCTTTCTAATGAATACGAAGCAAACCACACCACTTTCGAAAATATCCAATCCCAAATATATCGAAACTAACACCAAAATGAGTATTTCAAACCATCAAAACACTTCAATGATATCAATAATCCAATAGGAATCCACAATTTAAGATTACAACGACATCAATCGGAAATCCCCACTTTAACCGAAGTCAACCCCAAGGGTTCTTGAAATAATCCCCAAAATAGTCATTAAATCAGTAGGAATACATTTATCCATGGTAGATAATTTATATCTAACATATTCCAACAACAATCCAAGCTTACACGAAGAAATCGGAAGGAAAACCCCAAAAATCCGAAATACTAGATCCAAGAGATTAATACCTTTGATTTGATGTATTGGAGATGATGAAGTGATGATTAATCCAACTCAAAGACTTGAAGATGATGATAGGTGATAGTAGCTCGAAGAGAACACTCCAAATCTCCCGAAGTCGCCCGAAATCGCTTAAAAATGAAGAGAAGTGAGAAAATGACGAAACTCAGGTTAACTGTCCAATTTATACTGCTCCAGATTAGCGCACGCTATGACCTGATATTTAGCGTGCGTTAACGAGTTATACGTACATTCCAGTGAACTCTGACTGACCTGTTAGCGTACGATACAACTTGGTAGCGTGCGCTAACTCCATCCCAATAGCGTGCGTTAACTCCAATTGTTAGCGTGCGCTAGCTAAATATCTGTTGTCCAGTACTGAAGTCCAGAACCTCCTGTTCTCCGATCTGATCTCGATAGCGCGCGCTACGTCCAATAATTAGCGTGCGCTACTGCTCCACTAGTGTACGCTAAATCCACTCATAGCGTGCGCTAGAAATTAATCCGAAATTAGTCCAGTACCCACTGGACTCTGCCTGACCGGTCTTAGCGCGCGCTACACTGACTACATAGCGTGCGCTATCCAACTCATTAGTGCGCGCTACGTAACACTCGTAGCATGCGCTACCACAACTTATCTTCCATCCAGTACCCACTGGACTGTCTACCTGAAACGCGCTAGCGTGCACTAAAGACGGGAAGTGGCGTGCACTATCCGAACCAAATTAGCGCGCGCTAACGAATAAAGCGTAGCGTGCGCTACTCAATACACACAGCTAGCTCCAAAGATGAAAATGATAATATGTTCGGTCCCCTTCTCCAACCAGGTAGAAAGACGAATAACAACTGATACACGATACAAATACTCTGAACGGTGAATATAATGATTGAATATGAGTGACAAATGATCATAATGAGTGAAAAATACTGAGTGATAATTACTGAATGATAAATACTGAATGATACTGACTGAATTACAACCGGGTATTACAGAATCACCCATCCTAGTACTACTCTCCCCCAAGCACGCTTTACTTCGGAGTTCTGATGGGATCCGGTGCATTAGTACTGGTATGATGGCAACCATTTGTAACACCGCATTCTATTCTCTTGTAGTTCAATGCGGTGAGACTTCTGGGTGGTCTTTGTCGTGATAGATGCTTTTTTGAGTCAGGAACGTGGTTCCCGAATGTGAATAACCGCGAAGACTTAGTATGGACATATCAGAATTCGAGAAAAAATATTAAAGGCTCGAGATGGAAGTAAAAAAACAGAAAAAATAATAATTAGAGATCTCGTAGACGTGAAACGGGGTGCAACACGAGGACTTACCAGGGGGTCACCCATCCTAGTACTACTCTCGCCCAAGTACACTTAACTTCAAGGTTCTGATGGGATCCGATGCATTAGTGCTGGTATGATGGCACCCATTTATAACACTGCATTCTATTCTTTAATAGTTCGTTGTGGTGAGACTTCTAGGTAGTCTTTGTCGTGATAGACGCATTTTTGAGTCGGGAACATGGGTCACGGATGTGAATTACCGCGAGGACTTAGTATAGACATATCGAAATTTGAGAAAATTATTAAGGGCTCGAGATAGAAGTAAATAGTAGAAAAACAGAAAAACAGAGACCTCATAGAAGCAAAAAAGGGGTGCAACATGAGGACTTCCCATGGGGTCACCCATCCTAGTACTACTCTCACCCAAGGACATTTGACTTCGGAGTTCTGATGGGATCCAGTGCATTAGTGCTGATATGATCGCACCCATTTGTAACACCGCATTCTATTCTTTTATTGTTCAACGTGGTGAGACTTCTGGTTAGTCTTTGTCATGATAGACGCATTTTTGAGTCAGGAACGTGGGCCCCAGATGTGAATAACCGCGAGGACTTAGTATGAACAGATTGGAATTTAAGAAAAATTATTAAGGGCTCGAGACGAAAGTAAAAAGTAGAAAATAAAAAATAGAGACCTCGTAGAAACAAAAAGGGGTGCAACACGAGGACTTCCCAGGGGGTCACCCATCCTAATACTACTCTCGCCCAAGCACGCTTAACTTCGGAGTTCTGATGGGATCCGGTGCATTAGTACTGGTATGATCGCATCCATTTATGACACCGCATTCTATTCATAGTTCAATGTGGTGAGACTTCCGGGTAGTCTTTGTCGTGATAGACGCATTTTTGAGTTGGAAATGTGGGTCCCGGATGTTAGTAACCGCGATGACTTAGTATGGACATATCGGAATTCGAGAAAAATTATTAAGAGCTCGAGATAGAAGTAAAAAAAGTAGAAAACAAAAAAATAGAGACCTCTTAGAAGCAAAAAAAGGGTGCATGCAACAGACTTCCCAAGGAGTCACCCATCCTAGTACTACTCTCGCCCAAGCACGCTTAATTTCAGAGTTCTGATGGGATCCAGTGCATTAGTGCTGGTATGATCGCATCCATTTGTAACACCGCATTCTATTCTCTAATAGTTTAATGTGGTGAGACTTCTTAGTGGTCTTTGTCATGATAGACATATTTTGAGTCGGGAACGTGGGCTCCGGATGTGAATAACCGCGAGGACTTAGTATGAACATATTGGAATTCAAGAAAAATTATTAAGGGCTCGAGACAGAAGTAAAAAATTAGAAAAAATAGAGACCTCGTAGCCGCAAAAAGGGGTGCAATACGAGGACTTCTTGTTCGGATTCCGGATACAAAATCGAGTACGCAACGGAAAATAAAACTCAATATAAAGAATCCCAAACAGGATCGATCAAGTAACGTATATACGAAAAATAAATTGACGAAGACATAGGATCAAAGTCCCATCCCTTTGAAGCATTTGATAATATCTTCGCGATATGATGATGATCACGAAAACGAGCACGACCACGAAATCCCTTCGTCCCAAATACCGAAATTACGATGTCACTACTTCAAACGCGTCGGAACTTGACCGAAAAAATCAACGAGACTCCGTTATATCAAGAACACGGCTAGGGAAACTCGTAGGAATTTTTATCTCTTATTTTTTCTCAATTCTTTTCACCTCAAAGATGATGAAGAACTTGGAAGAAAAAATTTCTCACTCCCTCTCTCTTTACCTCACGGCCCAAGCATCAAATGAATGGTGGAGTGGTGTGATTATGTATTCTCTTTTTATCACATAACAAGATCCCACCTTATGGCATTATGTGTCGACTATAACTTGGTGGGATCACATGAAAGATAATTTTATAACCTATTGAAACCACCAAGAAAGAGAGGGGGAGGGGCGGCCCATGTGGAGATGGGAGGAAACGAGTCGAGTCACTCGGCTCGTGTACCGGACGTTCGTTAAACGACTCTGTTAAAAACACTCCGTTTTATCTCCAATATATTTATACTAATTAATTAATTCAATTAATTAATTATATCAAATACATATATATATATATTTCTAAGAAATATTATTTATGAATTAAATTAATTACCCAGTAACTTAATTTCAATTCATAAGACCGCTATTTGATTTATCCAATAAATCATAATTAGATATCCAATATCTAATATTAATAGAGAGATGATAAATTCATATTTATCCATCAACGATCCTGATGCGCGACTCTGCAGGTCCATCTCAGCCAGTATTGGGAGGAACCAATGAGTGCGGACAATGCTTAGCCAGCCTAGGGGGCCGCACTGTAAACCCCGACTGAGAACGAATGAAGGGATCATTTCAGAACCATTATGTCGTGAATACCATATACATATAGACCCCTCATCAGATGTCCCGGTCAAGTATTTGGGTCACGGTAAAGTCAAACCCTACTGTTGACTAGACACTATACATGTGTTAATGCAAATCAAGACCGACTGATTACTAGTGTATCCAATACGACTAGATCAGAATGGTTTGGCCAAAGACTTATGATCTTATTTGCCATTAACCATATAGGACATTCGTCTGCTCACTAACAGGAGATAGAATCTTTTCTTGGCGTACAGTAAAGACTGCTACCTGCCCGTATAGTCTGCACTTCGAGGTTGACCCATCGATTAAATTCCTTTCATAGTTGTAAAAAGGTATTTTGAGTCATTAAATAATTAAAGAAGCTGACATTTTATCTCATTACCAACATGACAACAAAATTTTTGGACTATAGTCAATAATAATCAAATAAAGTCAGCAATTTCTTACTTTAATAATTCCACGGCATATAAAAAATATATTAATAAATCTTATCATTTCATTTGTTATATTATCAATATTTTTGACTTAAAATAAACTTTCTAGAGACAACTCATTGAATATAATAGTTGTTAAAATTTAATAATAATAATAATAATAATAATAAAATTACATGTGGTAAAATATTGGATACTATAATCGGTCAAAATATATCAACATGACTGAAACATAACATCCGAAATGAATTATGAAGATCAGTATTTTTTGGGGCAAAAAAATGAAGCAAGATACATATAAAGATGTAAAATAAATATAAGAGGTATTAAATTCTTGTTCTTACCATAATCAAGAATATATGTATATTTAAATTGATTTAAATGAAATCTTTATTGAATCGGAGCTAGCAATCCATTAGACGTTCGGGATTTGTTCGTTGTGTGGATACCGTAGAGGACGCTCGCTTCTTGGAACGTCTCTAGAAGGCTCGATCGAAAACAGGTAACAATGTTGTTCTTCGTACTTTGAAAATATACTTGGATCCTCGGAGGGTTTTACATAATATATATATATACTTCCGCTGCACTATTTCGATATATGATGAGATCATAAATCTTATTAGTTCAATGCTCCAATAGTGGTATCGGAGCGACTAGTATATTTTTAATGTTTATATATGTTGATATATTAAGTTCATATATGTGATGTATGTCATACCCAGATTTTCAGTATAGATTTTTTGCGTTATTTTATCTGAGATATACTGTATAGTTTGGTATTTATACAGTAGGGATAAAATAAATTGAGGACCAAGACACTTATACTTGTGTAATTGACGATTTGATTGACAGTTATATTGAGGATTTGTTGTATCAGGTTGAACAGATTTGGATATCCGGTATATCGTATGAGAATATTTTTTGGGTTGAGTATATGTGTATTCAGTATGCCGTATGTTCGTATCCAGTATGTCTAGACGTCGGACAGGAACAGTTGGATTTTGGCTAAGTATAGAGCCCTTAACGTACGCTAAGTATGAGGACTTACGCACGCTAAATTATACGCTTGACGTACATCATGCATAAGGCATTACGTACGTAACAAGAGGAATCAGACTTGTAATCGGATAGTGGGGCCAATGGTTGGCGGCTTTCGGCGCGGATGTGGACAGGTGAGTAAATGGATGGATTTACGTATGCTATACAGGGTGTATTACGTACATAATACGAGTATAATACTATAGAAAGTCAACGTATGTATTACGTACGCAACGGAATAAGTGTTACGTACGTTACGGGGTGGCTGGCCGAGTCGTGGCCGAGAGGACCTGTAGTGGCCGAGCATGGTCGGCAGTGACTCGCAGGGATGACCGATCGCGGTCGGCAGTGACTCACTGGGGGCAAGGACAGGCCGATAACGTATGTAAGGCTGTGGCCGGTTACGGCCGTAAGGGCCCGTTACGTACGTAAGCAGCTGCCGGTTACGTACGTAAGGGTGTCGGCCAAAATGGAAAGTAGGGTAGGCCACGACCGGTTACGTACGTAAGCCACGGCCGGTTACGAACGTAAGGTACCGACAGGACTCGGCCTATATAAGGCCTGGACCGAGTCATCTTCGGCATTTTTAATTTTTCTTCGTTCCTTCCGCGATTTTTCACCATATATGGATGGATTTGAGTAAGAGCAACATAGAACAACATGTTTTGGAAGTTTGATTCATGGATTAACATTATTTTCCACCCGGATCGAAGGTAAGAACACCTAAACTTTTGGTTTTTGAATATTCTTGAGGTTTCTTGGTATTTTGGACGATTTGATTCGTTTTGTTTCAGATTATTGATTGAACTTGATTGTATACTCGGAATCATTCATTATTCTTCAAGTTTTGTGGAACAAATTCGAGTATTTCTTCGAATAAATGATTAAATTGGACTATGCCTTCAAAGTGTTCGATGAAATGTTTTAATGAGTAGAACTTGGGAAATTCTACACGTTTTCGTATGAATGGTGATGGAATTGATATTTTTGTGATGATTCTTGGTATTTACGGGAATTTTGTTAAGGGAAGATAATGAATTGATGATCAAATGCCTTGATTATGTTGTTATGATTATAGAATCGTAGTTGTTCTTGGTAGTTTGTTGCGATTCATGATGTTAAGAGAAGTATATATGTTGAAGAACATGATTATATACACCTTGAATTGTGAATAAGGATTGTTTAGATGTTAGAACACATCGTATTATTTCGTTTGAGGATTTTGAATGTGATTTCGGAATTAGTTGTGTTCTTAAGGAAACTTTGGATTATATGAATTGATGAACATATTTAGGAGGTGTTGGTGTTTTGGATATGGATATGGAATATTCATATCTAAAACCAAGTTATGTGTTTTGATAAATTATTCGTATAGGAATACAAATATGATTCCGGATTTGATAAGGTTATGATTCACTTTTGAGTTTGATAATTCATACGTGTTGAACAAGTGTTCAAATCGAATAATGGAATTATTTGAAACCCTTGGAATATGGTTATCTATGATGTTGAATTAATCGGATCGTCCGGATTGATGATGATAATCGGTAATTGGTTTTTATTATGAATTTACAAGGAGGGAGCTTGTATTCGTATGTAAGATTGAATGTGGAATCGGTAATGCTTAGACACTTGGTTAAATTGATTATTGATATGATTATCGGATTATGAATTTTGTTATGGTTTTAAATTCATGATCGATTGATTTGGGTTGTTTGGATTTGTATTTAATCGGGATATTATAGAACCGTTGTGTTTGTTGATCGGTTATTGATTGTTATTTGTGATCATCGAGTTACGACTTGTATTGTGGATATGAGTTCGTATTTGTTTGAGTTGTATTGTTCGGTTTTGTTTATGATCGGGGTATTGTTGAGCCGTTGAGTCGCTTGGTTGGCTATGTCGGTTATTGATTGTTATCGGATTGTTGTTAATTGATTATTGCAATTGGTTGTGATGTTTGATTGTGGTTTATGACCGTTGTGTTGCGGTTGAGGCTGTAGAGTTCGTAGATTGCTTTTGGTCGGGGCTGAGGAGCTCGTAGACGAAGGCAATGGATTTTGGTAATGGCTTCGTGGTATCGGTATCGAGGCAAGTTTATAATTGTTCAGTTTATAATATTTGATGAATGGTTTCACTTTCATTTCATTTATAATTCATATAGCAATGATATTATAAGTATAAATTATCGGGATGATGGTTTGTATATTGTGCCTTGGTTTGGAGTAAATCATAATGTATATGGTTTAAATGTGTTGGTGAATACGGAGATGTGAGTTATATTTGGTCAACGATATGGAATGTCGGATATCGAGGCTGGTTACCGTGTCGACATTGATGTCGGGATGGTGGTTTGTTGGTATAAATGGACTATACCTATTTCGGGATTATTCGTATAACTATGTACTCGTTCAGGGATGTTTATTCGTGGAAAGGATGTTGTCTCCGGCGTTGAGGTAATTTATGTATTTTTCAGTTATGAGATAATTATTATGTTGAGTTGTTGTATATGTTGTACGTTGAGGCTTCGTGTATTGAGATTCATATTGGTTGTGTTGATCGTCTCATTGAGGAATGTTGATCCTAGAACTGTTGTCTGAGATTGTTGGTCGTATGGATTATCCTTTGGGGTTTGTGATCCCAGGATTATTGTTTTGAATATTGATTGGTCGTGTCGACTTTTCATTTTCAGTCTGTTGTTGTTCACTTCGGCGAGTCTTTTGATCCTTATTGGATATGTGTTTCTTTGAGTTTCGTTGTCATGTTGCATCGTGACATATTTGGAGTCATATCTGCGTTCCGATTGGATATTGTGTAAGATTTTTAGCCGGGCACATATATAGTCATGCGTGAATATTTTCCGTGAAGGGCTGTGCACACGAGATGTAGTTCGTTGAGGCTAATTAGGTACATTGTCCCACGTATATCCTGGATTCCATATACGGGGTGGACATGTGCACCGACACATATTCTGATCGGGTGTACTATGAAGTCCATCTTTGAGCCATACCGTTTGGTCGTTCATAGTTCCATGTATGATTGGATATGTTTGACGGTTTGCGACTGGTTGTTCATACACCCGAGGGGTATGTTTCGACAGTCGGGGTTATATCTTTGAGATCCATTATTGTTGATCAATTGGAGTTTACCTAGTTGATGGTATTCACGGTTATTGTTGGTCCTTTGTTGATCATTTGGAGTTTACCTTGTTGAGGGTATTCTCGGTTATTATTGATCTTTGTTGATCGTGTTTGGAGTTTACCTTGTTGAGGGTATTCTCGGTTATCGTTCATCCTTTATTGGTCATATTGGAGTTATCATGTCGATGATATTCTCAGTGATGTATTGGATGATCATTGTTATTGATCATATGAACATTCGGACTGTACTTCGATGTTTCATGATTTGTTATCATTATCATGTGGTAGTTGATCTACAGTATTGTAACGCCCGGTTTCTTTTTTTTTCGGTACGTTAATTATTTTCATGGTATTTAATTATTTTAAATGATGGGCTTAATTAATTAGCCAAGTTAGATTAAATTACAAGTTTTGGGCTAAGTTAATTGATAGATTTAATTATATTGGGCTAGTAAGAAATGAGTTTTGAGCCTAGCCCATTAGTGTAGTCATTAGGCTTTGTCCTAATATGAATTATAAAAATATCACAAACCCTAACCTCCTCCTCTCTCCCTCATTTTTTCGGCCGATCTCCCATCTCTCCCATCTCTCTCTCTCATTTTTCTCTTCCCAAAGCCACAATCATCTTCTCCTTCATTTCCTTGTTGGTGTAACAAGCTTAGGTAAGATCTTTTAAGGTGTTCTAATCTTTTCTTTTGATTTATATTCAATTAATTGTTTTAAGTGTTGATTATCATCTAGAAATTTCATCACCACCTCCTATACATGGTGTATGATGAGTCTAGATGATCATATTATGTAAAAGATCTATATGATTCATAAAAATCATCAAGTTGTAACTTGTGTGATTTAAAGAAGATAGATCTTATGGTTTTAACCAAAGTTGTTATTGTTATAAGTTGTATGTTATCATCATCTCTAGATTATATCTACACCCTATACATGGTGTATGATGGATTTAGATGATTATATAAAATACAAGGTCTAAATGAACCATGGGAATCACCAAGTTTTATTTAGGTGATAAAATGTGATAGATCTTGTGAATGGTTATAATTCTTGTTAATTATTATTTTGATTCTCAACACATCCATATCAATATGTTTAGATCTAAGTATACAACTTTATAGCATCTTCTAAGATGTGTATATAGATGTTTGTGTATTTGAAAGATCAAGGAACCCTTAAGAAAGGGGAAAATTGTGGTTTGTCATATATTATGTTGATTTGATTCTTTTCCTTGTGACTAAATGAAATACCAATGACCCCTAGCCCTTTTTAGTGCCACCATGTTCATAGGGGACTGAATTTGGGTGATAAACACATCTAGGAATGTGTTTCAAAAGGGAGAGGAATGGATTGGTTAAAAAGATTAAGGGTTGGCTACGATTCTGTTTCCATCAGATTTGTAGTCATCTTACAAAAATCATAACTTGAATTCATTAACTCAAACGGATCTCAAACCTGTGCCAAAAGTTTACAAATTGTGTTGGGTAACTTTCTTATGAAGGTCACTCTCACTAATTTGGACATTATCCATGGGCAAGAACGGCACCTTTGCTGGTAGGTCTGATCCGGGTCTGATCTGATAGGTCAACTTGTTTTATTCGTTTCTAGGGCTTGGGAAATGATCTAATGGGATTCCAAGTTCCCACATGTGTGTTATGACCTAAAGTTGTGATCTGGATTTTATGGGATGTTATCTCCAAGTATTTCTTGGTCATATTGAGTTCACACTCCAGATCAGTTTTCTGTCATCAGCTTTTAAGGGTTTTGTAATTAGTCATGTTGTGAATTTCGTATCTAGAGTTTGGGAAACCCTTTTTGGTCTATTCCAACTCTGAGACTTTGGTATTTATGTCTATTATTTCTGTGATTTTTAGTTTGGACAATTTCTATCCACAAGTTGGGTAGAATTGGCCAACACTACTGATTCCTATGATTTGGGACTGCACTGCGATGTCTTTTTAAAAGCATCATAATAAATTCATATTTTGGAGTTAGAGTGAGTTCTTTACTGTTTTAAAAAGGGGAAAGACTCTAGTTTCTTAGAAAAATTTAATATTGATATGTTAATACTTAGGAAAATTAAGTAAATCCATCTTTAACAGCGGGCCTGTTTTTAGACCTTGCTGTCCAAATTTTTGTTTAAGTCTTTAAGCTTCATCTTTGGGTATATCCTAACTCCTAGTTTATAATAGGTGAAGTTTTGGCATTTGCTCAAGTGTGGTAGCCAGTTTTGATTTAGCAACCTCCCTTAAGTATTCAAGGTGAGTTCTCTCACTCCATTGTCTCAATATTTATGATTGCTAGGTTAGCACGTGAGTGTTAAATTATTATTATGGTACATGTGCACTGTATGTTTATTGTTGAGGGGATCATAGCAATTATCCGGCTTTTTTTCCGGTGCGCGTGGTTAGGTATAATTACTCCAATACCCTCCGGGATGTGAGGTGAGGGTAAGATTAACCCAATACTCTTCGGTTTGTGAGATGCGGGTAACCTACTAGCCCTCCTTATAAGCCTTGATTTGTTCTTGGCTTATGTTTAAATGTTATAACTGTATATTTTAATCTAGGTCTAGTGATTGTGGATATTGGTATAATGTTGTGTTTGAATTCACTAAGCTTTGTGCTTACGGTTTACTTAACATTTTTCAGGTATTACGATTAAGGAGGCTAGGGGTGTGGGAGCATTCGTGACACACTCCTATTTATTTTACGTCAATGAACATTTTAGTACTTCCGCTTTTGACATTTCTATATTAGAAAGTTTTACTTATGTTGTTTTCTTTAGAAGTTTGATAACTTGATTGCCATTATTGGCTTATTAAATTAAATAAATGAAGTTCCTTTATGAATTGGTGTCAAACTTTATACTATTTGTAAAAAAAAAAAAAAATAAATAAATAAATTTTGGGTGTTACAAGTTGGTATCGAGCCTTTCATTTGAGTGAACTAGGCCTTCTTAGGGATGTCTAGACTCAAATTTAAAACATTTTATTTCTCTTGTACAAAGTTTATTAAAAGCTAGCGGTGAAGATGTCACGGTGCGCGGTCATTGACCAAGTAAGTTTTATTTACTAATTGAGTTTAAATTTTATTACTTATCAAACACAATAGTATGCTCCATTTATTACATATCCCAAAGACTAGCCTAGGAGGATAATTATATACCTTTAGTGCTACTATCTACCATGTGAGAATTTAGGCCTGTTAGATCTACCATGAGTGTGAATTAAACTGTTACGGCTAGGAGCAAGCTGAAATTTTGAAACTAGACTGAAACCGAAATTGGAACTTCTATATTGAATAATAGAAGGGCCCCTACTATTCTATATATTTGAGGCGGTTTTGGGGACGGGGGAAGGTTGAAAAGTTTTGACAAGTGAGTGTTTTCGATCTCTTAGACATGCATAGGTTGAATCGTTTTCTTTTCTTATCAATTTTAGATGGCTCCGCTGCTTGCCTCAATGCAATTCAAATAGCTCAAGTTAGGGAACTCGTTCTTTGAGGAGTTCAATAATGCTTTTAACGAGATCATTCGAATGTCACGGCTAACATCATTGATCAAGTTCGTGCTCTGCTAGATGAGCGTATGGCGAGATGCACCTCCGCTTTGGGGAGGGCTCCGATCCTCTGTTCGTGATTTAATGTACTACTACGAGAAGTTCGGCAAGTGCACCTCATTGGGATGGGGAGGACGATCCAAGAGCGACTAAGCCTTGGTTATCCGACGTGGAGGGCGCCTTTATGACTATAGGGTGTCCAGACCAGTTTAGAGTGTTGGTAGCAAAGAACCGGTGAGGAAGCGGGGTAAGACATGGTGGAACACCACCACGGGAAGAATGATGAAGAAGGCTGTAAGGCGATTACTTGGGCCCGGTTGTGGAGTGGTTCGAGGCACGGTATGTGCCTAGGGTGGAGCAACAAAGAATGATGCAGGAGTTCATGGCGTTACAACAGACCACCGAGTCTGTTAGTGATCTGAACGCCAAGTTCATGGAGATGCTTTCTTTCTGTCCTACTTTTCTGGAGATGAAGCATGGCTTGTTAGTCGGTACATCTCGATTTTACGTCTGACATCCGGGAATTTGTGAGCATGCAAGACTTTACGACCTTGGGTGCGATCATGGGGCGGCAGAAAGAGAGAGATTGAGCCGCAAACTCAATCTAAGAGGAAATTGGAGAGCACTTTTTCTAAAACTTCTTATGAGGCTCATAAGAAGACAAAGTTCGAGGATAAACCAAGATATGAATACAAGCCATCTGCGAAGCGGTGATCGACCCCAATGGTGTGTTATAAGCGTAAGAAGGAAGGGCATCACGGAAGAATTGCAAGGCTCCAAAAGCCATTCTGATCCCCGAGTTACTACCAGCATTGCGGCGGTACCGGTTGTTACAATTGCCAGAGAAGGGGCACAAGAAACCTGATTGCCCAAAGGCGAAGAAGTATGGGAATGCAAATCCCAATCGCCCGACCTCTAACGGACCAACTATGTTGACACGAGGACGTGCCCACCGGCTTACGAGGGAGGAGCTGCGAAGCTGCGGCATGTGAGTAAACATCTCTTCCTTATCTTTCATTTTATGCTATGCCATAGAGTAATTGTTTTATTTCTTAAATATTATGAATCGAGGCACTTATACATTAGATTCTCACCTGCCATTGTTATGTTTGATTCGCGCTACTCACTCCTTCGTGTCACGCACGTTCATAAATCGTTTGGGGCGTGGTGTCGGAAACTAGCACGTCCCATGGTTATCGAAGTTGCCGACAATCGAACTATCTTCGTTCTTGATGTTTATCGGGGTTGTACCCTTGAATTTTCGGGAGTTGAATTCCCCATTGATCTTATCCCTATTGCTATGAGGGAACTTTGCGTTATTGTGGGTATGGATTGGCTCGATGCATTCGATGCGAAATTCTTTGTCGCAGAGACAAGTTCGTGTTCAAAACCACAGGGTGGAGAACTTATTATTCAAGGAGATATTCCCCATTTGGATATTGCTTCTTGTACCTCTGCTATTGCACTCGATAATGTTCGATTGTTTCCGACTTTGGTGACGTCTTTCTGAGGAACTCCGGGTTTGCCACCTATTAGGCAAGTGGAGTTTCGCATTGATTTAGTACACAGCTGTTCCGATCGCCAAATCTCCTTATCGTTTGGCGCCATCCGAGATGAAAGAGCTTCAAGATCGATTACGGGAGCTTAGTGATAAGGGGTTTATACGGCCAAGTTTCTCGCCGTGGGGTGCTCCTATACTTTTCGCGAAAAGAAGGACGGTTCTCAAAGAATGTGCATAGATTATCGGGAGTTGAATAAACTCACGATAAAGAACCGTTATCCTTTACCTCGTATCGACGATCTTTTCGACCAACTCCGAGGAGCGTCTTGGTTTTCCAAGATTGATTTGCGTTCGGTTATCATCGGATGCGAGTTCGTGATCGTGACATTGAGAAACGGCGTTTCGAACCCGATATGGACACTTTGAATTTGTGGTGATGCCTTTCGGACTCACTAATGCACCCATTTGCTTTTATGGATCTTATGAATCGGGTGTGTGGTCCGATGCTCGACCGTTCGGTCATTGTGTTTATTGATGATATTTTGGTCTATTCTAAGACAGGAGGAGCATGAAAAGCACATTCGGGAACTTCTAGAGACACTACGGAGAGAACGGCTTTATGCTAAATTTTCTAAGTGTGAATTTTGGTTAGAAGAGGTTCAATTCTTGGGCCACGTGGTGAACAAGGAAGGTATCAAGGTCGATCCGGCCAAGATTGATGCGGTTAAGAAATGGGAAGCTCCTAAATCGCCTTCGGAGATTCGTAGTTTCTTAGGTTTGGCGGTTACTATCGTAGGTTTATTGAAAATTTCTCAAAGATTGCTCTACCTCTTACGCGATTGACCAAGAAGTCGGAGAAATTTGTTTGGGGTCGGAACAACGGTTTGCATTTGAAGATCTTAAGACGGTTGTGTAATGCCCGGTTTTGACTTTAGGAAGGAGTGGAGGACATGGTAGTGTCTCGCGACGCATCCCTCACGGGTTTTGGTCTTTGTGTTGATGCAACGGGGTAAGGTGATAGCTTATGCGTCTCGCCGGCTAAAACCTCACGAAAGGAACTACCCCACTCATGACACGGAATTAGGAGTCATTGTTTTTGCTCTCAAGATATGGAGGCACTACCTTTACGGGGTTAAGTGTATCATTTACACGACCATAAAAGTTTGAAGTACCTTTTCGATCAGCGGGATTTGAATATGAGGCAGTTAGATGGTTAGATGTGGTGAAAGATTACGATTTGTGAGATTCACTACCACCCGGTAAAGCTAATGTGGTAGCCTTTTCGGTCGTAAGCAATCTAGCGAACCGATTCGAGCAAAATGTCTTCGGATGACTATGGAGACATCATTATTGGGTATGATTCGAGATGCTCAAGATGTGGCGACTCAAGAGGGGAACCCAAATCGTGAAAGGATTGTGAATGAGTTACCTAAGATGGAGCGAGATGGGCGTGGATTACTAACTCGTTATGGTAGGGTTTGGGTTCCATTTACTGGTGGGAACCGGAAAACTCTTATGGAAGAAGCTCACAGGTCCAAGTTTTCTATTCATCCGGGTGCTACAAAAATGTACCGAGATCTTCGTGAGGGTTATTGGTGGCACGGGATGAAGAATGATGTGGCTCGATATGTAGAAGAATGCCTAACATGCCGGAAGGTCAAAGCCGAACACCAGAAACCTTATGGGAAATTGCAACCTTTGGAGATTCCTGAGTGGAAATGGGAGCACTTAACCATGGACTTTATTACAAAACTTCCTAAGACTGCAAGGGGAGCGGATACGATATGGGTAGTTGTGGATCGATTGACGAAGAGTGCTCATTTCCTGGCCATCAAGGAAAGTTTTGGTGAAAAATTGGCGAGCTTTTGTTCGGAGATAGTTTCATTACGGGGTGCCCGTATCTATTGTCTCGATCGAGATACTCGATTCACCTCTCGATTTTGGCAGAAATTTCAAGAAGAATTGGGTACCCGATTGCATTTCAAGATCGCGTTCCATCCGCAAACCGATGGGCGAGTGAGCGGACGATACAGACTTTGGAGGACATGCTTCGGGCATGTGCAATTGATTTTGGAGGCGGTTGGGATGATCATCTTCATTTAGCCGAGTTTTCATATAACAACGATTATCATTCAAGCATCGACATGCCCCGTATGAAACCGTATGGTAGGAAGTGTAGAACCCGGTGTGTTGGGGTGAGGTTGGACAGAGGGTGCTCGGTAGCACCGATATTGTTTTGCGAGACCACGAGAGAAAATCAAAATGATCGGGGATCATTTGGTCACCGCTAGAGTCGTCGAGAAGAGTTATGCGAGATAAGCGGCGCTCCGATCTTGAGTTTCGAGTTGGGGATCATGTGTTATTAAAGGTCTCCCCTTGGAAGGGTGTGATTAGGTTCAAGCGTGGGAAGGCTGGGACCTCGGTTTATTGGACCTTATAAGATTATAGCTCGCGTTGGTAAGGTAGCGTGCGGTTGGAGCTGCACGACGAGCTTAGTTTGATTCATAACACCTTCCACGTGTCTCGGTTGAGGAAGTGCATTGTTGACGATACCGCCGTGGTACCTCTGGAAGACATCCAAATTGTGACGGCTCAACTATGTTGAGAAACCTATCGCGGTTGTTGATCGAAAGTCAAAGACCCTTCGGAGCGGTAAGACATTTTATTCTGTTAAGGTTCGGTGGCGGCATAGGAAGGGATACGAGTGTACATGGGAACTGAAGACGAGATGAGGCGCATTATCCCGAGTTATTCGGAGGGTGACTTGAGGCGAAGTCCTTTCTTAGTAGGGAGAGTTGTAACGCCCGGTTTCTTTTTTTCGGTACGTTAATTATTTTCATGGTATTTAATTATTTTAAATGATGGGCTTAATTAATTAGCCAAGTTAGATTAAATTACAAGTTTTGGGCTAAGTTAATTGATAGATTTAATTATATTGGGCTAGTAAGAAATGAGTTTTGAGCCTAGCCCATTAGTGTAGTCATTAGGCTTTGTCCTAATATGAATTATAAAAATATCACAAACCCTAACCTCCTCCTCTCTCCCTCATTTTTTTCGGCCGATCTCCCATCTCTCCCATCTCTCTCTTTCATTTTTCTCTTCCCAAAGCCACAATCATTTTCTCCTTCATTTCCTTGTTGGTGTAACAAGCTTAGGTAAGATCTTTTAAGGTGTTCTAATCTTTTCTTTTGATTTATATTCAATTAATTGTTTTAAGTGTTGATTATCATCTAGAAATTTCATCACCACCTCCTATACATGGTGTATGATGAGTCTAGATGATCATATTATGTAAAAGATCTATATGATTCATAAAAATCATCAAGTTGTAACTTGTGTGATTTAAAGAAGATAGATCTTATGGTTTTAACCAAAGTTGTTATTGTTATAAGTTGTATGTTATCATCATCTCTAGATTATATCTACACCCTATACATGGTGTATGATGGATTTAGATGATTATATAAAATACAAGGTCTAAATGAACCATGGGAATCACCAAGTTTTATTTAGGTGATAAAATGTGATAGATCTTGTGAATGGTTATAATTCTTATTAATTATTATTTTGATTCTCAACACATCCATATCAATATGTTTAGATCTAAGTATACAACTTTATAGCATCTTCTAAGATGTGTATATAGATGTTTGTGTATTTGAAAGATCAAGGAACCCTTAAGAAAGGGGAAAATTGTGGTTTGTCATATATTATGTTGATTTGATTCTTTTCCTTGTGACTAAATGAAATACCAATGACCCCTAGCCCTTTTTAGTGCCACCATGTTCATAGGGGACTGAATTTGGGTGATAAACACATCTAGGAATGTGTTTCAAAAGGGAGAGGAATGGATTGGTTAAAAAGATTAAGGGTTGGCTACGATTCTGTTTCCATCAGATTTGTAGTCATCTTACAAAAATCATAACTTGAATTCTATAATTCAAACGGATCTCAAACCTGTGCCAAAAGTTTACAAATTGTGTTGGGTAACTTTCTTATGAAGGTCACTCTCACTAATTAGGACTGTATCCATGGGCAAGAACGGCACCTTTGCTGGTAGGTCTGATCCGGGTCTGATCTGATAGGTCAACTTGTTTTATTCGTTTCTAGGGCTTGGGAAATGATCTAATGGGATTCCAAGTTCCCACATGTGTGTTATGACCTAAAGTTGTGATCCGGAGTTTATGGGATGTTATCTCCAAGTATTTCTTGGTCATATTGAGTTCACACTCCAGATCTGTTTTCTGTCATCAGCTTTTAAGGGTTTTGTAATTAGTCATGTTGTGAATTTCGTATCTAGAGTTTGGGAAACCCTTTTTGGTCGATTCCAACTCTGAGACTTTGGTATTTATGTCTATTATTTCTGTGATTTTTAGTTTGGACAATGTCTATCCACAAGTTGGGTAGAATTGGCCAACACTACTGATTCCTATGATTTGGGACTGCACTGCGATGTCTTTTTAAAAGCATCATAATAAATTCATATTTTGGAGTTAGAGTGAGTTCTTTACTGTTTTAAAAAGGGGAAAGACTCTAGTTTCTTAGAAAAATTTAATATTGATATGTTAATACTTAGGAAAATTAAGTAAATCTATCTTTAACAGCGGGCCTGTTTTTAGACCTTGCTGTCCAGATTTTTGTTTAAGTCTTTAAGCTTCATCTTTGGGTATATCCTAACTCCTAGTTTATAATAGGTGAAGTTTTGGCATTTGCTCAAGTGTGATAGCCAGTTTTGATTTAGCAACCTCCCTTAAGTATTCAAGGTGAGTTCTCTCACTCCATTGTCTCAATATTTATGATTGCTAGGTTAGCACGTGAGTGTTAAATTATTATTATGGTATGATAATTTGAATGCATGCTTAAATTGTTAATTATACATGTGCACTGTATGTTTATTGTTGAGGGGATCATAGCAATTATCCGGTTTTTTTCCGGTGCGCGTGGTTAGGTATAATTACTCCAATACCCTCCGGGATGTGAGGTGAGGGTAAGATTAACCCAATACTCTTCGGTTTGTGAGATGCGGGTAACCTACTAGCCCTCCTTATAAGCCTTGATTTGTTCTTGGCTTATGTTTAAATGTTATAACTGTATATTTTAATCTAGGTCTAGTGATTGTGGATATTGGTATAATGTTGTGTTTGAATTCACTAAGCTTTGTGCTTACGGTTTACTTAACATTTTTCGGTATTACGATTAAGGAGGCTAGGGGTAGCGGGAGCATTCGTGACACCTTTGCTATTTATTTTACGTCAATGAACATTTTAGTACTTCCGCTTTTGACATTTCTATATTAGAAAGTTTTACTTATGTTGTTTTCTTTAGAAGTTTGATAACTTGATTGCCATTATTGGCTTATTAAATTAAATAAATGAAGTTCCTTTATGAATTGGTGTCAAACTTTATACTATTTCGGTAAAAAAAAAAAAAAAATAAATAAATAAATTTTGGGTGTTACAAGTATGTTATGTATAATTGGTTTATCCAGGTTGAGATTTGATTGTGTAATCCGACGGACAGGAGTTGGCACAGATTGGATTATTTCCACACTTATGAGTTATGATGATGTTTTGAGGATTGTTGGTATTTTTGGAATAAAGTACAAATAAATATTGGTTGAGTTGATTTCGTCATTTGAGAATGCGAAATGCGAATTATGGTAAGAATCGATTTGGTTTGGATTGCATTGGTATGTAATTATTTATGTTGGTGTGATCGTTATCATTGTTGAGTATTGTGGCTGACCCCATCGTGGGCTTTATTTTTAGTTACTCGGAGATCGAACTAGTAGTGGTCGTGAAGGGGTGAGCTTCCCGGGTGATACTGGATGTGGCATGTTTTTGAGTATTGAGTATTTATTTCTGTTTGTTTTATTTCCGCTGCAATTGTGTATTTTTGAACTGCATTTTATCCGCTGCGTGTGTATATTTCAAAATGGATTTTCGGTATTTTTACCAACTCGTGTGTATTTTAAATGACCTTTTGGCACTTTGCAAACTTGGGTTATTTCGTTAAACCCTTTTTCCTAACTATTTTATCGGTACGTTTAAGGGTTGGCTTAACGTACACTTTGAACTGTCGAGATTTGGCATTTCGCCTTGTATTTTAAAATGGTATTTTATGACGGTATTTGAGAACTATGTTTTTGAAAATATTTGAGTATTTGCAAAATATTACCGTCATCAGCCTTTTGGCGTTTTTAAACATTTTTAAAATGGTTTTGTAAATGGTTTTTAGCCTGGTGGGTTCCGATGCGGGACCCACGGCGCTGTAACATCCCGGATGGTTTTGGGGGTGTTACAGAAGATGGTATCAGAGCTTGGATTTTGTGAAACCTGGGCGTGTGTGTTATGTGGCTCTACCGGTACGGTAGTAGCGTGGCTTTTGAAAATGATTTTTCTGACTTTTGAGTCAAACCGATTTTTGGAGTTTCCAAAGTTTTTGAAATCTTTTCAAATTGCTATATGTGATGTTGGTGTGTGTTGGTTGTGTTGAGACTTCGTATGGGAGTCGTGTGCTAGTATCACGGGAGATCATCAGCTTCACGCACCTGTAAGTATATTGGGTTGGTTATTTCGCTTGTCGCGACGATTGATTGTTTTCATGATGAGTTGGAAATTTTGGGTTGGTATGTTGTTTGTGGCAGGTTGCAAATTTCGAGGACGAAACTTATTTTAAGGGGGGTAGTATGTAATACCCGGATTTTCAGTATAAATTTTTCGTGTTATTTTATCTGAGATATACTGTATAGTTTGGTATCTATACAGTATCGATAAAATAAATTGAGGACCGAGACAGTTATACTTGTGTAATTGACGATTTGATTGATAGTTATATTGAGGATTTGTTGTATCAGGTAGAACAGATTTGGATATCCGGTATATCGTATGAGAATATTTTTTGGGTTGAGTATATGTGTATTCAGTATGCCGTATATTCGTATCCAGTATGTCGAGACGTCGGACAAGAACAGTTGGATTTTGGCTAAGTATAGAGCCCTTAATGTACGCTAAGTTTAAGGACTTACGTACGCTAAATTATACGCTTTACGTACGTTATGCATAAGGCATTACGTATGTAACAAGAGGAATCAGACTTGTAATCAGATAGTGGGGTCCATGCTCGGCAGCTTTCGGCGCGGATGTGGACAGGTGAGTCAACGGATGGATTTACGTACGCTATACAGGGTGTATTACGTACGTAATACGAGTATAATACTGTAGCAAGTCAACATACGTATTATGTACGCAACAGAATAAGTGTTACGTACGTTACGGGGTTGCTGGCCGAGTCGTGGCCGAGATGACCTGTAGTGGCCGAGCATGGTCGGCAGTGACTCGCAGGGATGGCCGATCGCGGTTGGCAGTGACTCGCCGGGGGCAAGGACATGCCGATAACGTACGTAAGGTTGTGGCCGGTTACGGCTGTAAGGGCCCGTTACGTACGTAAGCAGCTGCCGGTTACGTACGTAAGGGTGTCGGCCAAAATGGACAGTAGGGTAGGCCACAGCCGGTTACGTACGTAAGCCACGGCCGGTTACGGCTGTAAGGTACCGACAGGACTCAGCCTATATAAGGCCTCGACCGAGTCATCTTGGGCATTTTTCATTTTTCTTCGTTCCTTCCGCGATTTTTCACCATAGATGGATGGATTTGAGTAAGAGCAACATAGAACAACATGTTTTGGAAGTTTGATTCATGGATTAACATCATCTTCCACCCGGATCGAAGGTAAGAACACCTAAAATTTTGGTTTTTGAATATTCTTGAGGTTTCTTGGTATTTTGGCCGATTTGATTCGTTTTGTTTCAGATTATTGATTGAACTTGATTGTATACTCGAAATCATTCATTATTCTTGAAGTTTTGTGGAACAAATTCGAGTATTTCTTCGAATAAACGATTAAATTGGGCTATGCCTTCCAAGTGTTCGATGAAATATTTCAATGAGTAGAACTTGGGAAATTCTACACGTTTTCGTACGAATGGTGATGGAATTGATATTGTTGTGATGATTCTTGGTATTTACGGGAATTTTGTTAAGGGAAGATAATGAATTGATGATCAAATGCCTTGATTAAGTTGTTATGATTATAGAATCGTAGTATTCTCGATGTTCTTGGTAGTTTGTTGCGATTCATGATGTTATGAGAAGTATATATGTTGAAGAACATGATTATATACACCTTGAATTCTGAATAAGGATTGTTTAGATGTTAGAACACATCATATTATTTCGTTTGAGGATTTTGAATGTGATTTCGGAATTAGTTGTGTTCTTAAGGAAACTTTGGATTATATGAATTGATGAACATATTTAGGAGGTGTTGGTGTTTTGGATATGGATATGGAATATTCATATCTAAAACAAAGTTATGTGTTTTGATACAATATTCGTATAGGAATAAAAATATGATTCCGGATTTGATAAGGTTATGATTTACTTTTGAGTTTGAGAATTCATACGTATTGAACAAGTGTTCAAATCGAATAATGGAATTATTTGAAACCCTTGGAATATGGTTATCTATGATGTTGAATTAATCGGATCATCCGGATTGATGATGATAATCGGTAATTGGTTTTTATTATGAATTTACAAGGAGGAAGCTTGTATTCGTATGTAAGATTGAATGTGGAATCGGTAATGCTTAGCAACTTGGTTAAATTGATTATTGATATGATTATCGGATTATAAATTGTGTTATGGTTTTAAATCCATGATCGATTGATTTGGGTTGTTTGGATTTGTATTTAATCGGGATATTGTAGAACCGTTGTGTTTGTTGATCGGTTATTGATTGTTATTTGTGATCATCGAGTTACGGCTTGTATTGTGGATATGAGTTCGTATTTGTTTGAGTTGTATTGTTCGGTTTTCTTTATGATCGGGGTATTGTTGAGCCGTTGAGTCGCATGGTTGGCTATGTCGGTTATTGATTGTTATCGGATTGTTGTTAATTGATTATTACAATAGGTTGTGATGTTTGATCGTGGTTTATGACCGTTGTGTTGTGGTTGAGGCTGAAGAGTTCGTAGATTGCTTTTGGTATGGGCTGAGGAGCTCGTAGACGAAGGCAATGGATTTTGGTAACGGCTTCGTGGTATCGGTATCGAGGCAAGTTTATACTTGTTCAGTTTATAATATTTGATGAATGGTTTCGCTTTCATTTCATTTATAATTCATATAGCAATGATATTATAAGTATAAATTGTCGGGATGATGGTTTGTATATTGTGCCTTGGTTTGGATTAAATCATAATGTATATGGTTTAAATGTGTTGGTGAATACGGAGATGTGAGTTATATTTGGTCAACGATATGGAATGTCGGATATCCAGGCTGGTTTACCGTGTCGACATTGATGTCGGGATGGTGGTTTGTTGGTATAAATGGACTATACCAATTTCGGGATTATTCGTATAACTGTGTATTCGTTTAGGGATGTTTATTCGTGGAAAGTATGTTGTCTCCGGCTTTGAGGTAATTTATATATTGTTCAGTTATGAGATAATTATTATGTTGAGTTGTTGTATATGTTGTACGTTGAGGCTTCGTGTATTGAGATTCATATTGGTTGTGTTGATCGTCTCATTGAGGGATGTTGATCCCAGAACTATTGTCTGAGATTGTTGATCGTATGGATTATCCTTTGGGGTTTGTGATCCCAGGATTGTTGTTTTGAATATTGATTGGTCGTGTCGACTTTTCATTGTCAGTCTGTTGTTCACTTCGGTGAGTCTTTTGATCCTTATTGGATATGTGTTTTTTTGAGTTTCGTTGTCACGTTGCATCGTGACATATCTGTAGTCATATCTGCGTTCCGATTGGATATTGTGTAGAATTTTTAGGTGGGCACATATATAGTCATGCGTGAATATTTTTCGTGAAGGGCTGTGCACACGAGACGTAGTTCGTTGAGGCTAATTAGGTACATTGTCCCACGTATATCCTGGATTCCGTATACGGGGTGGACATGTGCACTGACACATATTCGGATCGGGCGTACTATGACGTCCATCTTTGAGCCATACCGTTTGGTCGTTCATAGTTCCATGTATGATTGGTAGGGGTGGTATACCGTACTGTACCGAAGTTTTTTTCCCAATACTGTATACCGTACCGAAAGTTTCGGTACAACAAAATTCATACCGATACCGTACTGAATGTTTCGGTATACCGAAATTTCAATATGGCTTTCGGTCCATACCGATACCGTACCGAAATTTTGGTATACCGAATTTTATTTCGGTATCGGTATATACCGAACTTATCGAAATACCGAATTACCAAAATATCGAAAAAATCTTGATATACCGATATATACCGAAATACCGAACAAGTAAAATACCGAAAATATCGATATACCGATATATATTGAAATTCTGATTTTTTTTGGGTATTTCGGTATATACCGAAATACCGAAAATAAAAAAGTTTCATACCGTTACCGTACCGAATTTTTTTGGTACGGTACCATACCATAACGAAAATTCGATATACCGAAATTTTCGGTATTTTCGGTAATTTTTCGGTACGGTAAATACGGTATTTCGGTATTTCGGTATATTTTGCCACCCCTAATGATTGGATATGTTCGACGGCTTGCGACTGGTTGTTCATACACCCGAGGGGTATGTTTCGACAGTCGATGTTATTTCTTTGAGATCCATTATTGTTGATCAATTGGAGTTTACCTTGTTGATGGTATTCTCGGTTATTGTTGGTCCTTTGTTGATCATTTGGAGTTTACCTTGTTGAGGGTATTCTCGGTTATTATTGATCTTTCTTGATCGTGTTTGGAGTTTACCTTGTTGAGGGTACTCTCGGTTATCGTTGATCCTTTATTGGTCGTATTGGAGTTATCATGTCGATGATATTCTCAGTGATGTATTGGTTGATCATTGTTATTGATCGTAAGAACATTCGGACTATACGTCGATGTTTCATGTTTTGTTATCATTATCATGTGGTAGTCGATCTACAGTATGTTGTGTATTATTGGTTTATCCAGGTTGAGATTTGATTGTGTAATCCGATGGATAGGAGTTGGCACAGATTGGATTATTTCCACACTTATGAGTTATGATGATGTTTTGAGGATTGTTGGTATTTTTGGAATACAGTACATATAATTATTTTTGAGTTCATTTCGTCATTTGAGAATGCGAAATGCGAATTATGGTAAGAATCGATTTGGTTTGGATTGCCATGAATTGGTAAGGTTATGACGGTAAGATTACGTTGGTAGTATTCTTACAGTATTATTACATTGGTATGTAATTATTTATGTTGATGTGATCGTTATCATTGTTGAGTATTGTGGCTGACCCCATCGTGGGCTTTATTTTTAGGTACTCGAAGATCGAACTAGTAGCGGTCGTGAAGGGGTGAGCTTCCCGGGTGATACTGGCTTTGGCATGTTTTTGAGTATTGAGTATTTATTTCTGGTTGTTTTATTTCCGCTGCAATTGTGTATTTTTGAACTGCATTTTATCCGCTGCGTGTGTATATTTCAAAATGGCTTTTCGATATTTTTACCAACTCATGTGTATTTTAAATGGCCTTTTGGCACTTTGAGAACTTGGGTTATTTCGTTAAACCCTTTTTCCTAACTATTTTATTGGTACGTTTAAGGGTTGGCTTAACGTACACTTTGAACTGTCGAGATTTGGCATTTCACCTTGTATTTTTAAATGGTATTTTGTGACGGTATTTGAGAACTATGTTTTTGAAAATATTTGAGTATTTGCAAAATATTACCATCATCGGCCTTTTGGCGTTTTTAAACGTTTTTAAAATGGTTTTGTAAATGGTTTTTAGCCTGGTGGGTTCCAGTACGGGACCCACGGCGCTGTAATATCCCGAATAGTTTTGGGGGTGTTACAATGTATGATGTTTATATATATGTTATATTAATTTTATCTATATATATTTATATATATGGTGATATATATAATTTTAATAGTTTTGTGTTTCGATCTCATATATATCTCATATATGTCTCATATATATGTCTCATATATATCTCGTGTGTGTATATATATATATACACACACAGGAATCAAAGAACATTCTTTGATATATGGAGATCCATATGATGATTTAGTTCTACTAATAATCCAAGAATCAAAGAACATATGATTTGATCTACATATAATTTTATGTAAGGATTATGAAATTGAAGAGGTGCATATGAACATAAATTTTTTTATGTAAAGATTATGCTTCTTAAAAATTTTCATATGAACATAATTATATTTTGATTTTGAGGTTGTATAAATATAGATTTGATCTATTTGATTTATACATTTATATTGCTCAAAAGGTATTAGTTGTTATTTACATAAGATGTATACATGAAGTATACATAAGATGTATACTCAAAAACTCAAAAATACCTCATGGTGTAGAAAATATTAGGCTGCCATGCGGTCTAAGGGGAGCAAATCGCGATATGGCCCTGGGAGATTGCCCATGCATTACGGCCTGAACCAAGGGATCACGATCCAGGCTGTTCGGATCGCGATCCAGGCCACTTTTGGGGTCGTTTTGGCCTCATTTTTTCATGTATTCCTAGAAATTTGTTTCCCGTTTTACCCGGTTTGATGTTTTGGGCCCTCGAAACTTTATAATTTATCGATTGTCGATATTTGGAATATTTTATATATTATATAACTTATCGATAGTCTATCTTTATTACATTTTAGATATTATATGTGCTTATGAATGCTTAAATGGTTAATGCATCGTGGGTGGTATAGCCATACTAGATCAATTAGATTGATGATTCAATTATGGTTGTAATATTCATAATACGACTTGTATGTCATGCCTTCCTATTATCTTGTTGTAATTTCTCTTCTCATCTTGCTCCCCTCGAATGTAACTAGAGGTTTCTATTACAAAATATAAAGATATAGTTTAGAATAGTTCTAGCTATAAAAGGAAGACGAAGGAGACGAGCAACTTACAAGGAATTCAAGAAGAAAGGAGTTATCGAAGATTTACACCGAACGACATAATAGGATCTGTAGCTATACCACACCACACCATATTGTTCATGTGAATTTATGAGATGCATCATATTTACATTGCATATGATTGTATGAGATGCATCATATTTTTTATTTGCTTAATAATTATTATTTCCAAATAAATCAAACTCATTACAACTTTTACATGCATGTGATAAATGGTAAATATTTTGAGATAATAAAATTTTGATAAAATAGAGTTATTAAAATCAATTGATATGAAACATAAGTATCAAGAGACAACCATTTTCAAAAGACTCGTCAAACTTTCGATCATTTCTAATATGGGTCTGCCAAAGCTGTAATAACCGGATTTATTACTGTGTATTTCATCTGTACTTTGAACCCTGTATTATTTTGGGAATGATGATATTGATATTGGAGTATGATCATTATCGTATTTGTATCCTTATTCATGGGTGTGGCAACATATAAATTTCCTCCATGCATATACGTGATAACGTACGTTAAGAGTGTAACTTAACGTACGTAATCTGTTAATATTAACGTACGCTACGGATGAAGCGTAGCGTACGTAATGCGGTCTATTATTGGGTGGGCCGGCTAGCACATGGAGTACATGGTGGTGGGCTCGACCAAGATACCCTCCAGATTCGCACGGCATGAATCTGGACACCTTTAAGTCAACGGCTTAGCGTACGTTATGAACATTGTGTAGCGTACGCAAACTATAGGGGTTACGACGTAACGCGTTTAGTATAGCGTACGTAATGAAGTTGTAAATCGACAGTGAACTATTTTGGGCGATAACGCACGTTATGATGTAGCCCTAGCGTACGTAACACTCGAAAGTTATAAAAGGAGCGGCACCCCAATTCATTTCAACTCGTCCTTTTGCTCCTAAACTTCATCATATTCGTCCCAGAAGATTCCCAACCTCTTTTAACACCTTTATATCAATAGTTCTTGAATCATTGAGCTTGTATGACACTACTTGATCATTGAAGACAACTTATATTGGACTTTGGAGTAGAAATCATCACGAGTCGGCGTTGAAGCAACCGGAGTTGGATTTTTACTTAGAGTCTCAGTATTATCTTCCTCTTAAGGTATGTTATACTACTTCCAATCTTGAAGTTATGTTGATTAAGACGATATGATTGCATTACCAAGATCAGTAGATCACTCTGACGACGTATGCGACCTAGTATCATATTTAAACTATAATGATCGAACTATTATGGTGTAGAACACCGTAGTTGAACCTGGTTATGCCATAGATGAGGATAGTGAATTATTAACCGTATCAAATGTTATCGTCATGTTGATTGTAAACTGAGTGTCAATTTCCACTTTTACCAATGGATTTTGAAAAGAATCATCATAGTTGTAATCTTGCTTGCATAGATGGAATAAGTAGTTCGCCATCAGTATAAGCTTGGATTTAATGACGATATTAGATCAATTACATCAACCTTAGACCAACCGAACCTTGTATGAGTATTTCGATCAAGATTGAAAATAGTATTACAATGATATCCGTATCCTTGAAATTGAAGGAGATCATTCATGAGTATGATATATATATATATTTGAAGGTATATTAGATTACTCACTAAGAATTTCGTAATACTTCGTCACTAATCGAGCGAGTCATCCGTCTAGTGAGAAACTGACATGCATGATTAACGTACGTTAAGTTTGGTTACTAACGTACGTTATAAGACGTTGTTAACGTACGCTACGTTGATGCGTAACGCACGTTACACTATCGAACGGCCACCAGAGGAACTGATGGTATATGTTTAGCGTACGCTATACTTCATAGTCTACGTACGCTAACGAATAAGTTTAACGTACGTTACAAAGGACATGTAACGTACGTTATTCAGGTCAGACAGATTTGGTTTTATAGACTCTCAACTGTAATTCGGATTGTTAGATGTTCGTTCGACCTAAGATGAATTCCATGTTATTTCTCTTATTTAAGGTTCGAACTTTGCTACGTGATTGATCGAGAGGGACAACCTTCGAGCGTTTCGTTCTCGTGGAAGTATTGTTCTTGTCTTCGAACCGAGGCAAGTATTCTAATTAGAAATGTTTATATTATGACAATGTGATTGTATCGTGTAAATATGTTGTGATTATATGTCCACCATGTGTTGATCCGACGGGAATCATCATGGGAATCTATATTGTGTCTGTTGGATCGTTGGACAGTAGTTCCACCATGTGTTGGTCCGATGGGATCATCATGGGAATCTATATTTGTGTCTTATTTGGATCGTTGGAATACCATCAGTATGTTGAAACTGTTATGATATGATATGTGTTGTGGATATTCTCGTTGGAGAAACTTGTATGATATAATTGTTGATTATATCACTGTGTATGATTATTGTACTTGTACTAGCATCGTTGTGCTAACCCCTTCGGGGGTGAACATTTTGTTTGTTCAGGATCCAGGAGAGCGGAAACAACCACCGGAAATGCATGACGACGAGGGTGCAAAGTGATGTTCGGCCGGGTTTCTGTCTGTTATTTGTTGGATATTTCAATAAGTACTCGAGTACGTCGTCCGTTTATAATGTTGGGATTTTAATGATGTAATAAATTTTCATTGGATATTTGTATTTCGATTTTTGAACCAGACGGTTGTATTTTACTTCAGTAATTTCTTAAAGCGATATCTGTTATTGTCTTTTCTTTTATTCAGCCTTGTAAATCCTTATGTAAAGGATTTACGGCGCTGTAATATTCCTGAATATATCGGGGGTGTTACAGAATATGGTATCGGAGCTAAGATTATGGATATCTTGGCCGTTGGGTTAAAGTAGGGGTCATTTATGTCTTTTGAGGTAACCGGCCGTGAATGACATCACCGCACTGCCTACGTCTTCATGCGAACAGTGGTTGTAAGTTCCTAAACTCTATCTCATTCTTTAAATGTTATGTCTCTTTATACTTGAACATTAGAACAATGTTGTTTCCTGTATATTAAGTACTTGTACTTACAGTATGTTGAGAGGCGGACGTGGACGTGGTCGCGGTCGTGGACGCGGACGGAGGAATGCTGAAAGGGAGGCGTCGCCTTCTAATCAGGCTAGTCATAGCTCAGGCGAGCCGCAGCAATCCATCAATAACGAACCGGAACCTGGTGTACCAAAAATCCTTCGTCAAGTCGTGAACCAGATGACTCAGTTCGCACAGGTCGTGGACCGAATGCAAGTGGCGGCAGGAATTCAGCAGGGAGATGGACAACAAAGGATTACAGAAATGGGAAATCGAGGTGACCGATGGTTACAAGAGGTGGCAAAGATGCAACCACCCAAATTTGACGGCTTTTCCGAGACTCCCACTTGGGACCATTGGTTGAAGGAACTGGAGAAAATTTTTGCTGGAATTAAATGCCCAAATGACAGGAGAGCTCCTATTGCCCAGTACTTTCTGACAGGAGAAGCATCCGAGTGGTGGGAAGCTATCCGACCCGTAGATCATGATGCCGATTGGGCGGAATTTAAAATGATGATGGAGGCTCAGTATTGCCCTCGTCCTGTGAGGGAAGCCAAAATTCGAGAATTTTTCTCTGCTCAGCCATCAGATGAACCCGTATCCCAGACGATCAAGACGTTTAATCAGCAATTAGCATTTGTTCGACATCTGGTCAGAACAGATGCAGAGATGATGATTCATTTTGAAATGAGAATGAAACCAGAAATCCAGAGGTACATGTCCGGTTTTGAATGTACCACTCTCCGCCAATACCAGGATAAGGCGTTGGCGTATGAAATTAAAGAAGCAGCAATGGAGAAGTTTATGGAGTCGAAGAAACAGAAAGTCTCTGGTACTTTTACAGAGCACAAAAGCAGTGGGCCCCGCAAGGCCCAGACTTCTTTTTCTTTCAAGAAACCTCCGTACCCATCCAAGAACGGAAAGAATTACGGATCAGTGCCAGCCACGACGGATACAACTAGGAAGTGTTTTAATTGTGGTCGCCCAGGCCACCTTTGGCGCGATTGTTTGCGCACCCCAGTTACATGCTTTGGCTTGCGGGACAGGGGAAGGGCACCGTGCGGCGTTCGCAAGGACGCCACCAAATACAAAGGAACCCGTTAAATCACGGCCCGATTCGAGAAGGAAGCTAGTATTCAACAGACGCGGCAAAGTGTTCGATGCCTCAAAATTTTGGCCGTGGACGAGGCGAGAGGACAATGGGACCAAAGGGGGCATCGAGTGCGGATCTGTTCCCCCACGCTGTATGAGATGAGAAGGACAGACGATCGGGATCTGCTGTCGCATCAGTCTTGTCGCATTCTTTCCCAACCAGATTAGCGTTTTATTCGATACAGAGCTACGCATTCTTTTATCTCTTTGTCTTGTGTAAATCGTTTGAATATTTCTGGTTTTCATACTTGTGAACCTTATGTTGTTGGTTTACCGAGTGGAGAGAGGATTGTTGGGAACTTAGAGACTAGAGATTTTCTGTATTATTTGGGGGTAAGAAATGGCTCTCAAACCTAATTGTGATAGAAATGCAAGGAGATGACCTAATACTCGGAGACGATTGGCTTAATCGATATGGAGCAATTGTAAATTACCGAAGGAGGAATATTTCGCTAATCGCCGATGATGGCTCAAGTCTTGTTTGAAGGATGGAAACCAGGAAGCTCAGGAAAGTTGATCAAAGCAATGAAAGTCATCAAGTTGTTGAAACAGTGTATCGAATGCGGTGTTATGCAATGAAGAAAGAAGATGAAATTGTGGAACTTTCATCCATTCCTATTGTGAACGAATTTCCAGATGTATTTCTGACGAGTTGCTGGATTACCTCCACGACGGGAAGTAGAATTCACGATTGAGCTAGAACCGGAGCTACACCAATTTCTAAGGCACCATATCGCATGGCACCCACGGAGATGTACGAATCAAGAAGCAATGGAAGAATTCTTGGACAAAGGCTACATTCAGCCAAGCGTTTCACCTGGGAGCCCAGTTCTTTTTGTTCGAAAGAAGGATGGATCGCTTATTTGTGTATTGATTACGAGAGAGTGAACAAGATGACGATTAAGAACAAGTATCCGTTGCCACGGATTGATGATCTGTTTGACCGGTTGCAAGGAGCGGAAGTGTTTTCAAAAATCGATCTAAGATCGGGATACCATCGGTGAGGATTAAGGAATCGATGTTCCAAAGTCGGCATTCGTAACTCGCTACGGACACTATGAGTTTATAGTGATGCCATTTAGACTCACTAATGCGCCCTTTGTATTCATGCAGTTGATGAACCGAGTGTTCATCGAATATTTGGATAAATTTGTGGTCGTGTTCATTGATGATATTCTGGTATATTCTAAGAATCCGGAAGAACATGCGCAACATTTGCGGATTGTATTGGAACTTTTGAGAAGCGAGCAATTGTACGCCAAATTTTCCAAGTGTGAATTCTGGCTAAAAGAAGTAATGTTCCTCGGCCATGTGGTGTCAGCTGAAGGAGTCCGAGTAGATCCTCAGAAGATCGAAGCAATTATGGATTGGAAGCCTTAAAAGAATGTAAAAGAAGTCCGAAGTTTCTTAGGACTCGCTGGGTATTATCGTCGGTTCGTGGAAGGGTTTTCCAAAATTTCCCGCCCACTTACTCGACTCCTTCAGAAAACTCAAAAGTTTGAATGGAATGAGTTGTGTCAGATTAGCTTTGATGAATTGAAGAAGAGACTGACGGCACCGATTCTATCACTTCCGCGAGGCTGGAGGATTTATAGTTCTGATGATGCTTGAACCAAGGACTTGGGTGCGTATTGATTGAGAATGATAAGGTGATCGCTTATGCGTCGCGACACTGAAACCTTATGAAGTAAACTACCCAACACATGATTTGGAGCTAGCGGCGGTGGTTTTGCTTTGAAGATGCGGAGGCATTATGCATGCGGGACTCACCGCGGATCTTTACGGATCATAAGAGTCTCAAGTACATATTGATCGAAAGAGTTGAACATGCGGCAAAGAAGATGGTTAGAGCTGATCAAGGACTATGACTTGGAGATTTTATATCATCCAGCAAAGCGAATGTAGTGGCCGATGCACTTAGCCGCAAGCTGTCTCTATTCGAATCTGGAGACACCGACCTCCCAACTTAGCCTTCAACGAGAGATGATTCGTGAAGGAATCGAGTGTGGTTACAAAGAGTCCAAGGACAATCATGCGTGATGGAGATAACTTCATCATTAACCGAAGAAATCAAATCCAGACAGGCGGATGATCCTCGATGATTCGGTACGTGATGAAGTAATCAAGGAAAGGCCCCGGATTCCTAATTCACGATGATGGAATTTTGAAATTTGAGAACCGACTCTGCGTTCACGATATCGATATTCAAGCAGATGATTATGAAGGAAGCTCACGATTCACCCTATTCTATCCACCCGTGCACCAAGAAATGTATAAGGACTTGAAGCAAAATTTCTGGTGGGGCAACATGAAGAAAGACGTAGCGGACTATGTTTCGAAATGCTTGACTTGTCAGCAGGTTAAGATCGAGCATCAACGGCCTGCCGGAATGTTGAAGCCACTCCCGATTCCTGAATGGAAGTGGGAGGACATATCGATGGACTTTATCACTAATATGCCGAGAACCAGGACAGGAATGAACATGATTTGGGTGATAGTTGATCGTTTAACCAAATCAGCTCATTTTCTAGGCATTAAGGATACATGGGGACCAGAGAAATTGGCACGAGTATTTATTTCGGAGATAGTTCGATTACATGGTACGCCGAAGACTATTGTTTCTGATCGAGACGGCCGTTTTGTGTCTCACTTTTGGAAAGCAGTTCATAAGGCCTTGGGGACCGAATTGAACTTGATGACTTATCACCCGCAGATCGACGGACAATCGGAAAGAACTATACAAACGGTGGAAGACATGCTAAGGGCCTGCGCCCTAGATTGGTCAACTGATTGGGAAATTCATCTACCGTTGATTGAATTTACCTACAACAATAGTTGGCATGCTTCCATTAAGATGGCACCGTTTGAGGCATTATACGGGAGGAGATGCAGATCGCCCCTATGCTGGGATGATTCATCGGACTTGATCGGAACAGAACCAGAGTTGATCGTACAGACTCGAGAGAAGATTGCCTTGATTTGTGAAAGGCTGTTGACCGCCCAGAGTCGCCAGAAATCTTACGCAGACGTACGTCGTCGCCCTTTGGAGTTCAGTATTGGAGACCACGTACTTTTAAAGGTTTCACCTACTCGGGGGATATTCCGTTTCGGAAGGAAAGGAAAGCTAAGTCCGAGATATATCGGACCATTTGAGATCCTTGAGAGAGTTGGAGAGTTGGCGTATAGATTAGCATTGCCACCGTCATTGTGCCATGTACATAACGTGTTCCACGTATCCCAATTACGGAGGTATATACCAGATCCCAGTCATATCATTGATTTCGGCGAGATCGAAGTCGCGCAGGATGGGACGTTTGAAGAAAGACCGGTCAAGATACTCGAAAGTCGAGTTAAGCAGTTGAGAAACAAACCCATCGTTTTAGTCAAAGTTCAATGGTCACGCCATGGAGTGGAAGAAGCCACATGGGAAACGGAAGATGGCATGAAGTCCAGATATCCCGAGTTATTTTCGTCTTGAGTTTCGGGACGAAACTCCTTTTAGTAGGAGAGTATGTAATAACCGGATTTATTACTGTGTATTTCATCTGTACTTTGAACCTGTATTATTTTGGGAATGATGATATTGATATTGAGTATGATCATTATCGTATTTGTATCCTTATTCATGGGTGTGGCAACATATAAATTTCCTCCATGCATATACGTGATAACGTCGTTAAGAGTGTAACTTAACGTCATGTCTATTAATATTAACGCACGCTACGGATGAAGCGTAGCGTACGTAATGCGGTCTATTATTGGGTGGGCCGGCTAGCACATGGAGTACATGGTGGTGGGCTCGACCAAGATACCCTCGGTCGCACGTCATGAATCGACACCTTTAAGTCAACGGCTTAGCGTACGTTATGAACATTGTGTAGCGTCGCAAACTATAGGGGTTACGTGCACGTAGCGTTTAGTATAGCGTACGTAATGAAGTTCGAAATCGAGACAGTGAACTATTTTGGCGATAACGCACGTTATGATGTAGCCCTAGCGTACGTAACACTCGAGAAAGTTATAAAAGGAGCGGCACCCCAATTCATTTCAACTCGTCCTTTTGCTCCTAAACTTCATCATATTCGTCCCCGAGAAGATTCCCGACCTCTTTTAACACCTTTATATCAATAGTTCTTGAATCATTGAGCTTGTATGACACTACTTGATCATTGAAGACAACTTATATTGGACTTTGGAGTAGAAATCATCACGAGTCGGCGTTGAAGCAACCGGAGTTGGATTTTTACTTAGAGTCTCGATATTATCTTCCTCTTAAGGTATGTTATACTACTTCCAATCTTGAAGTTATGTTGATTAAGACGATATGATTGCATTACCAAGATCAGTAGATCACTCTGACGACGTATGCGACCTAGTATCATATTTAAACTATAATGATCGAACTATTATGGTGTAGAACACCATAGTTGAACCTGGTTATGCCATAGATGAGGATAGTGAATTATTAACCGTATCAAATGTTATCGTCATGTTGATTGTAAACTGAGTGTCAATTTCCACTTTTACCAATGGATTTTGAAAAGAATCATCATAGTTGTAATCTTGCTTGCATAGATGGAATAAGTAGTTCGCCATCAGTATAAGCTTGGATTTAATGACGATATTAGATCAATTACATCAACCTTAGACCAACCGAACCTTGTATGAGTATTTCGATCAAGATTGAAAATAGTATTACAATGATATTCGTATCCTTGAAATTGAAGGAGATCATTCATGAGTATGATATATATATATATATTTGAAGGTATATTAGATTACTCACTAAGAATTTCGTAATACTTCGTCACTAATCGAGCCAGTCATCCGTCTAGTGAGAAACTGACATGCATGATTAACGTACGTTAAGTTTGGTTACTAACGTACGTTATAAGACGTTGTTAACGTACGCTACGTTCGGTACGTAACGCACGTTACACTATCAGACGACTGACCAGAGAGGAACTGTTGGTATATGTTTAGCGTACGCTATACTTCATAGTTTACGTACGCTAACGAATAAGTTTAACGTACGTTACAAAGGACATGTAACGTACGTTATTCAGGTCAGACAGATTTGGTTTTATAGACTCTCAACCGTAATTCGGATTGTTAGATGTTCGTTCGACCTAAGATGAATTCCATGTTATTTCTCTTATTTAAGGTTCGAACTTTGCTACGTGATTGATCGAGAGGGACAACCTTCGAGCGTTTCGTTCTCGTGGAAGTATTGTTCTTGTCTTCGAACCGAGGCAAGTATTCTAATTAGAAATGTTTATATTATGACAATGTGATTGTATCGTGTAAATATGTTGTGATTATATGTCCACCATGTGTTGATCCGACGGGAATCATCATGGGAATCTATAGCTGTGTGCGCTGGATCGTTGGACAGGTAGTTCCACCATGTGTTGGTCCGATGGGATCATCATGGGAATCTATAGCCGTGTCTTGTGGATCGTTGGAATACCATCGGTATGTTGAAAGCTGTTCTGATATGATATGTGTTGTGGATATTCTCGTTGGAGAAACTTGTATGATATAATTGTTGATTATATCACTGTGTATGATTATTTTACTTGTACTAGCATCGTTGTGCTAACCCCTTCGGGGGTGAACTTTTTGTTTGTTCAGGATCCGGAGAGCGGAAACAACCACTGGAAATGCATGACGACGAGGGTGCAAAGTGATGTTCGGCCGGGTTTCTTATGCATTATTTGTTGGATATTTCAATAAGTACTCGAGTACGTCGTCCGTTTATAATGTTGGGATTTTAATGATGTAATAAATTTTCATTGGATATTTGTATTTCGATTTTGAACAGACGGTTGTATTTTACTTGATAATTTCTTAAAGCGATATACATTATTGTCTTTTCTTTTATTCACCTTATAAATCCTTATGTAAAGGATTTACGGCTATAATATTCTGAATATATCGGGGTGTTACGAATATGGTATCGGAGCTAAGATTATGGATATCTTGGCCGTTGGGTTAAAGTAGGGTCATTTATGTCTTTTGAGGTAACCGTAGTGAATGACATCACCGCACTGCCTACATCTTCATGCGAACGGTGGTTGTAAGTTCCTAAACTCTATCTCATTCTTTAAATGTTATGTCTCTTTATACTTGAACATTAGAACAATGTTGTTTCCTGTATATTAAGTACTTGTACTTACAGTATGTTGAGAGGCGGACGTGGACGTGGTCGCGGTCGTGGGCGAGACGGAGGAATCTTTGAAAGGAGGCGTCGGCTTCTAATCGAGCTAGTCATAGCTCGGGCGAGCGCGGCAATCCATCAATAACGACGAACCTGGTGTGCAGAAATCCTTCGTCAAGTCGTGAACCGAGATGACTCGGTTCGCACAGTCGTGGACCGAATGCAAGTGGCGCGGGAATTGGCAGGGAGATGGACAACAAAGGATTCGAAATGGGAAATCGAGGTGACCGATGGTTACAAGAGGTGGCAAAGATGCAACCACCCAAATTTGACGGCTTTTCCGAGACTCCCACTTGGGACCATTGGTTGAAGGAACTGGAGAAAATTTTTTGGAATTAATTGCCCAAATGACAGGAGAGCTCCTATTGCCCGATTTCTCGGCGGAGAAGCATCCGAGTGGTGGGAAGCTATCCGACCGTAGATCATGATGCCGATTGGGCGGAATTTAAAATGATGATGGAGGCTCGATGTGCCCTCGTCTGTGAGGGAAGCCGAAGTCGAGAATTTTTCTGCTCGGCCATCGGATGAACCCGTATCCTGCACGATCAAGGCGTTTAATCGGCAATTAGCATTTGTTCGACATCAGTGAGCAGACGCAGAGATGATGATTCATTTTGAAATGAGAATGAAACCGAGAAATCCGGAGGTACATGTCCGGTTTTGAATGTACCACTCTCCGCCAATACCGGGATAAGGCGTTGGCGTATGAAATTAAAGAAGCGGCAATGGAGAAGTTTATGGAGTCGAAGAAAGCAGAAAGTCTGCGGTACTTTCTGAGCACAAAGCGATGGGCCCAAGGCCGGACTTCTTTTCTTTCAAGAAACCTCCGCACCCATCCAAGAACGGAAAGAATTACGGATCGGTGCCGGCCACGACGGATACGGCTAGGAAGTGTTTTAATTGTGGTCGCCTGAGCCACCTTTGGCGCGATTGTTTGCGCACCCCGATTACATGCTTTGGCTGCGGACAGGAAGGGCACCGTGCGACGTTCGCAAGGACGCCAACAAATAAAAAGGAACACGTTCGTCACGGCCGATTGAAGGAAGCTAGTATTCAACAGACGCAGCAAAGTGTTCAGATGCCTCAAAATTTTGGCCGTGGACGAGGCAGAGGACAATGGGACCAAAAGGGGGCATCGAGTGCCGGATCTGTTCCCCCACGCCTGTATGAGATGAGAAGGACAGACGATCAGGATGCAGTCGCATCAGTGCTGTCCAGATTCTTTCCCAACCAGTTAGCGTTTTATTCGATACAGGAGCTACGCATTCTTTTATCTCTTTGTCTTGTGTAAATCGTTTGAATATTTCTGGTTTTCATACTTGTGAACCTTATGTTGTTGGTTTACCGAGTGGAGAGAGGATTGTTGGGAACTTAGAGACTAGAGATTTTCCTGTATTATTTGGGGGTAAGAAATGGCTCTCAAACCTAATTGTGATAGAAATGCAAGGAGATGACCTAATACTCGGAGACGATTGGCTTAATCGATATGGAGCAATTGTAAATTACCGAAGGAGGAATTTTTAGCTAATCGGATGATGGCTCAAGTCTGTTTGAAGGATGGAAACCAGGAAGCTCGGAAAGTTGATCAAAGCAATGAAAGCTGTCAAGTTGTTGAAACAGTGTATCGAATGCTGGTGTTATGCATGAAGAAAGAAGATGAAATTGTGGAACTTTCATCCATTCCTATTGTGAACGAATTTCCAGATGTATTTCTGACGAGTTTCTGGATTACCTCCACGACGGGAAGTAGAATTCACGATTGAGCTAGAACCCGGAGCTACACCAATTTCTAATGCACCATATCGCATGGCACCCACGGAGATGTACGAACTGAAGAAGCAACTGGAAGAATTACTGGACAAAGGCTACATTCAGCCAAGCGTTTCACCTGGGGAGCCCAGTTCTTTTTGTTCGAAAGAAGGATGGATCGCTTGTGTATTGATTACCGAGAGCTGAACAAGATGACGATTAAGAACAAGTATCCGTTGCCACGGATTGATGATCTGTTTGACCAGTTGCAAGGAGCAGCAGTGTTTTCAAAAATCGATCTAAGATCAGGATACCATCAGCTGAGGATTAAGGAATCTGATGTTCCAAAGTCAGCATTCAGAACTCGCTACGGACACTATGAGTTTATAGTGATGCCATTTAGACTCACTAATGCGCCTGCTGTATTCATGCAGTTGATGAACCGAGTGTTCATCGAATATTTGGATAAATTTGTGGTCGTGTTCATTGATGATATTCTGGTATATTCTAAGAATCCGGAAGAACATGCGCAACATTTGCGGATTGTATTGGAACTTTTGAGAAGCGAGCAATTGTACGCCAAATTTTCCAAGTGTGAATTCTGGCTAAAAGAAGTAATGTTCCTCGGCCATGTGGTGTCAGCTGAAGGAGTCCGAGTAGATCCTCAGAAGATCGAAGCAATTATGGATTGGAAGCCTCCAAAGAATGTAAAAGAAGTCCGAAGTTTCTTAGGACTCGCTGGGTATTATCGTCGGTTCGTGGAAGGGTTTTCCAAAATTTCCCGCCCACTTACTCGACTCCTTCAGAAAACTCAAAAGTTTGAATGGAATGAGTTGTGTCAGATTAGCTTTGATGAATTGAAGAAGAGACTGACGACGGCACCGATTCTATCACTTCCGCAGGAAACTGGAGGATTTATAGTTCTGATGATGCTTGAACCAAGGACTTGGGTGCGTATTGATTCGAATGATAAGGTGATCGCTTATGCGTCGCGACAGTGAAACCTTATGAAGTAAACTACCCAACACATGATTTGGAGCTAGCGGCGGTGGTTTTGCTTTGAAGATCGGAGGCATTATCATGCGGGACTCCGTCGGATCTTTACGGATCATAAGAGTCTCTAGTACATATTCATCGAGAAAGAGTTGAACATGCGGCAAAGAAGATGGTTAGAGCTGATCAAGGACTATGACTTGGAGATTTTATATCATCCAGGCAAAGCGAATGTAGTGGCCGATGCACTTAGCCGCAAGCCTGTCTCTATTCAGATGCTGGAGACACTGACCTCCCAACTTAGCCTTCAACGAGAGATGATTCGTGAAGGAATCGGAATGTGGTTACAAAGAGTCCAAGGACAACTGTGCGTGATGGAGATAACTTCATCATTAACCGAAGAAATCAAATCCAGACAGGCGGATGATCCTCTGATGATTCGGGTACGTGATGAAGTAATCAAGGGAAAGGCCCCCGGATTCCTAATTCACGATGATGGAATTTTGAAATTTCAGAACCGACTCTGCGTTCCTGATATCGATATTCTGAAACAGATGATTATGAAGGAAGCTCACAGTTCACCCTATTCTATCCACCCAGGCACCAGTAAAATGTATAAGGACTTGAAGCAAAATTTCTGGTTGGCAACATGAAGAAAGACGTAGCGGACTATGTTTCGAAATGCTTGACTTGTCAGCAGGTTAAGATCGAGCATCAACGGCCTGCCGGAATGTTGAAGCCACTCCCGATTCCTGAATGGAAGTGGGAGGACATATCGATGGACTTTATCACTAATATGCCGAGAACCAGGACAGGAATGAACATGATTTGGGTGATAGTTGATCGTTTAACCAAATCAGCTCATTTTCTAGGCATTAAGGATACATGGGGACCAGAGAAGTTGGCACGAGTATTTATTTCGGAGATAGTTCGATTACATGGTACGCCGAAGACCATTGTTTCTGATCGAGACGGCCGTTTTGTGTCTCACTTTTGGAAAGCAGTTCATAAGGCCTTGGGGACCGAATTGAACTTCAAGATGACTTATCACCGCAGATCGACGGACAATCGGAAAGAACTATACAAACGGTGGAAGACATGCTAAGGGCCTTCGACCTAGATTGGTCAACTGATAGGGAAATTCATCTACCGTTGATTTAATTTACCTACAAAAATAGTTGGCATGCTTCCAATAATATGTCAACTTTTTAGACATTATACGGTAGGAGATTCAGATCGCCCTATCCGGGATGATTCATCGGACTTGATCGGAACAGAACCAGAGTTGATCGTACAGACTCGAGAGAAGATTGCCTTGATTCGTGAAAGGCTGTTGACCGCCCAGAGTCGCCAGAAATCTTACGCAGACGTACGTCGTCGCCCTTTGGAGTTCAGTATTGGAGACCACGTACTTTTAAAGGTTTCACCTACTCGTGGGATATTCCGTTTCGGAAGGAAAGGAAAGCTAAGTCCGAGATATATCGGACCATTTGAGATCCTTGAGAGAGTTGGAGAGTTGGCGTATAGATTAGCATTGCCACCGTCATTGTGCCATGTACATAACGTGTTCCACGTATCCCAATTACGGAGGTATATACCAGATCCCAGTCATATCATTGATTTCGGCGAGATCGAAGTCGCGCAGGATGGGACGTTTGAAGAAAGACCGGTCAAGATACTCGAAAGTCGAGTTAAGCAGTTGAGAAACAAACCCATCATTTTAGTCAAAGTTCAATGGTCACGCCATGGAGTGGAAGAAGCCACATGGGAGACGGAAGATGGCATGAAGTCCAGATATCCCGAGTTATTTTCGTCTTGAGTTTCGGGACGAAACTCCTTTTTAGTAGGAGAGTATGTAATAACCGGATTTATTACTGTGTATTTCATCTGTACTTTGAACCCTGTATTATTTTGGGAATGATGATATTGATATTGGAGTATGATCATTATCGTATTTGTATCCTTATTCATGGGTGTGGCAACATATAAATTTCCTCCATGCATATACGTGATAACGTACGTTAAGAGTGTAACTTAACGTACGTAATCTGTTAATATTAACGTACGCTACGGATGAAGCGTAGCGTACGTAATGCGGTCTATTATTGGGTGGGCCGGCTAGCACATGGAGTACATGGTGGTGGGCTCGACCAAGATACCCTCCAGATTCGCACGGCATGAATCTGGACACCTTTTTAAGTCAACGGCTTAGCGTACGTTATGAACATTGTGTAGCGTACGCAAACTATAGGGGTTACGACGTAACGCGTTTAGTATAGCGTACGTAATGAAGTTGAAATCGACAGTGAACTATTTTGGGCGATAACGTACGTTATCATGTAGCCCTAGCGCACGTAACACTCGAAGAAGTTATAAAAGGAGCAGCACCCAATTCATTTCAACTCGTCCTTTTGCTCCTAAACTTCATCATATTCGTCCCCAGAAGATTCCCAGCCTCTTTTAACACCTTTATATCAATAGTTACTGAATCATTGAGCTTGTATGACACTACTTGATCATTGAAGACAACTTATATTGGACTTTGGAGTAGAAATCATCACAAGTCAGCGTTGAAGCAACCGGAGTTGGATTTTTACTTAGAGTCTCAGTATTATCTTCCTCTTAAGGTATGTTATACTACTTCCAATCTTGAAGTTATGTTGATTAAGACGATATGATTGCATTACCAAGATCAGTAGATCACTCTGACGACGTATGCGACCTAGTATCATATTTAAACTATAATGATCGAACTATTATGGTGTAGAACACCGTAGTTGAACCTGGTTATGCCATAGATGAGGATAGTGAATTATTAACCGTATCAAATGTTATCGTCATGTTGATTGTAAACTGAGTGTCAATTTCCACTTTTACCAATGGATTTTGAAAAGAATCATCATAGTTGTAATCTTGCTTGCATAGATGGAATAAGTAGTTCGCCATCAGTATAAGCCTGGATTTAATGACGATATTAGATCAATTACATCAACCTTAGACCAACCGAACCTTGTATGAGTATTTCGATCAAGCTTGAAAATAGTATTACAATGATATCCGTATCCTTGAAATTGAAGGAGATCATTCATGAGTATGATATATATATATTTGAAGGTATATTAGATTACTCACTAAGAATTTCGTAATACTTCGTCACTAATCGAGCCAGTCATCCGTCTAGTGAGAAACTGACATGCATGATTAACGTACGTTAAGTTTGGTTACTAACGTACGTTATAAGACGTTGTTAACGTACGCTACGTTGATGCGTAACGCACGCGTTACACTATCGCACGGTGACCAGAGAGGAACTGTTGGTATATGTTTAGCGTACGCTATACTTCATAGTTTACGTACGCTAACGAATAAGTTTAACGTACGTTACAAAGGACATGTAACGTACGTTATTCAGGTAAGACAGATTTGGTTTTATAGACTCTCAACCGTAATTCGGATTGTTAGATGTTCGTTCGACCTAAGATGAATTCCATGTTATTTATCTTATTTAAGGTTCGAACTTTGCTACGTGATTGATCGAGAGGGACAACCTTCGAGCGTTTCGTTCTCGTGGAAGTATTGTTCTTGTCTTCGAACCGAGGCAAGTATTCTAATTAGAAATGTTTATATTATGACAATGTGATTGTATCGTGTAAATATGTTGTGATTATATGTCCACCATGTGTTGATCCGACGGGAATCATCATGGGAATCTATAGTGTGTCTTGTTGGATCGTTGGATGGTAGTTCCACCATGTGTTGGTCGATGGGATCATCATGGGAATCTATAGTTTGTGTCTTATTTGGATCGTTGGAATACCATCGGTATGTTGAAAGCTGTTATGATATGATATGTGTTGTTGATATTCTCGTTGGATAAAATTGTATGATATAATTGTTGAATATATCAAAGTGTATGATTATTGTACTTTTACTAGCATCGTTGTGCTAACCCCTTCTGGGGTGAACATTTTGTTTGTTCATGATCCAGGAGAGCGGGGAAACAACCACTGGAACTGCATGACGACGAGGGTGCACAGTGATGTTCCGGCCGGGTGTACTGTCTGTTCGTTGTTGGATATTTCCATAAGTACTCGAGTACGTCGTCCGTTTATAATGTTGGGATTTTAATGATGTAATAAATTTTCATTGGATATTTGTATTTCGATTTTTGAACCAGACGGTTGTATTTTACTTCAGTAATTTCTTAAAGCGATATCTGTTATTGTCTTTTCTTTTATTCAGCCTTGTAAATCCTTATGTAAAGGATTTACGGCGCTGTAATATTCCTGAATATATCGGGGGTGTTACAAAAGCAGGGTGTATGGATTTTATCTTTAGGAGGCGAGATGAATAAACAAGCTTATACATATGTTTTAAATGGTTAAAGACCTATATAGGTTATACAAAATGGTTTTGTACCTATGGCTTATTTAAGATTAATATGATTAAAACGACATAAGATGTCATCCCAAATGATAATCTAAACCATCCTTTAATTACAGGGGACATGCCAAAGCTGTGTCTGTGGTTATTTGATCATTAGATTATAATTCATATATGTGTATGTGATACATAATATTTGAGACTAACATGTTGACATAATATGTCATCTCTATTGATAAAAACTAAACTTCTTTTATTTGCGAGGGACATGCCATAGATGTGCTAGAATTTACTTGATCATTAGATTTTAAAATCAATATATCTCACAAATAACTGTGCATATTAATATTGTAGAATCAATGGCGTCAATCAATACAAACTCATTGTGATTAATTCTTGACAAAGAAAAACTTTCTGGCACTAATTACCTTGATTGGTCAAGGAACTTGAGAATTATTCTCAAAGCTGAAAAGAAGCAGTACATGCTAGAAAACCCAATTCCTGATGAACCGGAATCAACCGCCACCAAAGCTAAAAAATATGCTTATAGTAAGCATATGAATGATTCTGTAGATGTGACATGCCTTATGCTAGCAACCATGAACTTGGAGCTGCAGATACAGTTCGAGGACATGGAAGCTTATGAAATGATGGGTCAGCTTAAGGAAATGTTCCAAGACCAAGCCCGTCAGGAGAGGTTTGCCACTACGAAGGCATTGAATGGTTGTAAAATGTCTTGAGGTACTTCTGTGAGTGCTTATGTCCTTAAGATGAAGGGCTACATTGAGCATCTTGAAAGGCTAGGAGCTCCTATCAGTCAGGAACTCACTACAGATATGATCTTAGCATCATTGCCTTCAGAGTACGATCAGTTTGTAGTAAACTTCAGCATGCACAACATGGTTAAAACTATTACTGAGTTGCATGGGATGTTAAAACAAACTAAGACAAACATTAAGAAAGCTGTTCCTAATGTTTTAATGGTTCAAAAGAAATGGAATAAAAAGAAAGGGAATAAGATGGCCCCGAAAGATAAAGGTAAGGGTAAAATGCAAATGTTGCCTAAACCCAAACCTAAACCTTTCAAGAAATCATCGAAACAACCTAAAGAAGGGACTTGCTACCACGCACTGAAACTGGTCATTGGAAAAGGAATTGCAAGGTCTACCTGGAAGAAATGAAGAAACGAAAGAGCGGTGAGACTGCTGCTTCATGTATTCTTGTTATAGAAGTTACTTTATCTACTTCTTCATCATGGGTATTAGATACCGGTAGTGAAGCTCACATTTGTGTGAATGCGCAGGGGCTGCAAAGGATTAGACAACTGGCAAAAGGTTAAATGGACCTACGTGTTGGAAATAAAGCAAGAGTTGCTGCTATTGCCGTAGGGACTTATGATATAAAACTACCAAGTGGACTTGTATTGGAACTTAATAATTGTTATTGCGTTCCTGCTATGGGTAGAAACATTATATCAGTTGCTTGCCTTAGTTTGTAAGGACATGACTTTACTATTAAGAATAATGTAATATCTGTATTTAATAAAGGTATTTTTTATGGAGATGCCTTGATGAGTGGGAGAGTATATCCCATAAATCTTGAAAGTTCCAAATCTTTCCGTAACATAAATGTCAAAAGACTTAAATCAAATGATTTAAACCAAACATATTTCTGGCATTGTCGTTTGCACCATATAAACGAGAAACGTATAACCAAACTCCATAATGATGGAATCTTGGACACATATGATTTATAATCATATGATACGTGCGGATCTTGCTTATTAGGCAAAATGACCAAAGCTACTTTCACGGGCCATACTGAGAGAGATGCAGATTTATTGGGCTTAATACATACTGATGTATGTGGACCCATGGATTCAAATGCTAGAGGAGGTTTCCAATACTTCATAACATTCACGGATGGCTTAAGCAGAATCGGATATATCTACTTAATGAGTCATAAGTCTGAGTCGTTTACGAAATTCAAGCAATTTCAAAATGAAGTACAAAATCAGTTAGGCAAAACTATTAAAGCACTATGATCAGATCGTGGTGATGAATATTTAAGCCATGGATTTGACAATCATCTCAAATATTATGGAATTGTTTCACAACTAACTCCACCTGGAACACCTCAATAGAATGGTGTGTCAGAACGGAGAAACCGAACTTTGTTAGACATGGTTAGATCGATTATGGGTTAGGCTGATCTTCCAATTTCTTTTTGGGATTACGCCTTAGAGACTGATGTGTACATTTTAAATCGAGTACCATCTAAATCAGTTCAAAGCACACCATATCAGGCATGGACAAGGAAACAGCCTGTTTTGTTTTTCCTTAAGATTTGGGGTTGTGAAGCTTATGTGAAGCGACTTATCACTGACAAATTATCACCCAAATCGGAAAAATGTCTTTTTATGGGATAACTTAAGGAAACTAACGGATATTAGGCCCTGTTCTTTTGGACTTATTTTTCGATTTTGATTCGATTGATTCGATTGATTCGAGTCCATTCGATTCGATTTAGTTCTTCTTCTTCTTCTTCTTATTATTATTATTAATCTTAATTATTATTATTGTTATTATTACTAATAATATTACTATTATCGTTGTTGTTGTTGATTATTATTATTATTATTATTATTATTATTATTTTTCCATTATTATTATTATTATTATTATTTACCCATAATATATATTTGATTCATTTAGTCCATTTAGTTGATTAAGTTGATTCGATTCGATTCGAATCCATTGATTGATTCGATTTAATTGATTCGATTCGATTCATTCATTCAGTCCAAAAGAACAGAGCCTTACTTTTACATCCCATCAGAGAACAAAGTGTTTGTTGCTCGATCTGGAGTATTCCTTGAGAAGGAATTTATTTCCAAGAAAAATAGTGGGAGCAAAATAACTCTTCATGAGATGAGAGAGCCACAAATAAATACTGAACCTTTAGATAAAACCGATTTAAACTCACATGGAGATGTTGAGACCACTTCTTCTATACAACATGAGAGATGGATTTCTCATCACCAATGACAAAAATGTGGAACTCATGGATCTAGATGAGCTCACAACCTACAATGAAGCAACTACTAGCATTGAATGCGAAAGTTGGCTTGAAGGGATGAAATCCGAAATGCAATCTATGTATGATAATCAAGTATGGACTTTGATTGATCTTCCTAAAGGTTCCAAAGAAATTGGTTGCAAATGGATCTTTACAAAGAAAAATGACATGGATGATATTGTACAAACATACAAATCACGAATCGTGGTGAAAGGATACAGAAAGACTCATGGTATTGACTATGATGAAACCTTTTCGCCAGTCGTAATGATTAAATCAATTAGAATTATACTTGCCATAGCAGCATATTATGACTATGAGATATGACAAATAGATGTCAAAAGAGCTTTTCTTAATGGTAAGTTAGATGAGGATGTGTATATGACACAGCCCAAAGGTTTTGCCGATCCTAATAATCATAATAAAGTATGTAAGCTTCTAAAAGCCATTTATGGTTTGAAGCAGGCATCCTGGAGTTAGAATCTTCGTTTTCATGAAAAAAATCAAAGAATTTGGTTTCATGAGAAATCAAGACGAAACTTGTGTATACAAGAAGATTAGTGGGAGCGCAATTATTTTTCTAGTACTCTATGTGGATGATCTCCTACTCACTGGAAATGACATCCCTACTTTGAAAAATGTTAAGCTTTGGCAAAGTAAATGTTTTACAATGAAGGACTTAGGGAAAGCTGCCTATATACTGGGTATAAGGATTTATAGAGATAGATCTAAAAGGCTTCTTGCCCTAAGTCAAAGTACATATGTTAACAAGGTACTGAAATAGTTCAGTATGCTTAATAGTAAGAAAGGGTTCTTACCTATGTCACATGCCATAAAGCTCAGTAAAACTCAAAGTCCTTGTTCGAAGGAAGAGAGAGATAGAATGAGCTTGATACCTTATGCTTCGGCTATAGGATCTATCATGTATGCCATGGTATTTACTAGACCAGATGTATAATTTGCATTGAGTGCAACTAATAGATACCAGTCTGAACCTGGTGAGGCTCACTGGACCATAGTCAAAAGCATACTTAAGTACTTGAGAAGGACTAAAGATATGCTCTTGATATATGGTGGTCAAGATAGTGATTTGGTCCTTAATGGCTATGTCGATGCCAGTTTTGAGACAGACCAAGATGATTCAAAATTGCAGTCTGGATATATATTTTGTTTGAATGGTGGTGCTGTTAGCTGGAAGAGTTCCAAACAACCAACCACAGCTGATTCAATAACGGAAGCTGAGTACATAGCCGCTTCGGAAGCATCTAAGAAGCTGTTTGGATGAGGAAGTTCATTGGTGAACTAGATGTGGTTCCTACCATTGTTGATCCAGTAAATTTGCACAGTGATAACAATGGAGCTATTGAACAAGCTAAAGAACTAAGATAACAACAAGCATCCAAACACATACTTATAAAGTTTCACCTCATTCGAGAGATTGTCACTCGTGGCGATGTGAGGATATGCAAAGTTTACACGAATAATAACATAGCGGATCCTTTAACCAAGCCGTTTTCTCAAGCGAAGGATGATGGTTAGATAAAGGCTATGGGTCTTCAGTTTATGTCTGTATATGACTAAGAGCAACTGCGAGATTTTTAGTATAATGCTCCAAGTCTACTGTTTAATAATAATGTGGAGACATTTATTATTATATAATATTGATTATATTATTGAATTAATATTCTGCTTATGATCATCAAGTATGTGACTTGATAGTAAAGCTCGTTAAAAGCATTAAGAATATTTATTCTAGATATCCATAGTAATATGATTACTAGTATGATAATGTTACGATGGCTATGTTTTACTGGTCATGAACATGAGATGTTATATCACGTCATAGATACATGTAGAGACATCATATTAGATATGACCTAACAAAAATAATTATATATGGATTAAGTCATTATAATTCCCCTGATTGTTATATATTATTTAAGTCCTTATTACCTAAAGACACTACAATTTCCTACATAATGAGTATCGTATCTTAACACAATACCAACGTCTTCTGTAACAAGGGACCATACAGTTTGTGATCGGATACGGTAGGATTTATGCAGAGGGAAGTAGTTTGTCCAGAGGGGACTTGTCCCTCCTATAAAAGGGAGAAGGTATCCACAGGCCCTTGATAAGTTAAATTGTTTAAATGCATGGCCAATTGATCAATAAAGAGTTATTGATAAATATTTGAATTGGACAATTGTAACTTGGGATCAAGAATATTAATTAAGCTATATAAGGTCGACTTATCCATGCCTTATGCTTAATTAGGATATCGGGTGACGAGAGGATTAAATATTATACAGTAACGGGATTTCGTTCATGCCATCAAATTAATTCTTTTAATGCGGGCAGTCATAATGTCTAGCTAGAGGCAACTTATGATTTATGAGTCGTAATTATTTTTATACTCATTGCCGTATTAATTAGAACCTACAGGGTCACACACTTAAACGAGCAGAGCAGCTATTTTGTTCCGGTTGATTATGGTTGGTGAAAGGGTTAGTGAACCCTTACCCATTTAGAGGACTATACAAGAGTGTCTTGCGATAGCCCTCACACTTGAAAAAATACAAGAGAAGACATATTTTGTGTAGAGAGAATAAAAAATCTGATTTTGATATTTCTCTCACTAAAAGTCTTGAAGATAATATTCAAGAGTTGAATAATCAAAAGGATCAAGAATATATCTTCATATATTTGAAGGTTGATTCTTTGATCAAGAAAAGTATTTAGAATACTCATCTTATCTTCATCTTATCTTGTGAGTTTAATCTTTAATAACATATTGAATAAGATTCATAGTTGTTATTTTAGATTAAAGTTCAAGAACCTTTGAATAAAATTCTTGTTGTTCTTTTTCTTACCATAATCAAGAACATATCTGTATTCAAATTTATTTAAGTGAAATCTTTATTGAATCGGAGCTAGCAATCGGTTAGATGCTCGGTACTTGTTCGTTGTGTTGATACCGTAGAGGACGCTTGCTTCTAGCAATGCCTCTAGAAGGCTAGATCGAAAATACGCTACAAGAGGTAACAATCTTGTTCTTCGTACTTGGATAATATACTCGGATCCTCGGAGGGTTTTACATAATATATATATATATATATACTTTCGCTGCACTATTTCGATATATGATGAGATTACAAATCTTATTAGTTCAACAAAATCCCAAAAATTTGTGATACACAAAGGACATGGTGATACAGCATCCAGAGTAGAAGGTCAATGCCGTGCGGAGATGTTGGAGAAGTCTCTTGATTAGTGACATGTTGGAAAAAATCAGCCCTGTGTTTTGATAATTGCCTCATACAACAAGTTCTTCAAAGTCAGCTTTTCGGTCTAAGTATGGAAGCTATTAGGAAACATCATATAACCTGTCAATACAGCGAAAGATATTCCAGCAAGTCAAGACTCCTTTCCTACAGAGCATTCATCAATATACAACAAGAGATGAAGAAGTTAGATACAGCAAACATGTTGTAAGTGTTTTACTTAGGAAAAGTAAAACATATATCCAATAGGACTGAAGAAAACTTTAAACCATTGTGAAAGAAACTTTGCTTATTCACAAAGTACTCACGGTTAAAGTAGCATTTAATGTTGATAGGATAGCGTTTAATAAGGCCTAAGAGAATACAGTCTGAACAGTCTGAAGAGCATTTAATGCTAGTAAGAAAATGTCTGAAACATTATATGTGAATCGACTTTAATTCAAACAGTCTGAAGTCACCAATCAGAGCAGTGCCAATCACACCAACCGGCCAATGGCTACATTTATTACGGATCTATTTACAAGGTTATAAATTGCCCCAAGCAAGAGGACAGTGCACATTTGAACGAACAGAATTACTTTGCGAAATACATCTGACGCATTAGCCCTGACAATCTGAACAATCAAGCTTACACTTGTTGGTCACAATACATTTAAATAATAGCTTAGAGTAGGGTGAATAATTTGTACTCTTTTTAGAAGTTTAAATACAAGCGGGAGACTAATGAAAGTTGTTGTGACTACACCAACTAAATAATCTCATGTTAGCTTAGTGCTTAAAGGGTTTTTCAAAGTAAGTATATTAGAATCACATGCAGTAAGCAAGAAGTAAGTAAAGTAGGTAATGATACAAGATTTAATGTGGTTTGAATATCCACAAGTTCTCCACATAGGAGTGAGTGTTTATTAAAATCAAGGCATACACAAATATATGATTTTAACAAGACATGCCACTGTATCTTTCACACAGATTGATACACCTAACTGTAGCTTAAGCCATTCACACAGATTGACTGCAGGCTTTCTTGAGCCAACTTCTTTTCACATAGACCTAATCTTAGTTCTGAACTCACTTCATCCCACACAAGTCGGAAAGGTTCCTTATTAGTCCATATAGTGCTTAGTTACTCAACTTCAAAGTAGGCTAGTGCAATTATCCGAACAACAGTTGCAGGTACTTTAAATCCTTGCTGTAGTGTGTTGTTAAATGTTGAGGACTAATTATCTCTTCAATAGGATTTGCACTGTAGGCTTGAAGAGAGTATTTGCGGTTATATTATAATATCCGAGGGTAATTTTTTTCGTTTCACTGTTGTGTTGTACGTATTCATTTGAAATTATACAAGTATTGTTTTATTAGACTGATACAATGTATATTGTATTGGGATATTTCGGAGTCGAAATATTTATACTTGTCGTCGGTTTTGTTTCGTTGTTTGGATGTTGCTTGGTGACTTTGGAATTTTGGCCAAGTATATTAGCCATAGCGTATGCTATATGTATAGCTTTACGTACGCTACGGTCGGCATATTACGTACGCTAATCCATGTAGGTTATGTACGTAACGCAGGGTATCCGGTCATATCTATCTTTCGACATGTGGGGCCAGGTGAGGTTGATTTTCCCGAGGCTTGATCGGGACAGGCAGGTCAACGTACATTACGTATGCTATACCGGGAGGTTAACGTAAGTAATGGTGAGGTTTGTTACATATGTAACTTTGTTAACTTACGTAAGGGACACCTCGTTTTGTGGCAGTTGGATCTGGACTATGTAGCGTATGCTACGTAGAGGCGCTAATGTATGTTAAAGAGCATAACGTATGTTAAGGAGGCTACATAGCGGCCGTAATGCGATGTGCAAATTATAAATACATGCTTCGTCTTTCATTTTCTCACGATCCAATTTCGATTTCTCTCTCTAGAAATCATCCCTCTGCATCTCTTAGTGAATTCCAGCCTCCTCCAACTTGATTTGGAGCTTCATAACTTGGATTGAAGCTCAGGAACTTGGAGTTTGGAGTGTTTCTTGATGGTTTGAGGTTGTTCTTCACTTCTCCAAGAGGTATGTCATTAATCTGGTGTCGAACTCGAGATTATGATGTTGTTATTGTTAGTTACTTCATGTTTTGATGATTTGTTGGAGGGTAGTATGATTCTTCATAGTTTTTATGAACTTATGATGAAGAACATGATGTTATAGTTTGAGTTTGATTGTGTTATTGATGTTTTAGACTGTTTGGAGGTTATAATCATGTCTAGGAAGGATTTAATTAAAATTGTTATATGATTAACAGTCTTGATATGATTGTTGTTGTTGTTTGTGTTTCTTGGGGGGATTATAACCATTTTAGTAAGGAATTATGATGAATTATGTAATGATTATCATAATCTTGAAATGGTTGATTTAATCTTGTTGATTAATCCGAATTCATGATGAATTGGTGGTTGATTATCGTTTAGACTTCATGTTCGTTATGTTGGTGATGTTCTTGAGGTGATAGTGTTAATATTGGTGAGGTTATCATCTTAGGATGATTGGTATAATGTTGTTCTTAAGTAATTCTTGTTGAATTGTTTTTCACAAGTGTTAAGAACATGATGATCATGTTATTTGACCATTGAGGATCATGTTATTGACCATTGAGGAGGATTGGAGGAAGTTAGAAGTCATAGTTGAGAACTATGATATTCGCTTGTGGAATTTAAACAATTCATGATTGAATCGGGATTGTCTTTGGTATTGTTGTTTTTATTGATTTTATGTTATTGAATGAATTGTAATTCATTTAAGGTTGTTCGAGTGCTTGTGATTGTCGGAATACCGTTCGTCGTTTCGTGGGAGGACGTTGATCTTAGAAGGACTTTTTCGCCTTCGGTTTGAGGCAAATTTTATACTTGTACTAGTCAATGAGATTAATGTTATCATGTATGTGTATTAATGTGTGTATCACCTCGATTGGCCATTCTAAGGTAAATAGAGGTATTGAATTAGGATTATCGAGGATAGTTCCCATCTGTTGTGTCGTTGTTATCGATTGGCCATTCAAAGGCAATCGAGGTATTGAATTAGGATGATCGAAGATAATTCCCATCCGTTGTATCATTGTTTATCGATTGACCATTATAAGGTAATCGATGTATTGAATTGGGACTGTAGAAGACATTTCCCATCCGTTGAGTCGTTGTTATCGATTGAGCATTCTAAGGTAATCGATGTATTGAATTGGGACTGTCGAAGATATTTCCCATCCGTTGGGTCGTTGTTATCGATTGACCATTCTAAGGTAATCGATGTATTGAATTGGGACTGTCGAATACATTTCCCATCCGTTAAGTCGTTGTTATCGATTGACCATTCTATGGTAATCTACGTATTGAATTGGGACCATCGAAGACATTTCCCATCCGTTGAGTCGTCGTCATCGATTTACCATTCTAAAGTAATCGATATATTGAATTGGTACTATCGAGGATAGTTTCCATCCGTTGAGTTGTTGTGATCGATTGGCCATTCCAAGGTAGTCAAGGTATTTGAATTGGGACCACCGAGGACGGTGCCCATCCATGAGTTATTGCTGTCGTGTTGGCTGACTCGAGGAAGCATACCATTACTCTTGTGAATTCGGTAATCTTGGGATTGTTGCCGTTTGTAATTAATTGTGTTTTGGATGCTAGTCTCGGCTAGTGATCGATGGGTAAGCTTGGGGCTTGAACCTTCGCGGTTGGTTTCCCAACACCTATAATTCAGTAGGTCACGGTCACTGGGTGATCTCTTTATGGGTAAGTCTGGGGCTTGAACCTTCGCGGTTGGTTTCCCAGCACCTGCAATTCAGCAGGTCACGGTCATTGGATGGCCTCATTGTGATACGGATTCGTGCAGTGGCTTATGCCCTCATTGTGATACGACTTCATGCCGTGGCTTCGGCCCTCATTGTGATACGGCTTCGTGCCGTGGCTTCGGCTTTCATTGTGACACGGCTTCATGCCGTGGCTTCGGCCCTCATTGTGATATGGCTTCGTGCCGTGGCTTCGGCCCTCATTGTGATATGGGTTCGTGCCATGGCTTCGGCCCTCATTGTGATATGGCTTCGTGCTGTGGCTTCGGCTATCAGATGATACAGATTCGGGCTCTTTGGCTTCGGGCCATTGTGATGATCGATAGTTTCGGCTGAGTGGATTTTAGGCCATCGTGATGTTGTGGCATTTCCGTTGGAGCCTTCGGGCACTGTGATTCGTATCTATTTCAGCTTTAGCTTGGTTTACCTTCGGGTAATGCATTGTTGTGTTCTATATTGATGATTCGCCGTTGGGCACTTTTATTCTAACTTCTTGAGCAGGTACCGATCGTATGCCATGGAAATAATGTTTCACGAATGCTCAATTCTTACATTGATTTGTGAGCATCTCGTATTACCATTGTTGTACCATTTTATTCTGCTTTGGATGCATATCATGTTGTACATGTATTTGATATTCATTATCTGGAATACTGACCCCGTGGGGGCAGAACATGTTTACATGTTTTAGGTGCTTGCGCGGAGAGAGTTGAGACGCAGGGTCATGACGATGGTGACGAGGCATTCGAGCGATACTAGTCCGAGATGTTTTGGTGTTCATGTCGATCAGATAGCTTGGAGTACTCCAGTTTTGTCAGTTATTGTCATTTTGTATTATCCGAGCAAGGCACGCGGATGTTTTGGTATTTTTATTATGGCCATGTAAGCCCACGTTTGTCATTGAAATTCCATATCAGAATATTATGTTGGATATCATACCAAGGACTGTGATTCTCCTTTTTGGCCAGTTTGTTGTATTTTGGTCGTGTTCGCCTGGTGGATCTCCTGGTGTGGGATGCGCGGTACTATAATGACCCAATGGGATTTGGGGGTGTTACAGAAGATGGTATCAGAGAAATGGGTTGTGAGATACCCTGATATGTGAGTTATGTGGCTCTACCAACGCGGTAGTAGTGGGGCTGTCAGGTTATGACAATCTGGACAGTCGGGTTTTGTGAGTCGTGATAGTTGAACAAGTGTATGAGTCATTCTTTGATCGAGTAGTTGTCGTCGGTGAAGACTAGTATCGCAAGACCTCGAAGCTTAGTATGACCTGTGTAAGGACTCGATTCTTTTTTATGTTCATACATTCACTATGTCATTGATTATACATGTTTTGTTGAAACCTATATGTAACATTCGTGTTACGATTGATTCATGATTATTTGTTTTGGAGCGTGCGGGCTCTGTATTGGCTATGATTAACATGATTGACGTAATTGTTTATCTGTTGAGTATGTATACTCGTGTTTGGCTATTGACTTAACATTCTAGATTGGCCGTTGAGGCGTATTTGAGCTATGTTCATGATCGAACGTTATTCTTTCAGTATGGAAAGAGGAGTCCGAGGACGTGACAGGGGGGGTAAAGGCTGCAGAGCGGGCCGGAACCCAGAACCTCATGGTTATGCGTGTGCGGATGCCGAGATGGATCAGAGTTCGGCCGGAGGTGTTACTTACACAACCGATTTCCTTTCGGGACGTCACACTCGAGAAGTCGATCAGCCTGAGAGTGAACACGTCGACCCTTTCTTGCTTATGAGGAGCATGATGGCCCAGATGACTCAGATGACGCAGATAATAGAGACCATGTAAGCCTCGATGATTCAGGGTACACCGCAGCAGGAACTCCAGGTGCCGTTTCATGGGTAGGCTGGGGGAGTGAGTCAGATTGTTAGCAATATCTCTCGTCAGAGGCCGCCTATTTTTGAGGGTTCATCGGAACCCGCTGATATTGTTCATTGGCTTGAACATTTTGATAAACTCTTTGACATGGTTCAGTGGAAGAGAGTAAGGTGGCTGTAGCGGCTTACTACTTGAGTAAGGGCGCTTATTCTTGGTGGATTTCTGTGAAACCCACCGATTGTGATTGTGTTTGGAGAGAGTTCAAGACTCTCATGTTAGAGAGGTATTATCCGGCTCCACTTTGTGAAGCCAAGTTGTTAGAGGTTTTGAACCCCGAATCTGTCAAGGACGAGTGTGTTATTGTTATTGCTGAGAAGTTTCAAGAACTTCTTCAGTTTGCTTTATCTGTTATCCGTACTGAAGCGGATAAGATCAAGTATTTTAGCAAGAGGCTAAACCTGCGGTTGAGGATGTAGTTGCATAATCATAATTGTAATTCACTTGGTGAATTCATCAAGAAGGCTCTTGGAGCAGAGCTTTTGATCAAGGAGCTTGCTCGGAAGAACCCTTCAGTTTCTTTTGGTGAGAGGACTGGGATGCCGGTTCGATCAGATGGACATCAGGTTTCGACGTCCAAGAGGTCGTTTTCTATTCATCTTCGTGTTGGGAAACATCTTCTTCTCAGACGATGAGTTCAACTATTGTTTGCTTTAATGTGATTCAGCAGGCATGTTAGCACTCGTTGTATGGTGACGACTGTTGTTTGTTTTCTATGTGGGATGCAGGGACACCTTCAGAAATACTACAGGAGTTCCAGTGCTAGTAGGTCTCGAGAGAGCTCACGGGTCCCGAGAGATTTTATTACTCAAGTCCGTACTTCATCCAAAAGGTCCTATCAGGCTTCGGGAGCCAGATGTAAGGACAATCGAGGAGGAGCAGTGAGTTCAGATTTGGGTCTCCCTCGAGTCAATGAGATCGAGGAGATAGCCGATCTGGAGGATATCTATGTGCGGTACATTTGAGATGTAGCCTTGATTTGTATTTTGCCTTCCTACTGTTTTTTGGATTAATGTTGAACATAATCTGTATTGTAGTATTGTGGTTGTTAACCATTTGTTGTTGATCTATCTTGTAATGATAGCTTTTGAGAATCTTGAGATTTGAGGTCGTCTGATGTGTTTTTCTTTCCTTTTGGTGTTGTACCCGAGATTTTTGTGATGATCTGGGTCATTGTTCTTGGTGATTCGAGACGTATAAGCCGTAAGGACTTAGACGCGCGATTGATATGGTCTCGAGGACTATATGTGCGTTGTTTTATTTTATGGGGTGAGTCAATGTTTGCATATGTGTCTGATGCCGATGAGAACGGGGTGTGTACGCCGGTGTTACGAGTCATGCGGGTGGTACGACTTTTTGGCTGGTCTCTGGCGGAGGAGTCATGATTCGACTGATCTCGCACTTGGTTGAGTGTTTTTGTCATTTGACTTTCGCCGTGTCCAGGCAGAGGAGACGCGGGGACCCGTGGGGTTGGCCCAGTTGCTCAGGCGAAGTGGTTCGCGTTGAGGAGTATTCCTGGAGATGTTGCTTTTAGATCCTGATAGATTGTACGTATCTCGAGTTGTGCACCCTGAGTTTTGGGGACGAAACTCTTTTTAAGGGGGGAGTATGTAATACCCGAGGGTAATTTTTTTCGTTTCACTGTTGTGTTGTACGTATTCATTTGGAATTGTACAAGTGGTGTTTTATTTGACTAATACAATATATATTGTATTGGGATATTTCGGAATCGAAATATTTATACTTGTCGTCGGTTTTGTTTCGTCGTTTGGATGTTGCTTGGTGAGTTTGGAATTTTAGCCATGTATATTAGCCATAGCATACACTATATGTATAGCTTTACGCACGCTACAGTCGGCATGTTACGTACGCTAATCCGTGTAGGTTACGTATGTAAAGCAGGGTATCCAGTCATATCTATCTTTCGGCGTGTGGGGCCAGGTGAGGTTGATTTTTCCGAGGCTTGATCGGGACAGGCACGTCAACGTACATTACGTGCGCTATACCGGGAGGTTAATGTACGTAATGATGAGGTTTGTTACGTACGTAACTTTGTTAACGTACGTAAGGGACACCCCGTTTTGTGGCAGTTGGATCTGGACTACATCTCATACGCTACGTAGAGGCGCTAACGTACGTTAAAGAGCATAACTTACGTTAAGGAGTCTACATAGCGGACGTAATTTGATGTGCAGATTATAAAGACATGCTTCGTCTTTCATTTTCTCACGATCCAATTCGATTTCTCTCTAGAAATCATCCCTCTACATCTCTTAGTGAATTCGAGCCTCTTCTAACTTGATTTGGAGCTTCATAACTTGGATTAAAGCTTAGGAATTTGGAGTTTGGGGTGTTTCTTGATTTTTTGAGGTTGTTCTTCACTTCTCCAAGAGGTATGTCATTTATATGGTGTCGAACTCAAGATTATGATGTTGTTATTGTTAGTTACTTCATGTTTTGATGATTTGTTGGAGGGTAGTATGGTTCTTCATAGTTTTTATGAACTTATGATGAAGAACATGATGTTATAGTTTGAGTTTGATTGTGTTATTGATGTTTTAGAATGTTTGGAGGTTATAATCATGTTTAGGAAGGATTATGTTAAAATTATTATATGCTTAACATAGTCTTAATATGATTGTTGTTGTTGTTGTTTGTGTTTCTTGGGGGGATTATAAACATTTTAGTAAGGAATTATGATGAATTATGTAATGATTATCATAATCTTGAAACAGTTGATTTAATCTTGTTGATTAATCAGAATTCATGATGAATTGGTGGTTGATTATCTTTTAGACTTCATGTTTGTTGTGTTGGTGATGTTCTTCAGGTGATAATGTTAATATTGGTGAGGTTATCATCTTGGGATGATTAGTATAATGTTGTTCTTAAGTAATTCTTGTTGAATTGTTTTTCACAAGTGTTAAGAACATGATGATCATGTTATTTGACCATTGAGGAGGATTGGAGAAAGTTAGAAGTCATAGTTGAGAACTATGATATTCCCTTGTGGAATTTAACCGATTCGTGATTGAATCGGGATTCTCTTTGGTATTGTAGTTTTATTGATTTTATGTTATTGAATTCATTCAAGGTTGTTCGAGTTCTTGTGATCGTCGGAACGCCGTTTGTCATTTCGTGGGAGGACGTTGATCGTGGAAGGACTTTCTCGCCTTCGGTTTGAGACAAGTTTTATACTTGTACTGGTCAATGAGATTAATGTTATCATGTATGTGTATGAATGTGTGTATCATTTCGAGACATAGTCTCTCCATGATTTTGTTGATATCAGGGAATTGTTCGACACAATACCTTTCGGCAATTATGCCAAAAGTTATTATTATTCGGTATTGGCTGTTTCAAGGCATTGAGATACTTGTTGGTAATATTATTGTCGATAGCCGGTTCGCGGTATCGATGTATCGATTGTTGTTGTTGATATTGATGTCGGTTTAAGACATTGTTATGATCATTGATATTGGTATTTTGCTATTGATGCTGTAATTAGCCGAGTGAAGGCATTGACGTGTTCGATTATCATCTCCGTCGTCGGTAACCAATTAAAGGCACTGGGATATCTTTTCTAATTATTTCGTTGTTATCGATTGGCCATTCTAAGGCAAATCGAGGTATTGAATTGGGATTATCGAGGATAGTTCCCATCTGTTGTGTCGTTGCTATCGATTGCCATTCTAAGGAAATCGAGGTATTGAATTGGGATGATCGAAGATAATTCCCATCCATTGTATCATTGTTTATCGATTAACCATTCTAAGGTAATCGATGTATTGAATTAGGACTGTCGAAGACATTTCCCATCCATTGAGTTGTTGTTATCGATTGACCATTCTTAGGTAATCGATGTATTGAATTAGGACTGTCGAAGACATTTCCCATCCGTTGAGTCGTCGTTATCGATTGACCATTCTAAGGTAATCGATGTATTGAATTGGGATTGTCAAAGACATTTCCCATCCGTTGAGTTGTTGTTATCGATTGACCATTCTAAGGTAATCGATGTATTGAATCGAGACCATCGAAGACATTTCCCATCCATTGAGTCATCGTAATCGATTTACCATTCTAAAGTAATCGATGTATTGAATTGGTACTGTTGAGGATAGTTTCCATCCATTGAGTCGTTGTGACCGATTGGCCATTCCAAGGCAGTCGAGGTATTTGAATTGGGACCGCAGAGGACGGTGCCCATCCGTGAGTTATTGCTGTCGTGTTGGCCGACTCGAGGCAGCACACCATTACTCTTGTGAATTCGGTAATCTTTGAATTGTTGCCGTTTGTAATTAATTGTGTTTTGGAGGCTAGTCTCGGCTAGTGCTCGATGGGTAATCTTGGGGCTTGAACCTTCGCAGTTGGTTTCCCAACACCTACAGTTCAGTAGGTCACGGTCACTGGGTGATCTCATTATGGGTAAGTCTGGGGCTTGAACATTCGCGGTTGGTTTCCCAGCACCTGCAATTCAGCAGGTCACGGTCATTGGATGGCCTCATTGTGATACAGCTTCATGCCGTGGCTTCGGACCTCATTGTGATATGGCTTCGTGTCGTGGCTTCGGCCCTCATTGTGATACGGCTTCGTGCCGTGGCTTCGGCCCTCATTGTGATACGACTTCGTGCCGTAACTTCGGCCCTCATTGTGATATGGCTTCGTGCAGTGGCTTCGGCCCTCATTGTGATACGGCTTCGTGCCGTGGCTTCGGCCCTCATTGTGATACGGCTTCGTGCCGTGGCTTCGGCTATAACACCCCCGATATATTCAGGAATATTACATCACCGTAAATCCTTTACATAAGAATTTACAAGGCTGAAGAAATGAAAAGACAATAACAGATACCAACATATGAAAGTAACTGAAATAAAATACAATAGTTCTGGGCCGATACCGAGAATACAAATATCCAAAGGAAGAATATTATTACATAACCAAATCCAATCATCACAAACGACGACGTACTCGAGTACTTATTAAAAACAACACAAACAACAGATAACTAAACCCGGCCAGAACATCACTCTGCACCCTCGTCGTCATGCAGCTCCAGTGGTTGTTTCCCTGCTCTCCTGGATCCTGAACATAAACAAATGTTCACCCCCGAAGGGGCTAGCACAACGATGCTAGTACAAGTACCACAACATATTATTCCACATCTCACGAAGAATAATAATAACATAAATGACAATATACCAACGAGTCTCCTCCTACGAGAAACTCATAAATAACATACACAAATGATAATCACAAGATGATATCACAACATACACATGGTAATTCCGACGATCCAGCGTTCACTGCCTAGATCTCCCGATGATTCTGTCAAACCAACTCGAGGTGGAAAAACCCATCCGATGATCCAGCGCACGCTAGCATAGATCCCCCGATGATCCCATCGGACCAACACGAGGTGGACATACAACAACGACATATATGCATGAAAATATGTATAACATCAATACGTAAAACAATTAAAGTACTTGCCTCGATTCGATGATAAGAAAAATACTTCCACGAATATCAAAACACTCGAAGGTCGCCCCTTTAATCAATCACGTAGCAAAGCTCGAACCTTAAACAAAAGAAATAATATAGAGTTCATATCACGTCGTACGAACATCTAACAATCCAAATTATGGTCGGAAGTTCATAAAACATATACTGCCTGGTCTGTATAATGTACATTACGTACCCAACGTAGCGTACGTTAAGGCTGCTCATTAGCGTACGTAAACTACTAAGTCTAGCGTACGCTAACCATGTATTGATAGTTCCTCCCTGGTCAGTCGACTGACTCATCTGATGATATAACGTACGTTACGTACACATCATAGCGTATGTTAATTCTGCCCGTTAGCGTACGTAAGCTGCACAGCCTAGCATACGCTAAATATGCATCCGACAGTCTCTTCCCTGATCAGACAACTGATTCGCCGCACGAAATTCTCAGTGTTAACGTACGTTAACTCCATGCATGATACACTCATGAAAACTCGAATGATCTAATGGTGTTCAATGCCTTACAACTTCAAGGATAAACATATCATCATGATGTCATACTCCAATCTTTGATCACAAATTCTCATACGTAATTCGGAATGTCTAAGGTTGATGTCAATATCATTCTTTCATTCAAACTATCATCTTGAAGATTTGTTAATAGTCCACCTTTACAAGATACAACAAATCCTTCCATGATCAATCTCCTAGGTTCGTCTAACAACAATGGTGATAATACCATTATCAATCTCAGAAAACTTCCTTTGCTTATAACAAGATTCAAATTATGATGTTCTCAATAATGATATCTTAAGCATAATCATCCCAACTTATAAACATGATTTTTGGTTGAATAAATCATCTATGGAACTTAATATCTTGATAGCATGATCGTCATATCCTTAAGAACACGAATCCAAGGTTGGAGATAGTATTAACATACCTTAAGATGAAGAAAACACCGAGACAATAGGTAGAATCCAACTCCGGTTGCTTGTGTGCCAATCCAAGATGTTCTTCAACTTCAATGATCAATTACAGGTGTTCTAAAGGTGTATAAGGTGGCTGGGAACTCTCTGGGCACGAAGTATATTGAAGCCTAAGTGAAATAAACGAACTGAAATGAAGTGGGGTGATGTCTTATTTATAATTTTCCGACCTTAACGTACGTTAGCCTTCACGCATAACGTACGTTAGTTGCTTAGCGTATGCTACCCAGTATACTTAGCATACGCTATCGTCACTGATAGTTAACTGTTCTCATTTTGTACTCGATTACGTATGCTACACCATCAGGTTACGTACGTAAGTAACACCCATTAGCGTACATTAGACACATTCCTTAGCGTATGTTAACAATCGTTGACTTCAAAAGTGTCCAGGTTCATCCGCGGGAATCTTATCCGGACCCATGTCCGGCTGGCGCATGTGCTATCCGCCCAGCTCAATTATTGGCTCTTTAACGTACGCTACGCTACATTCGTAGCGTACGCTAACTCTGGCGGATAACGTCCGTTAAGCTTCCTTCTTAGCATATGTTATCACGTATTTGCATGAGAAAATTTACATGTTGCCATACTCATGTACAAAGATACAAATACTAGAAATATCATACTTCGATTATCGATATCACAATTATGAATAATACAAGGTTCAATTACAGATGAAATACTCAATAATTAATCCGGATATTACATACTCTCCTACTAAAAACGAGTTTCGTCCCGAAACTCAAGACAAAAATAACTCTGGATTTTTGGACCTCATGCTATCTTCCGTTTCCTATGTGGCTTCCTCCACTCCGTGGCGCGACAACTGAACCTTAACCAAAGCGATCAATTTGTTTCTCAATTGCTTAACTCGACTCTCGAGTACCCTGATAGGTCTCTCTTCAAACGTGCCATCCTGAGCGACTTCGATCTCGCCGAAATTAATGATATGACTAGGATCTGGTATATATTTCCGTAACAGGGATACGTGGAATACGTTATGAACATGGCTCAATGACGGCGGTAATGCCAACCTGTATGCCAACTCTCCAACTCTCTCAAGAATCTCGAATGGTCCAATATATCTTGGACTCATCTTCCCTTTCCCCCCAAAACAAAAGATTCCCGGAGTAGGAGAAACTTTTAAAAGCACGTGATCTCCAATACTGAACTCTAATGGATGACGGTGTACGTCTGTGTAAGATTTCTGTTGACTCTGGGCGGTCAACAGCCTTTCGTGAATCAAGGCTATCTTCTCTCGTGTCTGCACGATCAATTCGGGTTCCATCCCGATCAAGTCTGATGAATTGTCCCAACATAGGGGCGATCTGCATCTCCTCCCGTATAATGCCTCAAATGGTGCCATCTTAATGGAAGCATGCCAACTATTGTTGTAGGTGAATTCAATCAACGACAGATGAACTTCCCAATCAGCTGACCAATCTAAGGCACAAGCCCTCACCATACCTTCCACCATTTGAATAGTCCTCTCGGATTGTCCGTATGTCTGCGGATGATAAGCTGTGCTGAAGTTCAATTCGGTTCCCAAGGCTTTATAAACTGCTTTCCAAAAATGAGACAAAAAACGACCATCTCGGTCAGAAATAATGGTCTTCGGCATTCCATGCAATCAGACTATCTCTGAAATAAATACTCGTGCCAATTTCTTGGGTCCCCAAGTGTCCTTAATGCCTAGAAAATGTGCCGATTTGGTGAGACAGTCAACTATCACCCAAATCATGTTCATTCCTATCTTGGTTCTCGGCATATTGGTGATAAAGTCCATCGATAAGTCCTCCCACTTCCATTCAGGAATCAGGAGCGGCTTCAGCATTCCGACAGGTCGTTGATGCTCGATCTTAACCTGCTCACAAGTCAAACATTACGTGGAATACGTTATGAACATGGCTCAATGACGGCGGTAATGCCAACCTGTATGCCAACTCTCCAACTCTCTCAAGATTCTTGAATGGTCCGATATATCTCGGACTCAGCTTTCCTTTCCTCCCCAAACGAAAGATTCCCCGACTAGGAGAAACTTTTAAAAGCACGTGATCTCCAATAATGAACTCTAATGGACGATGGTGCACGTCTGCGTAAGATTTCTGTCGACTCTGGGCGGTCAACAACCTTTCGTGAATCAAGGCTATCTTTTCTCGTGTCTACACGATCATTTCCGGTTCCATCCCGATCAAGTCTGATGAATTGTCCCAACATAGGGGCGATCTGCATCTGCTCCCGTATAATGACTCAAACGGTGCCATCTTCATGGAAGCATGCCAACTATTTGTAGGTGAATTCAATCAACGGCAGATGAACTTCCCAATCAGTTGACCAATCTAAGGCACAAGCCCTCAGCATACCTTCCACCATTTGAATAGTCCTCTCGGATTGTCTATCTGTCTGTGGATGATAAGATGTGCTGAAGTTCAATTTGATTCCCAAGGCTTTATGAACTGCTTTCCAAAAATGAGACATAAAATGACCGTCTCGGTCAGAAATAATGGTCTTCGGCATACCATGCAATCAGACTATCTCTGAAATAAATACTCGTGCCAACTTATCGGGTCCCCAAGTGTCCTTAATGCCTAGAAAATGAGCCGATTTGGTTAGACGGTCAATCAACTATTGCCCAAATCATGTTCATTCCTATCTTGGTTCTCGGCATATTGGTGATAAAGTCCATCAATATGTCCTCCCACTTCCATTCAAAAATCGGGAGCGGCTTCAGCATTCCGACAGGTCGTTGATGCTCGATCTTAACCTGCTGACAAGTCAAACATTTCGAGACATAATCTGCTACATCTTTCTTCATGTTGCCATACCAGAAGTTGTGCTTCATGTCCTTATACATCTTACTGGTGCCCAGGTGGATAGAATAGGGCTTGCTGTGAGCTTCCTTCCTAATTGTCTGCTTCAGAACATCGACATTGGGAACACAAAGTCGGTTTTGAAATCTCAAAACTCCATCATCATGAATTACGAATCCTGGGGCCTTTCCCTTGATCACTTCATCACGTAACCAAATCATTAGAGGATCATCTACTTGCTTAGATTTGATTTCTTCGGTTAACAATGAAGTTAATTCCATCACACACAGTTGTCCTTGGACTCTTTGCAACCATACTTCAATTCCTTCACGAATCAATTCTCGTTGAATGCTGGGCTGGGAGGTCAGAGTCTCCAGCATCTGAATAGAAACAGGCTTGCGGCTAAGTGCATCGGCCACTACATTTGCTTTGCCCAGATGATAAAGAATCTCCAAGTCGTAGTCCTTAATCAGTTCCAGCCATCTCCTTTGCCGCATGTTCAACTCTTTCTGACTGAAGATGTATTTGAGACTCTTGTGATCCATAAAGATTTGACAGTGAGTCCCGTACAGGTAGTGTCTCTAGATTTTAAAAGCAAAAACTACTGCTGCCAGCTCCAAATCATGCGTTGGGTAATTTACTTCATAAGGTTTCAGCTGTCGTGATGCATATGCGATCACCTTTTCATTTTCCATCAATACACACCCGAGTCCTTAGTTCGAAGCGTCACAGTAAAGTATGAATCCTCCAGTTCCCTGTGGAAGTGCTAAAATTGGTGCCGTCGTCAATCTCTTCTTCAATTCATCAAAGCTAGTCTAGCATATCTCGTTCCACTCAAACTTTTGAGTTTTCTGCAGTAGTCGAGTAAGTGGGTGGGTAATTTTAGAAAACCCTTCCACGAACCGACAATAATACCCATCAAGTCCTAAGAAAATCCGGACTTCTTTCACGTTCTTAGGAGACTTCCAATCCATAACTGCTTCGATTTTTGGGGGATCTACTCGGACTCCTTCTGCTGATACCACATGACCGAGGAACATTACTTCCTTTAGCCAGAATCCGCATTTAGAAAGCTTGGCTCACAATTGCTCGTTTCTCAGAAGGTCTAAAACGATTCGCAGATGCTGTGCATGCTCTTCCAGGCTCTTGGAATAAACCAAAATGTCATCAATAAATACGACCACAAATTTGTACAAATACTCTATGAACACTCAGTTCATCAATTGCATGAATACAACAGGTGCGTTAGTGAGACCAAACGGCATCACTACAAACTCATAGTGTCCGTAGCGAGTTCTGAATGCTGATTTCGGAACATCAGATTCCTTAATCCCCAACTGATGATGTCCCGACCTCAAATCGATTTTAGAAAACACTGTTGCTCCTTGTAACTGATCAAACAAATCATCAATCCCTGGCAACGGATACTTGTTCTTGATTGTCATCTTGTTCAGCTCTCGATAGTCAATACACAATCGAAGCGATCCATCCTTCTTCCGGACAAAAAGAACTGGTGCACTCCAGGGGGAAATGCTTGGCTGGATATAGCCTTTGTCCAGTAACTCTTCCAGTTGATTCTTCAATTCATACATCTCAGTAGGTGCCATACGATACAGCGCCATAGAAATTGATGTAGCTCCTGGTTCCATCTCGATGGTGAATTCTACATCCCGTCGTGGAGGTAGTCCAGGTAATTCGTCTGGAAACACATCCGGAAATTCGTTCACAATAGGAATGGATGAGATTTCTACTTTTCCGTCTTCTTTCTTCATTGCGTAGCACCAGTATCCGGTACAGCCCTGTTTCAACAATTTGACAGCTTTCATCGCCTTGATCATCTTTCCTGAGCTTCCAGGTTTCCAACCTTCAAACAGTATTTTGGAACCATCGTCAGCTATCACCGAGATATTCCTCTTTCGGTAGTTTACAATAGCTCCATATTGATTAATCCAATTATCTCCGAGTATCAGGTCGTCTCCTTGCATTTCTATCACAATCAGGTTTGAGGGCCACTCTCTGCCTCCAAATGATACAGGGAAATCTCTAGTTTCTAAGTTTCCAACAATTCTCTTTCCACTCGGTAAACCCACAACATAAGGCTCACAATTATGAAAACCAGAAATATTCAAACGATTTACACAAGATAAGGATATAAATGAATACGTAGCTCCTGTATCGAATAAAACTCTAACTGGTTGTGAAAGGATCTGAACAGTACCTGATGCGACAACAGCATCCTGTTCGTCTGCCCTCCTCATATCGTACAGACGTGGGGGAATGGATCCGGCACTCGATGTCCCCTTTCGGTCCAACTGTCCTCTGCCTCGTCCGCGACCAAAATTTTGGGGCAGCTGAACACTCTGCTGCGTCTGCTGAATACTTTCTTCCTTCTGAGCTGTCTATAACGTACGGGCTCTAAAAGTTTTTTCAACCTCTTCACAAAACACCGCACGATGTCCCTCTCGACCACAAGCAAAACAAGTCACTGCAGGAAGGGGCAATTTCGCCGACAGTGTCCCGACTGACTACAGTTAAAGCACTTCCTTGTCACATATGTCTTGGCTGATACTGCTCCAAAGTTCTTTCCGCTATTGGATGGTTGCAGAGGTTTCTTGAACGAATGAAATTATGAATGGGCCTTGCGGGGCCCAATGCTCTTGTGCTCTGTGAAACTACCAGAGACTTTCTGCTTCTTAGATTCTGCAAACTTTTCCATCGCTACTTCTTTGATTTCATACGCCAATGCTTTATCATGATATTTACGGAGAGTGGTACATTCAAAACCGGACATGTACCTCTGAATACCTAGTTTCATTCTCATATCAAAATGGATCTTCATTTCTGCATCTGTTCTGACCAGATGTCGAACAAATGCCAGCTGCTGGTTAAACGTCTTAATCGCCTGAGATACTGGCACATCCGAAGGCTATGCGGAGATAAATTCCCGAACTTTGGATTCCCTCACCAGACGAGGGCAGTAGTGAGCTTCCATCATCAATTTAAATTCTCCCCAGTCGGCATCATGATCTACAGGCCGAATGGCTTCCCACCATTTGGACGCTTCCCCTATCAGAAAGTACTGAGCAATAGAGGCTCTCCGATCGTCTTGGCAACTATTCCCGGAAAAAATTTTCTCCAGTTCTTTTAACTAATGGTCCCACGTCGGTGTCTCAGAAAAGCCATCAAATTTGGGTGGTTTCATCTTCGCCACCTCTTGCAGCCATCAGTCGCCTCGATTTCCCATGTCTGGGATATATTTCTGTCTATCTCCCTATTGTAATCCTACTGCCATCTGCATTCGGTCCACGACCTGGGCAAACTGAGTCATCTGGTTAACCACCTGACGAAGGATTTTGGGCACAACAGGTTCTGTTTCATTGTTAATAGATCCTTATGGCTCGCCTGAGCTGTGGCTGGCCTGATTAGAAGGCGAAGCTTCTCTTTCAGCATTCCTTCGCCCGCGTCCGCGACCGCGACCACGTCCACGTCCCCCTCTCAACATACTGTAAGAATAAATAGGCAATATACAGGAAACAATAGCGTTCAAATGTTCAAGTATAAAAAGGTATAATAGGTAAGGGACGATATAGAGTTTAGGAACTTACAACCACTATTCGCACGAAGACGTAGGCAGTACAGTGATGTTATTCGCGGCCGGTTACCCCAAAAGACATATATGACCCCTATTTTAACCCAATGGCCAAGATATCCATAATCTTAGCTCCGATACCACATTCTGTAACACCCCCGATATATTCAGGAATGTTACAGCGCCGTAAATCCTTTACATAAGAATTTACAAGGCTGAAGAAATGAAAAGACAATAACATATACCAACATCTGAAAGTAACTGAAATAAAATACAACAGTTCTGGGCAATACCGTGAAAAAATATCCAGAGGAAGAATATTAATACATCACCAAATTCGTCACAAACGATGACGTACTCGAGTACTTATTAAAAACAACACAAACAACAGATAATTAAACCCGGCTGGAACATCACTCTGCACCCTCGTCGTCATGCAGCTCCAGTGGTTGTTTCCCTGCTCTCATGGATCCTGAACATAAAAAAATGTTCACCCCCGAAGGGATTAGCACAACGATGCTAGTACAAGTACAACAACATATTATTCCACATCTCACGAAGAATAATAATAACATAAATGACAATATACCAACGAGTCTCCTCCTACGATAAACTCATAAATAACATACACAAATGATAATCACAACATGATATCACAACATACACATGGTAATTCCGACGATCCAGCGTTCACTGCCTAGATCCCCCGATGATTCCGTCAAACCAACCCAAGGTGGAAAAACCCATCCGATGATCCAGCGCACACTAGCATAGATCCCCTGATGATCCCGTCGGACCAACACGAGGTGTACATACAACAACGACATATATGCACGACAATATGTATAACATCAATACATAAAACAATTAAAGTACTTGCCTCGATTCTATGACAAGAATAATACTTCCACGAATATCAAAACACTCGAAGGTCGCCCATTCGATCAATCACGTAGCAAAGCTCGAACCTTAAACAAAAAAATAATATAGAGTTCATCTCACGTCGTACGAACATCTAACAATCCAAATTACGGTCGGAAGTTCATAAAACATATACTTCCTGGTCTGCATAACGACGTTAATTCTGTCGACTGACTCATCTGATGATATAACGTACATTACGTACACATCGTAGCATACGTTAGTTCTGCCCATTAGCGTATGTAAGCTGCAGAGCCTAGCATACGCTAAACATGCATCCGACAGTCTCTTCCCTGATCATACAACTGATTCGCCGCATGAAATTCTCAATGTTAACGTACGTTAACTCCATACATGATACACTCATGAAAACTCAAATGATCTAATGGTGCTCAATGCCTTACAACTTCAAGGATAAACATATCATCATGATGTCATACTCCAATCTTTGATCACAAATTCTCATACGTAATTCGGAAGGTCTAAGGTTGATGTCAATATCATTCTTTCATTTAAACTATCATCTTGAAGATTTGTTAACAACCCACCTTTACAAGATACAACAAATATTTCCATGATCAACCTCCTAGGTTCGTCTAATAACAATGATGTTAATACCAAGTCCGTGATTACTACGAAGACACTTTCCAAATTTGGATTATCAATCTCAGAAAACTTCCTTTGCTTATAACAAGATTCAAATTATGATGTTCTCAATAATGATATCTTAAGCATAATCATCCCAACTTCTAAACATGATTTTTGGTTGAATAAATCATCTATGGAACTTAATATCTTGATAGCATGATCGTCATATCCTTAAGAACACGAATCCAAGGTTGGAGATAGTATTAACATACCTTAAGATAAAGAAAACACCGAGACAATAGGTAGAATCCAACTCCGGTTGCTTGTGTGCCAATCCAAGATGTTCTTCAACTTCAATGATCAATTACAGGTGTTCTAAAGGTGTATAAGGTGGCTGGGAACTCTCTGGGCACGAAGTATATTGAAGGCTAAGTGAAATAAACGAACTGAAATGAAGTGGGGTGATGTCTTATTTATAATTTTCCGACCTTAACGTACGTTAGCCTTCACGCATAACGTACGTTAGTTGCTTAGCGTACGCTACCCAGTATACTTAGCATACGCTATCGTCACTGATAGTTAACTGTTCTCATTCTGTACTTGATTACATATGGTACACCATCAGGTTACGTACGTAAGTAACACCCATTAGCGTTCTCTAGACACATTCCTTAGCGTATGTTAACAATCGTTGACTTTAAAAGTATCCTGGCGCATGTGCTAGCCGCCCAGCTCAATTATTGGCTGTTTAATGTACGCTATGCTACATTCGCAGCGTACGCTAACTCTGGCGGATAATGTACGTTAAGCTTCCTTCTTAGCGTACGTTATCACGTATTTGCATGAGAAAATTTACATGTTGCCATACTCATGTACAAGGATACAAATACTAGAAATATCATACTTCGATTATCGATATCACAATTCCGAATAATACAGGGTTCAGTTACAGATGAAATACTCAATAATTAATCCGGATATTACATCGGCCCTTGTTGTGATACGGCTTCGTGCCGTGGCTTCGGCCTTCATTGTGATATGGCTTTGTGCCGTAGCTTCGGCCCTCATTGTGATACAGCTTCGTGCCATAGCTTCGGCCCTCAGATGATACAGCTTCGGGTTGTTTGGCTTCGGGCCATTGTGATGATCGACAGCTTCGGCTGAGTGGCTTTCAGGCCATCGTGATATTGTGGTATTTCTGTTGGAGCCTTCGAGCACTGTGATTCGTATCTATTTCAGAGTTAGCTTGGTTTACCTTTGGATAATGCCTTGTTGTGTTCTATATTGATGATTCGCCGTTTCCATGGGCATAGTGTTTTCCGAATGCTCGATTCTTACATTGATTTCTGAGCATCTCGTATTACCATTGTTGTACCATTTTATTCTGCCTTTGGATGCATATCATGTTGTAAATGTATTTGATATCATTATCTGGATGACTGACCCCGTGGGGGCGGAAGATGTTTACATGTTTTAGGTGCTTGCGATGAGAGAGTTGAGACACAGGGGCATGACGATGGCAACGAGGCACTCGAGCGATACTAGTCCGAGATGTTTTGGTGTTCATGTCGATCAGATAGCTTAGAGTACTCCATTTTTGTCAGTTGTTGTCATTTTGTATTATCCGAGTAAAGCTCGTGGATGTTGTTGTATTTTTTTGGCTATGTAGGCCCATGTTTGTCGTTGAAATTCCATATCGGAATATTATGTTGGATATCATAGTAGGGATTGTGATTCTCCCTTTTGGTCAGTTTTTTGTATTTTGGTCGTGTTCGCCTGGTGGATCTCCTGGTCTGGGATCCACGACATTGTAATGACCCAATGGGAGTTGGGGGTGTTACATATATGATATCGCAAGTAGTTCGATTTCTCAGTTCGCCAGTAAATTAGTTAGTGAGCAAAAGTGCTCCGGATTGAGCTATTTATAACCTCGGAAATAGATCCGTTATAAATATAGTCGTTGGCCGGTTGGTGAGATGTGGACACTTTAGTTTGGCAATTGACATGTGATTGAATTAAAATGTTTAGCATTAAATGCTTTATACATCCTTTTGGTCTTCATTAGATGCCCCACAGTCCACAGTATTCGGCAGCATACCATCAACACTAAATGCACTTTAAAAATCGTGAATACTTTATGTATATAGAATTACTTATCTCATAATAATTTTAAAGTCTAAGTGTTATCCTATTGTTTTGCATTTTACTTTTTCCAAGTAAAATGCATACAACATTTACGCTGTATCCAACAAGGTCCATTTGCTGTAAGATGGATCTTCATTACTCTATAAGATGAACGTATTATGAACGTTGTATGAAGATTGATGTAGGATGATGGCTGTAGGATGCATTTATCAAGACACTTGGAGGATTTGTCCCAACATTGTCCATTTGTGTGAAAGATTCAGTGATGGTTTAGTTAAAACCACATAGTTATGTATGCCTTGATTTTAATAAACATCCTTCCGGTGTGGAGAACCTGTGGATGTAGAGGACGTTGCCTCGAAGCACATTATATCATGTGTTATTACTTGCTTTGTTTTCTTCTTGCTTACTGCCTATGATTTTAATATACTCGCTCTATAAAATCCTGTAAGCACTAAGCTAACAGGAGTTCGTTTAGTTGCTGTAGTCATATCACCTTGAATACAGTCTGCCACTATGCATTTAAATTCAAAAAGGAGTACAACTTATTTAATCCCCCTCTGGTATGTTATATAATATACCGTGACGAGCAAGTGGTATTGGATCGGGTGGTCCTAGAAGGAATTAATCGGTTTTTAACCTGAACCATATCCATATTCACAAGCTTTAAAACTGCATACATTTGTCTTTCATATTCATCCCTTATTGCTCTCATGGATTCCTCTATGATTAACAAAGTTCCTATGTTCTCAATTTGGAATTTGATGACTTGAGAATTAGGAAGGAAGCATATCTTGCAGCTAGGTTCGATGAGATGCTCTTTATGATACACGAAGAACATGGTGATACAGTAGCCGGAGATGTTGGAGAAGTCTCGTGATTAGTGACCACTGACGAGCGAAAGTGAAAAAACCCTGGACAATGTAGCTGAGACTGCACTCTTTGTCACTCTTGACAAAAGCACATTCTCAAAGATAAAAAGGTGTAAGACAGTCAAGGAAATTTGGGATGAACACAAGATGATATGCGGGGTTACTGAGCTCTCGAAAGATGACAAAGTCTTTAAACTGACTCGGGAAATTGTGTCCTTTGAAATGAAAACTTCTGAAACACTTGAGGGTCTTGACCTTAGATTCACTGGCATTGCCGATGAACTTGAAATAAATGGGCAAAGTGTACTTTAAAAAGGAGAAAAATCTCAAAATATTTAGATCACTCCTTGCCCGACCGGACATATCTACTTTAGACCTGTTTTCTAACATTAAGGCTTTTGAATACGATGTTAACAAGTGAGAAAAGGCTGAAGAGTCACCTGCCAAGAGTACGACACTTGTTTTCTCATGATGGAAGACAAAGCTCTGTCCCCAGTACCTCCAAACCTATTGGGGATGATGATGATGATGTGTTGTCGCAAGACGTGATAGCACTGCTCTTGCAGAATTTCAAAAAGTTCATTAAGAAGTTCTTCAAAGCTCCTACAATCCAAAACCTTCAAATAAGGTAAGCACTGAGTCACCTTCCATTTGAGACTCTAACTTGTATTATAACTGCATAATGCATGACATTATGCAAAGAGATGTCCACATCCCAAAGTTCAAAGGCTATCAGATGCCGAGCAATAGAAAAAGGATTAGAAGCAACAAGTATGAAGAAGTAATCTGAAGGGGCTGATCGGAGAATCTGATACACCACCTACAACAAGAAAAATAGGGGAATGTCTACAGGCTGTCACCGACAGCGATCCCTCTGATGATGAAGTCGAAGACAAGGAATACATGTCCATGATGGCGAATGATGATGAGGATGACGAAAGTGATGATGAGGTAAGCTCAAGCTCTAGTAATCCCATTAATACATCTCATACTTTTGAAAATATGATGAAGAGTTTAGAACCATTCCACAAGCCCACAAGACTTTGAAACAAGAAAACCTACAACTCTCTGTTTCCAAGTTAGAGGTGAAGGATGAAAATGACTTGCTAGTAATTCATTTTGAACATGTCTTTAGATTGTGAAAACAGCTAAATCATCAACTTACAGTTGAAATGAATGAGTTAAATCTCATAATACGAGTAAGGCAAACGATCATGCCCTGTTGAAAGCTAAGATACAGTTTCTTGAAAAGAGCGAAGAAGAATTCGAGACCACTCTCAAGTCATTGGAGAAATCCACCAGGAGGATGCAAGATATCCTGAGCACAGGCCAATACGTTCATGATAAACATGGCCTGGGATACAACTTATTCTCTAACCAAGGTAAAACCAACACGGTATTTGTCAAATGTGTTGAACCTATTACAAGACCAAAGACCGAGGAGATTCCAAAGACTATTCTTGTGGGAAAAAGGAAGGCTACATCTGTGCCTTCAACTCAGAAAACAAAGGCTGCTATTCCACCCCCAAGCTCATATCATAAGCAGCGGACATCACACACTAGCAACCTATAAGACGCGATGCGCAACATCGACAGTATGCTTCTCAAGCATACCGACAACATCACAAACAACATTAAAGGAAAGTTGCACCTCGACAACAACAGAATAATCAGTTAAGGCACATAGATCCTCAATACTGGGTACATCAACCCAGGCGGCTCTCTCGCAAGGAAGATATTGTTCAATTTACCAAAAACAGCTCCGTTAATCCAACCGGAGACCCAAAAGGCAAAGAAAAATAGTTCCTCCCCCAAGACAACAATTTTACAATAACCGTAACTCTCAATTTTGCATGCATAATTATCATGCTTACAGCGAGTACGTGCCTGCCCGATGTAAACCTTGCAAGAAAATATCCAAGAAGATCTACTGATGCGATCCCCACATGACGTGCCGTGGTAATCGCAATTGTTAGTATGATTTTAGTTCCCAAGATCGTTCCAATATTAAGCAAAGGGTTGTTTATTACTTCAAGCCCTCTACGTGACACGCCGTAGCAAACCGGAAGGTGCGATTCAAACACGCCACGAGGTTTCTAACGCCTCAATAAGTGAAGTGAAATCATGATCTATATTTTGGGGACACACTCTTCAAAATAAAAAGAAAGTTTGTTAACACAAACACTCATAATTTTTATAAATCTCAAGGTGTCTTTACAAATGAAAATAAGGGCTATTTATAGCCAAAATTCCTACAACTATTACAATATAAAAATATAAAATAAAATTTTTAAAGACTAAAAAATTATAAATTCAGTATCCAAAGATCCTAAAATATGATCAATTACTAATCAATCCATAGGGCTGAGCATTGTATCCATTCGGTCCAACAGAGGCACATAATCATAAATTGATTTATCGAGTACTAATTTGCAGATAATGACATATGAAACGAATATTCAACAACCCGAAACCCACAGCAAAATAGTGTTGCCGAGTGAAAGAACATAACACAAAAAGGCGCAACTGGAATAAGGATTGCTGAAAGCAAGTTGCCATCACAAATATAGCATGCTATACACAAAGTCACTATGTCATAAACAAGCACCGCAACAAAACTGCCAACAAGATATGAAATAATAAAACATCTACAGTAGCATATTTTATATTTTTTGTTGTAGATATTATGTTCTCAATAATTGGAAGGATAAGATCAAGACCTTTGATTAGAAGTCTAGTGAAGGAATATTCGTTGGATATTCTAATGTGAGGAAAGCATTGAGGATCTTCAACAAGAGAAAACTGACTGTTAATGAGTTAGTTCATGTTGTGTTTGATGAGCCCCATCATGATCCTACAGGAATAGATGGCTTAACTCCGGCAGTTCAAACCTTAACCATCGAGGAAATCCCATAGCCCCAGGAATAACCTGTTACCTCATTGGAAACTAATCTCACAGCTGTAAGAATGGATGAAGGGGACGTAGAAGCTGAGACTGAGCCTACAGTCCAACATGATATATCAAGTAATGCCGAATTAAAACCTAACGGAAGATGGTTAAAAAAGGACCAACAAGATTTCATAATTTGTGATATTAATACCGGTGTATCAACCAGAAGGAGATTACAGAATGCACAAGGAAATATCCTGTGTGTACAAGAGGAAACAGTGTCAGAATCTGACATGACTCAGACTGTATGCATAAGTTTGGCAACATTATTTGTTTAAGTTAGCCTCATTATCATCATCAACATCATCTTCGTAAAATCTTTTAACTCCAAATTTCTATCAAATCTGAGTCGGGCCTTAATTTTAATCTACCGAAGCAATCCTGTTAATCATGAACATCCATTCTTCAAACCTAGAATTAGGCCGTTTAGCCCGAACTCACAAATTAAGTAAATATGAAGCCTCAAACATTTGTTTGTCTCCTTCTAGTATATGGAAGTCTACAGTTGAACTATATAAACTCGCCACGTGTACGATAGTTGTGTTTTAGCTCAGTCCGAACCTATTCCAACTAATGAAACTCTCAATAGTTCTTGTTGGATTACCTCTATGGAGGAAGAGCTAAATGATTTCGCAAGAAATAAAATTTCGTACTTAGTTCCCAGACCAACCCATCAAGCTGTCAGAGGAACAAAATGAGTATTTATGAACAAGAATGAGAATGGACTAGTTATTAGAAACAAGTCCAAACTAGTTGCCCAGTGCTACAGATATGAGGAGGGCATTGATTATGATGAAACTTCTACTCCTGTAGCCGGACTAGAAGCTATAAGGATCTTTATAATATTTGCATCTTACAAAAACTTCATCATATATGAAATGTGTAGAGTGAATAATTCCACTAGAAGGGGGGCTGAATAGTGGAGTTGATAGCGACTGTATTTTCTTCGAAAATAATAAATGATAATACGAAAAGTAAGAGACACAAAGATTTATAGAGGTTCAACAATGTGCTTACGTCCTCTCTCCGCTTCTTTTTCTATTGGCTCAAGAAAAACCACACACAACTTTGCCTCGTCTTCTATAGGTCCATGCACAACCGTTACACAGCTTGTGTTCTATTGGTCCAAGCACAACCAATCACTTAGAGATATTTTTAGTTCTAGTATTCTATAGGAACTAAAAAATCCATACTTACGATCGTTGGAGTTTAATCCTAACAATTCCGGATCAATGATCCTAATAACACCGGATTAAAGCTCTTTGAATCGTTTCTCTCAAGCTTTGTGAAGGAGCGATGCAACACTCACAACAAATGAAGAAGAAACAAAGTATATGAAATATTACAATATATGAACAACACTCGTATCTTTCTTTTCACAACTTAAATGGAAGAAATATAGTAATTTAATCAGAGCTCAATGTAAAGCAAGTTCGCTTGAAGTTGTGTGTTCATCCATACCAAATGTTATAGTATTTATAGGCTTTTCAAGCCTTGGAGCCATTACTGAACAGTGAGATTAGCGTGCGCTAATCTTCTTTATAGCGTATGCTACTCTTGGTCAACTATGGCAGTAGTGTTTGTCAAAAGGCGTCCAACAACAGTAATTTTGAATCTAGCGTGCGCTAGTATGTTCCTTAGCGTGCGCTAGCTAGTCACTTAGATCCTTTTATGAGTGAGCGTGATTTACGCATTGTAGAAGGTCAATGCAAAGGTTCTCTATCCAATGGTAGAATTTTCAATATTTAGCGTGCGCTAAATATAGTAGTTAGCGTGCGCTAAAGTTCTCCATGTAGCGTGCGTCAAGCTTCAATGTAGCGTGTGCTAACAGTTGCTTCGTTTGAAGTCCAGAGCTCACTGTCTTGTAGATATTATCAAGTAGCGTGCGCAAATAGTGTCTGTAGTGTGCGTTACCATTACCTCATAGCTTGCGTTAACTTCATGGTATCGTGCATTAACTGTTGATTCATTTGAAGTCCAGAGCTCACTGACCTTACTGCCTTGATTACAGTCAGAACAGGTAGCGTGCTCTACTAGTATTAATAGCATGCACTAATTTTCACATCGGAGGGCAGATCGCGTGCGTTAAGGCATTTTTGAATAAGTCCAAAACCTTATATAGTGTGCGCTATGACACGCCCCCAACATCGGGAAGGACGAGGGCGCGACGCATCGGTCGATCAATCAATCAAAATGCGACAATAAGTAGCGGAAGCAAAATAACGATTGGATAATATTTCAAAACAACAATCTTAGACCGATGCTCTAAGATTTATTATGACAAAGCTGATAATCAAAATTACACTTGCTCAAAGTTTACAGCAGAAAAATTGTAATATCCGCATTTTTCTTCTTTTTTTGATATTCCCGTTTTGGTGTATTTCATTTTTAGTAGCTTGCTTGTAACCATGTCGACATTTTGAATCTATGTTATTCTTGGAGTTTCTCCATCTGGGATGATCTTGGTGATGTTTTGATATTATTCCGTTTTATGTCATGTATTATGGCATGGACGTTCGATTCTCGTGGAACTCGTTCGCTTTTGTAATTTCTTTGGTTTCACGAGTTCGTATAGTTGAGTTGTTCGTGTTATGAGTTTCGGTTTGTTAATCCGACGTCGTATCGCGGTTTTTGGACGTGTGGGCCGTTTCGTAATTTCCCTAAGTTTAGGGTATTCTCGTTATCTTTGTTGTTCCTAAGCCTTCGGGCATTCGGAATCATGCTTTATCGTAACATTTCGGTTTCTGACTCAAATCCGTGGTGAGTGTATCCGTTGATCGTGAATGCACCATGTTATTTTTTTCTCTTTCCGATCATCTACTCGTCGGGCAGTGCTTCAGACTATGGCCTTCTGTCACAGGCCATGTTACGGCCGTAAACCGTATATGTTAAGGCCATAATAATCGAGAGTTACGGCCGTAAGCTTCCTTCATACGGCCGTAACAAGGCTTCGTTTCTTGCCTCCTGGTCCAGTCCTGAGTTATGGGCGTATCATGTTGGAGTTACGGCCGTAAGTATAGATACGGTCGTAATGGTGTTCTTGATACGGCTGTATGTGTCATTCGTCAAATTTGCCCAGCTTCTCTCCAGAGGCCAGTTACGGCCGTAAGGGAGTCAAGTTACGGCCGTAATGTTCCTATGTTACAGCCGTATGTGGGGTGTATTACGGCCTTAACACCTGCCTGTATATAAACTGACAGCGGCCCAGTTTTTCCTCATTTCTCACATCTCTCTTTCCTTTTCACGATGGGAGCGACGACTGAGGCTAGGGTTCGTCCGATTTTGATCCAAACTCCATAGTAAGGGCATATTCAAGTATCATATCATCCACCTATCACTAATCATCCACCGTTCATCTTCGAATCAAGGTAAAATCTCTTATAACCTACCTTGGGGGATTTGGGGGATTTCGGGTGTAATGTTCGTTTTGCTTCGTGTTGTTGATTAATCCTTGATGATTATGATTAATCTCGTCATTGTTCTTGTTCTCCTACGAACTCATGGTGTATTTCGTGATATTTGCATAATCTAGAGGGTTTGGTTACGATCCGCCCTCGTCGTTGTTTGATACGAATACACATAAATCGTAGGCGGGTTTTCGGGTGTTTTCCAATTCCGTATTCAGTTAGAATTGGTGGTGATTGTGTTCTTCGTATTGTTAGGTTCGTGATTATCGGCTCCTAACGGTCGTCAGTGTTTTTCCTTCCGTTCGTTGCGTCGTCTTTTATTCAAGGCAAGTAATTCTTGGAAACCTTTATGCTTAACGTGAAATGGTAATGTATATTGTGTGTGCTTTACTCACCTCGGGAGGGTCCGACGGGGCCTCGAGGGAATCTATGGCTTCGTCCTGGATTCATGAGTTTGATTCGCTAGCCAGCTCGGGAGGGTCCTTAGAGGCCTCGAGTGGGATTCGTGGCTTCGTCCCAGTCCTAGGTGACGTGTGGTGCTTGATTTGTTTTATGAATGTGGCCAGCTCGGGAGGGTCCTTAGAGGCCTCGAGTGGGATTCGTGGCTTCGTCCCGGTCCTAGGCAAATTAATTGTATTTGTTTGTTTAGGAAAGACATGTCTAGTTTTGGTTTTTGAAATGATATTGGTGCATGTACTATGAAATGTGTAAGCGATTGGTTTGCCTTGATTACTTGTACTAGCGTAATTCCTAACCCCTCTGGGGACCCGTTGTGGGGAAATTCTTGTTATGGATTTCAGGCTATGGTCATCCGGACGAGCGAGCGCTGGGACAGTACGAGGATGTTGTCCAGGTGTCACACCCCGATAAGGTGGCCATTACAGTGCCGTGGACCCCACACTGGGATCCACCAGGCGATATCCAAGTACAGATTAAATACACAATACATGTGATACCGAACCACAAAACATAGTACTTACTCCGATGTGGAGTTTACAGCAGTATGGCCTACGGCCTTATTACACACAGGATCCAAAACATAAGTATAATCCATATGGAGATGAATTATACCTTAAATAACAATACATTTGTTCAAACTTAAAATGAAGCGGTAAATAACATTACACGGTACGAACATGACCGAACACGAAAGACTTGGGGCCCCCGAACTAGTATCCTTCGAACCCTTCGTCATCACCTTGATCTTCCCGTGCCTTGCCTTTTCCTCGACCTAAAATACAACACAAGTATTTCGCCCAACACAGGGTCAGATATACATGATAAATGATTCTCAAGATAGTATGCAATTCACGTATATAAGATTTCAAGAATAACTCCCCAACTAACGAACACACCCCTCGGGCATATGAACGATCAGTCACGAAACGTCGAACACATCCAAGTATAAAAATGGACTGTGAGCGACTAAGATAGTATGGCTCGAGAGGGACATCAAAGTACGCCCGATCCGAATATGTGTCAGTGCACATGTCCACCCCGTATACGGAATCCAGGATATACGTGGGACAATGTACCTAATTAGCCTCAACGAACTACGTCTCGTGTGCACAGCCTTTCACGGAAAATATTCACGCATGACTATATATGTGCCCGGCTAAAAATCCTACACAATATCCAATCGGAACGTAGATATGACTCCGGATATGTCACGATGCAACATGACAACGAATTCAAAAATTCACAAAATCCGATTAAGGATCGAGGACTCACCGAGATGACAACAAGATCAACAATATCAGGGGTCCAAAAGTAACGAACTTGGGAATACAATCCCATGATGAAAACGGGACATCATTAAGAACAACCTCAAATCACAAGGCACAAGTTTATAAGTGTTTCATATACACGAAATGCATAATCATCATAAGAATCCACACATCATTATAACCAAGCAAGATAACTTGCCTCAATACGGAGGCGTGTAAAGTCCTTCCTTGTCGAACGAACAGCCGGCCCTCGATTCAAAATTGGTTACTCAGACAATCCACCTTGAATGAAGTATATTTCACTCAATAATACGTTCATATGATCATCTATACCAATTTTTAACGAGACCACATCCTAATTCTCATTTGAGTAGTTCAACTTTAAGATGTTGAGCGTTACTTCAAGGACCTCATTCAATACCATTCTATTCTTACAATTGATTACAAAAATGTTTACCAAAATGTTTGCTGGATTAAGAATCATTCCATAATGTGTTAAATAATAATCTCCTATCCTTTAATCTTATCAAGAACATCTCAAATGATTAAAAGTAAATTCTGCACTACATACAATTACTTATGTTGAGTTAATTAGTTGTAAATCCATATCATGGTTATGAAGATTATCTCAAGTTTAGCACCACTCTTATACTCTTCCAACTGACTTGGGGATTCAAACAACACACCTCTGAATTCACTTGGCCTAGGTTCAAGAAGATCCTTTCATTCTTCTAATGGTCAACAAGGTTTCTTAAAACATTTATGGTAATTATTCCAATAAGTCATTTACATTACAGTGGAACAAGGATTATTATTATACCAATGGTGTTATAAGTCTAGCAAGGAGAGTGTGGTTAAACTAAACATGATCATTACCATATTAAAACACCAAGACCACACCATTACAAACCCTCTAATCATCATGTTCATCACTAAGTTGTTGAAAGCTCAACTACAACATGTTTATTTTGATTAATTCATCACTAGGTGAAATATACTTAATCACTATCATAATAAATTCGAGATTATAGGGTTAAATTGTAGAACATACCTTCAGAAATGAAGAACAATACACCAAACCACAAGAACACAATATAAGCTTCAAGAATGTCTCCAAGTTCCAATCAACAAGCTCCAAAAATCAAAATGTAAAGCTCCAACACAAGTTGGAAGAAGGTAAACTTGCTCTAGGGATGAAGGGGGATGATAATATGGGTGGAAATCGGAATTTGGACGTGCAAAATGAAAGACACAAGTTGTCTTTTTATAACAGCACAGTTCGTTACGTACGCTACGCAACAAGTGTTACGTACGTAAGCTAAGTCCAGGGTTCTTGGTGAAATACGAACTTCATTACGTACGTTACCGCTAGAAGCATTACGTACGTAATGTGGGTCAAATAGGTTGGCTCCAAAAGATCAGATATTCGAATCCCATCCGGCCCCACACGCCGAAAGTTGAGATCGGATATGCTTGCACTGGTTACGTACATAACAGGTACCCCTTTACGTACGTAAAGGCCTCAAAATAGCGTACGCTATGACTAACTATTAACGTACGTTAGGCTCAGGTTTTAATAGTTCAATATGCACTTATCTCTACAACACTGAAAATTCAAACATAGTGCGAGTGATCATTTTATTTAAGTCTATTATGATATATTCTAACATCAATATTCATTTCACAAATGCAACAAGATTACAACAGTATTAAATTATCCGAATAGTACAACAGCTAGTAAGAATTTCCGTCGGATATTACATACTCCCCCCCTTAAAAGGAGTTTCGTCCTCGAAACTAAGGGGTAATCAAATCGGGATACCTCTCTTGAATGCTGTGCTCCGTCTCCCATGTGGCCTCCTCGACCTCGTGTCGTGACCACTGAACCTTCAGTAGGGGAATCGTCTTATTCCGTAATTGTTTGATCCTTCTCTCAAGTATCCGTACGGGGCGCTCCTCATACGAATGATCCTCCGCTAAATCGATCTCATCGAACTGAAGTACATGACTCGGATCAGCAACGTATTTCCTTAGCTGGGAGACATGGAATATGTTATGGATCCGGCTCAGGGCTGGTGGTAAAGCCAAGCGATAAGCCAAATCGCCTACTCGCTCTAAAACCTCAAACGGCCCGATATACCTCGGACTCAGCTTGCCTCCTTTGCCAAAACGAAAGACTCCTCGGGTAGGAGACACCTTCATTAACACATGGTCACCAACCTCGAACTCAAGCGGTCGTCGACGGTGGTCAGCATAAGACTTCTGTCGGCTTTGAGCCGTTAACAACCGGCTCCTAATCAAAGTGATCTTCTCCCGAGCTGCTAATAACATGTCGGGTTCCGTACCCAGAGATTTTGATAGTTCGTCCCAACACAAAGGGGACCTACAGCGACGGCCATATAATGCCTCATACGGTGCCATCTGAATCGAAGCGTGCCAACTATTATTATAAGTGAATTCCACCAAAGGCAGCTGGGCTTCCCAATCGTCCTTCCAATCAAGAGCGCATGCTCTCAACATGTCCTCTAGAGTCTGGATGGTTCTCTCAGACTGACCATCGGTCTGTGGATGAAAAGCCGTACTGAAATTCAACTGTGTGCCCATCGCACGATGAACTGCCTTCCAGAAGTGTGACACGAATCGCCCGTCACGGTCTAATACAATACTCTTGGGGGTACCGTGTAATCTCACAATTTCCTTAATAAACAGCTGGGCCAATCTCTCGGGACCCCACGCGTCCTTAATCTCCAAGAAGTGGGCTGATTTGGTCATACGGTCCACAATCACCCAAATCGTATTCATTCCTCGACGACTCGCCGGCAAGCTAGTAATAAAATTCATTGATATGTCCTCCCATTTCCACTCGGGAATCGGGAGCGGTTTCAGCATTCCTGCGGGTCGCTGGTGCTCAATCTTAACCTGCTGACAGGTTAAACATCTCGAAACAAATTCGGCAACCTCACGTTTCATATTTCCCCACCAATAATTCTGCTTCAAATCCTTATACATCTTGCTAGATCCCGGGTGAATAGAGTACGGGGTAGCATGGGCTTCTCTCATGATAGAGTTCCTTAACTCTTCGTCAGCGGGTACACAAACTCGATTTCTAAATCGTATCAATCCATCCTCGTGGATCACGAATCCAGGGGCTTTCCCTTGGGTTACCTCATCCCGGACTCGAGATAAGAATGGGTCCGTAACTTGCCTCGATCTGATCATATCATCAAGAGATGAAGAAATCTCAAGGGTGCAAAGTTGTCCCTGAATACGCTGTAACCAAACTTCAATTTTTGGCCTCATAAGGTCCAATTGCAACTCTCTCTGTCTTTGTCAAACGGCTCGGCATCGCTCTGCCTTTGTCTTACGGCTCAAAGCGTCAGCAACTACATTTGCTTTGCCCGGATGATAAAGGATTTCGATATCATAGTCTTTGATGAGTTCTAGCCACCTTCTCTGCCTCATGTTTAACTCCTTCTGAGTAAAAATGTATTTCAAGCTCTTGTGGTCCGTAAAAATCTGACAGGTAACTCCATACAGATAATGACGCCAGATTTTTAAAGCAAACACCACGGCTGCGAGTTCTAAATCATGGGTGGGGTAGTTGACCTCGTAAGGTCGTAGCTGTCTCGATGCATAGGAGATCACCTTCCCGTTTTGCATTAGTACACACCCAAGGCCCTGTTTAGATGCGTCACTATACACTACAAAACTTTCCGTTCCTTTTGGTAGAACTAAAATAGGCGCCGAAATCAACTGGCTCTTAAGTTCATCAAAGCTCTGCTGACATGCCTCTGACCAGAAATACTTCTTATCCTTCCTCAACAAATTAGTCATTGGTTGGGCAATTTTGGAAAAACCCTCCACGAACCGTCGGTAATAACCTGCTAGTCCCAAGAAGCTGCGTACTTCCTTAACGTTCTTTGGTGGTAACTTGATCTCGGATAACCACGTCTTCTGCGGGTCTACTCGCACCCCATCAACTGATATCACATGCCCGAGAAAGATAACTTCATTTATCCAGAACTCACATTTAGAAAATTTTCCATAAAGCTGCTCTCGCCTCAACGCCTCGAGAACTAGATGGAGATGACGTTCGTGCTCTTCATGGTCACGAGAATAGATCAGAATGTCGTCAATAAAGACGACTACAAAGCGATCCAGATAATTAATAAACACTCGATTCATCAGCTCCATGAATACTGCCGGTGCATTCGTCAGTCCAAAAGGCATCACTACGAACTCATAATGCCCGTAGCGAGTACGAAAAGCGGTCTTCGAAATATCAGACTCGCGAATCCTCAACTGATGGTAACCAGACCTCAGGTCGATCTTAGAAAACACAGCCCCTTGAAGTGATCGATAAATCATCAATACGCGGCAATGGGTATTTGTTCTTAATGGTTACCCTGTTCAACTCACGATAATCAATCCACAGACGTAGAGATCCGTCCTTCTTACGTACAAATAGTACTGGTGCTCCCCAAGGGGACACACTAGGTCTAATGTAGCCCTTCCCGGTTAAATCCTCAAGTTGGCTCTTCAGCTCCTGCATCTCAGTCGGAGCCATGCGATACGGTGCTTTTGAGAGCGGGGACGTACCAGGCTCTAGCTCAATATTGAACTCTACATCACGATGCGGAGGTAAGCCTGGCAATTCATCTGGAAATACGTCTGGGTAGTCTCGGACTACCGGAATATCGATCAATTCAGCTGGTCGATCCATTGTCTTGGTCATGTAACACCAATAGCCAATACATCCTTGATTAAGCGGTTTCACCGTTTTCATAGCGATGATTCTCCGGAACGGCTGGGATTATCACCTGGAAGGTACACTCAATACCATCGTCGGATGTGGATTCTTGTTAAACTTGCGGACACTAATTATGGCATCATGACGGTCCATCCAATCGATACCCAAGATCACATCATCTTTAGGTAAATCGACCACAATTAAATTTGACAACCACTCACGGTCGTTCAATCGAATCGAGTAGTCCTGAACTTCACGATTCCCAATAATTCTTCTACCATCGGGTAGACCAATTATATAAGGTTCACAATTGATAACATGCTCTAATTGCAAACGACTCAAACAAGAAGTAGACAAAAAGGAGTGTGAAGCACCAGTATCAAAAAGAACACAGACAGGCTGGGATTGGATCTCGAGAGTACCTGCAATCATGCGGCCGGGATCTTGACCCTCTTCATCTCGTAAACTCTAGGTTTTGCAGCCCTGCACGGATGTACTGCTTGATTTCCACGTCCCATCCCTTTGTTTTCCCGTGATCGATAAGAAGCGGATGGAGGTACACGGTCTTGAGCGAAGATTGTCTTTGGAGCATGAGATCTTTGCGGGAATACGTCCTAGTCCACTCCTACAATAACGAGCACGATGTCCGTTCTTCCCACAAGTATGGCATGACACGGTGGCCTAGGACATTTCGAATTAATGTGCCGGGTCTCCACAATTATAGCACACAACGGATAGGTGACCGCTCGAGGTTGCGATCCGGTTGGCCGATGCCGTAAGCTGCCGTTGAAGGATTTGCTTGGTTGGGGTCTCTTGAATGTTCCCGGTTCTTTGTCTGTGGTTCTAGTTCCTGAATTTCTTGTTGTTAGACTGCGGTTGCTTCTTGGAAATTTCCTTCGCGGTCAATTCGTACTCCAGAGCTTTCTCGATGAACTCCGGTAGGGTCACACAATGATGGTTCAACAGCTGCATTCTCATTCGGGGTTTAAGTCTTTTGAGAAAGTATTTGATCTTATCAGCTTCTGTGTGGACAATCGTCGCGGCAAAAGGGAGAAGTGCCTGGAATTTCTCGGCAATAGATAGTACGTCATCATCTTCGGACGGTTCCGGATTCAGCAATTCTGATAATTTGGCCTCACGGAGAGGACCTGGATAGTAACGATCCAGCATGAGATTTTTAAATTCTTCCCAAGTACATACGCCATCAGCTGGCCTCACCGAAAGCCACCAAGTGTGGGCACCCTTGCCCAAGTAGTAAGCTGCTACGGAGACGCGATTCTCTACTGGACAGTCTACCATATCGAACAACTTCTCGAAGTGTTCGATCCAATGCACGATATCGGCCGGCTCAGAGGAACCTTCAAAAATTGGGGGTCGTTGGCGCGAGATATCACTGATGATCCGATTCACCGGCCCGCCATGTATAGGAGGTGGCCCCTGATGCTGGTCGGTAGCAGCTCTTTGCATAGTTTCCATTAACTGACCCATTTGGGTCATCGAGCCATCATGCCTGCATTACGGTGTAAGGATCGACACGAGCATCCTCGCGTCCATTGTGGTGTGATTGGTCCCTAGAAGGCGAATCAGCACTGCGGAACTATGCTCTGCGTTCGAGCGTCTGTTGGCTCGCGGTATCGGGATTCGGCCCCTTAGCGGCCTCGTCCCCCTCTGCCACGGCCTCTCAAATTTCTTTCCATACTGAAAGAATCAATTTGTAATGATAATCATAAGTACAGTTCATGATACCAATCAGAATTCACGCTAAGTTAATGGCAGTAAGAAATTACATATTCAAGAAAACAGTTCGTAATGAGTTATCATCACTACGAGAGTCACACAAAATATCATATCGACGTTTTGAGTCGACTGATTTCAATCATATAATCAATCCAGAATTTTATTTGGATCAACAATCAGATAATTCCTGCCACAAACCCCTTAAAATGCCGAAATCAACAAGGAGATCTATTCAGAGATCAATATCATGTCAATAATTTATTCATGGTTCATAAAGTACGTACCGCATTTGGCTCGTAGGATCAGGCGCTCGCACGGGTCACACGTGACACGAAGGTCTCTTGATACTAGTTCAATACACAAAGACTCAAAAAGAAAGAAAACGACCTCTACGATACCATCTTACGTAACACCACGATAAGGCGGCCATTACGGTGCCGTGGACCCCCTGCCCAGGATCCACCGGGCGATATCAAAGTCTGATTAAATACACAATACATGTGATACCGAACCACAAAACATAGTACTTACTCCGATGTGGAGTTTACGTGATATGGCCTACGACCTTATTACACACAGGATCCAAAACATAAGTATAATCCATATGGAGATGAATTATACCTTAAATAACAATACATTTGTTCAAACTTAAAATGAAGCGGAAAATAACATTACACGGTACGAACATGACCGGACACGAAAGACTTGGGGCCCCCGAACTAGTATCCTTCGAACCTTTCGTCATCACCTTGATCTTCCCGTGCCTTGCCTTTTCCTCGACCTAAAATACAACACAAGTATTTCACCCAACACAGGGTCAGATATACATGATAAATGATTCTCAAGATAGTATGTAATTCACGTATATAAGATTTCAAGAATAACTCCCCGACTAACGAACATACCCCTCGGGCGTATGAACGCTCAGTCACGAAACGTCGAACACATCCAAGTATAAAAATGGACTGTGAGCGACTAAGATAGTATGGCTCGAGAGGGACATCACAGTACGCCCGATCCGAATATGTGTCAGTGCACATGTCCACCCCGTATACGGAATCCAGGATATACGTGGGACAATGTACCTAATTAGCCTCAACGAACTACGTCTCGTGTGCACAGCCTTTCACGGAAAATATTCACGCATGACTATATATGTGCCCGGCTAAAAATCCTACACAATATCCAATCGGAACGTAGATATGACTCCGGATATGTCACGATGCAACATGACAACGAATTCAAAAATTCACAAAATCCGATTAAGGATCGAGGACTCACCGAGATGACAACAAGATCAACAATATCAGGGGTCCAAAAGTAACGAACTTGGGAATACAATCCCATGATGAAAACGGGACATCATTAAGAACAACCTCAAATCACAAGGCACAAGTTTATAAGTGTTTCATATACACGAAATGCATAATCATCATAAGAATCCACACATCATTATAACCAAGCAAGATAACTTGCCTCAATACGGAGGCGTGTAAAGTCCTTCCTTGTCGAACGAACAGCCGGCCCTCGATTCAAAATTGGTTACTCGGACAATCCACCTTGAATGAAGTATATTTCACTCAATAATACGTTCATATGATCATCTATACCAATTTTTAACGAGACCACATCCTAATTCTCATTTGAGTAGTTCAACTTTAAGATGTTGAGCGTTACTTCAAGGACCTCATTCAATACCATTCTATTCTTACAATTGATTACAAAAATGTTTACCAAAATGTTTCTTTGGATTAAGAATCATTCCATAATGTGTTAAATAATAATCTCCTATCCTTTAATCTTATCAAGAACATCTCAAATGATTAAAAGTAAAATCTGCACTACATACAATTACTTATGTTGAGTTAATTAGTTGTAAATCCATATCATGGTTATGAAGATTATCTCAAGTTTAGCACCACTCTTATACTCTTCCAACTGACTTGGGGATTCAAACAACACACCTCTGAATTCACTTGGCCTAGGTTCAAGAAGATCCTTTCATTCTTCTAATGGTCAACAAGGTTTCTTAAAACATTTATGGTAATTATTCCAATAAGTCATTTACATTACAGTGGAACAAGGATTATTATTATACCAATGGTGTTATAAGTCTAGCAAGGAGAGTGTGGTTAAACTAAACATGATCATTACCATATTAAAACACCAAGAACACACCATTACAAACCCTCTAATCATCATGTTCATCACTAAGTTGTTGAAAGCTCAACTACAACATGTTTATTTTGATTAATTCATCACTAGGTGAAATATACTTAATCACTATCATAATAAATTCGAGATTATAGGGTTAAATTGTAGAACATACCTTCAGAAATGAAGAACAATACACCAAACCACAAGAACACAATATAAACTTCAAGAATGTCTCCAAGTTCCAATCAACAAGCTCTAAAAATCAAAATGTAAAGCTCCAACACAAGTTGGAAGAAGGTAAACTTGCTCTAGGGATGAAAGGGGATGATTATATGGGTGGAAATTGGAATTTGGACGTGCAAAATGAAAGACACAAGTTGTCTTTTTATAACAACACAGTTCGTTACGTATGCTACGCAACAAGTGTTACGTACGTAAGCTAAGTCCAGGGGTTACTGGACTGAAATATGAACTTCATTACGTACGTTACCGCTAGAAGCATTACGTACGTAATGTGGGTCAAATAGGTTGGCTCCAAAAGATCAGATATTCGAATCCCATCCGGCCCCACACGCCGAAAGTTGAGATCGGATACGATTGCACTGGTTACGTAGGTACCCCTTTACGTACGTAAAGGCCTCAAAATAGCATACGCTATGACTAACTATTAACGTACGTTAGGCTCAGGTTTTAATAGTTCAATATGCACTTATCTCTACAACACTGAAAATTCAAACATAGTGCGAGTGATCATTTTATTTAAGTCTATTATGATATATTCTAACATCAATATTCATTTCACAAATGCAACAAGATTACAACAGTATTAAATTATCCGAATAGTACAACAGCTAGTAAGAATTTCCGTCGGATATTACACCAGGGTCGTTGACATGTGCACTTGGGTCTACTTATTTCTTTTGTCCATTTCGATATGGTTGTTTCCTATATTTATAAACTGATAGACTATACTCGCGAGTACTTAGGCTTTTCATTTCAAACTCCGTGTTCTATTATTTTAAATTGCTACATTGGCGGTTGTTGCTTATTTCGCCGGTTGTTCTGGGTGTATTTTCATGCGATGTATTAATTTATTGTGTATCCTCGCTAACCTAAATGGTTAGTCAAGTGGTGTTTTTCTTGTTTTAGCCTGGTGGGTCCCATGTAGGGGTCCACGGCGCTGTAATATACTCCGAATATCTCGGGGTGTTATAGAAAATGGTATCGGAGCCTAGGTTTATGGATACCTAGGCTTGACGGTTATTTGGGTCTAGTTGTGTTTTGTGTTGCATATTGTCACGTCGGTGCCAGCATCTCGATACCTCTAGTGCTCGTAAGTTTTCTTATTCGGTCTTTTGTTTTCTTGCATAGTATTTCCGCTTTTCGAATCGTAGTTGCTTTTTCCTCCCTTACTCATCATCAATATACTTCTGTTATCTCTTAACACTAGTATGGATGCCGGAGGAAACCGTGGTCATGGTCGTGGTCGTGGACGCAGCCGAGGACGTGGGGCAGCCGGTGGGGCGGCCACGTCGCATTCTTCGGGAGCCGGCAGTACTGGTGACCGTCACAGTCATGCTTCTTCTCAGGAGCGCGCCAACCTTGGTATTGCGGCCGTTATGCAGCAAATGGTTAACCAAATGGCGGCTATAGCTCAGGTAGTCCAGAACCCCGATCAGGCTCATGCTAATCGGGGCGGAGCGGATCGCTGGCTTCAGGATGTCATCAAGATGCATCCTCCTCAGTTTTCGGGAGCTTCGGACCCGATCTCGAGTCCATGCTTTCTATGATGCTCAACCTCGGGATATTCCCGTATCCCAAGCTATTGCCGATTTCAAAATAGAGTTGGGCTATGTGAAGACCCAAGTTGTCACTGAGAGCGACAAAATTTTCCACTTTTCCAGGAGGATGAAATTGTCCATTCGGGACTATATGTATGGACTCGTCTGTACTACCCTGAAGGATTATCAGAGTCGATCTCTTGCCTATGACATGTCGGTGACAGCCAGTGCGGCGGTTTGGGAGAGTAAGAAGCAGAAATCCGCCGGAAATTTTTCGGGCCACAAGGGTGGAGGTCAACAGAATTCTCAACCTGCAAATATTTCTACGGGTGGTTCGGCTCGTTTCCCTGGGAGTTTTTGAAGTGCCGCCGGAACCTTCGTCCGGGACCCCAGATGCTTTAACTGTGGCCAGCCAGGCCATGTGAACCGGGAGTGTCCTCGTCCACCTTTGACTTGTAATACTTGTGGCCAGTCGGGCCATAAGGCTTCTTTTTGTGAGAAGCTCAGACAATTTCGCGGCGCCCGTTCTTCTCACCTAGCACCTTTGGATCCGAGTGTGAACCAGGGCTCATTTGCTCTGCCGCCACCTCCGAGTGCCGGCTGAGGTAGGGGTCGGGGTCAGCCCGCTAGGGGAGGAGCTTCCAGTGTCGGCTCTGCCCAGCCGCATATCTATGAGTGAGGAGGGCCGATGATCCAGCAGCTACTGTGGCAGCAGGTACCGTTCATATCCATTCCCATCTTGTCAGTGTGCTTTTTGATTCAGGTGCTACGCATTCATTCATTTCTCTAGAGTGTGTACGCCGTTTGAGTCTCGACTGTTTGTCACCTTGCGAGCCTTTCATCTTTAAACTTCCTAGCGGTGATAGAATTGTCGGTGATCGAGAGGTCCGGGACTGTTCTGTGTTTATTTGTGAGAGGGCTTGGCTCTCTAATCTTATTGTCGTGGGTATCTAGGGTGAGGATTTGATTCTAGGGGATGATTGGCTCGAGCGGAATGGCACAATCATGAACTACCGCACGAGGATCATCACTATGTTAGCCGAGGATGGCACCGAGCACTCTTTCGCGGGGCGAAAGAGGGGAAACCAGAAGTTCGTTATTAATGCCTTAAAAGCGATGAGGCTCCTGCGAAAGGGGTGTACTGGTTATTGGTGTTATGCCTTGAAGGCAGAGGATGGAGGGGTCGAGTTTTCATCGATTCCAGTCGTTAGTGAGTTTCCTGATGTATTTTCTGACGAGTTACCGGGTTTGCCACCGGATCGTGAGGTCGAGTTTGCTATAGAATTAGAGCCGGGCGCGGCTCCGATTTCGAAGGCGCCGTATCGCATGGCACCTTCAGAGATGGCCGAGTTGAAGAAGCAGTTGAGTGAGCTTCTTGAGTCGGGGTATGTTCGACCGAGCGCCTCGCCTTGGGGCGCGCCGGTCCTATTTGTTCGGAAGAAGGATGGTTCACTGCGTTTGTGTATCGACTATCGCGAACTAAACAAGGTGACCATCAAGAATAGGTATCCTTTACCGAGGATTGACGACTTGTTCGATCAGTTGCAGGGGGCCGCGGTATTCTCGAAGATTGATTTTAGATCGGGGTACTATCAGCTCTGGGTGAGGGAGTCCGACGTGCCGAAAACAGCTTTTCGGACGAGATACGGACATTATGAGTTCGTAGTTATGCCTTTCGGGTTAACTAATGCGCCGGCGGTGTTCATGCAGTTGATGAACAAAGTCTTTATCGAGTATTTGGATAAGTGTGTCGTCGTCTTCATTGACGATATTCTTATTTATTCGAGGAACGAGGAAGAGCATGCCCATCATTTGCGAGAAGTGTTAGACATTTTGAGGACCGAGCAACTCTATGCGAAGTTCTCGAAATGTGAATTCTGGCTGAAGGAAGTGATGTTTTTAGGTCACGTGATTTCAGCCGAGGGAGTTCGAGTGGATCCGCAGAAGATTGAGGAAGTGTTGGATTGGGCACCGCCCAAGAATGTGAAGGAGATCTATAGTTTCTTGGGTCTGGCCGGCTACTACCACAGGTTCGTTGAGGGTTTCTCGAAACTGGATCGGCCGCTTACACAGTTGCTCCATAAATTCGAGAATGACGAGAGGCAGTCGAGTTTTGAGGAGCTGAAGAAGCGTTTCACTTCAGACCCGGTTTTGGCGTTGCCATGTGGCAACGAGGGTTTTGCCGTTTATAGCGATACTTCAGGTCAGGGTCTTGGATGCGTACTGATGCAGCACGGCAAGACTATTGCCTATGCGTCGAGACAGTTGAGGCCATATGAGCTGAACTACCCTACTCATGATTTAGAGTTAGCGGCAGTCGTTTTTGCGCTCAAGATTTGGCGTCACTATCTTTTCGGCTCTGCATGTTAGATTTTTACCGATCACAAAAATCTGAAATACATATTTACTCAGCGGGAGTTGAATATGAGGCAGAGGAGGTGGTTAGAGCTGATTAAGGATTATGACCTCGAAATCCTTTATCATCCGGGCAAGGCGAACGTCGTGGCCGACGCCTTGAGTCAGAATCCAGTTGCGTTGCGAACGCTTGAGGTCCTTACGTCTCAGTATGAGCTTCGGCGGTCTTTGATCGAGTTAGATGTTGAGGTTTTGTTGCCTGGAGCTGTCGGGCAACTTTGTGCTTTAGAGATTTCGTCGTCTTTGATCGATGAAATTAAGCTGAAGCAGTTAGAGGATCCGATGATTACTCAAATATGAGAGAACGTTCTTAAGGGAAAGTCTCCTAGGTTTGTGATTCACGAGGATCGTGTTTTGAGATTCCAGAGTCGGCTTTGTGTACCGAACGACTTAGAGTTGAGACAGAGTATTCTGCGCGAGGCCCATGCTACACATTACTCCGTTCATCCTGGTTCGAGTAAGATGTACAAGGACCTGAGGAGGAATTTCTGGTGGAATGATATGAATGAGGAGGTCGCGCAGTTTGTAGCGAGATGTTTGACTTGTCAGCAGGTCAAAATCGAGCATCAGCGACCGGCCGGGTTATTGCAGTCACTTCCCGTCCCAGAATAGAAATGGGAAGACATATCTATTGACTTCATTACGAGTTTGCCGAGATCGAGATCGGGCATGAATATGGTTTGGGTGATTGTTGATCGCCTGACCAAGTCGGCACATTTTCTGGGCATCAAGGATACTTGGGGCCCGGAGAAGTTGGCTCGTGTGTTTATTGCGCAGATTGTGAGGCTTCATGGTACTCCAGAGTCTATTGTTTCGGATCGTGATGGCCGTTTTGTATCGCATTTCTGGCAAGCGGTGCATAAGGCATTGGGTACTCGGTTGCGTTTGAGTACCTCTTTTCATCCTCAGTAAGATGGACAGTCGGAACGCACTATCCAGGCATTTGAGGATATGTTGCGTGCTTGTGCTCTCGACTGGAGTAACGACTGGGAGGAGCATTTGCCATTGATCGAATTCACGTACAACAATAGTTGGCACGCGTCGATCCGGATGGCACCGTATGAGGCGCTCTACGGGCGGCGTTGTCGATCGCTGATTTGTTGGAATGAAGCGTCCGATTTGGTCGGGACCGAACCGGATATTGTCCTAGAGACCAGGCGGAAGGTGGATTTGATTCGAGAACGGATGTTGACCGCTCAGAGTCGACAGAAGTCGTATGCCGACGTCCGTCGTCGACCTTTTGGAATTCGAGGTGGGGGACCACGTGTTGCTAAAGGTGTCGCCGACGAAGGGAGTTTTTCGCTTCGGGAAGAAGGGAAAGTTGAGTCCGAGATTTATTGGACCCTTTGATATACTCGAGCGAGTCGGTGAGTTGGCATACCGTTTAGCGCTACCTCTGGCCTTGAGTCACGTTCATAACGTTTTTCATGTTTCGCAGTTGAGGAAATATGTTCCGGATCCTAGTCATATCATCGACTTTGGCGAGATCGATATTGCCGAGGACATTACCTTCGAGGAGCATCCTTTAAAGATTTTGGAGCACCGTGAGAAGCAACTGAGGCATAAGACCATTCCTTTGGTCAAAGTGCAGTGGTCGAGACATGGTGTCGAGGAGGCGACTTAGGAAATCGAGGATAGCATGCGTGCTAAGTATCCCGAGTTGTTTATTTCTTAAGTTTCGGGACGAAACTTGTTTTTAGAGGGGTAGAATGTAATATCCGCATTTTTCTTCTTTTTCCGATATTCCCGTTTTGGTGTATTTTCATTTTTAGTAGCTCGCTTGTAACCATGTCGACATTTTGAATCTATGTTATTCTTGGAGTTTCTCCATCTGGGATGATCTTGGTGATGTTTTGATATTATTCCGTTTTATGTCATGCATTATGGCATGGACATTCGATTCTCGTGGAACTCGTTCGCTTTTGTAATTTCTTTGGTTTCACGAGTTCGTATAGTTGAGTTGTTCGTCTTATGAGTTTCGGTTTGTTAATCCGACGTCGTATCGCGGTTTTTGGACGTGTGGGCCGTTTCGTAATTTCCCTAAGTTTAGGGTATTCTCGTTATCTTTGTTGTTCCTGAGCCTTTGGGCATTCGGAATCACGCTTTATCGTAACGTTTCGGTTTCTGACTCAAATCCGTGGTGAGTGTATCCGTTGGTCGTGAATGCACCTTGTTATTTTTTTCTCTTTCCGATCATCTCCTCGTCGGGCAGTGCTTCAGACTATGGCCTTCTGTCACAGGCCATGTTACGGCCGTAAGCCGTATATGTTATGGCCGTAATAATCGAGAGTTACGGCCGTAAGCTTCCTTCATACGGCCGTAACAAGGCTTCGTTTCTTGACCCCTGGTCCAGTCCTGAGTTACGGGCGTATCATGTTGGAGTTACGGCCGTAAGTATAGATACGGCCGTAATGGTGTTCTTGATACGGCCGTATGTGTCATTCGTCAAATTTGCCCAGATTCTCTCCAGAGGCCAGTTACGGCCGTAAGGGAGTCAAGTTACGGCCGTAATGTTCCTATGTTACGGCCGTATGTGGGGTGTATTACGGCCGTAACACCTGCCAGTATATAAACTGACAGCGGCCCAATTTTTCCTCATTTCTCACATCTCTCTTTCCTTTTCACGACGGAAGCGACGACTGAGGCTAGGGTTCGTCCGAGTTTGATCCAAACTCCATAGTAAGGGCATATTCAAGTATCATATCATCCACCTATCACTAATCATCCATCGTTCATCTTCGAATCAAGGTAAAATCTCTTATAACCTACCTTGGGGGATTTGGGGGATTTCGGGTGTAATGTTCGTTTTGCTTCGTGTTGTTGATTAATCCTTGATGATTATGATTAATCTCGTCATTGTTCTTGTTCTCCTACGAACTCATGGTGTATTTTGTGATATTTTCATAATCGAGAGGGTTTGGTTGCGATCCGCCCTCGTCGTTGTTTGATACGAATACACATAAATCGTAGGTGGGTTTTCGGGTGTTTTCCAATTCCGTATTCAGTTAGAATTGGTGGTGATTGTGTTCTTCGTATTGTTAGGTTTGTGATTATCGGCTCCTAACGGTCGTCGGTGTTTTTCCTTCCGTTCGTTGCGTCGTCTTTTATTCAAGGCAAGTAATTCTTGGAAACCTTTATGCTTAACGTGAAATGGTAATGTATATTGTGTGTGCTTTACTCACCTCGGGAGGGTCCGACGGGGCCTCAAGGGAATCTATGGCTTCGTCCTGGATTCATGAGTTTGATTCGCTAGCCAGCTCGGGAGGGTCCTTAGAGGCCTCGAGTGGGATTCGTGGCTTCGTCCCGGTCCTAGGTGACGTGTGGTGCTTGATTTGTTTTATGAATGTGGCCAGCTCGGGAGGGTCCTTAGAGGCCTCGAGTGGGATTCGAGACTTCGTCCCGGTCCTAGGCAAATTAATTGTGACTGTTTGTTTCCGGAAAAGACATGTCTAGTTTTGGTTTTTGAAATGATATTGGTGCGTGTACTATGAAATGTGTAAGCGATTGGTTTGCCTTGATTACTTGTACTAGCGTAATTTCTAACCCCTCTGGGGACCCGTTGTGGGGAAATTCTTGTTATGGATTTCAGGCTATGGTCATCCGGACGAGCGAGCGCTGGGACAGTACGAGGATGTTGGCCAGGGTCGTTGACATGTGCACTTGGGTCTACTTATTTTTTTTGTCCATTTCGATATGGTTGTTTCCCATATTTATAAACTGATAGACTGTACTCGCGAGTACTTAGGCTTTTCATTTCAAACTCCGTGTTCTATTATTTTAAATTGCTACATTGTCGGTTGTTGCTTATTTCGCCGGTTGTTCCGGGTGTATTTTCATGCGATGTATTAATTTATTGTGTATCCTCGCTAACCGAAATGGTTAGTCGAGTGGTGTTTTTCTTGTTGTAGCCTGGTGGGTCCCATGTAGGGGTCCACGGCGCTGTAATATACTCGGAATATCTCGGGGTGTTACAGAAAATGGTATCGGAGCCTAGGTTTATGGATACCTAGGCTTGACGGTTATTTGGGTCTAGTTGTGTTTTGTGTTGCATATTGTCACGTCGCTGCCAGCATCTCGATACTTCCAGTGCTCGTAAGTTTTCTTATTCGGTCTTTTGTTTTCTTGCATAGTATTTCCACTTTTCGAATCGTAGTTGCTTTTTCCTCCCTTACTCATCATCAATATACTTCTGTTATCTCTTAACACCAATATGGATGCCGGAGGAAACCGTGGTCATGGTCGTGGTCGTGGACGCGGCCGAGGACGTGGGGCAGCCGGTGGGGTGGCCACGTCGCATTCTTCGGGAGCCGGCAGTACCGGTGACCGTCACAGTCATGCTTCTTCTCAGGAGCGCGCCGACCTTGGTATTGCGGCCGTTATGCAGCAAATGGTTAACCAAATGGCGGCTATAGCTTAGGTAGTCCAGAACCCCGATCAGGCTCATGCTAATCGGGGCGGAGCGGATCGCTGGCTTAGGATGTCATCAAGATGCATCCTCCTCAGTTTTCAGGAGCTTCGGACCCGATCGGCTGGGAAGGGTGGATCAAGGAGATATCTAAAGTCTTCACTGCTACCAACTGTCCCGAGGACCGTAAGGTCCCTATTGCCCAGTACTTTCTCACGGGGGACGCTACGGATTGGTGGGAGGCCGTTGGGCCCAAAGATCATGTTGCTTCGTGGGCCGAATTTCAAGAGTTGATGGAGACTGAATATTGCCCATGGCCAGTTAGACAGGCTCGAGTCCATGCTTTCTATGATGCTCAACCTCGGGATATTCCCGTATCCCAAGCTATTGCCGATTTCAACAAAGAGTTGGGCTATGTGAAGACCCAAGTTGTCGCTGAGAGCGACAAAATTTTCCACTTTTCCAGGAGGATGAAATTGTCCATTCGGGACTATATGTCTGGACTCGTCTGTACTACCCTGAAGGATTATCAGAGTCGAGCTCTTGCCTATGACATGTCGGTGACAGCTAGTGCGGCGGTTCGGGAGAGTAAGAAGCAGAAATCCGCCGGAAATTTTTCGGGCCACAAAGGTGGAGGTCAACAGAATTCTCAACCTGCAAATATTTCTACGGGTGGTTCGGCTCGTTTCCCTCGGAGTTTTCGAAGTGCCGCCGGAACCTTCGTCCGGGACCCCAAATGCTTTAACTATGGCCAGCCAGGCCACGTGAAACGGGAGTGTCCTCGTCCACCTTTGACTTGTAATACTTGTGGCCAGTCGGGCCATAAGGCTTCTTTTTGTGAGAAGCTCAGACAATTTCGCGGCGCCCGTTCTTCTCACCCAGCACCTTTGGAGCCGAGTGTGAACCAGGGCTCATTTGCTCCGCCGCCACCTCCGAGTGCCGGCCGAGGTAGGGGTCGGGGTCAGCCCGCTAGGGGAGGAGCTTCCAGTGTCGGCTCTGCCCAGCCGCGTATCTATGAGATGAGGAGGGCCGATGATCCAGCAGCTACTGTGGCGACAGGTACCGTTCATATCCATTCCCATCATGTCAGTGTGCTTTTTAATTCGGGTGCTACACATTCATTCATTTCTCTAGAGTGTGTACGCCGTTTGAGTCTCGACTGTTTGTCACCTTGCGAGCCTTTCATCGTTAAACTTCCTAGCGGTGATAGAATTGTCGGTGATCGAGAGGTCCGGGACTGTTCTGTGTTTATTTGTGAGAGGGCTTGGCTCTCTAATCTTATTGTCGTGGGTATCGAGGGTGAGGATTTGATTCTAGGGGATGATTGGCTCGAGCGGCATGGCGCAATCATGAACTACCGCACGAGGATCATCACTATGTTAGCCGAGGATGGCACCGAGCACTCTTTCGCGGGGCGAAAGAGGGGAAACCAGAAGTTCGTTATTAACGCCTTAAAAGCGATGAGGCTCCTGCGAAAGGGGTGTACTGGTTATTGGTGTTATGCCTTGAAGGCAGAGGATGGAGGGGTCGAGTTTTCATCGATTCCAGTCGTTAGTGAGTTTCCTGATGTATTTCCTGACGAGTTACTGGGTTTGCCACCGGATCGTGAGGTCGAGTTTGCTATAGAATTAGAGCCGGGCGCGGCTCCGATTTCGAAGGCGCCGTATCGCATGGCACCTTCAGAGATGGCCGAGTTGAAGAAGCAGTTGAGTGAGCTTCTTGAGTCGGGGTATGTTCGACCGAGCGCCTCGCCTTGGGGCGTGCCGGTCCTATTTGTTCGGAAGAAGGATGGTTCACTGCGTTTGTGTATCGACTATCGCGAACTAAACAAGGTGACCATCAAGAACAGGTATCCTTTACCGAGGATTGACAACTTGTTCGATCAGTTGCAGGGGGCCGCGGTATTCTCGAAGATTGATTTGAGATCGGGGTACTATCAGCTCCGGGTGAGGGAGTCCGACGTGCCGAAAACAGCTTTTCGGACGAGAAACGGACATTATGAGTTCGTAGTTATGCCTTTCGGGTTAACTAATGCGCCGGCGGTGTTCATGCAGTTGATGAACAAAGTCTTTATCGAGTATTTGGATAAGTGTGTCGTCATCTTCATTGACGATATTCTTATTTATTCGAGGAACGAGGAAGAGCATGCCCATCATTTGCGAGAAGTGTTAGACATTTTGAGGACCGAGCAACTCTATGCGAAGTTCTCGAAATGTGAGTTCTGTCTGAAGGAAGTGATGTTTTTAGGTCACGTGATTTCAGCCGAGGGAGTTCGAGTGGATCCGCAGCAGTGTTGGATTGGGCACCGCCCAAGAATGTGAAGGAGATCCGTAGTTTCTTGGGTCTGGCCGGCTACTACCGCAGGTTCGTCGAGGGTTTCTCAAAACTGGCTCGGCCGCTTACACAGTTGCTCCAGAAATCCGAGAAGTTCGTCTGGAATGACGAGAGGCAGTCGAGTTTTGAGGAGCTGAAGAAGCGTTTGACTTCAGCCCCAGTTTTGGCGTTGCCATGTGGCAACGAGGGTTTTGCCATTTATAGCGATGCTTCAGGTCAGGGTATTGGGTGCGTACTGATGCAGCACGGCAAGACCATTGCCTATGCGTCGAGACAGTTGAGGCCGTATGAGCTGAACTACCCTACTCATGATTTAGAGTTAGCGGCAGTCGTTTTTGCGCTCAAGATTTGGCGTCACTGTCTTTTCGGCTCTGCATGTCAGATTTTTACCGATCACAAAAGTCTGAAATACATATTTACTCAGCGGGAGTTGAATATGAGGCAGAGGAGGTGGTTAGAGCTGATTAAGGATTATGACCTCGAAATCCTTTATCATCCGGGCAAGGCGAACGTCGTGGCCGACGCCTTGAGTCGGAAACCAGTTGCGTTGCGAATGCTTGAGGTCCTTACGTCTCAGTATGAGCTTCGGCGGTCTTTGATCGAGTTAGATGTTGAGGTTTTGTTGCCTGGAGCTGTCGGGCAACTTTGTGCTTTAGAGATTTCGTCGTCTTTGATCGATGAAATTAAGCTGAAGCAGTTAGATGATCCGATGATTACTCAAATCCGACAGAACGTTCTTAAGGGAAAGTCTCCTGGGTTTGTGATTCACGAGGATGGTGTTTTGAGATTCCAGAGTCGGCTTTGTGTACCAAACGACTTAGAGTTGAGACAGAGTATTCTGCGCGAGGCCCATGCTACACCTTACTCCGTTCATCCTGGTTCGAGTAAGATGTACAAGGACCTGAGGAGGAATTTTTGGTGTAATGATATGAAGGAAGAGGTCGCGCGGTTTGTAGCGAGATGTTTGACTTGTCAGCAGGTCAAAATCGATCATCAGCGACCGGCCGGGTTATTGCAGTCACTTCCCGTCCCGGAATAGAAATGGGAAGACATATCTATGGACTTCATTCCGAGTTTGCCAAGATCCAGATCGGGCATGAATATGGTTTGGGTGATTGTTGATCGCCTGACCAAGTCGGCACATTTTCTGGGCATCAAGGATACTTGGGGCCCGGAGAAGTTAGCTCGTGTGTTTATTGCGCAGATTGTGAGGCTTCATGGTACTCCAAAGTCTATTGTTTCGGATCGTGATGGTCGTTTTGTATCGCATTTATGGCAAGCGGTGCATAAGGCATTGGGTACTCGGTTGCGTTTGAGTACCTCTTTTCATCCTCAGTCAGATGGACAGTCGGAACGCACTATCCAGGGGTTTGAGGATATATTGCGTGCTTGTGCTCTCGACTGGAGTAACGACTGGGAGGAGCATTTGCCATTGATCGAATTCACGTACAACAATAGTTGGCACGCGTCGATCCGGATGGCACCGTATGAGGCGCTCTACGGGCGGCGTTGTCGATCGCCGATTTATTGGAATGAAGCGTCCGATTTGGTCAGGACCAAACCGGATATTGTCCTAGAGACGAGGCGGAAGGTGTATTTGATTCGAGAACGGATGTTGACCGCTCAGAGTCGATAGAAGTCGTATGCCGACGTCCGTCGTTAACCTTTGGAATTCGATGTGGGGGACCACGTGTTGCTAAAGGTGTCGCCGACGAAGGGAGTTTTTCGCTTCGGGAAGAAGGGAAAGTTGAGTCCGAGATTTATTGGACCCTTTGAGATTCTCGAGCGAGTCGGTGAGTTGGCATACCGTTTAGCGCTACCTCCGGCCTTGAGTCACGTTCATAACGTTTTTCATGTTTCGCAGTTGAGGAAATATATTCCGGATCCTAGTCATATCATCGACTTTGGAGAGATCGATATTGCCGAGGACATTACCTTCGAGGAGCATCCTTTAAAGATTTTGGAGCACCGTGAGAAGCGACTGAGGCATAAGACCATTCCTTTGGTCAAAGTGCAGTGGTCGAGACATGGTGTCGAGGAGGCGACTTGGGAAACCGAGGATAGCATGCATGCTAAGTATCTCGAGTTGTTTATTTCTTAAGTTTCGGGACGAAACTTGTTTTTAGAGGGGTAGAATGTAATATCCGCATTTTTCTTCTTTTTCCGATATTCCCGTTTTGGTGTATTTTCATTTTTAGTAGCTCGCTTGTAACCATGTCGACATTTTGAATCTATGTTATTCTTGGAGTTTCTCCATCTGGGATGATCTTGGTGATGTTTTGATATTATTCCGTTTTATGTCATGCATTATGGCATGGACGTTCGATTCTCGTGGAACTCATTCGCTTTTGTAATTTCTTTGGTTTCACGAGTTCGTATAGTTGAGTTGTTCGTGTTATGAGTTTCGGTTTGTTAATCCGACGTCGTATCGCGGTTTTTGGACGTGTGGGCCGTTTCATAATTTCCCTAAGTTTAGGGTATTCTCGTTATCTTTGTTGTTCCTGAGCCTTTGGGCATTCGGAATCACGCTTTATCATAACGTTTCGGTTTCTGACTCAAATCCGTGGTGAGTGTATCCGTTGGTCGTGAATGCACCTTGTTATTTTTTTCTCTTTCCGATCATCTCCTCGTCGGGCAGTGCTTCAGACTATGGCCTTCTGTCACAGGCCATATTACGGCCGTAAGCCGTATATGTTACGGCCGTAATAATCGAGAGTTACGGCCGTAAGCTTCCTTCATACGGCCGTAACAAGGCTTCGTTTCTTGCCTCCTGGTCCAGTCCTGAGTTACGGGCGTATCATGTTGGAGTTACGGCCGTAAGTATAGATACGACCGTAATGGTGTTCTTGATACGGCCGTATGTGTCATTCGTCAAATTTGCCCAGCTTCTCTCCAGAGGCCAGTTACGGCCGTAAGGGAGTCAAGTTACGGCCGTAATGTTCCTATGTTACGGCCATATGTGGGGTGTATTACGGCCGTAACACCTGCCAGTATATAAACTGACAGCGGCCCAGTTTTTCCTCATTTATCACATCTCTCTTTCCTTTTCACGACGGGAGCGACGACTGAGGCTAGGGTTCGTCCGATTTTGATCCAAACTCCATAGTAAGGGCATATTCAAGTATCATATCATCCACCTATCACTAATCATCCATCGTTCATCTTCGAATCAAGGTAAAATCTCTTATAACCTACCTTGGGGGATTTAGGGGATTTCGGGTGTAATGTTCGTTTTGCTTCGTGTTGTTGATTAATCCTTGATGATTATGATTAATCTCGTCATTGTTATTGTTCTCCTGCGAACTCATGGTGTATTTCGTGATATTTGCATAATCGAGAGGGTTTGGTTGCGATCCGCCCTCGTCGTTGTTTGATACGAATACACATAAATCGTAGGCGGATTTTCGGGTGTTTTCCAATTCCGTATTCAGTTAGAATTGGTGGTGATTGTGTTCTTCGTATTGTTAGGTTCATGATTATCGGCTCCTAACGGTCGTCGGTGTTTTTCCTTCCGTTCGTTGCGTCGTCTTTTATTCAAGGCAAGTAATTCTTGGAAACCTTTATGCTTAACGTGAAATGGTAATGTATATTGTGTGTGCTTTACTCACCTCGGGAGGGTCCGACGGGGCCTCGAGGGAATCTATGGCTTCGTCCTGGATTCATGAGTTTGATTCGCTAGCCAGCTCGGGAGGGTCCTTAGAGGCCTGGAGTGGGATTCGTGGCTTCGTCCCGGTCCTAGGTGACGTGTGGTGCTTGATTTGTTTTATGAATGTGGCCAGCTCGGGAGGGTCCTTAGAGGCCTCGAGTGGGATTCGTGGCTTCGTCCCGGTCCTAGGCAAATTAATTGTGACTGTTTGTTTCCGGAAAAGACATGTCTAGTTTTGGTTTTTGAAATGATATTGGTGCATGTACTATGAAATGTGTAAGCGATTGGTTTGCCTTGATTACTTGTACTAGCGTAATTGCTAACCCCTCTGGGGACCCGTTGTGGGGAAATTCTTGTTATGGATTTCAGGCAATGGTCATCCGGACGAGCGAGCGCTGGGACAGTACGAGGATGTTGGCCAGGGTCGTTGACATGTGCACTTGGGTCTACTTATTTCTTTTGTCCATTTCGATATGGTTGTTTCCTATATTTATAAACTGATAGACTGTACTCGCGAGTACTTAGGCTTTTCATTTCAAACTCCGTGTTCTATTATTTTAAATTGCTACATTGTCGGTTATTGCTTATTTCGCCGGTTGTTCCGGGTGTATTTTCATGTGATGTATTAATTTATTGTGTATCCTCGCTAACCGAAATGGTTAGTCGAGTGGTGTTTTTCTTGTTGTAGCCTGGTGGGTCCCATGTAGGGGTCCACGGCGCTGTAATATACTCCGAATATCTCGGGGTGTTACAAAAATACCAAACGAGTTAAGTACGAAGCATAATTAACTATTACAAGTTGGGATAACAACAGAAATTCTAAGTCTTGATGGTAGTCTTCTAATCAGTCTCTTCCTCGAGAATCTCTTCGTTTTCGGCTAGTGGATCGTTCTATGGTTTAAAAGGGAAAACAGTGGGGTGAGACAAAATGTCTCAGTGAGTGGGTGATCGTGTGCGAGTGTGGCTCTTTCCTTTGAAAATTTTTAAGTGATGCATGATCTTATCAATTATGAAAAGAAAAAAAGTGAGAAATAATTACAATTACGTCGGAATTTTATGAAAACAAAAATCATTGTATATTTGTAATATTATAATCCTGTCGCCGTTGACGGATGTCAAGTCAAGCAGTCAGTCAATCAGTCGATCAGTTAATCCAGTTTCGAATCCTGCCGATGTGGACTTTGGATTCTAGACTCTCCTTATTACTACTAGCAATATAGGCTGTTGCCCCAAGATTTGGACCGTCGCCCCAAGATGCTGAGCCTTCGTTCTCACACTTAGCGTGTGCTTCCTTATCTCTTATCTGGGCTCGGTATGTCCTTAGCTGTGGGTCAATCCCCGGAACACACCATTATCGCGATTATACCCCAAGTCTACGACTCAGGTCCCTCGGAACACTCCGTTCCTCGGTTATGGGAATAGGAAACAACTGTAGACTCGTTCATGAACCGCAGCCGTGCTGCTCGATCCAAGACTCGATCTAACTGTCCCGACTCAATTTGGGACTCTAGAGGTGGCTCCTACAGCTCAAGAGGTGGCCCCAGATTGTAGGTCGGCACTCTGTTTCATATGGACTCAAGAGGTGGCCCCCGTCCGTCGACGTGGCACTTTATTCCGATAGAGTTAGAGGCGGACCATCCGTGGCACTTTGTTTGTATAGCACTTAGTTCCCGAACAGTCACAGTTATCAATTTGACGCGTTTCACAAGTATCACGTAAACGTTCGGTCAGTGAGGTTTGGTTTCGTATGATCGAGATGTCGTTGAACCATCGAGTTTGATTAGTTGGTCATTTCAGTTGATTGTTATTGAACGTATCGTTGATTGATTATTGTATTAGGTTGCATTAGGTGATCATTGATATTAACTATTGTGCTGCGGAGCTTGTAGACGAAGATGGCGGGATTGATAGTGGCTTCGTCGAATTGGTATCAAGGCAATTTATGCTTGCTTAGTTCATAATGTTAATAAATGATTTCGTTTTCATTTCATTTATGATTCATATAGCAATGGTATTATGGAATATATGAATTGTCGGAATGGTCGTATGTAAGATAAATCATAATGTATATGATTTTAAGGATGTCTAGTGGAAATGGGAATGTGAATTATAATTTGGTCTATTGCATGAGATGTTGGATATCAAGGTTAGTTATCGTGTCGATGTTGAACTCGGGATGGTGGTTTGGTATTAGTTATGGACTGTACTTCATTTTGGATTGTCGGATAAACCGTGTATTTGTTCAGGGCGGTTGGTCGTGGAAAGGTTAGCGTCTCCAGCTTGAGGTAAATTAATATTGCTACATTATGATAATCATCATGTTGCATTATTGCATGTGTGTGTTGATATTTCATGCGGTGAATGTGCACCATTGTTGTTACGTTTTGTGATGTGCTCTTTCTTTGAGCCGTAATTTGTGGGGCCGATGTGTTGGGGATAAAACCTGTATGGTACCCGAATGGAAATGTGTTAGGGTATAAGACTTAAATGGCACCTATGTCCGGAGTATTCCTGAGTAGATGCTTCCGTGACCCTCGGCTGTTGCCTTGGGAGTTTATGTGATATTGTCCGGAGTATTCCTGAGTAGATGCTTCCGTGACCCTTGGCTGCTGCTTTGGGAGTTTATGTGTTATTATTATACGCATTGTTGAGCATGCTGGGGACTATTGTATGACGGAATACGACATTGTGGTCGTGTCGGTCTTTCATGATCGAGTTATTGTTGCCCTCTTGGAAAATCTTCTGATCCTTGTTGGATATGCGTTTCTTCGAGATCTGTTGTCATGTTGTATCGTGGCATATCTGGAGTCAGATACGTTCTGATCGTTCATGTGTAGGATTTTCGGGACGGGCACGTGTAGCATGTGTTGGTTTCGACCTCATATTGAACCGTGCACACGAGACGTACTTCGTGAGGCTGATTAGGTACGAGACCAGGCGTGTATTGATCAATACCCGTGGTTGGCTTGTACACGGACACATGTCCGGATCGAGCGTATCGTGACGTCCATCTTGAGTCTTATTGATTGGTCGTTCACAGTCCATGTATAATTGGGTCTGTTCGATATTCGGGTTGTCTTTGAAACCCCGTATATATGATTTGTATATGGTTGACGATTTTATTCTCTCGTGTATCTGTCGCCGTTGAACCTTTACTAATCTCATTCGGAGTTACCATATCGATGGTCAACTCATTGATATCGATCCTTTATAAATCTCGTTTGGAGTTCACCCTGTCATTGGTAATCTCGTTCGTTATTGATCCTTATTGATTCCGTTTGGGAGTTGTCTCACCGTTGGTATTCTTGGTTATTAGTCCTTGATTGATGTTATTGGAGTTTACCGTATCGTTGGTATTCCCGGTTGTTGGTCCTTATTGATCTTTCTAGAGTTTACTGTGTCGTCAGTATTCTCGGTTATTGACCCTTTATTGTTCTCATTTGAGTTTATTGTACCGTTGGTAATTCTGGTTGTCGACTCTTATTGACCTTGTTAGAGTTTACCGTGTCGTCGGTATCCTCGGTTACTGACTCTTCATTGATCCTTACCGTGTCGTCGGTATTCTCGATTATTGATTCTTCGTTGATCCTTACTGTGTCGTCGGTATTCTCGGTTCTCTACCTTTTATTGACCTCGTTGGGATTTGCCGTATTGCCGGTATTCCCGGTTATTGATTCTTCATTGATCTTGTTGGAGTTACCACATCATGGTATTCTCGTTCGTGGTTGATCCCTTTGTCGATCTTGTGTGGAACTGTCATGTCATTGATATTTCTGGTGTGATGCATTGATTGTTATCATTATTGATTGTGTGAGCATTCATGCTTTGTATTGATATCCGGGACTTGCCATTGTTTCGGGACGGTTGATTTGCAGATGTATCGTGTGATATCAGTTCCTATCAGTATTGGGTTCCAATTGTGCGACCCAGCCGACAGAATCAAACTTGACCAGATTATTCTATACTCGAGATATGTTTCTGTTTGGAAATCTTGGTAGTGTTTCAGATACAGTACAGGTGATTACATTTGAATTTGTTCATTACTTAAGGACACGGGGCGTGGGTTATGGTAATAATTGATTTGTTATGAATCGTGACAGGTTGGTAAGGTTACTACGGTGAGATTACATTGGAATTATTCTTACCTTGTAATTACATTGATATGTATTGTTTTTGTGATGTGATCGTTATCATTGTTGAGTATTATGGCTGACCCCGTCGTGGGCTTTATCTTTTAGGTACTCGGAGTTCGAGCTAGTAGCGGTCGTGAAGGGATGAGCTTTCCGGTGATACTGGCTATGGCGTGATTGTTCGGATTGTGTATTCTTTTCTGGTTTTTCTAATTCCGCTGCAAATGTATATAATTATGTTTTTATCCGTTGTGTGTGTATATGTTTCTAAATGGCTTTTCGGCATTCTTCTGAACTATGCTGTGTATGTGTACTTCAAAACGGCCCTTTTGGCATTTTTAACGTTTGCGAAAATGATTTTAGCCTTGTGGGTTCCAATATGGGGCCCACGGCGCTGTAATATTCCCGTATGATTTTGGGGGTGTTACACAAGTCAGTATAGCCCAGCATGGAACGGACCATGTTCAACAGGGTCCGGTTCCTTCTTTCTGACACACCATTTAACTGAGGAGTACCTGGAGGTGTTAGTTGTGAAACTATTCCATGTTCCTTAAGGAACTCGTCAAACTCCGTACTCATATACTCGCCACCTCGGTCCGACCGAAGTGCTTTGCTATGATTACCAGTTTGTTTCTCGACTAGGGCCTTGAATTCCTGGAATTTCTCAAAGGCCTCGAATTTATGTTTCATTAAGTATACATAACCATACCTAGTATGATAATCTGTAAACGTAATGAAATATTGATATCCGTCACGTGCTGCTTCCAAAGCACCGCATACGTCGGTATGGATTAATCCCAGTTTATCAGCGGCTCTTTGAAATGTCCCTGTGAAGGGGGACTTAGTCATTTTGCCTTTAAGGCAAGATTCACAAGTAGGAAAGGGATCTGATCCCAATGGACCCATAAATCCATCTTTTTTCCATCTTTTAAACCTTGGTCTGACCAACATGACCAAGTCTAAGATGCCATTTCAAAACTTGATTGGTTTCATCCCTACCACGTTTTCTAGTCATAGTATTCATAACTACTTTGTTGCTGAGATTTAGATGATACAATCCATTCAACAATGTAGCAGTACCCACTAGTTTATTTCTAAAATAAATTTTGCAGGAACCATCACCAATGAAAAATGAAAAGCCTTTTCGGTCCATGACCGGAATGGATACAATGTTTTTGTGCCCCTTTGGAAAAACAAGTACATCTTCTAAAGTCAAAACAAAGCCGGATTCTAAACCCAAAAGAAGTGATCCTATGTCGGTCCCCTCGACACTATGCCCGCTTCCGACTGTGATCATAACTTCTCCAGCTCCAAGCTTCCTACTTTGTTCCAGATCCTGATTCACTATACAAATATGAGAACTAGCACCAGAATCCAGTATCCAGGAAGTAGAAAATACAGTAGCAGAACAACTTGTTTCCAAAAACTAAAAGTTCTGTACCTGAAGTGCCATGAAGAATCGGACAGTCTCTAGCCCAGTGGCCCAGCTCACCGCACTTGAGACAAACATCCTTCTTCTTCTTGTTCTTTGGAACCATCGGGGCCTTGCCCTTACCCTTAAGGTCCTTAACTTGTGGTCCAGTTTGCTTCTTGGTCTTTTTCTTCTTGTTCTTAGACTTCCGAAGTCCAGAAGAAATCACAAGTGCAGACTCCTTCATCCGCGGGGTCTTTATCTGAGACTGAGCGGTCACCAGTTTGTTCATTAGCCCAGCTAAGTTACATGCAATCTCATTGCAGTTGAAGTTCATAACAAATTGTGAGAAGGAATCAGGGAGAGACTGTAGGATAAGGTCGGTTTGGAGCGAAGTATCCATTTTAAAATCAAGAGCCTCCAATCTCTCGATCATGGATATCATTTTGAGGACGTGTTCCCCAACGTTCTCACCTTCCTTCATCCTTGCACCGAACAGTTGCTTGGATATCTCATATCTAGCGATTACTGTGCTCACCATAAAGCTCGGTTAAGTGAGATAGAATGCACTAGCGAAGTCATTTTCTCATGAGCTCTCTGAAGCTCATTAGACATGGAAGCCATCATATAAGCACGGACTTTCACGTCATCCTTAACCCACTTTTCGTGGTTTTCAATCTCTTCCTGATTGGCTCGAGTCCGCATAGGAGGCGCCGAAATGTTCGTCTCCAAGACGTATCCCAGTGCCTCTATACTGAGGACAATCATCAGATTGCGGAGCCAATCCACAAAGTTAGGTCCCATTAAGGTGTTCTTTTCGAGTAGAATTGCGAGTGGATTCATTGTCATATTGAGATTTATGCATTAAGTATAACAGATTAATTAGTGACTCATTCAATTATGTTCTGAGTATAGAATTTAAGGTCTTTTCTATTCTTGTTACCCAGCTCCCACTATTTTTATCGGAATAACACACTCCCATGTGATATCCGGAAGTTTCGTCGCTCTACTTCATAGTGGTGATCGAGTTCTTTATAAATCTTAATAGAGGGCAACCGAACAGGTTTCTAGTCTATTAATTTTCATAAAGTGGTGTCCAACACCAACCCATCTAATGGATGATTCGATCTTCTTTTTCCCCTTGTTCACTCCCCTCAACCTATACGATTTCTATGGTTCGTGAACAAGTTAAGTTTATACCATCGACGCAAATCAGTTTCACAATTGAATCTTATCCGGCAACCTATCAGGTTTCTAGGGATAAAATTTGCTCCAACCGAAGGCATCCAATGCGCTCCCGGTAATTTATCCGTCCTCCCCGAACGACTACCCCGATAACTCGGAAGCATAGCACATCCGGTTTGGATTTCAATTTCCCGAAAACTCGATGGAGGGAAGGAAAACCTTGAAACCTTATAAACTTAATTATTTATTGTGGGAGAATTTTCGCGATTAATGTTACACTTTGCACATTAATCATATTAGCGCGTTTGTGGTATTCATACAATATGAAAAAACCATTCACAACCTAGTTGCTACCAACATGTGGTTCATGGACCGTTCCTAGAAAACAAAAACTCCGTAATCTAATTACAAGTCTTCGTCTTGAATCTTCGTCTTCTCAAAATGGATCTTCCTCCGGTCTTCGTCATAACATATAAATTTTACATCGAAAATTGCATCCTAGATACAAACATTTCTAGTAAAATAAATAGGCTCAAAACGGCCTTTACAACCCAATCGAATAAAATGAACGATTCAAAACTAAGTCCACGAACCACATCCCCATTCAAAAAGCATTCATCCAATAAATACTATATAAATGGAAAGCGTAGAGATACATTGATCCAATCAACAATACGAACCGATCCAATCGATTCACACAATCGGTAATATGATAACGTTCAAAATAATTCGGTCGACTATAAATATTCCAATTAATCAAATTTCCCTTATAAAATGAAATACCATAAATCATTTTAATCATATTAAATCCAATTTAATGTGCGGGAGATTAATTTTTAAGAATACACGGAAAAATCGAGCCGGGGTGAAAACTGGCCAGCATGACCGAGTCACCCTCGGCAGCCTACCGGCAGTCACGCCTGGCATGGCCGAGTCACGCTCGGAAGATGCCGGCCAGGACACGACCGAGTCACCCAGGACACGGTCGGGTCTGCCTGGCAGTGACTTGGCCAGACTGCCAGACACGACCGAGTCACCCAGGACACGGTCGAGTCTGCCTGGCAGTGACTAGGCCACACTGCCGGACACGACCGTGTCACCCAGGACACGGTCGAGTCACTCTCGGCCAGATTACCCTTTTTGTCCAAAAAGTCGTCCGACGATGATTCGGGGCTAGATTTTCGACCGGATATCCAATATCAATATTTTCCGACTTTCATATCTTCAATATAAATCATATTTCCCAGAAATTTAAGATTTATATTTAGACATAAACTTACGAAAAATACAATTATTACGAACGAAAAACATATACCACGATTTTGACTAAAATGATTCCAAATCTTTCACCATCTAATCGAGCATTCCAAATGCCAATATCGTATATACGATCGCAAGACCTACGCTCCGATACCACTGTTGGGATTCGGTGCCTTAAAACGAAGGCCCAGCGGAAGCGGTAAAATGAAAATTAATTCGATCCGAATCCCTACGAGGATCGATCGATCTACGTATATACGAATATCAAAAAGAATTCACAAGAGATATAGAAACTCACCCTTGTAGTCCGTTGATTAGATGGATAACCTTCTTTTGAGCTATTCCCCAAGCTCTTGAACGATACAATGCCGAAAGCACCGCGTCTCTACTTGCCACGCGTCGGAAAAACGAACGGAATGACAACACCTTTCTATCCTCTGAGGATACGGCTAGAGCTAGGTGATGAAGCTTCCAATATGAAATAATAACACTCTAAGTGTATAACTCACAATCTCTCTTTTATGTCTTGATGTTTTCTCCAAGAAAAAACCAAGAACTTGTGATGAAGATGAAGAAGAAAAAGGAAGACTATATGAAAAAACAATTCTCTCTCTTGAAAGGCTTACAACTCACGTAGAAAACTTATATTCAAGGAGGAAGAGTTAGTCTACTCATTTTATTCTTCATTCAACAACTCATCAAATCACTTTTATAATAAAAGAGATTCCATGTCCCCTATTGATAAACATTTCATGATATAAAATCATGAAGTCTTCCACCACATTAGGTGGAAGACAAATAGGGGGCGGCCATTTAGAAGGGTAGGAAAAATTCAGTCCGTTTCGGACTCCCGTGAGTCCAAACAGATAAACTCCGATTTCGTTCCGATGTATTTATATCAATTAATTAATCCAATTAATTAATCATATCAAATACATAATAACATAATTAATTTCTCCAAGAAATAATTATATTCATGAATTAAATTAATCACCCAGTAATTTATTTAATTCATTAGGCCGTAAATTAATTTATCCAATAAATCAATTTAGACATCCAATGTCCCAATAAATTAGATATCCAATATCCAATATTTATAAAGAGAGAATAAGCTTGATTCATTCCGTGCCAATCCTATTGCGCGACTCGGTAGGTCCGTCTCGATCAAGAATGGGAGGAACCAAAGAGTAGTAGCACCACCTAGCGGCTGGCGGCCTACACTGCACTTAACCGAGAACGAATGATTGGGATCATTCAAGAACGATCTGTCGTGAATACCAAGATACGTATAAACCCTTCTTTCAAATGTCCCGATCAATTTATAGGGTCACTACCAAAACCTATCTGTACTTGACGATATGCATGCGTTAATGCAAATCGAGATCATCGAGTATCGTGTATCTAATACAACTAGCTCCAATGCTTTGGCCAAAGACTTATGATCTCATCCGCCAATAACCGCATAGGACATATAACCCGCTCACTAACGGGAGAAAGAATTTTATCTTGGTATTGATAGGACTCGCTACTTGCCCGTCCAAGATGCACGTCGAGGTTGACCCTCGCCTTAGGTTGGTGGTCGAACTACTCTAATGAAAATCTTGACGTCACAAGCACATCCCTACTAAATCCTCAAGTCGAAGGTTCACGAATACCTATCGCAACCTTTCGATTCTGTCATTGACTGTCCCGGAGTGAAATCCATGTGACGAATCGAGGGTGAGTCGGTTCGAGTATACTAATCCAATTAGTATACCTATAACGTGTGCTCCCACTAACCAATAGTGTTCGACAGGCACTCTCCATGTCAAAGAACACGTCATACAAGTCTTCACATAAACTTAACGCCCATTCAAGTTTCATCGACTTGCGAACGATTAAGTATTTGAGCTATAACCTTTCCAGTGCCGACCCCCTTATCCAATAAGGAGTAGAACGTTTTGCTCTCAAATACACGGACTAGTTTCTATATGTTTATTTACGAGTTAGGAATGCCAGTAACTACCAGTAAATAAAGAAACATTCATTTGCCTTATATAAATGGTTTACATAATTACAAGTACAATGGCCTCACTCAACAACCTCTGAGTGGCATTCGAGGGCATACTCCTAACACGTACTCCCCCGTAATGGACGTTATTATGTTCCGCTATCTAATCAGCCTAGTTATTTCCGAAGGATTGGAAATGCAGCTAATGGACGTGATCACTGCGTATCTCTATGGGGATTTAGATACGGAGATCTACATGAAAGTGCCCGAAGGCATTTCATTGCCCAAATCAAGTAACTCCAGACCACAGAGTACGTATTCAGTTCGTTTGAAATGCTCACTTTACGGTTTGAAACAATCTGGAAGGATGTGGTATAACCGTCTGAGTGAATACTTGATTGGAAAGGGATACAAGAACGATGAACTATGTCCTTGCGTCTTTATAAAGAAAACAAGTTCCGGATTTGCAATCATCGCAGTGTATGTCGACGATATGAATATAATCGACACTCTTGATGAAATAAGAGAAACCACCGGATACTTGAAAACTGAGTTTGAGATGAAAGGTCTTGGGAAGACTCGTTTCTGTCTTGGTATTCAGATAGAACATAGAGTCTGTGGAATTCTCATCCACCAGTCTGCTTATGTCCAGAAGATGCTTAGACACTTTAACATGGACAAAGCACACCCGGTTAGCACTCCCATGATCAGTCGTAGCTTGAATGCGAAGAAAGATCCATTTCGTCCAAAGGAAGATGACGAAGAGCTTTTGGGAGCTGAAATTCCCTACTTAAGTGCAATAGGCGCTCTATTGTACTTAGCTCAATGTACGCGACCGGACATCGCCTTCTCAGTAAACTTACTAGCTCGATTTAGTTCAAAGACCGACGTCATTGGAATGGTATCAAGAATATATTCCGATACCTAAAAGGTACCATTGACTTGGGACTATTCTTTCCCTACAAGCAGGCAAAGGAAGCTGCTTCCGTAAAGGCAAATGCTAAAGTAAATGCTAATGCCATAGAACCTACCCCGACGAACGTATTGGTAGGATTTGCTGACGCAGGGTATCTCTCCGACCCACACAAAGGTCATTCCCAAACTGGCTATGTATTTGCTATTGGGAACACCGCTATATCTTGGAGATCCACAAAGCAAACCCTTGTAGCTACCTCATCTAATCACGCCAAAATTATCGCTTTGCATGAGGCGGTACATGAGTGTATTTGGTTAAGAGATATCATTACACATATCTGAGGTAACAGTGGACTAAGTAATGTCACTGGAGCACCCACATGCATATATGAAGATAATGCAGCTTGCATCGAACAGATGAAGCTTGGGTATATTAAGGGGGATAACACAAAACACATATCTCCAAAATTCTTCTATAATCAGCAACAACAGGCTCTCCTCAATATTCAAGTAAAGCAAGTCAGATCTGAGGAGAATGTGGCCGATTTGTTCACCAAATCTCTGCCCAAGGCCGTGTTTGAAAAACATGTGGGAAGTATCGGAATGCGGAGAATTTCCGAACTCCCGAAATCGATGTAAAGGTAGAGGGAGAAAGGTGAGTCATAAAGAAACTTACTCACCGACGTTGTACTCTTTTCTTTGACCAAGGTTTATTTTCTCCCATTGGGTTTTGTTACTTGGCAAAGTTTTTAATGAGGCAAACGACACATGCACAAGTTTTTCAAAGTATCCTTGATTGATGTACAAATCAGGGGGAGATGTAGACTTGAGGGGAGTCTTACATCCACACCGTACGTTATAGTCTTTTCCTTCCAAGGATCACTTTTCCCACAGGGTTTTTATCACTTGGAAAGGTTTTTAACGAGGTAACAAGATGTACGATTTTGGGGATCGATGGAATGGTCACCTTAGTAGCGCTATGATCAAATGTAACAATCATATGAGAGGATAGATTCAAAGGACGAAGTCTAAACTTGATGTGTCTAGATGCTATACTCTTTTCCCTATGATCAAGACATTTTTCCCACTGGGTTTTTGCTTGACGAGGTTTTAACGAGGCAACATGACATGCGCTTGTAGACTAGGCACAAGGGGGAGTGTTAAAGGAATAATACCCATTGTGTGCCTAAGTCTGTTAGTTTATGGACTTTCCTAGATAGGATTTGGCTGAGGCCTGTTTGTATGTACTTCACCCTATTTAAAGGGATCTCATTGATGGAATAATACAACACTTTTGACCTACTTTCTGTCTCAAGTTATTTTCCCTTCAACAAAGATTTATATTTAGACATAAATTTACGAAAAATGTAACAACAACGAAGAATAAACATATACCAAGATTATGACAAAAATGATTCCAAATCATTCACCATACTATCAAGCATTCCAAATGCTAAAAAAATTTGTATATACGGTATCATTGACCTCGCTATGATACCACTGTTGGGATTTTGGATACAAAATCGAGTACGCAGTGGAAAAATAAAACTCAATATAAAGAATCCCAAACATGATTGATCAAGTAACGTATATACGAAAAATCAATTGACAAAGACAAATGATCAAAGTCCCATACCTTTGAAGCCTTTGATTATATCTTCACAATATGATGATGATCACGAACCCGAGCACGAGTACGAAATCCCTTCGTCCTAAACACCGAAATTACGATGTTACTACTTCACATGCATCGGAACTTGACCGGAAAAATCAACGAGACACCATTCTATCAAGAACACGGCTAGGGAAACTCGTAGGAATTTTTCTATCTTATTTTTTCTCACTTCTTTTCACCTCAAAGATGATGAATAACTTGGAAGAAATTTTTTCTCTATCCCTCTCGCTTTACCTCACGTCCCAAGCATCAAATGAATGGTGGAGTGGTGTGATTATGTATTCTCTTTTTATCACATGACAAGATCCCACCTTATGGAATTATGTGTTGACTATAATTTGGTGGGATCACATGAAAGATAATTTGACAACATAATGAAACCACCAAGAAAGAGAGGGGGAGGGGCGGACCATGTGGAGATGGGAGGAAACGAGCCGAGTCACTCGACTCGTGTACCGGACGTTCGTCAAACGACTCCGTTAAAAACACTCTGTTTTATCTTTAATATATTTATACTAATTAATTAATCCAATTAATTAATTATATCAAATATATATATTTCTCTAAGAAATATTATTTATGAATTAAATTAATTACCCAGTAACTTAATTTCAATTCATAAGACCGCTATTTGATTTATCCAATAAATCATAATTAGATACCCAATATCTAATATTAATAGAGAGATGATAAATTCATATTTATCCGTCAACGATCCTAATGCGCGACTCTGTAGGTCCATCTCAGCCAGCATTGGGAGGAACCAATGAGTCCGGACAGCGCTTAGCCAGCCTAGCGGGCCACACTGTAAACCCCACTGAGAACGAATGAAGGGATCATTCCGGAACCATTATGTCGTGAACACCATATACATATAGACCCTTCATCAGATGTCCTGGTCAAGTCTTCGAGTCACAGTAAAGTCAAACCCTACTGTTGACTAGACACTATACGTGTGTTAATGCAAATCAAGACCGACTGATTACTAGTGTATCCAATACGACTAGATCAGAATGATTTGGCCAAAGACTTATGATCTTATTTGCCATTAACCGTATAGGACATTCGCCTGCTCACTAACAGGAGATAGAATCCTTTCTTGGCGTACAGTAAAGACTGCTACCTGCCCATATAGTCCGCACTTCGAGGTTGACCCAGTGATTAAGCAAATGAGTCTAACAACTCTAATGACAAACTATACGTCACAGGCATATCTCTTACTGAACCCTCAAGTCAAAGGTCCACGTATACTGTCACAACCTTTCGATTCGTCATCGACTCTCCAAGAGTGAATACCGTGTGAATGAATCAAGTATGAGTCGTGTTCGAGTATACTGGTCCCACCAATATAGTTATAATTATGCTACCAAGACATGCACACGTCCTAATATCAGTTATAAAAGTCTTACTCAACCCATTTAAGTTTATTGACTTGCGAATGGTTTACGTAAATAAACTTTAAACACTTCCAGTGCATTTTCTCTTATCCGATAACGAGAGTGGAATGTTCGCTCTTATTTACATGGACTTCACTTCAATGTTTACCAAATCAAGAATGCATTTTGAAATATAATAAACAGTGAATGAATCATATCGCCTTTTATTGATAATTCCATAATTACAAGTACAATGCCCATTCTCTCTCATCCCCTGAGTGGCATTCGAGGGCATATTTCTAACACTTCCCAGGGGGTCACCCATCCTAGTACTACTCTCGTCCAAGCATGCTTAACTTTGGAGTTCTGATGGGATCCGGTGCATTAGTGCTGGTATGATCGCACCCATTTATAACACCGCATTCTATTCTCTTGTAGTTCAATGCGATGAGACTTCCGGGTGGTTTTTGTCGTGATAGATGTTTTTTTGAGTTGGGAACGTGGGTCCCGGATGTGGATAACTGCGAGGACATAGTATGGACGTATCAAAATTCCAGAAAAAGTATTAAGGGCTCGAGACAGAAGTAAAAAACTATAAAAACAAAAAACTAGACCTCGTAGACGCAAAACGGAATGTAATACGAGGACTTTCCAGGGGGTCACCCATCCTAGTACTACTCTCACCCAAGCGCGCTTAACTTCGGAGTTCTGATGGGACCCGGTGCATTAGTGCTGGTATGATCGCACCCATTTATAACACTGCATTCTATTCTTTTATAGTTCAACGCGGTGATACTTCCGGGTAGTCTTTGTCGTGATAGACACATTTTTGAGTATGGAACGTGGGTCCCGGATGTGAATAACCACGAGGACTTAGTATGGACATATCGGAATTCGAAAAAAATTATTAAGGGCTCGAGATAGAAGTAAAAAAGTAGAAAACAAAAAATAGAGACCTCGTAGAAGCAAAAAAGGGTGCAACACGAGGACTTCCCAGGGGGGTCACCCATCCTAGTACTACTCTCGCCCAAGCACACTTATCTTCGGAGTTCTAATGGATTCCGGCGCATTAGTGCTGGTATAATCACACCCATTTGTAACACCTCATTCTATTCTCTTATAGTTTAATGCGGTGAGACTTCCGAGTGGTCATTGTCATGATAGACTCATTTTTGAGTCGAGAACGTGGGTCGTGGATGAGAATAACCGCGAGGACTTCGTATGAACAGATTGGAATTCAAGAAAAATTATTAAGGACTCGAGACGGAAGTAAAAAAGTAGAAAAATAAAAAATATGGACCTCGTAGATGCAAAAAGGGGTGCAATACGAGGACTTCCCAGGGGGTCTCCCATCCTAGTACTACGCTCGCCCAATCGCGCTTAACTTTGGAGTTCTGATGGGATCCGGTGCATTAGTGATGGTGTGATTGCACCCATTTATAAAACCGCATTCTATTCTCTTGTAGTTCAATGCGGTGAGATTTTCGGGTGGTCTTTGTCGTGATAGATGCTTTTTTGAGTCGGGAACGTGGGTCCCGGATATGAATAACTGCGAGGCCTTAGTATGGACATATCAGAATTCGAGAAAAAGTATTAAGGGCTCGAGACGTAAGTAAAAAAGTATAAAAACAAAAAATAGAGACCTCGTAGCCAAAAAATAGGGTGCAATACGAGGACTTCCCAGGGCGTCACCCATCTTAGTACTACTCTCCCCCAAGCACGCTTGACTTCGGAGTTCTGATGGGATCCGGTGCATTAGTGCTGGTATGATCGCACCCATTTGTAACACCACATTCTATTCTCTTGTAGTTCAATACGGTGAGACTTCTGGGTGGTCTTTGTCGTGACAGATGCTTTTTTGAGTTGGGAACGGGGGTCCCGGATGTGAATAACTGCGAGGAATTAGTATGGACATATCGGAATTCGACAAAAATTACTAAGGGCTCGAGATAGAAGTAAAAAAGTAGAAAAACAAAAAATAGAGACCCCATAGTAGCAAAAAATGGTGCAACACGAGGACTTCCCAGGGGATCACCCATCCTAGTACTACTCTAGCCTAAGCATGCTTGACTTCAGAGTTCTGATGGGATCCGGTGCATTAGTGCTGGTATGATGGCACCCATTTGTAACACCGCATTCGATTCTCTTATAGTTCAATGCGGTGAGACTTCTGGGTGGTCTTTTTTGTGATAGATGCATGTTTGAGTTGGGAACGTGGGCCCCAGATGTGAGTAACTGCGAGGACATAGTATGGACATATCGGAATTCGAGAAAAATTATTAACGACTCGAGATAGAAGTAAAAAAGTAGAAAAACAAAAAAATAGAGACCTCATAGAAGCAAAAATGGGTGCAACACGAGGACTTCCGAGGGGGTCACCCATCCTAGTACTACTCTCGCCCAAGCACGCTTAACATCGGAGTTCTGATGGGATCCGGTGCATTAGTGCTGGTATGATCGCATCCATTTATTGCACCGCATTCTATTCTTTTATAGTTCAACGCGGTGAGACTTCCGGGTAATCTTTGTCATGATAGACACATTTTTCAATCGGGAACATGGGTGCCGGATGTGAATAACTGCGAGGACTTAGTATGGACATATCGTAATTCGAGAAAAAATATTAAGGGCTCGAGACCGAAGTAAAAAAGTAGAAAAATAAAAAAATAGGGACCTCGTAGAAGCAAAAAGGGCTCGAGATAGAAGTAAAAAAATAGAAAAATAAAAAAATAGTGACCTCGTAGAAGGAAAAGGGGTGCAACACGACGACATCCCAGGGGGTCACCCATCCTAGTACTACTCTCGCCCAAGCACGCTTAACTTCGGAGTTCTGATGGGATCCAGTGCATTAGTGCTGGTATGATACCCATCCTAGTACTACTCTCGCCCAAGCACGCTTAACTTCGGAGTTCTGATGGGATCCGGTGCATTAGTGCTCGTATGATCACACCCATCTATAACACCACATTCTATTCGTTTATAGTTCAATGTGGTGAGACTTCCGGGTAGTCTTTGTCGTGATAGACGCATTTTTGAGTCGCGAACGTAGGTCCCGGATGTGAATAACCACGAGGACTTAGTAGGACATATCAGAATTCGAGAAAAATTATTAAGGGCTTGAGATAGATGTAAAAAAGTAGAAAAACAAAAAAATAGAGACCTCGTAGAAGCAAAAATGGGTGCAACAAGAGGACTTCCTAGGGGGTCACCCATACTAGTACTACTCTCTCCCAAACATGCTTAACTTTGGAGTTCTGATGGGATCTGGTGCATTAGTGTTGGTTTGATCGCACGTATTTGTAACACCGCAATCTATTCTTTTATAGTTCAACGCGGTGAGACTTCTGACTGGTCGTTGTCGTGATAGACACATTTTTGAGTCGAGAACATGGGTCCCGGATGTGAATAACTACGATTACTTGGTATGGACAGATAGGAATCTAGAATAATTATTAAGGGCTCGAAATAGAAGTAAAAAAGTAGAAAAATAAGAAAATAGAGACCTCGTAGAAGCCAGAAAATTGTGCAACACGAGGACATCCCAGGTGGTCACCCATCCTAGTACTACTCTCGCCCAAGCATGCTTAGCGTCGAAGTTCTGATGGGATCTGGTGCATTAGTGCTGGTATGATGGCATCCATTTGTAACACCACATTCTATTCTCTTATAGTTCAATGCGGTGAGACTTCCGAGTGGTCTTTGTTGTTATAGATGCATTTTTGAGTCGGGAATGAGGACTTAGTATGGACATATCGGAATTCGAGAAAAATTATTAAGGGCACGAGATAGAAGTAAAAAAGTAGAAAAATAAAAAATAGAGACCTCGTAGAAGCAAAAAAGGGTGCAACAGGAGGACTTCCCAGGGGGGTCACCCATCCTAGTACTACTCTCACCCAAGCACGCTTATCTTCGGAGTTCTGATGGGATCCGCCACATCAGTGCTGTTATGATCGCACCCATTTGTAACACCTCATTCTATTCTCTTATAGTTTAATGCGGTGAGACTTCCGAGTGGTCATTGTCATGATAGACGCATTTTTGATTTGGGAACGTGGGCCCTGGATGTGAATAACCACGAGGACTTAGTATGAACATATTAGAATTCAAGAAAAATTATAAAAGGGCTCGAGACGGAAGTAAAAAAGTAGAAAAATAAAAAAATATAGACCTCGTAGACGCAAAAAGGGGTGCAATACGAGGACTTCCCATGGGGTCACCCATCCTAGTACTACGCTCGCCCAAGCGCGCTTTACTTCGGTTTTGATGAGATCCAGTGCATTAGTGCGGGTATAATCGCACCCATTTATAACACTGCATTCTATTCTCTTGTAGTTCAATGCGGTGAGACTTCCGGGTGGTCTTTGTCATGATAGATGCTTTTTTTAGTCGGGAACGTGGGTCCCGGATATCAATAACTGGGAGGACTTAGTATGGACATATTAGAATTCGAGAAAAAGTATTAAGGGCTCGAGACGGAAGTAAAAAATTAGAAAAATAAATAATAGAGACCTCGTAGAAGCAAAAAAGGGCTCGAGATAGAAGTAAAAAGTAGAAAAACAAAAAAATAGAGACCTCGTAGAAGCAAAAAGGGGTGCAACAAGAGGACTTCCTAGGGGGTCACCCATCCTAGTACTACTCTCGCCCAAGTATGCTTGACTTCGGAGTTCTGATGGGATCTGGTGCATTAGTGTTGGTATGATCGCACCCATTTGTAACACTGCATTCTATTCTTTTGTAGTTCAATGCGGTGAGACTTCCGACTGGTTGTTGTCGTGATAGACGCATTTTTTAGTCAGGAACGTGGGTCCCAGATTTGAATAACTGGGAGGACATTGTATGGACCGATCGGAATTCTAGAAAAATTATTAAGGGCTCGAGATAGAAGTAAAAACGTGGAAAAACAAAAAAATAGAGACCTCGTAGAAGCAAAAAAGGGTGCAACACGAGAAATTCCCAGGGGGTCACTAATCCTAGTACTACTCTCTCCCAAGCACGCTTAACTTCGGAGTTCTGATGGGATCTGGTGCATTAATGCTTATATGATCGCACCCATTTGTAACACCACATTCTTTTCTCTTATAGTTCAATACGGTGATACTTCCGAGTGGTCTTTGTTGTGTTAGATGCATTTTTGAGTCGGGAACGTGTTCCCAGGATGTGAATAACCGCAAGGACTTAGTGTGGACAGATCGGAATTCAAGAAAAATTATTAAGGGCTCGAGATATAAGTGAAGAAGTAGAAAAAGAAAAAAATAGAGACCTCATAGAAGCAAAATAGGGTGCAACACGAGGACTTCACAAGGGGTCACCCATCCTAGTACTACTCTCGCCCAAGCACGCTTAACTTCGGAGTGCTGATGGGATCCAGTGCATTAACCAAGATGAATAGGGAGATACTAATTCATCGGGCCTTTCGATCAAATCAAACTGCACGCTCCAAGGGCGCCATATTCTAGGAGCCCAAACTATGTGATTTAAAGAATCCGCCACTATATGTTGCCGCTCATGGGCTCCTGCCCCCTCCCAGTCTTCAAATTACGATGCTTTATAGATAAATCTCCGATCCAAGATAGCACGATATCTAGTTTTCATCATATCTAAGGGATTCCTCGGTTCGGGCCGAAGAAGCAATGTAACTCGATCATTCTCAAACGGAAGCACGCTTAACTTCGGAGTTCTGATGGGATCCGGTGCATTAGTGCTGGTATGATCGCACATATTTGTAACACCGCATTATATTCTCTTATAGTTCAATGAGGTGAGACTTACGAGTGGTCTTTGTTGTGATACACGCATTTTTGAGTTGGGATCGTGGGCCCCAAATGTGAATAACCACGAGGAGTTAGTATGGATAGATCGGAATTTAAGAAAAATTATTAAGGGCTCGAGATAGAAGTAAAAAAGTAGAAAAACAAAAAAAATAGAGACCTCATAGAAGTAAAAAGGGGTGCAACAAGAGGACTTCCAAGGGGGTCACCCATTTTAGTACTACTCTCGCCCAAGCATGCTTAACTTTGGAGTTCTGATGGGATCTGGTGAACTAGTGCTGGTATGATCCCACGCATTTGTAACACTACATTCTATTTTTTTTAGTTCAACGCTTTGAGACTTCTAACTGTTCGTTGTTGTGATAGACACATTTTTGAGTCGAGAACACGGGTCCCGAATGTGAAAAACTGCGAGGACTTAGTATGGACAGATCGGAATTCTAGAAAGATTATTAAGGACTCGAGATAGAAGTAAAAATGTAGAAAAACAAAAAAATAGAGACCTCGTAAAAGCAAAAAAGGGAGCAACACGAGGAATTCTCAAGGGTCACCCATCATAATACTACTCTCGCCCAAGCACGCTTAGCTTCGGAGTTCGGATGGAATCCGGTGCATTAGTGCTGGTATGATCGCACCCATTTGTAACATCGTATTCTATTCTCTTATAGTTCAATGCGGTGAGACTTTCGAGTGGTCTTTGTCGTGATAGATGCATTTTTGAGTCAGGATCGTGGGCCCCGGATGTGAATAACCGCGAGGACTTGGTATAGACAGATCGGAATTCAAGAAAAAAATATTAAGGGCTCGAGATAGAAGTAAAAAAGTAGAAAAAAAATAACTAGAGACCTCATAGAAGCAAAAAGGGGTGCAACAAGAGGACTTCCCAGGGGGTCACCTATCCTAATACTACTCTCGCCCAAGCATGCTTAACTTCGGAGTTCTGATTGGATCTAGTGCATTAGTGCTGGTATGATCGCACGCATTTGTAACACTGCATTCTATTCTTTTATAGTTCAACGCGGTGAGACTTTTGACTGGTCGTTGTCGTGATAGACACATTTTTTAGTCGAGAACATGGGTCCCGGATGTGAATAACTACGAGGACTTAGTATGGACAGATCAGAATTCTAGAAAAATTATTAAGGGCTTGAGATAGAAGTAAAAAAGTAGAAAAACAAAAAAAAATAGAGACCTCGTAGAAGCAAAAAAGGGTGCAACATGAGGACTTTCCAAGGGGTCACCCATCCTAGTACTACTCTCGCCCAAACACGCTTATCTTCGGAGTTCTGATGGTATCCGGTGCATTAGTGCTGGTATAATCGCATCCATTTGAAACACCACATTCTATTATCTTATAGTTCAATGCGGTGAGACTTCCGAGTGGTCTTTGTCATGATAGACGCATTTTTGAGTCGGGAACATGTGCCCCGGATGTGAATAACCGCGAGGACTTAGTATGGACATATCTGAATTCAAGAAAAACTATTAAGGGCTCGAGATAGAAGTAAAAAAGTAGAAAAAGAAAAAAATAGAGACCTCGTAGAAGCAAAACAAGGTGCAACACGAGGACTTCCCAGGGGGTCACCAATCCTAGTACTACTCTCGCCCAAGCACGCTTAATTACGGAGTTTTGATGGGATCCGGTGCATTAGTACTGGTATGATCGCACCCATTTGTAACACCACATTCTATTCTCTTATAGTTCAATGCGGTGAGACTTCCGAGTGGTCTTTGTCGTGAAAGACGCATTTTTGAGTCAGGATCGTTGGCCCCGGATGTGAATAACCGCGAGGACTTAGTATGGACATATCGGAATTCAAGAAAAATTATTAAGGGCTCGAGATAGAAGTAAAAAAGTAGAAAAACAAAAAAATAGAGACCTCGTAGAATCAAAATAGGTGCAACACGAGGACTTCTCAAGGGTCAACCATCCTAGTACTACTCTTGCCCAAGCACGCTTAACTTAGGAGTTCTGATGGGATCCGGCGCATTAGTGTTGGTATGATCGCACCCATTTGTAACACCTTATTCTATTCTCTTATAGTTTAATGCGGTGAGACTTCCGAGTGGTCTTTTTCATGATAGACGCATTTTTGAGTCGGGAACGTGGGTCCCAGATATGAATAACTGCGAGGACTTAGTATGGACATATCAGAATTCGAGAAAGATTATTAAGGGCTCGAGATAGAAGTAAAAGAGTAGAAAAATAAAAAAATAGACACCTCGTAGAAGCAAAAAGGGGACTTCCCAGGGGGTCACCCATCCTAGTACTACTCTCGCCCTAGCACGCTTAGCTTCGGAGTTCTAATGGTATCTGGTGCATTAGTGCTGGTATGATCGCACCCATTTATAACACCGCATTCTATTCTTTTATAGTTCAACGCGGTGAGACTTCCGGGTAGTCTTTATCGTGATAGACGCATTTTTGAGTCGGGAACATAGGTCCCGTATGTGAATAATCACGAGGACTTAGTATGGACATATCAGAATTCGAGAAAAATTATTAAGGGCTCGAGATAGAAGTAAAAAAGTAGAAAAACGAAAAAGTAGAGACCTTGTAGAAACAAAAAGGGGTGCAACAAGAGGACTTCCCAGGGGGTCACCCATCCTAGTTTTACTCTCGCCCAAGCATGCTAAACTTCGGAGCTCTGATGGGATCTGGTGCATTACTGCTGGTATGATCGCACCTATTTGCAACACTGCATTCTATTCTTTTATAGTTTAATGCGGTGAGACTTCTGACTGGTCGTTGTCGTGATAAACGCATTTTTGAGTCGGGAACATGGGTTCCAGATGTGAATAACTGTGAGGACTTGGTATGGACAAATCGGAATTCTAGAAAAATTATTAATGGCTCGAGATAGAAGTAAAAAAGTAGAAAAACAAAAAATAGAGACCTCGTAGAAGCAAAAAAGGGTGCAACACGAGGACATCCCAGGGGGTCATCCATCCTAGCACTACTCTCGCCCAAGCACGCTTAACATAGGAGTTATGATAGGATCTGGTGCATTAGTGCTGGTATGATCGCACCCATTTGTAACACCTCATTATATTCTCTTATAGTTTAATGCGGTGAGACTTCCGAGTGTTCTTTGTCATGATAGATGCATTTTTGATTCGGGAACGTGTGTAATACTTGTACCTTTTACTTTATCGGTTTAATTGTTTTGTTCGATTTGTGGTTTTTTACCTCGGACCGTTCCGATTTATTGGATATTTTTCGTTGCTTTGTGTTTTCTCGGACTGTTGGGTCGACATGTCGTGTTATGGTTTTCTCGTTTTTCTCAGTTGTGGTAGCTTCGTCGGGTAACCAGAGGCTGTCTGGCATGACCTGTGCAAAACGCCGCAAAAAATGGCCAAGACTAGGCCATGTTCCTACGCCGTTTGTCAAACGGCGCTGCCGAAACCGCGACACTTTGCGCCAAGTCTCACATGTGCGCGCACTGTCTCTCAACACGGCACAAGACCCGCGGCACTTTGCGCTGTGTCGCTCAAGACCGCTCCCTGACTTGCAATATGGCGGTAAACACGGCGCTGGTTGTGCCGTTTGTTGTGCCGTGTTTTGTTCGAGAATTAATAGGACAGGCACCGGGTTTAAACCCCATTTCTTTTCCTCTCGGCTTTTCACTCCTCCTTGGCGATTTTGGGCAATTTCACTCGGATATTACATTCTATCATCTTATAACTTGGAATTGGAGATTATAGCACGAATCAACCATCTTCCTTCCACCATTTCATCGTTGAATTGAGGTATTTTGACATTATACCTAACTTTAGGGTTCTTGGCTATAATTCGTTTTTCCTTTTGTTTTTTCTTCGATTGATGGTGGATTATAGTTGGGTAATCATGGTTTTATGTTTTCCTAGAAGTTTTGTCGATTAATTCCGAGTTTTTCCCTTCGTTGATCAAATCTAACCCTTACGCCTTCATAGTGTTCAGTATATTGTCCCTAACGGTAGAACTTCGTATGATTCTTGGTTTTTCAGTGGGATTATAGTTGATTGAGTCTCTATTGTTGTTAGGATCGGAGTTTAGAGATAATCCAGACAGAAGCCTTTTTCGTTCGTCGTTCACTTCGTATTTTAGGAACCAAGGCAAGTACTTTATTGCTTTATATTATGGCATGCATTTCGGAAATGAAATTGTGATGTTGGGGTGTTGTAAGGATGTTTTCGGGGTACTCTCACCTTGGGTTGCTCGACGGGGCACACAGGGACTTGGCCGTATGGTCTTGCGCGAGGGTTACCTTCGAGGGGAGGTATTCTCACCTGGGGATTGGCTCGACCGGGCCCACAGGGACTTGGTCGAGTGGTCTTGTGCGAGAATTACCTTGAGTGATGTTTTGTTTGATGAATGATGATGGATATTCCGGAATATCATGACTATGAAATGTTTTATAAATGATTTTTGGAAATGCCTGTGTATTGAAATATCGTAATATTATACTTGCACTAGCTATTGTTTCTAACCCCTCGTTGGGGTGTAATGTTTATGCATTTCAGGTGGTATCGAGAATCAAGAGCTTACACATGGTCCATGCGGAGTTGATGGGCAGCTGAGATGTTAAAGAGCTCGAGTCAGTATTTTGGAATGTGTATGTATTCGTTTCACTTTTAATAATGTACTGGCGTACGATGTTGTTGTCGGGTGATGTCCTTGTATTATATTTAAATTGTACCGAACTTGCACATTTTAGCCGAGGCCACGACCCCACTATATTTTTAGTTACATTTTCGTATTATTGAGTTATTGTGTGTGTTTTTGACATCAGCCTGGTAGGCCCTTGTGGGTCCTACGACGTGTAATTACCCGTAAGAGAATTGAGGTGTCACATTTATGGTATCAGAGCCTATGTTCGGAAATACCTAGGCCTTTGGTTATTGGGTCTGTCAGGTCCTTATAGTCATGTAAACTGGCCGAGCTTAACATATGGTGCTGCTGTCGAACCGTGTGACCCGTGGTAGTAAGACTTCTTAAAACTCTTCTTATGTTTTATTGCTTTCGTGGTAGCATGAACTTGAATTCCTAGAATTGTGAACTGTGATGATAGTTTCAACTCTTTTATCTCTTAGCATGTTGAGAGGGCGTGCCAGACGTGGTCGCGGCAGAGGTCGTGGATGTGGTACTGTTCTTGAGTCTGATACACCTTCTAGTGCCGCATCTGGATCGGCGCCCCATACGGTGCCAAACACCGACTCTTTGAATCCTGGCGGTCAGCCAGATCCTTATGTTAATCAAGAACTGTCGGCTGATCCTAATGTGAATGCTGGCATAGCTGCTATACTTCAACAGGTAGCAGCACAATTAGTTCAGTTGAATGAGGCTGGGCACCGTGACCAGCCGATAGATGAGATTGCTGGGGCTACTAAGTGGCTTCAGGGAGTGATGAAGATGTAGCCTCCCCATTTCGATGGGGCGTCTGATACGTTGGGCTGGGAGGGTTGGTTGTTCCAGTATGGCAAGATTTTTGTTGCTATTGCTTGCCCAGAGGAGAGACGGGTTCCTATTGCTCAGTACTTTCTTGACAAGAAAGCCACGGACTGGTGGGAAGCTGTTGGACCTACTGATCATGTAGCCACCTGGGGCGAGTTTAAAGCTGCTTTGGAAGAAGAGTATTGTCCTTGGCGAGTTAAAGAGAAAAGCATTGCAGATTTCTTTACTGCAACTCCACAGGATGTATCTATCACTGAAGCCATTATTTCATATAATCAGCAGCTGGGCCATGTTCGTGGGCAAGTGAGGACTGAGGCGGATAAGATCCGTTATTTTGATTTGCAGATGAAACCCAGAATCTGAGTGGGTATGGCGGGCTTTCGATGTGCTACTTTGAAAGAATACCAGGACCGTGCTTTGGCCATTGAGATGGTTATTTCTGCGTCAGGATCGGGCACCGAGAACAAGAAACTGAAGACGACTGGTGGTTTTTTCTGGAAACAAGGGCAGTGGATTTCATAAACCTCAGGCTTCTCATTCTGCTATCGGGAAGCTAGTTCATCAAGCTTATAGTGCTCCAAGTTCATGACCGGGCCATCCTACTGCATCTGGCAGAGGGCTATGCTTTAATTGTAATCAAGTAGGTCACCAGTTCAGATATTGTCCCTTTTCTCCTATGACTTGCTTTTCGTCTGGACAGGCCGGTCACAGAGTTTCCTATTTTGAGGTTACCACGGGGCTCAGCAAGCAACAGAATTCGGCGCTAACTCCTAGTGTGAATCCAAGGGCTACATCTGGTCAACGCAACCGACTTTTGGACGAGACAGAGGCCGAGGTCGGTTAGATTGTCAGACTGCATCGAGTGTGGGTTCGGTTCAGCCGAGGGTATATTATATGAGACACGCGGACAATGCAAAGGCTCCGGTAGCTGCAGGTACCTCGCAGATACTTTCTCAGCCTATTTCTATATTATTTGATTCGGAGCTATGCATTCTTTTATTGCATTTGACTGTGTGTATCGTTTGGGTCTTGATTGTTTTATTTAGTGTGAACCGTTTGTGGTGGGTACTCCGAGTGGGGAGCGTTTGGTTGGTAACCGAGAGGTTAGGGATTGCCCTGTGTTCATTGGGAGTCGGGATTGGCCTTCGGATCTCATTGTAGTAGATCTGAAGGGTGAGGATGTGATTCTTGGAGATGATTGGTTGGTTCGGCATGGCGCTATTATGAACTATCATACTGGAACCATTTCTATATTAGCTGTGGATGGTGTCGAGCATACTTTCATGGGTCGTAAGCCAGGTAGTTCGGGCAAAATGATTTCAGCCGTCAAGGCGATGAAATTGCTGAACCAAGACTGTATCAGTTATTGGTGCTATGCCCTGAGCACCGATGATGGTGGAGTTGATCTATCATCGATTCCAGTTGTGAGCGAGTATCCTGATGTATTTTCGGATGATCTCCTGGGTTTACCCCCATCTAGAGATGCAGAGTTTTCCATTGATCTCGAGTCGAGTGCAACACCTGTTTCTCGTGCGCCGTATCGTATGGCACCTACTGATATGTTAGAACTGAAAAAGCAGCTGGGTGATCTTCTTGACAAAGGGTATTTCCGACCGAGTGCTTCACCTTGGGGTGCACTAGTCCTCTTCGTTAAGAAGAAAGATGGCTCGTTCCGTCTGTGCATCGATTATCGGGATTTGAACAAGTTGACCATCAAGAACAAGTATCCGTTGCCCCGTATAGATGAATTGTTCGACCACCTTCAGGGAGCTACTGTTTTCTCTAAGATCGACTTGAGTTCGGGATATTATCATCTTAGGATTCGGGATTCAGACATTCCGAAGACTGCTTTTCGTACCCGTTATGGTTACTATGAGTTCGTAGTTATGTCGTTTGGGTTAACTAATGCTCTCACCATGTTTATGCAGTTGATGAATAAAGTCTTCATTGATTATCTTGATAAATTTTTGGTCGTTTTCATTGATGACATTCTTATATACTCACATAATGAGGTTGATCACTCTGAACACCTCCATATAGCATTGAACACCTTGAGAATAGAGAAACTTTACACAAAGTTTTCTAAGTGCGAGTTTTGGCTTAAGAGAGTAACCTTTCTTGGGCACATAATTTCAGCTGAAGGAGTTCGGGTGGATCCTCAGAAAATAGTGGCAATTATTGAATAGGAGCCACCTAGGAATGTGAAGGGGACACGGAGTTTCTTAGGACATGCCGGGTATTACCGTAGGTTTGTCTAGGGATTTTAGAAAATCACTCAACCACTTACTCAGTTGCTCCAGAAATCCCAGAAGTTCGAATAGAGTGTGGAGAGACAGAACAGTTTTGAGGAGTTAAAGAGGCGGTTAACTTTGGCACCAGTATTGTCATTACCTCAGGGTACTAAAGATATTGTTGTCTATAGTGATGCTTCGGGTCTCGGACTTGGATGTGTTCTAATGCATAGAGATAGGGTGATTGATTATGCGTCTCGACAGTTGAAACCATATGAAGCAAATTACCCTACACATGATTTGGAGCTAGCTGCGGTTGTTTTTGCTTTAAAAATTTGGAGGCATTATCTCTATAGGTCGTCGTGTAAGATTTACACGGATCACAAAAGTTTGAAGTATATCTTCAGCCAGAAAGATTTGAACATGAGGCAGCATAGGTGGCTGGAATTAATTAAGGATTATGATCTTGAGATTCTTTACCATCCAGGTGTAATATCCGGAATTTCTACTACTGATGTTTAATATTATTTTATCCGAGTTATATTGTACAGCGTGGAATCTGTACAGTAGAGATAAAATAAATAAAGGACTGAGATATCAGTATCGGTATAATTGTCGTATTTGGTCGACAATTACATTTGAGGATATTGTGTATCAGGTTGTCGTACTTTTGATATTGGGTATATCGTATGATGATATTATTGGATTCAGTGTTTGTGTTCAGTGTGTCTTATGTTCGCTTTTGGTATGTCGAGACGTTGGACAAGAACTGCGGAAAATGGCTAAGTATAGCCTTATTAGCGCACGCTGATATTCATGCATAACGCACGCTATCGTGCAGGATTAGCGCACGCTACGTTTATAGGTTAGCGTACGCTAGTGCGCAGAATCGGAAGGAATCTGCGTGTGGACCCGGCGCTTTGCGCACGTTCAGTAAGTCAACGGTTGTTGTCTGAAGTATTAGCGCACGCTAAAGATTAGGCTTAGCGCACGCTAACTATATATCGATCAACAAGGAATCTTATCCTTGCTAGATCTTTGTCGGAATGTGGGGCGAGTGGTAGGTGAACACGTAGTAAGTCAACTTCGGATAGCGCACGCTAAGAGTAAGGACTTGCGTCGCTAGACATGATGATTTACGACGTTAATGCATGGGCATTACGTACGTAAGGTAGTTCTGAAGCAAGACAGTAGCCTCTGGGCTGATAGCGCACGCTAACAAAGTCAGTTAGCGCACGCTAAGGCTAGCGCACGCTAAACATAATGGTTTAGCGCACGCTAGTAAGGTATTCTATATAAAGGGACAAACAGGTGTCATGAAGCATTTCGTCCATTTCTTTCCTTTCACCCGATAGAGACAACCTTGGGAGAACATTTGGAGTTCCTAAACACTGAGAGATGATGATCTTTAACAAGATTAAGATGGAGAGCATGGATTCAAGCCTTGTTCTTCAAGTTATTCATGATTCTTGGAATGGAGTCTAGTGTTCTTATTCTTGGTCCATCCAATCCAGGTAATTTTCGTATCCTCTTGATGATAGTTCGTTTTCTTGGATGATTTCATGTAAGGAGCATGTTGGATAATCATATGATGATGTTATATGGGATTCAATGGAATTTTGATAAGAGTCTCGGATGTTAGTTAAGATTCTTCATACTATAAGGATGTTGATTCGTTTAACCCGATCTAAGATGGATTTCTGAATCTTGTTAATTATATTGATCGATTTAGAGGAGTTAAATCATGATACGAGGTTGAATTCGGATTGAATATTATATGATCCTTGTTATCGAGTCGGTTTGATTGTTGGTGTTATTATTGATATATGGACAATGATATGATCCTTGTGATAGTTATGGTGTTGTTTATCTTCAAGAGATATGGAGATTCATATCTCCCTTCATTCGGATTCGTAGTTGCAAGATGTTAGTCGATGCTTGGATTGCATGCCATGCGGCAAAGATTAGCGCACACTAAGCTTACGGCTAGCGCGCTAACGGGACAACTTAGCGCACGCTACGTTATGCGTTTAACGTGCGCTAAGTAGGCGACGATGCGATATTTTTGTGTTTTGATTATGAATTCGTGATGGTTTGACTTGGTTGGTTATTGTGTTTATTCGAGGTTGTGTTGAACCGTTGAGTTCGATTGGTTAGTATTGTCGATTGTTGATTGTTATCGGATATGTGTTATTTGATTTCTTGATAGGTTGAGATTGCTGATCGGAGATTAAAACCGGATATTGCGGTCGTGTTCGAGTATGTCCATTGTATTGCTTTTGATCGAAATGAGGAGCTCGTAGACAAAGGCAATGTGTTCAAAACAACTTCGTGGTACGGTATCGAGGCAAGTTATTACTTGCTCGGTTATAATATTTAATGAATGGTTTCGATTTCATTTCGTTTATAATGCATATATCGATGATTATTATTGTGAACTCTGGGTATTCGGATCGCATATCGTTCTTTCGATTCTGGGATATAAATCATAATGTATATGCTTATCTCAGTTATTGGTATGTTCGAGTATCAAGGTTACATTATGGTAAAGACGAGGATATGAGTATCTATAGTTCATTGTTCGTATGGATCGCCGAGCATTGAGGATAATCGTCGGTGATGATTGGACATCGAGATTTCTCCCGAAGGACTCGGGCAAGTATCTTATATCGATTCAATTAGAGTTAGTGATTTGATCATGCGTATTATCATTCATGTTGTCGAACATGAGGTCGTCTTAATTGATTTGTCATATTGTCGTTCATGTTGCGTTGTTCATGATGATGAACATATTGTTTTGCATATGTGTATGCATATTGTGTTGTTTATGTTGTGTTGATCCGATGGGTTCGCGCGATCTATGCTGAGGGCGCTGGATCGGATGTCCACCTCGTGTTGGTCCGACGGGATCATCTTGGGATCTATGCTGAGGGCGCTGGATCATTGGACGGGTTTTTCCACCTCGTGTTGGTCCGACGGGATCATCTTGGGATCTATGCTGAGGGCGCTGGATCGTTGGATTACCCAGTATTGTGTTATTGTTGTGCATATGTATATTGTTGGTTATCCACCTCGTGTTGATCTTGTAGGATCATCTTGGGATCTATGCTGAGGGAGCTGGATCATGGGATTTCCATTGAGTATACATAGTTGTTATTGTTTTTGAGCATATTGACGTTGTCATATGAGTATGCATTTGTAGGTCTTGTATTAGGACCACTGTCCGCATTGCATTGTTACGATATCGGATTAGTGATCTGATTATCGTGGGACTTCATATCTCGAGGTTTGTTCCATTTTTTCCTTGGTATTGTATTTGGTGGACATTTTGTTATCGTCTTGGTATTTGTTGTTTTTATTCGATTGATCGTATTGGTCGAAATGGTAGATTTCCGTATCGTGAGTTGGTTATGATAGTTTGAGGATCTTGAGTATTGTTTGAGGTACAATACAAATATTATGTTCGAGTTTAATGGTTATTCGATGAGAATTACTTGAGTAAGTAAAGTCATGGCGGTAAGATTACATTGGTCGTATTCTTATTCTCATTGGTATGTATTCTTAATGTGATGTGACGGTTATCATTGTTGGATATTATGGTGACCCGTCGTGATTTCTTTTTAGGTTCTTGGAGTATCGAGCTTGTAGCGGTCGTGAAGAGATGAGCTTCCGGAGGATCTTGGCTAGGACATGTTGTGTGCATTGAGTTTTTGATTGGTTCTCGTATTCCATTTGCTAGAGTATCCTTATGGTTGGTCTTTTTCATTGCGTGAGTATTTTGAAATGACCTTTTGGTATCCGGTAGCGAGGTTGCTTTGGAAGTCGTTTTCTAAACTTTTGAGTGTCATTGTTTGGCCTCGCGATTTCAAATGAGTTTTACGACGGTTTTTGATAAATGGATGTTATAAGTCTTTGTGAATTTTTAAAGTTAGTACCGTCGTTGGCCTCTTGGGCATTTGTAAATGTTTGTGAAAATTTCTTTTTAGCCTTGTGGGTTCCATCTCGGGGCCACGGCTGTAATATTCCGGTTAAATGCAGGGTGTTACGAATATGGTATCGGAGCTTAGGTTGAGAAAGCCTAGGCATTTGGGTCGAGTTGGGTCGTGTTTTGTCGCGTCATTCGAGTTTTCGATTGACAAATATTAGAGCCGTGAGTTTTGTTGTTCACTCAGGCTTATGTGTTATGTGATTTACCAAGATCGCATCGGGCTTGTTATAACTTTTCCAAATGGTGTTAACGAGATTCTCTGGAATGAGATGTATTGTGTTCTTGAGTCGAACTGAGTTTGCCAACGTGTGTTTTGATAATGTCCGTGTCGAGTATTTTCTAGAGCCGAGACATGTGCCAGTATCACGGGGAATCGTCGGCTTCACGATCTGTAAGTATTTGGATTTTTGAATTTCATTGAGATTTATTGCCGTTCTAAGTTGATACGTTTTGAGATTCAGTAGATATTATGCGTTACAGTATAAGGTGACAGAGTTGGGACAGGATTGATGATCTTGAGGAGTTATGATTTCGAGAATCAGTATGTTGGTTAGATTCTGGAACGAAATTATGTATTCGGGAGAAGGGCTATGGATTGTCGAGAAGAACATGTAGTCATGTTAGTTCATTTTGTGATATATATGAATTGTTTTTGAGCATTTGAAAATGATACTTTTCAAAATGAATGTCTTACGGATGTTTTACGGAAAATGATTTTGGGCCGAGACCCAATCGATTTTGAAATGGTTTTATAACTCAGACTTGAAGTCCGAAAAGGGGTTTTCTACTTTTTAAACTTTTGTAATGCGGAACAAGTTACGGGCTAAGACCCTAATGTTTCAAACGGCTTTTCTTGAAACTCCCGAGACTTGTAAAACACTTTACCAATCGTTTACCTATGTTATTTCCGCCTTTCGAGGCTTTGGTTTACTTGTTCAAATTGAACCTCTCGGAAGTCTTTATTTGTGTGGATTTGTTTCAATATTTTGTCATATCATATTTAAGGTGATCCAGATGGGTTAATGGTGACGTTGCAAGTCATGTGTGGAAAAGTAGTTTAGACGGAATTTATATATTTAGATATTGGAACTCGATCGTGTGGTTTTCGATGGAATATCGGTGGATATTGGTGACGAACCGAATTGGTATACGGGAGTATGGATATAGTCGAGCATTTGCATACTTTTTATTTTAAAACTTCAAATCGTGTGGATTCGAAGGAAATCTGATATCAAATACTTGGCACCATCGAGCCAAGTTAATTTTTCGAAAATTGATTTTGTGGTCTTACCAAAATTTATGTTTTGAGTTTTCAAACTCTTGAAAGAATTTTCGAAAATTTGTCTTTTGACAAGAATATATGATTTCAAACTGGTTTTGAAAATGTGATTGATATACATACGCATTTAGTGCATAGTGCATATCATATTGATGGTACGATGGAAATGGAATTCGAACTTCAGTATGTTAGTTTGATTATCCGGTGATGATCGGTTGAGTTATCAGATAAGAGAAATATGTTGCGTGTTGTAGATTCATGCACATAATATTATTTTGGAAACTTGGGATTTTGTGAAACCGGAACATATGTGCTATGTGATTCCATTGGTATGGTAGTAGCGCGATTTTACCTTACTGATTCTGGAATGATTTCCTTGTAAGCGTAGATTTGGGGATGGTGACCCCATACTGGTTGTTTTAGATAGTGAGTGGTCGTTTCCACTCCGTGTATGATTGGGTATGTTCGTCAGTTTGTGATTGGTTGTTCATATGCCGAGGGGTATGTTCGCCAGTCGGATATGTTTATTGAGATCCACTGTATGTGATCGGTGTGTCGTTTTGAGAATTTTGCTTTTTCGTATATCTGTTTCTGTGGTTATGTGTTGATAGTGTTGGAGTTTACCGTGTGAAGGTATTCTCGATTTCCGTTGATCGTTCGTTGGTTGTATTGGAGTTTATCACGTTGATGATATTCTCGATTGTGTTTTGACCTACGGTTGGTCGATTGGAATTTATCATGTCGATGATAAATTCGGTTGATTGTTGATCATTGTTGGTGATCATCGGCGTTGATTGCCTATCGATGTTTCGGGATTCGTTGCCATTGTATTGAGCGGCTTGTTTCACGAGATACATCGGATATTATTCGTTTTATCGAGTGAGACTTGATTATGTAATCAGCAAACAGGATTTGATTCGGGCATTGTTTGATCCGAAGATGATATATTTTGTTGAGAATCGGGAATTGTGATCGTAAGCGTATTGAGACTATCATGGTGAACGGCGGCTAGTATCTCGGAGATCGTCGACTGCGTATTTGGAAGTATGCTCTTTTGGATATTCGGTAATGATGATGATAAATCGTTGTCGTGATGGTTTTGGGATATTTTGAGTTGAACGGTATGTTTGTTCGTTTTATGATGGATTGCAAGTTTCGAGGACGAAACTTATTTTAAAAGTGTAGAATGTAATATCCGAATTTCTACTCGATGTTTAATATTATTTTATCCGAGTTATATTGTACAGCGTGGAATGCAGATAGAGATAAAATAAATAAAGGACGAGATATCGATATCGGTATAATTGTCGTATTTGGTCGACAATTACATTTGAGGATATTGTGTATCGAGGTTGTCGTACTTTTGATATTGGGTATATCGTATGATGATATTATTGGATTCGTGTTTGTGTTCGGTGTGTCTTATGTTCGCTTTTGGTATGTCGAGGCGTTGGACAAGAAGCTGCGGAAAATGGCTAAGTATAGCCTTATTAGCGCACGCCGATATTCATGCATAACGCACGCTATCGTGCGTGATTAGCGCACGCTACGTTTATAGGTTAGCGTACGCTAGTGCGCATGATCGGAAGGAATCTGCGTGTGGACCCGGCCGCCGCGCACGCTCGTAAGTCAACGGTTGTTGTCACGAAGTATTAGCGCACGCTAAAGATTAGGCTTAGCGCACGCTAACTATATATCGATCAACAAGGAATCTTATCCTTGCTAGATCTTTGTCGGAATGTGGGGCGAGTGGTAGGTGAACACCGTAGTAAGTCAACTTCGGATAGCGCACGCTAAGAGTAAGGACTTGCGTCGCTAGACATGATGATTTACGTGCGTTAATGCATGGGCATTACGTACGTAAGGTAGTTTACGAAGCAAGACGGTAGCCTCGGGCTGATAGCGCACGCTAACAAAGTCAGTTAGCGCACGCTAAGGCTAGCGCACGCTAAACATAATGGTTTAGCGCACGCTAGTAAGGTATTCTATATAAAGGGACAAACAGGTGTCATGAAGCATTTCGTCCATTTCTCTCCTTTCACCCGATAGAGACAACCTTGGGAGAACATTTGGAGTTCCTAAACACTGAGAGATGATGATCTTTAACAAGATTAAGATGGAGAGCATGGATTCAAGCCTTGTTCTTCAAGTTATTCATGATTCTTGGAATGGAGTCTAGTGTTCTTATTCTTGGTCCATCCAATCCAGGTAATTTTCGTATCCTCTTGATGATAGTTCGTTTTCATGGATGATTTCATGTAAGGAGCATGTTGGATAATCATATGATGATGTTATATGGGATTCAATGGAATTTTGATAAGAGTCTCGGATGTTAGTTAAGATTCTTCATACTATAAGGATGTTGATTCGTTTAACCCGATCTAAGATGGATTTCTGAATCTTGTTAATTATATTGATCGATTTAGAGGAGTTAAATCATGATACGAGGTTGAATTCCGGATTGAATATTATATGATCCTTGTTATCGAGTCGGTTTGATTGTTGGTGTTATTATTGATATATGGACAATGATATGATCCTTGTGATAGTTATGGTGTTGTTTATCTTCAAGAGATATGGAGATTCATATCTCCCTTCATTCGGATTCGTAGTTGCAAGATGTTAGTCGATGCTTGGATTGCATGCCATCATGCGGCATTAGCGCACGCTAAGCTTTCTGGCTAGCGCACGCTTCCGGGACAACTTAGCGCACGCTACGTTTTGCGTTTAACGTGCGCTTAGTAGGCTGTCAGTGCAGTATTTTTGTGTTTTGTTTATGAATTCGTGATGGTTTGACTTGGTTGGTTCTGACTGTGTTTATTCGTGGTTGTGTTGAACCGTTGAGTTCGATTGTTAGTATTGTCGATTGTTGATTGTTATCGGATATGTGTTATTTGATTTCTTCGATAGGTTGAGATTGCGATCGGTGATTATAACCGGATATTGCGGTCGTGTTCGAGTATGTCCATTGTATTGCTTTTGATCGGGTGAGGAGCTCGTAGACAAAGGCAATGTGTTCGACAATGACTTCGTGGTACAGTATCGAGGCAAGTTATTACTTGCTCGATTATAATATTTAATGAATGGTTTGATTTCATTTCGTTTATAATGCATATAGCGATGATTATTATTGTGAACTCGGGTATTCGGATCGCATATCGTTCTTTCGATTCGGGATATAAATCAAAATGTATATCCTTATCTCGATTATTGGTATGTTCGAGTATCAAGGTTACATTATGGTAAAGACGAGGATATGAGTATCTATAGTTCATTGTTCGTATGGATCGCCGAGCATTGAGGATAATCGTCGGTGATGATTGGACATCGAGATTTCTCCCGAAGGACTCGGGGCAAGTATCTTATATCGATTCAATTAGAGTTAGTGATTTGATCATGCGTATTATCATTCATGTTGTCGAACATGAGGTCGTCTTAATTGATTTGTCATATTGTCGTTCATGTTGCGTTGTTCATGATGATGAACATATTGTTTTGCATATGTGTATGCATATTGTGTTGTTTATGTTGTGTTGATCCGATGGGATCGCGCGATCTATCTTGAGGCGCTGGATCGGATGTCCACCTCGTGTTGGTCCGACGGGATCATCTTGGGATCTATCTTGAGGGCGCCGGATCATTGGACGGGTTTTTCCACCTCGTGTTGGTCCGACGGGATCATCTTGGGATCTATCTTGAGGCCGGATCGTTGGATTACCCAGTATTGTGTTATTGTTGTGCATATGTATATTGTTGGTTATCCACCTCGTGTTGATCTTGTAGGATCATCTTGGGATCTATCTCGAGGCTGGATCATGGGATTTCCATTGAGTATACATAGTTGTTATTGTTTTTGAGCATATTGACGTTGTCATATGAGTATGCATTTGTAGGTCTTGTGTTAGGACCACTGTCGCATTGCATTGTTCGATATCGGATTAGACTGATATGATTATCGTGGCACATCATATCTCGAGGTATGTTCCATATTTTCCTTGGTCTTGTCTTTGGTGGACAATTGGTTATCGTCTTGGGATTTGATGATTTTATTCGATGGATCGTATTAGTCAGAAATGGTAGATTTCCGTATCGTGAGTTGGTTATGATAGTTTGAGGATCTTGAGTATTGTTTGAGGTACAATACAAATATTATGTTCGAGTTTAATGGTTATTCTGATGAGAATTACTTGAGTAAGTAAAGTCATGGCGGTAAGATTACATTGGTCGTATTCTTATTCTCATTGGTATGTATTCTTAATGTGATGTGACGGTTATCATTGTTGGATATTATGGTGACCCGTCGTGGGATTTCTTTTAGGTTCTTGGAGTATCGAGCTTGTAGCGGTCGTGAAGAGATGAGCTTCCGGAGGATCTTGGCTAGGACATGTTGTGTGCATTGAGTTTTTGATTGGTTCTCGTATTCATTGCTAGAGTATCCTTATGGTTGGTCTTTTTCCATTGCGTGAGTATTTTGAAATGACCTTTTGGTATCCGGTAACCGAGGTTGCTTTGGAAGTCGTTTTCTAAACTTTTGAGTGTCTTTGTTTGGCCTCGCGATTTCAAATGAGTTTTTACGACGGTTTTTGATAAATGGATTTTATAAGTCTTTGTGAATTTTTAAAGTTAGTACCGTCGTTGGCCTCTTGGGCATTTGTAAATGTTTGTGAAAATTTCTTTTTAGCCTTGTGGGTTCCATCTCGGGGCCCACGGCGCTGTAATATTTCCGGTTAAATCTGGGGGTGTTACACCAGGCAAGGCCAATGTAGTGGCGGACGCGTTGAGCCGTAGACCGATGGCTTTACAGATGTTGGAGGTACTTATGCCTCAGAGCAGGATCCAGTGGGATTTGATTTGCTAAGATATCGAAGTTCGGATTCAGAGAGTTCAGGGTCAGCTATGTGCATTAGAAATCACTTCATCTTTGATTGATGATATCAAGGCGAAACAGTACGACGACCCATATCTAGTTTAGTTGACGGAGGACGTGAAGAAAGGGAAAGCTCCGGGATTTGTAGTTCATGATGACGGAATTTTAAGATTTCGTGGCAGGTTGTGTGTTCCGTGCGATATTGAGTTGAGCTAGAAGATTTTGAGAGAAGCTCACAGTACGCCTTATTCCATACATCCGGGTACAAGCAAAATGTACAAGGATGTGAGGAGTAACTTATGGTGGAGTAATTTGAACACGGACGTCAGCGAGTTTTTGTCGAAATGTTTGACCTGTCAGCAGGTCAAGATCGAGCATCAGCGACCCACGGGGCTATTACGACCACTTTCTATTCCGAAGTGGAAGTGGCACTACAACATTATAGGCCTATTGCTACACACGCTTATGCGACAGTGTCACTGAACTACCACACTTATGCTTCTAGTGTCATATATTTGCATCATTTATGCGTCACATACATATTGTGCCGTAGTTTAGTGACACACGCGCGACACTCCTTTTTATGTCTCGAAATTACGACAATTTATTTGCGACACCTCCATCAAATGTCATAATTATACCACATTTTTAGAACAGTGTTGCATCGAACCAGGCACCTACGGGAAATATGTTAGTGCTCCTGCCACCTTGTCCGGTAGTGGCTTCCGCGATATATTATGCACAAGAAATGTTTTTATATGTACCAATAGAGTAAAACGAAAAAAAAAAATATTGGAACGCACCTGGTGAGAATCGAACCAGGCACCTACGGGAAATATGTTAGTGCTCCTGCCACCTTGTCCGGTAGTGGCTTCCGCGATATATTATGCACAAGAAATTTTTTTATATGTACCAATAGAGTAAAACTAAAAAAAAAATATTGGAACGCACCTGGTGAGAATCGAACCAGGCACCTACGGGAAATATGTTAGTGCTCCTGCCACCTTGTCCGGTAGTGGCTTCCGCGATATATTATGCACAAGAAATTTTTTTATATGTACCAATAGAGTAAAACGAAAAAAAAATATTGAAAAGCACCTGTTGAGAATCGAACAAGGCACCTATGGAAAATATTTTAGTGCTACGCCACCTTGTCCTAGTGGCTTCCGCGATAAATAATGCACAAGAAAATGTTTTATATGTACCAATAGAGAAAACGAAAAAAACAAGATTGTATACATTTACACTTAAAATATTATAAATAATGTATATAACTTCAGTGTAAACTTACATAATAAAAAATAAACTACTAATATAATTTGAATGTCTCGGGTTCGAGTCCTCCGCGACGCAACCCTTAAATTTATGTGATAATTTAATATATAGTAATAATTTGCTTTAAAAAAAATTAAAGAAAAAGGAAACTACTAATAATTTGTCATATGTATAGCATAATCTTATATAAATGTTATTCGACAACAAAAAATAATGATTATATCAGTTAATCGTGTTAACCTGGTCGATTTTCACGCTGGCTTTACTTCGTATTGAAACAAAGCGTATATAACTTCGGTGTAAACTTACATAATAACAAATAAACTACTAATATAATTTGAAGGTCTCGGTTCGAGTCCTCCGACGCAACCTTTAGATTTATGTGATAATTTAATATATAGTAATAATTTGCTTTAAAAAAAATTAAACAAAAAGGAAACTACTAATAATTTGTCATATGTATAGCATAATCTTATATAAATGTTCTTCGACAACAAAAAATAATGATTATATCAGTTAATCGGGTCAACCTGGTCGATTTTCACGCTGGCTTTACTTCGTATTGGAAACAAGATTGTATATAACTTCAGTGTAAACTTACATAATAACAAATAAACTACTAATATAATTTGAATGTCTCGGGTTCGAGTCCTCCGCGACGCAACCTTTAAATTTATGTGATAATTTAATATATAGTAATAATTTGCTTCAAAAAAAATTAAAGAAAAAGGAAACTACTAATAATTTGTCATATGTATAGCATAATCTTATATAAATGTTATTCGACAACAAAAAATAATGATTATATCAGTTAATCGGGTCAACTCGGTCGATTTTCACGGCTTTACTTCGTATTGGAAACAAAGCGTATATAACTTCAGTGTAAACTTACATAATAACTAATAATCTACTAATATAATTTGAAGGTCTCGGGTTCGAGTCCTCCGAGACGCAACCTTTAAATTTATGTGATAATTTAATATATAGTAATAATTTGCTTCAAAAAAAATTAAAGAAAAAGGAAACTACTAATAATTTATCATATGTATAGCATAATCTTATATAAATGTTCTTCGACAACAAAAATAATGATTATATCGCTTAATCGGGTCAACACGGTCGATTTTCACGGCTTTACTTCGTATTGGAAACAAGGCGTATATAACTTCAGTGTAAACTTACATAATAACAAATAAACTACTAATATAATTTGAATGTCTCGGGTTCGAGTCCTCCGCGACGCAACCTTCAAATTTATGTGATAATTTAATATATAGTAATAATTTGCTTCAAAAAAAATTAAAGGAAAAGGAAACTACTAATAATTTGTCATATGTATAGCATAATCTTATATAAATGTTCTTCGACAACAAAAAATAATGATTATATCAGTTAATCGGGTCAACCTGGTCGATTTTCACGCTGGCTTTACTTCGTATTGGAAACAAGACTGTATATAACTTCAGTGTAAACTTACATAATAACAAATAAACTACTAATATAATTTGAATGTCTCGGGTTCGAGTCCTCCGCGACGCAACCTTTAAATTTATGTGATAATTTAATATATAGTAATAATTTGCTTTAAAAAAAATTAAAGAAAAAGGAAACTACTAATAATTTGTCATATGTATAGCATAATCTTATATAAATGTTCTTAGACAACAAAAAATAATGATAACTTCAGTGTAAACTTACATAATAACAAATAAACGTATATAAATGTTCTTCGACAACATATGTATAGCATAATCTAATATAAATGTATATAACTTCAGTGTAAACTTACATAATAACAAATAAACTACTAATATAATTTGAATAATCTTACATAATAAACTTCAGTGTAAACTTACATAATAACAAATAATCTTATATAAATGTTCTTCGACAACATATGTATAGCATAATCTAATATAAATGTATATAACTTCAGTGTAAACTTACATAATAACAAATAAACTACTAATATAATTTGAATGTCTCGGGTTCGAGTCCTCCGCGACGCAACCTTCAAATTTATGTGATAATTTAATATATACTAATAATTTGCTTCAAAAAAAATTAAAGAAAAAGGAAACTACTAATAATTTGTCATATGTATAGCATAATCTTATATAAATGTTCTTCGACAACAAAAAATAATGATTATATCAGTTAATCGGAGTCAACTGTCGATTTTCACGGCTTTACTTCGTATTGGAAACAAAAGCGTATATAACTTGGTGTAAACTTACATAATAACCAATAAACTACTAATATAATTTGAAGGTCTCGGTTCGAGTCCTCCGCGACGCAACCTTTAGATTTATGTGATAATTTAATATATAGTAATAATTTGCTTTAAAAAAATTAAACAAAAAGGAAACTACTAATAATTTGTCATATGTATAGCATAATCTTATATAAATGTTCTTCGACAACAAAAATAATGATTATATCGCTTAATCGGGTCAACACAGTCGATTTTCACGTAGCTTTACTTCGTATTGGAAACAAGATCGTATATAACTTCAGTAAACTTACATAATAACAAATAAACTACTAATATAATTTGAATGTCTCGGGTTCGAGTCCTCCGCGACGCAACCTTTAAATTTATGTGATAATTTAATATATAGTAATAATTTGCTTCAAAAAAAATTAAAGAAAAAGGAAACTACTAATAATTTGTCATATGTATAGCATAATCTTATATAAATGTTATTCGACAACAAAAAATAATGATTATATCAGTTAATCGGGTCAACCTGGTCGATTTTCACGCTGGCTTTACTTCGTATTGGAAACAAGATTGTATTTAACTTTTTTTCACCGTCACTAATCTCTCCTTTTTTTTTCTAAATAATAATAAAAATTTTTGTAAAGAACTCTAATTCTTTTCTTTTCTTTTCTTTTTTATTATTGCTACAATAATAAAAATAGTAGCAAAGAACTCTAATTCCTTACTTTGAGGGAAAAATCAGATGTATTCTTCTTTCTCCAACCTTCACTATCGCTCGACAGAAAGAAACCTATGTTGAGAAAAGAAGCCATGTATGGCATACGACGGATAAAGGAAAGTTTTGATTATGGCTGATTCCTTGATTCCTTTTATAATACATCTATAGAAAAGGAAAATTTGCTTATCATATATTTCATTCCCTCTGCAAGAAATCGAGAAATCGCGGGAGAGTAGAAACTCATTCGTAGCCCTAATTTTCCACCATCGTCACGAATCAAATCGGCAGAGAGGTAAGACTCGATTTCAACTATTTTTTCTTTTTCTTTTTTCTTTTTCCAAAGACTAATCAAAGAAAAAATCTGTGCAGCTCGGTTGTTTTGTATGGTTAATCTCATACATGAATTTAAGAGTGACAACTTGAAAATATTGTAGTTGTGGTTCTATTGTGAAGAAACCACAATGGGAAAATATTTAGGAAATGTGATATCATTTTTTTCTTGAAAATATTTGTTTGCCGACACCCATGGCTCCCGCCGTGAAGAAACCTCGACGCTCAATCGGGCCAATGCTAGACACCATAGTTCTGAAACACAGAACCAAGCTAATACCAATAATGGTTCGACTCGGATGGATCATTTTCCGACAACAATTCAGGGATCAATGATACTACCCAAAGCCCATTTGATGATATTGGAAATGAAAACGGTGATGATGAGCCTCATGTTATCAAGATGAAGATGATGCCAACAATCGAGGTAAACTAAACTGTTAATGTTTTATTTATTTATTTAAAATAATAAATTTATTATTAAACTCTTAAAAACAATACGTATTAATAGGTTTAGTGAGAAGAGGACAAGCCAAAGTGGGATACGATTGGGGTAATGGAAAAGTTTTGATTTTAGACTTAGATTCGAAAATAATGTTGTTGGGAACAATGCGGCTATGTTTTCATCTCAATTGGGTATTCTGGCCAAGGATGGAAACAAGTTACCTCTTTCGTATACGGACTGGAGGGCAGTTCCTAATATACAAAAAGACCTTGTGTGGGTTGAAGTGAAGGTATGTATATTCAAATTTTAATGTTATTTTCAATATAGTAGATGAACTTGGATAGGTCAAGGTTCATTTCCTCAAAAATAAGGTAGAATCCATCTTATTTATCGAAAGCATTAAGCAACACCGCTTAACAAATCCATGTCAAATGTAATTCATCTTTAACATGCACATTTTTTATTATTACATTATACCTACTTAGTGGATGCTCTTACCACTTGAGCTAACCCACTTTGTCTTTGACAAGTAAATCTTCCGTTCACAATGCAAATGAATGTGTTACTTTTTAATTAGTTCGAACATTAGCAAATGAGCCCAACAGTGAGACAGAACAAAAGGTCAAAATTATGTATCATGCAAATAAAACATTCCAATGCATGCTTTCCATATGACATAGAACAAAATATGTACAAGTCTTCTTATTTAAATGTATGCTTTTATATTTTGCTCATAGGATAATACTAACTTGACTGATAGCTACAAGAAGAATTGTATGAAGAAACTCGGGAAGCTCTGGAAAGATTGGAAAAACAGACTAAAAGCAAAATTTTATACTCCTTCTCGATATGATAAAAGCAGTGTACTATCCAAATGTCCACCAAGAGTGGAAGCTGATCAATGGCCATTATTGGTGAACCATTGGAGCTCTAATGGTGCAAAGGTTAGCTAACTTATTTTAAATATATACATATATACATACAGGGGAGATTATATTAGAAACCATCTCCCATATGTTAACTAAGAACCATTATAGATTTTAGATTTTTTTTTTGGATTAAAAGTATATCTCCCATATAGTCCGTGTTGGATCCTCAACACTCCCATACTTATGACACTTCAACACTTCATTTAGGCCAAAATCATGGAAATCTTTCACAAAATAACCGAGTCGGTTATTTGACATTTGTTTCTTTGTTAATTGACAGAAGCTTAGTAAAGCCAACAGAAATAGCCGAAAACATGTTCAGCTGCCACCTAGAATGGGAAGAAAAGATATGGCATGTGTTAAAGAAGAGGTAGTATACATGTTTTATTTATTTTTATATAAATCGTCTTATAAATAAATCATTCTATATACTGAGAGAAGTGCCTTCTTCTTTATTTGGTAAAGTTTTTAATGTTACCCCCCTTCTTCAGATTTTTTTCTTGTTTCATTGATTTGGTCAGATTCTTGGATATGTTCAGATTTTTTGATATGTTTTGTATGCTGTTTATGTTCAGATTAAGTTAAAATCTGGTGCGCTGTTAAAATCAGATTAAGTTAAACATATCAGATTTTTTGATATGCTTTGTATGCTGTTTTTGATATTTTTTGATATGTTCAGATATGTTCAGATTTTTTGTTATTTGGTGCTACTGCTCGGTTAGGTTAAGTTAAAATCAAGTGTATTGTTAAAATCAGATTAAGTTAAACATATCAGATTTTGATATGTTTTGTATGCTGTTTTTGATATTTTTTGATATGTTCAGATATGTTCAGATTTTTTGTTATTTTGTGCGCTGTTCTGGTATGTTCAGATATGTTCAGATTTTTTTTAAGTTAAAATCTAGTTCCTTGCTTCTGCATGCTCCACTTGGTAAAGAGGAAGTAATATGAAATGCAACATTATCCCTTAGTGACTACTTAGGCCAGCACCTGACGAGCTTACTGTGTTTCCCTTCACACGGCTCACCAACTTGATCTTCCTGCATTTATCCGGCTAATGCTGATTCTTAAATCTTATCTGGGAAAGGGTAAGAGAAGGTCTTGAAGAGCCTTATCTTGCTCTCGACCGACGGTTTGATATCTAGTGGTAAGGTGCGAGATTGTTTGGGCAGGTCTAACTATATATCTTGACGTGTTCTTTCCTCTCAAACTCTTGGCAAAATCTGAGTTTTTGTAATAAATATGTAGGAAAGTTTAAGGCATGTACGCTCTCGTAGTCACTGATTATAATTATTATTGTCTCAATAGTTTCGTCGGGAGCATGGTAAAGAACCTTCAAAGATAGATTTGTTTATTTGTTCAAGAAACGGCAAAGTTGGAAAACCCTTGATACTCAAATGAAGAAAAAATTGTAAGTACTCATATTTTCGCTCTAGGTTGAATAATTTTGATTTTCATTTCATTTATTCTCATTCAATTTTGACATATACTCTTTGCACCTCGTTGGGCTATTGATTTGTATAAGATGGTTTTATTTTGAGTTTTGAGATATAATATTTGTTTTAGGCTAAGTTGAAAGAGTTGAAGAGGAAGTTGCGGACGAATTGGTGGATGACATTGATGCTAATGATGAGATTTTTGAACAAGTTATTGGAAAAGAAGCGCTGGATGTTTACGCGGCAACAATGCGGCTTTGAAGAATAAAAACTCGATTTTCACTTCTCGAGAAGATTTTGACCGGGCCCAAGAAAAATATAGTGAAAAAGTCGAAAGCATTGAAAAGAAATTTGAAGAGCAAATTTGAATTCAAGGATGAATATTTTTCTCAAATGGAGATGCTTGATCTAAACTTCACATGTTAGAGGATCAAAATATCATTGTAAGTTCTAATAAATTCAAAATTATAATTTCATTACTACGATATCGTTTAATTCATGGTTTTAAATAAAAATGTTGCATCGTGGTCGTCTTTTAGTTCTCGGCGCATACAAGCTCCCAATAAAGGGTTATTACTAGGAGCTAATATTTTTGAGAGCACTAATGATGACAATGGAACTGATCTTGAGGTAAATTATCGGTTCTGTTAATATTGTACCTTATTTTCCAAATTTAAATAGTATTTTTGTGATCAATTTTGTTAGAGAGAGAAAGTAACAAATAACTCGGAGAAGGACAACACACGTGAAGATGCTCCATGTACACAGTATTTTGATAAAACAATATTTTACCAATAATTTAACTTATTTATTTGTACAATATAATAAAAAATTATATAAATTACATAGGAGCAAGGAAAAGCTGGAAGAAAGAGCAACAGGGAGGAAGGAAAAATAGCAATGAAGAGCTTGCGGCTATGGAATTTGCATTCTTGCATAGAGATATTTTTATTTCAATTTGTTTTTTTGAATAATTGATGGTATGCTACTATGTTGAATAAGTATTTATAATTTCACTTTTGTCGCTTAGAAATTATTTGTTATTATGTGTTGAACTTTATAACTAGTTGAAATATTATTTTTGGTGTATTTTGTGACTTTTGTTATTTGTTTTGTACAATATAGTGCTTTAAAATGACGTAGCATGTGTAGCTAAAATCTACAACATATTAATTGTAATGTCACAAGCCATGTGACGCAAACTAACATGCGTCAACGCGATTAATGACGCGTAGAGTGTTGCAAAATTTATATAACAATTAATTTAGTGATGCAAAAAATATCGTATAAATTGCAATATTAATTAAAAGTGTCACAAAAAGAAAACTTCACATTCATTCTAATGTCGCATGCTAGTGTCACAAATAAGGAGGCGTCATTTCCACTAACGTCGTAAATTTTGACGCAGACTAACATGCAATACTATGACTAATGACACGTAATGTGACGCCAATTTTAGATGGCAAATAAATTAATGTGGCACAAAATGATGTATATGTTGTGACACAAGTAAAAAAGTGTTGTAGAAATAAAACGACACATTCATTCTAATGTCGCAGGCTAGTGTCGCAAATAGAAGCATCATTTTAACTAATGTCGTGTAATGTGACGCATACTAACATGCAACGCTATGACTAATGACACGTAATGTGACGCTAATTTTATATGGCAAATAATTTAATGTGGCACAAAATGACGTATATGTTGCGACACAAATAAAAAAGTGTTGTAGAAATACAACGACACATTCATTCTCATAGTGTCGCAAATAGAAGCATCATTTTAACTAATGTCGTGTAATGTGACGCATACTAACATGCAACACTATGACTAATGACACGTAATGTGGCGCTAATTTTATGCGACAAATAATTTAATGTGGCACAAAATGACGTATATGTTGCGACACAAACGAAAAAGTGTTGTAGAAATAAAATGACACATTCATTCTAATGTCGCATGCTAGTGTCGCAAATAGAAGCGTCATTTTAACTAATGTCGTGTAATGCGTCGCACACTAACATGCAACACTATGACTAATGACACATAATCTGACGCCAATTTTATTACGACAAATAATTTAATGTGGCACAAAATGACGTATATGTTGCGACACAAATGAAAAAGCGTTGTATAAATAAAACGACACATTCATTCTACTGTCGAAAACAAGGAAGCGTCATATTAACTAATGTCGTGTAATGTGACGCAAACAAACACGCGTCACCACGACTAATGACGCGTAATGTATCGCCAATTTTATATGACAATCAATTTAGCGTGGCAAAAATTGTCGTATATGTTGCGACACAACTGAAAAGATGTGTCATAAAAATGCTACACGGGCTGTTATGACATAATTTACAATGACGCAGAAAATGTCGCAAATTAACATTTGCGACATTAAAACAAGTGTTAGCGACACTTTTCCGATGTCGCAAAAAGCCCAGTATCTTGTAGTGTGGTATGATATTTCTATAGATTTTATTACCAGTATGCCAAGGACTCGGACTGTAATGAACATGATTTGGGTCATTGTCGATCGACTATCCAAATCTGCTCATTTTATGGGTATTAAGGATGCTTGGGGATCGGAGCGATTAACACGGGTATTTGTTCGAAGATCGTAAGACTGCATGGGACTCCTAAGAGTATTGTTTCGGATCGAGATGGCTGGTTCGTATCACATTTCTGGCAGGCTGTCCATCGAGCTTTGGGGACTGAGTTGAGACTCAGTACATCTTATCACCCTCAGACAGACAGACAGTCGGAGCGGACTATACAAACACTGGAGGATATGTTGAGAGCATGTGCTTTAAACTGGAAGGATGATTAGGAGTCACACTTACCATTGGTCGAGTTCACGTACAACAACAGTTGGCATGCCTCGATTAAAATGACACCATTTGAGGCCTTGTACGGAAGAAGGTATAGATCACCTTTATGTTGGGATGACGCATCTGATTTGATAGGTACTGAACCGGATTTGGTAGTTGGGATGAGAAAGAAGATTGTTATGATCCGTGATAGGCTATTGACGGCTCAGAGTCGACAAAAGTCCAATGCCGACACGCGTGGTCGACCGTTGGAGTTTGAGGTTGGAAATCACGTTTTACTGAAGGTGTCGCCGACTCGAGGAGTTTATTGCTTCGGTCGGAAGGGTAAACTTAGCCCGAGGTATATTGGACCCTTTGAGATTTTGGAGCGAGTTGGGGATCTCGCCTATCGTTTGGGTCTTCCGCCATCGTTAAGTCACGTACATAATGTGTTTCATGTCTCTCAGTTGAGGAAGTACGTGTCGGATCCTAGCCATATCATTGATTTCGGGGAAATTGAATTGGGTTTCGATGTCACGTTTGAAGAGAAGCCGATTCAGATTTTGCAGCGTCGAGTGGAACAACTTAGACACAAAACTATTCTGTTGGTGAAGGTGCAATGGTCAAGACATGGGACGGAGGAAGCTACATGGGAAACCGAGGACAGTATGAAGTCGAAGTATCCGGAGTTTTTCACATTTTAAGTTTCGGGACGAAACTTTTTATTAGAGGGGAGGGGGAATGTAATACTCCTACCTTTTATTTTCCCGATTTAAATGTTTTGTTCGATTTGTGGTTGTTTACCTCGGACTGTTCCCGTTTATTGGATATTTTTCGTTGCTTTGTGTTTTCTCGGACTGTTGGGTCGGCATGTCATGTTATGGTTTTATCGTTTTCTCAGTTGTGGTAGCATCGTCGTGTAACCAGAGGCTGTCTGGCATGACCTGTGCAAAATGGCGCTAAAAAGGGCCAAGACTAGGCCGTGTTCATGCGCCGTTTGTCAAACGGCGCTGCCAAAACCGCGACACTTTGTGCCGGGTCGCACAGGTGCACGCAATGTCTCTCAACACGGGGCAAGACCCGCGGCACTTTGCGATGTGTCGCTGACTTGCAATACGGCGGTAAACACGACACTGGTTGGGCCGTTTGCTGCACCGTGTTCCGTCCGAGTATTAATAGGACAAACATGGGTTTTAACCCCATTTCCTCCTTTTCCTCTCAGCTTTTCACTCCTCCTTGGCGATTTTGGGCAATTTCACTCGGATATTACATTCTATCATCTTATAACTCAGAATTGGAGATTATAGCACGAATCAACCATCTTCCTTCCACCATTTCATCGTTGAATTGAGGTATTTTGACATTATAACTAACTTTAGGGTTCTTGGCTATAATTCGTTTTTCCTTTCGTTTTTGCTTCGATTAATGGTGGATTATAGTTGGGTAATCATGGTTTTATGTTTTCCTAGAAGTTTTGTGGATTAATTCCGAGATTTTCCCTTCGTTGATCAAGTCTAACCCTTATGCCTTCATAGTGTTCGGTATATTGTCCCTAAGGGTAGAACTTCGTATGATTCTTGGTTTTTCAGTGGGATTATAGTTGATTGAGTCTCTATTGTTGTTAAGATCGGAGTTTGGAGATAATCCGGACCGAAGCCTTTTTCATTCGTTGTTCACTTCGTATTTCAGGAACCAAGGCAAGTACTTTATTGCTTTATATTATGGCATTCATTTCAGAAATGAAATTGTGATGTTGGAGTGTTGTAAGGATGTTCTCGGGGTACTCTCACCTGGGGTTGCTCGACGGGGCACACAGTGTCTTGGCCGTGTGGTCTTGCACGAGGGTTACCTTTGATGGGAGGTATTCTCACCTGGGGATTGGCTCGATGGGGCCCACAGGGACTTGGCCGAGTGGTCTTGCGTGAGAATTACCTTGAGTGATGTTTTCTTTGATGAATGATGATGGGTATTCCGGAATATCATGACTATGAAATGTTTTATAAATGATTTTTTGAAATGCCTGTGTACTAAAATATCGTAATATTGTACTTGCACTAGCTGTTGTTGCTAACCCCTCGTTGGGGCGGAATGTTTATGCATTTCAGGTGGTATCGAGAATCAGGAGCTTACATGTGGTCCACACGGAGTTGACGAGCAGCCGAGATGTTAAAGATCTCGAGTCAGTATTTTGGAATGTGTATGTATTCGTTTCACTTTTAATAATGTACTGGAGTACGATGTTGTTGTCGGATGATGTCTTTGTATTATATTTAAATTGTACTGAACTTGCACATTTTGGCCGAGGCCACAGCCCCACTTTATTTTTAGTTATGTTTTCGTATTATTGAGTTATTGTGTGTGTTTGTGACGTCAACCTGGTAGGCCCTGGTTGGTCCTATGGTGTGTAATTACCCATAAGAGAATTGGGGTGTTACAACGTGGGCCCCGGATGTGAATAACCGCGAGGACTTAGTATGTACAAATTGTAATTCAAGAAAAATTATTAAGGGCTCGAGATGGAAGTAAAAAAGTAGAAAAATAAAAAATATAGACCTCGTAGACGCAAAACGGGGTGCAATATGAGGACTTCCCAAGGCGTCACCCATCCTAGTACTGCTCTCGCCCAAGCACGCTTGACTTCGGAGTTCTGATGGGATCCGGTGCATTAGTGCTGGTATGATCGCACTCATTTATAACACCGCATTCCATTCTTTTATAGTTCAACATGGTGAGACTTCCGGCTAGTCTTTGTCGTGATAGACGCATTTTTGAGTCGGAAACATGGGTCCCGGATGTGGATAACCACGAGGACTTAGTATGGACATATCAGAATTCGATAAAAATTATTAAGGGCTCGAGATAGAAGTAAAAAAAAAAGTAGAAAAACATAAAAATAGAGACCTCAACACGAGGACTTCCCAGGGGTCACCCATCCTAGTACTACTCTCGTCCAAGCACGCATATCTTCGGAGTTCTGATGGGATCCGGTGCATTAGTGCCGGTATGATCGCACCCATTTATAACACCGCATTCTATTCTTTTATAGTTTAACGTGGTGAGATTTCCGGGTAGTCTTTGTCGTGATATACGCATTTTTGAGTCGAGAACGTAGGTCCCAGATATGAATAACCACGAGGACTTAGTATGGACATATCAGAATTCGAGAAAAAATATTAAGGGCTCGAGATAGAAGTAAAAAGCAGAAAAATAAAAAAAATAAAGACCTCGTAGAAGCAAAAAGGGGTGCAATACGAGGACTTCCCAGGGGGTTACCCATCCTAGTACTACTCTCGCCCAAGCACGCTTAGCTTCGGAGTTCTGATGCGATCCGGTACATTAGTGCTGGTTTGATCACACCCATTTATAACACCGCATTCTATTCTTTTTTAGTTCAACGTGGTGAGACTTTCGACTAGTCGTTGTCATGATAGACGCATTTTTGAGTCGGGAACATGGGTCCCAGATGTGAATAACTGCGAGGACTTAGTATGGACATATCGGAATTCTAGAAAAATTATTAATGGCTCGAGATAGAAGTAAAAAAGTAGAAAAACAAAAAATAAAGACCTCGTAGAAGCAAAAAAGGGTGCAACATGAGGACTTCCCAGGGGTCACCCATCCGAGTACTACTCTCGCCCAAGCACGCTTAGCTTCGGAGTTCTGATGGGATCCGGTCCATTAGTGCTGGTATGATCGCACCCATTTGTAACACCGCATTCTATTCTCTTATAGGTCAATGCGGTGAGAATTCCGAGTGGTCTTTGTCATGATAGACACATTTTTGAGTCGGGAACGTGGGTCCCGGATATGAATAACCACGAGGACTTAGTAATGACATATCAGAATTCGAGAAAAAATATTAAGGGCTCAAGATAGAAGTAAAAAAGTAGAAAAATAAAAAAAACAGAGACATCGTAGAAGCAAAAAGGGGTGCAACACGAAGACTTCCCAGGGGGTCACCGATCCTAGTACTACTCTCGCCCAAGCACGCTTTGCTTCGGAGTTCTGATGGGATCTGGTGCATTAGTGTTGGTATGATCGCACCAATTTATAACACCACATTTTATTCTTTTATAGTTTAACGCGATGAGACTTACGGGTAGTCTTTGTCGTGATAGACGTATTTTTGAGTTGGGAACGTAGGTCCCGAATGTGAATCGAGGACTTAGTATGGACAGATCAGGATTCAAGAAAAATTATTAAGGGCTCGAGATAGAAGTAAAAAAGTAGAAAAACAAAAAAATAGAGACCTCATAGAAGCAAAAAATGGGTGCAACACGAGGACTTCACAGGGAGTCACCCATCATAGTACTACTCTCTCCCAAGCACGCTTCACTTCAGAGTTCTGATGGGATCCGGTGCATTAGTGCTGGTATGATCGCACCTATTTGTAACACCGCATTCTATTCTCTATTAGTTCAATGCGGTGAGACTTCTGAGTGGTCTTTGTCGTGATATACACATTTTTGAGTCGGGATCGTGGGCCCCAAATGTGAAAAACTGCGAGGACTTAGTATGAACAGATCGTAATTCAGGAAAAATTATTAAGAGCTCGAGATAGAAGTAAAAAAGTAGAAAAACAAAAAAAAATAGAGACCTCATAGAAGCAAAAAAGGGTGCAACACGAGAACACCCCCGGGGGTCACCCATCCTAGTACTACTATCGCTCAAGCACCCCTAACTTCGGAGTTCTGATGGAATCTGCGCATTAGTGCTGGTATGATCGCACCCATTTTTAACACCACATTCTATTCTCTTATAGTTCTATGCTGTGAGACTTCCGAGTGGTCTTTGTCGTGATAGACGCATTTTTTAGTCGGTAACGTGGGCCTCGAATGTGAATAACCATGAGGACTTAGTATGGACATATCAAAATTCAAGAAAAAGTATTAAGGGCTCGAGATAGAAGTAAAAAAGTAGAAAAATAAAAAAAATAGAGACCTCGTAGAAGCAAAAAAAAAAGGTGCAACACGAGGACTTCCCACGGGGTCACCCATCCTAGTACTACTCTAGGCCAAGCACGCTTAGCTTCGGAGTTATGATGGGATCCGGTGTATCAGTGCTAGTATATCGCACCCATTTGTAACACAACATTCTATTCTCTTATAGTTTAATGCGGTGAGACTTCCGAGTGGTTTTTGTCGTGATAGACGCATTTTTGAGTCGGAAACGTAGGTCCCGGATGTGAATAACCACAAGTACTTATTATGGACATATTGGAATTCGAGAAAAATTATAAAGGGGTCAAGATAGAAGTAAAAAAGTAGAAAAATAAAAAAAATAGAGACCTCGTAGAAGCAAAAAGGGGTGCAATACGAGGACTTCCCAGGGGGTCACCCATCCTAGTACTACTCTCGCCTAAGTACGCTTGACTTCGGAGTTCTGATTGGATCCGGTGCATTTTTGGTATGATGGCACCCATTTGTAACCCCACATTCTATTCTCTTATAGTTCAATGCGGTGAGACTTCCGGGTGTTCTTTGTCGTGATAGACGCATTTTTGAGTCGGGAACGTGTGCCCCAGATGTGAATAACCTTGAGGAGTTAGTGTGGACAGATCGGAATTCAAGAAAAATAATTAAGGGCTCGAGATAGAAGTAAAAAAAAATAGAGACCTCGTAGAAGCAAAACAAGGTGCACAACACGAGGACCTCCCAGGGGGTCACCCATCCTAATACTACTCTCGCCCAAACACACTTAATTTCGGAGTTCTGATGGGATCCGGTGCATTAGTGCTAGTATGATCGCACCCTTTTGTAACACCGCATTCTATTGTCTTGTAGTTCAATGCGGTGAGACTTTCTAGTGGTCTTTGTCGTGATAGACGCTTTTTTGAGTCGGAATCGTGGGACTCGGATGTGAAAAACCGCGAGGACTTAGTATGGACAGATCGAAATTCAAGAAAAATTATTAAGGGCTCAAGATAGAAGTAAAAAAAGTAGAGAAACAAAAATAAAATAGAGACCTCGTAGAAGCAAAAAAGGGTGCAACACGAGAACATCCCAGGGGTCACCCATCCTAGTACTACTCTCGCCCAAGCGAGCTCGACTTAGGAGTTCTGATGGGATCCAGCACATTAGTGCTGGTATGATTGCACCCATATGTAATACCTCATTCTATTCTCTTATAGTTTAATGCGGTGAGACTTCCGAGTGGTCTTTGTCATGATAGACGCATTTTTGAGTCGGGAACGTGAGTCCCGGATATGAATAACCGCGAGTACTTAGTATGGAGATATCAGAATTCGAGAAAAAATATTAAGGGCTCGAGATAGTAGTAAAAACGTAGAAAAACAAAAAGATAGAGACCTCGTAGAAGCAAAAAGGGGTGCAACAAGAGGACTTCCCAGGGGGTCACCCATCCTAGTACTACTCTCGCCCAAGCATTGATGCGACCCCCACACGACACGCTATAGTAACCGACACCGCTAGATGAATTCGTTCCCAGGATGTTTCCAAAATAAGCAAAATGGGGCTTTACTTCCAAACTTCTACGTGGCACGCCGTAGCAACTCGGAAAGGGGTGGAATATAAATACTAACAAGATTGCAATTGATAAGTATATAAATCACACAAGGGATGTTTTGGAGACACACTCAACAAAACAAGAAAGTACTCATAAAGGTTTGTTAATACAAACACTCTCAAATTTCATAAAATCTTTTGGTCCCCTCTTACAATGAAACTTCAAGGCTATTTATAGCCAAAATCTTACACCTAACTCTAATGTGAACAAGGAAACAACTAAGAAACCTACAAAATAGAAAAATCAACATTCAAAGATCCTAAAATATGATACAAAGTCAGTCAACACATGTTTAGGGGATAAAATATCAAAGACCAAGATTTTAAGGTGTGAAAATAAGAACAACTAGTCACCATAAATCCGATGCTGTCGGTTTTGTCATTTCTGGGCTTCATTGTTCTAAATTTGGTCTTATGGTCTTAACAAGATTTGTAGATATCTTTCTTAGCTTTCCGAAAACACCTGAATCACCTGAAACGGATTTCGGACGAGTAAGTTATGGCCAAAATACAAGACTGCTGCGTGTCAGTCTTACGCGCGGGAATTTGCATCCTTGTTTGCTTGTTCGTCTTTTCCGATCGTCTTCGACTTTAATATTACACGACTCGACTATATACAACTCAAAATATAACAAATACAACTTAAGAAATACAATTCAAATCAAAATACACCAAGATAAAATAAACAAAAAACTTATTGTTTGACAACTTCGATACTACTTACGAATTTGTTGTCTTTGATAACATAGTTATTTTTAAACATATCATTGACGAGTGTCGATAAATTATTTTTGAACTTCTTTGATCGAGACCTCATTATTGGTCCATTCGGCATGCTCAAGTTCTCATCCGGGTTCTTCATAATATCTCGATTTACATCATTCCCCCGTTCCTCAAAAGGATTCGTCCTCGAATCTGAAATTTCAAAAGGACTTAAGTCAGCGACATTGAAAGTAGTGGAAACATTATACTCACCAGGTAGATCTACTTTATAGTTATTGTCGTTAATCCGCTCTAAGATCTGGAATGGTCCATCTCTCCTTGGCATTAGCTTCGATTTTCTTTGAATGGGAAATCGTTCTTTCCTCAAATGAACCCAAACCCAATCACCTGGTTCAAAGAGTACTTGTTTGCGTCCCATGTTCTTCATCCTTGCATTGTGTCAAACTCGATAAATGGTAAAGATGTTTCCCAATTTTTCAAATTTTTGTTAACAATAGTTCGCAACAATTGGCCAAGCGCTCGATTAACAACCTCAGTTTGACCATCAGTTTGGGGATGACGTGTTGTAGAATAAAGCAATTTCGTCCCCAATTTTGCCCATAAGACTCTCCAAAAATGACTCAAAAATTTGGTATCTCTATCGGATACGATGTTTTTGGGCATACCATGCAAACGAACATTTTCTTTGAAAAATAGATTAGCAATATGTGTGGCGTCGTCCGTTTCATGACATGCAATGAAGTGTGCCATTTTGCTTAATCTATCAACTACAACAAAAATGGAGTCACAACCGGATTTTGCCCTGGGTAATCCTAATACAAAGTCCATAGAAAGATCGACCCAAGGTTCGGAAGGTACCGGAAGTGGCATATACAAACCATGCGGTAACACTCGTGATTTTGCTTTCCTACAAACAATGCATGAATTTACAACTTTAAAAATATTATGTTTCGTTTTTGGCCAAAAGAAATGTTCATGCAATATTTCGTAAGTTTTGGCAATCCTAAAATGTCCCATTAGACCTCCACTATGTGCTTCTTTTACTAATAATTCCCGTGTTGAACAAAAAGGAATGCAAAGTTTATTTTCACGGAACAAGAATCCATTATCCCGATAAAATTTTTATACTCCTTTTTTCTCGTAAGCGACATAAATATCATGGAAATCTTTATACCCCTCATATGCTTCTTTCAATAAATCAAATCCCAAAAGTTTACAAGAAAGTGTATTGAGTAATACATACCTTCTTTACAAAGCATCGGCGACAGTGTTTTCCTTACCTTGTTTGTATTTGATGATGTAAGGAAAGGATTCAATTTCTTCTAACCACTTGGCATGCCTCTTGATCAATCTACCCTGTCCTTTGAGATGCTTTAAGGATTCATGATCCAATGAATCACGAACTCCTTAGGCCATCGGTAGTGTTGCCACGTACGTAGGGCTCGAACCAAAGTATACAATTCCTTGTCATAGGTCGGGTAATTCAATGTAGCTCCTCCAAGTTTCTCACTAAAATAAGCTATTGGCCTTTTTACCTGCATTAATACTGCTCCTATTCCTACTCCTGAAACATCACACTCAATTTCAAAAGTGTTAGAAAAATCAGGTAATGCTAAGACAGGTGCGGTGCACAATTTATCTTTCAGAGATACTTTTTCTTGTTCATTTCCCGAGTTAAACTTAGCATGTTTCTTGACAAGTTCGTTTAATGGGGCTGCAATTGTGCTAAAATCATTTACGAAGCGTCGGTAAAACCCTGCTAGGCCATGAAAACTTCTTACCTCGGACGCGTTCGTCGGTCTAGGCCATTCTCGAATAGCCTTAACCTTTTCTTCATCAACTTTTATGCCGTCAGCACTAACGACATATACAAGAAAAATAACTTCATTCATGCAAAAAGTATATTTCTTAAGACTAGCATATAATTGTTCCCTTCTCCAGATAATTAAAGCTAATCTTAAATGTTCAACATGTTCTTCAATATTTTTGTTGTAAATGAGTATATCATCAAAGTATACAACAACGAGATTTCCGATATATGCACGTAAAACATTATTCATTAATCTCATAAAAGTACTTGGTGCGTTCGTTAGTCCAAAGGGCATTACCAACCATTCGTATAATCCGTATTTAGTTTTGAAAGCCATTTTCCATTCATCTCCTTCTTTCATACGAATTTGGTGATATCCTTTCATTAGGTCAATTTTAGTGAAAACACATGAACCATGTAATTCATCTAACATATCATCTAACCTTGGAATAGGGTGTCGATACTTAATCGTGATATTGTTTACCGCTCGGCAATCGGTGCACATTCTCCATTCCATCTTTCTTTGGCACAACGATCACAGGAACGACACAAGGACTTAGTCTCTCCCAGATATACCCAAGACTTAACAACTCCTCGACTTGTATTTGGATTTCATTGGTCTCCTCGGGGTTGTGTCGGTATGTCGGTCTATTTGGAATGACCGCTCCGGGCAGAAAGCCTATTTGATGTTCAATCACTCGGATTGGTGGCAACCCTGTAGGTAGTTCTTCGGGAAGAACATCAACAAATTCCTGCAAGAAAAGTTTCAATAGAACTCGGAATTATCCGGTTCCCGGGGTTAGTAGTAGCGCAAACTTTTCGAAAAATAATCAAGTACATGGGTGCATTTTCCTTGATATCTTCTTCAAGTTCCTTTGCACTTACAAGCATGCATTTTCTCAAATTTTCTTTTTCTTTCTTTTTTTCATTTTTTTGATTTTTCTCATTTTTTTCATTTTTCTCGCTGTTTTCATTTTTTCATTTTTCTCGTTTTTTTCATTTTTTTCATTTTTATCGCTTTTTTCATTTTCTCGCTTTTTTCATTTTTTCATTTTTCTTACTTTTTTTTCATTTTTTTCATTTTTCTTTTCCTTTTCTTTTCTCGATTTTCCTTCAACTTCCTTTTCAAGACGAAGTTGATCTTCTTTTATTTGTACCTTAGTCATGGGAGCTAAGGTAATTTTCTTTGCGTCCTTCTCGAATGAGTAACGATTTTTCCTTCCGCTCAAAGTAGCATCTCTATCAAAATTCCATGGTCTTTCCAACAAGATATGACAAGCATGCATCTGAACGACATCATATAGGATTTCGTCTTGATACCTTCCGATGGTGAGAGCCAAGTACCTATTTATTAACTCGAACTTCCCCACAATCATTTAGCCAATGTAAGCGATACGGTTTAGGGTGTCTTCTTATTGGAAGATCGAGTACTTCCACTAGCATAGCGCTAATGACATTAGTGCAACTCCCGTTATCTATTATCACACTACAATTTTATTTTTAATAAAACAACGTGTGTGAAATAGATTTTCTATTTGTTCGTTAACTTCCTCCTCTTTTGCTTGAGAACTTAACACCCTCCGAACAACAAGTGCGGGTGCATACTCATACGTCTCATCATCACTCTCCACCTCTCTTGTCTCTTCTTCTTCTTCTTTTTCACTTTCCATTTCAATCTCCACATCCCGAAGTACCATCACCCATTTTTTGGTGTATTCGGATGCTATATGTCCACGACCCTGGCACTTATAGCATTGGATGTCCCGATTTCTCCTTTAGGTGCTTTCGACAGGTTTAGGCTTCCCATCAAATATTGGTTTGCTAGTACTCCCAACTTCAAACTTTCCTTTCAAGACACTCCCTTTTCTTTTATCAAAAATTTTAAATTTGTCTGAACTTACTTGAGATTGTTGTTTCCAAGGAGTAGAGTATTCCGTGGAATAGTTGTTGTTGCTCCCTCTTCATAAGCTCCGCTCGATTTTTACCGCCGCATATACCATGTCCTCGAATTCAACAAAGTGTTGTTTGTCAACTTATTTAGCTATATCGGCTCTCATCCCGTGTAAAAACCTCGCCATGATGGCCTCTCTCGATTCCCGAACATTAGCCCAGATCATCAACATCTCCATTTCCTTTCGAAAATCTTCAATGTTTCTCGAGCCTTGTTTTAAAGATTGTAAGCGAAAAAATAGTTCCTTAAGATTGTAATTAGGAACAAATCTTTTCCGCATAACAACCTTCAATTCTTCCCAACCGCTAACCGGTCTCTCCCGACTCCTTCTCTCCGTCACAAGTTGGTCTCACCAAATGCTTGCATATTCTGAAAATTCGGTTATTGCTAACCTCATTTTCTTATCATCGGAATAGTTGTGGTAATCGTAAATGGTCTCCAACTTCCTTTCCCAATCGAGATATGTGTCCGGATCACTTCTCCCTTCGAAAGATGGGATTTTCATTTTGATGTTTCCCATATTTCTATCCTCCTCGTCTCGGACATATCTTCCTCGCCTTCCTTCATACTCTCTCCTTCCTCCTCGTCTTCCTCGCCCTCCTCGATGTACAAACCTCGGAGTTTCCTTCTCGGAATTCATCGAATCTTCATCATCATAGCCTCCAAATTGAATGGGTTCCAGTGCCCTTCGTACGGTCTCCTCTTCTCTACCCTTCGTGAGAGTAGCAATTGTTTCCTCTTGTTTATCTAGTCTTCCGACTATTTGAGCAAGTTGTTGTACAATATTTTGAAGGATAAGATTTTGCTCGTTTCCTTCAGTTCCTGACATTTTTTTGTTTTTTTTTCTTTTTTTTTTTGTTTTTTTTCTTTTTCCTTTTTTTTCTCTTTTTTTTTTCTTTTTTTTTTTCTTTTTTTCTTTTCTTTTTCTTTTTTTTTTTGGTTCCTTTTTTTGGTTGTTTTTTTTTTCTTTTTTTTTTTAAGAAAATTTCCTCACAAGATCCTCACGTGTATCGCTCGGTCGCTCACACTCGCGTATCTCTCGTTTGGCTTTTTTTTCTTAATTCCTCAAAATTTTTATTTTTTTCCACACAACTTACAAGGTGATTTGAGGTGATTCAAATCAAGTTTCTTCTTGAAAGAACTCAAATCTCCCCCCAAAGATTGCGAATGACGATAAGAAAAAAATGGAAGGATGGGAGAAAAATTTTTTGGAATAGTTTAGAATATAGAACGGAACGAAAAGTATGATAATTGTTTGAGAAGATCGATCAAAATTCGTTCTTCTCTTCTTTCTTGATATTTTTTTTCTCTTTTTTTTTTCAGTAATGAAATGAATGGATTGATATTTGATATTCGATCCGCAAGTTTAAAATCACCAGATGCCCGAAGGCTAAGGAACAAGTTCTTCCCCTGGCCTCGGTTTGAAGAGTTATAAAAAACAATCAAAACCTTCACCACTTATAATTTTTTTTAGTAATGAAATGAATGGATTGATATTTGATATTCGATCTGCAAGCTTAAAATCACCAGACGCCCGAAGGCTAAAGAGCAAGTTCTTCCCTTGGCCTCGGCTTGAAGAGTTATAAAAAACAATCAAAACCACCACCACTTATATTTTTTTTTCTTATTTTTTTTGTTTTTTTTTTGTGACGAAGATGGTAGATTTTGAAGATGAAGGAAATGATAGGATGGTAAGATAGGAAGATTATGGTAATGAAGGAAATAGATGATACCACTTAGTTTTGGAATAACCGAGCTCTGATACCAACTGATGCGACCCCCACACGATACGCTATGGTAAACGACACCGCTAGATGAATTCGTTCCCAGTATGTTTTCAAAATAAGCAAAATGGGGCTTTACTTCCAAACCTCTACGTGGCACGCTGTAGTAACTCGGAAGGGGTGGAATATAAATACTAACAAGATTGCACTTGATAAGTATATAAATCACACAAGGGATGGTTTGGAGACACACTAAACAAAACAAGAAAGCACTCACAAAGGTTTGTTAATACAAACACTCTCAAATTTCATAAAATCTTTGGGTCCCCTCTTACAATGAAACTTGAAGGCTATTTATAGCCAAAATCTTACACCTAATTCTAGTGTGAACAAGAAAACAACTAAGAAACCTACAAAATAGAAAAATCAACATTCAAATATCCTAAAATTTGATACAAAGTCAGTCAACACATGTCTAAGGGACAAAATATCAAAGACCAAGATTTTAAGGTGTGAAAATAAGGACAACAAGTCACCATAAATCCGATGCTATATGTTTTGTCATTTCTGGGCTCCAATGGGTCCAAATGTGGTCCTGTAGTCTTAACAATATTTGGAGCTCTCTTTCTTAACTATCCAAATACACCTGAATCACCTAAATCAGATTTCGAACGAGTAAGTTATGGCCAAAATACAGGACTGTTGCGTGTCAGTCTTACGCGCGGGAATTTGCATCCTTGTTTGTTTGTTCGTCTTTTCCGATCGTCTTCGACTTTAATATTACATGACTCGACTATACACAACTCAAAATTAACAAATACAACTCAAGAAATACAATTCAAATTAAAATACACCAAGATAAAATAAACAAAAAACTTATTGTTTGACAACTTCGATACTACTTACGAATTTGTTGTCTTTGATAACATAGTTATTTTTAAACATATCAATGACGAGTGTCGATAAATTATTTTTTAACTTCTTTGATCGATACCTCATTATTGGTCCAGTCGGCATGCTTAAGTCCTCATCCGGGCTCTTCATAATATCTCGATTCACATCTAGCATGTTCAACTTCGGAGTTCTGATGGGATCTGGTGCATTAGTGCTGGTATGATCACACCCATTGTAACACCGCATTCTATTCTCTTATAATTCAATGCAGTGAGACATCCGTGTGGTGTTTGTCATGATAGACGCATTTTTGAGTCGGGATCGTGGGCCCCGAATGTGAAAAACCTCGAGGACTTAGTATGGACAGATCGAAATTCAAGAAAAATTATTGAGGGCTCGAGATAGAAGTAAAAAAGTAGAAATATAAAAAAATAAAGACCTTGTAGAAGCAAAAAGGGGTGCAACACGAGGACTTCCCAGGGGGTCACCCATCCTAGTACTACTCTCGCCCAAGAACACTTAGCTTCGGAGTTCTGATGGGATCCGGTGCATGAGTGCTGGTATGATCGCACCCATTTATAACACTGCATTCTATTATTTATAGTTCAATGCGGTGAGACTTCCGGTAGTCTTTGTCGTGATAGACGCATTTTTGAGTCGGAAACGTAGGTCCCAGATGTGAATAACCACGAGGACTTAGTGTGGACATATCGGAATTCGAGAAAAAATATTAAGAGCTCGAGATAGAAGTAAAAAAAGTAGAAAAACAAAAAAAGAGACCTCGTAGAAGCAAAAAGGCGTGCAACAAGAGGACTTCCCAGGGGGTCACCCATCCTAGTACTACTCTCGCCCAAGCATGCTCAACTTCGGAGTTCTGATGGGATTTGGTGCATTAGTGCTGGTATGATCGCACCCATTTGTAACACTGCGTTATATTCTTTTATAGTTCAACGCGGTGAGACTTCCGACTGGTCGTTGTCGTGATAGACGCATTTTTGAGTCAGGAACATGGGCCCCAGATGTGAATAACTGCGAGGACTTAGTATGGACAGATCAGATTTCTAGAAAAATTATTAAGGGCTCGAGGTAGAAGTAAAAAAGTAGAAAAACAAAAAAAATAGAGACCTCGTAGAAGCAAAAAAGGGTGCAACACGAGGACTTCTCAGGGGGTCACCCATCCGAATACTACTCTCGCCCAAGCACGCTTAGGTTCAGAGTTCTGATGGGATCCGGTGCATTAGTGCTGGTATGATCCCACCCATTTGTAACAACGCATTCTACTCTCTTATAGTTCAATGCGGTGGGACTTTCGAGTGGTCTTTGTCATGATAGATGCATTTTTGAGTCGGGAATGTAGGTCCCGGATGTGAATAACCACGAGGACTTAGTATGGACATATCGTAATTCGAGAAATAATATTAAGGGCTCGAGATAGAACTAAAAAAGTAGAAAAACAAAATAGAGACCTCGTAGAAGCAAAAAAGAGATGCAACACGAGGACTTCCCAGGGAGTCACCCATCCTAGTACTACTCTCGCCCAAGGACGCTTAACTTCGGAGTTTTGATGGGATCCGGTGTATTAGTGCTGGTATGATGGCACCCATGTAACACCGCATTCTATTCTCTTATAGTTCAATGCAGTGAGACTTCTGAGTGGTCTTTGTCGTGATAGATGCATTTTTGAGTCGGGAACGTGGGTCCTGGATGTGAATAACCACTTGGACTTAGTATGAACATATTGGAATTCAAGAAAAATTATTAAGGGCTCGACACGGAAGTGAAAAAGTAGAAAAATAAAAAATACGAGGACTTCCCATGGGGTCACCCCATCCTAGAACTAGGCTCGCCCAAGCGCGCTTAACTTCGGAGTTCTGATGGGATCCGGTGTATTAGTGCTGGTATGATCGCACCCATTTATCCGGTTCAATAGAACTTGGCATTATCCGGTTCCCGGGGTTAGTAGTAGCGCAAACTTTTCGGAAAATAATCAAGTACATGGGTGCATTTACCTTGATATCTTCTTCAAGTTCCTTTGCACTTACAAGCATGCATTTTCTCAAATTTTCTTTTTCTTTCTTTTTTTCATTTTTTTCGCTTTTTTCATTTTTTTTCATTTTTCTCGCTTTTTTCGTTTTTTTCCATTTTTCTCGCTTTTTTCATTTTTTTCATTTTTTCTCGCTTTTTTTCATTTTTCTTTTCCTTTTCTTTTCTCGATTTTCCTTCAACTTCCTTTTCAAGACGAAGTTGATCTTCTTGTATTTGTACCTTAGTCATGGGAGCTAAGGTAATTTTCTTTCCGTCCTTCTCGTATGAGTAACGATTTTTCCTTCCGCTCAAAGTAGCATCTCTATCAAAATGCCATGGCCTTCCCAACAAGATATGACAAGAATGCATCGGAACGACATCACATAGGATTTCGTCCTGATACCTTCCGATGGTGAGAGCCACAAGTACCTGTTTATTAACTCGAACTTACCCACAATCATTTAGCCAATGTAAGCGATACAGTTTAGGGTGTCTTCTTGTTGGAATATCGAGTTCTTCCACTAGCATAGCGCTAATGACATTAGTGCAACTCCCATTATCTATTATCACACTACAATTTTTATTTTTAATAAAACAACGTGTGTGAAATAGATTTTCTCTTTGTTCGTTAACTTCCTCCTCTTTTGCTTGAGAACTTAACACCCTCCGAACAACAAGTGCGGGTACATACTCATACGTCTCATCATCAATCTCCACCTCTCTTGTTTCTTCTTCTTCTTCTTTTTTGCTTTCCATTTCAATCTCCCCATCCCGAAGTACCATCACCCGTTTGTTGGTGCATTCGGATGCTATATGTCCACGACCCTGGCACTTATAGCATTGGATGTCCCGATTTCTCCTTTGGGTGCTTTCGACAGGTTTAGGCTTCCCATCAAATTTTGGTTTGCTAGTACTCCCAACTTCAAACTTTCCTTTCAAGACACTCCCTTCTCTTTTATCAAAATTTGTAAATTTGTCTGAACTTACTTGAGATTGTTGTTTCCAAGGAGTAGAGTATCCCGTGGAATAGTTGTTGTTGCTCCCTCTTCGTAAGCTCCACTCGATTTTTACCACCGCATATACCATGTTCTCGAATTCAACAAAGTGTTGTTTGTCAACTTATTTAGCTATATCGGCTCTCATCCCGTGTAAAAACCTCGCCATGGATTCCCGAACATTGGCCCGGATCATCAACATCTCCATTTCCTTTCGAAAATCTTCAATATTTCTCGAGCATTGTTTTAAAGATTGTAAGCGAAAAAATAGTTCCCTAAGATAGTAATTAGGAACAAATCTTTTCCGCATAACAACCTTCAATTCTTCCCAACCACTAACCGGTCTCTCCTGACTCCTCCTTCTCTCCGTCACAAGTTGGTCCCACCAAATGCTTGCATATTCTGAAAATTCGATTATTGCTAACCTCATTTTCTTATCATTGGAATAGTTGTGGTAATCATAAATAGTCTCCAACTTCCTTTCCCAATCGAGATATGTGTCCGGATCACTTCTCCCGTCGAAAGATGGGATTTTCATTTTGATGTTTCCCATATTCCTATCCTCCTCGTCTCGAACATATATGCCTTCCTTCATACTCTCTCCTTCCTCCTCGTCCTCCTCGCCCTCCTCGATGTACAAATGTCGAAGTTTCCTCCTCGGAAGTCATCGAATCTTCATAATCATAGCCTCCAAATTGAATGGGTTCCAGTCCCCTTCGTACGGTCTCCTCATCTCTACCCTTCGTGAGAGTAGCAATTGTTTTCTCTTGTTTATCTAGTCTTCCGACTATTTGAGCAAGTTGTTGTACAATATTTTGAAGGATAAGATTTTGCTTGTTTCCTCCAGTTCCTAACATTTTTTTTCCTTTTCTTTTTTTCCTTTTTTTTTTCTTTTTTTTCGTTTTTTTTCTGTTTCCTTTTTTGTCTTTTTTTTCTTTTCTTTTTCTTTTTTTTTGGTTCCTTTTTTTTGGTTGTTTTTTTTTCTTTTTTTTTTAAAGAAAATTTCCTCACAAGATCCTCACGTGTTTCGCTTGGTCGCTCACACTCGCGTATCTCTCGTTTGGCTATTTTCTTCTTAATTCCTCAAAATTTTTATTTTTTTCCACACAACTTACGAGGTGATTTGAGGTGATTCAAATCAAGTTTCTTCTTGAAAGAACTCAAATCCCACGATCCCCCCAAAGATTGCGAATGACGATAAGAAAAAAATGGAAGGATGGGAGCAAAAGATTTTGGAATAGTTTAGAATATAGAACGGAATGAAAAGTATGATAAGTGTTTTATAAGATCGATTAAAATTCGTTCTTCTCTTCTTCCTTGATATTTTTTTTTCTCTTCTTTCCTTTTTTTTAGTAATGAAATGAATGGATTGATATTTGATATTCGATCTGCAAGCTTAAAATCACCAGATGCCCGAAGGCTAAGGTACAAGTTCTTCCCCTGGCCTCGGCTTGAAGAGTTATCAAAATCAATAAAAACCTTCACCACTTATATTTTTTTTAGTAATGAAATGAATGGATTGATATTTGATATTCGATCCGCAAGCTTAAAATCACCAGACGCCCGAAGGCTAAGGAACAAGTTCTTCCCCTGGCCTCGGATTGAAGAGTTATAAAAAACAATAAAAACCTCCACCACTTATATTTTTTTTTCTTATTTTTTTTTTGTGAAGAAGATGGTAGATTTAGAAGATGAAGGAAACGGTAGGATGGTAAGATAGGAAGATTATGGTAATGAAGAAAAATAGATGATACCACTTAGTTTTGGAATAACTGAGCTCTGATACCAACTGATGCGACCACCACACGATACTCTATGGTAACCGACACCGCTAGATGAATTCGTTCCCAGGATGTTTCCAAAATAATCAAAATGGGGCTTTACTTCCAAAGCTCTACGTGGCACGCCCTAGCAACTTGGAAGGGGTGGAATATAAATACTAACAAGATTGCACTTGATAAGTATATAAATCACACAAAGAATATTTTGGAGACACACTCAACAAAACAAGAAAGCACTCACAAAGGTTTGTTAATACAAACACTCTCAAATTTCATAAAATCTTTTGGTCCCCTCTTACAATGAAACTTCAAGGCTATTTATAGCCAAAATCTTACACCTAACTCTAGTGTGAACAAAAAAACAACTAAGAAACCTACAAAATAGAAAAATCAACATTCAAAGATCCTAAAATCTGATACAAAGTCAGTCAACACATGTTTAGGGGACAAAATATCAAAGACCAAGGTTTTAAGGTGTGAAAATAAGGACAACAACTCACCATAAATCCGATGCTGTATGTTTTGTCATTTCTGGGCTCCAATGCTTTCTAATTTGGTCCTATGGTCTTAACAAGATTTGTATCTCTCTTTCTTAGCTTTCCATCGACACCTGAATCACCTGAATCATATTTCGAACGAGTAAGTTATGGCCAAAATACAGGACTGCTGCGTGTTAGTCTTACTCGCGGGAATTTGCATCCTTGTTTGTTTGTTCGTCTTTTCCGATTGTCTTCGACTTTAATATTACACGACTCGACTATAAACAACTCAAAATATAGTTCAGGTGTGAATAACCTCGAGAACTTAGTATGGAAAGATCAGAATTCAAGAAAAATTATTAAGGGCTAGAGATAGAAGTAAAAAAGTAGAAAAATAGAAAAAATAGAGACCTCGCAGAAGGAAAAAAGGGTGCAACACGAGGACTTCCCAGAGGATCACCCATCCTAATACTACTCTCGCTCTACTCTCGCCCTAGCACGCTTAACTTCGGAGTTCTGATGGGATCCGGTGCATTAGTGTTGGTATGATCGCACCCATTTATAACACCGCATTCTATTCTCTTATAGTTCAATGCGGTGATACTTCCGATTGGTCTTTGTCGTGATAGACGCATTTTTTAGACGGGAACGTGGGGCCCAGATCTGAATAACCGCGAGGACTTAGTATGGACAGATCAGAATTCAAGAAAAATTATTAAGGGCTCGAGATAGAAGTAAAAAAGTAGATAAACAAAAAAATAGAGACCTCGTAGAAGCAAAAAAGGATGCACCACGAGGACTTCCCAGTGGGTCACTCATCCTAGTACTACTTTTACCCAAGCACGTTTAACTTCAGGGATCTGATGGGATCTGGTGCATTAGTGCTGGTATTATCGCACCCATTTGTAACACCAAATTCTAGTCTTTTATAGTTCAATGCGGTGAGACTTTCCGGTGGTCTTTGTCGTGATAGATGCATTTTTGAGTCGGGAACGTGGGTCCCGGATGTGAAAAACCGCGAGGACTTACTATGGATAGATCGGAATTCGAGAAAAATTATTAAGGTCTCGAGATAGAAGTAAAAAAGTAGAAAAACAAAAAATAGAGACCTCATAGAAGCAAAAACGGGTGCAACATGAGAACTTACCGGGGGGTCACCTATCCTAGTACTACTATCGCCCAAGCACGCTTAACTTTGGAGTTCTAATGGGATCCTGTGCATTAGTGCTGGTATGATCGCGCCCATTTGTAACACCACATTCTATTCTCTTATAGTTCAATGTGGTGAGACTTCCGAGTGGTCTTTGTTGTAATAGACGCATTTTTGAGTCGGGAACGTAGGCCCCAGATGTGAATAACTGCGAGGACTTAGTATGGACATATCGGAATTCAAGAAAAATTATTAAGGGCTCGAGATAGAAGTAAAAAAGTAGAAAAACAAAAAAATAGAGACCTCGTAGAAGCAAAAATGGGTGCAACAAGAGGACTTCCCAGGGTCACCCATCCTAGTACTACTCTCGCCCAAGCATGCTTAACTTCGGAGTTGTGATGAGATGTGGTACATTAGTGCTGGTATGATCACACTCATTTGTAACACTGCATTCTATTCTTTTATAGTTCAATGCAGTGAGACTTCCGACTGGTCGTTGTCGTGATAGAAGCATTTTGAGTCGGGAACGTGGGCCCTGGATGTGAATAACTGGGATGACTTAGTATGGACAGATCGGAATTCTAGAAAAATTATTAAGGGCTCGAGATAGAAGTAAAAAAGTAGAAAAACAAAAAAATAGAGACCTCGTAGAAGCAAAAAAGGGTGCAACATGAGGACTTACCAGGGGGCCCCCATCCTAGTACATCTCTCGCCCAAGCACGCTTAGCTTCGGAGTTCTGATGGGATCCGGTGCGTTAGTGCTGGTATGATCGCACCCATCTGGAACACCGCATTCTATTCTCTTATAGTTCAATGCGGTGAGACTTCCGAGTGGTCTTTGTCGTAATAGATGCATTTGAGTCGGGAACGTGGGCCCCGGATGTGAATAACCACGAGGACTTAGTATGGACAGATCAAAATTCAAGAAAAATTATTAAGGGCTCGAGATAGAAGTAAAAAAGTAGAAAAATAAAAAAATAGAGACCTCGTAGAAGCCAAAAAGGGTGCAACATGAGGACTTCCCAAGGGGTCACCCATCCTAGTACTACTCTCGCCCAAGCACACTTAGCTTCGGAGTTCTGATGGGATCCGCTGCATTAGTGTTGGTATGATCACACCCATTTGTAACACCGCATTATATTCTTTTATAGTTCAATGCGGTGAGACTTCCGGGTGGTCTTTGTCGTGATAGATGCATTTTTGATTCGGGAACGTGGGTTCCGGATGTGAATAACCGCGAGGACTTACTATGGACAGATTGGAAATCGAGAAAAATTATTAAGGGCTCGAGATAGAAGTAAAAAAGTAGAAAAACTAAAATATAGAGACCCCGTAGAAGCAAAAAAGGGTGCAACATGAGGACTTTCCGGGGGTCACCCATCCTAGTACTACTATCGCCCAAGCACGCTTGACTTCAGAGTTCTGATGAGATCTGGTGCATTAGTGCTGGTATGATCGCTCCCATTTGTAACACCGCATTCTATTCTTTTATAGTTCTACACGGTGAGACTTCCGGATGGTCTTTGTCGTGATAGACACATTTTTGAGTCGGGAACGTGGGTCCCAGATGTGAATAACCGTGAGGACTTACTATGGATAGATCGGAAATCGAGAAAAAATATTAAGGGCTCGAGATTGAAGTAAAAAAGTAGAAAAACAAAAATATAGAGACCCCGTAGAAGCAAAAAAGGGTGCAACACGAGGACTTCCCGGGGGGTCACCTATCCTAGTACTACTATCACCCAAGCACGCTTTACTTTGGAGTTCTGATTGGATCTGGTGCATTAGTGCTGGTATGATCGCACCCATTTGTAACACCGTATTATATTCTCTTATAGTTTAATGCGGTGAGACTTCCGATTGGTCTTTGTCGTGATAGACATACTTTTGAGTCGGGAACGTAGGTCCCGGATGTGAATAACCACGAGGACTTAGTATGGACATATCGGAATTCGAGAGAAAATATTAAGGGCTCGAGATAGAAGTAAAAAAGTAGAAAAACAAAAAAAATAGAGACCTCGTAGAAGCAAAAAAGGGTACAACACGAGGACTTCCCAGCGGGTCACCCATCCTAGTACTATTCTCGCCCAAGCACGCTTAGCTTCGGAGTTCTGATGGTATCCGGTGCATTAGTGGTGGTATGATCGCACCCATTTGTAACACCGCATTCTATTCTCTTATAGTTCAATGCGGTGAGACTTCCGAGTGGTCTTTGTCGTGCTTGACCCATTTGAATCGGGAACGTGGTCCCCGAATGTGAGTAACCGCGAGGACTTAGTATGGACAGATCGGGATTCAAGAAAAATTATTAAGGGCTCGAGATAGAAGTAAAAAAGTAGAAGAAAAAAAATAGAGACCTCGTAGAAGCAAAAAAGGGGTGCAACATGAGGACTTCCCAGGTAGTCACCCATCCTAGTACTACTCTCGCCCAAGCGCGCTTAACTTTGGAGTTTTGATGGGATCCAGTGCATTAGTGCTGTTATGATCGCACCCATTTATAATACCACATTCTATTCTCTTGTAGTTCAATGTGGTGAGACTTCCGAGTGGTCTTTGTCATGATAGACGTATTTTTGAGTCACGAACATGGGCCCCGGATGTGAATAACCTAGAGGACTTAGTATGGACAGATCGGAATTCAAGAAAAATTATTAAGGGCTCGAGATAGAAGTAAAAAAGTAGAAAAACCCAAAAAATAGAGACCTCGCAGAAGCAAAAAAGGGTGCAACACGAGGACTTACCAGGGGGCACCCATCCTAGTACAACTCTCGCCCAAGCACACTTAGCTTCGGAGTTCTGATGGGATCCGGTACGTTAGTGCTGGTATGATCGCACCCATTTGTAACACTGCATTCTATTCTCTTATAGTTTAATCCGGTGAGACTTCCGAGTGGTCTTTGTCGTGATAGACGCATTTGAGTCGGGAACGTGGGCCCCAGATGTGAATAACCGCGAGGACTTAGTATGGACAGATCAAAATTCAAGAAAAATTATTAAGGGCTCGAGACAGAACTAAAAAAGTAGAAAAATAAAAAAATAGAGACCTCGTAGAAGCAAAAAAGGGTGCAACATGAGAATTTCCCAAGGGGTCACCCATCCTAGTACTACTCTCGCCCAAGCACACTTAGCTTCGGAGTTCTGATGGGATCCGCTGCATTAGTGCTGGTATGATCGCACCCATTTGTAACACCGCATTCTATTCTTTTATAGTTCAATGCGGTGATACTTCCGGGTGTTCTTTGTCGTGATAGACACATTTTTGAGTCGGGAACGTGGGTCCCAGATGTGAATAACCGCGAGGACTTAGTATGGACATATCGGAATTCGAGAGAAAATATTAAGGGCTCGAGATAGAAGTAAAAAAGTAGAAAAACAAAAAAATAGAGACCTCGTAGAAGCAAAAAAGGGTGCAACACGAGGACTTCCCAGGGGGTCACCCATTCTAGTACTACTCTCGCCCAAGCACGCTTAGCTTCGGAGTTCTGATGGTATCCGGTGCATTAGTGCTGGTATGATCGCACCCATTTGTAACACCGCATTCTATTCTCTTATAGTTCAATGCGGTGAGACTTCCGAGTGGTCTTTGTCGTGATTGACCCATTTGAATCGGGAACGTGGGCCCCAGATGTGAGTAACCGCGAGGACTTAGTATGGACAGATCGGGATTCAAGAAAAATTATTAAGGGCTCGAGATAGAAGTAAAAAAGTAGAAGAATAAAAATAGAGACCTCGTAGAAGCAAAAAAGGGGTGCAACACGAGGACTTCCCAGGTAGTCACCCATCCTAGTACTACTCTCGCCCAAGCGCGTTTAACTTTGGAGTTTTGATGGAATCCGGTGCATTAGTGCTGGTATGATCGCACCCATTTGTAACACCACATTCAATTCTCTTATAGTTCAATGCGGTGAGACTTCCAAGTGGTCTTTGTCGTGATAGATGCATTTTTGAGTCGGTAACGTGGGCCCGAATGTGAATAACCGCGATGACTTAGTATGGATAGATCGAAATTCAAGAAAAATTATTAAAGGCTCGAGATAGAAGTAAAAAAGTAGAAAAATGAAAAAATAGAGACCTCGCAGAAGCAAAAAAGGGTGCAACACGAGGACTTCCCAGGGGGTAAGCCATCCTAGTACTACTCTCGCCCAAGCATGCTTAACTTCGGAGTTCTGATGGGATCCGGTGCATTAGTGCTGGTATGATCGCACCCATTTGTAACACCGCATTCTATTCTCTTATAGTTCAACGTGGTGAGACTTCCGAGTGGTCTTTGTCATGATAGATGCATTTTTGAGTCGGGAACGTGGGCCCGGATGTGAATAACCGTGAGGAGTTACTGTGGACAGCTCAGAAATCGAGAAAAATTATTAAGGGCTCAAGATAGAAGTAAAAAAGTAGAAAAACAAAAATATAGAGACCCCGTAGAAGCAAAAAAGGGTGCAACACGAGGACTTCCCGGGGGGTCACCTATCCTAGTACTACTATTGCCCAAGCATGCTTAACTTCGGAGTTCTGAGGGGATCCAGTGTATTAGTGCTGGTATGAACGCACCCATTTGTAACACCGCATTCTATTCTCTTACAGTTCAATGCGGTGAGACTTCCGAGTGGTCTTTGTTGTGATAGACGCATTTTTTAGTCGGTAACGTGGGCCCCGAATGTGAATAACCGCGAGGACTTAGTATGGACAGATTAAAATTCAAGAAAAAATATTAAGGGTTTGAGATAGAAGTAAAAAAGTAGAAAAACAAAAAAATAGACCTCGTAGAAGTAAAAAAGGGTGCAACAGGAGGACTTCCTGGGGGTAAAACATCCTAGTACTGCACTCGCCCAAGCAAGCTTGACTTTGGAGTTATGATGGGATCCGGTGCATTAGTGCTAGTATGATCGCACCCATTTGTAACACTGCATTCTATTCTCTTATAGTTCAATGCGGTGAGACTTCCGAGTGATATTTGTCATGATAGATGCATTTTGGAGTTGGTAACGTAGGTCCCGGATGTGAATAACCACGAGGACTTAGTATGGACATATCAGAATTCGAGAAAAATTATTAAGGGCTCGAGTTAGAAGTAAAAAAGTAGAAAAAAAATAAAGACCTCCTAGAAGCAAAAAGGGGTGCAACAATAGGACTTCCTAGGGGGTCACCCATCCTAGTACTACTCTCGCCCAAGCATGCTCAACTTCGGAGTTCTGATGGGATCTTGTATATTAGTGCTGGTATGATCGCACCCATTTGTAACACTGCATTCTATTCTTTTATAGTTCAACGCGGTAAGACTTCCGACTAGTCGTTGTCGTGATAGACGCATTTTTGAGTTGGGAAGATGGGTCCCAGATGTGAATAACTGCGAGGACTTAGTATGGACAAATCAGAATTCTGGAAAACTTATTAAGGGCTCGAGATAGAAGTAAAAAAGTAGAAAAACAAAAAAATAGAGACCTCATAGAAGCAAAAAAGGGTGCAACATGAGGACTTCCCAGGGGGTCACCCATCCGAGTACTACTCTCACCTAAGCACACTTAGCTTCGGAGTTCTAATGGGATCCGGTGCACTAGTGCTGGTATGATCGCACCCATTTGTAACACCGCATTCTATTCTCTTATAGTTTAATACGGTTAGACTTTCGAGTGATCTTTGTCGTGATAGACGTATTTTTGAGTCGGGAATGTAGGTCCCGAATGTGAATAACCACGAGGACTTAGTATGGACATATCAGAATTCGAGAAAAAATATTAAGGGCTCGAGATAGAAGTAAAAAAGTAGAAAAACAAAAAAAATAGTGACCTCGTAGAAGCAAAAAAGGCTGCAACACGAGGACTTCCCGGGGGTAACCCATCCTAGTACTACTCTCGTCAAGCAAGCTTGACTTCGGAGTTATGATGGGATCTGGTGCATTAGTGCTGGTATGATCGTACCCATCTGTAACAGTGCATTCTATTCTCTTATAGTTCAATGCAGTGAGACTTCCCAGTGGTATTTGTCGTGATAGACGCATTTTGTAGTCGGTAACGTAGGTCCTGGATGTGAATAACCAAGAGGACTTAGTATGGATATATCAGAATTCGAGAAAAATTATTAAGGGCTCGAGATAGAAGTAAAAAAGTAGAAAAACATAAAAATAGAGACCTCATAGAAGCAAAAAGGGGTACAACAAGAGGACTTCATAGGGGGTCACCCATCCTAGTACTACTCTCGCCCAAGCATGCTCAACTTCGGAGTTCTCATGGGATCTTGTGTATTAGTGCTGGTATGATCGCACCCATTTATAACACTGCATTCTATTCTTTTATAGTTCAACACGGTGCGACTTCCGACTGGTCTTTGTCGTGATAGACGCATTTTTGAGTCAGGAACGTGGGCCCCAGATGTGAATAACCTCGAGGACTTAGCATGAACGGATCGGAATTCAAGAAAAATTATTAAGGGCTCTAGATAGAAGTAAAAAGTAGAAAAACCAAAAAAATAGAGACCTCGCAGAAGCAAAAAAGGTTGCAACACGAGGACTTCCGAGGAGGTCACCCATCCTAATACTACTCTCGCCCTACTCTCGCCCAAGCACGCTTAACTTTGGATTTCTGATAGGATCTGGTGCATTAGTGCTGATATGATCGAACCCATTTGTAACACCGCATTCTATTCTCTTATAGTTCAATACGGTGAGACTTCCGAGTGGTCTTTGTCGTGATTGACGCATTTCAGTCGGGAATGTGGGCCCCGGATGTGAATAACCGCGAGGACTTAGTATGGACAGATCGGGATTTAAGAAAAATTATTAAGGGCTCGAGATAGACGTAAAAAAGTAGAAAAACAAAAAAATAGAGACCTCGGAGAAGCAAAAAAGGGGTGCAACACGAGGACTTCCCAGGTAGTCACCCATCCTAGTACTACTCTCGCCCAAGCACGCTTAACTTTGGAGTTTTGATGGGATCCGGTGCATTAGTGCTGTTATGATCGCACCCATTTGTAACACCGCATTCTATTCTCTTATAGTTCAATGCGGTGAGACTTCCGGGTGGTCTTTGTCGTGATAGACGCATTTTTGAGTCGGGAACGTGGGCCCCGGATGTGAATAACCTCGAGGACTTAGTATGGACAGATCGGAATTCAAGAAAAATTATTAAGGGCTCGAGATAGAAGAAAAAAATAGAAAAACCAAAAAAATAGAGACCTCGCAGAAGCAAAAAAGGTTGCAACACGAGGACTTCCCAGGAGGTCACCTATTCTAATACTACTCTCGCCCTACTCTCGCCCAAGCACGCTTAACTTTGGACTTCTGATGGGATCCGGTGCATTAGTGCTGATATGATCGCACCCATTTATAACACCGCATTCTATTCTCTTATAGTTCAACGCGGTGATACTTCCGATTGGTCTTTGTCCTGATGAACGCATTTTTTAGATGGGGACGTGGGCCCCGGATTTGAATAACCTTGAGGACTTAGTTTGGACAGATCGGAATTCAAGAAAAATTATTAAGGGCTCGAGATGGAAGTAAAAAAGTAGATAAACAAAAAAATAGAGACCTCGTAGAAGCAAAAAAGTGTGCAGCACGAGAACTTCCCAGTGGGTCACGCATCGTAGTACTACTCTCACCCAAGCACGCTTGACTTCGGAGTTCTGATGGGATCCGGTGTATTAGTGCTGGTATGATCGCACCTATTTGTAACACCGCATTCAATTATCTTATAGTTCAATGCAGTGAGACTTCCAAGTGGTATTTTGTCGTGATAGATGCATTTTGGAGTCGGTAACATAGGTCCCGGATGTGAATAACCACGAGGACTTAGTATGGACATATCAGAATTCGAGAAAAATTATTAAGGGTTCGAGATAGAAGTAAAAAAGTAGAAAAATGAAAAAATAGAGACCTCGTAGAAGCAAAACAGGGTGCAACACGAGGACTTCCCAGGGGGTCACCCATCCTAGTACTACTCTCGCCCAAGCATGCTTATCTTCGGAGTTCTGATGGGATCCGGTGCATTAGTGCTGGTATGATCGCACCCATTTGTAACACCGCATTGTATTCTCTTATAGTTCAACGTGGTGCGACTTTCGAGTGGTCTTTGTCAGGATAGACGCATTTTTGAGTCGGCAACATGGGCCCGGATTTGAATAACCGCGAGGACTTACTATGGACAGCTCAGAAATCGAGAAAAATTATTAAGGGCTCGAGATAGAAGTAAAAAAGTAGAAAAACAAAAATATAGAGACCCCGTAGAAGCAAAAAAGGGTGCAACACGAGGACTTCCTGGGGGGTCACCTATCCTAGTACTACTATCGCCCAAGCACGCTTAACTTCGGAGTTCTGATGGGATCCGGTGTATTAGTGCTGGTATGAACGCACCCATTTGTAATACCGCATTCTATTCTCTTATAGTTCAATGTGGTGAGACTTCCGAGTGGTCTTTGTTGTGATAGACGCATTTTTGAGTCGGTAATGTGGGCCCCGAATGTGAATAACCGCGAGGACTTAGTATGGACAGATTAAAATTCAAGAAAAAATATTAAGGGTTCGAGATAGAAATGAAAAAGTAGAAAACAAAAAAATAGACCTCGTAGAACTAAAAAAGGGTGCAACACAAGGACTTCTCGGGGGTAACCCATCCTAGTACTACACTCGCCCAAGAAAGATTCACTTCGGAGTTATGATGGGATCCAGTGCATTAGTGCTGGTATGATCGCACCCATTTGTAACACTGCATTCTATTCTCTTATAGTTCAATGCGGTGAGACTTCCGAGTGGTATTTGTCATGATAGACGCATTTTGGAGTTGGTAATGTAGGTCCCGGATGTGAATAACCAAGAGGACTTAGTATGGACATATCAGAATTTGAGAAAAATTATTAAGGGCTCGAGATAGAAGTAAAAAAGTAGAAAAACAAAAAATAGAGACATCGTAGAAGCAAAAAAGGGTGCAACATGAGGACTTCCCAGGGGGTCACCCATCCTAGTACTACTCTCGCCCAACCAAGCTTGACTTCGGAGTTCTGATGGGATCCGGTGCATTAGTGCTGGTATGATCGCACCCATTTGTAACACCGCATTCTATTCTCTTATAGTTCAATGCGGTGAGACTTCCGAGTGGTATTTATCGTGATAGACGCATTTTCGAGTCGGGAAAGTGGGGCCCTGATGTGGATAACCGCGAGGACTTAGTATACACATATCGGAATTCAAGAAAAAAAATTAAGGGCTCGAGATAGACGTAAAAAAGTAGAAACACAAAAAAATAGAGACCTCGTAGAAGCAAAAAAGGGTGCAACACGAGGAATTCCCTAGGGTCACCCATCCTAGTACTACTCTCGTCCAAGCACGCTTGACTTCGGAGTTCTGATGGGATCTGGTGCATTAGTGCTGGTATGATCACACCTATTTGTAACACCGCATTCAATTATCTTATAGTTCAATGCGGTGAGACTTCCAAGTGGTATTTGTCGTGATAGACGCATTTTGGAGTCGGTAACGTAGGTCCCGGATGTGAATAACCACGAGGACTTAGTATGGACATATCAGAATTCGAGAAAAATTATTAAGGGCTCGCGATAGAAGTAAAAAAGTAGAAAAACAAAAAAATAGTGACCTCGTAGAAGCAAAAAATGGTGCAACACGAGGACTTCCCGGGGGTAACCCATCCTAGTACTACTCTCGCTCAAGCAAGCTTGACTTCGGAGTTATGATGGGATCCGGTGCATTTATGCTGGTATGATCGCACCCATTTGTAACAGTGCATTCTATTCTCTTATATTTCAATGCGATGAGACTTCCGAGTGGTATTTGTCGTGATAGACGCATTTTGGAGTCGGTAACGTAGGTCCCAGATGTGAATAACCACGAGGACTTAGTATGGATATATCAGAATTCGAGAAAAATTATTAAGGCCTCGAGATAGAAGTAAAAAAGTAGAAAAACATAAAAATAGAGACCTTGTAGAAGCAAAAAGGGGTACAACAAGAGGACTTCATAGGGGGTCACCCATCATAGTACTACTCTCGCCCAAGCATGCTCAACTTCGGAGTTCTCATGGGATCTTGTGTATTAGTGCTGGTATGATCGCACCCATTTATAACACTGCATTCTTTTCTTTTATAGTTCAACGCGGTGAGACTTCCGACTGGTCTTTGTCGTGATAGACGCATTTTTGAGTCGGGAATGTGGGCCCCAGATGTGAATAACCTCGAGGACTTAGTATGGACAGATCGGAATTCAAGAAAAATTATTAAGGGCTCGAGATAGAAGTAAAAAGTAGAAAAACCAAAAAAATAGAGACCTCGCAGAAGCAAAAAAGGTTGCAACACGAGGACTTCCCAGGAGGTCACCCATCCTAATACTACTCTCGCCGTACTCTCGCCCAAGCACGCTTAACTTTGGATTTCTGATGGGATCCGGTGCATTAGTGCTGATATGATCGAACCCATTTGTAACACCGCATTCTATTCTCTTATAGTTTAATACGGTGAGACTTTCGAGTGGTCCTTGTCGTGATTGATGCATTTGAGTCGGGAATGTGGGCCCCGAATCTGAATAACCGCGAGGACTTAGTATGGAGATATCGGGATTTAAGAAAAATTATTAAGGGCTCGAGATAGACGTAAAAAAGTAGAAAAACAAAAAAATAGAGACCTCGTAGAAGCAAAAAAGGGGTTCAACACGAGGACTTCCCAGGTAGTCACCCATCCTAGTACTACTCTCGCCCAAGCACGCTTAACTTTGGAGTTTTGATGGGATCCGATGCATTAGTGCTATTATGATCGCACCCATTTGTAACACCGCATTCTATTCTCTTATAGTTCAATGTGGTGAGACTTCCGGGTGGTCTTTGTCGTGATAGACGCATTTTTGAGTCGGGAACGTGGGCCCCGGATGTGAATAACCTCGAGGACTTAGTATGGACAGATCGGAATTCAAAAAAAATTATAAAGGGCTCGAGATAGAAGAAAAACGTAGAAAAACCAAAAAAATAGAGACCTCGCAGAAGCAAAAAAGGTTGCAACACGAGGACTTCCCAGGAGGTCACCCATTCTAATACTACTCTCGCCCTACTCTCGCCCAAGCACGCTTAACTTTGGACTTCTGATGGGATCCGGTGCATTAATGGTGATATGATCGCACCCATTTATAACAGCTCATTCTATTCTCTTATAGTTCAACGCGGTGATACTTCCGATTGGTCTTTGTCCTGATTGACGCATTTTTTAGACGGGAACGTGGGCCCCGGATGTGAATAACCGTGAGGACTTAGTTTGGACAGATCGGAATTCAAGAAAAATGATTAAGGGATCGAGATGGAAGTAAAAAAGTAGATAAACAAAAAAATAGAGACCTCGTAGAAGCAAAAAAGGGTGCAGCACGAGGACTTCCCAGTGGGTCACGCATCCTAGTACTACTCTCACCCAAGCACGCTTGACTTCGGAGTTCTCATGGGATCCGGTGCATTAGTGCTGGTATGATCACACCTATTTGTAACACCGCATTCAATTATCTTATAGTTCAATGCGGTGAGACTTCCAAGTGGTATTTGTCGTGATAGACGCATTTTGGAGTCGGTAACGTAGGTCCCGGATGTGAATAACCACGAGGACTTAGTATGGACATATCAGAATTCGAAAAAAATTATTAAGGGCTCGAGATAGAAGTAAAAAAGTAGAAAAACAAAAAAATAGAGACCTCGTAGAAGCAAAAAGGGGTGCAACAAGAGGACTTCCTAGGGGGTCACCCATCCTAGTACTACTCTCGCCCAAGCATGCTCAACTTCGGAGTTCTGATGGGATCTTGTGTATTAGTGCTGGTATGATCGCACCCATTTGTAACACAGCATTCTATTCTTTTATAGTTCAACGCGATGAGACTTCCGACTAGTCGTTGTCGTGATAGACGCATTTTTGAGTTAGGAAGATGGGTCCCAGATGTGAATAATTATGAGGACTTAGTATGGACAGATCAGAATTCTAGAAAAATTATTAAGGGCTCGAGATAGAAGTAAAAAAGTAGAAAAACAAAAAAATAGAGACCTCATAGGAGCAAAAAAGGGTGCAACACGAGGACTTTCCAGGGGGTCACCCATCCGGGTACTACTCTCACCTAAGCACACTTAGCTTCGGAGTTCTAATGGGATCCGGTGCATTAGTGCTGGAATGATCGCACCCATTTGTAACACCGCATTCTATTCTCTTATAGTTTAATACGGTGAGACTTTCGAGTGGTCTTTGTCGTGATAGACGTATTTTTGAGTCGGGTTCGTAGGTCCCCAATGTGAATAACCACGAGGACTTTGTATGGACATATCGGAATTCGAGAAAAAATATTAAGGGCTCGAGATAGAAGTAAAAAAGTAGAAAAACAAAAAATAGAGACCTTGTAGAAGTAAAAAAGGGTGCAACACGAGGACTTCCCAGGGGGTCACCCATCCTAGTACTACTCTCGCCCAAGCACGCTTGACTTCGGAGTTCTGATGGGATCCGGTGCATTAGTGCTGGTATGATAGCACCCATTTGTAACACCGCATTTTATTCTCTTATAGTTCAACGCGGTAATACTTTTGATTGGTCTTTGTCGTGATTGACGCATTTTTAGACGGGAACATGGGCCACGGATGTGAATAACCGTGAGGACTTAGTTTGGACAGATCGGAATTCAAGAAAAAATATTAAGGGCTCGAGATGGAAGTAAAAAAGTAGATAAACAAAAAAATAGAGACCTCGTAGAAGCAAAAAAGGGGTGCAACACGAGGACTTCCGATGGGGTCACCCATCCTAGTACTTCTCTCGGCCAAGCATGCGTAACTTTGGAGTTTTGATGGGATCTGGTGCATTAGTACTGGTATGATCGCACCCATTTATAACACCGCATTCTATTCTCTTATAGTTCAATGCGGTGAGACTTCCGAGTGGTCTTTGTCGTGATTGACGCATTTGAGTCTAGAACGTGGGCCCCGAATGTGAATAACCCCGAGGACTTAGTATGGACAGATCGGGATTCAAGAAAAATTATTAAGGGCTCGAGATAGAAGTAAAAAAGTAGAAAAACAAAAAAATGGAGACCTTGTAGAAGCAAAAAAGGGGTGCAACACGAGGACTTCCGAGGGGGTCACCCATCCTAGTACTAGTCTCGCCCAAGTACGCTTCGCTTCGTAGTTCTGTTGGGATCCGGTGCATTAGTTCTGGTATGATCGCACCCATTTGTAACGCCGCATTCTATTCTCTTATAGTTCAATGCGGTGAGACTTCCGAGTGGTCTTTGTCATGATAGACGCATTTTTGAGTCGGGAACGAGGGCCCCAGATGTGAATAACCGCGAGAACTTAGTATGGACAGATCAAAATTCAAGAAAAATTATTAAGGGCGTGAGATAGAAGTAAAAAGGTAGAAAAACAAAAAAAATAGAGACCTCGCAGAAGCGAAAAAGGGTGCAACACGAGGACTTCCCAGTGGGTCACCCATTCTAGAACTACTCTCACCCAAGCACGCTCGACTTCAGAGTACTGATGGGATCCGGTGCATTAGTGCTGGTATGATCGCTCCCATTTTTAACACCGCATTATATTCTTTTATAGTTCAACGCGGTGAGACTACCAGGTGGTCTTTGTCGTGATAGATGCATTTTTTAGTCGGGAACGTGGGTCCCGGATGTGAATAACCGCGAGAACTTACTATGGACATATCGGAAATCGAGAAAAAATATTAAGGGTTCGAGATAGAAGTAAAAAAGTAGAAAAACAAAAAATAGAGACCTCGTAGAAGCAAAAAAGGGTGCAACATGAGGACTTCCCAGGGGGTCACCCATCCTAGTACTACTCTCGCCCAACCAAGCTTGACTTCAGAGTTCTGATGGGATCTGGTGCATTAGTGCTGGTATGATCGCACCCATTTGTAACACCGCATTCTATTCTCTTATAGTTCAATGCGGTGAGACTTCCGAGTGGTATTTATCGTGATAGACGCATTTTGGAGTCGGGAAAGTGGGGCCCTGATGTGGATAACCGCGAGGACTTAGTATACACATATCGGAATTCAAGAAAAAATATTAAGGGCTCGAGATAGACGTAAAAAAGTAGAAACACAAAAAAATAGAGACCTCGTAGAAGCAAAAAAGGGTGCAACACGAGGAATTCCCTGGGGTCACCCATCCTAGTACTACTCTCGTCCAAGCACGCTTGACTTCGGAGTTCTGATGGGATCTGGTGCATTAGTGCTGGTATGATCACACCTATTTGTAACACCGCATTCAATTATCTTATAATTCAATGCGGTGAGACTTCCAAGTGGTATTTGTCGTGATAGATGCATTTTGGAGTCGATAACGTAGGTCCCGGATGTGAATAACCACGAGGACTTAGTATGGACATATCAGAATTCGAGAAAAATTATTAAGGGCTCGAGATAGAAGTAAAAAAGTAGAAAAACAAAAAAATAGAGACCTTGTAGAAGCAAAAAGGGTGCAACACGAGGAATTCCCTGGGGTCACCCATCCTAGTACTACTCTCGCCCAATCATGCTCAACTTCGGAGTTCTGATGGGATCTTGGGTATTAGTGCTGGTATGATCGCACCCATTTGTAACACTGCATTCTATTCTTTTATAGTTCAACGCGATGATACTTCCGACTAGTCGTTGTCGTGATAGACGCATTTTTGAGTTGGGAAGATGGGTCCCAGATGTGAATAACTATGAGGACTTAGTATGGACAGATCAGAATTCTAGAAAAATTATTAAGGGCTCGAGATAGAAGTAAAAAAGTAGAAAAACAAAAAAATAGAGACCTCATAGGAGCAAAAAAGGGTGCAACACGAGGACTTCCCAGGGGGACACCCATCCGGGTACTACTCTCACCTAAGCACACTTAGCTTCGGAGTTCTAATGGGATCCGGTGCATTAGTGCTGGAATGATCGCACCCATTTGTAACACCGCATTCTATTCACTTATAGTTTAATATGGTGAGACTTTCGAGTGGTCTTTGTCGTGATAGACATATTTTTGAGTCGGGTTCGTAGGTCCCAAATGTGAATAACCACGAGGACTTAGTATGGACATATCGGAATTCGAGAAAAAATATTAAGGGTTCGAGATAGAAGTAAAAAAGTAGAAAAACAAAAAATAGAGACCTCGTAGAAGCGAAAAAGGGTGCAACATGAGGACTTCCCAGGGGGTCACCCATCCTAGTACTACTCTCGCCCAAACAAGCTTGACTTCAGAGTTCAGATGGGATCCGGTGCATTAGTGCTGGTATGATCGCACCCATTTGTAACACCGTATTCTATTCTCTTATAGTTCAATGCGGTGAGACTTCCGACTGGTATTTATCGTGATAGACGCATTTTGGAGTCGGGAAAGTGGGGCCCTGATGTGGATAACCGCGAGGACTTAGTATACACAGATCGGAATTCAAGAAAAAATATTAAGGGCTCGAGATAGACGTAAAAAAGTAGAAACACAAAAAAATAGAGACCTCGTAGAAGCAAAAAATGGTGCAACACGAGGAATTCCCTGGGGTCACCCATCCTAGTACTACTCTCACCCAAGCACGCTTAACTTCGAAGGTCTGATGGGATCCAGTGCGTTAGTGCTGGTATGATCGCACCCATTTTGTAACACCGCATTCTATTCTCTTATAGTTCAATGCGGTGAGACTTCCGAGTGGTCTTTGTCGTAATAGACACATTTTTGAGTCGGGAACATGGGCCCCAGATGTGAATAACCACGAAGACTTAGTATGGACAGATCAGAATTCAAGAAAAAATTATTAACGGCTCGAGATAGAATTAAAAAAGTAGAAACACAAAAAAGTAGAGAACTCGTAGAAGCAAAAAAGGGTGCAACATGAGGACTTCCCAGGGGGTCACCCATCCTAGTACTACTCTCACCCAAGCATGCTTAATTTCGGAGTTCTGATGGGATCTGATGCATTAGTGCTGGTATGATCGCACCAATTTGTATGACCGCATTCTATTCTCTTTTATTTTAAAGCGGTGAGACTTCTGGGTGGTCTTTGCCGTGATAGACACATTTTTTAGTCGGGAACGTGAGCCCCAAATGTGAATAACCGCAAGGACTTAGTATAGACATATCGGAATTCGAGAAAAATTATTAATGGCTCGAGATAGAAGTAAAAAAGTAGAATAACAAAAAATTAGGCCCCGTAGATTCAAAAAGGGGTGCAATACGGACTTCCCAGGGGGTCACCCATCTTGTACTACTCTCGCCCAAGCACGCTTCACTTTGGAGTTCTTATGATCTCGTGCATTAGTGGTTGTATGATCGAACCATTTATAACACCGCATTCTATTCTTTTATAGTTCAACGCGATGATACTTCTGGGTAGTCTTTATCATGATAGACGCATTTTTGAGTCCTAAACGTGGGTCCCGCAAGTGAATAACCGCGAGGACTTCGTATGGACATTATAGGTCACAAGTCGTCAGGAATAAGTCTAGTGGGGGGGTGAATAGACTTATTAAACTCTTTTCTGAATCTCAGATGAGTTACTTAGCTATGATTAGGTACACATGACTTATGTCGTCTGCAGACAGGTAATGCGGAAGACACAGCTGAGGACGATAGTAGGTAACTAATGTTAACTGCAGATAACTATCTAATGGAACAGTAAATATGAATGCAGCAGTTAAGTATGATGTTCAAAGCAGTAAATCACATAAGCACTTATAGTGGTTTCAGAGGTGGGGTAATCCTCTACTAGTCCACTTTTCTCCAAACCAGTTGGAGATGAATTCACTATAACTTTCAACCAGTGATAAACATTACAATGATTCAACCAGTTAAAACAGCTTCCAACCAGTGGAATCCCGTGGCCGTTGCAACTCCCTTTGACTGCCTAATACCTCTTGATCTAAAATCCTTGGATGCCTATCAGTCGCGCAACTTCTGAAAACCTCGTTCACAGAAGTACCCCGTACTCAACTTTTGGGACAAGAGTGTTTGTTTTCTCCAACAAAGAGCTTTTCAGAATTTGATCTTGAATGTTTTGCTCTTTACGATGGTATAGATTGCCTTGATAGATTTGATTGCCTTGATTTCTTTGTTTTCTTGAAAGTATTGTTCGCATCGTACTTTGCTCAATTCATATCTCCATATATTTATAGCACGATCCTTTGAGCTTCCTTCATAGCCATTGCACTACTGTAACAAATCCTTCTATTGGAGAGTGGACTTCTTTGTTTATCTTATCAATATGTTGCAAGGCTGGATCCCTTTTCAATTTCGACCGTTTGAAATACTTTCTTGTTAGCGCGTTATTCTTGATTAGAATAAGTATAAAGTCTTCAGAATGTGGATCTTGAGGAATATTTTATTCCCAACTTTCCGAGAATCTTTCCTGTTTGTCTCCTACGTCTTGCATGCGGCTTTCCATGAATGTTAACTTTCAACACGTGCTGACGTGGACTGAGTATCTTGGCTGATAACTTGACTGAGAACATGTCTGATACTTTTCGATCAAAGCTGCCTGAAGTGCATTCAACCTTCTCTGATGTGAAGTCCTCTGCTCTGAAGTTCTCTGTTCTGGACTTCTCTGAGATACAATTCTCTGCTCTGAAGTTATCTGGTATGAAGTCCTATGATCTGAAGTTCTCTAACTTGAACTTCTCTGAGATTAAACTTCTCTGCACTGAAGTTCTCTGATATGAAGTCCTATGATCTGAAGTTCTCTGATCTGAACTTCTCTGAGATTAAACTTCTCTGATGCACGACAGTTCTATACTTGGTCGATTCAAGACTTACACTACGCCATAAATGGCCTTCAACAACACCCAAAAAAATGTGCTCAAAGGGGGTAAAAAGTGTTGCTGAAAGCAAAAAAACATGCTACGGTAACACTTTTTCGAAATTTGGTGGTGTTACAGAAACAGTCGCTACCATAGGGGTCTATGCCAACACTTTTTAACTTTATGGTAACACAGGGAGAATGTGTTGCTACAGACCCCAATGCCTACACTTTTTACCTCTGTAGCAACACCAATAAAAGTATTACTGTAGACCAATGGCAACACCAATATCTCTCTAGCAACACCCATAAACGTGTTACTGTAGACCAATGGCAACACCACTAATCCCTACTATAACACCAGCTGTTGAAACACATTTTTGTTTTGGCAATACCCTTTTCCATTATTGTAACATTTATTTTGTGAACACTTTTTTGTTCTGATAATAGTTTAAACCATAATAAAACCATTCAAATAAACCATAATCAAATAACCTGTCAAAGTTTTACATAAGCAAGGCTTTTCAAGCCATCCAAATAAACCACGACATCATCATCATTCGACATAAATAAACCAGTCAAAAGCTAACTTAAGTACTAAAGAATAACTGACTAGTACCATCTAAAAGCTAACTTCAGTACCACCGCATTAATACTATCACAGTGCGAAAGATAACGTAAATACTAAGAAAGACTTAAATCCGGATTCTGACCAGCCAATTTTTTCATCATCTATCGAACTTTTTGGTCAAGTTTCTCATCCATCTCTTGTTGAAGTTGAGCCCGAATCTATGCAGTTAAGTCTAACATTCAGTGAACTGGAACGGACGTTGCACATGATGTTGAAGAAGACTTTGACTTCGATTCCTTGTTCTGTATAAGCCTCTCAATTAGCCAAGATGGGGTTGTGCTCCTTGCCACCATGAACCAATTTATTAGCAGCTTCAACACCTTCCTTTTCTAGAGCTTTCTTAACATCAGCCTATAAAAAGAATGGAAAGTCAAATTCATACTTGGTAAATACTAGAAAACCTTCCCCTGATTTATTTAAAAGTTTCTACATGCATGATTAATACATAAAAAGTTTATCAACAATAAAATAAGCTTCTAGTGTGGCAATTGAGTGGCTTCATCAAAATTTTAATCGAATATCATTCATGTATCAGTATACTTGGCAAATATATAACAGATACCGAACTTGTGATAATTTATGTGCTGCAAGTTATCATAACTATTCACAGAACATGTTTAACCAAAAGAAACTATTCACATAACATCTTACGAAAAGTTATTTTCTTCTCATACCAAGTTCTAAACTAGATCACCTTAATCCTATTGTCTTGGTAGTTGGCAAGATCGCAGGCGAATAGTTTGCCAGAAAGAAATAAATTTTAAGATTCTATATCAAACTATTCCCACCGTTCACATATGTGTGGTTTGTAATATGCATATTTTCAAAAGCAATAGTGCACAAATTTCAGAAAAATTTAGTAAAAAGGAACCCAGTATTCACACCACGAGTCATGACAATCATAAATACGCCTTAAGTCTTTATTGAATATATTATATTTTGAACACACTCTAATTTATCCAATTCATCTAGTATAATAAAAGTTGAAAGAAAACTACCTGAGAAAGAGATGACTAACCTGGAATACAAGAACAGTTTCTAACATCGATTCAAAATCATATGTTTCTACTGCACAAGTAGAAGAAAAACGTGTTAAAAGAAGTTTCTAGAAGTTAATAACTGAAGAGCGTACAATCAATGGTTTACTTTCCCGCCTGTTTGCCAAGAAAATAAAGTTTTAAGTCCGAGTAAAGATAGGTGTCTATTACTTGGGGCATCCTTGGTGAAGCCATATTGACATGCAAAACCAAACAAATAATATTTTCCACAACAAATATCACAATCGTGCCATCTCAGTACACATCGCAACCACATAACAACTTGGGGAATTTGGGCACCATACACTATACAGTAATGTTGTGAACAATTTTCAATCACTAGTTCAAAATTGGAGTAAATTAAGTTTAAAATATATATTGTACCTCACAGAACCCTCCATGATAATAACTATCAACATGACTGAAATGTATCGTACATAGAAAGGGAAGGGACCAGGAGGAATATTTATGAATACATGGACAGTCAAAAACTAAATAATCATCATCCATGTAATTATCCAACTCTTCCGTCAGCCAAGCATCCATATTATCTTCGAGTTGCCTGAGTGCTAGTTAAGGCTCTAGTCATAGCAAACCAACATATGAGAGAAAGAAACCTCGAATTGTTCATCTCAGTCCATTACTTTACTGAAAGACAAGAAGACGGGTATAACAGAGATAGGTGTCCGAGTAAAGATAGGTGTCCGAGTAAATTTACACATAAAAATAAAGCCGATAAACTCACAAAATGCAAGAAACGCAAAATTAAAAACAGGGTTTATACAAAATTAAACCTAAAAAAACAAGCTCCAAAATTGAAAATAGGGTTTATACCTAATTAATATCGTTAAACAAGCTACAATAATCGTGAGGAGAAGCCCCAATCGAAACCGTTGTGTAGAAGCCCCAATTCAAACACAACTACCGCGATGACGCCCTTCCTCGCACTGTCGCTGGGCCGGTCGGAGACCTTGGATCCTTTTCTTCCACTGGAGACTGGTCTTTGAACCATGTTGAGCGCGACCGACGCTCCGATCGATGGTGGAGAACCGATGGTACATCATCCGTCGGACTCACGATGTGCTGGAAGAAAAAAAAATTCTCGCAGTCGGGCAGAGATGGAGTGAGAGAGTGAGATGAGGGCAACGGCGATAAGGATATTATATCCTTATCATTTTGACCAAAATTTTATTTTTGTCCCTATATTTTTAATTCTTTCAATTTGACCCCAATCAATTCTAATATTTTTTCCAGATCTTGTCCCATAAGCCTTTAAATTAAATCAAGTCCTATCATTTTATACTTAATTTTTATGTTAGTTTCATAAAATTTATGTTTTCTTATGAGAATTTAATATTTACATACACTCCTATTTAAATTGTAGGATTCGAGAACCAAGGGCTAGATAGGATCTATCCATAAGCATTAAGCATTTTTCATTCAAGTCATCTCAATTTCAGCTTTTAAGTTCCGCAAATATTTTACAAAATGTTAGTTCGTAACGACTTTAAATTTTTACAGGTTTTCCTCATTATAAAAATATATTCATAAAATACTATTATAAAAATCGGTTCGTTACAATTTTTACAGGTTTTTCCTTATTTTCCGCCTATTTTTTTCTTCCCTTGTAACGCTTTCTTTAAAGATCAACGGTAACACCTAATTTGGTGTTACCATAGATACTTTGGCAACACCGATTACTATCAACTGTAACGATAAAAAAAGTGTTAGTGTAGATCAATTTAAGGCATCTATGCTAACACTTTTGCTTGTAATATCGAAATAAACGTTGCTGAAGGCCATTTGTGGCTTACTGTTAGCCTAAGCTTATAAGGCCTATAGAAGATACTCATTTGGTTCTTCTTTACATTTTGCTAAGTACTTAAGCATACATTTGAATAATTAATTAATACACGGATGACATCATCAAAATCTAATAAGTATTCCTAACAAATTCCTCCTATTTTGATGATGGCAAAACTACACATTCAAATGTAAACAAGTCTGCACAAATAAAGTGCATGACACAGATCAAACTCAGTCATCTTTTGAGACAACTAGTGGTTGTCATTCAAATGACTGTTATAACATTTTTATTGAAGTATTACAGTATAGATGAATGAAACAGAATACAAGAAAATTACAAGTATTGCCAAATTACAAAAAAAAAGTACAGGTAAAAAATTACAAGTAAATACATCTCTCATCTCCCTCTTCCTCTTCCTCTTGAGATCTTCAACTTAGCTGGAGGGAGAGACCTTAGAGGTTTTGCACCAATTGGCCTCTTGGAAACTGGGGCTAACCCACATTTCCTTTTGACTACCATGGATGCAAACTCTTGTTCCTCGGCAGAAGTAAAATTATACTCTACACACAGTTTCTTAATTTCCTCCTGAAGAGCCAACTCATCCAGATCATTATCCATGAGAGTGGGGGCTTCTTCAGGTCTAAAAAATTGGGGATCATAGGATAAGCATCGAACTTCCTTGCATATTTTTTTAGAACTGCCCAAAGTTTTGGCTAGTTTTTTTTTCAAAGAAAAAACGTCCATTGTGGACGAGGGTTTGATGTGGGACCCACCAACCTGTGAGATAAAGAAAATATCGAGAGTACAAGCAATCAGTCCCGAATTATGACCAAAAATGGGCCATAATCCGGATCCCAAATCTAAAAAAGCAAAATACCTACGGCCCGCTAAAGAAATACAAGGTGCACCACTAAAGGCGTGGGCTAATGTGCGGACCAATAGGTGAAAAATCACATCCGAATTATGACAAAAAGTGGTCCATAAACCGAATCCTAGAAACTAAAATGCCAGGAGCCGGCTAGAAAAATACAAGGTGCACCACTAAAAAAAAGTGGGCTAATGAGCGGGCTCATAGCAATAAATCAAGTGATAAAATACTACCTAAATCTAAAAGAAGGGTAGCCAAGCTGGTCCATCTGTATAAGAGAGAGGAGAAACAGAGGAGCAATATCATATATATAAGTCTGAATACCGAGTGACCACATGCCGAGCTCAGATAGATAATCAGCCGGCCTATTGCCCTTATGGAAAATGTGAGTGACTCTGTACTGAATGTCTCGTAGAATGTGTCGGATATGCATAAGGGTATAATGAACCTGCCAAGAGCCCCGACGGCCATATGAAAGCAGGGTCACCACAGCAAAAGCATCAAGCTCAATCCAAACATGTATCGATCTCTGGGAAGCCAAAATCAGACCAATAGCAAGCGCCTGGATCTCTGCATCAAAGCTCGAAAAGGCCTGAAAAGAGGAGTGGAAAGCAAGGAGTAGAAGACATGAAGTTTATGAACGCCTGCTGTGGGAGCAATCTTTATCCTGTAGTAATTCCCAGAGATAATATTTTTCTACGAATTGCTTTCTTGCTCCTCCCCACATTGGCGCTCAGCAGGTAAGAATTCCTCAATGAACCAAAGCTCCTTTCCTTCCCATTGGAATCTCTCCTCTGGTCCTTGTCTGGTCCTCCTCCTCTTGGCTGCAGGTTGATCATCAGATGATGCAGCTTTTTCCTTTCTATTGAGGTGAGAGGTACCAACCTGAATGCGAGTAAGGTCGTGTTCTGGTATATCTTCTCTGCCTTTCCCTTTGCCTTTGTCATCTTCCTTATCTTCCCCCTGCCTGAACTCTTCTGCTCTGACTTGCTTTTCCCTCTTTTTGCCAGCATCAACAATAGCTGCTAGCTGCTCCTCCACATTAGACATGAAATCAGACATGCCAAGAGGCATTATGGATTTAGCTGGTGGTGGGGAAGGGTCCTTCTGGTTGAGAAAGGTGTCCATCTTAGAATTGAGGGACTGCAGATCAGGTTTCACTTCAGTTGCTAGGATATTAGCAACTGTTTCCTCTACAATTCGTCTGATCAGATCAGTTAGTTCATGTGAGATTTGAACTGCAGGTGCTATATCTATCTGAGGATCATTTTCACCTGAGTCTTCTTGAGCATCTAATCTCCTTGCAGTTGACTTCTCTGAAGGTAAGCTCCTATCAGTTGCCTTCTGATCAGAGGGGGTTTTATCTTGGGTGCCTGACTTGTCATCTTCAGGCTGATGAGAGCTAGACTGATGATCAGGTGCACCATGACCATCAGTTTCATCATCTTTCCTATCATCTTCTTTTCTCTCGCCTTCTTCTTCTTCTTCTTCTTTTTCATCTTCTTCGTTTTGATCTTCTTCTTCTTCTTTCTTTCCCTCCTCTTATTTTTCTTTCTCTATTTTTCAACTCCATCATCTTCTTTTTAAACTACTGCCTGTTCTTCTACCTTTTCGACTCCTTCATTTTTGACTTCCTCCTGTCTCCCTTCAGCCTGCCCTTCAAAAATTTTCTTCTCCAGAACATCCTTCATTACTTGCAGGATGAATTGGTCCATATTCTGTTTGAAATGGAGGATGAACCAATTCTCCTCAAGCAAGATCTGCACATAAGTTTGTTGACAAAAGTACATAACACGTTGTTCCACAGCAATGGGATGTTCCCAAGAAGTTCTATCAATAAGTGCTTTTAGTTGGGCGAAGGAGTACATTTTGAACTCTCTCCATTCCTCATACATATTGATAAAGGAGTAATTTAAAACTTCCTTCCTTACCAACTTAAGCGGAGCTGAGGAAAGTCCCAAGGGGTTGCTGGTCCTCAGGTTGAAGGAGTATTCTGCAGCAGGAACTTCAATTGTCTCCTATGCTTCTTCTTCCTCTGTCATGCTTGGAATAGTGAGGAGTGGAATTCTTTCAGCCATCAGCTCTGTCTGATCTGGCTGATCTGCAGCAAGAGTAGATGCAGGTCATATTATGATCTGCATCTGAGCTGATGGTTCTTCGACTGGTGCAGGTGATCTTAGAGGTTGCACCTCTTCTTCTTCGCCATCAGATGGGTAGTCCACCAAGCCTCTTTGCCTCTTGGGGGACCTATATGGAGATGAAGTGATATGGACGACTTCCTGTGTTGCAGGTGACTTTATATTCAACAGCTTAAACAGGGGAATGTTGTCACTATCGGAGTCATCTGCAGACAATTTTTCAACTGCAGGTGACTTTTGAGAAGTCTCAGCTGCAGCTGCATTAGACTTCTCTGATTCAGTGTCTGAGGGTCCTCTGTACTCAGACGTTCCATAGGTCATATCCTTCATCATTGCAATAGATTTTTCCCTCTTCTCCCCAATGTGCTTCAGGGTCTCATGGTCCAAATGACCAAGCCTCTTGCTAAGGTGGAAGGGGTCTGCCTTTCCCTTAGCATTTCCCAAGAACTCTAGAATACAAATTATCTGAGTTCCATATGCCAACTTTTGTCTAAATATCTTCTCATCCTCATCCCAACTAACTTTTTTCACCCCTCGGACTAACTGCCTGTATATGTAGTCAGGCTAGTTAATCCTCTTCTGTTGGATGAGGGCTCTCATCACGACATATTTGGCAGAAGATAGTTGATCGTAGCTCCCTGCCATGCCCATGACAATCTTGTTGTTTATGTCAAGGACATACTTATACTCCTTATTGAGGTCATTCTTATTTGCTATGAGCTTAACCTTAGGGGACTCCTTGGGCAGCTTGATCTCATACCAAGTCTCGATTGGGCTTTGCTTGAGGGCTTCAACAGTGATGCCCCGGTTCTCCATCCGGAAGGCATCGGCGATGATCTGAGGAGTTATGTCAACTTCCTCTCTAAGGATAGAGCTTGAAATGCAGTGCTTTGTGACTTGAGCCTCCTCGTAGAAACATATTACAGCCTCCTTGAAAAGCTGTTTTGGGGATATGTCCAGAAAACGGTAGATGCCATTTTTCTTGATCATCCGGATAATGTACGCCATTTCTCCTGTTTTGTTTGTTGCCATCAACCCTTTGAAGTCGACAACAATGCTGAATATGATTTGGTCCTTTACGAGCTTGAGATTAACGCCTTCGAAGCAGGATTCCATTTCTGTAAAAAAGTGTTTTGCTTGAATGTAGTGTATATTCAAAGAGTTTTTCTGCTTTCTGAAAAATTAGGGTTCTAAAAGCTTGAAGACGGTAAAGTTTATGAAATGATTTCCGCCGTCTTAAATACCCAGTTGAAAAAACGCTTTGAATTTTTAATAATAAAATAATCAAACAGCGGTATGATTTTTGATGGGTTAAGGAATGACAGTTGAAGTTGATTGGACGTTGTGGAGGTAGTGAGAACATGTGTTTGTCCACATGTGAAAAATAATATAATAATTAAGTCGGTCTCGGAATTAGCAACTTAGTTGGTTGACCGTTTGACTTCTTGTCTGCTCTGCATCAGGTGAGATATGTTGCATGTGGTCAGCTAACTTTTCCTTGTCTGATTTGCATCAGGTAGCTTCCATGCCTGCTCTCTATATCAGGTAGCTTTCTTGCCGTATGGTCTGATCATCAGGTAGCTTTCTCGTCTGTACTAGATTCCCAATGTAGTAATCCAAGTTCCATGCTTAGCTCTAAACCTTTCTTCTGGTAAAGGTTTTGTGAAATGTCAGCAATTTGATATTCTATGCTGATTCTTTCTACTCTTACTCTCTTGTTAAGAACATGGTCTCTGATGAAGTGATGTTTAACACCAATGTGCTTTGTCCTTGAGTGCAATACTGGATTGTTTGTTATTGCAATTGCAATATTGTTGTCACACCATATTGGAACTTCATTTGCAATGATGTTGTAGTCCCTTAGCTGTTGTCTGATCCATAGGATTTGTGCACAACAGCTGCCTGCAGCTAGGTACTCTGACTCTGTTGTTGAAATTGAGTTGGATACCTGCTTCTTGCTGAACCATGATATCAGTCTGGTTCCTAGGAATTGGCACGTTCCACTGGTGCTTTTCCTGTCAATCTTACATCCAGCAAAGTCTGCATCTGAGTATCCTTATAGCTCAAAGTTGTTGTCTTAAGGATACCATAGTCCAACATTGATGTAGACTTAAGGTATCTGAGAATCCTCTTAGCTGCTTCCTGGTGAGACTGCTTTTGCTTGGATTGAAATCTTGCACATACTCCTACTGCATATGATATATCTGGTCTGCTTGCAGTTAGGTAAAGGAGTGATCCAATAAGTCCTTTGTAGTGGGTTGGATCCACTGATATACCTCCTTCATCTGCATCTAGGTGTAGGCCTGTGCTCATTGGAGTTCTTAGTGTTTTGGCTGAGTGCAATCCAAATCTCTTGATTAGATCTTTTGTTATTTGGCTTGATTGATGAATATTCCATTGTTCATCTGCTTGACTTGCAAACCAATAAAGAAGTTATGTTTGCCCATCACACTCTTCTCAAATTCTCCTTGCATGAGATTTGAGAACTTCTCACATAGCTCCGGGTTGGTTGAGCCAAATATGATGTCATCCACATATATTTGAACTAATAATATGTGGTCTTCATGTTCTACTCTGAATAGGGTCTTATCCACCTTTCCTTTGTTGAAACCATTCTTCTCTAGAAACACAGATAGTGTTTCATACCATACTCTTGGTGCCTGCTTGAGTCCATATAGAGCTTTTAGAAGCTTGTATACTTTGTCTCCTTTGACAAATTTGGGGGGTTGCTCCACATAGACTTCTTGTTCTAGGATTCCATTGAGAAAGGCAATTTTCACATCCATTTGGTAGACTTCAAAATCTTTGAATGCTGCATATGCAAGGAATAGTCTGATGGCATCCAATCTTGCAACAGGTACATATGTTTCATCAAAATCTATTTCTTCGCATTGTGTATATCCTTTAGCAACTATTCTGGCTTTATTCCTAGCAACAACTCCATCTTCATCACATCTGTTCTTGTACACCCATTAAGTACCAATTACTTTCTTGTGATCTGGTTTGTCTGTTAGTTCCCAGACATTGTTTCTCTCCATCTGATTCAGCTCCTCTTGCATTACATTTATCCATGAGTAGTCATCCAGGGCTTTTTCAGTTGTTTTAGGTTCCACTTGAGACATGAAACAAGAGAACATTGCCATTCTTGCTGGTTCTGTGGATTGTTTGGTTCTAACTCCATCAGTTAGCTTTCCAATTATTTGTTGAATGGGATGATCTCTGAGCCATTTGGGGATATTTTCTTCAGGTTTGTTCCCCCTTTAGAGTTGCTTTGGTGGACTTCATCTCTCTCTGCATCAGCTTGGTTCTGGCCTTCTTGATCTGCAACTGGATCAGCAACGGTCTTGTCATCTGCAGGTGGGGATCTTGTCTGCTCTGTAGATGCGGCTTTGTTAGCTATAATTGGGTCTTCATCAGCTGCAGTTGGATCAGGTAGGTTTTGGGATCCTATCTGATCTGCAGTTAAGTCTTCAGGATGATCTGCAGGTGAGTCCATCATTCCTATGTCATGAATGATAACTTCTTCTAGAGTGGCACATTTGAGCTTATTTTCAATTGATTCCAAATGTTTCCAGTACTCAAAAGTAGACTCATCAAACACAACATGAGGTGTTTCTCCCACAACTAATGTTCTTTTGTTAAATACTCTGTATGCCTTGCTTATTTGTGAGTATCCCATAAAGAGACTATCATCAGTTTTCGCATCAAAGACGGAATTCAAGAAAAATTACTAAGGGCTCGAGACAGAAGTAAAAAAGTAGAAAAATAAAAAATAGAGACCTCGTAGAAGCAAAACAGGGTTTAACACGGGGACTTCCCAGGGGGTCACCGATCCTAGTACTACTCTCGCCCAGGCACGCTTACCTTCGGAGTTCTGATGGGATCCGCTGCATTAGTTCCGGTATGATCACACCCATTTATAACACCGCATTCTATTCTTTTATAGTTCAACGCGGTGAGACTTCCGGGTAGTCTTTGTCATGATAGACGCATTTTTGAATCGGGTACGTGGGTCCCATGTGTGAATAACCGCGAGGACTTAGTATGGACATATTGGAATTTGAGAAAAAATACTAAGGGCTCGCGATAGAAGTAAAAAGTAGAAAAACAAAAAAATAGAGACCTCGCAGAAGCAAAAAGGGGTGCAACACAAGGACTTCCCAGGGGGTCACCCATCCTAGTACTACTCTCGCCAATCACGCTTAACTTCGGAGTTCTGATGGGATCCTGTGCATTAGTGCTGGTATGGACGAACCCATTTGTAACACCGCATTCTATTCTATTATTGTTCAATGCGGTGAGACTTCCGAGTGGTGTTTGTCGTGATAGATGAATTTTTGAGTCGGGAACATGGGCCCCGGATGTGAATAATTGTGAGGACTTAGTATGGGCATATCAGAATTCAAGAAATATTATTAAGGGCTCGAGATAGAAGTAAAAAGTAGAATAACAAAAAACTAGAGACCTCGTATAAGCAAAAAAGGGTGCATCACGAGGACTTCCCACCCATCCTAGTACTACTCTCGCCCAAGCACGCTTAATTTCGCAGTTCTGATGGGATTTGGTGCATTAGTGTTGGTATGATCACACCCATTTATAACACCGAATTTTATTCTCTTATAGTTCAATGCCGTGAGATTTCCGAGTGGTCTTTGTCGTGATAGACGCATTTTTGAGTCGTGTGAATAACCGCGACGACTTAGTATGGATAGATTGAATAACCGCGAGGACTTAGTAGAGACCTCGTAGAAGCAAAAATGGGTGCAACACAAGGATTTCCCAGGGTGTCACCCATCCTAGTACTACTCTCACCCAAGCACGCTTGACTTCGGAGTTCTGATGGGATCCGGTGCATTACTGCTGGTATTGTGGCACCCATTTATAACACCGCATTCAATTCTTTTATAGTTCAACGCGGTGAGACTTTTGGGTAGGTTTTGTCGTGATAGACGCATTTTTGAATCGGGAACGTGGTTCCCGGGTGTGAATAACCGTGAGGACTTAGTATGGACATATCGGAATTCAAGAAAAACTATTAAGGGCTCGAGATAGAAGTAAAAAAGTAGAAAAACAAAAAAATAGAGACCTCGTAGAAGCAAAAAGGGGTGCAACATGGGACTTCCCAGTGGGTCACCCATCCTAGTACTACTCTCGCCCAGGCACCCTTACCTTCGGAGTTCTGATGGGATCCGGTGCATTAGTGCTGTGATCTCACCCATTTATAACACCACATTCTATTCTCTTATAGTTCAATGTTGTGAGACTTCCGAGTGGTCTTTGTCGTGATAGACATATTTTTTAGTCAGAAACGTGGGCCCCAGATGTGAATAACCGTGAAGACTTAGTATGGACAAATCGAATTCAAGAAAAATTATTAAGGGTTCGAGATAGAAGTAAAAAAGTAGAAAAACAAAAAAAATAGAGACCTCGCAGAAGCGAAAAAAGGGTGCAACACGAGGACTTCCCAGGGGGTCACCGATCCTAGTACTACTCTCACCCAAGCACGCTTAACTTCGGAGTTCTAATAGGAACCGATGCATTAGTGCTGGTATGATCGCACCCATTTGTAACACCGCATTCTATTCTCTTATAGTTTAATACGGTGGGAGTTCTGAGTGGTCTTTGTCATGATAGACGCATTTTTGAGTCGGGAACGTGGGCCCCAGATGTGAATAACCACGAGGACTTATTATGGACAGATTGAATTCAAGAAAAATTATTAAGGTCTCGAGATAGAAGTAAAAAAGTATAAAAATAAAAAACAGAGACCTCATAGAAGTAAAACAGGGTGCAACACGGGGACTTCCCAAGGGGTCACCCATCCTAGTACTACTCTCGCCCAAGCATGCTTAACTTCAGAGTTCTGATGGGATCCGGTGCATTAGTGCGGGTATGATCGCACCCATTTGTAACACCGCATTCTATTCTCTTATAGTTCAATACGGTGAGACTTCCGAGTGGTCTTTGTCGTGATAGACGCATTTTTGAGTCGGGAATGTGGGCCCCGGATGTGAATAACCGCGAGGACTTAGTATGGACAGATTGAATTGAAGAAAAATTATTAAGGTCTCGAGATAGAAGTAAAAAAGTAGAAAAACAGAAAAGTAGAGACCTCGCAGAAGCAAAAAAGGGTGCAACATGAGGAATTCCGAGGGGGTCACCCATCTTAATACTACTCTCGCCCAAGCATGCTTAACTTAGGAGTTCTAATGGGATCCGATGCAATAGTCGTGGTATGATCACACCCATTTGTAACACCGCATTCTATTCTCTTATATTTCAATGCGGTGAGACTTCTGGGTGGTCTTTGTCGCGATAGATGCATGTTTGAGTCAGGAACGTGGGCCCTAGATGTGAATAACCGCGAGGACTTAGTATGGACATATCGGAATTCAAGAAAAACTATTAGGGGCTCGAGATAGAAGTAAAAAAGTAGAAAAAAAATAGAGACCTCGTAGAAGCAAAAATAGGTGCAACACGAGGACTTCCCAGGTGGTCACCCATCCTAGTACTACTCTCGCCCAAGCACGCTTGACTTCAGAGTTCTGATGGGATCCTGTGCATTAGTGCTGGTATGGACGAACCCATTTGTAACACCACATTCTATTCTATTATAGTTCAATGCGGTGAGACTTCCGAGTGGTGTTTGTCGTGATAGATGAATTTTTGAGTCGGGAACATGGGCCCCGGATGTGAATAACTGTGAGGACTTAGTATGGGCATATCAGAATTCAAGAAATATTATTAAGGGCTCGAGATAGAAGTAAAAAGTAGAATAACAAAAAACTAGAGACCTCGTAGAAGCAAAAAAGGGTGCAACACGAGGACTTCCCACCCATCCTAGTACTACTCTCGCCCAAGCACGCTTAATTTCGCAGTTCTGATGGGATCCGGTGCATTAGTGTTGTTATGATCACACCCATTTATAACACCGAATTCTATTCTCTTATAGTTCAATGCCGTGAGACTTCCGAGTGGTCTTTGTCGTGATAGACGCATTTTTGAGTCGTGTGAATAACCACGAGGACTTAGTATGGACAGATTGAATAACCGCGAGGACTTAGTAGAGACCTCGTAGAAGCAAAAAGGGGTGCAACACAAGGACTTCCCAGGGTGTCACCCATCCTAGTACTACTCTCGCCCAAGCACGCTTGACTTCGGAGTTCTGATGGGATCCGGTGCATTACTGCTGGTATTGTGGCACCCATTTATAACACCGCATTCAATTCTTTTATAGTTCAACGCAGTGAGACTTCCGGGTAGTTTTTGTCGTGATAGACACATTTTTGAATCGGGAACGTGGGTCCCGGATGTGAATAACCGTGAGGACTTAGTATGGACATATCGGAATTCAAGAAAAACTATTAAGGGCTCGAGATAGAAGTAAAAAAGTAGAAAAACAAAAAAATAGAGACCTCGTAGAAGCAAAAAGGGGTGCAACACGGGACTTCCCAGTGGGTCACCCATCCTAGTACTACTCTCGCCCAGGCACCTTTACCTTCGGAGTTCTGATGGGATCCGGTGCATTAGTGCTGTGATCGCACCCATTTATAATACCACATTCTATTCTCTTATAGTTCAATGTTGTGAGACTTCCGAGTGGTCTTTTTCGTGATAGACATATTTTTTAGTCGGAAACGTGGGCCCCGGATGTGAATAACCGCGAAGACTTAGTATGGACAAATCGAATTCAAGAAAAATTATTAAGGGTTCGAGATAGAAGTAAAAAAGTAGAAAAACAAAAAAAATAGATACCTCGTAGAAGCGAAAAAAGGGTGCAACACGAGGACATCCCAGGGGGTCACCGATCTTAGTACTACTCTCACCCAAGCATGCTTAACTTCGGAGTTCTAATGGGAACCGATGCATTAGTGCTGGTATGATCGCACCCATTTGTAACACCGCATTCTATTCTCTTATAGTTTAATACGGTGGGAGTTCTGAGTGGTCTTTGTCCTGATAGACGCATTTTTGAGTCGGGAACGTGGGCCCCGGATGTGAATAACTACGAGGACTTAGTATGGACAGATTGAATTCAAGAAAAATTATTAAGGTCTCGAGATAGAAGTAAAAAAGTATAAAAATAAAAAACAGAGACCTCGTACAAGTAAAACAGGGTGCAACACGGGGACTTCCCAAGGGGTCACCCATCCTAGTACTACTCTCGCCCAAGCATGCTTAACTTCAGAGTTCTGATGGGATCCGGTGCATTACTGCGAGTATGATCGCACCCATTTGTAACACCGCATTCTATTATCTTATAGTTCAATACGGTGAGACTTCCGAGTGGTCTTTGTCGTGATAGACGCATTTTTGAGTCGGGAACGTGGGCCCCGGATGTGAATAACCGCGAGGACTTAGTATGGACAGATTGAATTGAAGAAAAATTATTAAGGTCTCGAGATAGAAGTAAAAAAGTAGAAAAACAGAAAAGTAGAGACCTCGCAGAAGCAAAAAAGGGTGCAACATGAGGAATTCCGAGGGGGTCACCCATCCTAATACTACTCTCGCCCAAGCATGCTTAACTTAGGAGTTCTGATGGGATCCGATGCATTAGTCGTGGTATGATCACACCCATTTGTAACACCGCATTCTATTCTCTTATAGTTCAATGCGGTGAGACTTCTGGGTGGTCTTTGTCGCGATAGATGCATGTTTGAGTCAGGAACGTGGGCCCTGGATGTGAATAACCGCGAGGACTTAGTATGGACATATCGGAATTCAAGAAAAACTATTAGGGGCTCGAGATAGAAGTAAAAAAGTAGAAAAAAAATAGAGACCTCGTAGAAGCAAAAATGGGTGCAACACGAGGACTTCCCAGGTGGTCACCCATCCTAGTACTACTCTCGCCCAAGCACGCTTGACTTCAGAGTTCTGATGGGATCCTGTGCATTAGTGCTGGTATGGACGAACCCATTTGTAACACCACATTCTATTCTATTATAGTTCAATGCGGTGAGACTTCCGAGTGGTGTTTGTCGTGATAGATGAATTTTTGAGTCGGGAACATGGGCCCCGGATGTGAATAACTGTGAGGACTTAGTATGGGCATATCAGAATTCAAGAAATATTATTAAGGGCTCGAGATAGAAGTAAAAAGTAGAATAACAAAAACTAGACCTCGTAGAAGCAAAAAAGGGTGCAACACGAGGACTTCCCACCCATCCTAGTACTACTCTCGCCCAAGCACGCTTAATTTCGCAGTTCTGATGGGATTCGGTGCATTAGTGTTGGTATGATCACACACATTTATAACACCGAATTCTATTCTCTTATAGTTCAATGCCGTGAGACTTCCGAGTGGTCTTTGTCGTGATAGACGCATTTTTGAGTCGTGTGAATAACCGCGAGGACTTAGTATGGACAGATTGAATAACCGCGAGGACTTAGTAGGTACCTCGTAGAAGCAAAAAGGGGTGCAACACAAGGACTTCCCAGGGTGTCACCCATCCTAGTACTACTCTCGCCCAAGCACGCTTGACTTCGGAGTTCTGATGGGATCCGGTGCATTACTGCTGGTATTGTGGCACCCATTTATAACACCGCATTCAATTCTTTTATAGTTCAACGCATTGAGACTTCCGGGTAGTTTTTGTCGTGATAGACGCATTTTTGAATCGGGAACGTGGGTCCCGGATGTGAATAACCGTGAGGACTTAGTATGGACATATCGGAATTCAAGAAAAACTATTAAGGGCTCGAGATAGAAGTAAAAAAGTAGAAAAACAAAAAAATAGAGACCTCGTAGAAGCAAAAAGGGGTGCAACACGGGACTTCCCAGTGGGTCACCCATCCTAGTACTACTCTCGCCCAGGCACCCTTACCTTCGGAGTTCTGATGGGATCCGGTGCATTAGTGCTGTCATCGCACCCATTTATAACACCACATTCTATTCTCTTATAGTTCAATGTTGTGAGACTTCCTAGTGGTCTTTGTCGTGATAGACATATTTTTTAGTCGGAAACGTGGGCCCCGGATGTGAATAACCGCGAAGACTTAGTATGGACAAATCGAATTCAAGAAAAATTATTAAGGGTTCGAGATAGAAGTAAAAAAGTAGAAAAACAAAAAAAATAGATACCTCGTAGAAGCGAAAAAAGGGTGCAACACGAGGACTTCCCAGGGGGTCACCGATCCTAGTACTACTCTCACCCAAGCACGCTTAACTTCAGAGTTCTAATGGGAACTGATGCATTAGTGCTGGTATGATCGCACCCATTTGTAACACCGCATTCTATTCTCGTATAGTTTAATACAGTGGGAGTTCTGAGTGGTCTTTGTCATGATAGATGCATTTTTGAGTCGGGAACGTGGGCGCCGGATGTGAATAACCACGAGGACTTAGTATGGACAGATTGAATTCAAGAAAAAATATTAAGGTCTCGAGATAGAAGTAAAAAAGTAGAAAAACAGAAAAGTAGAGACCTCGCAGAAGCAAAAAAGGGTGCAACACGAGGACTTCCCAGGGGGTCACAAATCCTAATACTACTCTCGTCCAAGTATGCTTAACTTAGGAGTTCTGATGGGATCCGGTGCATTAGTCGTGGTATGATCGCACCCATTTGTAACACCGCATTCTATTCTCTTATAGTTCAATGCGGTGAGACTTCCGTGTGGTCTTTGTCGCGATAGACGCATTTTTGAGTCAGGAACGTGGGCCCTGGATGTGAATAACCGCGAGGACTTAGTATGGACATATCGGAATTCAAGAAAAACTATTAAGGGCTCGAGATAGAAGTAAAAAAGTAGAAAAAAAATAGAGACCTCGTAGAAGCAAAAATGGGTGCAACACGAGGACTTCCCAGGTGGTCACCCATCCTAGTACTACTATCGCCCAAGCACGCTTGACTTCAGAGTTCTGATGGGATCCTGTGCATTAGTGCTGATATGGACGAACCCATTTGTAACACCGCATTGTATTCTATTATAGTTCAATGCGGTGAGACTTCTGAGTGGTGTTTGTCGTGATAGAGAATTTTTGAGTCGGGAACATGGGCCCCGGATGTGAATAACTATGAGGACTTAGTAAGGACATATCAGAATTCAAGAAATATTATTAAGGGCTCGAGATAGAAGTAAAAAGTAGAATAACAAAAAACTAGAGACCTCGTAGAAGCAAAAAAGGGTGCAACACGAGGACTTCCCACCCATCCTAGTACTACTCTCGCCCAAACACACTTAATTTCGCAGTTCTGATGGGATCCGGTGCATTAGTGTTGGTATGATCACACCCATTTATAACACCGCATTCTATTCTCTTATAGTTCAATGCCGTGAGACTTCCGAGTGGTCTTTGTCGTGATAGACGCATTTTTGAGTCGTGTGAATAACCGCGAGGACTTAGTATGGACAGATTGAATAACCGCGAGGACTTAGTAGAGACCTCGTAGAAGCAAAAAGGGGTGCAGCACAAGGACTTCCCAGGGTGTCACCCATCCTAGTACTACTCTAGCCCAAGCACGCTTGACTTCGGAGTTCTGATGGGATCCGGTGCATTACTGCTGGTATTGTGGCACCCATTTATAACACCGCATTCAATTCTTTTATAGTTCAACGCGGTGAGACTTCCGGGTAGTTTTTGTCATGATAGACGCATTTTTGAATCGGGAAATTGGGTCCCGGATGTGAATAACCGTGAGGACATAGTATGGACATATCGGAATTCAAGAAAAACTATTAAGGGCTCGAGATAGAAGTAAAAAAGTAGAAAAACAAAAAAATAGAGACCTCGTAGAAGCAAAAAGGGGTGCAACACGGGACTTCCCAGGGGGTCACCCATCCTAGTACTACTCTCGCCCAGGCACCCTTACCTTCGGAGTTCTGATGGGATCCGGTGCATTAGTGCTGTGATCGCACCCATTTATAACACCACATTCTATTCTCTTATAGGTCAATGTTGTGAGACTTCCGAGTGGTCTTTGTCATGATAGACACATTTTTTAGTCGGAAACGTGGGTCCCGGATGTGAATAACCGCGAAGACTTAGTATGGACAAATCGAATTCAAGAAAAATTATTAAGGGTTCGAGATAAAAAAGTAGAAAAACAAAAAAAATAGAGATCTCATAGAAGCGAAAAAAGGGTGCAACACGAGGACTTCCCGGGGGTCACCCATCCTAGTACTACTCTCACCCAAGCGCGCTTAACTTCGGAGTTCTAATGGGATCCGGTGCATTACTGCTGGTATGATCGTACCCATTTGTATCACCGCATTCTATTCTCTTATAGTTCAATACGGTGGGAGTTCCGAGTGGTCTTTGTCGTGATAGATGCATTTTTGAGTCGGGAACATGTGCCCCGGATGTGAATAACCACGAGGACTTAGTATGGACAGATCGGAATTCAAAAAAAATTACTAAGGGCTCGAGATAGAAGTAAAAAAGTAGAAAAATAAAAAACAGAGACCTCGTAGAAGTAAAACAGGGTGCAACACGGGGACTTCCCAAGGGGTCACCCATCTTAGTACTACTCTCGCCCAAGCATGCTTAACTTCAGAGTTCTGATGGGCTCCAGTGCATTAGTGCGGGTATGATCGCACCCATTTGTAACGCCACATTCTATTCTCTTATAGTTCAATACGGTGAGACTTCCGAGTGGTCTTTGTAGTGATAGACGCATTTTTGAGTCAGGAACGTGGGCCCCGGATGTGAATAACCGCGAGGACTTAGTATGGACAGATTGAATTGAAGAAAAACTATTAGGGGCTCGAGATAGAAGTAAAAGAGTAGAAAAAAAATAGAGACCTCGTAGAAGCAAAAATGGGTGCAACACGAGGACTTCCCAGGGGGTCACCCATCCTAGTACTACTCTCGCCCAAGCACGCTTGACTTAGGAGTTCTGATGGGATCCGATGCATTAGTTGTGGTATGATCGCACCCATTTGTAACACCGCATTCTATTCTCTTATAGTTCAATGCGGTGAGACTTTCGGGTGGTCTTTGTCGCGATAGACGCATGTTTGAGTCAGGAACGTGGGCCCTGGATGTGAATAACCGCGAGGATTTAGTATGGACATATCGGAATTCAAGAAAAACTATTAGGGGCTCGAGATAGAAGTAAAAGAGTAGAAAAAAAATAGAGACCTCGTAGAAGCAAAAATGGGTGCAACACGAGGACTTCCCAGGGGGTCACCCATCCTAGTACTACTCTCGCCCAAGCACGCTTGACTTCGAAGTTCTGATGGGATCCTGTGCAATAGTGCTTGTATGGACAAACCCATTTGTAACACCGCATTCTATTCTATTATAGTTCAATGCGGTGAGACTTCCGAGTGGTGTTTGTCGTGATAGATGAATTTTTGAGTCGGGAACATGGGCCCCGGATGTGAATAACTGTGAGGACTTAGTATGGACATATCAGAATTCAAGAAATATTATTAAGGGCTCGAGATAGAAGTAAAAAGTAGAATAACAAAAAACTAGAGACCTTGTAGAAGCAAACAAGTGTGCAACACGAGGACTTCCCACCCATCCTAGTACTACTCTCACCCAAGCACGCTTAATTTCGCAGTTCTGATGGGATCCGGTGCATTAGTGTTGGTATGATCACACCCATTTATAACACCGCATTCTATTATCTTATAGTTCAATGCCGTGAGACTTTCGAGTGGTCTTTGTCGTGATAGACGCATTTTTGAGTCGTGTGAATAACCGCGATGACTTAATAGAGACCTCGTAGAAGCAAAATGGGGTGCAACACAAGGACTTCCAAGGGTGTCACCCATCCTAGTACTACTCTCCCCCAAGCACGCTTGACTTCGGAGTTCTGATGGGATCCAGTGCATTACTGCTGGTATTGTGGCACCCATTTATACACCTCATTTAATTCTTTTATAGTTCAACTCGGTGAGACTTCCGGGTAGTTTTTGTCGTGATAGACGCATTTTTGAATCGGGAACGTGGGTCCCGGATGTGAATAACCGTGAGGACTTAGTATGGACATATCGGAATTCAACAAAAACTATTAAGGGCTCGAGATAGAAGTAAAAAGGTAGAAAAACAAAAAAATAGAGATATCGTAGAAGCTAAAAGGGGTGCAACACGGGACTTCCGAGGGGGTCACCCATTCTAGTACTACTCTCGCCCAGGCACCCTTACCTTCGGAGTTCTGATGGGATCCGGTGCATTAGTGCTGTGATCGCACCCATTTATAACACCACATTCTATTCTCTTATAATTCAATGTTGTGAGACTTCCGAGTGGTCTTTGTCGTGTTAGACACATTTTTTAGTCGGGAACGTGGGCCCCGGATGTGAATAACCGCAAAGAGTTAGTATAAACAAATCGAATTCAAGAAAAATTATTAAGGGTTCGAGATAGAAGTAAAAAAGTAGAAAAACAAAAAAAACAGAGACCTCGTAGAAGCGAAAAAAGGGTGCAACACGAGGACTTCCCAGTGGGTCACCCATCCTAGTACTACTCTCACCCAAGCGCGCTTAACTTCGGAGTTCTAGGGATCCGGTGCATTAGTGATGGTATGATCGCACCCATTTCTAACAACGCATTCTATTCTCTTATAGTTCAATACGGTGGGAGTTCCGAGTGGTCTTTGTCGTGTTAGACGCATTTTTGAGTCGGGAATGTGTGCCCCGGATGTGAATAACTACGAGGACTTAGTATGGATGGATCGGAATTCAAGAAAAATTACTAAGGGCTCGAGATAGAAGTAAAAAAGTAGAAAAATAAAAAATAGAGACCTCGTAGAAGTAAAACAGGGTGCAACACGGGGACTTCCCAAGGGGTCACCTATCCTAGTACTACTCTCGCCCAAGCATGCTTAACTTCAGAGTTCTGATGGGATCCGGTGCATTAGTGCTGGTATGATCGCACCCATTTGTAACACCACACTCTATTCTCTTATAGTTCAATACGGTGAGACTTCCGAGTGAGTGTCGCAATTGAGGTAATATATTAGCCGACTAATTACCTAGAAATTATAAAATATTAAATTGGACCCTTATATTAAGTTGTCTATTATGTATTTATATTAAAGGTTTGGATTTCAATGGATCGATCGGGTGAGCCGTGTTCGTCGGGACTTCGGCATCAATTATCGAGGCAAGTGTTCTTGCCTATATGACTTATATCTCGTGAATTGATGTTATGTATATTGTGAATGATGGTTTACTCGTATTTATTAATTATGTATTATGGGATTGAGTTTGTTGAGATTAGTTGATTGGTTTGTATATCTGTTGATGGGTAGAGGTGCGTCTAGGATGGTTAAGTTGTTGGGAAGTCGTGTCGTTAATCTTTGAATGTATTAAGTCTTTGGTCGTGGTCATATGTTGTTGAGTGGTCATTCTAGCAAGTGCCATAACTATATACATTATATTTAACATTTGGAAATTCTGAACTGTGATATCATGTGTGTGTGTTGCTGTTCTTCCACCCGGGGATGGTTCGACGGGAGCTCTGGGGGACGATACTAATGGGTACAACCTCGGAAGTTGTTTCCCACTTGTGGATGGTCCGACGGGGCCTCTGGGGGTCGATACTGATGGGTACGCCCGTGGGTTACCAAGTGTGGATAGTTGTGATGTTGAAACGTGTTAATATATTGTTTGATGCAAATTGTGATATGTCCGGAATATCACAATATTTATCTTCGATGTTTAGATATATTATATATAGGGTCTTGGTACTTGGATAGAATGGCACTGGGATATGTGTTGCATGTGTTTTATGTAATATCCGAAATTTCTACTACTATTGTTTAATGTTATTTTATCCGAGTTATGTTGTAGAGCGTGGAATCTGTACAGTATGGATAAAATAAATGAAGGACTGAAATGTCAGTATTGGTATAATTATTGTATTTGGTCGACAATTCTATTTGAGGATATAATGTGTTGAGTATATGTATTCAGTATGTCGTATATTCGTATTCTATATGTTGAGACGTTGGACAAGAGTAGCTGAAAATAGCTAAGTGTAACATTATTAGCGCACGCTAATATACATGCCTAGCGCACGCTATCGTTCTGGTTTAGCGCACGCTAGAGGCAAAAGATAACACACGCTAGTACAGACCAAATCAGAAGGAATCTACGTGTGGACCCGGCCACTTTCGGCGCATGTTCCGACAAGGTCAACATATGTTTGTTATGAAGGATTAGTGCACGCTAATGCATATTGATTAGCGCACGCTAATCAGGTCGGCCCAAAGGAATCTTGACTTTGTCATGTTACTTTCGGCATGTGGGGACACGGGGGTAGGTGCAGACTGTAGCAAGTCAACTATAAGTAGCGCACGCTATGACTGAATGCTTGCGTGCACTAGATAGAGGCATTTACGTACGCTATTGCATGGGCATTGAGTACGTAAATCACTGTATGCAGTAAGGCAGTAGCCTATGGACTGCGATAGCGCATTCTAACAAAGACAGTTAGCGCACGCTAAGCATGTAACGTATGTTAAATAAATATGTTAGCGTACGTTAAATGAAGATGTTAGCGTACGTTAATAACGTACATTATGTATAAGTGCAGTTGGCCATTATTCGTCATTTCCATCCTTTTCTTTATGTGAGCCGATAGAGAGAGCCTTGAGAGGTATTTGAGGTTCCCAAACACTGAGAGATGGTGATCTTTAACAAGATTAAGATGGAGAGCATGGATTGAAGCCTTGTTCTTGAAGTTATTCATAATTTTTGGAAAGGAGTTCAATTGTTCTTCTTCTTGGTTCATCTATACAAGGTAATTTCGTATCCCTTTGATAGTGGTTCGTTTTTAAGGATGATTACTTGTGAGGAAGCGAGTTGGATTATCTTGTGATGATGTTATATGAGATTTAATGGGATTTTGATAAGAGTTCTCGGAGGTTAATTAAGATTCTCCATACTTTAAGAATTGTGTTTCGTTTAACCGATGAAAGAAGGATTTCTGAAGTATGTTGATTTCATATGAATCATGATATGAGGTTGTATTTCAGATTAAGTATGATATGATCCTTGTTAACGGGTTGGTCTGATTATTGATGATGTCGTTGATATCTTCTTCATGATGATATATACATCGGGCTATGTAGTTTTAAATGTGATTTCGAACATCTCATGTTCTTGAAGAACTCTTGACTAATATGATATGATGTTGGTATTTGAGGAAGAAGGTGATATGTGAATATATGAATTGGATTAAGAGTTGGATGATTACCTATATGTTAAAGGATCTCGGACTTCGTTGTTTTGATAGCTATGAACATGGTTTCGAATCACTTAGTGTTCTTGATAATCGCCCTATGTTGATCGGAATCTGAAAATCATGCATCCGTACAGCATTAGCGCACGCTAAGCTTACGGGCTTGCGCACGCTAACGGGAGCTACTTAGCACACACTACGTTATGCATTTAATGTGCGCTAAGTAGGATTGTGAATTCGTACTTGTCTGATCAGATGACTTGTCTGAGGTATCTTTGACTGCAGTCTGGTCAAACATCCCTGATGATTTTTGTTGACCAGAACTACTCTAACTTGACTCGGTTGTACCTCTCTGATGAACTCAGCTGATCTTTAGTACTTAGCCGGTTTTCAGCCTAACTTATTTTGGCCTATAGAAGATACTCATTTGGTTCTTCTTTACATTTTGCCAAGTTTTACACTTAACATTATTTGGCCTATGGAAGATACTCATTTGGTTCTTCCTTACATTTTTGCCAAGTTATAAACATTTGATTTTATATTAATGACATCATCAAAATCTAACAAGTATTCCTAACACGAACACGACCGAAAAGCATGGTTCTATTCACCGATCAATAATCTCAACCTATTACAATAGTCCATAAGCAACAATCCGATAATAATCAATAACCGACATAACCAATCGACAAAACCAACGGTTCTACGACATCTCGGTTAAACATAAGCCTGAACAATCCAACTCAAACAAGTACGAATTCACAACCATAATATGGTTGTGAATTCGAAAGAAATAATAATTTAATCCATACGTCTTTTCATCTTCTTTAAAAGGACGGAAACTCTTCACTTTACCTTTACGCTTACCAGTCTTTCAAACCCTAGATTTACAGAGCAAAAATCTTTTGAACTCCAAATACACTGAAAATCTCTCATTTGCAGAAATGGAATCCTATTTCGAAGGCGTTAACATGAAGGCGGTCAAGGACCAGATCATATTTTCTCTGTTCGTCGATTTCGAAGGCCTTTTGGAAGCAAATCTGGATAACTACGACGTCCTGAACCTGATTCGCTCGATGAAACTAAATGGGATCTACCCATTTCTGGACATCAACCCCAAACATCTATTCAAGGAGGACGTCATCGCCTTCTACCGTGAAGCCCGTATAATTGAAGAAGGAATCAGAAGCACTGTCGGCGGAACTCAAGTCGACATCTGGCCGGAGACAATTCGGAAAGTTTTTGGTATGAGGCACCGCGGCATAGCTTTCGAAGATCTCAAGCAGACAACAGCCGACGTTTGGCTAAAGATTAAGGTGATTGACCAGCCGACGAAGCTGAAACTCACTGCTAAAAGGAGCGAGGTTAAAAAGGAGTATCGGTATATGTTGGATATTACCAACAAAATCATCATGGGTATGGCCGGCAGTTACGACCAACTGTCGTCGGAAAAATTTACAGTGCTGGAAGCACTTATTCAGGATGAGCAGATTGATTGGGCGGATTACATCTTTAGGCAATTTGTTCGCGAAGTCAACAAGGTCGAATAGCTTGTTGACGAGAAGAAATTTAAATCCAAGCTGGCGTTTGGAACGCAGCTGAGTTGGATTTTGGAAAAGATGGGTGTGGTAAAGGGTACTACTGATCCCTTTCACATCAATAAGTGGCTTGGTCATCTGGACCAAGAGACGTTAAGAAAGTTGGGAGGCAACAGGAGAGCAGCCCAAATATTAAAGGATTTGCCTGATACAAGGACCTACCCCAGACCCTCACCAGACGAGTCTGACCAACCTGCAGACGTCAACCCAACTGCAGCTGAGTCAGACTCCGAGTCAGACAACACACCGATAGCTGTCTGTTTTAAGAGAAGGGGACCAGCCCCTGGCGAGCCATCATTCATTCAGTCATCTCCAGAACCCTCTCCCAAAAGACCCAAGCGACTGCATTCAGGAGGAACAGTCAGATCATTATGCCAGTCCTGCAGCCAGGTCACCTACCCACCTGGAAGACCAGCCTGCTCCAGGCAGCCTGGAAACTCAGATCGTGGCTGTCCTCACTCCAGCATACATTCCAGAGGAGGAAGAAGCAGGTCTAATCATCTCAATTCCTGAAGCTAACTACACATTTAACCTGCTGGACAACAATGTTTTCAAGTTGTCCATAGAGCAATTACAATTGGTCAAACCTCTAGCTTTAAAACAATCTTTCGTTAGTATTTTTGAAGAGTGGAAGTTTTTAAAATCACTGTCCTTTGCAAAACTTCAAACCTTTATTGAAACATGTGGTTGGGAATATCCCCAAGCCACAGAGGATGTGCTGATAGATTTTTGCAACGTATCAGACACAGTTTTAATCCTCTAGGAAAATTGGTTCATGTCAAATTTTAGAACCAACATGGACCAGTTCATCCATTCCATTATGCACAGTATTTTTGATGGGTCCTATGAGAAAATTGTTGAGGAGGAAGTAGAAAGAGAAATAAGAACTGAAGAAGTAGATGGAGAAGAGGAAGAGGAGGTCATTGTTATAGATGACGAAGAGGAGCAGGAAGAAAAAGAAGGAGGAGAAAATGTTGTAGTTGAAAAATAAATAGAGGAAGTAGTTGAAAAATAAATAGAGGAACTAGTAGAAGAAGAAGAAGAAGAAGATGATGGGGAAGAAGTAGACCAGGAGGATGATGAAGAAAAGGAGGATGATGAGGATAATGGGAAAGATGACAATAAGGATGATAAGAATGATGATGATGATGATGATGATGATAAGGACGATGGAGGAGAAAAGGGGAATGAGAAAGAAAAAGAAAAAGAAAATATTGTTGAAGAAGAAAAAGAGAAGGAACAAGAAAAGGAAGAAGGAGAGAAAGAAAGGGAGCTGGAGCAAGATCCAATACTAGAGGCTGCAGACAGGGCTGGGGCGCCTGCCCGGTATACCAACCTGGACGCCGAGTTGGCTGAGGACTCCAGATCAGGGACACCAGAAAAGACCCCATCTGGAGTACCAGCTGCAGATAGGAGCCTGCAGTCTAGTGGTTCATTTGCAGAAGGCTCAGGCGAGCACTCTCCACCATCGCAGATCTCACCTGTGATGACTGAGCTGATTAGACAAATAGTGAAGGACACTATTGGAGAGTTGCTTGCATCCCAGATCAATCCTGACCTCCAATCCATTAATGCCAAGATTGATACTTTGCTGCAGACGGAAGTCCCTCAACCTCCTCCCCCTACAAACAATAGAATGCCATTTGGCATATCTGACTGGATGCACAGGATAGAGCAGCAGTTGACCATGTTGGTTGATGCTGGCAAAAAGGGGGAAGATAGGATCCAGGGGGAAGGAAGTATTCAAGGAGAAATAAGGGAGGAGCTTAGAACGAAGAAGAGGCAGGATGTCCATATGATCACTGCTGGGACATCCTCAGCTAAAAGGAAGGGAGGAGCAGAACCAGAAGAACAGGCTGATCAGCCTGCAAGCAAGAAAAGGAGGACTAGAGGAGGATTTGAGCCTACTCTAGAGTGGGAAGGTAAGGAGTTGTGGTATGTTGAAGAATTTATACCATACGAAGCTATACCCATGTGGGGATCTGCGAAAAAGAAATTCATCAGAGACTACTACATCTGGGAAATACTCCAGGATGATAATCTCTCCCCACAGCAGATCTTCATCAACTTCATGGAAGAATCTCATCCACAACTCTGGACTATTCTAAAGAAACATGCTGAGACATAGAACGCTTATCCCATGATTCCTTTGTTCAGAGCCAAAGAACCTCCCACCTTGGAGAAAGGAAGTGCTTTAAATGAACTTGCTCTCCAGAGAAAAATCAAGAAGCTGTGTCTTGAGAATAAGTTTTCATCACAAGAAGAACAGGACTTTGCATCTCTTGTTGTAAAGAGGAAGTATGGTCTTGCACCTATCAAGACAAGACCAATCGGAGCTAAACCTTTCAGGCCTGCCAAACAGCCTATTCGAAGAGGCAGAGGAAGAGGCAGATGACTTCTTTTTTTTCTTTTTATTTTAAACTTGTAATAATTTTATTTCTGTACTTGTAAAATTTTCTTGTAAAATTCAGACATGTAATCAAGTCAGAAAATTTTATAACAGTCTGTTGAATGACAATTTTCAGTTGTCTCAATACTAGACTGATTTTAGTTTGAGTCTTGCACTCAAGTGCAGACTTGTTTATTTGAATACTTGCTAAAGTTTTGCCATCATCAAAATAGGGGGAATTTGTTAGGAATACTTGTTAGATTTTGATGATGTCATTAATATAAATTCAAATGTTTATACCTTGGCAAAAATGTAAGGAAGAACCAAATGAGTATCTTCCATAGGCCAAATAATGTTAAGTGTAAAACTTGGCAAAATGTAAAGAAGAACCAAATGAGTATCTTCTATAGGCCAAAATAAGTTAGGCTGAAAACCGGCTAAGTACTAAAGATCAGCTGAGTTTATCAGAGAGGTACAGCCGAGTCAAGTCAGAGTAGTTCTGGTCAACAAAAATCATCAGGGATGTTTGACCAGACTGCAGTCAAAGATACCTCAGACAAGTCATCTGATCAGAGAAGTCCTAAACAATGAACATCAGAGAGGTCCAGACTGCAGAGAAGTTAACTGCACATCAGCCTACTCGAGATCAGCCAAGTACTCCAAGTCCACGTCATCATGCGTTGGAAAGTCAAATATTACGGAAAGTCACATGCAAACGTGAAGAGAAAAATTGGAGAGATTCCCGCAAAAGATATGAATTAAATAATCTATCCAGACCCACCTTGAAGACTTTAATCATATTATATTCAAAAGATTCGGCGACTCACATGCAGAGTCTTCACAACGGTCGGAAGATAGATTAAAATAATGGGAATCCAGCCTTGCAACATTAAAAAAGAAAGCAATAAAGTCTACCTCTCCAACGGACGGATTTGTTGAAAAGATTTGCAACGGCTATGAAGGAAAGCTCAGAGATCGTGACCTATATATATCCGAAGATTTAAAGCTGAGCAAAACACAAAGAACAACTACCGGTGCGAACATACTTTCAAGCAATCAAAGCATTCAAGCAATCTAAAAGCGAAATACAGCATCGTGAAAAGAGCAGTTCTAAAAAGTTCATACTTGAAGAAGCTCTTAGTTGGAGAAGACAAAAACTCGTGTCTTAAATCCTGAGTTCGGGCTAATTCACTGGTTGAAGTTCGAGACTATAAAGGCATCCAAGGATCGAGGATCAAGAGGTGCAAGGCAGTCAAGTGTGTTACAACGGCACGGATTTCCACTGGTTGGAAGCTGTTGTAGTTTGGTTGAATCACTGTAATATTTATCACTGGTTGAAAATTATAGTGAATTCATCTCCAACTGGTTTGGAGAAAAGTGGATTAGTAGAGGATTACCCCACCTCTGAGACCACTATAATTGCTGCGATTTCTTGCTTTTTTATAGCATCATACTTTAACTGTTGCATTCATTGTTAAGTGTTTCATTAGTTGTTTTGTATTCGTCATCAGCTGACTTCCGCACGTATTAAGAACAAACGACTCCAAGTCATTTGTTTATCTATCAGCTGAAGAAACTTACTCTTTGAGAAAAAGAGTTTAAAAGTTTCAATAAGTCTATTCACCCCCCCTCTAGACTTATTCCTGGATGACTTGTGACCGACAGTTCGAGAATGTTCGTGAATTGCATTGATCAAGGCCGAGGGACTTGTATATGACGGCAATGGAGTTGGTAACGGATTCATCATCATCGTGTCAGTATCGAGGCACGTTATTACTTGCTCATTTTATAATATTTAATGAATGATTTCCATTTCATTCGTTCATAATTCGTATAGCAATGTTTATAATCGTAATCACAGGATATTTGGGATTATAAGTTGTATTCGAGTTTGGGAATTAAATAATAATATATATGATTTACATTTGTTGTTGGTATACTTGGTATCGAGGGTACATAGTGGTATAGACGAAGATATGAATTATTTACCGTCCGTGACATTTTGGATCGTCGAATATTCAGAATAATGGTTGGTGATGGTTTAGATATCAAGATTGCTCTCGAAGGACTCGGAGTAAGTACTTTAATCATTGTCATCTTTTGTGTCGATCATGCTATGGTACATTCACGTTTCGTTGTTGTCATGCATTTGTGCATTGTTGTTGTCGTACATTGTGTACTGTTGTTTTGTGCAGTTGTGCATTGTTTTCATATGTCCACCATGCGTTGGCCCGATGGGATCAACATGGGATATCTATAGCTGTGTGCGCTGGATCGTTGGACAGGTAATGCCACCATGCGTTGGTCCGACGGGATCATCATGGGGATCTATAGCTGTGTGCGCTGGATCGTTGGATTACCGTGTGCATTGTTGTTATTGTGCATATGTATATTATGGGTTTGCCATAAGTATACAATGTTGTTATTGATGTGAGCATATTGACGTTGTCATATGAGTATGCATTTGTAGGTCTTGTGTTAGGACCATGTCCGTATGTTGTATTGATCTGATCTTGAATTAGATTGACGAGATTCGTCGTGGCATTGCGTAATCTGAGGTATGTTCCGTATTTCCTTTGGTATTTGTCTTTGATGGATAATCGATTATCGTGTTGAGATGTGATGATGTTACACGATGGATTGGGTTGGACAAAGTTAGTAGATTTCGTAGCAGTGAGTTATGATAATGTTTTGAGAACCTTGGGTATTGTTGAGATACAATACAGATCTTTCGGTATTAGCTTATTGTGTTGTTGAAAGGTTACGAGGTGCAAACCTTGGTAATTTTTATCACGATTTGGTAAAGTTATGACGATAAGATTACATTGGTCGTATTCTTACTTAGTATTTTCATTGGTATGTAATTATCAATGAGATGTGATACTGATCATTGTTGGATATTATGGCTGACCCCGTCGTGGGTTTTATTTTTAGGTTCTTGGATTATCAAGCTTGTAGCGGTCGTGGAGAGATGAACTTCCCTGAGGATACTGGCTAGGGCATGTATTTGTGTATTGAGTTTCCTGATTAGTTCTTGTATTCCGCTGCTAGAGTATTTTAATCGTTTGTCTTTTTCCGCTGCGTGAGTATTTTTAAAATGACCTATTGGTATCTGGTAACTTAGGTTACTTGGAAATCGTTTTCTAAATTTGTTCTGTCGGTACGTGTAAGCAATAGCTTAACGTATTTTTTTAAACTGTTGAGTTTTGGCATTTTGGGCCTTGTGGTTCAAATGAGATTCTACGACGGTTTTGATAAACGAGTTTTATAAAGTCTTCGAATGTTTTTAAAAGATAGTACCATTGTTAGCCTCTTGGGCGTTTGTAAATGTTTGCGAAAATATCCTTCAGCCTTGTGGGTTCCATCTCGGGGCCCACGGCGCTGTAATATTCCCGATCGGTTCTGGGGGTGTTACAGAATATGGTATCGGAGCATAGGTTGAGAAACCTAGGCAATCGGGTCGAGTTGGGTCGTGCTTTTGGCGTGTCATTCGAGTTGTCGGTTGACAAGTGTTTGAGCTTTGGGTTTTGTTGTTCACTCGGGCTTATGCGTTATGCGATTTACCAGTGTAGTACTGGGATTGTTGTAAACTTTTCCGAATACTGTTAACATGTTCCTTCGGATAGAGATATGTTGTGTTCTCGAGTTGAACTGAGTTTGCAAAATGTGTGTTTTGAAAATATCTGTGTCGAGTATTTTCTAGAGTTGAGACATGTGCCAGTATCATGGGTAATCATCGGCTTCACGATCTGTAAATATTTGGATTTTTTCAATTGCATTGAGATTTATTGTCGTTCTAAGTTGATATGCTTTGAGATTCAGTAGAATATTACGCGTTACAGTATAATGTGACAGAGTTGGGACAGGATTGGTGATCTTGAGAAGTTATGATTTTGGAAATCAAAATATCGGTTAAATTTTGGAAACGGAGTTGTGCATTTGGGAGGAATGTTGGGAATGGTTGAGAAGAACATGTAGTCATGTTAATTTATTTTGAGATATATGAACTGTTTTTGAGCATTTGAAAATGATACTTTTCAAAATGAATCTTTTACGGATGTTTTACCGTAAATGATTTTTGGGCCGAGACCCAATAGATTTTTGAAATAGTTTTATTACTCAGGACTTGGGGTCCGAAAAAGAGTTTCCTACTTTTTAAACTTCTTGTAATGCGGAACGAGATACAGCTGAGACCCTGATGTTTCAAAAGGCTTTTCTGTTTTCCTTAAAACTCCCGAGATTTGTAAAACACTTTATCAATCGTTTATCTACTTTATCAATACCTTTCGGGGTTTTGATTTATTGGTTCAAATGAAACCTCTCGGGAAGTCTTTCGCTGTGTTGATTTGTTTCAATGCATTGTCATAGCATAATTGAGGTGATCTAAGATGGAAAATGGTCGACGTTGCGAGTCATATGTGGAAAAGGAGTTTTTAGTCGGAATTTATATATTGAAATTTTGGAACTCTATCGTGTGGTTTTCTGATGGAATATCAGTGGATATTGGTGACAAACCGAATTGGTATACAGTAGTATGGATGTAGTCCAGCATTTGCATAGTTTTCATTTTAAACTTCGAAATCGTGTGGAATCGAAGGAAACTGTTATCGAATACTTGGCACCAGCTAGCCGATTTAATTTTTCAAAAATTAATTTCGTGATCTTACCAAAATTTATGTTTTGAGTTTTGAAATTTTTGAAAGAACTTTCGAAAATTTGTCTTCTTGACGAAACTATATGATTTCAAACTGGTTTTGAAAATATGATCGATATACATACGCATTTAGTGCATAATGCATATCATGGTGAAGTTCTGAGTGAGACTCACAAACTGGATAAGACATCAGTATGGAACGATGAATAGAGATTCGAACTTCAGTATGGTAGTTTGGTTATCCAGGGATGATCGGTTGATTTATCGGATAAGAGAAATATGCTGCGTGTTGCAGATTCATACACAAAATGTAATTTTGGAACTTTGGATTTCGTGAAAACGGGACATATGTGCTATGTGATTCCATTGGTATGGTAGTAGCGCGATTTTACCATAATGATTTTTGAATGATTTCTTTGTAAGTGTAGATATGGGGATGGTGACCCCATGCTGGTTGCTTTGGATATTGAGTGGTCGTTCCCACTCCACTTATGATTGGATATATTCATCAGTTTGTGATTGGTTATTCGTATGCCGAGGAGTATGTTCACCAGTCGGGTATGTTTATTGAGACCCATTGTATGTGATTTGTGTGTCGTTTTGAGAACTTTATTCGTTCATATATCGATTTCTGTGGTTCTGTGTTGATCGTGTTGGAGCTTACCGTGTGAAGATATTCTCAATTATCGCTGATCGTTCGTTGGTAATATTGGAGTTTATCATGTCGATGATATTCTCGACTGCATTTTGACCTTTGGATTGGTCGTATTAGAGTTTACATGTCGATGATATTCTCAGTTAATTTATTGGTTGATCATTGCCAGTGATCATCTGAGCGTTCAGATTTTGTGTCGATATTTCGGGATTTGTTGCCATTGTGTTGGGCAGTTGTTTCACAGATGTATCATGTATTATTGATTTGTATCAGGATTTGGACTTGATTGTGTAATCAGGCAGACAGGATTTGAAACAGATAGATTATTTCATCCGAAGATGATATATTTTTGTTGAGATTCATGGAATTGTGATCGTAAGCGTGTTGAAGCTTTACAGTGAAGTCACTTGCTAGTATCTTAGGAGATCGTCGACTTCGCGCATTTGTAAGTATGCTATTTTGGTTATTCGGTAATAATGATGATTGATCGTTGTCGTGATGGTTTCGTAATATTTTGGTTGAACGGTTTGTTTGTTTTCTATGACGGATTGCAAGTTTCGAGGACGAAACTTATTTTAAGTGGTGTAGTATGTAATATCCGAAATTTCTACTACTATTGTTTAATGTTATTTTATCCGAGTTATGTTGTACAAACGTGGAATGCATAAAGATGGATAAAATAAATGAAGGACTGAAATGTCAGTATTGGTATAATTGTCGTATTTGGTCGACAATTGTATTTGAGGATATAATGTGTTGAGTATATGTATTCAGTATGCCGTATGTTCGTATTTTGTATGTTGAGTCGTTGGACAAGAGTAGCTGAAAATGGCTAAGTGTAACATTATTAGCGCACGCTAATATACATGCCTAGCGCACGCTATCGTTCTGGTTTAGCGCACGCTAGAGGCAAAAGATAACGCACGCTAGTACAGACAAGATTAGAAGGAATCTACGTGTGGACCCGGCCACTTTCGGCGCATGTTTCGACAGGGTCAACGTATGTTTGTTATGAAGGATTCGCGCACGCTAATGCATATTGATTAGCGCACGCTAATCATGTCGGCCTAAAGGAATCTTGACTTTGTCATGTTACTTTCGGCATGTGGGGACACGGGGGTAGGTGCAGACTGTATCAAGTCAACTATGAGTAGTGCACGCTATGACTGAAGGCTTGCGTACGCTAGATAGAGGCATTTACGTACGCTATTGCATGTGCATTGCGTACGTAAATCATTGTATGCAGTAAGGCAGTAGCCTCTGGACTGCGATAGCGCATTCTAACAAAGACAGTTAGCGCACGCTAAGCATGTAACGTACGTTAAATAAATATGTTAGTGTACGTTAAATGAAGATGTTAGCGTACGTTAATAACGTACATTATATATAAGTGCAGTTGGCCATTATTCGTCATTTCCATCCTTTTCTTTATGTGAGCCGATAGAGAGAGCCTTGAGAGGTATTTGAGGTTCCCAAACACTGAGAGATGATGATCTTTAACAAGATTAAGATGGAGAGCATGGATTGAAGCCTTGTTCTTGAAGTTATTCATAATTCTTGGAAAGGAGTTCAATTGTTCTTCTTCTTGGTTCATCTATACAAGGTAATTTCGTATCCATTTGATAGTGGTTCGTTTTTAAGGATGATTACTTGTGAGGAAGCGAGTTGGATTATCTTGTGATGATGTTATATGAGATTTAATGGGATTTTGATAAGAATTCTCAGATGTTAATTAAGATTCTCCATACTTTAAGAATTGTGTTTCATTTAACCGATGAAAGAAGGATTTTTGAAGTATGTTGATTTCATATGAATCATGATATGAGGTTGTATTCCAGATTAAGTATGATATGATCCTTGTTAACGGGTTGGTCTGATTATTTATGATGTCGTTGATATCTTCTTCATGATGATATATACATCGGGCTATGTAGTTTTGAATGTGATTTCGGACATCTCATGTTCTTGAAGAACTCTTGACTAATATGATATGATGTTGAGATTTGAGGAAGAAGATGATATGTGAATATATGAATTGGATTAAGAGTTGGATGATTACCTATATGTTAAAGGATATCGGACTTCGTTGTTTTGATAGCTATGAACATGGTTTCGAATCACTTAGTGTTCTTGATCATCGCCCTATGTTGATCGGAATCTGAAAATCATGCATACGTACAGCATTAGCACACGCTAAGCTTACGGGCTAGCGCACGCTAACGGGAGATACTTAGCACACGCTACGTTATGCGTTTAACATGCGCTAAGTAGGCAGACAGTGCAGTATTTTCATATTATGGTTGTGAATTCGTACTGGTTTGAGTTGGATTGTTCAAGCTTATGTTTAACCGAGATGTCGTAGAACTATTGGTTTTGTGGATTGGTTATGTCGTTTATTGATTATTATCGGATTGTTGCTTATCGATTATTGTAATAGGTTGAGATTATTGATCGGTGAATAAAACCATGCTAAGTGTAACATTATTAGCGCACGCTAATATACATGCCTAGCGCACGCTATCGTTCTGGTTTAGCGCACGCTAGAGGCAAAAGATAACGAAGAATAGTACAGACTAGATCAGAAGGAATCTACGTGTGGACCCGGCCACTTTCGGCACATATTCTGACAAGGTCAACGGATGTTTGTTATGAAGGATTAGCGCACGCTAATGCATATTGATTAGCGCATGCACATTAGGTCAGCCCAAAGGAATCTTGACTTTGTCATGTTACTTTCGGCATGTGGGGACATGAGGGTAGGTGCAGACTGTAGCAAGTCAACTATGAGTAGCACACGCTATGGCTGAAGGCTTGCGTACGCTAGATAGAGGCATTTACGTACGCTATTGCATGGGCATTGCGTACGTAAATCATTGTATGCAGTAAGGGAGTAGCCTCTGGACTGCGATAGCGCACGCTAAAAACGACAGTTAGCGCACGCTAAGCATGTAAGGTACGTTAAATGAAGATGTTAGCGTACGTTAATAACGTACATTATATATAAGTGCAGTTGGCCATTATTCGTCATTTCCATCCTTTTCTTCATGTGAGCCGATAGAGAGAGCCTTGAGAGGTATTTGAGGTTCCCAAACACTGAGAGATGATGATCTTTAACAAGATTAAGATGGAGAGCATGGATTGAAGCCTTGTTCTTGAAGTTATTCATAATTCTTGGAAAGGAGTTCAATTGTTCTTCTTCTTGGTTCATCTATACAAGGTAATTTCGTATCCCTTTGATAATGGTTCGTTTTTAAGGATGATTACTTGTGAGGAAGCGAGTTGGATTATCTTGTGATGATGTTATATTAGATTTAATGGGATTTTGATAAGAGTTCTCGGATGTTAATTAAGATTCTCCATACTTTAAGAATTGTGTTTCGTTTAACCGATGAAAGAAGGATTTCTGAAGTATGTTGATTTCATATGAATCATGATATGAGGTTGTATTCCAGATTAAGTATGATATTATCCTTGTTAATGGGTTGGTCTGATTATTGATGATGTCGTTGATATCTTCTTCATGATGATATATACATCGGGCTATGTAGTTTTGAATGTGATTTCGGACATCTCATGTTCTTGAAGAACTCTTGACTAATATGATATAATGTTGATATTTGAGGAAGAAGATGATATGTGAATATATGAATTGGATTAAGAGTTGGATGATTACCTATATGTTAAAGGATATCGGACTTCGTTGTTTTGATAGCTATGAACATGGTTTCGAATCACTTAGTATTCTTGATAATCGCCCTATGTTGATCGGAATTTGAAAATCATGCATCCGTACAGCATTAGCGCACGCTAAGCTTACGGGCTAGTGCACGCTAACGGGAGCTACTTAGCACATGCTACGTTATGCGTTTAACGTGCGGTAAGTAGGTAGACAATGCAGTATTTTCGTGTTATGGTTGTGAATTCGTACTGGCTTGAGTTGGATTGTTCAGGCTTATGTTTAATCGGGATGTCGTAGAACCATTAGTTTTGTGGATTGGTTATGTCGGTTATTGATTATTATCGGATTGTTGCTTATCGATTTTTGTAATAGGTTGAAATTATAGATTGGTGAATAGAACCATGCTTTGCGGTCGTGTTCAAGAATGTTCGCGAATTGCATTGATCAGGGACGATGGACTTGTATATGACGGCAATGGAGTTGGTAATAGATTCATCATCATCGTGTTGGTATCGAGGCAAGTTATTACTTGCTCAGTTTATAATATTTAATGAATGATTTCCAGTTCATTCGTTCATAATTCGTAAAGCAATGTTTATAATCGTAATCACAGGATATTTGGGATTATAAGTTGTATTCGAGTTTTGGGAATTAAATCATAATATGTATGATTTACATTTGTTGTTGGTATGCTTGGTATCGAGGGTACATAGTGGTATAGAAGAAGATATGAATTATCTACCGTCCGTGACATTTTGGATCGTCGAATATTCAGAATAGTGGTTGGTGATGGTTTAGTTATCAAGATTGCTCTCAAAGGACTCAGAGCAAGTACTTTAATCATTGTCGTCTTTTGTGTCGATCATGCTATGGTACATTCACGTTTCATTGTTGTCATGCATTTGTGCATTGTTGTTGTCGTACATTGTGTACTATTGTTTTGTGCAGTTGTGCATTGTTGTCATATGTCCACCATGCGTTGGCCCGATGGGATCAACATGGGATATCTATAGATGTGTGCGCTGGATCGTTGGACAGGTAATGCCACCATGCGTTGGTCCGACGGGATTATCGTGGGGATCTATAGCTGTGTGCGCTGGATCATTGGATTACCATGTGCGTTGTTGTTATTGTGCATATGTATATTATGGGTTTGCCATAAGTATACAGTGTTGTTATCGATGTGAGCATATTTACGTTGTCATATGAGTATGCATTTGTAGGTCTTGTGTTAGGACTATGTACGTATGTTGTATTGATCTGATATTGAATTAGATTGACGAGATTCGCCGTCGCATTGCATATTCTGAGGTATGTTCCGTATTTCCTTTGGTATTTGTCTTTGATGGACAATCGATTATCATGTTGAGATGTGATGATGTTACCCAATGGATTGGGTTGGACAGAGTTAGTAGATTTCGTAGCAGTGAGTTATGATAATATTTTGAGAACCTTGGGTATTGTTGAGATACAATACAGATCTTTCGGTATTAGCATATTGTGTTGTTGAAAGGTTACGAGGTGCGAACCTCAGTAATTATTATCACGAGTTGGTAAAGTTCCGCCGGTAAGATTACATTGGTCGTATTCTTACTTAGTATTTTCATTGGTATGTAATTATCAACGAGATGTGATAGTTATCATTGTTGGATATTATGGGTGATCCCGTTGTGGGTTTTCTTTTTAGGTTCTTGGATTATCAAGCTTGTAGCGGTCGTGGAGAGATGAACTTCCCTGAGGATACTGGCTAGGGCATGTATTTGTGTATTGAGTTTCCTGATCAGTTCTTGTATTCCGCTGCTAAAGTATTTTAATCGTTTGTCTTTTTCCGCTGCGTGAGTATTTTTAAAATGACCTATTGGTATCTGGTAACTTAGGTTACTTTGGAAATTGTTTTCTAAATTTGTTCTGTCGGTACGTGTAAGGGATAGCTTAACGTATGTTTTTAAACTGTTGAGTTTTAGCATTTTGGGCCTTGTGGTTTCAAATGAGATTCTACGACGGTTTTAATAAACGAGTTTTATAAAGTCTTCAAATATTTTTAAAAGATAGTACCGTTGTTAGCCTCTTGGGCCCAAGGCGCTATAATATTCCCGGTCGGCTCTGGGGGTGTTACATTTTACTCCTCGGTTGTATAATTCTGGTGTCAGAATGCGGGCTTTGTTACTGTTCCCGTGCATTGTTGTTTGAAGAAAGTGGGGTGAGACCCTAACGATCATGTAAAGGTTGTTTTGTGGAAAATGCCTTGGGACGAGACCCAATTATCTTGAAATGATTTATAACTAAGGACAAGAGGTTCTGGAAGATTTCCTATTTATAAAAATATTTGTTACATGAACAAGATTTGGGCTGAGACCCTATTATTATTTAAAAAGGTTTTATAATCTTGGACTTGAAGTCCCAAAAGATTTTCTGTTGTTTTCTAAAAGCTCCCTAGTTGATATATATTACTTTCAAGGACTTGGGTTGTACTTTAAACATTGAAAACCTCTTGGGAATTTCTTTCATGATTTGTCGTTATTTTAATATAATTGATATTTACATGGTATATGTTGTATTGCCTGAATACTTGTACTAGCCATTCATATGCTAACCCCTAAAATGGGGAAATGCGTTTCATGCATTTCAGGTATGCTTAGTTCGTTGGAGCAATCATAGGGATGGCATGGAAGAAGGCGAGCCGCAATATTAATCAAGAGTCAGAGTTCAGTATGATGTTATTGTATTGTTGTCTTATCTCCAGTCTTCCGCTATATTGTGTCTTGACCCCTGTGTGGGTAATTTCAGTAATTAGTTTTTATTCAGATTGATTTCTTGTCGTGTGACCCTATCGGTCGGTGTATTTTAATATTTGACCTTATCGATCAGTGTCAGTATGTAGTTTGACCCCAGTCGGTCAATCGTTGGTCGTCTCGTGGTATTTAGCCTGGTAGATTCCTATTTAAAGGGGTCTATGACGTGTAATATTCCCGATGGATTATAGGGGTGTTACGAACACAAGAGTGTTACATACGTAACGTTCCTCCAGAAGCTACTGCCTCAACACCCACACTCCCTTACGTATTTTGCCAAAAAGTACGTACGTAAGCTCACCTGCATTACGTACACTACAACATAACCATTACGTATGTAATGCCCGTTGACTTAGCTATCTCGATCAAGCCAAAAATCCTGGTCATGCATGGACCTACACGTTGGAAGTCGAGATGCGATCTAATTCCCTATATTACGTACGTAACCAGTAACAATTTACGTACGTAAATGAACACACTTAACGTACGCTAAGCTACAATGGTAGCGTGCGTTAAATGCCAAGGACATAGTAAAAAATGCAATTCTCCATACAACATCTAACAATCAAACATAGTGCAAATGACAATTATAATTAAGTCAATTCTAGCATATCTCATCATTATAATTATTATACTAAATGCAAACATGACACGATGATACCCGAATCATCCGAGTAATACAACAGTAAAGATGAAAAATTACAGTCGGATATTACATACTCCGCATTTAAAAAGAGTTTCAGCCTCTAAACTAAGAGGTAAACAACTCGGGATATCTCTTACACATGCTAACCTCGGTTTCCCATGTAGCCTCCTCGATTCCATGTCGTGACCACTGAATCTTTAGTAGGGGAATCATCTTATTCCTCAGCCATTTGATCCTCCTCTCGAGTATTTTCACAGGACGTTTCTCGTACGAATGATCATTGGCTATCTCAATCTATTCAACTGGAGTATATGGCTCGGATCAGCAACATACTTCCTCAACTGGGAAACATGAAATACATTGTGAATCCGACTTAAAGCCGGTAGCAATACCAGACGATAGGCTAGATCGCCTACACGTTCCAAAACCTCGAACGGTCCAATATACCTTGGGCTCAGCTTGCCTCTATTCCCATAACGAAAAACACCTCGAGTAGGAGACACTTTCACTAGCACATGGCCATCAACCTCAAACTCAAGTGGTCGCCGACGGTTGTCTGCATAAGACTTCTGTCGGCTTTGAGTCGCTAATAAATGACTCCTAATCAGAGCGATCTTCTCACGAGCTACTAACAATATGTAAGATTCCATACCCAGAGATTCAGATAAGTCATCCCAACACAAAGGGGACCTACAATGATGGCCATACAATGCCTCATAAGGTTCCATCTTAATCAAAGCATGCCGTTTATTATTGTAGGTGAACTCCACCAAAGGTAGTTGGGCTTCCCAATCGTCCTTCCAGTCGAGAGCACATTCCCTCAACATATCCTCCAGAGTTTGGATAGTCCTCTCAGACTAGCCATCGTTCTGAGGATGAAATACCATACTGATGTTCAACTGCGTACCCATCGCACGATGAATTGCTTTCCAGAAATGTGACACGAACCATCCGTCACGATTTGATACAATACTCTTGGGAGTACCATGTAACCTTAAGATCTCTTTTATGCACAGCTGGGCCAACCTCTCGGGATCCCACATGTCTTTAATCTCCAGGAAGTAGGCTGATTTGGTCAGACAATCCACAATCACCCAAATTGTATTCATACCTCGATGGTTAGTCGGCAAGTTAGTGATAAAGTCTATTGATATGTCCTCCCATTTCCATTAGGGGAATTGGGAGTGGTTTCAGCACACCTGCTGGTCGCTGATGCTCAATCTTAACCTGCTGACAGGTTAAACATCTCGGAACGAATTCTGCAACTTCTCGTTTTATATTAACCCATCAATAACATTGTTTCAAATCTGTATACATCTTGCTAGACCCCGGGTGAATGAAGTATGGGGTAGCATGAGCCTCTCTCAGGATAGAGTTTTTGAACTCTTCTTCTGCCGGTACACATACTCGATTCTTGAAATATATCAGTCCATCCTCGTAGATCACAAATCCATGGGTTTTCCCCTGAGTTAACTCATTCCGAATCTGAGATAAGAATGGGTCCGTAACTTGCTTAGATCTGATTATATCGTCAAGGGAATGACAAAATCTCAAGTGTGCAAAGCTGCCCCTGAACACGCTGTAACTGACTTCAATCTCCGGCCTCATAAGTTCTAACTGTAATTCTCTTTGAACTGTCAAGCGGGCAAGCATTTGCTCATGCATTGTCTTGCGACTCAGGGCATCGCAACCACATTTGCCTTCCACTGATGGTATAGGATCTCAATGTCATAATCTTTATCAGCTCTAGTCACCTCCTTTGTGTCATGTTCAACTCCTTCTGAGTAAAAATATATTTAATACTCTTGTGGTCAGTAAAAATATGACAGGTGACCCATACAAGTAGTGGCGCCAAATCTTCAAAGAAAACACCACGGCTGCTAGCTCCAAGTCGTGGGTCAGGTAGTTGACCTCGTAGGGTCGTAATTGTCTTGATGCATAGGCAGTCACTTTTCCATTCTGCATCAACACACATCCACGGCCCTGTCTTGATGCGTCACTATACACCACGAATCCTTCGGTCCCTTATGGTAGGACAAAGACTTGTGCCGAAATCAATTGAATTTTGAGTTCGTCAAAGCTTTGTTGACATGCCTCTGACCATGTATACTTCTTATATTTCCTCAACAGATTAGTCAGTGGTTGAGCAATCTTGGACAAACCTTCCACAAATCGTCTGTAATATCCCGCTAGACCAAAGAAACTACGAACTTTCTTCGCATTCTTCGGAGGTAGCCAATCTCGGATAGCCTCTGTATTCTGTGGGTCCATACTAACTCCATCAACCGATATCACATGCCCAAGAAAAGTAACCTCATACATCCAGAACTCGCATTTGGAAAATTTTCCATAGAGTTGTTCTCGCCTCAGCGCACCGAGAACCTGGCGGAGATGGTATTTGTGCTCTTCATGGTCACGGGAGTAAATCAAAATGTCGTTGATGAAAACGACCACAAAAGGATCTAGATAATCAATGAAAACTCGATTCATTAATTCATGAATATTGCTGGTGCGTTGGTCAATCCAAACGGCATCACCACGAACTTATAATGCCCATAGCGAGTACGAAAAGCTGTGTTCGAAATATCGGACTCTCGAATCCTCAACTGATGATAGCCGGATCTTAAGTCAATCTTGGAAAACAAGCAGCGCCTTGAAGTTGATCCAACAAATCATCAATACGAGGCAACAAATATTTGTTCTTGACTGTTACCTTGTTCAACTCATGGTAATCGATACATAAACGCAAGGATCCGTCCTTCTTTCGCATAAATAATACTGGTGCTCCCCAAGGGGATGCACTAAGTCGAATATAACCTTTCTTCGGTCAAATCCTCGAGCTGACTCTTCAACTCTTGAATCTCGGTCGGTGCCATGCGATACGGTGCTTTTGAAAGCAGGGACGTAACTGGCTCTAATTCAATAGTAAACTCTACCTCACGATGTGGAAGTAAGCCCTAAAAATCATCTGGAAAAACATCTGGGTAGTCTCGGACCACCAAAATATCACCCAATTTAGTTGGTCGATCCACTATATTGGTCATGTAGCACCAATAAACAACACATCCCTGATTAAGCACTTTCAGTGCTTTTATTGCGCTGATGATTCTCCCGGTATGGCTGGGATTACCATCCTGAAAAATGCACTCAAAACCATCATCAGAAGTGACGGTCACCATCCACTTGCGGATGCTAAGAATGGCATCATGGCGATCCATCCAAACGATGCCCAAGATCACATCATCTTTAGGTAAATCGACCACAATCAAGTCTGACAACCACTTGTGGTCGTTCATACGAATCGGACATTTCTAAACTTCACGATTCCCAACAATTCTTCTATCACCGAGTAGACCAATCACATAAGGCTCAAAATCGATAACAAGGTCTAATTGCAAACGACTCAAACAAGAAGCAGATATAAACGAATGCGAAGCACCCATATCAAAAAGAAAACATGAAGGTTGAGAGGGGATCTCGAGTGTACCTGCGATCATGCTGGCTTCAAAATCGTCGGCCTTCTTCATCTCGTAGATTCTGGGTTTTGCAGCTCCGGTACCAGATATACCAGCTTGACTTCCACGGCCCATTCCTCTATTTGCCCCTGTAGTCTGGTTGAAAGTAGACGGATGTGACCTGTCCTGAACTGAAGACTGAACCAGAGCATGAGAGGCTACTGGAGTACGTCCTGACCCACCTCTGCAAAAACGAGCACGGTGCCCAGTAATCCCACAAGTATGGCATGCAACAGCCGGCTTCAGATATTTGGATCTGACGTGCCCCTGGTCTCCACAGTTAAAACACATAATAGACGAGTTGGCCGCGAGAATACGAACCTATCAGTTTTGATGCCACAGGTGGTCGCTGGGAAAAAGTCGCTACATATTGGGGCTTATTGAACATTCCCCGGTTACTATCAGCATGGGTCTGGTTCCTTGACCTCTTATTAGTGGATTGCGACTTCTTCATGGAAATCTCCTTCGCAGTAAGTTCGTACTCCAGAGCTCTCTCGATGAATTCCGGTAGAGTCGTGCAGTGGTGATTAAGTGACTGTATTCTCATCCAGGGTTTGAGCCTCTTAAGAAAATACTTGATCTTATGAGCTTTCGTTCGAACAATGGACGAGGCGAACGGAAGAAGTGCTTGGAATTTCTCGGCAATAGATAACACATCATCATCCTCAGACAGGTCCGGGTTCATCAACTATGATAGCTTGGCTCACGGAGTGGATCTGGATAATAACGATCCAACATGAGGTTCTTGAATTCCTCCCAATTCCACACGCCATCAGCTGGTCTCACTGAAAGTCACCACGTATGGGCACTATTACTAAGGTAGTAAGCCGCCACAGAGACTCGATTCTCTTCCGGACATTCAACCATCTGGAACAACTTCTCAAAGTGCTCGATCCAGTGAACAATATTAGCAGGATCAGAGGAGCCTTCAAAATTTGGTGGTCGCTGACGAGAAATGTCGCTAATAATCCAACTCACAATTCCACCGTGCACCGGAGGCGGAGGTCCTTTCTACTGGCCAGTAGTAGCAGCTCTCTGCATAGTTTCAATCATTTGACACATCTGGGTCATCATATGCCCTGCATAATAACATAAGGGTCGACGCACGCATTCTCGTGTCATTTGGTGTGGTGTGACTGGTTCTTAGTAGGCGAATCACTACTTGCTGAGCTTTGCTCCACATTCGAACGTGTATTGGATCATGGCCTCATGATTCGGTCCCTTTCGCGGTGCCGACCCCCTCTACCATGGCCTCTCAAAATCCTATCCATACTGAAAGAATCAAACAATCATAAGTACAGTTCATGACCGTCTTTACGGTCAATCACAAATTTACGCTAAGTTAATAGCAACAATGAAACTAGATGTTCAAGAAAATAGCTCATCATGAATTATCGACACCACGAGTTCTACAAAAAATACCATATCGACACCAATCCGAAACATATTCAATCACATAATTAATCAAAAAAAATTCTCGGAATACCAATAAGATAAATTCCGCCACAAATCCCTCGGAATAGCAAGATCAACAAAGATCAATTCCGCCATTAACATCTTGCTAGAAATTAAATCATGGCACATAAGTAACATACCGTAATTGGCTCGTACGGTCAGGCTCTTGCATAGGTCAACATGATGCTAAGATTTCTTGATACTAGTTCAATCAACAACGACTCTTAAAGAGAACGACTGTTGGCCACTAAGTATACTAGATACAGCCTGGAAAGTGTTTTAGACTACAAGCTGTACGGTTTTAAATCTGAGTGCATAGCGGAAGTCTTAAATATAGTAAGTTGCTGTGGATACAGCAACTCGATATGCAGAATATACTTAAATAATCACAGTTAATAAAACAAGTAAGGCAGAAGGTAAATAACGCAGTATTTAAAGTGGTTCGAGGTAAACCCCTCTACGTCCACTGGTCCTCCACACAGGAGTAAAACGTTTATTATAATTACTGCGTACACAACTACGTAATTATAACAACACTAATCAATATATCGTTCACACATATTGACATAATGATCTTAGCTTTAACCGTTCACATAGATTGGTTTGAGCTAATGCTTTGACTGGATTCTTCACACACAGTTCTGAAGCTTTGTCTTCTTCGATGCAAATCCTTCACACACAGTTCCGGAGTAGCAAAGATTCTCAGTCCACACAGGGCTGATTGGTTTGTTCAGGGATAGAACAATATATGAACAACAGCTTTGACTTTCTGAGCTTCTAGCTGATGATGTGTTGTTCACTATTTGAGCATTGTATATCTCTTAGATCTGAATAGTAGTGAGCTTTGGAGATATGTTTTGCTCTGAATATTTCTTTGTAAGCTTGATTGTTTGTAAGTCGTTCAGAAGATTAATCGTTCAGTTGTCTCCAATCTTCAAACTCTAGAGATATATATAGTCTCTGAAATATATCTGTTGAGATAAATCCGTTGAGAAAGATTCCATTCCAACGGGATGAAAAACACGATCCAGATTTTGCGGGATTTGGAGATCTGTTGACTTACAGTATTTAAATACTTCTTTAGCAACGGGACTTGACTTCTAGTGGGAACTGAAGATTCCTTCTTTGTCCTGTTGAGAGATGTATGGAAGATCAATGTATTGTCGATTCGAGACATCTTCCATACTTAGTCTTTATGAGACTTCTTTGTTGTACTGATAAGTTCCACTGTATGATGGAACTACGAGAGGTCTTCGATATAGGTTGACATAACTTATCGATACAGTTTCCTTACTGTATGCAGGATTTGCATATTGTCAAAACATCGTAACACCACTACTCGATACAGTTTCCTTACTGTTTCGATACCGGCTATTGTCATCCAACAATTGAAGATAAGGGATGTTATCCCAACAATTTCCATACAGGGTATTTGTTATCCCAATAATTTCCCCCTTTTTGACAATTCTCCAAGACTTAAATCTTTCAAGCTATCTTGATGATGCCAAAACCTTCTTCATGAAGCTTATGACCTTCTTTGATGACTTCGAGCAGATATCTTGGTCTTCTGTCAAATGATCTGGTCTTCAGCAACTTAGTCTAATTTAGAATCGCCGCAGCGAGTTTGATACAATAAGAGTTTTTACAAATTTAAGCTTATGATTGGCGCGCAGGCACAATCTTACAATGTATTCTAGATGCATACAACTGAATCTATGAACTGTTTTGAAGACAAGTTCGTACAGCTTAATTTTTAAACAAGTTTCTATACTTGTGAATGAATTATGTAATCATATAATAACACAGTAGATTACGAGTTGTAATCTTTCAAGACAGGCAAAAATTTTATTAATATTCAAAATAGAGTACAAGGATTGCTGTATTGAAAGTAAAATTACAAACAAAAATAATATACTAAGGATTTCAACTCCTATAGTCCGAGTGTCTCCATGGCCTTTTCTCTGGATCATTCTCGGTTCCACGCCACCAGTGCTGTAGGGAATCGTTACCTCGATCTAAATAGATAGCTCTACCATCATATGATCTGTCAAAGGCAAGAATCCAGTCTTCTGGATGGGTGATCCGATCTCCTCTTCTATGCTTGGATTTCATTTCTACTTGGAGAGGAAGCTTTCCTTCTTCTAACATCTTCGTGAATTTGTATGCAGCCTCCGCTAATGTTTTACAACCTTTGAAGATGGCGGATTCCCTGACGAGTTTAACAAAATATCTCATCAGTTCATTTTTCCTCCATTGCTTCACTTCTTCAGCAGTGGGATGGCGGTTGGTTGGTAGACGAATTTCAGAAGGTCTTTGGATTAAGCTTTGCCATGGGACACTGGGATCATGGAACTCAGGTCGAGAACCTGAAATCCTGAAACTTTGTGCGGGAGGGGCTGTCACGCCCCCACACTGGGGTTGGACGAGAACGCGACAGCTAACGTAATTAAATAACGTTTGTGATAATAGATCTACAGTAGAGCATTCAAATGCCAGATCTTAGCCCGGTGAACTAAGTCTGGTTATTCGATGGAATAAACATTCATGAGTGCAGCGGAATAGTTACATAAAGTTCAAAGAGTACAGCGGAGATCAGAATACTTTATTGATACAAGAATAAAAAGGAGCATTTATTTCAACCTTCTAATACGTATGTCTCGACAGTTCTTCAACGACGATCTTCACTGGTCATCAACATTCGTCTCGTCATCTTCTTGGGTCTCCTCATCTAGTGGGGTTTTAGGAAAACAATACAAATTGGGGTGAGAATAATGGATTCTCAGTGAGTTGGGTTGAGTATAATTTCTGAAATTATACGTATATAATTATTTTGAAATATATACTATTTTTACTCACACCTTTGCAAATTTATCATTTATGGATGGTATAAGTTTCAAAATATAATGCAATGAATTAGGTTATGAGTGAATAGTCAATCTCCGTAGATTGCTGTTAAGTATGACAATATGTGGCGTCGAGCGTCTAGTGAGTATTTAGCTTCGGGAGGTCGTCTATATGACTAAGTCCCTCGGCCTCCTTATAACATCTTAGACCATTATCAGTGTTTGGCATTTGACTATCGCCACGACCTTTGGTTTAATGACGTAGCCTTGGGCGTTTGTCGGACCGTCACTATAACTTTGGCCTTTGAGCTTATCGCTCTCACGCTTGCTGACATGCTTCCATATCTCTTATCTAGGCTCGACATGTCCTTAATTGTGGGTCAGTGCCCGGATCATACCATAATCGCGATTATACCCTAAGTCTACGACCCAGTCACCTCCGGAACACTCCGTCCATTGGCTTCAAGGGAATAGGAAACGATGGTAGCCTTGTTCAGGAACCACAGCCGTGCTGCTCGATCCAAAACATGGTCTAACCGTCCCTGACACAAATTTGGGACTCTAGAGGTGGCCCTTACAACTCAAGAGGTGTCCCCCGGATCTTTGATCGGCCCTCTGTTTCGTATGGGCTCAAGAGGTGGGCCCCCGTCCATTGACGTGGCACTTTGTCCCGATAGAATTAGAGGCAGTCCTGTCCGTGGCACTTTATTTGTGAGACACTTAGTTCCCGATTAGACGTGATTGTAAGTTAGTCACATTTTCGTTGCATACACATCATACAATCAAAGTCATACATTCAATTAATTACGGTACTTAGTGTAATTCGATTATATGATTGTGATTTGGAGTTTATTCGTGGCACGAGATTATGGTTCGGTTGTTGACATATCTTTAAGATATAATTGCGATTATTGATTTCAGATTTGGTAAATTTTCAATCTTTAATTTTTGAATTAAAATTCCCAAAATTACGGTCCCGCCCATAATTATTGCGAAGTGGGTTATTATACCCGTAAATTTTAGTTTTCGTCACGGATGGTGACGAAACTTACAGAAGAGTTCATGTTGAACTTAGAGCTTAAGTGTTGGGTAAATTTCCAGAATTTCGGTTTCTGACTGATTTTCTAAAATTTTCAGTTTTGCCCCAAAACTATTTAAAATGTCGTTTTGACCCCAAAACCCAAAATTTGCTCCCATTGTTATAGCATTTTTTGGATATAATATTTATCCTTTGATAATTAACATTCTGGTCCATAGACCTGAAAATTTATCTTATAATTCCATTTTTATTGAAATTTACTAATTGACCTCAATTTTACCAATTATTGCATTTTAGCCCCAAATCTTGAATCGACTTCCGCTCTCTACGAAATTTTAAGGTCAAAATACTTATTTCTATATAAGTTATGTCTTCAGTCCAGAAGGTGAACCTTTTACTTTGGTTCCAAATTTTTAAGGAATTTATCATTTGACCCCCTTATTTTGTCTTAATTTACACTTTTGGTCCGTGGACACCGGAAATGGATTCCGATTACTACGAAATTTTTAGGACAGAGGCTAAATGTGTTATTATGTCCACTTTGATGTTCCAAACTGAAATATACATATTTTATTTAGTAGTTTCACCATTTTGATGGATTTACACAATCTTCGTGTTTTGCCGATTTTAACCCGTTGACTTAGAAAATGATTTACGTTTATTATAAAATTTTAAGGGTAGGTGATTAACAAGTGAATATATTGTATTTTCTGACCTTAAGTCAGATTACATCTTTTTTTTTTGTAATAATTTTCATAATTTTCTTTATCTTCACTTTATTCTTGTTTTGTGTCCGTTTTGATCATCCCATTTTTGCTAGGCCACAAATTAAATATCCAACTTCACATGCATGATCATATAACACAAATATACCTCTACAAACATAATTTCCAGAATATAAAGGAAGACAAAATCATACTTAATTGATAAGAAGTTTTGGGACATTTCACTTAAATCATCAAAATTGGCTAATTTCGCATGCAACAAGCTATAAACCATTATGCATGCTATTAGTATGAGAAAAGTGGACTATGTGAACTTCATGGAAGGGACATGCATCTTTGTTTAAGATCTAAGTCTTTGAACTAGTTGCACCAACCTCTTCTTTGCCTCTCCTCTTTTTATTTTGACCAATGTATACCACACCATGGATGATGAAGATGTGGGTTAAGTTAGTGTATGTAAGATATATCTAGGTATATATATATATATATATATATTGAAGTTACATATAGATAGTGAAATTACCTCCTTAAGTCGAACCTTTCTTCTTCTCTTCTTTTCTTCTTCTTCTCTTCTCCTCCTCCTTTTTTTATTTATTTTTTATTTTCTTCTTCTTGATTTCGACCTCCTCTCTCCCTTACTCTCTCAAATTTTCAGATTTTGTTTTTGTAAGGGTCAAAGGAATGAGGGTGTTTGATTTTTAAAAGGGTTTAATGGGTTGGGAGGTGGAATACTTGGGAAGAGAAAATGTAAGACATTGAGTCTTGCATAGGGGACAAGGATTCCCCTCCCACAAGTGCTTCTTGGCCGTGGCTTATGTGTGTGTGTGTGTGTGTGTGTTATTATATTTTTTTTTTGTATTTTAGGTGTATATAGATATAGATATTAAGTATGTGTTAAATGAAGTGGCTAGTGATTAAATTGGGCTTTAAATTGTGATTCCAAACCTTAGAGGTTTTATTTAGTTTGGGCTTGATTCTTATGGTGTGTTTATGTGTATATGTGTTGATACACATGGCCCATTAGGAATTTTATGTTCCCACTTCAAATTTTAATTAATTTGATTATTTGGTTCATAAAATAATTTACGAATAAATTAGTAAAACAAATGAAACTAGATGTAGATTAAAAAAAATGTTATTGGAGTACATCATGATTTAACAATTATACATGTAGTAAACTATCGAGTTTTAGGGGGTTTTACATCCTCCCCTCCTTAAAAGAATTTGGTCCCCAAATTCCTACTCAAATAATTCGGGATACGATTTCTTCATTTCTGCCTCAGATTCCCATGTAGCATCTCTAGCACCAACCTCAGGTGGGTTTCATGCTCCTTATCCGACTTGGAATAAACAAGTATGTCGTCAATAAATATCACTACTAATTGATCCAAATATGGTCGGAATACGCGGTGCGTTAAATCCATAAATGCAGCCGGTGCGTTGGTCAATCCGAAAGGCATTATCACAAATTCATAATGACCATACTTAGTTTGAAAGGCAGTCTTCGGTATGTCATTCTCTTTGATCCTCATTGATGGTATCCCTACTGAAGATCAAACTTGGAGTAAACTGTCGCTCCTTGTAGTTGGTCGAATAGTTCGTCGATCCTAGGAAGTGGATACTTGTTCTTAACTGTAATGTTGTTAAGTTCTCGGTAATCAATGCACAATCTTAGCGTGCCATATTTCTTCTTTACGAATAGCACTGGTGCTCCCCCAGGGTATATGCTTGGCCGGATAAATCCAACCTCTAGCAATTTCTACAACTGAACCTTTAGTTCTTGCAGTTCCAGTGGGGCCATTCGATATGGCGTTCTAGCCACAGGTGCCTTCCCTGGAAAGATATCTATGTTAAATTCAAGTTCCCTATCTGGAGGTAGAGAAGTGAGTTCCGTGGGGAAAATATCGGGGTATTCTGATATTACTGGTATTGCTTCAATCTCCATTTTGCTCTTAGGTTTGTTCATGACAAAAGCTAGATATCCCATTGCTCCCTTTGAAATGGCCTTTCTTGCCTTTGTAGCTGATATAATTGGGTCCGAGTTAATTCTAGAACTCCCGTGTAGTTCAACTACAGGGTGTTCGAGTTTGCAGAATCGAACTATCTTAGAATGGCAATCGAGTTGTGCATAGCTCTTAGATAGCCAATCCATACCAAGTATGAGGTCATACTAAAGTATGGGAAGAAGTATTAGGTCAACAGGGAAACATTGACCCTCAACTACAACTTCACAATTCCTAAATACCGAATCTGTTTCCTGGCTTGCACCCATAGGTGTGGACACCTCTAAGCTTACAGGCAGTTATTCCACACATACATTCAGTTTTTGTGCGTAATGGGGTGCAACAAAAGAATGTGATGATCCTGGATCTAATAATGCATGCGCAGAGTGGTTTGACACAAGAAATGTACCTTCCACCACGTCTGTCGCATTAGGAGCTTCTTGTCCAGCTAAGGCAAAAGCTCTCGCTGGTGCTTTCCCTTTGCCCTTGCGATCATCCTTCTTGGCCACATTTTTCTGCTGAATGTTGTCTGGTGTCTCCCACTTCGGGCATTCTCTAGTCTGATGCTGATTATCTCCACAGCGCAGGCACCTCCCTTGTTTCTTCCAGCAGTCCTTGGGTTTATGCCCCATCTTATTACAATGCGGACAGGGCGGTAGATTGTTCACAAGCCTCTTTTCGGTGTTCTGGCCAGAAGTCTGCGTTGGGATTTCTGGGGTGGTCTGGATGATAGGTTTGGTGCGGATCTCTTAAACTTCCCAGCGGTGCGCTCCTTCGCCTGTCCCAGACGTGTCATCCCACTTTCGATTCGGGTTGCAGCTTCGACTGCTTCCGCCATAGTCGTTACTCTCACTGGCAGCAGACTCTGTTGCAGAGAAAACCTCAATCCTCAGGTAAACTTGTACAACTTATCCTCCTCTGTGCTTAATAGTCCTGGTGCGAACTTGGAGAGTCGGTTGAACTGCGACTCATACTAAGCTACATCCAAAGATCCTTGCTTCAGATGATAAAATTCATCTCGACGAGCCTCTCTAGCTGCTGCTGAGACGTACTGGGTCCGAAAATCAGTTAATAAATTGACCCAAGTTTTAGCACGATCCTCTCTTATCCAATGGGCATTAATGATCTTCCACCAATCATGCGCGACAACCTCGAGTCGAAACGTAGCCAACGTTATACATTGATCATCGGTGTACTGGGATGCATTGAATATGCTCTCCATCCTTTCTACCCATAATTCTGCTTTGATGTCATCTGGTTCTCCGTCAGGATGGAAAGGATAAGCCTTGTAATCTGTCTGGAATAGTTTGGGAAACGTTGGCGGATTGAAACGTAAGAATCTCTCCAACATGCAGTCTTATGTGCCTCCCGCAGTCCAATTGTTGTCAGCTTGTTGTTGCAGGAAGTTTGTCAGTTGGGTTAGTGCTTGTGTTATGGCATCATTTGCAGCTCCTCCTTCATTATTGCGTTGGTCTTGTTTTCCATCACGGTTAAATCGCGGGCGTCCTCTACGTCTATCAGCCATTTGTAGCAGCTACTGATTTTTATAGTTAGCTTAGTTCGAGTTGTAAATATAGGGAATTTGAATGTGCACACATTATTTTAAATCATTATTATCGTAGAATATGAAAATTACATAATCATAATTAATGCATTCTAATAGATTGTTGTGACATAGAAAACTACATTTTATAATAAAGATAATTAGAAACTTAACCTACTTAATCGTCGTCCAGAATACCATAGACAAAACATTAAGTACATCACATCGTTATCATAATCAATTAAACATCATGACGAGATCGTAGAAACAACATCCTCAATCCTCTCCCGGCCCCATCGGCTCCTCCTCGGGGTCCTCCTCCTCAGAGCTAGAGGATGCTGCAGACGTCCCTCGGGGCGGTGTGATCAGCAACTCAGGAATCAGCTCAGTCAGCTCGGCCATGTGACCTCTCATCGCATTAGAAAACTCCATATGTCGCTGGCGCTCTGAAGCCAAGGTGCCCTCAAGCGCCTCCACGTGGGAACTGAACTGGGAGCATGCGTGCTGAAGCTTCTGAATGACGGCCTCCTGCATCTTCACGTAATCATTTCGCTCATGCAATGCTATCTCCAAGCTCCGGCACTCCTCTCGATGAAATCCGAGTATCTGCATCGCCTTATCTCTCTGGCCGCGGTACATGCCAGTCTCCTGCCTAGCTCCAATCAGCTCCTCGGTCATGTAACACCCCTGATATATTCAGGAATATTATAGCGCCGTAAATCCTTTACATAAGGATTTACAAGGCTGAAGAATTGAACAGACATTAAAAGGTACTAACGAATGGAAATAACGGAATTACGATACAACAGTTCTGGCCAAATACTAAAATAATACAATTGTTCAACAGAAACTCAATAATACATCACCAAATTCAAATTCATCATAATTGATTTCATACTCGAGTACTTATTGAAATAACCAATAAACAACAGACAAATAAACCCGGCCGAAACATCACTATGCACCCTCGTCGTCATGCAGCTCCAGTGGTTGTTTTCCCGCTCTCCTGGATACTGAACCTAAACAAAATGTTCACCCCCTAAGGGGTTAGCACAACGATGCTAGTACAATTACCACAACATATTATTCATATCTCACGAAGAATAATAACGTAAACGACAAAAATACCAACGAGTCTTCTCCTACGAGAAACTCATAAATGACATACACAACTGATAATCACAACATGATATCATAACATACACATGGTAATTCCGTCGATCCAGCTCATCGCCTAGAACCCACGATGATCCCGTCAGACCAACCCGTGGTGGAAAAACCCGTCCGATGATCCAGCGCACGCTAGCATAGATCCCCCGATGATCCCGTCGGACCAACACGAGGTGGACATACAACAACGACATACATGCACGACAATATGTATAACATCAATACGTAAAACAAATAAAGTACTTGCCTCGATTTGAAGACAAGAACAATACTTCCACGAAAACGAACACTCGAAGGTCGTCCTCCTCAATCAATCACGTAACAAGATCAAACCTTAACAAAAGAAATAATATAGGATTTATCTCATGTCGTACGAATATTTAACAATTCGATTTACGGCCAAAAGTTCATAAAATGTAACCTGTCTGAAATGCTTAGCGCACGCTAAGTACTCTGTGTAGCGTGCGTTAAGTCTGCTCGATAGCGCACGCAACCAACAAAGCCTAGCGTACGCTAACTATGCATGGTCGATTTCACCGACGGGCCGATCGACTTGCTCGATGTCTTAGCGACGTTACGTACCAAACGAAGCGACGCTAACTCGTGCTCGAGAAGCGCACGTTAATCTACACCTTAGTGTGCGCTATTCGTGCATGGCGCCATCACCGGGCGAGATCGCTCTCATCATGATCAAATCAATGAAATCTTCCGTGATAATTCATGTTACCTCCATGAATATCATGTTCATATGATTATGAATGATCTTACGGATAACAACAACTTCGGATTCAAGGATATTCATACCATTATAAAACCATATTCCATTTCGACTACAAATCTTCATACGACGATTCGAAAGGCTTAACGGTTGATATCAACACCTTTATATCCATCAAAATTATCATGTTGTAGTTGTTTAACATTTCATTTATACTAGATAAATCCTTCCATGATCAATCCCTTAGATTCATCTAACAATAATGATGTTAAAGTCAAGTCCATGATTGTTATGAAGTCATCTACTAGATTCGGATTATCAATGATAGAAGCTTCCTCTACTTGTTCAATGTAATAAGATTTCGAATCATGATGTTCATAATCAAGGTACTTAAGGCTTATTCATCTCAATATTCCAAACATGATGTACTTTGGATAATTCACTAATGAAAATCAATATCTCGTTAACATGATCATCCAATTCTTTAGAATCCAACTCTAAGTCTGGAGATAGGTTGAACATACCTTAATATGACGAAAATCACTGAACCGTAAGGTAGAATCCGACTCCAGTTGGTTGTATGCCACTCCAAGGTGCTATTCCACTTCAATGATCACTCACAAGTGATAACCAATATACAAAGACCAACAAGATGTGTTCTAAGTGTGTAGAAGGATTATTATAGCTCTCTGGCCTCTCGAGAATGAAGAATGGACGACTGAAATGTAAGCCAAAACGGGTTGTTGTCCCATTTATAATATTCTGCATTTTAACTGATTAGCGCACGCTACTAAGCTTTTCTTAGTGCGCGCTAATAAGAGTTGACTTCAAAACTATCCAGGTTCGTCCGCGGGAATCTTATCTGGACCCATGTCCCGGCTGGCGCATGTGCTAGCCGTCTCGCTCAATAATTGAGTTCTTAGCGCACGCAACTCCTACATGCATAGCGTGCGCTAGTAGTAGCCCGATAGCGCGCGTTAAGCTACATTCTTAGCGTGCGCTATCACGAGTTTGCATGAGAAATTTTGCTTGTTGTTATACTCATGTACAAAGATATCAATGCAAGAAATATCATACTCCAATAATCAAAACCACAAATCCGAATAATACAGGGTTTGAATACAGATGAAATACACCGCAATAAATCCGGATATTACATACTCTCCTACTAAAAAGGAGTTTCGTCCCGAAACTCAAGATGAAAATAACTCGGGATATCTGGACTTCATATCAGCTTCCGTTTCCCATGTGGCTTCTTCCTTTCCGTGTCGTGACCATTGAACTTTGACCAAAACGATTGGTTTGTTCCTCAACTGCTTAGCTCGACTCTCGAGTATCTTGACCGGTCTTTCTTCAAACGTACCATCCTGCGCGACTTGATCTCGCCGAAATCAATGATATGACTGGGATCCGTATATACTCAGTAGCCGGGATACGTGGAACACGTTATGAACATGGCACAATGACGGCGGCAAGGCCAACTGTATGCCAACTCCCCAACTCTCTCAAGGATCTCAAATGGTCCGATATATCTCGGACTCAGCTTTCCTTTCCTTCCGAAACGAAAAATTCCCCGAGTAGGAGAAACCTTCAAAAGTACGTGGTCTCCAGTATTGAACTCCAATAGGCAACGGCGTACGTCCGCGTAAGATTTCTGGCGACTCTGGGCGGTCAACAGCCTTTCACGAATCAAGGCTATCTTCTCTCGAGTCTGCACGATCAACTTTGTTTCTATTCCGATCAAGTCTGACGAATCGTCCCAACATAAGGGCGATCTTCATCTCCTCCCATATAATGCCTCAAACGGTGCCATCTTAATGGAAGCATGCCAACTATTGTTGTAGGTAAATTCAATCAATGGTAGATGAACTTCCCAATCGTTTGACCAATCTAAGGCACAGGCCCTTAGCATGTCTTCCACCGTTTGAATAGTCCTCTCGGATTGTCCGTCATCATGGGTGATAAGTCAGATCAAGTTCAATTCGGTCCCCAAGGCCTTATGAACTGCTTTCCAAAAATGAGACACAAAATGGCCGTCTTGATCAGAAATAATGGTCTTCGGCGTACCATGCAATCGAACTATCTCTGATATAAATACTCGTGCCAACCTCTCTGGTCCCCACGTGTCCTTAATGCCTAGAAAATGAGCTGATTTGGTTAAACGATCAACTATCACCCAAATCATGTTCATTCCTGTCCTGGTTCTCGGCATATTAGTGATAAAGTCCATCGATATGTCCTCCCACTTCCATTCAGGAATCGGGAGTGGCTTCAACATTCCGGCAGGCCGTTGATGCTCGATCTTAACCTGCTGACAAGTCAAGCATTTAGAAACATAGGCCGCTACATCTTTCTTCATGTTGCCCCACCAGAAATTCTGCTTCAAGTTTTTATACATCTTACTGGTGCCTGGGTGGATAGAATAGGGCGAAGTGTGAGCTTCCTTCATAATCGTCTGTTTCAGAACATCAACATCGGGAACGCAGAGTCGGTTCTAAAATCTCAAAACTCCATCATCATGAATTATGAATCCGGGGGCCTTTCCTTTGATCACTTCATCACGTAACCGAATCATCAGAGGATCATCTGCCTGTTTAGATTTGATTTCTTCGGTTAATGATGAAGTTATCTCCATCACGCACAGTTGTCCTTGGACTCTTTGTAACCACACTTCAATTCCTTCTCGAATCATCTATCGTTGAAGGCTAAGTTGGGAGGTCAGCATCTCCAGCATCTGAATAAAAACAGGCTTGCGGTTGAGTGCATCGGCTACTACATTCGCTTTGCTTGGATGATACAAAATCTCCAAGTCATAGTCCTTAATCAGCTCTAACCATCTTCTTTGCCGCATGTTCAACTCTTTCTGACTGAATATGTACTTGAGACTCTTGTGATCCGTAAAGATCTGACAGTGAGTCCCGTACAGATAATGCCTCCAGATCTTCAAAGCAAAAACCACTGCTGCTAGTTCCAAATCATGTGTTGGGTAATTCACTTCATAAGGTTTCAGCTGTCGCGACGCATAAGCGATCACCTTATCATTCTGCATCAATACGCACCCGAGTCCTTGGTTCGAAGCATCACTGTAAACTATAAATCCTCCAGTTCCCTGTGGAAGTGATAGAATCGGTGCCATCGTCAATCTCTTCTTCAATTCATCAAAGCTAACCTGACACAACTCATTCCACTCAAACTTTTGAGTTTTCTGCAGGAGTCGAGTAAGTTGGCGGGAGATTTTAGAAAACCCTTCCACGAATCGACGATAATATCCAGCAAGTCCTAAGAAGTTTCGGACTTCTTTCACGTTCTTTGGAGGCTTCCAATCCATAATTGCTTCAATCTTCTGAGGATCTACTCGGGCTCCTTTAGATGACACCACATGGCCTAGGAACATTACTTCCTTTAGCCAGAATTCACACTTAGAAAGTTTGGCATACAATTGCTCGCTTCTCAAAAGTTCCAATACGATCCGCAAATGCTGCGCATGTTCTTCCGGGCTCTTAGAATACACCAGAATGTCATCAATGAACACAACCACAAATTTATCCAAAAATTCAATGAACACTCGGTTCATCAATTGCATAAATACATCAGGTGCGTTAGTGAGACCAAACGGCATCACTACAAACTCATAATGTCCGTAGCGAGTTCTGAACGCTGATTTCGGAACATCAGATTCCTTAATCCTCAGATGATGATATCCTGATCTCAGATCGATTTTAGAGAATATTGTTGCCCCTTGAAACTGGTCAAACAGATCATCAATCCGTGGCAACGGATACTTGTTCTTAATCGTCAATTTATTCAGCTCTCGATAGTCAATACACAGTCGAAGCGATCCATCCTTCGTTCGGACAAAAAGAACTGGTGCTCCTGCATGTAAACGCTGTCAATATAGCCCTTGTCCAAGAACTCCTCCACCGCTTCTTGATTCGTACATCTCAGTAGGTGCCATACGATACGGCGCCTTAGAAATTGGTGTAGCTCCGGGTTCCAGCTCAATGGTAAATTCTACATCCCTTCGTGGAGGTAGTCTAGGTAACTCGTCACGAAATACATCTGGAAATTCGTTCACAGCAGGAATGGATGAAAGTTCCACAATTTCGTCTTCTTTCTTCATTGCATAGCACCAGTACCCGATACAGCCCAGTTTCAACAATTTGACAGCTTTCATTGCCTTGATCAATTTTCCTAAGCTGCCCGGTCTCCATACCTCAAACAGGATTTCGGAACCATCGTCAACGATCAGCGAGATATTCCTCCTTCGGTAGTTTACAATTGCTCCATATCGATTAAGCTAATCGTCTCCGAGTATCAGGTCGTCTCCTTGCATTTCTATCACGATCAGATTTGAGAGCCACTCTCTGCCTCCAAATGATACAGGGAAATTTCTAGTTTCTAAGTTTCCGACAATCCTCTCTCCACTCGGTAAACCAACAACATAAGGTTCACAAGTATGAAAACCGGAAATATTCAAACGATTTACACAAGACAAAGATATAAAAGAATGCGTAGCTCCTGTATCGAATAAAACGCTAATCGGCCGGGAGAGGATCTCGGACAAGACTGATGCGACAAAGAAGATCTCGATCGTCTGTCCTCCTTATCTCGTACAGACGTGGGGGAGCAGATCCGGCACTCGATGTCCCCTTTCGGTCCCATTGTCCCCTGCCTCGTCCGCGGCCGAAATTTTGAGGCATCTGAACACTTTGCTGTGTCTGTTGGATACTGGCTTCCTTCTGGACTGGCTGTGGTGTACGGGCTCTAAAAGACTTTGTAGCCTCTTCACAAAACACTGCCCGATGTCCCTCTCGTCCACAATCAAAACAAGTCACGATAGGTAGGGGGCAATTCCGTCGATAGTGCCCCGTCTGGGCGCAGTTAAAGCATTTCCTGGTAACATCAGTAATAGTTGATGTCGCTCCGAAGTTCTTTCCGCTCCTAACCGGGTGCGGAGGTTTATTGAAAGAGTGAAAGGATGACTGGGCCTTACGGGGCCCGCTGTTCTTGTGCTCTGTAAAAGTACCAGAGACTTTCTATTTCTTGGATTCCGAAAATTTCTCCATAGCTGCTTCCTTGATCTCATACGCCAACGCCTTATCCTGGTATTTACGGAGTGTGGTACATTTAAATCTGGACATGTACCTCTGGATTTCTGGTTTCATCCTCATATCGAAATGGATCATCATTTCTGCATCCTGCTCACCGATGTCGAACAAATGCCACTTCTTGGTTAAACGCCTTAATTGCAGGATACCGCACATCAAGGCCGAGCGGAGAAAAACTCCCGAACTTTGGCTTCCCTCACAGACGAGGGCAATCGAGCTTCCATCATCAATCTAAACTCGTCCAATCAAGATCATGGTCTACAGCCGGATGGCCTCCCACCATTCTGGACGCTTCCCTATTAGAAAATATTGAGCGATAGAGGCTCTCCTATTGCCCTGGCGCTTAATTCCGCAAAGATTTTCTCCAGCCTTTCAACCAATGGTCCTGTGGGAGTCTCGAATACCGTCGAATTTGGGTGGTTGCATCTTCGCTACCTCTTGCAGCCACCGGTCACCTCGATTTCCCATGTCTGGGATCCCTTGCTGTCTCTCTCCCTGCTGTAGTCCCACCGCCACTTGCATTCGGTCCACGACTTGGGCAAACTGAGTCATCTGGTTCACCACTTGACGAAGGATCTCTGGTACAGCAGGTTCCGGTTCGTTATTAATAGATTGTTGCGGCTCGCCTGAGCTATGACTGGCCTGATTAGAAGGCGACGCTTCCCTTTCAGCATTTCTTTGTCCGCGTCCATGACCGCGACCACGTCCACGTCCGCCTCTCAACATACTGTAAGCATAAGTACTGAATATACAGGAAACAACATCGTTCTAATATTCGAGTATAAAGAGACACAACATGTAAAGAAAGAGATTGAGTTTAGGAACTTACAACCACCGTTCGCATGAAGACGTAGGCAGTGCAGTGATGTCATTCACGGCCGGTTACCTCAAAAGACATAAATGACCCCTATTTTAACCCAATGGCCAAGATATCCATAATCTTGGCTCTGATACCATATTCTGTAACACCCCCGATATATTCAGGAATATTACAGCGCCGTAAATCCTTTACATAAGGATTTACAAGGCTGAAGAATTGAACAGACATTAAAAGGTACTAACGAATGGAAATAACGAAATTACGATACAACAGTTCTGACCAAATACTAAAATAATACAATTGTTCAACAAAAACTCAATAATACATCACCAAATTCAAATTCATCATAATTGATTTCGTACTCGAGTACTTATTGAAATAACCAATAAACAACAGACAAATAAACTCGGCCGAAACATCACTTTGCACCCTCGTCGTCATGCAGCTCCAGTGGTTGTTTTCCCGCTCTCCTGGATCCTGAACATGAACAAAATGTTCACCCCCGAAGGGGTTAGCACAACGATGCTAGTACGAGTACCACAACATATTATTCATATCTCACGAAGAATAATAACGTAAACAACAAAAATACCAACGAGTCTTCTCCTACGAGAAACTCATAAATGAAATACACAACTGATAATCACAACATGATATCATAACATACACATGGTAATTCCGTCGATCCAGCGTTCACTGCCTAGAACCCACGATGATCCCGTCAGACCAACCCGTGGTGGAAAAACCCGTCCGATGATCCAGCGCATGCTACCATAGATCCCCCGATGATCCCGTCGGACCAACACGAGGTGGACATACAACAACGACATACATGCACGACAATATGTATAACATCAATACATAAAACAAATAAAGTACTTGCCTCGATTTGAAGACAAGAACAATACTTCCATGAAAACGAACACTCGAAGGTCGTCCTCCTCAATCAATCACGTAACAAGATCAAACCTTAACAAAAGAAATAATATAGGATTTATCTCATGTCATACGAATGTTTAACAATTCGATTTACGGCCAAAAGTTCATAAAATGTAACCTGTCTGAACTGCTTAGCGCACGCTAAGTACTCTGTGTAGCGTGCGTTAAGTCTGCTCGATAGCGCACGCAACCAACAAAGCCTAGCGTACGCTAACTATGCATGGTCAGTACTTCACTGATCAGTCGAATGACTCGTCTGATGTCTTAGCGTACGTTAGGTACCAAACGTAGCGTACGCTAACTCGTGCTCGATAGCGCATGTTAATCTACACAGCTTAGCGTGCGCTATCTGTGCATGGCAGTTTACTGCTGGGCAGTAGACTGTTCTCATCATGATCAAATCAATGAAATCTTCCATGATAATTCATGTTACCTCCATGAATATCATGTTCATACGATTATGAATGATCTTACGGATAACAACAACTTCGGATTCAAGGATATGCATACCATTATAAAACCATATTTCATTTCGACTACAAATCTTCATACGATGATTCGAAAGGCTTAACGGTTGATATCAACACCTTTATATCCATCAAAATTATCATGCTGTAGTTGTTTAACATTTCATTTATACTAGATAAATCCTTCCATGACCAATACCTTAGATTCATCTAACAATAATGATGTTAAAGTCAAGTCCATGATTGTTATGAAGTCATGTACTAGATTCGGATTATCAATGATAGAAGCTTCCTCTACTAGTTCAATGTAATAAGATTTCGAATCATGATGTTCACAATCAAGGTACTTAAGGCTTATTCATCTCAATATTCCAAACACGATGTACTTTGGATAATTCACTAATGAAAATCAATATCTCGTTAACATGATCATCCAATTCTTTAGAAGCCAACTCTAAGTCTGGAGATAGGTTGAACATACCTTAATATGACGAAAATCACTGAACCGTAAGGTAGAATCCGACTCCGGTTGGTTGTATGCCACTCCAAGGTGCTATTCCACTTCAATGATCACTCACAAGTGATAACCAATATACAAAGACCAACAAGATGTGTTCTAAGTGTGTAGAAGGATTATTATAGCTCTCTGGCCTCTAAAGAATGAAGAATGGACGACTGAAATGTAAGCCAAAATGGGTTGTTGTCCCATTTATAATATTCTGCATTTTAACAGATTAGCGCACGCTACTAAGCTTTTCTTAGCGCGCGCTAATAAGAGTTGACTTCAAAACTGTCCAGGTTCGTACGCGGGAATCTTATCCGGACCCATGTCCCGGCTGGCGCATGTGCTAGCCGTCTCGCTCAATAATTGAGTTCTTAGCGCACGCAACTCCTACATGCATAGCGTGCGCTAGTAGTAGCCCGATAGCGCGCGTTAAGCTACATTCTTAGCGTGCGCTATCACGAGTTTGCATGAGAAATTTTGCATGTTGTTATACTCATGTACAAAGATATCAATGCAAGAAATATCATACTCCAATAATCAAAACCACAAATCCGAATAATACAGGGTTTGAATACAGATGAAATACACCGCAATAAATCCGGATATTACATACTCTCCTACTAAAAAGGAGTTTCGTCCCGAAACTCAAGATGAAAATAACTCGGGATATCTGGACTTCATATTAGCTTCCGTTTCCCATGTGGCTTCTTCCTTTCCGTGTCGTGACCATTGAACTTTGACCAAAACGATTGGTTTGTTCCTCAACTGCTTAGCTCGACTCTCGAGTATCTTGACCGGTCTTTCTTCAAACGTACCATCCTGCGCGACTTCGATCTCGCCGAAATCAATGATATGACTGGGATCTGGTATATACTTCCGTAGCTGGGATACGTGGAACAGGTTATGAACATGGCACAATGACGGCAGCAGTGCCAATCTGTATGCCAACTCCCCAACTCTCTCAAGGATCTCAAATGGTCCGATATATCTCGGACTCAGCTTTCCTTTCCTTCCGAAACGAAAAATTCCCCGAGTAGGAGAAACCTTCAAAAGTACGTGGTCTCCAGTATTGAACTCCAATAGGCGACGGCGTACGTCCGCGTAAGATTTCTGGCGACTCTGGGCGGTCAACAGCCTTTCACGAATCAAGGCTATCTTCTCTCGAGTCTGCACGATCAACTCTGTTTCTATTCCGATCAAGTCTGACGAATCGTCCCAACATAAGGGCGATCTGCATCTCCTCCCGTATAATGCCTCAAACGGTGCCATCTTAATGGAAGCATGCCAACTATTGTTGTAGGTAAATTCAATCAATGGTAGATAAACTTCCCAATCGTTTGACCAATCTAAGGCACAGGCCCTTAGCATGTCTTCCACCGTTTGAATAGTCCTCTCGGATTGTCCGTCAGTCTGCAGGTGATAAGTTGTACTGAAGTTCAATTTGGTCCCCAAGGCCTTATGAACTGCTTTCCAAAAATGAGACACAAAATGGCCGTCTCGATCAGAAATAATGGTCTTCGGCGTACCATGCAATCGAACTATCTCTGATATAAATACTCGTGCCAACCTCTCTGGTCCCCACGTGTCCTTAATGCCTAGAAAATGAGCCGATTTGGTTAAACGATCAACTATCACCCAAATCATGTTCATTCCTGTCCTGGTTCTCGGCATATTAGTGATAAAGTCCATCGATATGTCCTCCCACTTCCATTCAGGAATCGGGAGTGGCTTCAACATTCCGGCAGGCCGTTGATGCTCGATCTTAACCTGCTGACAAGTCAAGCATTTAGAAACATAGGCCGCTACATCTTTCTTCATGTTGCCCCACCAGAAATTCTGCTTCAAGTTTTTATACATCTTACTGGTGCCTGGGTGGATAGAATAGGGCGAACTGTGAGCTTCCTTCATAATCGTCTGTTTCAGAACATCAACATCGGGAACGCAGAGTCGGTTCTAAAATCTCAAAACTCCATCATCATGAATTATGAATCCGGGGGCCTTTCCTTTGATCACTTCATCACGTAACCGAATCATCAGAGGATCATCTGCCTGTTTAGATTTGATTTCTTCGGTTAATGATGAAGTTATCTCCATCACGCACAGTTGTCCTTGGACTCTTTGTAACCACACTTCAATTCCTTCTCGAATCATCTCTCGTTGAAGGCTAAGTTGGGAGGTTAGCATCTCCAGCATCTGAATAAAAACAGGCTTGCGGCTGAGTGCATCGGCTACTACATTCGCTTTGCTTGGATGATACAAAATCTCCAAGTCATAGTCCTTAATCAGCTCTAACCATCTTCTTTGCCGCATGTTCAACTCTTTCTGACTGAATATGTACTTGAGACTCTTGTGATCCGTAAAGATCTGACAGTGAGTCCCGTACAGATAATGCCTCCAGATCTTCAAAGCAAAAACCACTGCTACTAGTTCCAAATCATGTGTTGGGTAATTCACTTCATAAGTTTTTAGCTGTCGCGACCCATAAGCGATCACCTTATCATTCTGCATCAATACGCACCCGAGTCCTTGGTTCGAAGCATCACTGTAAACTATAAATCCTCCAGTTCCCTGTGGAAGTGATAGAATCGGTGCCATCGTCAATCTCTTCTTCAATTCATCAAAGCTAACCTGACACAACTCATTCCACTCAAACTTTTGAGTTTTCTGCAGGAGTCGAGTAAGTTGGCGGGAGATTTTAGAAAACCCTTCCACGAATCGACGATAATATCCAGCAAGTCCTAAGAAGATTCGGACTTCTTTCACGTTCTTTGGAGGCTTCCAATCCATAATTGCTTCGATCTTCTGAGGATCTACTCGGACTCCTTTAGATAACACCACATGGCCGAGGAACATTACTTCCTTTAGCCAGAATTCACACTTAGAAAGTTTGGCGTACAATTGCTCGCTTCTCAAAAGTTCCAATACGATCCGCAAATGCTGCGCATGTTCTTCCGGGCTCTTAGAATACACCAGAATGTCATCAATGAACACAACCACAAATTTATCCAAAAATTAGATGAACACTCAGTTCATCAATTGCATAAATACATAAGGTGCGTTAGTGAGACCAAACGGCATCACTACAAACTCATAATGTCCGTAGCGAGTTCTGAACGTTGATTTCGGAACATCAGATTCCTTAATCCTCAGCTGATGATATCCTGATCTCAGATCGATTTTAGAGAATACTGTTGCCCCTTGAAACTGGTCAAACAGATCATCAATCCGTGGCAACGGACACTTGTTCTTAATCGTCAATTTATTCAGCTCTCGATAGTCAATACACAGTCGAAGCGATCCATCCTTCGTTCGGACAAAAAGAACTGGTGCTCCCCAGGGCGAAATGCTTGGCTGAATATAGCCCTTGTCCAGTAACTCCTCCAGCTGCTTCTTCAGTTCGTACATCTCAGTAGGTGCCATACGATACGGCGCCTTAGAAATTGGTGTAGCTCCGGGTTCCAGCTCAATGGTAAATTCTACATCCCTTCGTGGAGGTAGTCTAGGTAACTCGTCAGGAAATACATCTAGAAATTCGTTCACAACAGGAATGGATGAAAGTTCCACAATTTCAGATAAGTAGCATTTTAAATTGATGTGGAATTTAAAATTTTAGATAAATAGGAATCCAAAATTAAGAGAATGCCACGTATGAGAGAGAATTAAGCTAGTGCTTAGAATCCGTAACGCTATTATATATATATAGATTTACTGAAACATAAATAAAAAAAATTAAAGAAGTAAAATATAAAAAAAAAGTCGCACAAAATAACAAACCAAAAAAGACAATATAACCGGAGACATAAAATAACTAAGAAAATAAAATAACAAAAAAGACTAAACTATCATTCCTTTACATGATATTTTAATTTAGAAATAAAAAAAAGACATGGTTTAGCCATATAGCTTAGTAGATTCCAATATTTGTCATACAACTTGGTTTGTACAAATTTTAGCCAAAAAGGATAAAGCTGGACCAATTTACTCTTACGAAAGGGGAGAGTAAATTTTAATATTTTATCCCAATCACTCCATTATCACCATTTATTATTTTTTGAATTTTTACATTTTCTCTCTTCTGTCTCCTCTCTCCCGAGCCAACCACCGTCCAACCACCACCGAAACCGTAGCACCGCCTCACAACCATCCCGGCCTCACAACCATCCCCCTTGTACGGCCGCACCACCCATCCCCGATGAGACTCACCCAAGCGCCGCCTCACAACCACTAACGTCCAGAAGTTCTAATGGCCGTCGAAGAACATCCAGAACCCCTACGGAGTCCGACAACCCCGCCAAAGAAGATTACGTCGACGATTCAGTAAAGGATTCGGACGACGAAGCTGTAACACCCCTAGAATTCAACCGGGACTATTACATGCCGTAAACCCTTTTCACAAGGATTTACCAGGCTAAACACAATAAAACGACCAATTGTTCGACCGACTGGGGTCGAATAGGATAATGACTCAGACCGATAAGGTCACACAACTAATTTAACTGAAATAGTTGTTACAACTCATACCCACGGAGGGGTCCAAAATACAAAATGATACAACACAGCGAAAGACTGAGAATAATATAATGACATCACAACAACAACTGAATTCCATAACTCTTGATTAGTATCGCAGCCCATCATCCTTCGTGCCGATCCTGTGACTGCTCCCACGAACCTGCATGAACCTGGACGCAATACAGACATCTACCCCCCGATCACTCGGGGGTTAGCAGAACTCCACTGTTTTACTAGTGCAAGTATCATAACCATACAAACTGTAGCAAGCAATTATAAATCACAAGTCAGACAACCACATCTCAACCAATCACAACTCAGATAGTCACTAGTCCACCAATAACATATTCCCAAGAGGTTTTAATAATCTAGAAACCAACACAAGTGGAATCTTTGTAAAATGATCTGTTATCTCGGGAGTTTTTAGAAAACAGAAATCATTAGGATCTCACGTCCTAAGTGCGTCAAAATCCTTAGGAACTCATGTTCTCAGTTTGTCAAAATCCCCTTTTCGAAATTTTAGGGTCTTAGCCTAAATCTCACACTATAAAAAACGAAAAATATTTCCACAAATTGCTTGGGACTCGGCCCAACATTTATTTTCCTAGAACCTTTCCTTTCAAAACTTTGATTCTCAAAAAATAATCGTGACACCGTGATCCCCTGCCATGTGCCTCCATAGGTTCAACAACCCGCACGGACTAAACGAAACACTTTAATCATAACACTCATGATCCCTTATCACGTGGCTCCGTAGGTTCAACAACCCGCACGGACTATGCCAAACACAACAATCATAACATCATGAACTCTTGTCACGTATAACAAACACAACAATCATAACTCCGTGAACTCTTGCCACGTGGCTCCGTAGGTTCAATCACCCGCACGGACTATGCCAAACACAACAATCATAACAACCAGTCCCGACTCCGTGATCTTTTGCCACGAGTCACCATAGGCCCCGTCAAACCCACACGGTTGGACGTACTGTGCCCAGACCCCATGATCGATTACCATGTGTCATCATAGGCCTCGTCAGACCCGCACGATTGGACCTCAACACCACATACTAAGTTCTGATCCCATGGTCCCTCGCCATGAATCCTCGTAGGTCCCGTCGAACCCGCACGAGTGAACTTAGCAACACAGCACACGACATTAACATTCACGATCAATCAATCACATTGATCACCACGAATCACGCATCATGCATCACGCATACACAACACAATCTCAACACTCAAATCATTATCATCAACAACACACAACCAACATAACTCATAATCATTGTACCATACATTGCACAACTATGTGTACAACCAACCCAACGCGATTATCACAATCCTACACACATAACACAATACATAACACATATACCAAGGTAACACAGTCATCATCAAGCCTTCATAACAATTAATACATAACTAACTCACATACATATTCACGAAGGCCGACCAATCATCAAAAATAATATGCGATTTCTAATCACAAGACACAAGTCGTATAAGCAAGATACTTGCCTCGGAATCGGCATGCAAATACTCCGGCGAACATGGATCGACCGAAGTGCCTTGAAACCTACAACTATCGCAAGAAACAATGAAAACACTATCAAAGTAAGGATGAAGACCAATAATAATGGAAATCACCTCAAAATATCGAAGGAAACTCATTGAAAAATTTAATCGAACGTTAAATGTTCAATAATTCCCAAAAACACTCAAATCATCAATTGAGCTAAAAAAACTCGAAATATGGATATATAATCCATAGAACACGATTAATGACATCATATAACACAACCGATTCATCAAAATCGAACTAGGATCGAAATCAAGAACAAAACTCCAAAAAGTCAACTCTAGAGAAATCAAGAAAAATACCTTGATCCGATGAAGAACAACAGATTAGGTGATGTTATAATCACCTAGACTCTCCAAAACACCCTTGGATGGAGCAAAATAGGCCAAGAACTCGAACCCTAATCGCCCTTGTCTCAAACTGGCGGAGAGAAAAAGAAATGATGAAGAAATGAGAATAAACGACTGTTGTCCAGTTTATATACTGGACAGCTTAGCGTGCGCCAATCATTCAAATTAGCATGCTCTATCGAGTCATCAACAAAAGACGTTTTGCACAACTACACAGTTAGCATGCGCTAATCACGAATATTAGCGTGTGCTAACGAATCCTTCAACCCAGTCCAGTGGCTTCTGGACTGAACATGACCAACAGTTAGCGCCCTATGCTTCCAATAGCGTGCGCTAACTCCTGTCATTAGCGTGCGCTATACTACTACGTAGCGTATGCTATCGTACTCCCACTCGATGGCAGTAGATTCTGCCTCAATTCTGCACCCTTCGTTGGCGTGCGCTAACGGAGCCTTAGCGTGTGGTAGAAATCTAGCCCATAGCATGCGCTATTCCTACTGCACAGGCAGTAGGATCGCACCAAAACTCATTAATATGAAAATCAACCAACATATGCCAATGCATGACACACGATTATATAGGCACAAACAATATATAATCCACTAAACAGTAGAAAAATTAAACGCCAAACAAAAATAAATTGGAACAAAAATCTTGGGTATTACAGAAGCGACGACAGACACCAACGAAGCACAGGGCGACCCTCAACCCATATCTGAAGGCGGCGACAGTGCGGGAACTGTGAATCCGGCCAGATTTAAAGGCAGAGATGGCAAAGAAACAGTGATTCCGGCCAGATATGAAGGCGGTGACGGCACAGACCAACGGGATTCCGGCCAAATTCAAGGCGCCGAATGTCCTCGACGGATTACTTGAGAGGAAATGCTGGTAATCCTCAATGTTCCACTTCATTTCTGAAAAATTTTGGGTTTTGGTTTGAAGTATTTGAATTTGTGAAAATCCCGGGCTGGATATGATTTGTTTGTGGTGTGGTTTCTTGTATTCTTGCTGTAATTCTGCAGTGTATAGCATGTTTCTTGATAATTTGTGGCTGAATTGATTTGAATTTCTGGGTTACTCTATTAAGTGCTGGTAACTTGTTACGAAATGATCATTTCCTTATTGTGTTACGAAATGATCATTTCTTTAGGCATTATATATAATCAATTCTTAGTTGGGATGCTCTTGTATATGATGGTAACTCCGTACGAAATTATGACTTCTTAGTTGGGTTACCCTTCTATGTGATGGTAACTCTAATAAATGAATTATTAACCGGGTTACATTCCTACATGCTAGTAATTTGTTACGAAATGATCATTTCTTTATTGTGTTACTCAATTGTGTGCTGGTGACTCGTTAAGAAATGATCATTTCTTTATTGGGTTACCCAATTGTGTGCTCGTAACCATTGAAAGAAATAACTATTTCGTATTCTGATTACCCTTTTGTGTTACCGTACTATCGTACTGATATACTTCATTTAAAGTTAATGTTTTATGCTAGATCACTTGGACATTCAATAGGAAGAATTTAGCAGCAGACCACCACAAGGTGATGGTAGCTGGGTACGAGTCTACGATTTTTGATATCCGATGTTGCCTCGAATCATTTGGAAGGCAATCTATAAGAGAGATGAATAAATCTATTTTTCGGTACTACATGAAGCTCCCGGACACTGCACACGGTCCGGCAAAGCCCTGCACTACATGATATCATGTCAGGTCAGCCCAAAGCCCGAGCTAGACAAAACAACACTATGGTTCAAGGTTAAGGGCACGGTTTTGAGATTCTCGAGGGCGGAATTCACGCTGATTAGCGGCCTCAAATTTGGGCCCGCCAAGTTCAATCCCTACATGCTGCATCAGATCTCGGTTGATTCTATGTACGCACGGCTCCTAGAGAGCAATCCCATACTCCCTGTAGCACTCCGTACTAAGTTCATCGACAAGAAATTTAAATTGAACAAAGTTGAGGTGAAGGGCAGTGAAGCCGATTATCTGAAGCTGGCTAAGTTCTTGATGTCCTCTCTGTATGTAGTTGGGCTTGACCCGAACAAGAATAAGATTCCAAACTGGATGTGGGAACTAGTGGAGGACAATGAGTCTTGGGAGCAGTTCCCATGGGGAAGTATGCATACCAGCTGCTGATTGGTCTAATTAACGCCGTCAAAAAATACTTTCCAGGACCCTACCATCTAAAAGGGAATACAATCGCATTCTTGGTAAGTTACTACTACCATAACTCTAGAATGCAATTATTATATCTTAACCGAGTTACTGTATAAAAGGGTAACCCAATTAAGATATACTAAATGTTTATATAGGTTATCATTTTTGTGATTTGTCACTCTTAATATTTCTTAACTGGGTTACCATTTTATATGGGGTAACATTTTATATTGGTAAAGTAATTATTACATCTTATCTGGGTTACCATTTGTTTTGGTAACCATTTTATATTAGTAACGCAATTACTATATCTTAACTGGGTTACCATTTGATACGGGTAACTCGATACTAAATAATATATTCTTATATGGATTACCATTTTATGTGTTTGATACTCTTATTATATCTTTTGCAGGCTTGGATTCATGAAGTAATACCATCTATTGGGCTGAAAATTGGCGGTCGCATGGAGCAATAAAAGAGGCCCTCTATGTTGAGGTATAGGTATAGCACAGCCAATGACTTACCAGAATATCACTCAAAGGTAAAAACATGATTTAGTAACTAGTACCCCCATTACGAATTCTATAATTCTTATACGATAAACTAGTACGAAGTTACAAATTAATGACTTCGTATTGGCTTAATCGTAACTGTTTCCAGCTACGAATTAGTGTCGATCTTAATGGGGTTCTGGTATATTTATAAGAAATTGTAACTTCTTACCAAGTGTACCTTAAACTTACCTTGTTACTATGTTGTTTGTAGGAGCTGATCAATGCGCTTGATCCATATGAGAGAGAGTTGAACACAGATTCGGACAGTCAACCGCTTCAAACACTTTCTCCAATTCAAATAGCCAACTTTCCCATCTCGCTGGGTCGGTAGCACCGCTGAACTGCATAGGATGCATACGGACCACATTCTAGAGTAAAAAATCCGCTGTCGGATTAGGATTATTTAGTTGAACAGCTTGGGCCAGGACAGTCATCCGATTTGTTAATTGTTGAAGAACATTCGTAACCCCAACATCTGCATTATTCCCTTGACCGGTCGACTGGTCGTGTTGACTCTCGGTATCAGGATGCACTGTGAGTTAGATAAACTAGGGGTATCCGACCCCACAATGGAACTGAGGGAAGCGGCCGCGCCACGTCCTCGCCCGTGTCCACGGCCTCGTCCTTGACCCCTATCAGCAGACATTCTGAAGGATGCACAAAATACATAAGTACAATTCAAATTGCCCGTCATCGAGGTGACCGATTACCAAAAATACCAAATCAATAGTGAAGCGATTAGGAAAAATACAAGAATAGTAAAAGGACTTATTAGTACCGGTGCACCGAGATGATGGCAATATAGTGATACTGTATTCGAACGATAACTCAACTTCGACCCAAAAAGACCGACAGCCTAGGTATCCATAACCTAAGCTCTGATACCATATTCCGTAATACCCTTAAGTTATTCAGGGCATATTACAGTTCCGTGAGCTTATCCGTGGGTCCCACAAGGCTATAATTACGCAAAACCATAAAGCTCGACCGATAAGGTCTAAACATAATCCAAATAGAAGGCAATAAGGATGACACCAAATGTAGTAATCAATTCAATAGAATACACTACATCGGCAATTTAAAACCCAGGGCAACACATGCCATAACATCATGAACATCTGAAACATTACTCGAGTATTCAAACCCATTCCGAGTACAACAATACCGAATGGAACAAGGTACAAAACACAGACAGAAATAAGACACAACATCACTCTTGCCCATCATCTTCATGCCGACCCGGTACACGCCTTTCCCCTCTCCTGGATCCTGAAATACATGAAAGGTATTTCCCCAGAAATGGGTTAGCCATCGAATAGCTAGTATACGTATGTCGAATATGAAACACAATACTTCTCGACAATAAAGTAAACGTAATCATCTTTTCATCAAACTCAAGACTAGTAATCCGGAATAACTAAATCTCATGACATCTCATTTCAATACATACGTGATTAACCCTGAACCGCACCAACGGCAACGGAACCCTCTGAGGCCCCGTCGGACCCTCCCAGAGTGGTTAACCCAAAATATTCGTGGAACCACACCAACGGCAGCGGAACCCTCTGACGCCCTGTCGGACCCTCCCAGAGTGAATATATACAATCATATAATTCCTATACTCACTTTCAAAGTCGAGAACATACAATCATAAACATATACATGCCTTTCAGACACCAAGAATCGGGAGGAAAAGTGTACAAGCTCGATAGGTCCAAGAATGTACTTCCGACACCTAAATGATATCGTAAGGAATACGATGATTAATAATCCATACTCGATTCACACGGGGAAACTCCCGAAACCCGCCTATGATTTAAAATTCTCCAAGGATAATGATCTAGAGGTTGGAAATCATCTAAACCCTCTCTAATCCTAATAATATACAAAACCATCCATATAATCGTAAGGAGGACGTGGGTACAAGGTAGATTCATCATAATCCCAAGGATTACAAGCTTCGAAATGGATAAATCGGACTGATCTAAGAAAATCCCCAAAAATTCCCCAAACTAGGGTTTCAAGGAATTTACCTTGATTCAGAGAGAAGGAATGGATTAGATGTTGTATAATCTTTGTTATTCAACCAAGATGATGATAGCTGATGAAAGATTGCCCCCAATCGCCTGCGGATAGCCCTCTCATGCTCTATCATCGGAAATAAATAAAAAAGATGAAAACTGACGAAGAACAGGGTTGACCCTCTTTATATACTGTGTCTGATTAGCGCGCGCTAAATATCAAGGTTAGCATGCACTAAATATCAAGGTTAGCATGTGCTAATGGGTTCACCGGGTAGTCCAGTAGCTTCTGACATGCGATGTTAGTGTGCGCTACCACATCCTTAGCATGCGCTAACTGTTACCATGCAAAAATCCCAAAATCACTGGCCATGTCGCTAGCGTGCGCTACATCCGTCACTAGCACGCGCTACGCAATACCTATAGCGTGCGTTAGCTCACGCCTAGCGTGCGCTAACTGCTAGTCTAGAGAACAGAAATCACCCCACTGCCCCTGTCAAACTCAGCTAACTCAACACGAATAGCATTCATTTGCTCATGCCTAGCGTGCGCTAACTGCTAGTCCAGAGGGCAGAACCCAACTACTGCCTTTGCCAAGCCCGGATGATTAGCGTGTGCTAGAGGTGAAGCTAGCGCATGCTACTCAACACGAATAGCGTGCATTAGCTTAAGCCTAGCGTATGCTATCTGTCTCACTCAGAACATCGCTGCAAAGTCCAACTAATACGAACATGTCCCGAAAGGTACGAAACTCTAAAATCAACAACAACAACATCTCAATAAGTGCTTACAAAAGCAATAAATGTGAAAGAACGTCAAAGCCAAAAATTAATAAAAAGTATGGGTATTATAGGAAGGCACCTCGGATGACGTGCTCGATGTAGCTCTGTAGCTCCCAGATATAGGAGGAGGGGAGGGAATGTTGTGTATATTAGGCATACGAAGTTGAGTCGTATCAATAGTAGTGGGGGTCGTCCTTGGTCTGGGAGTCTTATAAGATAAGCGCCTCACTAGTGCATATGCGTAATCTGTCGGATACAAGTTTCCATTCTTAAACTTCAGCCCACTTTTCTCTACTAGCTCACGAATGCAAGAGTTACTTTGATCCACATAGCTACCCACGAGATCCGTACGATTGGAAACTCTCGTCCGACTCCGGAGTCTTCAAATTTTTCTTACCACATCCCGTTAGTTTCTTAATCTTATATATTTAACTTGTACACATTCACAAACTATCACTTAAAATAAACTCACACACTAATTTACATACTATATACCAACACACGTACACTAAACATGCACACAGATTAAACATACACACTAAATACCAACACACATACACCAAAAAATACACTAAACACACTGATTTATAAACCAATTCATAAACAAAACACGCACACCAAATTATATAAACCAATTCATAATATAAATATGTACTAATTCATAAACCAATTCATAAATTAAACACACACATATATTATTTAACAATTCAACCAAACAACAAAATACAACATTAACAATACACATCTTCAAATGCACAACAACTAAAATAAATATAAGCATAGCCAATTGATTAATATTTCATAATTCATATTGGGATAAATCCTCCTGGAGTTTTGATAAGTGCAAAACATATAGCATAGTTCTACAACAGTAAGAAACTACACCAAAAAGGACGTTGAAGTCCAACAGCAGACAACAAGCATACATCTAGTCAGGGTTCAACAGAAAAGATCAGTGGTGAGGTGTAGGCTCTACAAGTGAAACATTAATGCCACAACAAAGAACTTCTCAATAAGCTACAACGAAGATCCATTAGACTGGATGAATATATATATATATATATATATTCATACACTATTAGAGCAAGTGTGAAAGAATTTAATGTGGATGTGATACACATTAATGGCGCCTCAGAAAAGAAGAGTTTGGCAGCCAAGAGAGAAGACTGCATTAAATGAAAAGCTGAGAAATGAACGTCTTCTAATCCAAAAAGCCATTATTTTGGGGTATATCTTCGTACTACCAGGATGTGCGGTATATGGAGTATTATATACCTCTTTCAATATTGCTTCTTTCAGCTTAACAACATTATACACACAAATCCTTCCTCCATAGTATATCGTGCCATCTCCGGACACACCGAAACCCTTATCCTCTCCTCAAAGATTACGTTTTTTCATTTTGATCAAAAAGTCATCTTATCTTTGACCTTTCCTGATCCTCTCCCTCAAGGTTGGATGTACCACCAAATTAGCCAGTAATCCACGGGATTGATGGCGTAGCTATCTCAAGGTTCATTCTTGCAAATTCATTTACTAAACCATCCTCTTTGATCAATATACAGACTATGTATCCTCTCGCCTTAAGAATTAGTGCATTGGAGACTATGTTTTCTTTACCAGGGTGGTAATGAATCGTATAATCATAGTCCTTGACAAATTACAACCATCTACATTGCCTCATATTCAATTCCTTTTGTGTGAATATATATTTCTGACTTTTATGGTCTGTATAAATTTCACGCTTACCTCCATACATGTAATGCCTCCAAATTGAACTACCGCTTTCCAAATCATGAGTAAGATAGTGTTGTGTCGAGAATTATACTCTCCGACCGGCGATCGCGTCGGAGATCGGGCGACCTAGCCATTGCCGAGCAGCAAGGCAGAACTGCCGACCAGCGACCAGGCAACCTAGCCTTAGCCCGGCAGCCAAGATAGATCGGCCGACCGAAGGTCCTAGGACAAGTCCCGGTGCTGAGCGATCGACATCTAAGACGATCGTCTCTTGGTACTTGGCGATCGAATCCTGGTGGCCGACTAGCGGACGATCATCTCTCGGCACTTGGCGATCGACCCTTGGTGACCGACCGATGCCGACCCCTGGTGACCGACCGCTGACGACCACCTCATGCCAACCGAGGCCGATGATCATCTATTCGGCAAAGCCGAAGCTCAGGACAGGACCCACGTGCAGCGCCGAGACAAGATCCGCATTTCACGGATAATTGACCACAGCCTTTCAGCATCCGTCCACCAGCCGACAGGCCAGCCGAAAGGTGTCAGTAGGGCCGCATGTGACAGTGACTCTGGACGCGTGCTGGCTCTTCATTGGACCGCACAGCTGGCTGCCAGCAGTTGCCTTGGACTTTAGGATGACAGCCCTGTGACTTAAAGGCGATCGCCCCATTATTATATTAGCCGAAAGGCGATCTCCCGCCAGGAATCAAGGCTCCTCAACCCCTATATATAAAAGGCTCCCTGCACTGGTCCAAGGGGCTCGGATTTTTCCTCTCTGAACAAGCAATACTCACAACTTGACTTTCTCCTACTCTTGGCAACAGCTATCTCTCGGTTCTTTCTTCTCTCGGCCTCTCTCATACAGAAGACGATCGGCAGGGACGAAGAACACCAAGCTTCGCTCGAGAGCTGGATTAACAGGATCTTTTTACACTCATTGTACTTAGATTCTCACATTAATACTTGTATCCACGAATATTTGTATTAATAACATCTCGCGAGAGCATTCAAGCCCGGGCCTAACAAACCCGACAAATCTTGTGTTTATTCATATTCTCTCGGAAGTGCTCTCGCAAATTTGTTTGTTGTCCGTCCATTCTAGCAGTATTTAATCTTCGGATAAATATTTCGGGCAATAACAATTGGCGCTAGAGGAAGGGGATCTAACCCTCAATTTTATTCCTACCGTCCCGAAGAACACTCACTGTTCTCGGGGCATATACTTGAAGTAACACTCACTGCGCTTCAAAGAAATCTTTCAGAAAAAATGTCTTCCGCCTCCGCATCGAAGAAAGCCGCTGGCCAGCCCGCCAGACGCCTCGTTCCGTCTCAGTCCGAGCCACAGCTGATGGCGGAAGGTAGCCGCCGCGGTCCGAGACGCTCGATTCCGCCCCTGGGCGGCGGCCCAAGTCTCTCACTCGATCAGTTCCAAACCGTGGAACAGATCGAGGAGGCCATGGCCGTCCTACAGGAGCGACGGAGTGCTCTCGACGCGTCTCCCGCTATCACCCCCTTGGCCATCCACCGGAAGACCAAACGGAAGTTCAAGGCATTGCTGACCGGGCGATCGTCAGGAGGCTCCCATCCGCAAGAAGAGGCGCCCGCCAGCTGGGGCACCTCTGTTTTCGATCGCCTCGGCAGCGACCCATCTTGGCGACCGGGGCAGTCCGGCCCCAGCCACGAGACGATGGAGTTTGAGTCCGTCACCAGGAGCTCGGCCTATCCGACTCCCAAAAGGCCGATCAGCCGTCTGGCTCCCCCTCGCCAAGAATTCGAGGTCGGCAGCAGCGGAGTCAGGAGATCGGTACACGATCGCCTCGGCTCCCGCTCCTAAAGTCGATCCGCGAGCGACCGAGCCACGGCGATGGCCGCGATGCAACGCCAGCTCGACGACATGAAGACGCTCCTGGAATCCGGGGCAGGCGCCAAGAACAAGATCGCCGAGCCGAGCGAGCCGCTCGCAGTCCACATCGAGCTCGCCCCCGTTCAGCATAAGATCGCTCCTCCTCAAACACCCTTGTACGAGGGGCGATCGGACCCCAAAACACACCTGAGCAAGTTCAATATCTACATGACCGGTTCTGGGGCATCAGACGTGACCAGGTGCCGAATGTTCCCTCTGACGCTGGACGACCTCGCCCACAGGTGGTACGCCTCATTGCCACCTCGGTCCATCGACTCCTTTAACCAACTAGCGAACGTCTTCACAGAGTACTTCGCCGCCAAGGTCGCTCGACCAGAAGGTCCCCTTCGCATGATGCAAATCAGGCAGGAAGAAGAAGAGTCCGACTCGGAGTACATCGACCGAGTAGACGAGATCATCCTCAACGGCGAACCCGTAAGCGATGAGATCGCCCTCTACACAGTCCTAGGAGGATTCCATGGCCTTTAGCCTATGTTCAGGCACCTTACGAAAGACCAACCCTCAACCTATGCGACCTTCCGAGCTAAAGCCGCAGACTTTCTGGCCAGGCAAAGGTTTCTCCTCAGCCTATGAGCAGCGCAATCGGTGCCCGAACAACGACCACCGATCTCCCGCCCGATCGCCGATACCAACCTGCGAATAACACGATCGGCAGCCGAGCGACGATCGCCAGTCTTCCAGACCGATCGCCATCATCAAGCAACATCACCAAAACCCGGAGGACTCGTTCGCCATCGACAGTTCACCATCTAACATGGCGGACTACGGCACGAGATCACCTCCACCGCACATCATACAGCCATGGTCCTGGTAGTCAATGGAACCGGCTGCTTCGGCCATGCAAGGTCCCTTTGGGCCAAGATCGCCCGCCCGTCGTTTAAGTACGAGGCCGGCGTAGTCTGAGGGCCCTCCAAAACTAATCAGTGGACACGATCGCCCGCCCTCAAGGTTCACCATCTAACATGATGTACCCGGACAATGCGACACGTGCCACTACCCCTGTCTCAATGTACACCGTCGAGGTTCGCCATCTCCATGGTGGGCCGAGGTGGAAGCAGAGCTAACAAGCCGCGGGCGTGGAGTTGAATCATCCGACGCTGCCCCGCGCAAGGACTCCTCTAGACCAAGACCGCACGCCCTTCGTTTAAATACGAGGCGAGGCGCAGCCTAACAAAGGACCCTCACAATAAAACGAGTCACGAGACACTCAATGTCTTCGCGCAAAGACACGATCATGGAGTCGGACCATCGAACTCCGCGACTGTGCACGATTCCTCAAACGACGAAACCATCAAGTTTCTGAGGGGGATCGGCCAATGTTGTTTTTTGCAGGTACAAGACCGAAAGATAGCTAATCAATCGACTATGATCGCCCAAGTCCGAATCCAAAGTCAGCTCAATGGATCGCCCGTCCTCATCTTACACGATCGCCAGCAAGAACCACCTCTCCCCATGTCTTCAACATCGGAGCAAGCTGGGGGGCAATTGTTGTGTCGAGAATTATACTCTCTGACCGGCGATCGCCTCGGAGATCGGGCGACCTAGCCATTGCCGAGCAGCAAGGCAGAACTGCCGACCAACGACCAGGCGACCTAGCCTTAGCCCGGCAGCCAAGATAGATCGGCCGACCGAAGGTCCTAGGATAAGTCCCGGTGCCGAGCGATCGACATCTAAGACGATCGTCTCTCGGTACTTGGCGATCGACTCCTGGTGGCTGACTAGCGGACGATCATCTCTCGGCACTTGGCGATCGACCCTTGGTGACCGACCGATGCCGACCCCTGGTGACCGACCGCTGACGACCGCCTCATGCCAATTGAGGCCGATGATTATCCATTCGGCAAAGGCCGAAGCTCAGGACAGGACCCACGTGCAGCGCCGAGACAAGATCCGCATTTCATGGATCATTGACCACAGCCTGTCAGCATCCGTCCGCCAGCCGACAGGCCCGCCGAAAGGTGTCAGTAGGGCCGCATGTGACAGTGACTCCGAATGCGTGCTGGCTCTTCATTGGACCGCACAGCTGGCTGCCAGCAGCTGCCTTGGACTTTAGGCCGACATCCCTATGACTTAAAGGCGATCGCCCCATTATTATATTAGCCGAAAGGCGATCGCCCGCCAGGAATCAAGGCTCCTCAGCCCCTATATATAGAAGGCTCCCTGCACTGGTCCAAGGGGCTCGGATTTTTCCTCTCTGAGCAAGCAATACTCACAACTTGCCTTTCTCCTACTCTTGGCAACAGCTATCTCTCGGTTCTTTCTTCTCTCGGCCTCTCTCATACAGAAGACGATCGGCAGGGATGAAGAACATCAAGCTTCGCTCGAGAGCTGGATTAACAGGATCTTTTAACACTCATTGTACTTAGATTCTCACATTAATACTTGTATCCACGAATATTTGTATTAATAACATCTCGCGAGAGCATTTAAGCCCGGGCCTAACAAACCCGGTAAATCTTGTGTTTATTCATATTCTCTCGGAAGTGCTCTCACAAATTTGTTTGTTGTCCTTCCATTCCAGCAGTATTTAATCTTCGGATAAATATTTCGGGCAACAACAGATAGTTCAGCACGCTTGTCAAGAGGGACAAATAGCACATTCTTAGAAATATTGTCGAGGTTCGCATGCTTGTGATCATTTTTTGTCCACTGCTCACGCTATTTCTCGAGCATCTCCACATAAGGTTGCCCATCGATTTTCGCGGCTGTGTTGACCTTCATTATTTTGATTGGTCCTTCTTGGATGATGAAGATCATCTCTTTGTGCATCGCTACAAGATGAACTTCCATTCTAATTCTCCAATCATCGGATTCATTAATAGAAAACATAGGGACTTTATTGATCATAGCGGAGTCCATGATAGAAGTAAGATAAATGATGAAATTCTAAAAATAAAGTTTTCAAAAGCTGGTGTTTTTTATGGATTCGATTCGGTTAAAAATCGACTGATTATTTGTAGAATCAACCACTCCGATACCACTTGTTGGCCATACATTATACACTAAACAACTTAGAAGGGGGGTGAATAAGATGTATCTTTTTCGAAGTTATTTGCATAGCGGAAATCTGATGTTAAGTTGCTGTAAATACAACAACTGAATCTTCTGTTTGCTTGGTGCGTACAGGTTTTTTATAATATGTATACTTAAATCATACAGGCAGATAGAAAACAGTAAATGGAAAAATGAAAATACACACAGATTTAAGTGGTTCGAGGTAAAGCCCTCTACGTCCACTGGTCCTCCACACAGGAGTAAAATGTTTATTAAAATCACGACGTACACAACTATGTGACTTTAACTAAATGCATTGCTGTATCGTTCACACAGATTGATACAACCAACAGTAGCTTGGGACATTCACACAGATTGGCTTTGCTTCTTTGACTTGCTTCTTATCACACAGATTAAAGCTTCATTTTTGATGCTATTCGTCCCACAAAGGTCAGAACTAGCAAGGCTTAGTCCACACAGGGCTAAGTTAAACTAAACAAAAGGTTTGGTATGACAAGATCAAACAGCAGCTGTATGCTTGATGTGCTTCACTATAACGTGTGCTGTTTGCATTGAGGACTCTGTATATTTCTTCTCTTGATGAAGCGGTATGCTCAAGGAAATATACTGCTCTTGAAGCTTGATATTCAGATTGTCAGAGTGTTAAGCGTCAGATGTATTTTGTGAAGTAAAGTATGTGCAATGTCATCTTTCCTGGGGCTATTTATAACCTTAGAAATAGATCTGCTATAAATGTAGTGGTTGGCCAGTTGTTGAGATTTAGACTGCTCTGATTGGCGGCTTCAGAATGTTTGAATTAAAGGCGATTCGCATTTAATGCTTCAGACATTATTTTTACTAGCATTAAATGCTCTTTAGACTGTATTCTCTTCGGCCGCATTAAATGCTGTCCTATCAATATTAAATGATACTTTAACCGTGAATTCTTTGTGAATAAACAATGTCGCTTTCACAACGTCTTAAAGTTTTCTTCAGTCCTATTGGATATGTGTTTTACTTTTCCTAAGTAAAACACTTACACCATGTTTGCTGTATCCAACTTCTTCATCTCTTGTTGTATATTGACGCCTGTAGGAAAGGACTCTTGACTTTGCTGGAAGATCTTTCACTGTATGGACAAACTGTATGATATTCTCCTAATAGATCCAATACTTAGAACGAAATACTGACTTCGAAGATATTGCTGTATGAGTCAATTTTCAAAATACAAGGCGGATTTTTCCCAACAATCTCTTTATGAATTTTTGAGTTTTGTAATGGTTGTGCAGTTACTTTTAATTGAATCTACATAATATGTGTCTGTAAAAATCTAGTACATTCTCTATTATTTATTTTGATTCTTCTATCATCATACATAAATAATATCCAAGAAATATGCCAATATCAGATTTAGAATCGAATTTACCCAAATTATCTTTACCATTATTATGGATGAAAGTTTTACAACCAAATGGATGAAAATAAGATAGTTGAATATTTCATATGGTATCAACATCTTATTTCTCCGAATGTGGACTCGATTTATGACGTAGCAAGTGGTGTTGATGGATTTGGTCCAGAAATATTTTGGAAGGCCATATTCATTAAGCCTTGTTCAGCTCATTTCTTCAAGGGAATGATTTTTCCTTTCGGCAACCCCATTTTGTTGAGGTGTCCGGGGTGCCGAAAAATTATGACCAATGCCATATTTGTCACAATATTTTTCAAACTCATTTGAGTCGAATTCTCCACCATGATCTATTCTAATAGCGATAATTGGTAAGTCCTTTTCTTTATGTGTTAGTTTACACCACTTAACATATTCATTAAATGCATCACTTTTATTAGTTAAAAATTTTATCCACGTAAATCGGGAAAAATCATCAACAATAACTAAAGTATAAAGTTTGTCGCTTAAGATAGTATGTCGAGATGGTCCTATTAAGTACATATGAATTAATTCAAGGATTCGACTAGTGGATATTTCCATTTTTGGTTTAAATGACCCTCTAGCATGTTTAACTTTAATACAAGCCTCACAAATGTGGTCTTTTCTAAAATTTAATTTTGGTAAACACGAACAATATCATTGTCTACTAATTTTGACAGTAAAGGTAGAGAGGCATGTCCCAATTTTCGATGCCAAAAAATCGCATTTTCATCGTATAAAATTTAACATTTTTCATTAAAAGATGATTCATCTGTAATACCCGTACTTTATATAAATTGTTGGCTCTGACATTCCTTTACAATTGTCGCTCTTTAAATACTTATTGGGATGTTGTCGATGTTGATTTTAGAGTTTCATACCTTTCGGATCATGTTCGTATTGTTTGGACCTTACAACGGTGTTTTGAGATAGGCAGATGCGTACGCTATGCCTAAGCTAACGCACGCTATTTCTGTTGAGTAGCGCACGCTAGCGTTGGGTCTGAGCGCACACTAACAGTCCAGGCTTAGCAAAGGAAATAGCTGATTCTTCCCTCTAGACTAGTATTTAGCGCACGTTAGGCATGAGCTAACGTACGCTATTCGTTAGAATCACCCGTAGCGCACGCTAACAGGCTGAGTCGATAAGGGCAGTGGGGTGTTTCTATTTTCTGGACTAGTAGGTAACGCAAGCTAGGCATGAGCCAGCGTACACTATAGGTGTTGCATGTCACGCACTAGTGCCCAGATATAGCTCACGCTAGCGGATTTGGGTAGTGAGTTGGAATTTTTGCAGGATACCAGTTAGCACACGCTAAGGTGTGGTAGCGCGCGCTAACATCGTAGGTCAGAAGCTACTGGACTACCGGGTGACCCCGTTAGCACACGCTAACCTGGCGCAGTATATAAGAGAGAGACATCACCTGCTCTTCGTCATTTTACACATCTTTCACTCATTTCCGATGGGAGAGCACACAAAGGCGATTTGGAGGTGATTTGCGGCGATCTTTCATCAACTATCATCATCTTTGGTTGAATAACAAACATTACACAACATCTAATCCGTTCCGACCTTCCAAATCAAGGTAAATTCCTTAGAACCCTAGTTTTGGGAATTTTTGGGGATTTTCTTAGATTCATCCGATTTATCCATTTTGGAGCTTGAGCACTTTGAGATTATGATGTATCTACCCCGTACCCATGTTTCCCCTACGATCATATGGATGGTTATGTATCTTATTCGGACTTGAGAGGGTTTGGATGATTTCCAAACCTCTAAGTGATTATCCTTGTAGTTTCGTGAATCATAGTTGGGTTTCGGGAGTTTCTTCGGGTGATTTGAGTATGGATTATTAATTATCATATTCCTTACGAATCGTCTAGGTGACGGAAGTGCGTTCTTGGACCTACCGAACTTGTATTCTTTTCCTTCCAATTCTCGATGTCTCAAAGGCAAGTATATATTTATGATTGTACGTTGTCGACTTTGAAAGTAAGGTATATGAATTGTATGATGCTATATATTCACTCTGGGATGGGTCGAAGGGTCCTCTGAGGGTTCCGTAGCCTTTGGTGCGGCTCCGCGAATATTTTGGGTTAACCACTCTGGGAGGGTCCGACGGGGCCTCTGAGGGTTCCGTTGCCTTCGGTGCGGTTCCACGGTTAATCACGTGTATTAAAATGTGATGTAATGAGATTTAGTTATTCCCGAATACTAGTCTTGAGTTGATAAAATGATGATTACATTTACTTTATTATCGAGAAGTATTGTGTTTCATATTCGATATACTTGTACTAGCTATTCGACGGCTAACCCCTTTATGGGGGAAACACTTTTCATGTATTTCAGGATCCAGGAGAGCGGATAAGCTCGTACCGGGTCGGCATGAAGATGATGGGCAAGTGTGATGCTGTGTCTTGTCACTGGTTATGTTTTGTATTTCTTCCATTCAATGATGTTGTACTTGAATGGTTTTTGAGTACTCGAGTACTGTTTTCAGTTTCCTTGATGTTTTGGCCTGTGTTGCCATGAGATTAATTCTTGATGTGTTGTATTCGGTTTTATTGGATATTGTTTTGAATACCAATTTTATTGACTTCCATTTGATTGTGATTGGACCTTATCGGTCAAAGCTCATAGTTCCGCATGTGAATAGCCTTGTGGGTCCCACAGTGGGGTAATTATTGGTTTTTTTTACATATATCTAATATAATAAAATTGAGTAAAATGCAGCGGAATAAATAGACGAAAAACCCAGACGAGAATCTACATGCAGTAATTTAATTGATTTATTAAGAGTTCGTCGAATTAGCTTAATTTGAAGAACGGATCTGAACCGGACTAGAAGCAGATGAATATCTCCTTCCTTTTGGGTGATCCACACACGAATAATTCCACAAGCCGGATTGCTAGATCCTTATGAATAATATTGATGAATAGTAGAACACAAATTCCTTACTAGAAGGATTGTACTATCGATCAAGATCAACTTAGGGAAGAAGATCAGAAGATCGACTTCGTTCTCCTACTATAAGAGGTGGAGGTCAATATCCTTAGTCTTGAGAGAGAGGGGGGCGATTTTAGGTGTATGTTTCTAATGACAACTCCTTATCATAGATTCCTTATTTATACTAAGTAACCCTAGATTCAAGAATCTAGTATTTGCTTAGTTACCCCTCATCTTACTAAATAATGCATTATATATAATATCCAATATTATATATTACTTATTATTTAATCTCCTCATAAATATAATATCTAATATTACATTTATTATTCCAAGTTTATATTTATTCCTACTTGTCTATAATTGTCGGACGTGCGACCCAAAAGGCTTATATTATATTGGCAATTATTTAATACCTTCTTACATAATAAATCATAAGCTGCCTCTAGCAAGTCATTATGATTACCCAAATAATATAAGTTAATAGTCCATTAAATCTTTTAACGTGTCAAATCCCTTTGTCATGTGATATCATATTTGAACTAAGTCATGGAGTCTGTCATACTTATTTATGTTTAAATGCTTTCTCGATCTTAAGTAGACTGATTGAATCAAATGACTCTTCATTTGAGCATAGTCATGCATTTCCTTTAGTCCTACTTATCAAGGGCCCCAGCAGACATCTCTCTCACTAAAGAGAGGGACAAATCCCCATCTTGATTATTCATTGCCCTCTACATGACTCCCACTAATCCCGATCGCTAACCTTTATAATCACCATGTTTCAGATGACGTTGGGTTACATCAAGGCATAGCAGTTATCATGTTGGACTCTATGATAATCTCAGGTTCAAGGATTTATTGACATACTATTATATTGAGATTTACCTATGACATTTCCATGCAGTGTTCTCAATGCGGGTCTGTCCAGTATTAGTTCTCCAACGTGATTGTCAATTGAGTATCTACTCGACGTGATTGTACCAGGGATATTTGAATAATCTTATTATTCGTGAATAACTATTATTCGATTATTATAATATTAAAATATGCACACATTATAATAATCAATGAGAAATAAATGATATCAAATAACTTTATTTAAATGTGACAATTACAAATCTAGGCACATCGAAAATCCTAGGGCACTAATCCCAACAATCTCCCACTTTCACTAGGACCATTCATTCATAACATTTAGTTCTATCGCTCTAGCATGCTCAACATGCTTTCCTTGTGAGAGAGGATTGGTAGGTGGATCTGCAACGTTCTCTTCCATTTCTACTTTGCATATTGCAATATCTCCTCGTCTGACGATCTCTCTGACTAGGTGATATTTTCTGAGTATATGTTTGGAAATATGATAGGTCCATGACTCTTTAGCTCGCGCAATAGCACCATTATTGCCACAGTAAAGAATTATAGGACCTAAAAGGTTCCACATATTATCCTTGGTTACATCCGATGCTGCCAGATACTCAGTCTTAAGTTATAGAATCTATGAGCGTGTTTACTTGGAACATTTCCAATTCGCAGCATCTTCATTTTAAATAAAACACAAAACCATATGCGATCTTAAATCGTCTCCATCGGTTTTGAAGCTTGCATCGGCGTAATTATATACAACCAGCTCATTTCCCATACCTCCATATATTTGGAATGCATCCTTAGCTCTTCTCAAGTACTTTGGGATGGTTTTCACTGCTGTCCAGTGACTTTCACCTGGATCTGATTGGTATCGACTTGTCATGTTAAGGTCAAATTATACATCTGGTCGAGTACTAGGTACTTTGACTCAGACCAATTATTCTCTTTGATCTATCTCTATAGATTTTTATCCCAAGAATGTAAGCAGCCTCTCCTAAGTCTTTCATTGAGAAACAACTTCCCAACCAAGTCATGACTGTCTGCAAGGTGGGAATGTCATTTCCAATGAGTAATATGCCATCTACATATAAGAATAAGAAAACAACTATTCTCCCACTAACCTTATTGTACACACATGGTTCATCTTCATTTTGAATGAACCCAAACTCTTTGACAGATTTATCAAAACGAAGATTCCAGCTCCGAGAAGCCTGCTTCAACCCATAAATAGATCTTTGAAGCTTGCAAACCCTTTTTGAATTTTCTGTATGAACAAAACCTTCACGTTGTGTCATGTACATATCTTCGAGTAAGTTTCCATTAAGGAATGCTGTTTTGACATCCATTTGCCATATTTCATAATCATAGTATGCGGCAATGGCAAATAAAATTCTAATTGATTTAAGCATGATTACTGGCGAAAAGGTCTCATCATAGTCAACACCATGAATCTGTCTATAACCTTTTTCCACTAGTCTAGCTTTATAGGCTTGCAGATTATCATCCATGTCTTTCTTCTTTTTATAGACCCATTTGTACCCAATGGTTTTAACACCCTCAGGTGGATCTATCAAGTTCCAAACTTGATTGTCATACATGGACTGCATTTATGACTTCATGGCTTCTAGACATTCCTCGAACTCTGGTCTTGAAACAACTTCTATATAGGTACTAGGCTTATCATCTATGAGGGATGCATCTTCATCCTCTGTTACGAGATAACCATATCTCTCAGGTTCATGTCGCATCCTATCAGATCTGCATGGGACTTGTGTACTTTGAACCGGTTGTTCAACTGATTGTTGAGCTTGTTCAATTTCTATCGGTGAAGCGATGTTTTCTTGTGGTTCTCGAGTTCCCTCGATAATTACTCTTCTCCCACTGTCTCTTTTAAAAATAAATTCCCTTTCTAAGAATACAGCATTTCGGGCAACAAACACTTTGTTCTCTTTGGGCTTATAAAAGTAATATCCTTTAGTTTCCTTAGGATATCCCACAAATAATCATCTTTCAGATCTGTCTGCCAGTTTGTCAAACACTTGGCGCCTTACAAACGCTTCGCAATCCCAGATCTTTAGAAAAGACAAGTTTGGTCTCTTACTAGTCCATTTCTCAAATGGTGTCTTTTCAACTGCTTTAGATGGAACACGGAAGGGTGAATGCTGCTGTTTTTAAGGCATGGCCCCAAAATGATAATGGAAGCTCTGTTCGACTCATCATGGATCGAACCATATCTAATAAAGTTCGATTCCTCCTCTCGGACACTCCGTTATGCTGAGGTGTTCTGGGAGGAGTAAGTTGTGAAACAATTCCACAACTCCTAAGATGATTATCAAACTCTTGGCTCAAGTGTTTGCCACCTTAATCCGATCGAAGGGCTTTAATTGTCTTGCCAAGTTGATTCTGTACTTCATTCTGGAATATTTTGAACATTTCAAAAGATTCATGTTTATACTTCATAAGATAAACATATCCATATCGGCTATAATCATCGGTAAATGTAATGAAGTATTGGTATCCGCCTCTAGCATGAGTGATAAGAGATTCACATACATCAGTATGTATTAGGCCTATTAGATCACTAGCCCTTTCTCCATGACCGGTGAAAGGATTCTTTGTCATCTTGCCTAATAAATAAGATTCGCATGTCCCATATGATTCATAGTCAAAAGAGTCTAAAAGTTCATCATTATGGAGCTTAGAAATGCGTTTCTCGTTTATGTGACTAAGTCGACAATGCCATAAGTAAGTTGGATTAGAATCATTGAGCTTAGGTTTCTTGGATGCAATGTTATAGGCTTCCAAAGTGTCGGACTCATCTAGATCAATATTGTAAAGGCCAGTATATAACTTTGCAGTACCATAAAGCAAGTAATCAAAGAAAATACGAATAATCTTATTCTTAATAAGAAAATTGTAACCTTCACAATCTAATGTAGAAACTGAAATAATATTCCTATTCATAGCAGGAACATAATAGCAATTGTTCAAAACTAACAAAAGCCCATTGGGTAAAACTAGATCATAAGTTCCTACGGCTAGTGCAACAACTCTTGCTCCATTGTCGACTCTTAAATCCACTTCCTCTCTACTGCTTCTCAACCACTGCTTCTCAACCCCTGCACATTTGTACAAATGTGAGATCCACATCCAGTATCTAATACCCAGGAGTTAGAAGTAGATAAGTTAACTTCTATAAAAAAATATACCTGTGGCAGTCTAACTACCATTGGTACGCTTTAGCTCTTCCAAGTAAATCTTGCAATTTCTTTTTCAGTGTCCTGATTTATTGCAATGATGGCAATTTCCATCTTCGGTATATTTAGCCTTGAAAACCGGCCTAGTAGGGTCTTTAGATTTGGCAACTTTTGCCTTACCCTTGCCCTTGCCTTTGTTCTTAAAGGACTACCCTTTGCTGACCATCAGCACGTGGGTTGGTTTCATCTTAATATTCTGCTCAGCCATTTTAAGCATCCCATGCAGCTCAGCAATGGACTTCTCCATCTCATTCATATTATAGTTCATAATGAACTGACCAAAACTTTCGGGTAATGAGTTTATGATCACATCCGTGGAGTGATCCTTAGAAAGTGGAAAACCAAGCCTATCAAGATGATCAATATATCCTTTCATCTTGAGTACATGAGCACTGACAGATGTCCCCTCAACCATGTTGCAAGCATATAAGGCTTGAAAGGTCTCATACCTCTCTTACCTAGCATGCTTCGATAAAGTTTCCTTGAGGTGAGCATTCAGCTCATAAGACTCCATCTCCTCCAGATTATTCTGAAGTTCTGGAAAAATGGTAGCCAACATAAGACAACTGACATCAATGGAATCATCACAATGTTTCTTCCATTTGTCTTTTGTTGCTTTGTTTGCATTGTCAGCTGGCTCATCAGGAATTTCTTCCGCAAGAACATACAACTTTCTTTCTTGCCTGAGAACTATTCTCAAGCTCTGGATCCAATCCAGATAGTTGCTGCCGTTTTCTTTGAGCTTGTCCCTATCAAGGACTGATCGCAGTGAAATGGTGGATATGTTGATTGATGCCATTCTATATTATCTAAAAAATTCAATATGCAAAGTATTAGTTACATTATTTTATTTCTCGAAAAATACTCCGACTAAAATAAAGTACCCTCAATTTTACAACATTTGTAATTTTAGTGGGCTAAGATCCCATTTTGCACAATCCTAATATCAGCTTTGGCATGACGCCTAGAATTGAGCTACTTTAGGTGGATAATTCTTTATTGATTACATCATATGTAACTCTTAGATTATATTCATGGGATTTGGCATCTTATGCCCAAGCATGTTATAATCCCATCTTATGCCTTAAGGTTCAAAACTCTTTTGAATTCTTAGTTCATTAAAATACATAGGTATCACCATTACCCATCATACCTTACTAACATAATCCGAGTGCCCAGCTTTGGCATGACCCACTTAAGATGATCGAAGTCTTGATAGGTGTTTTTCAAATGAACGACATTTAAAAAATTTAACGAGGGATTTTTATCCTATGTTAATGTCTATGTTTGCTAACATACATCTAAACATACATAGCATCACATACATGCATAAATTTAAACATACATCGCATCACATGACAATTAAAAGCATAGGACCGTGTATAGCATGACCATAATTCCTAACGTGATTTCCATGAGCCAACATGGAAATCACAAGGGTCAATCTAAAAGGTTGCAATTGGTCTTCATTGATCTTCCCAACTCCTTGTAACGTCATACGCGATCAATTGGCTCCTCGAGTCCGTCTATCTCGTTCTTCTTGTCTTCATTACATTAATGAATTCCAATACTACACTAGTAAATTAAATTACAAGAGGTGCGAATGACACGCATGCCGTAAAATAATTAAATAATTTAAATAGACGACTCACAGGCCATAAAACCAAATATAATTAAACGACACGCATGTCGTAAAACCAAACCATAAGGAAATAAAGTATCCAATCACATTGGTCAATTTATGGTCATGCCATACACTATACACATACCATAAATAATTATCAAATAATTAATATAAGCATGTAATTATAGAAATTAAAATCTGTCTCACAGTCAGACTTAAGACTAATATCCCATCAAATTCAACAAACTGGATTGCTAGCCCAGATGGCAGAGTGCCCTTCACACGCACATGGCCGCGCGTGTTCAAATCCCGCCGGCCGCAAAAATGCATTTTAAAACATTAATTTTTAATTTTACAAAGTAGGTTAATTACAATACCAGTGAACATGATTAACAAAAGTTGCTCCAGCCCAGACGTTCTTGGCGAGGTTTGTGGCGCGATCCCCGCGGGATCGATTCCCTCCAACAGTGGGAATTAATTTTGCGATTTAATCGCTGCCCGCGGGTCCGGGTACCGGACCCAACCCAAACCTGCCCGAACTGACCGTTTCACTGTGCTGCTCCAGAACAGTTGTGGACATCAGTTTATCCAAAAAACAGTCCAGAAAATCAATTTTTGACGATCCGATTTAATCAAATTAAACCAAAAAAATTATTTTTATAAAATCTATATTTTATAAACATAATCAAGAACATAATTTACATATAAATATGTTCTACATAAACAATTAAATCACATGCAAGTTGGCTCCGATACCACTGTTCGGTTTTTTATATGTATCTAATACAATAAAATTGAGTAAAACGCAGCGGAATAAATAAACAAAAAACCCAGACGAGGATCTACATGCAGTAATTTAATTGATTTATTAAGAGTTCGTCGAATTACCTTAATTCGAAGAACGGATCTGAACCGGACTAGAAGTAGATGAATATCTCCTTCCTCTTTGGGTGATCCACACACGAACAATTCCACAAGCCGGATTGGTAGATCCTTACGAATAGCATTGATGAATAGTACAACACAAATTCCTAGCTAGAAGGATTATACTATCGATCAAGATCAACTAAGGGAAGAAGATCAGAAGACCGACGTCGTTCTCCTACTGTAAGAGGTGGAGGTCGATATCCTTAGTTTTGAGAGAGAGGGGGGCGATTTTAGGTGTAGGTTTCTAATGACAACTCCATGTCATAGACTCCTTATTTATATTAAGTAACCCTAGATTCAAGAATCTAGTATTTGCTTAGTTACCCCTCATCTTATTAAATAATACATTATATATAATATCCAATATTACTTATTATTTAATCTCCTCATAAATATAATATCTAATATTAAATTTATTATTCGCAGTTGATATTTATTCCTACTTGTCTATAATTATCGTACGTGCGACCCAAAAGGCTTATATTATATTGACAATTATTTAATAACTTATTAAATAATAAATCATAAGCGGTCTCTAGCAAGTCATTATGATTACCCAAATAATATAAGTTAATAGTCCATTAAACCTTTTAACGTGTCAAATCCCTTTGTCACGCGATATCATATTTAAACTAAGTCATGGAGTCTCTCATACTTATTTATGTTCAAATGCTTTCTCGATCTAAGTAGACTGATTGAATCAAATGACTATTCATTTGAGCATGTCCATGCATTTCCTTCAGTCCTACTTATCGAGGGGCCCATCAGATATCTCTCTTACTGAAGAGAGGAGCAAATCCCCATCTTGATTATTCATTGCCCTCTACATGACTCCCACTAATCCCGATCGCTAACCATTATGATCACCATGTCTCAGATGAAGTTGGGTTACGTCAAGGCATAACAGTTATCATGTTGGACTCTATGATAATCTCAGGTTCAAGGATTTATTGACATACTGTTATATTGAGATTCACTTATGACATTTCCATGCAGTAATCTCAATGTGGGTCTGTCAAGTATTAGTTCTCCAACCAATACCCATAAGATGATTCGTACCATACGCATAATCATCCGATGATTATCAATCAAACTTATACTAGTATATTAATCACTTGAGTTTCTACTCAACGTGAGTGTACCAGGGACATTTGAATAATCTTATTATTTGTGAATAACTATTATTCGATTATTATAATATTAAAACATGCACACATTATAATAATCAGCGAGAAATAAATGATATCAAATAACTTTATTTAAATGTGACAATTGCAAATCTAGGCACATCGAATGTCCTAGGGCACTATTCCCAATAGTAATATACCCTGAATAACTTGGGAGTGTTACAGAATATGGTATCAGAGACTAGGTTTATGGATACCTAGGTTGTCGGTCTTTTGGGTCGATTGAGTCATCATTTGTCTACGGTATCACCACTTTGCCATCATCACAGTGCGATCGGTACTAGTAAGTCCTTTTACACTTCTTATATTCTTCCTAATCGCTTTGCTTCTGCTTTGGTATTTTTGGGAATCGGTCACTTCGATGACGTGAGATTTGAATTGTACTCACGTACTTTGTGTATACTTCAGAATGTCTGCTGACAGGGGACAGAAGCGAGGCCATGGTCTTGGACGCAGACGAGGACGTGGCGCGGCCGCTTCCCTCAGCTCCATGATGGGGTTGACTACCCCTAGTTTATCTAACTCAGTGCATCCTGATACCGAGGGTCAACACGACCAAGCCGGATGGCTAGATCCTTACGAATAATAATGATGAATAGTACAACATAAATTCCTTACTAGAAGGATTGTACTATCAATCAAGATCAACTAAGGTAAGAAGATCAGAAGACCGACGTCGTTCTCCTACTGTAAGAGGTGGAGGTCGATATCCTTAGACTTGAGAGACAGGGGGTGATTTTAGGTGTAGGTTTCTAATGACAACTCCTTGTCATAGACTCCTTATTTATACTAAGTAACCTTAGATTCAAGAATCTAGTATTTGCTTAGTTACCCATCATCTTATTAAATAATACATTATATATAATATCCAATATTATATATTACTTATTATTTAATCTCCTCATAAATATAATATCTAATATTATATTTATTATTCCCAGTTGATATTTATTCCTACTTGTCTATAATTGTCGTACGTGCGACCCAAAAGGCTTATATTATATTGATAATTATTTAATACCTTATTAAATAATAAATCATAAGCGGTCTCTAGCAAGACATTATGATTACCCAAATAATATAAGTTAATAGTCCATTAAACCTTTTAACGTGTCAAATCCCTTTGTCACGCGATATCATATTTGAACTAAGTCATGGAGTCTGTCATACTTATTTATGTTTAAATGCTTTCTCGATCTTAAGTAGACTGATTGAATCAAATGACTCTTCATTTAAACATGGCCATGCATTTCGTCCAGTACTACTTATCGAGGGCCCCAACAGATATCTTTCTTACTGAAGAGAGGGACAAATCCCCATCTTGATTATTCATTGCCCTCTACATGACTCCCACTAATCCGGTTCGCTAACCATTATGATCACCATGTTTCAGATGACGTTGGGTTACATCAAGGCATAGCAGTTATCATGTTGGACTCTATGATAATCTCAGGTTCAAGGATTTATTGACATACTGTTATATTGAGATTCACTTATGACATTTCCATGCAGTGACCTCAATGAGAGTCTGTTAAGTATTAGTTCTCCAACCAATACCCATAAGATTGATCCGTACCATACGCATAATCATCCGATGATTATCAATCAAACTTATACTAGTATATTAATCACTTGAGTCTCTACTCAACATGAGTGACCAGGGACATTTGAATAATCTTATTATTCGTGAATAACTATTATTTGATTATTATAATATTAAAACTTGCACACATTATAATAATCAACGAGAAATAAATGATATCAAATAACTTTATTTAAATGTGACAATTACAAATCTAGGCACATCGAATGTCCTAGGGCACTATTCCCAACAGTAATATACCATGAATAACTTGGGGGTGTTACAGAATATGGTATCAGAGATTAGGTTTATGGATACCAAGGCTGTCAGTCTTTTGGGTCGATTGAGTCATCATTTGTCTATAGTATCACCACTTTGCCATCATCACAGTGCGACCGGTACTAGTAAGTCCTTTTACTCTTCTTATATTCTCCCTAATCACTTTTCTTATGCTTTGGTATTTTTGGGAATCGGTCACTTCGATGACGTGCGATTTAAATTGTACTCACGTACTTTGTGTATCCTTTAGAATGTCGGCTGGCAGAGGACAGAGGCGAGGCCATGGTCTTGGATGCGGACGAGGACCTGGCGCGGCCACTTCCCTCAGCTCCGTGGTGGGGTCGACTACCCCTAGTTTATCTAACTCAGTGCATCCTGATACCGAGGGTCAACACGACCAAGTCGGATTGCTAGATCCTTACGAATAATATTGATGAAGAGTATAACACAAATTCCTTACTAGAAGGATTGTACTATCGATCAAGATCAACTAAGGGAAGAAGATCAGAAGACCGACGTCGTTCTCCTACTGTAAGAGGTGGAGGTCGATATCCTTAGTCTTGAGAGAGGGTGGGGGGCAATTTTAGGTGTAGGTTTCTAATCACAACTCCTTGTCGTAGACTCCTTATTTATACTAACTAACCCTAGATTCAAGAATCTAGTATTTCCTTAGTTACCCCTCATCTTATTAAATAAGACATTATATATAATATTCAATATTATATATTACTTATTATTTAATCTCCTCATAAATATAATATCTAATATTATATTTATTATTCCCAGTTGATATTTATTCTTACTTGTCTATAATTGTCGTACGTGCGACCCAAAAGGCTTATATTATATTGTTAATATTAATACCTTATTAAATAATAAATCATAAGCGGCCTCTAGCAAGATATTATAATTACCCAAATAATATAAGTTAATAGTCCATTAAACCTTTTAACGTGTCAAATACCTTTGTTACGCGATATCATATTTGAACTAAGTCATGGAGTCTGTTATACTTATTTATGTTCAACTGCTTTCTCGATCTTAAGTAGGCTGATTGAATCAAATGACTCTTCATCTGAGCATGGCCATGCATTTCCTTCAGTCCTACTTATCGAGGGGCCTAGCAGATATCTCTCACTAAATAGAGGGACAAATCTCCATCTTGATTATTCATTGCCCTCTACATGACTCCCACTACTCCTGATCGCTAACCTTTATGATCACCATGTTTCAGATGACGTTGTGTTATGTTAAGGCATAACAGTTATCACGTTAGACTCTATGATAATCTCAGGTTCAAATATTTATTGACATACTATTATATTGAGATTCACTTATGACATTTCCATGCAGTGATCTCAATGCGGGTCTGTCCAGTATTAGTTCTCCAACCAATACCCAGAAGATTGATCCGTACCATATGCATAATCATCCGATGATTATCAATTAAACTTATACTAGTATATTAATCATTTGAGTCTCTACTCAACATGATTGTACCATGGAAATTTGAATAATCTTATTATTCATGAATAACTATTATTCGATTATTATAATATTAAAACATGCACACATTATAATAATCAATGAGAAATAAATGATATCAAATAACTTTATTTAATTGTGACAATTACAAATCTAGGCACATCGAATGTCCTAGGGCACTATTCCCAACAGTAATATACCCTGAATAACTTAGGGGTGTTACAGAATATGGTATCAGATATTAGGTTTATGGATACGTAGGCTGTTGGTCTTTTGGGTCGATTGAGTCATCATTTGTCTAAAGTATCACCACATTGCCATCATCACAGTGCGACCGGTACTAGTAAGTCCTTTTACTCTTCTTATATTCTTCCTAATCGCTTTGCTTCTGATTTGGTATTTTTGTGAATCGGTCACTTCGATGACGTGCGATTTGAATTGTACTCACGTAGTTTGTGTATCCTTCAAAATGTCTGCTGACAGGGGACAGAGGCGAGGCCGTGGTCTTGAACGCGGATGAGGACGTGGCGCGTCCTCTTCCCTCAGCTTCGTGGTGGGGTCGACTACCCCTAGTTTATCTAACTTAGTGCATCCTCATACCGAGGGTCAACACGACCAGTCGACTGGTCAAGGGAATAATGCGGATATTGAAGTTACGAATGTCCTTCAGCAATTGGCTAATCAGAGGACTATCCTGGCCCAAGCTGTTCAGTTGAATTATCCTAACCCGACATCGGATGCCTTGCTTCAGAATGTGGTCCGTATGCATCCTCCACAGTTCAGGATTGCTACCGACCCAATGGGTTGGGAGAATTGGCTAGCAGAATTGGAGAAAGTATTTGAAGCGGTTGATTGTCCGGAAGAGAGAAAGGTACCGTTGCTCAGTACTTCCTTACGAAGGAAGCCGCGACTTGGTGTTAAGTTATCAAGCCACAGGATCATGCTGCTACATTGGGAGAATTTAAAGAGCTACTGGAGGCTGAGTTTTGTCCTTGGCCAATGCAAGAAGGCAGAATCCGAGCCTTTTTCGAGGCTAAGCCGCAGAACATTCCAGTCTCGCAGGCGATAGTGGAATACAACCAATAGTTGATCCACATGAAGAATCAAGTGTGGGATGAGCGTGACAAGATCCGCTACTTTGACATGCGGATGAATATGGATTTACGGCGTTACATGGCTGGGTTTTCTTGCACCACTTTGAAGGAATACCAAGACAGGCCTTTGGCATATGACATGTTAAACTCCCACAATGATACCACGGATGAATCGAAGAAGCAAAAGACCGCTGGTAATTTTTCTAGCTCTAAAGGTGCCAACTTCCAGAGACCTCAGGCGGCTGACCGTTATGTCGGGCAATCATCACGTTCTGTTAGAGGGAAGAAGAGTTTTCGTCCTGCTCTGGGCACCTCAACTCGCCTGATATCCTGTTTAAATTGTGGTCGTCCAGGCCACATCAATCTGGAGTGAAACTTCCCACCTTTGAAGTGTCACACTTGTGGACAGATGTGACATAGGGCAGCTTATTGCCCCGAACAAGATCAGACTTTGGAAACTCGAGCTTCTGCCCCAACGCCTATAGATTAGAGTATAAATCAGCGGCAACCAGTTAGTCAGTCACATCAGAGTTACGGCCGAGGCCGAGGACAGAGTCAGAACGCTAGAGGGGGAGATTCTATCATTGGTTTGGCACACCCATGAGTCTACGAGATGCGTCGAGTTCGTGTACTTTTTGATTCGGGTGCTACACATTCTTTCATCTCCTTGGAGTGTGTACGCCGTTTGAATATAAATTGTATGACTACTTGCGATCCTTTCATTGTGAAAGTGCCTAGCGGGGACAGAAACGTGGGGAATCGGGAGATTAGAGATTTTCTGGTGAATACAGACGGTACGTATTGGTTGTCGAATTTGATTGTGGTTGATATGGAGGGCGAGGATGTGATCCTCGGCGAGGATTGGCTTGATAGTCACCAAGAGATTATGAATTACCGCACTAAGGTTATCACTATGATGACTAAAGACGGTTCCGAGTACTCATTTATGAGACGTAAATCGGGCTAACCTAAGTTGCTTATCAGTGCCATGAAGGCCGTAAAACTCTTGAATAAAGGTTGCACGGGCTATTGGTGTTATGCTTTGAAGCCGGAAGGGAACGAAGTCGATTTCTCTTTGATTCCAGTTGTTAATGAGTATCCAGACATTTTTCTAGACGACATCCCGGGATTACCACCGGATCTAGAGAGAGAATTTTCTGTGGACTTAGAGCCTGACGCGGCTTCGATTTATAAAGTGCCGTATCAGATGGCACCTTCCGAGATGCAAGAATTGAAGAATCAGCTGGGAAAACTATTGGAGAAAGGGTACATCAGACCGAGCTCTTCTCCTTGGGGCGCGCCTGTTCTTTTTGTGAGGAAGAAGGACGTTTCACTACGTTTATGCATTGATTACCGTGAACTAAACAAAGTGAGCATCAAGAACAAGTATCCTTTGCCTTGTATAGATGATTTATTTGATCAGTATTCTCAAAAATTGATTTGAGATCAGGATACTATCAGCTTCGGGTGAAAGAGTCCTACGTTTCAAAGACTGCATTTTGGACGAGATACGAACATTATGAATTCGTGGTCATGCCTTTTGGATTGACTAATGCCCCGGCAGTATTCATGCAACTAATGAACAAGATATTCATCAAATACCTGGACAGATGTGTGGTGAGCTTTATTATCAGGATGAGGAGGAACATCCCCGGCACTTGGCATTTAATACTAGATGTTTTGAGAGCCGAATACCTCTACGTGAAATTTTCAAAATGTGAGTTCTGGTTGAAACAAGTTATGTTTCTCGCCCATGTGGTTTCATCCGAAGGGGTTTGTGTAGACTCGTAGAAGATTGAGGCAATGCTAGATTGGGCACCGCCTAAAAATGTTAAAGAAGTCCATAGCTTTCTGGGTCTTGCCGGGTATTACCGTCGGTTTGTCGAGGGATTCTTGAAACTTGCTCGGCCTCTTACGCAATTACTCCAGAAGACAGGAAAGTTTGTTTGGACGGCTAAGAGGAAGCAGAGCTTCGATGAACTAAATAGACGTTTGACCTCGGTGCTGATTTTAGCTTTACCACAGGGCAGTGAAGGATTTGCAGTTTATAGCGATGCTTCGGGACAAGGGCTTGGATGTGTGCTTATGTAGCATGATAAAACGATAGCTTTTGCATCACGGCAGTTGAAGCTGTATGAGATGAACTATCCTACTCACTATTTGGAGTTGGCCGCAATTGTCTTTGCACTTAAGATTTGGCGGCATTATTTGTATGTCTCTCTATTTCGATTTTATACCGATCATAAGAGTTTGAAGTATATTTTCAGTTAGAAAGAGCTGAATATGAAGTAGAGGCGTTGGTTGGAATTGATCAAGGATTACGATTTGGAAATTCTTTACCATCCGAGAAAGGCTAATGTCGTCGCGGACACTTTGACCTGCAAATCGGCATTACTTCAAATGCTCGAGGTTCTTACATCTCAGACGAAGATTCGTCAAGATTTAATAGAGCAAAGGATCGAAGTTTGGCCTCAAAGAGTGCAGGGAGAGTTGTGTACTCTCGAAATTACTTCGTCCTTGGTTGACGACATCAAAGGGAAACAATGGAGTGACCCGATGATGTCTCAACTGAAGGAAGATGTAATTAAGGAAAAGCCCCTGGTTTGATGGTCCATGAGGATAGTATTTTGAGATTCTAGGGCAGACTTTTTGTTTCAAATGATCTAGAGCTGAGGCAGAGAATTCTCCGAGAAGCCCATGCTACGCCTTACTCTATCCAACCCGGAACGAGTAAGATGTACAAAGACTTGAAGCGAAATTTTTGGTGGAATAATATGAAGAACGATGTCATAGAGTTTGTACTGCGATGCCTGACGTGTCAACAAGTCAAGATTTAACATCAACGACCGGCGGGGTTGTTGAAGCCGCTTCCCATCCCCGAGTGGAAGTAGGAAGATATCTCTATGGATTTTATCACTGGGATGCCGAGAACTAGGGCCGGAATGAATATGATTTGGGTAATCGTCGATCGGTTGACCAAGTCTGCACACTTCCTGGGTATTAAGGATACTTGGGGACCGAAGAGATTGGCCCGAACCATTATAGCTGAGATTGTGAGGTTGCATGGTGCCCCTAAGACTATTGTTTCCGATAGAGATGGTCGCTTCGTATTGCGTTTTTGGCAAGCCGTTCATCAGGCTTTGGGCACGAGTTGAGATTGAGCACGTCTTTTCATCCTCAATTAGATGGTCAGGTGGAGCGTACGATTTAGACGTTGGAGGATATGTTGCGGGCTTGTGCCCTAGACTGGAGTAACGGTGGGGAACTTCACTTGCCGTTAATCGAGTTTCCCTACAATAATAGTTGGCATGCGTCGATCAAGATGGCACCTTTCGAGGCAATCTATGGTAGGAGGTGTAGATTGCCGTTATGTTGGGACGAGGCTTTGGAGTTAGCCGGAATGGAACCAGCTATGTTGTTGGAGACTAAGTACAAGATTTCTATTATCAGGGACCGGTTGTTGACTGCCAAGAGCTGTCAGAAATCTTATGCTGATACTCGTCGTCGACCTTTGGAATCCGAAGTGGGAGACCATGTTCTACTCACGGTGTCGCCGACCAAAAGATTTTTCCACTACGGGAAAAAGGGGAAACTTAGTCCGAGGTATATCAGACCTTTTGAAATTTTGGACAGGGTTGGAGACTTAGCTTATCGCTTGGTGTTGCCTCCAGCTTTGAGTCATGTCCATAGCATTTTTCATGTATCTCAGTTGAGGAAGTATGTGCCAGATCTAAGTCATGTTATCGACTATAGGGAGATTGATGTAGCCGAGGATGTTACCTTTCCGGAGAGACCGGTGAGGATCCTTGAATGTCGTGAGAAGCAGCTTCAGGACAAAACCATCCCGTTGGTTAAAGTGCAATGATCGAGACATGGGCTCGAGGATGCGACTTGGGAGACGGAAGAGAAGATGCGATCGGAATACCCCGAACTTTTTATTTCTTAAGTTTTGGGATGAAACTTTTTTTTAGAGGGAGAGAATGTAATACCCGTATTTTATATGAATTGTTGGCTATGACATTCCTTTACTATTATAGCTCTGTAAACACTTGTTGGGATGTTGTTGATGATGATTTTGGAGTTTTGTACCTTTCGGATCATGCTCGTATTGTTTGGACCTTACAGCGGTGTGTTGAGACAGCAGATTGCGTACGCTAGGCCTAAGCTAACGCACACTATTTCTATTGAGTAGGGCACGCTAGCGTTGGATCTTAGCGCACGCTAACAGTCCAGGATTGGCAGAGGCAGTAGCTGATTCTGCCCTCTGGACTATCAGTTAGCGCGCGCTAGGCATGAGATAACGCACGCTATTCGTGTTGAGTAGCACGCACGAGCATCGCCCGAAGCGCACGCTAACGGGCTGAGTCGGCAGGGGCAGTGGGAAGTTTCTATTTTCTGGACTAGCAGGTAACACATGCTAGGCCTGAGCCAGCGCATGCTATAGGTGTTGCGTAGCGCGCGCTAGTGCCCAGATATAGCGCATGCTAGCGGATTTGGGCAGTGAGTTGAAATTTTTGCAGGATACCAGTTAGCACACGCTAAGGTGTGGTAGCGCGCGCTAACGTCGCAGGTTAGAAGCTACTGGACTACTGGGTGACCCCATTAGCGCACGCTAACCCTGAATTTTAGCGCACGCTAACCTGGCGCAGTATATAAGAGAGAGTCAACCCCCGCTCTTCGTCATGTTACACCTCTTTCACTCATTTCCAAGGGAGAGCACATGTAGGCGATTTGGGGGCCATTTAGGGCGATCTTTCATCAACTATCATCATCTTTGGTTGAATAACAAAGATTACACAACATCTAATCCGTTTCTACCTTCCATATCAAGGTAAATTCCTTAGAACCCTAGTTTTTGGAAATTTTGGGGATTTTTTTGGATTCGTCCGGTTTATCCATTTTGGAGCTTGAAATCTTTGAGCTTATGATGTATCTACCCCGTACCCACGTTTTCCGTACGATTATATGGATGGTTATGTATCTTATTCGGACTTGAGAGGGTTTGAATGATTTCCAAACCTCTAGGTGATTATCTTTGTAGTTTCGTGAATAGTAGGTGGGTTTCGGGAGTTACTTCGTGTGATTTGAGTATGGATTATTAATTATCATATTCCTTATGAATCGTTTAGGTGCCGGAAGCGGGTTCTTGGACCTACCGAACTTGTATTCTTTTCCTTCCAATTCTCGATGCCTCAAAGGCAAGTATATGTTTATGACTGTACGTTCTCGACTTTGAAAGTAAGGTATATGAATTGTATGATGGTAGATATTCACGCTGGGATGGGTCGATGGGTCCTCTGAGGGTTCCGTAGCCTTTGGTGTGGTTCCGCGAATGTTTTGGGTTAACCACTCTGGGAGGGTCCAATGGGGCCTCTGAAGGTTCTGTTGCCTTCGGTGCGGTTCCATGGTTAATCACGTATGTATTGAAATGTGATGTAATGAGATTTAGTTATTCTGGAATACTAGTCTTGAGTTGATGAAATTATGATTACATTTACTTTATTGTCGAGAAGTATTGTGTTTCATATTAGATATACTTGTACTAGCTATTCGACGGCTAACCCCTTTATGGGGGGAAATACTTTTCATGTATTTCAGGATCCAGGAGAGCGGATAAGCTCGTACCGGATCGGCACGAAGATTATGGTCAAGTGTGATGCTGCGTCTTGTCACTGGTTATTTTTTGTATTTCCTCCATTCAATGATGTTGTACTTGAATGGTTTTTTCTTACCCGAGTACTGTTTTCGGTTTCCTTGATGTTTTGGCCCGTGTTGCCGTGGGATTGATTCTTAATGTGTTGTATTCAGTTTTATTGGATACTGTTTTGAATACCAATTCTATTATCTTCCATTTGATTGTGATTGGACGTTATCGGTCAAAGTTCATAGTTCCGCGCCTGAATAGCCTTGTGGGCCCACGACAGGGCTCACGGCACTGTAATATACCCTGAATAACTTGGAGGTGTTACATCATCTTGAAGATCCACAATAAATATTTCTATATCTTAATCCAATAAACACTATTTTGAGTCCGTTGAAATTTTATCTAAGGACTTTTTCATTGGAAAAATATTATATCCAAGTCCTTGTTTTGATAAAGAGAATCTTTGAAGAGATAGAAGTTGTTCAAATTTATCATTACCACAAGAGAATTTTTGGACATGAAGTTTAAGTTCTCTTCGTATTTCGTGCAGATCATCTCCCAATTTGTTTTCAGCTCCAAGGCAGGAGGAGTGATCGATTTTAATTTCTTTGTTTTTGTTTAGGTTTTTTAGTATTTTCAACTTCAAGAATTTTTATTTTCTTTTTTCAAATCTTTATTTATTTAACAAACTTTTCAAATCCATCGTTTAAAGATTCGAATGCATCTAGGAGTTCTTCATGAGAAGAGTCACTTACTTCACTTTGTGTGTCACTATCGGCGGTTTTACGATCCATGAGAGCTAAGTTGCTTTGCTCGTGTGATTCCTCATCTTCCTCATCATCATTCCATGTGGTGACATATACTTCTTCTTTTTGAATTTCTCATGAGAGGCTTTGGATGAGTTAGCAGGAGCATGAGCACGACAACCCTTTACAAAATATCTTGGAATGTTACATCTTCGACAAGTTTTGTCAAATTCTTTGTTTTGAGGGTTTTATATCCATCCCTAGGTTCCCGAGACATATCCTTCTGGTGCCTATTTAAGAGATTTTTATATTTTTTGATGTTTGTATCATAGAACGCTATTTTCTCATCTTCTTCTTCGATCGGTTCTTATTCCGGATCACTTTCTTCTTTAGCTTTGAGAGCTATTGGCCTTTCTTGTTCTTTAGACTTTGGCTTGGAGTTTCGAAATTTAATGACAATCTCATCATTTATAAGGGATCCAATGAGTGCACTGACTTCCATAGTATTGAGATCTTTTGACTCCATGATAGCCGTTACAGTTGCATCCCATTCTCTGGGTAGTGATCTTAGAATTTCCTTTGATTTATCAATACTTGAGATAGGTTTGCCGAACCGGTCAAGCATAGTGGTGATGATTTCATCTTCCTTCATTGTGAATAGTTCATAATCTTGAAGGAGCATGTTGATCTTTGTTTCTTTTACTTGACTCGTTCCTTCATGAGTGGTTTCTAACATAGTTCAAATTTATTTGGCCATTTCACACGATGAGATTCTGTTATTATCTTTGGGATTAGGAGCACAATAAAGTATTTGAGTCGATTTACTATTGTAGTGATCATATTTCCAGTCAGTCTCAGGGTATTCTTCGAAGCTCTTAAGGGAGCCGTTAGATTTATTTGGAAATTTTTCAACCAAGCACAATAACCTTCCAGATATCAATATCATAAGCTCGAATGAAGATATACATTTTCTTCTTCCAGGTCATAAAGTTTGAACCATCGAAGAAGGGAGGACGGTTTTAGGGTGTTGCCTTCAAAAGCATGAATGAATGCCATTTTTGATTCTTTTCTCCAGTAGGGGTTAGACTGATGAAAATGAGACCTCTCCGATTCCAATTGTTGAGTTGGTACCGCAAATAGAAGGGGGTCGAATAGTGCAGAGTAGAATTTTAAACTCTTTTTGGCGAAGCAATTATTAGAAGCAAAGATGATGTGCGGAAATAAAGAGACACAAGAAAATGTTCGAGAGGTATGGCTATCCAAAAGCCTACGTCCCCTACCTAGTGTTATCGACTAGGACTTTTCTCAAAACTCGAATGCACTTTATAGTTTAGTGCCAACTCTTTACAAAAGCACTTTTCAAGATTAGTGTTGAACTTACAATTTATTGATTTCCGGACTTAGGAATTATCACAAATATAATCTCTCTTATTTTTAGGGGTACAAGACAACCTCGCACAGATACAAAAATATTGCGAGTACAGATACTCGTCTTTACAAAATAATAGCTCGAAGTGATACAAGAATGTATATACAAGATTGATAGAACAATTCTTCTTGTATCGGTATTATCTCTCAAAGTGTAAAAGAATGATATAATAGCTTGATATGCTCCGAGATTTCTTGTATCTTTCATCACATCCAAATGCTTCTATTTATAGCATTTTGGAGTCTATTTCCCATTGGAATAGTAAGCCTCCTTAACGTATGTTATGTAACATGCATTGCATACGTAAGGGAAAATAGCATACGTTACTTGAATGTGTAACGTGCGTAATTGCAACTCTAAAATCAGGCAGTAGCATTTAGTTCATCCTTTGCATACGTTATATTCAATGGTTGTGTATGTTATGAAGTCCTCATATAGCCGTTAGAAGTGATGACCTATTGGATGACATCAATGGCACATCAACGGTCCAATTTCGAATTCAAATTCAAACTCTTAGCGTATGTTATGAATCATCTGTTGCGTATGTTATGTTGTATATGACCATTCAGCACGTTGACCTTCTCGAATCTATACAACAGTTTATTTTTTAACATTGCATACATTACCTGTAGCGTACATTATGAATGATTTGTAACATAGGTTGTCAACTACGTAACCCTGCATATTTAAAAACTTTTCAACAAGAAAAATGTGAGTGATCATTACGTATGTTATGCCATAAGGCTAGCGTACGTTATCTATGATTATTTTATCTGTTTATACACATTAAAATATGTGATAAAAATATTGGCTCAACAAAATGCAAGAAGTCCAATCATTCATAAAGTCACTCCTTCTCAAAAGAGAAGTAAAGATGCAAGGTTTTTTAGAAATGCCCCCAACGAGTCGAGAGAGTTAGTTCAAACTTCTGGAAATGATTTTGAACAATACTTTAGTAAAATAGTTTAAAAACACTATTATTGACCCGAGACGATTTAAATGGCTTAAGAAGATTTGAAATTGAGTGGAAACACTTTAGAAAGTAGTTTCAAAAATCTCTCAGGGTCCTTGACCCAATACATGCTATCTCAACAAAATTATGCTCAAGACCATCACGGACTAACCAACCATCGGAGATCCCATCGGAAATCCTTAGTCATTTAATCTTTGATTTCCTTGCTGGTACCATTATTCCAAAAAAGGGTTCAAATGAGGATTCAAAATGACGAGTTCATCTGGTATCAGGGTATTAGCTATCATACAAGTATCCTCCACTCAGAAGCCTGCCGAGAGCCTCCACTGAAACACATGTGCACCAGCGTTCACTACACTATGGCGGCTGTAATACCCGAATAATTGTTATGTATTTTCACCTGTATTTGAATCTTGTGGTATTTGACTATGTCATGTAATCAATTGAAGTATGTTTTTCGTATCCGTAATCCAGTATTCATGAGTATGTAATGTAAAGAATGTTAATTCATGCAAGTGTCTACATGCAATTAACGGACTCTAGCATACAAACCTAGCATGCGCTAAATATGAGAACTAGCGTATGTAATGTGCAGTCAACCAGATGGGGACGTGGTTGGCGAGTGGGAACCGGATCATGGATATTGTGGGATGCTTTGATTGAACCTGGATGACTTTTGGAAAAAGTTGAGTCAATGGTGTTTATCGTACGCTACAGGATACAAGTAACGTACGCTAAGTCAAGGATAGAGAGGCGGTAAGCTTCCTGAGATCGTTAGCGTACGCAATGTTACGTGTTAGCGTACACTAAATACAACAATTAACATACGTAAGGGAAAGGTAACGTACGTAAGACCAATGACAAATTGAGGCATTGAGTTGCGGAGCCCATTAACGTGCGCTAATGTAATACCCCAAATCTCATAAGGGACATTACACGCCGTAGAACCTTCGATAAGGTCTACCAGGCTAGCACATGACACTAATTCACAATTTATCCCATAAAGACACATTAATAATAATAAATAGGGCCGTGGCCTCGGCCAAAATATTTTAGTTCAACTTTAGAAATACATAAAGTAAAATGGGTTCTTTGCCCACGCAGGGGACTTAACAACTTCCTCAAAATAATAACAAGTTTACTCGACTATCCCGACAAACCACGTAGACATAAAATAACATAATCAACATAGACTCGGGCTTCATCATCATGCTTGTCCATCCTTTGCATGCGGTTCCCGTGTTGGCTCCTCAGCTCGCCCGATACCTGAAATGCATGAAACGCATTTCCTCCATTTAAGGGGTTAGCATTCGAATAGCTAGTGCAAGTACATAACTACACGACATTATATGCAGATACGATTCAACACAGTCATCTCGCTTAGAAATAATTTGAAAATCATATTCCGGAATATCACTTTTGCGTCAAACATCATTTTCATGACATTATATCAACTCATTTCATCACAACATTATCCATACTTGGTAACCCGCAACCGTACCCATTAGTATCGGCCCTAGAGGCCCCATCGGACTGTCCCTGGGTGGGAAACCACTTCCACAGCCGTACCCATTAGTATTGGCCCCCAGAGGTCCCGTCGAACCGTCCATGGGTGGAAGAACATCAACACATACACACGATATCACAGTTCATAATTCATATCAAAACCGTAACCCACATAACAAAATACAATACATGTACTTGCCTTGAATAATACGACACAAAGAAACCATGGACGGGGAGACTACGATCCAAACTCACTCCAAGGTTTCATTCCTAGCACATAATCATATTCAATTAACTACAACACTACAGAATAAAAAGGAACATCCTAGATTCTACCCCTTTGAAATGATTTGTCGAACACTACGGGTGCGAAATGGATCATAATCGATCAATGTTGGAATAACGGGATTTCAGTCCACAAGACAACAAGAAAAACTAAGGATTACGAGCATACTATCGAAATCTAACAATAATCTAGGCGAAATCGGGTTAGAAAGTCCAAATCACCACAAAACCGCCAAAATCCCAAAAACCAGGGTTCCAGAAGATTACCTCGATTCATAAACGAAGAAGACGGATTCATGATGTTAATCTACACCAAAACTCCAAGGAAGATGATAGCTTGAATGTTGAAGAGTTAAAAGATCGCCCAAAATCGCAAGGAATCGCCCAGCGTACAGAAAAGAGAAAGAAGGAAGAAAACGGGCGAAAATCGGTCATCTCCTGGGTATTTAAACCCAAGCCTGGCTAACGTACGTAAGCCATGGAGCGCTAACGTATGTTAGCTTCATAATGTACGTAAGGCTTCCACATTTACGTACGTAATGGATTGACAGAAATCTCTGTACAAAAATACGGAGGCCATTACGTACGTTATGAAGAAGCCTTTACGCATGTAATACTCCTAACGTACGTAATGCTCTTCGCGTAGCATACGTAAGGCACTCCAGCATCATTTGGGCAGTTCACAATGTAAGATTGTGACAAAACCACGAGACGATGAAATCACGAAACAAAAATATGCTTACGAAGAGTTTGAAACGATGAACTTAAGTGCTACAAGAAAACTCGATTCCATCTACCCGAAGGTCCGGAAAACGACAATAAAAGTGATCACCCCAAAATTATAGGAAATTACGAAATAGCCCGAAATGACCGAAAACCACTATACGGAAATGAGAAACCACGCCGAAGCTCATAACATGTCTCACAATAATAAACGAACTCGCAAAAAACCCAAAACGATAGTTTTGCACAACAAGTTCACGAGTTAACAAATGGAAAGATTACTAAAAGACACCAAATCGTGTAAAATAGTTCCGAAACATGCTCGGATGTCAAAATATACAGAATTAGACAATCATACAATGCCAAAATGGTTACATACAATGCCAAAATGGGTCTAGGGCTGTTATCGGGTGGATAGATCCGAGAACCGGACCGAGATCCGGTCCAAAAAACCCAGACCGATCCGAACAGATAAGCTTATCGGTCCGGGAATGAATACCATTTTTAGATCCGGTATCCGATAAGACCCGGACCGGTAACCCGATAATAAAACACCTATAAAAGGCGAAAATAGGGTTTCTGCGTTCATTTCTTCTCTTGTTTGAGAATTCCGCCGCCTCGCCTCTCAGTCTCTCATCTCATCTCTGCCTCTCTCTCTCTCGCATTTCACTCTCTATCTTTTCTCTATCTTTGATTTTATGCAACACCTAAGGGTTTTAATCATTGAATCCATAAACAAGAAGGTCGATTCAGGGGTTTTTCATCTCGATCTTCAACCAATTTAAACATATTCAAGTTCAACATATAAAATCCTGTGAGTATATCAGCGATTTTTTTGTGAGTATGTCAGCGATTCAAGTTAAATATATGTCAGCGATTTTTTGTATGAGAACAAATGGCGAATATTTCTCATCATAATAAATAGCATATCAAGTGTTTAAGTGCATACCCAAAACATATTCTCACGTTGGCACTATATTTCATCATTTAATATACATATGACAATTATTATGAATATAGATATTCAATTAGTGACGTCATCACCATATTTTTCTATGGGTCATTGGACACGAATATCTATATGAAAATCCCTGACGGACTTGAGGTTCCTAAAGTAATAGGAACACGAAATTCACAACATGTACTATTTTGAGTTATAAATATTTATACCTTTTGAAATAGTCTGGTGGATCAACCGACTAAGTGAATTCCTCCTGAAGAGGATATATGTGAATTATTTGAACTCATGTCCAAAGACAAGTTCAAAATGAAAAACTTAGATAAAAGTAAGTATAAGTATTGTCTCGACTTGTATATCGAGCATATATGATGGAGAAATTTTATCCATTTAGCTACCTAAAGGTTGCCTTACCACTTCAAGAAGATAACAAAGATATAAGAGGACGAGATGTTCCTTACTTGTGTGCTATTGAAGCATTACATTATCAGGCCTGATATACAATTTGAAGCTAACATACTAGCAAAATTTAATATTTCTCCAAGAAGGAGAATATGGATGGTGTTAACCATATTGATCTATTACATGAAAGAGACTGTGATTCGATATTGGTGGCTATTAGGGTATTATGATCTCATATTTGTTCTCATACTGCCTATTTATTATGATGAGAAATATTCGCCATTTATGTGTTGCAAATAATGTTTGGGCAAGTTAGGGGTTTCCAATTTTCGGGTATGAGAACAAATGGCGAATATTTCTCATACTCTCGAATTAGGGTTTCCAATTTTCGGGTTTTTATCTTATCTGGGTTTTCAAATTAGGGGTTTTGTAGTTAGGGTTTCAAATTAGGGGTTTTGTAGTTAGGGTTTCCAATTTTTGGGTTTTTATCTTATTTGGGTTTTTATCTTATTTGGGATTTCGAATTAGGGTTTTATATTATATATAATCTAGTAATCTGTAAACATGTGGCTTCTTTTGTAATTAGTTGTTGAGTTGGTTAATAATAAAAGTGTTTCAATTAGTGGCTTATTATGAATAATAACAGTGGCTTCTTTTGAAACAGTTGGTTAATAATAATCGTGGCTTCTTTTGAAACACTGTTAAAAATAGGTTTTATATATGGTTTCAATTAGTTGTTTTCAAATTATTTGTAATTTATTTGTTATTTTTAACTTGTATATGAGATATCTTATCAGGATTCTTGTTGTAGTCCAATGATGAATGAAGAATTCGATATTGATGTGGATGATGATGAGGTCAGAGGAGGGATTGAGATTGGAGGACTGTTGGACATCAATGATATTGATAATAGTCAAACTGACGGGTCAACCGTTGATGGTCAAGCCGCAGCTTTAGATGACCCTGTCAGGAATGCTAGAACAAGAGCAAAGAAATCTATTGTCCATACTGAGATGGAAGTAATTACTCTTCCAGATGGACAAAAGAAATGGAAATGCAAATGATGTGGTGCTCTTTATACTTTTGAAATTGTGCATGGCAGTACATCAAATGGTAAGAAACACTTGAAATCCTGTGTTCAAAGAAAACTGAAACTGGATCCATCTGAAAAACCTGGCTCTCAATCAAGGTTAAATACTGATATGTTTACTACTGATGGTGATAATCCTTCTCTTCTTGCTTGGAAATATGATCATGCTAAGGTTAGGGTCCTTGCTGCCCACATGGTATTAGGACATGAATTTCCTTTTCTGATTATGGAGGGTGTTATTTTCAATAGATTTTTTAGGGAAATTAATCCTCTATATAAAAGGATTACTAGGCATGCAGTGAAAACAGAGTGTCAAAAATATTACAATGATGAGAAGGTTAAGATGAAAACTGTAATGTCTAAGATTAATAGAATAGGGTTAACCAGTGACTTATGGTGGTCAAATGATCAGAGAATTGGTTACATGACTGTAACAAGCCATTTCATTGACTCTAAATGGCAACTACATAAAAGAGTTTTGTCTTTTTGTAATGTCCCACCACCTCATAGTGGTGAGGTTCTTGCTAGGGAGTTGTTTAGGGTTATGGACGACTGGAAAATTAGAGAAAAGGTTGTACCAATAACAGTTGACAATACATCAGCAAATGATGCTTGCATAAATAGGTTGAAGCATGATTTTAGGCATAGGGGAAAATTGCCTCTAGATGCCAAATATTTCATGTTAGATGTTGTGCACATATCTTGAATTTGTTGGTTCAGGATGGACTTGATATTGTGAGGCCAATAGTTGATACTATCAGGGCAGGGGTGAAATATCTCCTGGGTTCTGAAGGTAGATGCAAAGATTTTTCTAAAATTGTGAAGGAGTTGGGAATGACTGGTAAAATGCAAGTATTGGATACCAAAACAAGGTGGAACTCAACACACAAAATTTTGAGTACTGCCTATTTCTACAAAGATGTGTGGCCCAGGTATGCTGAAGAAAATGGGGCATTTAAACACTATTTGCCTGATGAGTTCGATTGGGAGATGATTTCTGATATTTGCACCTTCTTGGAAGTTTTTGTTGATGATACAGATATAATAAGTGGCAGTTCTTATCCAACATGCAATCTGTTCTTGGCTGAGCTCTTTAGAGTTAAAGTTCTGTTGGACAAACATTCTGAGGCTTCAGAAAAGCCACACCTTCAGATTTTGGCTGCTAAAATGAAGGACAAATATGACAAATACTGGAGCCAAAGCAATTTATTAATTTCAATTGGTGCAGTTCTTGATCCTATGTAACTGATACAGAACTGATACTACACTTTGATATTTTATTTCCCTACGCTGCCTATCTTTTTTTCATGTTGATACTAAACTGTACTACACTTTGATCTGGTTGTTGCCTATCTTGTTGCCTATCTTTTTTCCATGTTGATACTAAACTGATACAGAACTGATAGTACACTTTGATCTTTTATTTGTCTATGTTGCCTATCTTGTTGCCTATTTTTTTTCCATGTTGATACTAAACTGATACAAAACTGATACAGAATTGATACTACACTTTGATCTTGTATTTGCCTATGTTGCCTATCTTATTGCCTATATTTTTTCCATGTTACTAAACTGATATAGAACTGATACTACACTTTGATCTTTTATTTTCCTATGTTGCCTATCTTTTTTCCATGTTGATACTAAACTGATACTAAACTGATACAGAACTGATACAAAACTAATACAGAACTGGTACTAAACTGATACTACACTTTGATCTTGTATTTGCCTATGTTGCCTATCTTGTTGCCTATCTTTTTTCCATGTTGATACTAAACTGATACAGAACTGATACTACACTTTGATCTTTTATTGCCTATCTTGTTGCCCATCTTGTTGCCTGTGATGAAACTGTTCTGAGGCTTATCTTGTTGATACTACACTGATACAAAACTGATACAACACTCATACAAAAATGCCTACTTGCCTGGGACTGTTCTAAGGCAGCTCTTAATCCTATCTTGTTGGTTGTTGCCTATCTTGATGCCATGTTGCCTATCTTGGTGCCTTTAGGTACAAAATGTTTTTTCATTACTTGGGTGTTTGGTTTCTTGCATCGAACAAGTAATAAGGCTGATACAGAGAAAGAGAAGTTGACTGGAAACTTGTATGAATTATTTAAGTTGTATGAAGAAGCATACAATAAAAAGAATCAATCCCATGATAAAAATAAAGATGCTGGTTGTAGTACAAGTTCTGGTTTGGGAAAGAAAAGCTTTGAGGCTTTTCTTGAGAGTGTTGATGTGGTTCATACTTCTAAATCTGATCTTGATATGTATTTGTTTGAACCCCCTGAAAGAGTACAAAATGGTGGAACACATTTTGATGTTCTTCAATGGTGGAAGGCAAATGAAGCTAAATATCCAGTGTTAAGCATAATGGCAAAAGATATACTATCAATTCCAATTACTACATCTGCTTCTGAGGCAATTTTTAGTGCCGGATCCCGAATTATTGATGCAAAAAGAGCCTCAATGAGAACTGATACAGTTGAGATGCTTCTATGTGGTAGTGATTGGATTAAAGAATATTATGGGATTAGAAAGGGTTCATCAAGAAGCATTGTAAGTAAATTCTCCTATTTTTTTTGTCTTCTTTTTATCCTTTTTTAATATTGCCTATTTTTACTTTTAATGTAGCTTGAAGAAGAAGAAGATGAACCAATTATGCAATATGACTTTGGTGAGGTTGATTTGGGAGGAGCCAAGAATTCAACCACCTCCTGAAATGAATCAGTCTTGTACTTGTTGCCTTAATGTTTTGCTTGATCGTATGGTGAGCCTATGATGAACATGTTATGAGGCCAATGATGTATTATTCTAGTCTTCTTAACTGAAGTTTGATTCCTGAATGGTGTTTGTATTTTGATGAATGGTGTTTGTTTTCCTGAATGATGTTTGTATTAAAAGCCTGTGATGAATGGTGTTTGTTTTTCCTGAATGGTGTTTGTATTAAAAGCCTATGATGAAAGGCTTCAAGTATATGTAATCTTAACATGCACTTTATATTTTTGCTCGTATTTCGATGAACTTGGAACATGGTTGAGGTTGTGAATTTATATATTTGAATGCATGAAAGTAGTTATTCATTCAAATGTATACCTTAGATAATTTTTCTTTGCTTTTATTATTATGAAAAGAATAATTTCGCGTTATCGGTTCCTGAATCCGGATCAGTATCGGATGAAACGGGTAATCGGGACATTCGGTCCGGACAAGTTCGGTACCCGCTAAATTTACCGGATCGGTCCGGATACCCGATAAGATTACCGGATCGGTTCCCGGGAACAATATCGGATCCGTTATGCTTATTGGACCGGTTCCTGATTACCCGATAAGCTTATCAATCGGATACCAGGTAGGTCAATATCCGGACCGATAACAGGCCTAAATGGGTCATCTATTGCCCTGATAGTATCAACTATTGGCCTCAAAATATCAAGTCCATCCTGAACCAACAAATTCAAGATATGTGCACAACATCTAACATGAAATATTTGGCCATCTAGAGGCAATTTTCCCCTATGCCTAAAATCATGCTTCAACCTATTTATGCAAGCATCATTTGCTGATGCATTGTCAACTGTTATTGGTACAACCTTTTCTCTAATTTTCCAGTCATCCATAACCCTCAACAACTTCCTAGCAAGAACCTCACCACTATGAGGTGGTGGGACATTACAAAAAGACAAAACTCTTTTATGTAGTTGCCATTTAGAGTCAATTAAATGGCTTGTTACAGTCATGTAACCAATTCTCTGATCATTTGACCACCATAAGTCAGTGGTTAACCCTATTCTATTAATCTTAGACATTACAGTTTTCATCTTAACCTTCTCATCATTGTACTATTTTTGACACTCTGTTTTCACTGTATGCCTAGTAATCCTTTTATATACAGGATTAATTTCCCTCAAAAATCTATTAAAAATAACACCCTCCATAATCAGAAAAGGAAATTCATGTCCTAATACTATGTGGCAGCAAGGACCCTAACCTTAACATGATCATATTTCCAAGCAACAAGAGAAGGATTATCACCACCAGTAGTAAACATATCAGTATTTAACCTTGATTGAGAGCCAGTTTTTTCAGATGGATCCAGTTTTACTTTTCTTTGAACACAGGATTTCAAATTCTACCATTTGATGTACTGCCATGCACAAGATCAAAAGTATAAAGAGCACCACACCATTTGCACTTCCTTTACTTTTTTCCATCTGGAAGAGTAATTACTTCCATCTCAGTATGGACAATAGACTTTTTTGCTCTTGTTCTAGCATTCCTGATAGGGTCATCTAAAGCTGCGGCTTGACCATCAGCGGTTGACCCGTCAATTTGACTATTATCAATATCATTGATGTCCAACAATTCTCCAATCTCAATCCCTCCTCCGACCTCATCATCATCCACATCAATATCGAATTCATCATTCATCATTGGACTACAACAAGAATCCTGATAAGACATCTCATATACAAGTTAAAAATAACAAATAAATTGCAAATAAGTTGAAAACAACCAATTGAAACCACATATAAAACCTATTTTTAATAGTGTTTCAAAAGAAGCCACTGTTATTATTAACCAACCGTTTCAAAAGAAGCCACTGTTATTATTCAAAATAAGCCACTAATTGAAACACTATTATTATTAACCAACAACTCAACAACTAATTACAAAAGAAGCCACATGTTACCAGATTACTAGATTATACATAATATAAAACCCTAATTCGAAATCCCAAGTAAGATAAAAACCCAAATAAGATAAAAACCCGAAAATTGGAAACCCTAACTACAAAACCCCTAATTTGAAACCCTAACTACAAAACCCCTAATTTGAAAACCCAAATAAGATAAAAACCCAAAAATTGGAAATCCTAATATCCCCAATTTGAAAACATAAATCAAACCCCGATGAATAACTCGAATCGCCATTAACAAAAAATAAATTTCACAAAAAAATTGATGACATATATTGAACTTGAATCGCTGACATACTCACAAAAAAATCGCTGACATACTCACAAGATTTTTATATGTTGAACTTGAATCTGTTGAAATCGGTTGAAGATCGAGATGAAAAACCACAGAATCGACCTTCTTGTATATGGATTCAAGGATTAAAACCCTTAGGTTTGCTTGCGGTTGCTTAAAATCAAAGAGAGAAAAAAAAGATAGAGAGTGAAAGACGAGAGAGAGAGAGAGAGAGAGAGAGAGAGGCAGAGATGAGATGAGAGATTGAGAGGCGAGGCGGCGGAATTTTCAAACAAGAGAAGAAATGAACGCAGAAACCCTATTTCCGCCTTTATAGGTGTTTTCTTATCGGGTACCGGTCCGGGTCTTATCGGATACCGGATCTAAAAATGATATTCATTCCCGAACCGATAAGCTTATCGGTTCGGATCCGTCCAAGTTCTTTGAACCGGATCTCGGTCCGGTTCTCGGATCTATCCACCCAATAACAGCTCTAGTCACAAATGTTTTGATAGAACAACCGAATTGGAAATGTATGGAAGGAACTCATGTAATCATATTTATGTTTTATACCGGAATGTGGTAACATAGGTTGTAAATTGATTATCCGAACCAATAGTGATTTTGGTTTTAACTTGTCAATTAATATTTGTTACGATTTTTGGTGAACGCAAGTGCACGTTGTCGTAAGCAAGTAATAAAGTGGTAAGAAAGTTATCGTTCCCTCGAGGACTGACTCACTAATTACCGATTTATGCGTATTCTAATTTTATTTGAACTATCGACATTGGAGGTGCAAGTAATAATTAAAGAAAATAATAAAAGAATAAATAGTAAAATCGATTGTTCGAATAAAGAAGATCAAATAGGTAATTAATCTAGGATTGTGAATCCACCTCAGTTTATCCGAATTACTCTTGATTTATATGAATTCAATGATTTCCCAATTTATTGAAGGCGAAGATTGCTAAAATACTCTACTGCCTCTCCCGAGGTCAACAAAATTTCCTAAGGCGAATAAAACACTCTATTCCTAGGTGAATTAATTCGTCAATAGGCAAAAAGTACGAAATCCTCAGACAAGCCACGTAATTCCTATGAGTATATTCCTATCTCACAAGGTAAAACGATTCTCACCAATTTTTCCTACCAACTCTCCTGTAACACCCCCAAAACCATACGGGAGTATTACACGCCGTGGGCCCCGCGCCGGAACCCACCAGGCTAAAAACCAATTACAAAAACGCCCAAAAAGGCCGATGACGGTAGTATTTTCCAAAACTCACAAAATCATTTGAAAACACCAACCACCGTCAAGATAATCAAGGCCAAAAACTCGGTTAAGGGAATCGGTTTTGAAATCAAACTCGATTGGCATAAAGCCGAAATCCATTTGAAAGAACTCACGCAATGGATAGAAATACAGTCTAATATACATATATATCAATAATGATATACACAAACAAAATACACGATTCCCCAACAATATGCCATAGCCGTATCGTTCGAATCCTCGCTCACGACCGCTACCATCAAAGTTCTCAATACGAAAAACAAGTCCCACAACGGGCCAAAGAATAATGCCCGACAAATAACTACAAGTACATAAACATAAATAAACACATGCAATGAAAAAAGAGAAAAATAACCTCAACTAAAACCTTACCACTACCTTAAAACCAACTATACTCATCAAAATCCCAATATCACGATAATACCACATAATACCTCAATACCGAATACCTTCCCGTACACAATATTCTATGTACGATTACCACAAAACATACCTCTATCCGGACTTCCTTCCAAAATGTATACCATAGACCAAGAATATCCAAAATGACATCAACAATATCCGAATACTACAATCTTCCCAAGATTGTCCAAGTATCTCAACAATCATCAACTGTGCATTCTAATCCTTTTAGAACATCACTGAACATTCGTCAATATGCAATACAACATAAAATACTTATGAAATGTAAATGGAATTACTCATCAAAACATTACAACCGAACAAGTAAACACTTGCCTGGATACCAACACGACAAAACCAACATCGAACTCATCGCCCTCGTCTACGAGCTCTTCAGCCCCGACTGGACGGAATCTACGGCCTTTCACCGCGGCAAAATGATTATACCTATTGGTTAATCAACCTAGAACAATAATCATATCAATAATCAAACCAACTTGGTAATAATGATCATAACATGTTCAATCCGGAATTCAACCTCATATCAAGATTCATCTCATCTAAATCAACCACTATCATCACTATGATTTAGAATATAATCTTAAATCGGTTAAACGAATTATCAAATCATCATAGTCATCATATGGCCTCAAGAACATCAAGAAGTCTATGATTCCATAATCATAATCATCATAATCAAGGCATTTGATCATCAATTCATTATCTCCCCTTAACAAAATTCCCATAATTACCAAGAATCATCACAACAATATCAATTCAACCATCATTCATACGAATCATATACTGAAAACAATACCGAAATCCGAAATCAAAGTGAAGAATTCAACAACATACCTCAAGAACATGAATAACCCAATCAAACCCTTCAAGAATCATCCACAATTCCATATCCAAGCCTCAAATCTTAGTCCTCAAGCTCAAAATCGACTTAGGAAGGCCAACATCTCTCTCTCTCAAAGTTTGAAGACGAAAAACGAAAAGAAACGTCGAAGGAAATGGAAGACGGGCATCTACTTATAAAACATTTCTGTTCGTTACGTACGTAACACAACAAGATTAACGTACGTAACATGCATTACGTACGTTAGCCATCCTTGATAGCGTACGTAATGCTAATCCCAAAACTAACTGTCCCGTTTTGTTAACATGCTTACGTACGTAATGTTTCCTTCATAACGTACGTAACATGTACGTTGACTTGCTACAGTAAAATTCTATTTAACGTACGTTATACACTTCTCGTAGCGTACGTAATGGCCGGGGTTGACTCGCCTGTCCACATCCGCCGCCGACATCGGGTCCCACCTGCCGACCATGACTCGGTCCTGTCCGATTCCCTCGTTACGTATGTGATGCTTTAGTCATAACGTACGTAACACAACCAATTTAGCGTACGTAAGTCTTCAACATTAGCGTACGCTAAGTATTCTATACTTAGCCAATTTCAACTGTTACCGCCTGTCTCGACATATCGAAAACACATATACGCATACTGAATACATATACTGAATCCAATAACATTATCAAACGTTCACAACGTCCTCGAGCATAATTAACCATCCACGATATCCAATATATAAATGAAAAATATATCCGAAAAATCGGGGTATTACACTCTACCCCCCTTAAAAATAAGTTTCGTCCTCGAAACTTGCAATCACTCGCACAAACAACATTTCAACGGAAAATCCAAAATCACCAAGATAACCAAGAATTATCGAATAATCCGAACAACATACTTACAGGTCAGTGAAGACGAAGATCTCCCGTGATACTAGCATATGACACCATTTCAAAAATCTCGACACAACAAGAATGCCAAAACAGGAATAATCACAATTTGAAAACGATTGGTCTCCGCCAAGACCACACCAAGTTTAGAGCACTGTCGAGTTTTGTGGGATGCGTGACGCCGTGTCTCCTCACCTAAAGCGCATGAGCCGCTCCTTGTCACATGCACGTATCACCGGCGTTCCACTCCACATCGAAAGCCGCACATTGCACGTGCCTCGCACCGGCGTTCACTTCCCGATTGGAGCCGCACATTGCACATGACCACGGCACGGCGTTCACTCCTGCCTCATCGGTCTCGGAAACACCAACAATCCCCAAACCCACACATCACCACGGCAAGATTTCGAGAAAATCACACGTAACCAAAACAACACACCCAAAATAGCCGTAAATCCATTTACACAAAATCACGCAACTACCACACCGGTAGAGCCACATAACACACATGCCCGGTTATCACAAAACCATGGGCTCCGATACCATATTTGTAACACCCCAAAACCATACGGAGTATTACACGCCGTGGGCCAGCGCGGAACCCACCAGCTAAAAACCAATTACAAAACGCCCAAAAGGCCGATGACGGTAGTATTTTCCAAAACTCACAAAATCATTTGAAAACACCAACCACCGTCAAGATAATCAAGGCCAAAAACTCGGTTAAGGGAATCGGTTTTCGAAATCAAACTCAGTTGGCATAAAGCCGAAATCCATTTGAAAGAACTCACGCAGCGGATAGAAATACAGTATAATATACATATATATCAATAATGATATACACAAACAAAATACACGATTGCCCAACAATATGCCATAGCCAGTATCGTCAGCAATCCTCGCTTCACGACCGCTAACATCAAAGTTCTCAATACGAAAAACAAGTCCCACAACGGGTCGGCAATAATGCCCGACAAATAACCACAACTACATAAACATAAATAATCACATGCCATGAATAATGAGAATAATAACCTCAACGATAACCTTACCACTTAGGTAATCCAACGATTCTCATCAAAATCCCAATATCACGATAATACCACATAATACCTCAATACCGAATACCTTCCCGTACACAATATTCTATGCGATTACCACAAAACATACCTCTATCCGGACTTCCTTCCAAAATGTATACCATAGACCAAGAATATCCAAATGACATCAACAATATCCGAATACTACAATCTTCCCAAGATTGTCCAAGTATCTCAACAATCATCAACTGTGCATTCTAATCCTTTTAGAACATCACTGAACATTCGTCAATATGCAATACAACATAAAATACTTATGAAATGTAAATGGAATTACTCATCAAAACATTACAACCGAACAAGTAAACACTTGCCTGGATACCAACACGACAAAACGAACATCGAACTCATCGCCCTCGTCTACGAGCTCTTCAGCCCCGACTGGACGGAATCTACGGCCTTTCACCGCGGCAAAATGATTATACCTATTGGTTAATCAACCTAGAACAATAATCATATCAATAATCAAACCAACTTGGTAATAATGATCATAACATGTTCAATCCGGAATTCAACCTCATATCAAGATTCATCTCATCTAAATCAACCACTATCATCACTATGATTTAGAATATAATCTTAAATCGGTTAAACGAATTATCAAATCATCATAGTCATCATATGGCCTCAAGAACATCAAGAACTCTATGATTCCATAATCATAATCATCATAATCAAGGCATTTGATCATCAATTCATTATCTCCCCTTAACAAAATTCCCATAATTACCAAGAATCATCACAACAATATCAATTCAACCATCATTCATACGAATCATATACTGAAAACAATACCGAAATCCGAAATCAAAGTGAAGAATTCAACAACATACCTCAAGAACATGAATAACCCAATCAAACCCTTCAAGAATCATCCACAATTCCATATCCAAGCCTCAAATCTTAGTCCTCAAGCTCAAAATCGACTTAGGAAGGCCAACATCTCTCTCTCTCAAAGTTTGAAGACGAAAAACGAAAATAAACGTCGAAGGAAATGGAAGACGGGCATCTACTTATAAAACATTTCTGTTCGTTACGTACGTAACACAACAAGATTAACGTACGTAACATGCATTACGTACGTTAGCCATCCTTGATAGCGTACGTAATGCTAATCCCAAAACTAACTGTCCCGTTTTGTTAACATGCTTACGTACGTAATGTTTCCTTCATAACGTACGTAACATGTACGTTGACTTGCTCTGATAAAATTCTATTTAACGTACGTTATACACTTCTCGTAGCGTACGTAATGGCCGGGGTTGACTCGCCTGTCCACATCCGCCGCCGACATCGGGTCCCACCTGCCGACCATGACTCGGTCTTGTCCGATTCCCTCGTTACGTACGTGATGCTTTAGTCATAACGTACGTAACACAACCAATTTAGCGTACGTAAGTCTTCAACATTAGCGTACGCTAAGTATTCTATACTTAGCCAATTTCAACTGTTACCGCCTGTCTCGACATATCGAAAACACATATACGCATACTGAATACATATACTGAATCCAATAACATTATCAAACGTTCACAACGTCCTCGAGCATAATTAACCATCCACGATATCCAATATATAAACGAAAAATATATCCGAAAAATCGGGGTATTACATCTCCTCTCCCGATTCGAGTTGTGTAATCAAAACAAATCAATCATAGGCCAGATAATTGATAGTAATTAAAACAATTGGGAAAACTCAATAAGAAAGGGAAATATATTTTAATAATGCAAAATCAAAAGTTAATTCGTCAAAACCTAGATTTCATCAGAATCCTAGAATGGGGTTCTAGCCCGACATGCTAGAAAATAATACAGAAAGAATTGAAGAAAGCATAAAAGAAATCAAACACAGTTGAAGAACTTGGATTCCTCCGTTCTCTAGCTTCTGCTTTCTGCTTGATCGGTGTTTTTCTCCTTCCCTTCGATGATCTCTCTTCATACCTCTAATCCCTATTTATAACCATCACTCATCTCAAAAACGCATCCAGGAATTAGGTCGAAAATGGGCTTCAGAAATGGCTCAGAAATGCGACAGAAACAGCATTACCGCCCCGCGGGCCGCGGCTTCGTGTCGCGGCCCCTAATGTCCAGTGCCCCATGCCTGGGCGCAAGTTTTCTTCATGGGCCGCGGCTCAGCATCTTCGTGCCGCGGCCCCCGTATAGTGTGTACCGGCTCATGCTGACCATGTGTGTGCCGCGGCTCAGCTTCATTGTGCCGCGGCCCCTAACTAGAAATTGTCTTTTTCGCCCATTTTTTCGTCGTTTAGGCTTCCATACTCCAATTTCCTTCAAACATATAAAGATAGTGCATTAAAAGCTCATTTATGCAGATTTAGACTTAAAATTGGATATAAAATAATGATAAATAAGCGCGTAAAAATACATATAACAAATACCCCCAAACTTGAGCCTTTACTTGTCCTCAAGCAAAAAAATCAATTTCAAATAAGAAGTATCGTGAATGATCGTGCAAATCCATAGTGCTCAACTTAATCAATACTACCCTGAAAATCTCAAAGAATAATACGAGTATCATATTAGTGAGTCACATCACTGATACTAATTCCACAAACTAACCATTTTTAGTGCTAATCAATCGTTCATGAAGAAAATCAAGCTCAAAGATTAACAAGCGTGAATTTAACCGACCGCCAATATGAAGGGTTAGATTAAATAAGCCAACTCGCCCAGTCCCACAGTCTAGTGGCAAAAATTCAAGAGTTTCATTGTCAAAAATAATCCTCGGGCAGCCTTCCCTTATGTATGATCGATGAAATGATTCAAGTTAACCACTAGGTTTCGGATCTCGGAATGTTTCATCGGGATAACCCTAGGTTGGATTTCCATTCTCATGTATTGGGGAACCGTTTGACGTAAAAGACACTCATGGGGCACATGGATGCTTTTACTTACTAAGTTGCCTTCTACAGCGGAGAAAAATCTCGAATAGCTATTCCCGCACGTCCGATTCAAGGTTGCTGTTTTACGCGAGAGTAAACAACGGGTCACGTGAATACCTCCGGTTACTAGGCTTCCCATCATCGGCAAATGCGATATCTCTAAACCATTAGTCTATTCAGGGTTGTCGTTTTACGCGAGAGTAAACAACGGGTCATGTGAATACCCCCGGTTACTAGACTTCCCATCATAGAACATGTATAATTTCTCGACTTTTTGGGAAAGACTATCCGACTCTAAGCTCAATTTAAGTGCCAACAAGACTCATGTTACTGGATGATTAGCTACGCGAAAAGTGTAATCAAACATATAGATGGCGATTTGAAAACACGTATGTCTCCTTTCTTATAGGCTAAGATTTCTACAATAACAAAAAATTTCAGACCTAAATGAATACTCAAAGGATACAAATATCACTGACTGCAAACTTGACAAAAACTCAACCGTGTATTCAAAAAGAAATCAGTATCATATCATCAGTTTTACACAATGAAGCACGTAAAATCCATGAATGCAAATAAAATCAAGAAAAGCAAGGCTAGCGTAAAAAATAACGAAAAATAACAACGAATAAGTAATAGCAACTGAAAGTAAACCCCCCCAAACATAGGACGTACATCGACCTCAATGGACACAGATAGTAATATGCAATAAGAGAAAAGGTAAAGTACTCCCCTAATATCAGCTCAAGAACTGGTGCCGGCCTCGTCCGGCGAGGAGGGTTGTGTGGATGGCCTGACTGGTGGGATGAAGGGACCATCCGGTGCAGTAATGGCTCGTCCATGATGCAAGGTAGTCCTGATGGTAAGCATCCCTCGCCGCCAAGCGCCTCTCCTCACGTCGATTGGCCTGGCGGGCCTACTGTCTCATCTCCTCCCGGACGGCTGCGAGGAGGCTCTCTCTCTCTGTCCGCATCTCCTCTCCCAAAGCAGCTAGTGGCTCTCTTTCTCTCTCCTCATCTCCTCCCTCACAGCAGCTAGATGGCTCTCTCTCTCTCTCTCCGCATCTCCTCTCTCAGGCTGTCAAACATCGCATGAAGGTGCTCTCTCTCGGGCGGCGGGCTGGACTCCGCTTGCTCATGCGTCAGAAGAAGAGGCACGGGGGACTGCTCATGTTGCTCGTCAAGAAAAAATCCTCATCCCCGAGCATGTTCCGGCGCTCCACCCCACTGGTCAAAGTGAGAAATAATGCGATGATCTATCGGACCCTGGGGTGCTAGCATTGGCTCATCATTCGACCAAGTCATGCCCAAATGGTGGCATAGAGCACAAATGAGAGAGGGCTGCTTCAACCCCGTCTTGGCCCCTCATTGAATGCACTGAAGTATAGATCGGACCAGATGAGGGGCCACATCGAATCTGAGTCCGGTAGTGATAGCATATAGTAGTCGGCCATGAGAAAGTAAGACCGAGTGGATATGCGAGGTAGGATCGACTTGTGCACAGAGGAAGTATAGCCAGGCTCTCCCGAGCTGACTGAGGCACGAACTCTTAAAATAGAAGACTGAAGAACCCGGGGCATGCGTCTTCCAGACGAAACTGAGCTGAGTGAGTGCCTCCAGCAGAGCCTACCTCGTGAGGCTACTCATAATCCGCGTATACTCCATCTCGTCCACCACTGGTAGCTCATATAGTCTCCGAATTGCGGCCACTGAAAAATCCACAGTCTGGCCTCGGACGACGACCTCAGTCCGTGTATTTGGTCGCCCCATCATCTGTCCTGCCTGAATATGTCGCAGTAGAGCACTGGCGTAGAACTCCTGGATAATAGAGATCACTGCCGGTTTGGGAGGTGCAGTGAAACGAGTCCATCCCATCTCGTTTATCATAGCCAAAAGTTCACCGTCCTGGGGGGCGGGAGTGAATCCCCGCTCCGGGATTATTGGTCGAGGCCGGATTTTCTCGTTGAATATTCTGTGTATGTCCGGATCGGAGAATTGGTGAGATTCCAAATCGGCTTGGTTTTGTGATGTCTCCCCTCTTGTGGGGGATGATCGTGTCCTGGCCCTCGTACTCATCTTCCTTTTTCTAGCCATGGCGAGGTTCCTGAAACATAAGCACCGGAAATTACACAACTTTTAAAGAAAACTACACCACTCTCGACTTAAGATACGCGGAACGTGATTATAGAGTCGATTGAGCTTGCACCCCTGTAAGAGGGAATTAAGGCTGAGCTTTCAATTTTAAACATGATGTAAGGGTTGGGGGTACAATATAATCCGATAATCAACTTCGTTGCATATAGTTTGAAAACATTTGGCTCAAAAATTTTCGTTGACGCATTTTATCAAACACCTAGTATGCATGGGTTTAAATGAAGAATAGGAATGATAATGGCTTAATCCAATCCCCAACAATAATAACAACAATCGATAGTCGCAAATAACATCAACAATCTATAGATAATCAACAAATAGCATCAACAATAAATCAATAATCACCATATTCCAACTTAACTTTGATAGAACTTTTAAGAAATCTAACAACATATTCAACCATGAATAAGGAACATCACCTCACTTTTAATTCTATGTTGCAATTAAGATTCAGAGATGAGAGTTACCTTGCTTGGATTGAAGAATGCAAGAAGAAGAAGAATTGAATGGGGGTCGCCCGAGCACAGTGCGAAGAAGGGAAGGAAACTTACCTGTTTGTGTCGGCCGATCGAGTTTATGAAGGAGGCCTGGGCATTTGAACTTCGCAACAGGGGCCACACCACAGCTTAAGTGAGCCGCGGCCCAGAGTACAGCCTGCCTGGGCATTTTTGTTATTTCCCCGTGTGCCGCGGCTCAACGTATGGTTGTGCGGCTCGTAGTGTAAGTGTGCCGCGGCTCATTTGGTCCGTGCCGCAGCACGGAGTACAGTTTCCTGGGCGTTGGTGGGGCGTTTGGTGTGCCGCGGCTCAGTATAATTGTGCCGCAGCTCAGGGGTCTAGTGTGCCGCGGCTCAGTATGGTTGTGCCGCGGCACATAATACAGGAAGGTTAGCCCTTTTTGTGCCTACTTGTGTGTGCCGCGGCTCGCTTTTATTGTGCCGTGGGCCATTGCTGAATTTTTCCCTGGGGAGATTCCTGCACAGAATTTTCAAAGGAAAACACGTAGAACGTGAGAGATAAGCATATTAAAGTAAAAATGACGAAAAGTATAGACTCCTAAAATGCATGAAAACACTGAAAAATAAAAATCTACAACTAACACTCGGATTACCTCCCGAGAAGCGCTAAGTTTATAGTCTTCAGTCGGACTTCTTAAGAATCAGTTTGCATTTCGCAAAGACCATTTGGACTACGGACAGTTCATCGAATCGTTATTATGTAATTTAAATTTTTGACCATTAGTTTTCAACCGTTCGACTTTTGATTTGGACATCCAACGTTCTTTGCGAAACGGCTTTAACAATAGTAGCCTCCCAAAACACCCATTTTGCAACTGACTTGGCACTCGTTTGACTTCCGGCTTAATTTTCGATTCTACGGGCGAACTTATGACAGCATGAGAATTTTTTGATGGTGGATGAACGGATGTTGAAGACAACATATTCAAATGCTTAAGATACATGATTCGTTCTTCATTTTTCTTAGACGTCGGAGCAGCTGAAACGGATTATGAACACTTCGACCGACAACTCTCCCGGTGTGCGTCTTTTGCAAATATATCTACGCTTTCAATTTGTGAACACTTCTTGACACTACTTGGACACGGAAAGGATTGAAACACTTGGAAAGTGACTTGCTCATCTTGAACTCGTAGAGTGAGTTTCCCTTTTTCCACATCAATGAGGGTTCGGCCAGTAGCTAAGAATGGTCTTCCCAAAATAATTGGGATGTCTTGGTCCTCCTCCATATCGAGCACAATAAAATCGGCCGGAAAAATGAATTTATCGACTTTGACTAAAACATCTTCTATTACCCCCCCTCGGGTACTTGATAGATCGGTCAGCTAATTGCAGCGAGATTGTCGTCGGCTTGGCTTTCCCAATACCTAGCTTCTTAAAAATGGAAAGGGGCATAAGATTAATACTGGCACCGAGATCACACAACGCTCTATCAAAAGACAGATTTCCTATTGTGAACGGTATATTGAAACTTCCTGGATCCTTCAATTTTGGTGGGAGCTTTTTCGGTAAGATGGCGCTGCACTATTCCGTTAATGCCATAGTCTCATTTTCTTCGAGCTTCCTTTTGTTCGATAATATTTCTTTCATGAACTTTACATAGCTCGGCATTTGTTCTATGGCATCAGCAAATGGAATGTTGATATGTAGTTTCTTGAATACGTCAAGAAACTTGGAGAATTGTTTGTCCAATTTTTGCTTTTGCAATCACTGCGGAAACGGGACGTGTGGCACATAGGCTGTCGGATTATCTGGAAATAATTTCGAGGATCTAAAAATTTGTGATTCCTCAGTCGCCGAATTTTTCTTCTCCTCATCATCACCTCTCTTTTTGTTCTGTCTGGGCTGCTCACACACTTCCTTCCCGCTTCTCAAACCAATGGCATTAATACTCTCTCTGGGGTTCGTCTCAGTTGTACTTGGCAAGGTAACCTCAGGGCGGGCTGTTAACACATTTGCTATTTGACCCAATTAGACTTCCAAGTTGCGAATAGAGGCGGAATGGTTTTACAAGGTTGCTTCCGTACGGGTCATGAACTGACTCGTATTTGCTGCTAATTTCGCCATTGCCACCTCTAGAGAGATCTTTGGAGCGGGAGAAGGTTGCTGTTGGTGTTGAGCAAACTGAGGTTGGTTTAAGTTTTGTCCGTTTTTCCACGAAAAGTTAGGGTGATTTCGCCACCCCGGATTATATGTGTTGGAATATGGGTTGTTCTGCCTATTTCCGTTCCCCACAAACTGAGCTTGTTCCATTGGAGATTACTCGAAAGGATTTCCAACTTGACATTCCGCACTAGGGTGAGATCCGTTGCACCAATTACATGATTCCGTGGTAACGGAGGAAGGAGCATGTGAAAAAGCTTGCAATTGTTGAGTCAGCGCTGCGACTTGGGCTGATAGTGTAGAGATCGGATCGTTGTCGGAAACTTCCATAACTCGCTTTGGGTTTACTCGTTCGGAAGGCCACTAATAAGCATTTGCAGCCATCGCCTCCAATAGAGAATGAGCTTCTGCCATCGTCTTTCCCATTAACGCTCCTCCAGCGGCTGCATCAACTAGAGTGCGTGAAGAAGCACTCAATCCGTTATAGAATGTCTGAATTTGCAACCAATCAGGTAGACCATGGTGTGGGCATCTCCTTAGAAAATCCTTGTATCGCTCCCAAGCTTCATGAAGCGACTCCATATCAAATTGCCCGAAAGTAGTTATCTCGTTCCCAAGTCTCGCTGTCTTCGATGGTGGAAAGAACTTAGCCAGAAAGGCTTGAGCTAATTCCGCCCAAGTCGTGATAGAGCCCGACGGTAATGAATTCAACCAAAACTTGGCTTTGTCCCTTAGAGAGAAAGGGAAAAGCCGCAGACGAATAGCATCATCGGTAACACCGTTATTCTTGAAGGTGTCACATATCTCGAGAAATGAAGAGATGTGTGCGTTGGGGTCATCGTTCGCCAGTCCACAAAATTGGCTTGCTTGCACCATCTGAATAATAGCCAACTTAATCTCGAAGTTGTTCGCTTGGATGGTCGGACGCCGAATCCCCGAAAAATTTGAATGATTTGTGGCATTGCATAATCTCGGAGTGCCAATACCGGTTGAGCTTGCTGAATAGGGTTGTCTACTCCGTGATTTTCTGTGTTATCGGCCATGGTGTCTTTTGTTGATAGCTCGCGCTTTTCCTTCTTGTTTTTCCGCAGAGTGCGCTCGAGTTCAGTATCCAAAGGTAATAGGCCTTCGTTATCGAATTTTCTCATGCACAACACGAAACTCCTGAAAGGAAAACAAATAATAAAAAAAATTACAAAAAAAATAAAATGGTGTTCAAATTAAGACTAGAAATACTGAAATCGATATTAGTAAAACAATCAGTCCCCGGCAACGGCGCCAAAAACTTGTTACAATTTTTGGTGAACGCAAGTGCACGTTGTCGTAAGCAAGTAATAAAGTGGTAATAAAGTTATCGTTCCCTCGAGGACTGACTCACTAATTACTGATTTATGAGTATTCTAATTTTATTTGAACTATCAACATTGGAGGTGCAAGTAATAATTAAAGAAAATTAATAAAAGAATAAATAGTAAAATCGATTGTTCGAAGAAAGAAGATCAAATAGAGAATTAATCTAGGATTGTGAATCCACCTCGGTTTATCCGAATTACTCTTGATTTATATGAATTCAATGATTTCCCAATTTATTGAAGGCGAAGATTGCTAAAATACTCTACTGCCTCTCCCGAGGTCAATAAAATTTCCTAAGGCAAATAAAACACTCTATTCCTAGGTGAATTAATTCGTCAATAGGCAAAAAGTGTGAAATCTTCAGACAGGCCACGTAATTCCTATGAGTATATTCCTATCTCCCAAGATAAAATGATTATCACCAATTTTTCCTACCAACTCTCCTCTCCCGATTCGAGTTGCGTAATCAAAACAAATCAATCATAGGCCACATAATTGATAGTAATTAAAACAATTGGGAAAACTCAATATGAAAGGGAATATATTTTAATAATGCAAAATCAAAAGAAATCAAACACAGTTAAAGAACTTGGATTCCTCCGTTCTCTAGCTTCTGCTCTCTGCTTGATCAGTGTTTTTCTCCTTCCCTTCGATGATCTCTCTTCAGACCTCTAATCCCTATTTATAACCATCATTCATCTCAAAAATGCATTCGGGAATTAGGTCAAAAACGGGCTTCAGAAACGGCTCAGGAACGTGGCAGAAACAACATTACCGCCCCGCGGGCCGCGGCTCAGTAAGTTCGTGCCGCGGCCCCTAATGTCCAGTGCCCTATGCCTGGGCGCAAGTTTTCTTCATGGGCCGCGGCTCATCATCTTCGTGCCGCGGCCCCCGTATAGTGTGTACCGGCTCATGCTGACCGTGTGTGTGCCGCAGCTAAGCTTCATTGTGCCGCGGCCCCTCACTAGAAATTGTCTTTTTCGCCCGTTTTTTCGTCGTTTAGGCTCCCGAACTCCAATTTCCTTCAAATATATAAAGATAGTGCATTAAAAGCTCATTTATGCAGATTTAGACTTAAAATTGGATATAAAATAATGATAAATAAGCGCGTAAAAATACATCTAACAATATTCGGGTGTTGCGAAAGGATTATCAGAGAATCGTTCTTCGAGTGTGAAAATGTTCGTCGGAAGTATTGAATACCTATCGACTTTCTAAGGCAAGTACTTTAATTGTATTTATCCATGTTAATGTCATTTATGTTGTCATGCATCTGTGTTATAGTTGTTTGTTCCCAACGTGTTGGTCCAACGGGATCATCTTGGGATCTATGTTGTGTTTGCTGGATCGTTGGACGAGTTTTCCACCACGTGTTGGTCTGACGGGATCATCATGGGCATCTATGCTGTGCACGCTGGATCGTTGGATTACCATGAGTATGTTGAAGTTGACATGTTGTGTCATGCATTGTTAGTCTTCTCGTAGAAGACGCTTGTTATTGTTGTCATTGTTATTCTTAATGAATTCTCGAATAATCTATTGTTGTATAATTATCGTACTTGTACTAGCATCATTGTGCTAACCCCTTCGGGGGTGGACATGTGTTTTATGTTCAAGATCCAAGAGAGCTGGAAAACAACCACAAGAGCAGTATGATGACGAGGGTGCAAAGTGATGTTAACAATCTGGAAAGTCCTTTCAGTTGTGTCGTGATTGAATAAGTACTCGAGTACATTGTTCTTTTTGTGTTGATTTGATTGGTCATGTATTGATAAATTTCTATTCGGTGTTAGTCTTTCATTCTCGAAAAACGCGGTTTGTAATAATAATTCCGCTTGTAGTATTTTATAAATGTTGTCTTTAAAATCTCAGCCTAGTAAATCCTTATATAAAGGGATTACGACACTGTAATAATCCTGAATATATCGGGGTGTTACAGCGGCGTCACTCCCACAAGAGCTGCCCCTTGAATTTCACGCATTAGGTGACAGTGTCGTTCACCAACCACAAAAGCCGCCCATTGCAGCATACACAGACCGGAGTCCAAACCCCACCCTCCGTAGCTTTGGATACGAAACATCAAAAAATATAGATTCATGTTGGAAAACCACACAAGTTTCAATCAACATATCATACAACCCCAACCACAAACGTTCGAGGCAAATTACATAACAATCCACATCCATAGAATCCATAAGACAATCGATATTATGACTATCAGGGTTTAACACCACAATTCACATATATCAATATCACCAAAGATTCACAAAGTCGAACGTCTTCCGAACAACCCCCCACTAGAATCAAACAACATATCATTTTATCCCAATAATCACGGAGCAAAGGAGTTTATTAATATATATATACAAAAACATACATGCGCAATTAGCACACGCTAGCTAATTGCCTGAGCATGCGCTAACGGGTCCTAATTCCAGTCCAGTAGCTTCTGTTTCCGCCTCAAGTATGTTCTATATTTTCCCTCAATTACAGCGCGCTAATTACGTCCCTTAGCGTGCGCTAATGCATTATGAATAGTTCACAATTCTGCTCCAAAAGCTCGACGTAACAACAAAACTCCTCAAAGAAAACAACGACTACAGAACACGTTACGAGCGCTAATGATACAATGGGAACAATAATCAAATGACGAAACGCAATCATTGCGCAACGTCGAGACTTATCCAATTTTTCATCATTAGATAAAATACCCGACGCAAGACGACGATTAACTCATGACAACTGGAACAAAAAATCTCAAGTATTACATTCTATTCCACCAAAAATAAGTTTCGTCCCGACACTTAAAACAAAAAACGACAAATAAACAAGGGAAAAATAGACACTCTGCCCAGCTTCGAAATGCCACGAATGACGTGTAAACGAGATATTCCTCGAAATGCGATGAATTGATTATGTAAGCATCCGATACACGAGCGTAGGCAATAATTGTGCATGCGAAGACGATGAACCAAAGTTGAGGAAAATGAGTTCGAAAATACATGCCCTAAAAGGAAAATTACAAAATGGCCCAAACGTCCGGAAACCACGTTTTGTGGCCGAAAGTTAACATGCAAGTTCACAACACGTCTAAACATGTTAAATGAACTAGTGGAAACAACAATCTAACCATTACTGACTAGATTAACGGAAATCGGATCTAACGCGAAAAAATCGTAACATCTTCATGTTACTCCGGAACAACCTCTAAATTTACCCGGAAACAAAAGCGCAGCAAGAAAAATGGCACTTATCATGCGCTAACAATCTGTGTAGCATGGGGCAATTCCTCTGGTCAGCAGTAGTTCAGTAGTGTAGTTTAATCAGCCCAAACATGTAATACCCAGTTGTAATTCAGTCATTATCATTCAGTAATTTCATTCAGTAATTGTCACTATGTAATTTTTCACTTGTTATTAATCATTCATCATCCACATTCATTCATCCGTGTTCACCGTTCAGTTTAACTTCGAGTTGTGTAGCGATATGGTTCATCTTTCAACCCTACTCGGGAATCGAGATAAGAGTATTATCTTGATTGTTGTAATTGATTCATTAGTCGATGTTGACGTTGGAACTCATGTCATTTCAAATCTCATCATTGTTCAAATTGTGTTTTGTTGGGCGAACCCTTGTAATCATTGCTTGGAACCACCCTTTTGGGGTTTCCGTACTTCTATTTCGTGTTATTGTTTTCCAAATATTGATTCCTATTGCTTTTATTCTCTTCCCGGGTCATTTTTCTTCATTTTAGGACCCAAGGGGGGTGTGGGCCGTGGCACAAGGAGTGTGTGCCGCGGCACATACATTTTCTAGTTTTGGCCGAGCAGCCTGTATCGTGGGCCGCGGCTCATGCCGGCAGGGCCACGGCACACTGCCGAGTCACTGCCGCGGCACACCTGTCCGGGCCGCAGCACACTCGTGTTGCAATCTTTGGCCGACCCATCTGTACCGGGGCTGCGGCACATGCCGGCAGGGCCGCGGCACACTGTCGAGTCACTGCCGCGGCACACTCGGCCGGGCCGCGGCACACTGCCGAGCCCTGGGAGCAGTTTTTGGGCCTGTGCCGCGGCACACTCGGCCTGGGCCGCGGCACACAGTGCAGTCAGCACTATAATTGCGTTTTTTGTGCGAATCAACCCATTTTCTTCCATTTTTTCACCTACATACGAGAGAGAGGGCTTGAGGGGGAGACTTTCCATCATCCATCACTTGTGTACTTGGTTTTCTTTATCTCTTTTCGATCGTGAAGCTCGGATCATCGATCTATCGCGTATTCTTCGGATCATAGTGCTTGGATCTTCAAGAGGTAATTTCTTCAACATCTTGGATTTCGATTTTGTATTGAGTTATGATGTTTTGGATGTTAAGATCATGTTGTATGAAGTGATATACGCATGGTTATGGATATGTTTGATTATTCATTGGATTATTGAAGGATTATTCAAGAACACTTTGAATATTGAGTTGGATTTGGGGGTTTTCCACTAATTGTTGTTGAAATCACGAATTTGGTTATTCATATTGGATTATTGATCGTATTGAAGATGTTTTGTTGGTTTGAAACACTTCTTGGGGATTTGATATTGGTATTATTGAGGTTTTGTTGTAAACAAACGAAGTTTGGCCGCAAAGTGTTCGATATAATGCCCCCAATGAACTTGGTTTAGTCGCATCGACGTTTTGAGTTCATTATATTCGTGTTTGAATCGTATGTTGAACGGATTATTGGTAATTGTGTTATTCAAGGTTGTTCGAGCGACCCATATCTTAATTAGGACGTTGTTCGTGGAAGGATAATTGTCACCGGTGTTGTGTAAGTTAATTCTTACTCGGTTAAAAGGATATTCATTCCTTTTGTTGTTGTTCATTCATAATCATAACTCATTCATCATTGTATTAACCGTATTGAGACTTGTAATTGTCGAATCACCACTTCATTCATGAGGAACGACGGTTCCAATCATTTCATTAAACTATCAATCACTTCACTAATATTTTCATCTCGGTGAGTCATTCTTGATTTTGTCGAATTATTATTCGTTGGTATTTCATTATGGCCATTCTCGTTCATATGACCTTGTGGGCTCATATTGCGTGGCCGGGTGCGGATGTGTGGAATTTTTAGTCGAGCACGCAATGGTCATGTATTGGGATCGATGCATTGGACTGTGCACACAGTAATTATTACCTCCGTGAGACTAATTAGGTACAGGGACGGGTGTGTCCGGTCATCCTTCTTGTACACTTGCACAGAACGCTACAGGCGTACTATGATTCTCCTCTTCAGCGTAATTCATAACTAAGGATATTTCATAACTAACGATATATCATGATTGTGTATTTTCAACCCTTGAGGATTGTTGTTTTGTGTAACTGACCCCGCTGGGGAATTCTGTTTTCAAATCACGGTGGGAAGAGCATGTTGACGGCGATGAGTCCCAGTGATACTAGTAGGGGGCCCCAGTCTTTCCGGTTATCCCAGTCATTTTAGTCATTCTTATTTCTCTTCATTTGTATTTCCGCTGCAAATTCCGTTTGAGATGTTTATTTATTCAGGGTGGTGTATTTTATCTTCATATAAAATATACTAGTATTCTGTATTGTCCTCGTGTATTCTACTTAAGCTCCTCATCGGAGTATTTGGTAATATAATGTAGTTCGGTACTACAATTATATTATTTAATTCATCAGTTTTCATTCGCCTAGTGGGTCCCAGTCGGGGTCCACGGCACTGTAATATCCGCCTAGTTTGGGGTGTTACAGAGTTGGTATCGGAGCGTGGTTTTGAATACTGCCTTCTGAGTCATGTCTCATTTGAAATCATCGTCATCGGACTAGTATCATTGGACTTTCGCGTCACGTGTGACCTGTGCAGATGCCGAGCCAATCAGACCGAAAGAACTGTAAGATTTCTAACGTCATGGTATAATTTCTGGCAATAAGAATCATTCATTCATAATTCATCAGTTAACAATCCTCAATCATCATTTTCATTTTGACCAGGACGGTCATGTTAACTCGTTAATCACTCAATTCATTTCATTACTCAATTGTTGATCAGGAAGATCATATCATTAATCTTGTTAACTTGTTCAAGATAATCATTTCAAGAATTTCATCAGATAATCATGTCACCTCAGTTAATCATTCATATAATCACTGTGTTAGAGCGTGTATGCTCATTTTCATCATTTCATGACGTAATTATAACGTGATATTCATGCGGGAGATTTAATTATCATATGACTTTCCTACTTCAGTATGGAGAGAGCAGGCAGAGGACGTGGAGGACGAGACCGCAGTGCGGGTCGAATCCCGAGAGCTCGTGTGAATACACATGCGAACGCGAGGAATAATGCTAACTCATCAAGCAGCGACGCTGCTACTCATTCACCTGGACGTGATCATTCTCTATCGGGGAGTCGTACTCGGGACACCGCTCATTCAGGAGGTGTTCGGGTTGACCCACTCGCTTTTATGCAGGGCATGATGGACCAAATGACTTAGATGGCACAACTAATGGAGGCGATGCACAACTCAGCTAATCAAAATCAACAGGCTCCTCCGCCGCCACCTCAGAGGCAAGAGAGGAGTGTGGGCAGTATCATCGGCGACATCTCTTGCCAAAGGCCACCTACTTTTGAGGGCTCATATGAGCCGGCGGATATTTTTCATTGGCTCAAGCATTTCGAGAAGTTATTTGCTATGGTGGAGTGTCCCGAAGGACACAAAGTTTCGGTTGTGGCTTACTATCTGGGTAAGGGCGCTCATTCTTGGTGGTTGTCGTTGAAACCTACCGACGGATCATGTACTTGGGATCAATTCAAGACTCTCATGATGGAGAGATATTATCCGGCACCACTCAGAGAGGCCAAACTGTCAGAATTACTCACTCCCGACCCTTCAGCGGACGATGATGTTCTCGCCATCGCCGAGAAATTTCAGGAACTTCTTCCTTTCGCCTCATCTATCATTCATTCAGAGGCGGACAAAATCAAGTATTTCAGCAAGAGGCTGAAACCCCACATGAGACTACAGTTTCTTAATCATCATTGCACCACTTTGGCCGAATTTATTGAGAAAGCTCTTACTTATGAGCTTACTGCTAAGGAAATTGCTAAGCAGCAACCTTCGTCTGCTAGCAAGAAATCGAAGAATCGTAATCAGTCTGAAGGCGGTCAGACAACCTTCAAGAAAACTCGTGTGGGCACCACTTTCTCTGAGCGACCTCCTGTGGCGCCCAGACCGGCGGAATCGCAGTCCCGAGTGGCCAGTTCGTCCATCACCTGTTTTAACTGTGGGGATCTTGGTCATGTCAGCGCCAAGTGTCCGAGACAGACTGTCACGTGTCATAATTGTGGGATTGCTGGGCATAAGGCCCGTTTTTGCCATAGGGATTCCAAACCTACTCCGACGTCATCTCAGGCCCCGAAGCAGTCAACCGTTCAGAATCAAGCTACTCAGTCAGCGTCGTTTAAAATGACAGGAGCGAATAAATGTGGAGCCTTTAGCCACCAGACGGGAGCGTCCGATGCCGGGACTAGCAAGCCCCGGATTTATAAGATGATGAAGACCGACGATCCGGAGGCCCGATGATCTCAGGTACACTCGATATTCTATCTCAACCTGTGTGTACCCTTTTTGATACTGGTGCATCACATTCATTCATTTCCGAGTCATGTTTGAGTAGACTGCATCTGGGTAGTGCTACTAGTTGTGAGCCTTATGTCATTGGTCTACCTGATGGTAGACGAATTATCGGAAATCGTGAGATTCAGAATTGTCCGATTCAGCTTCATGGCCGTGTATGGCCAACGGACCTAATCGTGGTAGATTTGCTGAGAGACGACGTCATCTTGGGTATTGATTGGATGGATCGTCATGATGCCATCATTAGTGTCCGTAAGCGTATGGTCACTATCATTTCAGACGATGGGGTCGAATGTGTGTTTCAGGGAGGTAATCCCAGCTGTTCTGGAAGAGTTATTAATTTGATGAATGAAGTGAGATTACTCAATCAGGGGTGTATTGGTTATTGGTGCTATATGACTAAAACCATGAAATCACCAATAATGTTGACGGATATTCCGGTAGTGAGATAATATGCCGATGTATTCCCAAACGAGTTACCTGGTTTGCCTCCACAGAGAGATGTGGAATTCACGATTGAGTTGGATCCCGGTACGTCCCCGATATCGAAGGCACCGTACCGAATGGCCCCGACCGAAATGCGGGAGTTGAAGAATCAACTTGAGGAGTTATTCGAGAAAGGTTATATCCGGCCGAGTGCGTCCCCGTGGGGATCACCAGTGTTGTTTGTCAAGAAGAAGGATAGTTCATTTCGCTTGTGTATTGATTATCGGGAGTTGAACAGGGTGACAATCAAGAATAAGTATCCTCTACCCCGTATTGATGATCTCTTAGACCAACTTCAGGGAGCTTCAGTATTTTCCAAGATCGACTTAAGATCTGGATATCATCAGTAGCGAATTCGAGAGTCGGATATCGCAAGAACAGCATTTCGTACACGCTATGGTCATTATGAGTTCGTGGTAATGCCGTTTGGGTTAACTAACGCACCTGCGGTATTCATGGAGCTAATGAATTGGGTTTTCATCAACTTTTTGGATCAGTTTGTTGTTGTCTTCATTGATGACATTTTGATTTATTCTCGTGACCGAGAGGAGCACGAGGTTCACCTTCATCAGGTTCTTGACGTGTTGAGACGAGAGCAACTTTATGGAAAGTTTTCCAAATGTGAGTTTTGGATGTCTGAAGTGACTTTTCTCGGGCATGTAATTTCATCAGATGGAGTGCGAGTTGATCCTCAGAAGACGGAGGCTATCCAAGATTAGTTACCTCCGAAGAATGTTAAGGAAATCTGAAGCTTTCTCGGATTAGCCGGCTATTATCGGCGGTTTGTGGAAGGATTTTCTAAAATCGCTCAACCAATGACGAACCTTTTACGAAAGGATAAGAAATACACATGGTCCGATGCGTGTCAACGGAGTTTTGAGGAACTCAAGAGCCGGTTAATTTCAGCACCTGTCCTTTCCTTACCGCAAGGGACGGAAGGATTTGTGGTTTACAGTGATGCGTCCGGACAGGGTCTCAGATGTGTACTCATGCAGAACGGGAAAGTTATTGCTTATGCTTCACGGCAATTGAGACCTTACGAGGTTAATTATCCGACCCACGACCTGGAGCTAGCAGCCGTGGTGTTCGCTTTGAAAATTTGGCGTCATTACCTTTATGGCGTTACTTGTCAGATATTCACCGATCATAAGAGTTTAAAGTATATATTTACTCAGAAGGAGTTAAATATGCGACAGAGGCGGTAGTTGGAACTAATCAAAGATTACGACATCGAGATCCTTTACCACCCGGGCAAGGTGAACGTTGTCGCCGATGCCTTGAGTCGTAAGTCCGTTTAGGAATAGATGCTTGCTCGTTTAACAGTTCAGAAGGAGCTTCAGCAGGAATTCCTTAGACCCGATATCGAGGTCTGGCTTGAGCGAGTTCAGGGACAGCTTTGTATGTTAGAGATTTCATCGTCACTTGAGGAGGTAATCAGAGAGAATCAGGGTTCATACCCATCATTGTTGCGCATCCGTGAGGACATGGCTCAGGGGAAAGCCCTGGCTTTGTGGTCCACGAGGATGGACTTTTGCGTTTTAAGAATCAGTTGTGCGTACCGGCGAATGACGAGTTGAAAAACTCGATTTTGAGAGAAGCTCATGCTACCCCTTATTCTGTTCATCCAGGGTCTAGCAAGATGTACAAGGACTTGAAACAAAATTACTGGTGGAGTAATATGAAGCGAGAAGTCGCAGAATTTGTTTCGAGATGCCTAACCTATCAACAAGTCAAGATTAAACATCAGCGACCGGCGGGTATGCTGAAACCTCTCCCTATTCCAGAGTGGAAGTGGGAAGACATTTCTATGGATTTCATCACGAGTTTGCCGATGAGTCGTCGTGGAATGAATACGATCTGGGTGATTGTGGACCGCTTAACTAAGTCAGCTCATTTCCTTGAGATTAAGGATACGTGGGGTCCCGAGAGACTTGCCCAGCTGTTCATCGAAGAGATAGTGAGACTTCACGGTACTCATAAAAGTATCATTTCCGATCGTGACGGACGGTTTGTGTCTCATTTTTGGAAATCAGTTCATCATGCTATGGGAACTCAGCTTAATCTCAGTCCCGCCTTTCATCCTCAGTCTGACGGGCAATCAGAGAGGACTATTCAGACATTAGAGGACATGTTGAGGGCATGCGTACTTGATTGGAAAGACGATTGGGAAGCCCAACTACCATTAATCGAGTTCACGTATAATAATAGTTGGCATGCTTCGATTAAGATGGCACCTTACGAGGCCTTGTACAGTCTTCTTTGTCGATCTCCTTTGTGTTGGGATGACCTATCCGAATCAATCGGCACCGAGCTTGATATGCTTATAGCCGCCCGTGAGAAGGTAACTTTGATCAGGAGTCGTTTGTTGACCACTCAGAGTCGACAGAAATCATATGCAGATAATCGTCGTCGACCACTAGAGTTCGAGGCAGGTGACCACGTGTTGGTCAAGGTATCCCCAAGTCGAGGTATTTTCCGTTTCAGAAAACGGGGAAAGTAGAGTCCGAGATTTATTGGACCGTTTGAGATTTTGGAACGAGTAGGCGAGCTAGCTTATCGTTTGGCCTTACCTCCGGCGTTGAGCCGAATTCATAATGTGTTTCACATCTCTCAGTTGCGGAAGTACGTTGCCGACCCGAGTCACATACTTCAGTTCGACGAAATCGAGATCGCAGATGATCATTCGTATGAGGAGCGTCCCATACGAGTCTTAGAGCGGCGAATCAAACAGTTGAGGAATAAGGTGATTCCTTTGGTTAAAATTCAGTGGTCTAGACACGGAGTCGAAGAGGCTACTTGGGAAACCGAGGATAGTATGCGGGAGAGTTATCCCGAGTTGTTTGACCCTTAGTTTCGGGGACGAAACTCTTTTAAGGGGGGTGTATGTAATACCCAGTTGTAATTCAATCATTATCATTCAGTAATTTCATTCAGTAATTGTCACAATGTAATTTTTCACTTGTTATTAATCGTTCATCATCCACATTGATTCATCCGTGTTCACCGTTCGGTTTAACTTCGAGTTGTGTAGCGATATGGTTCATCTTTCAACCCTACTCGGGAATCGAGACAAGAGTATTATCTTGATTGTTGTAATTGATTCATTAGTCGATGTTGACGTTGGAACTCATGTCATTTAAAATCTTCTCATTGTTCAAATTGTGTTTTGTTGGGCGAACCCTTGTAATCATTGCTTGGAACCACCGTTTTGGGGTTTCCGTACTTCCATTTCGTGTTATTGTTTCCCAAATATTGATTCCTATTGCTTTTATTCTCTTCCCGGGTCATTTTTCTTCATTTTAGGACCCAAGGGGTGGGTGGGCCGCGGCACAAGGAGTGTGCGCCGCGGCACACACATTTTCCAGTTTTGGCCGAGCAGCCTGTACCATGGGCCGCGGCTCATGCCGGTAGGGCTGCGGCACACTGCCGAGTCACTGCCGCGGCACACCCGTTCGGGCCGCGGCACACTCGTGCTGCAATCTTTGGCCGACCCGTCTGTACCGGGGGCCGCGCCTCATGCCGACAGGGTCGCGGCACACTGTCGAGTCACTATCGCGGCACACTCGGCCGGGCCGCGGCATACTGCCGAGCCCTGGGAGCAGTTTTTGGGCCTGTGCCGCGGCACACTCGGCCTGGGCCGCGGCACACAGTGCAGTCAGCACTATAATTGCGTTTTTTGTGCGAATCAACCCATTTTCTTCCATTTCTTCACCTACATCCAAGAGAGAGGGCTTGAGGGGGAGACTTTCCATCATCCATCACTTGTGTACTTGGTTTTCTTTATCTCCTTTCGATCGTGAAGCTCGGATCATCGATCTATCGCGTATTCTTCGGATCATAGTGCTTGGATCTTCAAGAGGTAATTTATTCAACATCTTGGATTTCGATTTTGTATTGAGTTATGATGTTTTAGATGTTAAGATCATGTTGTATGAAGTGATATACGCATGATTATGGATATGTTTGATTATTCATTGGATTATTGAAGGATATTCAAGAACACTTTGAATATTGAGTTAGATTTGGGGGTTTTCGACTAATTGTTGTTGAAATCACGAATTTGGTTATTCATATTGGATTATTGATCGTATTGAAGATGTTTTGTTGGTTTGAAACACTTCTTGGGGATTTGATATTGGTATTATTGAGGTTTGGTTGTAAACAAACGAAGTTTGGCCGCAAAGTGTTCGATATAATGCCCTAATGAACTTGGTTTAGTCGTATCGACGTTTTGAGTTCGTTATATTCGTGTTTGATTCGTATGTTGAACAGATTATTGGTAATTTTGTTATTCAAGGTTGTTCGAGCGACCGATATCTCAATTAGGACGTTGTTCGTGGAAGGATAATTGTCACCGGTGTTGTGTAAGTTAATTCTTACTCGGTTAAAAGGATATTCATTCCTTTTGTTGTTGTTCATTCATAATCATAACTCATTCAACATTGTATTAACCGTATTGAGACTTGTAATTGTCGAATCACCACTTCATTCACGAGGAACGACGATTTCAATCATTTCATTGAACTATCAATCACTTCACTAATATTTTCATCTCGGTGAGTCATTCTTTATTTTGTCGAATTATTATTCGTTGCTATTTCATTATGGTCATTCTCGTTCATATGACCTTCTGGGCTCATATTGCGTGGCCGGGTGCGGATGTGTGGATTTTTTAGTCGAGCACGCGATGGTCATGTATTGGGATCGATACATTGGACTGTGCACACGGTAACGATTACCTGTGTGAGACTAATTAGGTACAGGGACGGGTGTGTCCGGTCATCCGTCTTGTACACTTGCACAGAACACTACGGGCGTACTATGATGCTCCTCTTCAGCGTAATTCATAACTATGGATATTTCATAACTAACGATATATCATGATTGTGTATTTTCAACCCTTGAAAATTGTTGTTCTGTGTAACTGACCCCGTTGGGGAATTCTATTTTCAGGTCACGGCAAGGCAAAGGCACGGGAAGAGCATGTTGACGGCGATGAGTCCTAGTGATACTAGTAGGGGGCCCCAGTCTTTCCGGTTATCCCAGTCATATCAGTCATTCTTATTTCTCTTCATTTGTATTTCCGCTGCAAATTCCGTTTGAGATGTTTATTTATTCAGGGTGGTGTATTTTATCTTCATATAAAATATACTAGTATTCTGTATTGTCCTGGTGTATTGTACTTAAGCTCCTCATCGGAGTATTTGGTAATATAATGTGGTTCGGTACTACAATTATATTATTTAATTCATCAGTTTTCATTCGCCTGGTGGGTCCCAGTCGGGGGTCCACGGCACTGTAATATCCGTCTAGTTTGGGGTGTTACAAAACACGCCTCAGACGATGGAAAATTCAAAAGTTATCAATAACAACAAACGCTTACAAAGAGCATCAATGCATCGATTCAAGTGTTAATCAAACTCCGATGAACACCCACTCGGGATACAAGAAAATGGGCTCCAACGACAAGTATACAGAGAATGACCAAGATAGTAAAAATCATGCAGTTAGTCTAAATGATCACGAAACTCGTCCGTTTAATAGAATATGAGAAAGAGAATATGTCATAAAAATCATGACGAGCATAAACGAGTCGTTAGAATCTGAAAAAGTTTAAAAAATAGAAAATGTGAGCATTACATTCGCACTCTTTAAGAAGGAGGTTCCGCCCTGATACTCGGGATAAGGAAAACTGAAAAGTCAAACATTTTAACAAAAGTAATCAAGCAGCAATTATCGAAAAAGAACTAAGCATAACATTAAATTGAATCTGCACATCGAGATTGATTTCGATCAACGACTCTCAAAATCTTCATTTACTAATGCTTGGCTCTCTCGGAGTGGAAACAGGAATTCAGTTTCGAAAAATCTTAGCAACTACCTCGCAATATATTGCTTGATGTCCTGCTTGATCACACTTCATACAATTAACCATTTGAGAATGATAATTCTTGCTGGTATGTCATGATTACAAAACACGTCTTCATACGGCCAATTTTGCCTGTCTAAGACATAGAATTCTTGGTTTGCTCGGACACTAACTCGCAAAAATAAATTCGATGCCACTCGAGTCCGCATTTGTAACAAGTCACTGGTGGCGATGGACAATTTGAGCGATCATGGCATGGAACATTGCAATTGAAGCATCTAACCACCTTACTAGAAGTCACCGGCATTTGCTTGGAACCCTTAGCACTCACACCCAAATAAGAGAGCGATGTGTTCGAACGACGCGGGGGTTTGGGAACCTTAGCTATTTTGCCACCCGGGAATTTCCTAGATGTCTTTAGCTTCTTCAATTTTCCAATAGGTTCGATTGAAGAAGAGATCTCGTAGGATATCGTTCGATCTTGGTACTCGCTAACGATAGCGTGAGTTGTTGTCGTACGACCCACATCCCAAAGTCCATGTCCGCTAAGGTTTGACATGTTAAAACATATAATGCCATTCAGCACCTCAAACACACAATCACATAATAACACCACTACTATCCACATAAAACATATAATGAAACACTGAAGTTACATCCATAATCGAATAAGACTTACGACCGTAGCACTCAGTATCTAACGGTCATAATATTCTACTGATCAGTAAATTTAACTGGCAGTTCTAAGAAGGGGTTTCGAAAGAAATGACAGCACAAATAGGGAAAGTTCTTGAAATGCTATCATATGCATACTCCACCCAAATATGAGCATTCTCATTTAACACGAAAAAGACATCATATGGGTTATGGATCAACTATATTTTGTCGAGCAGAACTTAGAACCCAAATTCTAATCTTCCAATGAGGATATTCTTATCATGCACATAAGCTAGGGATGTTCATAAAAACCCGACCCGAACCGACTACCGCTGACCCGAAGTAAATTTACCGGGTATTTTTATGATTTTTAAAATTTTTTCGAGCCGGGTACCCGACCCGGTGAAAGGAAATAAATTCGGGTCTGGGTACGTGCCGAGAATATTATTCGGACCGGGTACCCGACCTGATATATATTATATATATTATATACTTAATATTTATGAAAAAGTTATTTCAAAGTTATATACCTTGTTTATTTAATTTTCGTATTGAAACTTTAATTTCTTATGTTGTTTTAAATTATTGTAATTCATTTGGGATTGATGCAAACATATGTGATTTGGTGAGTTATTTAATTTTGATGTATTAATATTTAAGTAGGGGTTCTTGCAAAAATTACTTTATTTTTATAATTTAGAATTGTGCAAAATACAATTCGGGTCCGGGTACCCTATTTACCCGACCCGAAAAATAGGATACCCGGCAAAATGGGTACCCGATTTATCGGGTTGGGCCGCGGGCCACTTAAATTGATACCCAATTTTTCGGGTACCCGAAAAACCGGGTACCCGTTTATGAACACCCCTAACATAGGCAGCATGACTGGGCATTCGCACCACCACACGAGTTATGAACTCTGGTGTTACCACCCTGCGTAATAATATTGACACCGTGCATGCACTTCATGAAAACAAAACCCTTGAAAAAGAAGGCGAGTCACATTTGGCCCAAAACTTGCAAATATTATTCTATTACTATAAAGGAAAATTTTATTTCACATCTCGACTTTAAAACTAAATTTTGAATTATGAAAGTAATTTACTTTTTCTTTTTCACCAAAGCACGTGACCATTCGTCTAAATGATATCAAAATGTAGGTCTTCAAAGCATTTGAAGATTCAAAATGCAGCCTGGAAATTTTACCCGCATAGTGCAACAATTGCCTTATTCACGAAAAATGATTTTATGCCAGTTTTAGTGCTCCATAATATCTAAATCAAATGCATGGCCAACCCATGACGCTACCACTACCCCAGAAAAACCTCAAACACGCCCAAACCCACATAGATATTTACAGCACTGTGGGCCCCGCACCTGAACCGACCAGGCCAAATATCATTTTCACAACTATTTCAAACAGGCCATAAGGCCAATGATGGTAATATATTTCAAATACTCAAACACCTTCGAAAAATCTATTTTTCAAATATTGTCATAGAAATTACTTTTAAAAGTTCGAGACCAAAATGTCAAAAACTCAACAATTGGAAAATGTATGTTAAGTCCATGTTTACGTGTACCGATAAAATAGTTTAGGGAATCGTTTTTCCAAAATATCCTCAAGTGGCAAAATTACATAAAGCCATTTTAAAACACACATGCATCGGATAAAATCAATAGTTAAAAGTACATTGCAGCGGAATATAACAATCAATAAAATACTGGATTTCTAAACTACATGTCATAACCAGTATCATCCGGACTATACACATATTTCATATTCAAAACAATAATGTCGAAGACAAGTACCAACTCTTCACACAAAACTAAATATGCTATCATAACACATCACAACATATAGATGAGAAGACTTACAATCGGGAGGCTTACAATCACGAATCGCCTGAAAGATGATGTTGAACCATAATACTAAGCACAACTCTGATGCGTGCGACTTATACAAGACAAGGACTCGATCCAACGACCTATGTTTTTCACAAATCTAGATCTGATACCATATTCTGTAACACTCATGGTTCGAACTGGAAATATTACAACGCTATAGAACCTTCTTATAAGGATCTACCAGGCTAGACACCTTACATTACAATGACACAAACGACCATCGAGGTTACAAGATACGGCAATAGACTGAGAATGTCACTCGACAACATAAAGACCATCATGGTCAACAACTCCATATCAAGGTTAAGTTTCTAATGCATAAAAGAATTAATTTCACAACATAACTCGCACCCATGCAAATGTGATAGGCAAAATAGCCATTGACTACAACAAAGACAAAAGAAAGAGACTTTGAATCATGTGTGATTAGCATCGTTTCCCTTCATCCTCTATCAAGCCGATCCAGTGACTGCTCCTGAGCTGCAAACCTGAATGCATAACAGGCACCCACCCACCGAAAAATTGGGGTTAGCAAATTGGAATTTTGCTAGTGCAAGTACATAATATACAAGCTATACGAGAAATATTCACACCAATCCAAACGAGTCACAAATGCAACACAAATCATAAGATCCCACACATCACCAAAGGGGTATTCGCATACGCAAGAATACCAATCATTCATAAAGTCAGTCCTTCTACAAAGAGAAGTAAAGATGCAAGGTTTTCTAGAAATTCCCCAACGAGTCGAGAGAGTTAGTTCAAACTTCTGGAAATGCTTTTGAAAAGTACTTTAGTAAAATAGTTTAAAAATGCTATTATTGACTCAGGACGATTTAAATGGTTTAAGAAGATTTGAAAATCGAGCGGAAAAGATTTAGAAAGTAGTTTACAAAATCTCTCGGGGTTCTTGACCCAATACGCACTTTGTTAGTGAAATTATGCTCAAGACCATCAAGGACAAACTAGCTCTCGGAGATCCCGTTGGAAATCCTTGGTCATTTACTCCTTGATTTTCTTAAGGATATCATTATTACTAAAAGGGTTCAAATGAGGATTCAAAAACACGAGTTTACCTGGTATCAGGTCTTTAGCTATCATACAAGTATCCTCCACTCGGAAGCCTGCCGGGAACCTCCACTGAAACACCTGTGCACCGACGTTCAGTATAATGTCGCGGCCGCCCCTTGAAACCATGTCACCGCGACGACATAACTTCCACAAGAGCCGCCCCTTGATTTCACGCATTAGGTGACAACGTCGTTCACCAACCATAAAAGCCGCTCATTGCAGCGTCCATAGACTGGAGTCCAAACCCCACCCTCCGCAGCTTTGGATATGAAACATCACACAAACACAGATTCCCGTTAGCAAACCACGCATAGTTCAATCAACATATCATACAACCTCAACCACAAACGTTCGAGGAAAATCACATAACAATTAATATTCATAGAATCCATCAAACAAACAATATTATAACCATCAGGGTCTAACACTGCAGTTCACATATATCAATCTCACCAAAGATTCACAAGTTCGAACGTCTTCCGAACAACCACCCACTAGAATAAAAAAACATATAATTCGATCCCCATAATCACGGATTAAAGGAGTTTATCAATATATATATACAGAAACCTACAAAAACATTCATTCATAAGAAAATGATACACACTTGTGTTGGGTTTTTCATTTATCTAATACATCGAATATGAACCAAAAACGCAGTAGAATAATTATAGAAAAATCCAAGATGAGGATCTTCATGCAGTAATTCAATTGATTTAATAAAAGTTCGTTGAATTACCTTAATTGATGAACAAATCTAGATTCAGACCAGAAGCTGACGAAAGTCACCTTCCTCTTTTAGTGATCCGCACACGAACAATTGCACAAGCCGATTTGCTAGATCCTTATGAATAATATTTATAAAGAGTATAAAAGATGATTCCTTGATAGAAAGATTATATTGTTGATCAAGATCAATTAAGGGGAGAACGCGGGATGGCCGAATCGGGACTTCTTCACAAGAAGGGGCAGCCGAATCTAAAGGGGAGGGGGCCAATTTGTTTTTTCTTCACAACTAGGGTTGTGTAATCTTTTTCTAATGACAACTCCGTGTCTTAGATCCTTTTATTTATATTAAGTAAACCAGAGAGTCAAAATTCTAGTATTTGCTTAGTTACCCCTCAACTTATTAAATAATACAATTTATATAATATCCCATATTATATATTACTTATTATTTAATCCTTTAAAAAATATATCCAATATTATATTTACTATTGCCAGTTTATATAATCAAATAATATAATATATAATATCTCATGTTATATATTACTCATTATTTAATTTCTTAATAAATACAATATCCAATATTATATATATTAATTATTCTTGCTTGTCTTTAGTTGTCGTATGTTTGACCCAAAAACCTTATATTGTGAGACCCCGTTCTTTTGTATGTAGATTAGATTATTAATTTTTAACTAAATAAAATAAAGTTTATAATATTTTATTATCGAATAGATTTAGCTCTCACCTTTATGCATAATCACATTAGCTAAATAAATTCTATAAGTTCAACAACCTAATTATTTTTATTAGTTCAATTTAATAAATAAAAAATAATAATATCCTATACGTCTAATTAACTTAATTATTTAATAAATTTTAATTTATTAACTAAATGGGCTATTTAATTTAATAGTCCAACTTGATTTTTGAGCTTATTATTAAAATTTAAACATAGAGGCATTATTGGTGTAGAACCCCATAAATTTGATAGTTAGTATATGTACGACATATCCAATTGTAATATGATTGAGTAACAATTGCTAGATAGCACAATATAATCTAAGTTTACTATTTATTTTACTCAATTTATGAATTTTTTGAAATCCATATGTCAAATCATATAATTAATTAAATAAGAAAATGATATCTATCTAATGGACTAATAAGTCAAGCTCAACCTATAAAATCAATAAGACTTAAAAATACAACTTAAAGCCCAATCTAATCACCTAGCCCACTTTATTAAACAAATACTTAATAACTATATCTATATACACCTAAAATACAAAAAAAACATATATCAACACATACACACACACATGGGGCGGCCATAAGGAGGAATAGAAGACACCTAAAGTCTTCATGTTCCCCATGCAAGACACTATCCTAAGACACCTTAGCCACATGTCACTAGTTTTCTTTACACCTCCAACTTCCCAAGCCACTTTACACCCCTCTTAAATGCATACACCACCCAACACACTCCCTTACTCGCAACACAAACAAAAAAAATCTGAGATTTGGATAGAGAGAGAGAGAAAAACGTGAGCAAGAGAGAACAAGGAAGGGAGGAAGAAAGAAGAAGAAACAAGAGGAAGGTAAGAACTACACTTCATACCTTTGTTTTTAACTTATTTATTCTTCCCTTTCTAACTTAAAACCTAACATGCAATCAAAATAATTATACATGGTGGGATGATACATGGGCTGAAATGTAGAGGAGGAGGAAGAGAGGTCCTTTTTCAACCTACGAGACCTAGAATCAACTTCTACCGACAAAGAACGAGGTGGGTAAAATATTTTTTTTTAAAACTTTTATATGTATGTTACTTTCAAAGGAAATTAATAATAATGATATAATGCATGTCCTTTCTATGTAGTTATATAGTTCATTCATCATATATAATTAGCATGCAAATTAGTTGGTAACTTGTTGCATGTGAAATTACCGATTTGATGACTAGAATGAAATGCATAAATATCTTACCAACCAAACATGATCGCTATCCATTATATTCTGGAAATTGATTTTGAAGAAGTGTATTTTGTTTATATGAATGTGCATGTGTAGTTGGATGATTAAATCATGGCCTAACAAAGATAGAACGGTTAAAACAAGTTTAAGATACGAACTAAGTGAAGCTAAAGATAATTAGGAAAATTATTGCTTAAAAAATGTAATCTGACTTAAGGACAGAAAATACAACATAATTACTTGTTAATCACCTACCCTTAAAATTTTATAAGAAGCGGGAACCGTTTTCCAAGCCAACGGGCCAAAATCGTCAAAACACGGAAATTGTGTAAAATCTACAAAATGTGATACAACTAATTGAAATCCGTGTAATTTCGGTTTTGAACATCAAAAGGGACATAATAACATGTTTAGCCTCTGCCCTTAAAGTTTCTTAGTGATCGGGATCCATTCCCGGTGTCTACGGACTAAAAATTGCAATTATGATAAATTAAGGGGTCAAAATGGTAAAATCCCCAAAAAAAATCCGGAGCCAAGGCAAAAATTTTCACCTTCTGGACTGAAGTAATGACTTATATAAGAATAAATATTCTGATCTTAAAATTTTGTAGAGATCGGGAGTCGTTTAGAGATTTGGGACCAAAATATAATAATCAATAAAATTGGGGTCAAATAGCAAATTACAATAAAATTGAAATCTAAGACGAAGTTTCAAGACTCTGGACCGGAATATTAAATTTTCAAAAGAGGTAAGTATGATATCTGAAAAATCTTATAACAATCGAAGTAAATTTGGGTTAAAACGAAATTTTAAAAAGTTTTGGGGCAAAACGAAAATTTTGAAAAATCGGTCAGAAACCGAAATTCTGGAAATTTAACCAACACTTAAGTTCCAAGTTCAACATGAACTCTCCTGTAAGTTTCGTCACCATCCGTGGCGAAAACAAAAATTTACGGGTATAATAACCCACTTCGCAAGAATTATGGGCGGGACCGTAATTTTGGGAAATTTTAATTCAAAAATTAAAGATTGAAAATTTACTAAATATGAAATCAATAATCACAATTATATCTTAAAGATATGTCAACAACCGAACCATAATCTCGTGCCACGAATAAACTCCAAATCACAATCATATAATCGAATTACACTAAGTACCGTAATTAATTGAATGTATGACTTTGATTGTATGATGTGTATGCACCGAGAATGTGACTAACTTACAATCACATCTAACCGGGAACTAAGTGTCTCACAAACAAAGTGCCACGGACAGGACTGCCTCTAATTCTATCGGTACAAAGTGTCACGTCAACGGACGGGGGCCACCTCTTGAGCCCATACGAAACAGAGGGCCGATCAAAGATCCGGGGGCCACCCCATGAGTTGTAAGGGACACCTCTAGAGTCCCGAATTTGTTTCAGGTATGGTTAGACCAAGTCTTGGATCGATCAGCATGGATGCGGTTCATGAACAAGGCTACCGTCATTTCCTATTCCCTTGAAGCCGAAGGACGGAGTGATCCTGAGGTGACTGGGTCGTAGACTTAGGGTATAATCGCGATTATGGTGTGATCCGGATATTAAACCCCAGCTAAGGACATACCGAGCCCAGATAAGAGATAAGGTAGCACGTCACCAAGCGTGAGAGCATTTAGCTCAAAGGCCAAGGTTATAAGGACGGTCCGACAAACGCCTAAGGCTACGGTTATTAAACCAAAGGTCATGGCGAAAGTCATAGTCCGATCTCTGATAACGGTCTAAGATGTCATAAGGAGGCCAAGGGACTTTGTCACATAACAACCTCCCAAAGCTAAATATTCACTAGGCGCTCGACGCCACATGTTGTCATACTTAACATCAATCTATGGAAATTGACTGTTCACTCATGCCATAATTCATTACATTCCTTTGAAAACTTGTACTGTCTATAGACAATGATATTTTCAAAAGTGGGAGTAAATATATTATCCTTCAAAGTGGGAGTATATATATATATATATATATATAAATTGGGAAAATACTCGAAACCCCACTCACTGAGAATCCATTATTCTCACCCCATTTCGAATTATTTTCTAAAACCCCACTAGATGAAGAGAATCAAGAGGAAGAAGAGAGAGATGCTGACGACCAGTGAAGATCATCGTCGAAGAATTGCCAAGACATAGGAGTGGGGATGTTGAAATAAATTTGTATTTTGATTTCCGCTGTACTCTTTTGCACTTGATGTAAACAATCTGCTGTACTCATGAATATTCCTTTTATCGTTTAACCAGTCTTAGTTCACCGAGCTGAGATTTGGCAATGGAATGTTTTACTCAGGATTTTATTATCACAAACATTACTTAATCACGTTAGCTGTCACGTCCTCGTCCAACCCCGGTGTGGGGGCATGGAAGATGTGGTATCAGAGCTCGCTTTGTAAGAAGGACACTTACATCGAGCTTTTCCAGGATAAGATTCTTCGGACTTAGATACGAATTCCACCTAGGGCAAAGTAAACCATAAGATTGAGACCTAAAATTTGAATTCTCAAGTCAATTCTCCTTAAATCTCCTCGATTCAATGCTATCCACTTAAGATATGCGTAGTCAATATCATTTTCCTAAGTCATTGGCCAAAATACTTGATTAAGTATTTACGGCATTTCCAACTCACGTCATTTGATTCGACATTCGTCATATTAAATGGAAATCGTTCCATCCCATTGTTCAAATCACGTTACTATTCACTTGGAATAGACGGATTAAGTAATTCCTTTAAAACTTCACAAAACTTCATTATTTTCTTGTATGAAGTATTAGCATTGTTGTCACTTTATGTCATTAGCATATTCATTAAGTCATTAAGTTCATAATCTTGATGATTATTCATGCTTGATTGCCTTTATATCTGATTAGGATAAACCATGACTAGTACTAACTTAAACCTTAGTTGGTAGGTATGAATCTCGAAGTAGAGATGTTAGCTGAGCACATGCGTCTGACAGAGAAGGTGAAACTCCTAGAGGATCAGGCCACTCACTGGCGCGAGAGCTGGGAGGACCAGTTTAGAGCAAAATTGAAAGACCAGGATCAGATCGAGTCGCTCGAGCAGAGAGTTCAAACCGTGACAGAAGAGCTGATTAGAGCTAAGCAGGAGGCTAGCGCATATCGCGACCAGAGGAATGAGGCGATGCAGATACTCGGGTTTTGTCGAGAGGAGTGCAGGAGCCTGGAGATAGCATTGCACGAGCGAAATAAATATGTGATGATGCAAGAGGCCGCCATCCAGAACCTCCAGCATGCATGTTCCCAGTCCAGTTCTCACGTGGAGACGCTTGAAGGTACCCTGGCTACGGAGCGCCTGCGACATAGGGAGTTTTCAGATGTGATGAGAGATCCGAGGACCGATTTAGCTGAGTTGCTTCCGGGTTTGCTGACTACACCACCAGGAGGGACAACTGCAGTATCCTCTAGCTCTGAGGAGGAATACCCCAAGGAGGAGCCGATAGAGCAGGGAGAGGACTGAGAGTGCTGCTATTATGTTCTTATTAGACGTTTTAACCATTTTAATAACGTGATGTACCTTTTTCTTTAGTACTTTGGACGTCGGTTTGGTAGGTTAATTTTCTAATTATTCCTATCTGAAACTATAATTTTCCATGTCTCAATAGACCATCAGAATGTATTATCTACAATGAGATGTTATCCATGTTCTATGATAATGAGATTAAAAATAATGTGTGCATGATTAAATTCTCTGTATTTACAACTCAAGCTAAACTAACTATAACAACCGTTAACTGCGATAGACGGCCGACTGACGTGGACGTGGAAGACCTCGATCCCAACGTAATAACAATGAGGAACAACTCGGAGGTGATGGAAATCCATTACAAGGGGACAACAACACTGCCCAAGCAATCACCGAATTAGTGACCTTTCTGCAACAACACATTGCACCGAACCCGAATGCACCTGAAACACATGATCGGGCATTAGAAAGATTCCTCAGATTCAAACCCCCTACTTTTCTTGGGGAGCCGGATGACACGATAGCTGAACACTGGCTCGAAAGGATAGAGAGTATATTCGCAACCCTATAGTACTCGGAGGAGCAGAAGCTTGCACTCGCAACTTTCCGATTGGAGTCTGCAGCTCACGACTGGTGGAAGATTACCAGTGGAAAATGGACGAGGGAAAACAGTGACCAGACATGGGAGAACTTCGTTAAATCTTTCCGTGATCAATACATTTCTCAGGCCGCTCGTGAAGCCCGTCGTGACGAATTTTACCATCTTAAGCAAGGGGCAATGACTGTCGCCTAATACGAGTCTCAATTCAATCGAATCTCAAAATACGCGCCGGGACTGGTGAGCACCGAGGAGGATAAACTGTACAAATTTACGCATGGGTTGAGGTTTACGCTTCAACAAAGCTTGCTGCCAGTAAGGATGACTAATATGACAGAAGCTGTCGAGGCTGCCAGCCGAATCGAAAATGGGATGACCCGATTGAGACAGGCGAAAGATCGCACCACTGGGAAGTTCAAGAGATACGCATCAAACCCATCATCCAGACCACCCCAGAAATTTCAACGCAAGACTTTTGGACCGAATGCCGGAAAGAAGCCCATGAATAGCCTGCCGCCTTGTTCATACTGTAACAAGTCTAGGCATAAAACAGAGGACTGCTGGAAGAAGCAAGGGAAATGCCTATGCTGTGGGAACAATCAGCATCAGACTAAGGAATGCCCAAAGTGGGAGACTCAGGGCAACAATCAGCAGAGGAACGCGACTAAGAAGGATGATCGTAAGGGCAAAGGGAAGGCACCAGTGAGAGTTTGCGCCTTAGCTGGACAGGAAGCTCCTAATGCAACAGACGTGGTGGAAGGTACATTTCTCGTGTCAAACCACTTTGCGCATGCATTGTTAGATCCATGATCATCACATTCTTTTATTGCACCCCATTACGCACAAAAATTGAATGTATGTATGGAATCATTACCCGTAAGCTTAGAAGTATCCACACCTATGGGTGCGAGCCAAGAAGTGGATTTAGTGTTTAAGAATTGCGAGGTAATAATCGAAGGACATTGTTTTCCTGCTGACCTAATTCTCCTTCCCATACTTGAGTATGACCTCATACTTGGAATGGATTGGCTATCTAAGAACTATGCACAACTTGAAGATAGTCTGATTCTGTAAACCCTATCACCCAGTAGTTGAACTACATGGGAATGCTAAGATTAACTCGGCCCCAATCATATCAGCCACGAAAGCAAGGAAGGCCATTTCGAAGGGAGTAACAGGATATCTGGCTTTAGTCATGAACAAACCTAAGAGAAAATCAGAGATCGAAGCGATACCAGTAATATCAGAATACCCCGATGTTTTTCCCACAGAACTCGCTTCGCTACCTCTAGATAGGGAAGTCGAGTTTAGCATTGATATCTTGCCAGGAAAAGCACCTGTGGCTAGGACGCCATACCGAATGGCACCACTAGAACTGCAAGAACTGAAGGTTCCGTTAAATAAATTGCTAGAGGTTGGATTTATCCGACCAAGCGTGTCTCCATGGGGAGCACCAGTGCTATTCGTGAAGAAGAAAGATGGCACACTAAGATTGTGCATCGATTGCCGAGAACTTAACAACATTACTGTTAAGAACAAGTATCCACTCACTAGGATCGATGAGTTGTTCGACCAGCTACAAGGGGCAATAGTTTACTCCAAGGTTGACCTTTAGGAAGGATATTACCAATTAAGGATCAAAGAGGACGACATACCAAAGACTGCCTTTCAAACTAGGTATGGTCATTACGAATTGATGGTGATGCCTTTTGGATTGACCAACGCACCGGCTGCATTTATGGATTTAATGCACCATATATTCCAACCGTATCTGGATGAATTCGTGGTAATATTCATTGACGGCATACTCATTTATTCCAAATCAGATCAGGATCACGAAACTCACCTGAGGTTAGAAATGCTAAGGAAGCATAAATTGTATGCTAAATTCAGTAAGTGTGAATTCTGGTTAAGAAAAGTAGCATTTTTAGGACACATCATATCCGGAGAAGGAATTGCAGTAGATCCATCGAAAGTAGAGATTATTCTGGACTGGAAGAGGCCAGAAACAGTCACATAAATTCGAAGCTTTCTTGGACTTGCGGGTTACTACCGCAAATTCATTAAAGACTTCTCAAAAATCGCAGGACCACTCACAAGACTAACGCAGAAACATATTAAATGTGAGTGGAATGATAAGTGCGAGATGAGTTTCCAAGAACTCAAGAGAAAACTCACCACCGCACCTTTTCTAACACTTCCCGAAGGGAGTGAAGGATTTGTGTTATATAGCGATGCTTCAAAGGAAGGAGTAGGAGCTGTGCTGATGCAAAACAGTAAGGTTGTGGCTTATGCATCCCGAAAGCTAAAAATCCACGAGATGAATTATCCGACCTATGACCTTGAACTCGCTGCGATAGTATTCGCATTAAAGAAATGGAGGCACTACCTCTATGGAGCTATATTCACTATCTTCACCGACCACAAGAGTCTCAAATATCTATTCTCTCAGAAGGATTTGAACCTAAGATAGAGACGGTAGATAGAACTTCTTGAAGATTATAACTTCACCATTCAACATCATCCGGGCAAGGCCAACGTCGTCGTAGATGCCCTGAGTACGAAAACCAGTGTAGCTAAACTTATGGTAAGAGAATGGAACGCCTTGAGAGAAATAGTCTAATAGAACCCAAAGCAGGCTAAGAGACATGTACTATGTGCTAATTTATTAGTAAATCCGGACCTACTTAAGGAAATTCAAGAAGCACAGATTCATGATGGGAAGTTGTGTAAACTTAAGAAAAGAATCGCACAAGGCGAGAAATCTGAGTTCAGCATGTCGGATGATGGAATACTAAGATTCAAGCACCGTACATGCGTTCCCGATAATGACGAACTCAAGAAGAAAATTCTATCAGAGGCTCACTGCTCTCGGTATACAATTCACCCAGGCAGTAATAAGATGTATAAGGATATGAAGAAATACTAATGGTGGGTGAACATGAAGAACCAAGTAGCAGAATTCATAGCAAGATGTTTGACTTGCCAAAGAGTGAAGGCTGAACACCAAAGACCATCAGGATTGCTACAGCCGCTCGAGATTCCCGAATGGAAATGGGAACTAGTCACGACGGACTTCGTGACAGATCTACCAACAACCAACGGACGATATAACACGATCTGGGTAGTAGTGGATAGACTTACAAAGTCAGCTCATTTCCTACCCGTAAGGAAGAATGACAGTCTGCAGAAGCTAACAAGGACGCACATACGAGAAATCATTAGACTGCATGGTGTACCTGTAGACATTATGTCAGTTCGAGATCCCAGATTTGTCTCCAGATTTTGGAAGAGTCTTCATCAAGAACTTGGGACAACATTGAGTTTCAGCACTACGGCACACCCTCAGACGGATGGACAATCCAAGAGAACGATCCAAATCCTTGAGGATATGTTACGAGCATGCACGCTGTATTTTCAAAAGGGTTGGAGTCACCACCTACCCTTAGCCGAGTTTGCGTACAACAAAAGTTATTAGGCAACTATCGGAATGGCTCCATATGAAGCATTATATGGAAGAAAGTGTCGATCGCCAATACATTGGGAGATTGACGACCGATGGACACCAAAGAGCAAGCAGAACCGAGACTCGATAGCAAGAGTTGATCTAGTATAAGATGCCATGGACAAAGTTCGAATCATTCGAGATCATATTCGTACTGCTCAAAGCCGGCAGAAGAGTTATGCAGACCAGAGGAGAAAAGATTTAGAGTTCAACAAGGGCGACAAAGTATTCCTTCGCTTATCACCACGTAAAGGATTAATCAACTCAAGGAAAGGAGGAAAGCTTAGCCCTAGATACGTTGGACCTTTCACGATACTAGAGCGAATTGGAAATTTGGCGTATCATCACGAGCTACCAACCGATCTTTCCGGAATGCAAAACGTGTTCCATGTCTCAGGATTGAAGAAATACCATCCGGATCCTGAGCATGTCATCACTCATGACTTGCCACCAATCAAAGAAGATCTAACCTACATCGAGAAGCCGATCAGAATCGTAGATCAACAAGTATTCGAGATGAGAAACAATAAGATTCCATTAGTCAAAGTCATTTGGTCGAAGCACAACAGAGAAGAAGACGCCACATGGGAAACTGGAGAAGAGATGAAGAAATCTTACCCCGAACTATTTTAGAGGGAATTTGGGGACCAAATTCTCTTAAGGAGGGAAGGATGTATAACCCCATAAATTTGATAGTTAGTATATGTACGACATATCCTATTGTAATATGATTGAGTAACAATTGCTATATAGCACAATATAATCCAAGTTTACGATTTATTTTACTAAATTTATCAATTTTGAAATTCATATGTCAAACCATATAATTAATTAAATAAGAAAATGATATCTATCTAATGGACTAATAAGTCAAGCCCAACCTATAAAATCCATAAGACTTAAAAATACAACTTAAAGCCCAATCTAATCACCTACCCCACTTTATTAAACAAATACTTAATATATATCTATATACACCTAAAATACAAAAAAAATATAATAACACACACACACATGGGGTGGCCATAAGGAGGAATATAAGACACCTAAAGTCTTCATGTTCCCCATGCAAGATACTATCCTAAGACACCTTAGCCACATGTCACTAGTTTTCTTTACACCTCCAACTTCCCAAGCCACTTTACACCACTCTTAAATGCATACACCACCCAACACACTCCCATTCTCCCCAAACAAACAAAAAAAAATCTGAGATTTAGATAGAGAGAGAGAGAGAGAGAGAAAAACGTGAGCAAGAGAGAAGAAGGAAGGGAGCAAGAAAGAAGAAGAAACAAGAGGAAGGTAAGAACTACACTTCATACCTTTATTTTTAACTTAATTATTTTTCCCTTTATAACTTAAAACCTAACATGCAATCAAAATAATTATACATGGTGGGATGATACATGAGCTGAAATGTAGAGGAGGAGGAAGAGAGGTCCTTTTTCAACCTACAAGACCTAGAATCAACTTCTACCGACAAAGAACGAGGTGGGTAAAATATTTTTTTTTTTAAAACGTTTATATGTAAGTTACTTTCAAAGGAAATTAATAATAATGATATAATTCATGTACTTTATATGTAGTTATATAGTTCATTCATCATATATTATTAGTATGCAAATTAGTTGGTAACTTGTTGCATGTGAAATTACCGATTTGATGACTAGAATGAAATGCATAAATATCTTACCAACCAAACATGATTGCTATCCATTATATTCTGAAAATTGATTTTGAAGAAGTGTATTTTGTTTATATGAATGTGCATATGTAGTTGGATGCTTAAATCGTGGCCTAACAAAGATAGAACGGTTAAAACAAGCTTAAGATACGAACTAAGTGAAGCTAAAGATAATTAGGAAAATTATTGCTTAAAAGATGTAATCTGACTTTAGGACAGAAAATACAACATAATTACTTGTTAGTCACCTAACCTTAAAATTTTATAAGAAACGGGAACCGTTTTCCATGCCAACGGGCCAAAATCGTCAAAATACGGAAATTGTGTAAAATCTACAAATTGTGAAACAACTAATTAAAATCCATGTAATTTCGGTTTGGAACATCAAAAGGGACATAATAACATGTTTAGCCTCTGCCCTTAAAGTTTCGTAGTGATCGGGATCCATTCCCGATGTCTACGGACTAAAAATTGCAATTATGATAAATTAAGGGGTCAAAATGGTAAAATCCCAAAAAAAATCCGGAGCCAAGGCAAAAATTTCACCTTCTGGACTGAAGTAATGACTTATATAAGAATAAATATTCTGACCTTAAAATTTTGTAGAGATCGGGAGTCGTTTTGAGATTTGGGGCCAAAATGTAATAATCAATAAAATTGGGGTCGAATGGCAAATTACAATAAAATTGAAATCTAAGACGAAATTTTAAGACTCTGGACCGGAATATTAAATTTTCAAAATAGGTAAGTATGATATCTGAAAAATCTTATAACAATCAAAGTAAATTTGGGTTAAAACGATATTTTAAAAAGTTTTGGGGCAAAACGAAAATTTTGTAAATTCGGTCAGAAACCGAAATTCTGGAAATTTACCTAACACTTAAGCTCCAAGTTCAACATGAACTCTCCTGTAAGTTTCATCACCATCCGTGACGAAAACAAAAATTTACGGGTATAATAACCTACTTCGCAAGAATTATGGGCGGGGCCGTAATTTTGGGAAATTTTAATTCAAAAATTAAAGACTGAAAATTTACCAAATCTGAAATCAATAATCACAATTATATCTTAAATATATGTCAACAACCGAACCATAATCTCGTGCCACGAATAAACTCCAAATCACAATCATATAATCGAATTACACTAAGTACCGTAATTAATTGAATGTATGACTCTGATTGCATGATGTGTATGCACCGAGAATGTGACTAACTTACAATAATGTCTAATCGATAACTAAGTGTCTTACAAACAAAGTGCCACGGACAAGACTGCCTCTAATTCTATCGGGACAAAGTGCCACATCAACGGACGAGGGCCACCTCTTGAGCCCATACGAAACAGAGGGCCGATCAAAGATCCGGGGGCCACCCCATGAGTTGTAAGGGACACCTCTAGAGTCCCGAATTTGTTTCAGGTATGGTTAGACCAAGTCTTGGATCGATCAGCATGGATGCGGTTCATGAACAAGGCTACCGTCATTTCCTATTCCCTTGAAGCCGAAGGACGGAGTGATCCTGAGGTGACTGGGTCGTAGACTTAGGGTATAATCGCGATTATGGTGTGATCCGGGTATTAAAGCCCAGCTAAGGACATACCAAGCCCAGATAATAGATTGTAATATCCGAGATTTTTATTCTAATTAATTCAAATTTTTCTTTTTTAGACCGGAAATTCTCGGTTTTCGAGCATTGGTATTATTTTTCTCGACAATCGATTTGGTGTTTATGGCCATATGTGGTGATTTGTTGTATATTATTTTCATTTCGGATCGATGTTGTTGTCCACGAGTGTTTCATCGTGTTCGTTCCGTGCATTTTTAGGAATCGAGTCGTCAGGGCACTACAGCTGAGCGCTGGCCGGATGGTTGCGGGAGGAACCGGCACGGCAGCTGGGCGCTGGCCGGACGGGCGCGGCAGGGACCGGCATAGCATACGCTACTGCCGGGAGGCTGCGCATGCTAACCGGCAGGCGTAGCGCATGCTATGCGGCACCTAGCGCACGCTACCTGGGCCGGGTAGTGAGGCCATGAGGTTCTGGACTCCGGAGAGTTGTCCGGTAGCGCACGCTATGGCCGGTCGCTGCGTGCGCTAATCGGCAGACGTAGCGCACGCTGCTCGGCAGCTAGCGCGCGCTACCTGGGCGAGGGGATCAATCCAGGAGCCTCTGGACTGGACCATGGTCGGCCCGCTAGCGCACGCTGCTGGCACGCTAGCGCACGCTAGGGTGACTCTCGATAAGAAGAGAAGGTGCTTCAACTGCAACCGTCAGGGACATGATCGTGCAAATTGCCCCTTTCCACTCTTGACTTGTTACCGGTGCGGGTGTGAAGGTCATCGGGAGAAACACTGTGAGATAGTTTCCGAATTGGCAAAGAATGCTACCCTATTGGAGAATAGAGCAAGTGACCGGAGAGTGTCCCGAAACCCTATGTTTCCTTCTGAAGATCCTAGTATGGGAGAATGATTTTGTACTGTGTCTTAATCATTGCTGGTTCCAACAATCGTGACTTCGATCGTTTTCGTTTCATTGCTTTATGTTTCCATCTCTTGTTGTTCTAAGTTTCAGGATCGTAATGTCTTTTTAGTATGGGGGAGTGTATTACCCGTACTTTTCTTAGTATTTCCGGTATTGTGTGACCTTCATTGTTGGTAATTCAATTGTGATCCTCTCGACGATTTTAAACTACCATGTTCTACCTAGCCTACCATCCTCCGAATGAATTTCAGAGTTGTTTTGTCAGACTCCATGGATTATTGTGGTCTTTCCACATCTGAACTTGATCCTTGCAAAATTTTGTTCGAAACTATTATTCCCACGCGTGGAATTAACACTTACGAATGTGTTATGAACTTGGATACAGTTGGTCGAGCTCGAAACATGGTTTTAGGACGTCTGAGCTGTTTTGTGATTTTCTTAACTCTTGGAGCTTTTGTCTCGAAATTCATACTCCTCCACCTCGACTTATCATGTTCACATACATTTTTATCGCCTCAACTCACGTACCAGATACTTGCTAGGTTCGTTCATTGTATTTCTAGAACCTCGCATTCGCGCATTGCTCGTGATGTTTTGGGGCTGAGCAAGTAGTTATTTCCTTGATTGTTCCGCCGCTATCTATTTTATGTTTCGGGACGAAACTTATTTTAAGGGGGGTAGAATGTAATATTCGAGATTTTTATTCTGATTAATTCGAATTTTTCTTTTTTAGACCAGAAATTTCTCGGTTTTCGTGCGTTGTTATTATTTTTCTCGACAATCGATTTTGTGTTTATGGCCATATGTGGTGATTTGTTGTATATTATTTTCATTTTGGATCGATGTTGTTGTCCGCGAGCGTTTCGTCGTGTTCGTTCCGTGCATTTTTAGGAATCGAGTCGTCGTGGCATCAGGCCGGGCGCCGCCGGACGGCTATGGAGGAACCGGCACGGCACTGGCACCGCGACGGGCGTGGCAGGGACCGGCATAGCATACGCTACTGCTGGGAGGCTGCGCGCGCTAACCGGCAGGCGTAGCGCACGCTATGCGGCACCCAATGCATGCTACCTCAGCCGGGCAGTGAGGCCCTGAGGTTCTGGACTCCGGAGAGTTGGCCGGTAGCGCACGCTACGGCCGGTCGCTGCGCGTGCTAATCGGCAGACGTAGCGCACGCTGCTCGGCAGCTAGCGCGCACTACCTGGGCGAGGGGATCAGTCCAGGAGCCTCTGGACTGGACCATGGTCGGCCCGCTAGCGCACGCTGCCGGCACGCTAGCGCACGCTAGGGCGGTCTGCCTATATATTTGACCGAGCAGCCCTATTTCAACTAATTTTTCATTTCATTCTTTTCTTTCTGCGGCCAGAGGTTTTGAGAGCAATGAGGCATGCTGTTGAACAAAAAATCCACGAAGTTCCTGAGTTCATATCATTGATTGATCATTCCATAACATCCTTTAATCGACCAAATCAAGGTTAGTTTTTTCCTAAAATCCGAACTTTGGGAAATTTGGGGATCTTGGTAGATTTCGTCCGTTCGAGCCATATGAACTTAGATTACTGATGGATAATTGTAGATTAAGTTGTATTCTATCAATTTCCTCATCTTTCCATGGTTTTGTCATGTCCGATTCGTCGTTTATATGAGTTTTCACTTGACGCCTTCAAGGTGTCTGGGAAAATACCGCTGAGGGAGATTCGGTCGTTTTGTGATGTTTTTCCTCGTGTGATTGATTGTTTATTTGATGATAGGTTATTAGGGACGAATTACCTACGAAAATCTGGTGTTGAGCCCTTCCGATCATTGTTTTCAATGGAGTTTCGGATTTTTCCAATCGACCATATTTTCGGAGTATTCGCGAGAGATTATCAAGGCAAGTACCTTGATATATGAATTATAACTACGTGAAATCATTGTTGCCGAAGTGTGTGAATTATTTTACTAATATACGTATACATATATATTTATATGTTAAACATATGTATGTATATAGATATGCGTATATATATATATATATATATATATATATATATATATATATGTATACATGTATATAGATAAATACATACATATGTCGGTGAATGCCGAGTGATGAATGCTAACACTAGTTGATGTACTCAACTTGGGTCGATGGATGAACCATACTTATAGGTATAATGTAGTAAGGTTATATATATATATATATATTCGGTTGAGTCGCAATATAGGGATATATGTGCGGCGTTGGTTGGTTATGCCTGAAGGTTTATTGTGAATGAGTTTTGATTGATAACGTGCGTGTTATTGTTTATTTGTGTGGTTACAGACTGGCGGATAAATTGTGTGACTTGGTGTACTGACTTGATAATTGTTGTAACGTTTGTCTGTGTGCTTGATGTTTGAAAAAAATGTGGATACTTGTTGTGAGAAACGTCGTATCCGGGAACCTCTGAGGGCGGGGCGTGTACTCCGGCCTGGTGAACGCTGAAATGTGCGGCTCCATATGATTGGTGAACACCGGTGTTACCTAATGCGCATGCAAGGGTCGGCTCTTATAGGAGTGATTGCCGGCACGGTGACATGTTCAAGGGGTGGCCAACATAGTGGAGTAAACGCCGGTGCACAGGTGTGCAAGGGAGGCGCCTGGCAGGCTTATTGGTAACAGATATTTGAGTGATAGCTGAGACCCCATTTCCAAATGATTCTCGTAATTCAAAGTTCTTGCAACTCGCTTTAAAATGTTGGTCTTGATGTAGACCGCGATTCGTGTTTCTGAAAGTTCGTTTCAACTTGTTTCAAATGTTGGTATCAAGGTTAATTAACCAAGGATATTTGATGAGATCTCCGAGGGTTGATTAATCAGGGGTCTTGAGCAGGAATTGTCGAATGAGAGGCTGTGCCTTTGATTGTACTGTGATGATTATTCTGTGCATTGGGTCGAGGACCCCGAATAACATTGTAATGGTTTTCTGGCAAATTATTTTCCACATGTTGGGTCGAGGACCCGAGAGCTTTTGAAGTATTTTCTAAAAGTATTCCTATTTGATTTTCAAAACCCCAAGATGGCCCGAGTCAATAATAATGTTTTCAAACTATCTTACTAAAATACTTTTTCTTTTATAAAAAGGGATTTTCAGACTAGATCTTTTGACTCCTTGGGCTCGTTTAAAGTTTCATTGGTGTTATGTTCCGTAAAGAGAATATGACTATGTGATTATCTTTCACCTTGTGTATGTGAGTGCTATTCTGTGTTGACTATGGGAATGTGTGTTTTGTGTTAAGGCTTCACGACTGTTGAGTTTTGTGTTCCTATTGTTCGTATATCTTGTATATTATATACTTGCACTAGCAAAATTCCAGTTTGCTAACCCCCGAATTTTCGGGGGGTGGGTGCCTGTTATGCGCTCAGGTTTTGGCAGCTCGGGAGCAGTCACAGGACTGGCTTAGAAGGAGATGGAGGACAACGATGCTAATCACACCAGAGTTAGAGTTTTTTCTTTTGTTTCATTTTGGTCGGTATGTCTCTGTCGGTCGAGTATTCACCCTTGCATGGGTGTAGTTTTCATTTATTAAATTGGGTTTTTATTCTTTTCTGTGTTCAAGTTTATTATTGTCATTGAAATGTGAATGTCGTTAGTTTCTAAATTGGTTAATGACCTTGTCGGTCTGCTTTGTAATTAATTTTGACCCCGGTCGGTCAATCATTGAGTAGTCTTTTAGAGTTTATCCTGGTAGATTCATGTGATAAGGGTCTATGGCGTGTGACATTCCCTGTCGTATTCTGGGGGTGTTACATATATGGTATAAGAGATTAGGTTTGCGCAAAACCTCGGCCGTTGGGTCAAGTCCATGTCCAGTGTAAGTCGCGCGCATCAGAGTTGTGATTAGTATTGTGGTTCCGACATCATCTTCAAGCAATCCGTGATGGTAAGTCTCCCGATTGTAAGTCCCTTTATATACGTATTTGATTATATTGTGCTAATGTGTTTGATGTGAACTAGGGATTGGAACATGTTGGTGATATTATTGTTTTAGGATATAGCATGCGTATACGGTCCGAGTAAAAATGGTTATGTAGTATGCTTTGGAAGTCGAGCATATTTATCGGTTTCTACATTTCATTAGAGTAAATCTTTGAGTGTTAATTTTATCCGCTGCGTGAGTATTTTGAGATGGCTTTTGGTATCTTGCAAACTGAGTTTTATTTCCAAAAACCGATTCCCTAAACCCAGTCTTGATATTTTGGTCTTGCACGTTATGATGGTATTCTTATGACGGTATTTTATATTTTATAAATGACTTTTGTGAGTATTTGAGAATATTACCGACATCGACCTTTTTGGCATTTTGAATATTTTTAAAAATGATTTTTATCCTGGTGGGTTCCGGCATGGGGCCCACGGCGCTGTAATATCACGAATATTTTAAAGTGGTGCTTTGAAATTTTCTAACATTGTGAAAAGCCATGATTTAATGTCGTCATGTCAAAGGGTCACGAATCTCGGTGGAAAATTATTTCCAATAAACGTTTTGGTAGAAGAGGAAAGATATTCAAAATTGTGGTATTTGGGACTCAACACTTTTGAAATATTTCAAATTAGTTACAATTCAATTTTCAATTTTTCTTTTATACATTACTCGAAAATAATTTTTAGAGTCGTTGTATAAACTTCCTCTTACGAAATAAAAGACAGTATTTACAAGTCTTGGGCGTAACGTGACTAGCCCTCTTTTTTCAAAAAATTGTTTTCATTAAGTGCATACATATAATGATCGTCCTCGTCGAAGGACACGAAATTGACTTCATAAAACTTTGTGCTTTACGATATTACCGTTATTCTAAGGATGCTAACTAAACCTCGTGTTGATAATTGTGGTATATTGTACGACTGATAAATCAATATTGTTGAACGGTATTATTTGCATTAGTATGTTGAGCCTCGGCGGACGTAGATGTGATGATGGAAATGTAAGCGGCGAGGTGGTTCGTACGACCACGATTCATGCTACGATGAAGGAGTATCAAGATCAAATGATATCCTATGAAATCTCCTCAGTGGTCGAGCCCACGAGCGAAGCGAAGAGACCGAGGACATCTGGAAAATTTTTGGGTGGTGAAGAGTCTAAGGCTCCCAAACCCCCACGTCGTTCGAACCCGTCGTCTTCGCGATCGGGTGTGAGCGCTGGGAATCCCAAGCCGGCATGGGTGACTCTCGATAAGAAGAGAAGGTGCTTCAACTGCAACCGTCAGGGACATGATCGTGCAAATTTCCCCTTTCCACTCTTGACTTGTTACCGGTGCGGGTGTGAAGGTCATCGGGAGAAACACTGTGAGATAGTTTCCGAATTGGCAAAGAATGCTACCCTATTGGAGAATAGAGCAAGTGACCGGAGAGTGTCCCGAAACCCTATGTTTCCTTCTGAAGATCCTAGTATGGGAGAATGATTTTGTACTGTGTCTTAATCGTTGCTGGTTCCAACAATCGTGACTTCGATCGTTTTCGTTTCACTGCTTTACATTTCCATCTCTTGTTGTTCTAAGTTTCAGGATCGTAATGTCTTTTTAGTATGGGGGAGTGTATTACCCGTACTTTTCTTAGTATTTCCGGTATTGTGTGACCCTTCATTGTTGGTAATTCTATTGTGATCCCCTCGACGATTTTAAACTACCATGTTCTACCTAGCCTACCATCCTCCGAATGAATTTCAGAGTTGTTTTGTCAGACTCCATGGATTATTGTGGTCTTTCCACATCTGAACTTGATCCTTGCAAAATTTTGTTCGAAACTATTATTCCCACGCGTGCAATTAACACTTCCGAATGTGTTATGAACTTGGATACGGTTGGTCGAGCTCGAAACATGGTTTCAGGACGTCTGAGCCGTTTTGTGATTTTCTTAACTCTTGGAGCTTTTGTCTCGAAATTCATACTCCTCCACCTCGACTTATCGTGTTCACATACATTTTTATCGCCTCAACTCACGTACCAGATACTTGCTAGGTTCGTTCATTGTATTTCTAGAACCTCGCATTCGCGCATTGCTCGTGATGTTTTGGGGCTGAGCAAGTAGTTATTTCCTTGAATGTTCCGCCGCTATCTATTTTATGTTTCGGGACGAAACTTATTTTAAGGGGGGTAGAATGTAATATCCGAGATTTTTATTCTGATTAATTCGAATTTTTCTTTTTTAGAGCAGAAATTTCTCGATTTTCGTGCGTTGGTATTATTTTTCTCGATAATCAATTTTGTGTTTATGGCCATATGTGGTGATTTGTTGTATATTATTTTCATTTCGGATCGATGTTGTTGTCCGCGATCGTTTCGTCGTGTTCGTTCCGTGCATTTTTAGGAATCGAGTCGTCAGGGCACTGCAGCTGGGCGCTGGCCGGACGGTTGCGGGAGGAACCGGCACGGCAGCTGGGCACTGGCCAGACAGGCGTGGCAGGGACCGGCATAGCATACGCTACTATCGGGAGGCTTCACGCGCTAACCGGCAGGCGTAGCGCACGCTATGCGGCACCCAATGCATGCGACCTGGGCCGGGCAGTGAGGCCCTGAGGTTCTGGACTCCGGAGAGTTGGCCGGTAGCACACGCTACGGCCGGTCGCTACGTGCGCTAATCGGCAGACGTAGTGCACGCTGCTCGGCAGCTAGCGTGCACTACCTGGACGAGGGGATCAGTCCAGGAGCCTCTGGACTGGACCATGGTCGGCCCGCTAGCGCACGCTGCCGGCACGCTAGCACACGCTAGGGCGGTCTGCCTATATATTTGACCGAGCAGCCCTGTTTCAACTAATTTTTCATTTCATTCATTTCTTTCCGCGGCCAGAGGTTTTGAGAGCAATGAGGCCTGTTGTTGAACAAAAAATCCACGAAGTTCCTGAGTTCATATCATTGATTGATCATTCCATAACATCCTTTAATCGACCAAATCAAGGTTAGTTTTTTCCTAAAATCCAAACTTTGGGAAATTTGGGGATCCTGGTAGATTTCGTCCGTTCGAGCCATATGAACTTAGATTACTGATGGATAATTGTGATTAAGTTGTATTCTATCAATTTCATCATCTTTCCACGGTTTTGTCCTGTCCGATTCGTCGTTTATATGAGTTTTCACTTGACGCCTTCAAGGTGTCCGGGAAAATGCCGCTGAGGGAGATTCAGTCGTTTTGTAATGTTTTTCCTCGTGTGATTGATTGTTTATTTGATGATAGGATATTAGGGACGAATTCCCTACGAAAATCTGGCGTTGAGCCCTTCCGATCGTTGTTTTCATTGGAGTTCCGGATTTTTCCAATCGACCGTATTTTCGGAGTATTCGCGAGAGATTACCAAGGCAAGTACCTTGATATATAAATTATAACTACGTGAAATCATTGTTGCCGAAGTGTGTGAATTATTTTACTAATATACGCATACATATATATTTATATGTTAAATATATGTATATATATATATATATGTATACATGTATATAGATAAATACATATATATGTCGGTGAATGCCGAGTGATGAATGCTAACACTAGTTGACGTACTCAACTTGGGTCGATGGATGAACCATACTTATAGGTATAATGTAGTAAGGTTATATATATATATATATATATATATATATATATATTCGGTTGAGTCGCAATATAGGGATATATGTGCGGCGTTGGTTGGTTATGCCTGAAGGCTTATTGTGAATGAGTTTCGATTGATAACGTGCGTGTTATTGTTTATTTGTGTGGTTACGGACTGGCGGATAAATTATGTGACTTGGTGTACTGAGTTGATAATTGTTGTAACGTTTATCTGTGTGCTTGATGTTTGAAACAATGTGGATACTTGTTGTGAGAAACGTCGTATCCGGGAACCTCTGTGGGCGGGGCGTGTACTCCAGCCTGGTGTACGCTGCAATGTGCGGCTCCATATGATTGGTGAACACCGGTGTTACCTAATGCGCGTGTAAGGGGCGGCTCTTATGGGAGTGATCGCCGGTGCGGTGACATGTTCAAGGGGCGGCCAACATAGTGGACTGAACGCCGGTGCATAGGTGTGTAAGGGAGGCGCCTGGCAGGCTTGTTGGTAATAGATATTTGAGTGATAGCTAAGACCCCATTACCAAATGATTCTCGTAATTCAAAGTTCTTGCAACTCCCTTTAAAATGTTGGTAACGGAATGTTATAATTGCTACAAGATAGGAAACATTCAAATTGATTGTCCTTATCTCAAGAAGGACGAGAGCAAGAAGGAGGTGAGCAGAAAAGAAGACCGAAGGAAGGCTCTAATCGGAGAAGATCAAGAGCGAGTAGAATCAAGCAGTGGATTCTTCTTTGATGATGATGAAGAATATGTTGTCTGATGGCCAACCTAGATGATGAAGAGGTAACATCTAAACCCTCAGTTTCAAATAATAATAGCTCAGACATGTCACAAGACATGGACTTACACGAGTCTGTAAATCAGCTTCTCACATATTTTGAGAGATTAAAAACTGCATACCAAACTGTATCAGCCGAGAGGACCCAGCTGCAAGATGAGAATGGGCAGCTGAAAAATGACTTTGAGAAACTCAGCCTAGAATTTAATAAAACCAAAGCTGGTCTTGAAAAATTGGCTGCAGATAACTCCACAAACCAGGATGATAATACCACAACTGAGATAAAACGATTAACTGTTTTAAATAGTGAAATATCAGCTGCACTTGCTCATGTATAAGCTGAGTTTGCAAAACTGACTCAGCTAAGTAAAGATCAGGCGAAGGAAATAACCTCCCTGAAGGCATCTCTAACCCTGGACGAATTGTGTACAAATAAAAAGCCATTGTATTCCAGATCAGGCCTTGGATATAACCCACACACTCCCTCTAGTTCTAAAACCACTTTCATCAAGGGAGAAACAATTATCTCAACTGCTGAGCCAATATACAAATCTGTATTTCAAAATAGGCAACAGCCAAGTCACAGGTCTAGGCTGCAGCCAAGGTATACAAGGCAGCCACCTAGACATGAGACTATGCAATGGCCAAGGAAGAAGCAACAGCCCAGACAACATGCCCACTATTATCAAAAACTCCCCAAAAACAGATTTCAAAATTGGAGGGGCAAATGGAAACCTTAAGGTTATCCTAATTTTCAAAACGAACAAGTGTGGAGACCTCAAAGATTTAACAAATGGTCTCAGCCAAGATTTATGGCCCACACCACCAGCTTTATGAGGCATATCCGGTACACAATCTTAACAGAGGATATAGGCCCAGACCTTACAAACCTTATAGGGGCAATCAATCTAGTTTTCACAATCCAAGGAGAAATCAATTCTCCAGGAAAGCATCTAACCCCAGAGGACCCACACAGATTTGGGTACCTAAATCTCTGCTTGTATGATTGCAGAAAAGGTGGAAGGACACATCTCCACAAATTCAAATATTGGAGGTGAAGAATGGTTTGTAGATTCCGGATGCTCAAGGCACATGACCGGGAACAAGAAGGTGCTGACAAAATATACCAAAGAAAGAGGTCCAGACGTAACCTTTGGAGATTGCTCTAGAGGACAAACAAAAGGCTTTGGAGAACTGCACCGAGGAAATATCACTATATCCAAAGTTCATTATGTCAAAGGGCTCAAGTATAATCTCCTGAGCATAAGCCAGTTTTGTGATGAAAGGAATCTAGTAGTCTTCACCATTTGGAAATGTATGGTGATATATATCCTATCTGGAGAGGTGAAGCTACAAGGATTCAGAAGGAGAGACGTCTACATGATAGATTGGAATACATGAACCCCTAATACCTGTTTCTATCTAAGACAATAGCTGAGAATGGATGGCTGTGGCACAAAAGATTATGTCATCTAAATTTCAAACCCATCAACAAGATTAGTTCTCAGAAGCTGGTCATAGGACTTCCAGAAGAAGCATTCAAGAAGGAAGCTCTCTGTGATGCATGTCAGAAAGGAATGCAGACCAGAGCATCATTCAAGCCAGTCCAGCCTACAACTCTCATATCAAGGATCTTAGATCTACTTCATATGGATCTATTTGGCCCTATCAATCCAAGGAATCTAAGTGGCAGAAAGCATGCTCTAGTAGTAGTGGATGACTACTCAAGGTACACATGGATTATCTTTTTGTATAAGAAGAGTGAAACCTTGACCAAGTTACCAAAGCTGCTGAGAGGGATCCAAAATGAGAAATCCCTCTCAATCATCAAGATCAGATCAGATAGAAGAGGTGAATTTCTCAACAAGGTGATCACTAATTACAACGATCATAATGGAATCCAGCATGAGCTCTCTGCAGCCAGGACCCCCCAGCAGAATGGTGTTGCCGAAAGAAGAAACAGAACCTTAAAGGAAGCAGCCAGGTCCATGATTGCAGAAGCAGACCTACCCAAGAGGTTCTGGGTTGAAGCTGTCAACACAGCATGCCACACTCAGAACAGGAGTATGATAGTAGGGAGACATGGCAAAACTCCCTATGAGATTTGGAAAGGCAGAACACCTACAATTGCTTACTTTCACATTTATGGTTGTAAGTGTTTCATCCACAACGATGGTAAAACCCAACTAAATGCCTTTGATGCTAAAACTGATGACGGTCTTTTTATGGGATATTCACAATGAAGCAAGGCATATAGAGTTTTTAACAAAAGAACCTTAGTTGTGGAGGAAACACCTCATGTTGTATTTGATGAATCTACCGTTGAGTATAGGAAACAAGTGGATTAATCAAATACGCAACCCTAGAAGAAGTCATTGTCCATGACACAGGAATGGTGGACTCACCTGCATATCAGCCTGAAAACCCATCTGTAGCTGATGAAGACCCAACTGCAGATTAGACAGGACCACTAAACCTACCTGATCCAGTTGCTGCTGATAAAGACCAAACTATAGCTGATAAAGACTCATCTGCAGACCAGACCAGATCCCAACCTGCAGATGACAAGACGGTAGCTGATCCATTTGCAGACCAAGGAGATCAGAACCAAGCTAATGCAGACAGAGAGGAAATCCTCCAAAGCAAATCTACAGGGGGAACAGACCTTGAAGAAGAAGAAATTCCTAAGTGGCTCAAAGATCACCTTATCCAACAGATCATTGAGAAGCTGACTAATGGAGTCAAGACAAGACAGTCTACTCTACCCATAGGAATGGCAATGTTTTCATGTTTTATGTCTCAAATAGAACCAAAGACAACAGAGAAAGCCCTGGAAGACTACTCTTGGATCAATGCAATGCAAGAAGAGCTCAATCAGATGGAAATGAACAATGTTTGGGAACTAACAGACAGACCAGATCATTAGAAAGTTATTGGCACCAATTGGGTGTACAAAAACAAATGCGACGAAGATGGAGCTGTTGTTAGGAATAAAGCCAGACTTGTTGCTAAAGGATATGCACAGTGTGAAGGAATAGATTTTGTTGAAACCTATGCACCTGTTGCAAGATTAGAAGCCATCAGACTATTCCTCGCATATGATGCATTCAAGGATTTTGAAGTCTGTCAGATGGATGTAAAGAGTGCCTTTCTTAATGGAATCATAGAAGAAAAAGTCTATGTGGAGCAACCCCCAGGATTTGTCAAAGGAGACAAAGTCTACAAGCTATTGAAAGCAGTATATGGACATAAGCAGGCACCAAGAGCTTGGTATGAAACCTTATCTGTATTTCTTGAGAAGAACGATTTCTGCAAAGTGAAAGTGGACAAGACCCTATTCAGAGTAGAGCACAAAGGCCACATTTACTAGTTCAGATATATGTGGATGACATCATATTTGGCTCAACCAACCCAGAGTTGTGTGAGAAATTCTCAAATCTCATGCAAGGAGAATTTGAGATGAGTATGATGGGAAAGCTTAACTTCTTTCTTGGATTACAAGTCAAGCAGATGGAAAATGGAATTTTCATCAATCAAGCCAAATATACCCGAGATCTAATCAAGAGATTTGGAATGGAATCAGCCAAACCAGCAAGAATTCCTATGAGCACAAGCACTCATCTAGATGTAGATGAGGGAGGCATATCAGTGGACTCAACCCACTACAGAGGACCATTGGATCATTGCTATACCTCACTGAAAGCAGACCAGATATATCTTATGCCGTAGGACTATATGCGTATGATTTCAATCCAAGCTAAAGCAGTCTCACAAAGATGCAGCCAAGAGAATAATCAAATACCTTAAGTCTACAGTCAATGTTGGACTATGGTATCCTAAGGATAATAACTTCGAGCTATCAGGATACTCAGATGGAGATTTCGCAGGATGCAAAATAAATAGGAAAAGCACTAGTGGGACATGCCAATTCCTAGGAACAAAACTGATATCCTGGTTTAGCAAGAAGCAGGTTTCCAACTCTATCTCCACAACAGAGTCAGAATACCTAGCTGCATGTAGTTGTTGCGCCCAGATCTTATGGATCAGACAACAGCTAAGGGACTACAACATTATTACCAATGAAGTTCCAATTTGGTGTGACAACAATAGTGCTATTGCAATAACCAACAACCCGGTATTGCATTCAAGGACAAAGCACATTGATGTTAAGCATAAATTCATAAGAGATCACGTGCTTAACAAGAGAGTCAGAGTTGAAAGAGTCAGTACAGACTACCAAATTACTGACATTTTCACCAAACCTTTGCCAGAAGAAAGGTTTTTGGAGCTAATCAGGGAACTTGGATTACTAGATTGGGAATCTAGTACAAATGGAAAAGCTAGCTGAAGCAGATCAGACGAAGGACGGACTAAGCTGATCACAGGAGTCAGACCCTACCTGATGCAGATAAGAAGACGAAGGACAGACGAAGGAACTTAGCTGATCAAACCACAAACGAGAAGTCAAAGGAGTCAACTCACCTGATGCAGAGCAGTCAAGAATCAAACAGTCAACCAGCTAAGTTTTCTATACCTAACTGACTTCTGAATATTATATTATTATCTGCTATTTGTATAATACCATATTACTATTTGGATCACAAGTGGCATAATACTATATGTTTATAATACACGTGGCAACTACGAGTTCAATCGACCTCCACTGTGACCAATTAAAATCTAACCATCCATTTTCAAATTCTCAAAACCTGGACCACCAATTACTAAATTTGAATTTTAAAAGCCTCAAAAGGTGGACCACCATTTAAAATAAATGAATATTTAATTTCAAATTTCGTTTCATTATCTTTTTAAAGACGGGAAAAGCCTTTTCACTTTACCTTCTTCAATCTCACAAAACCCTAATTCTTCAGAGCAGAAATTCGTACGAACTCTACATACACTCAGAAATCTCTTACTGTGCAGAAATGGAATCTTACTTTAACGGAGTGAACCTCAAGGCGGTGAAAGACCAGATCATTTTCGCTCTGGTCGTCGACTTTGAAGGATTGCTGGAATCCAATCTGGAGAATGACGTGCGCTACCTCATCCAAGCGATGAAGACGAATGGGATCTACCCATTCCTGGATATCAGCCCCCAACATCTCTACAAGGAGGCTGTCATCGCGTTCTATTGAGTGGCTCGAGTTCTTGAATCGGGCATAAGGAGTTCAATCTGTGGTGTCCAAGTGGATATCACCCATGAATCAATCGGAAGAACCTTTGGGATGGAGTCCCATGGCGTGGCGGTCGAAGCCCTAAAACAAAATGCAGCCGACACATGGCTGAAAATCAAGGCCCAAGACCAGCCATCTAAATTGAAGCTGACTGCCAAGAGGAACGAATTAAAGAAAGAATATCGCTATGCATTGGATATCACCAACAAAATAGTAATGGGAATGGCAGGAAGCTACGACCAACTGTCATCAGCCAAGTTCATGGTGCTGGGAGCACTAATTCACGACGAATCAATTGACTGGGCTGACTACATCTACAGATAGTTGGTGCGAGAAGTCAACAAGGCCGAATGGCTTTATGACGAGAAGAGGTTCAAGTCAAACCTTGTGTACGGGACGCAACTCAGTTGGATGCTAGAGAAGCTTGGTGTGGCAAAGGGAAGTGTTGACACCTTCCACATCAACAAAAGACTTGGTCACTTAGACCAAGAGACTCTGAGGAGATTAGGTGGAGAGCGTAAAGCAGCCCAAATGCTGAAGGACATGCCTGTAGTGCGAACTCCCTACAGACACCCGTCTATATCAGACGAGTCAGACCACGCTGCAGCCTGTGACTCACCTGCAGTTCAGTCCGAGACGGAATCAGATAATACCCCTCTAGCCCTCCATTTCAAAAGAAGGGGACCTGCCCCTGGCGAACCATCAGTCATCCACTCCTCCCCAGAACCATCTCCGAAGAGGCCCAGGCGTTTGCAGTTTAGTGAATAAGAGCATCCAGAGCAATATTTCAGCCCTGCAGCTAGGTCACCTATTCATATGGAAGACTAGCCTGCTCCTGCCAGCCTGGAGACCCAGATTGTCCCTATTCTCACTCCATAATACATGTCAGAAGAAGGATAAGTAGGGTTGATAATTCACATACCTGAAGCAAACTACACCTTCAACCTGCTTGACAACAATAACTTCAACCTGTCCATAGAGCAACTTAAATTGGTAAAACCCCTTGTCTAAAACATTCCTTTGTACATATTTATGAGGAATGGAAAATTTTAAAATCATTTTCTTTCACTCAACTGCATTCCTACGTTGAGGTGAGTAGCTGGGAGTATCCCCAAGCTACTGAAGAAGCACTGATGCACTTTTGCAACGAGTGAGACGTGATTTTGTTACTTCAGGAAAATTGGTTCATGTCCAATTTTAAAATCAACATGGACCAATTTATCCATACTATTATGTACAGTATTTTTGATGGATCTATTGATGAAGAAGGAGAAGTTGAAGAGAAAGAGATAAGGATAGAAGAGTTAGTGGAGGGAGAAGTTGAAAAAGAATTTATTATTGTTGAGGATGAAGAGGAGAGACAGGAAGAAAGAGAAGAATAGAATATCTTAGTTGAAAAACAATCAGGAGAAGAAGGAATTGAAAAAACTGTGGAGTTGGTGGATGAAGAAGAAGAAGAAGGAGAAGAAGTTGATCAGGAGGATGAAGAAGTTGAAAAGGAAGATGATGATAAAAACAATGATAAAAACGATGATGATGATGAAGAAAAAAATGATGATGATGATGACGATGGTAAGGATGACGATGGAGATAAAGAGGCTGAGAAAGAAAAGGAGAATGATGAAGAGGAAGAAAAGGAAGAAGAAGAGGATGAAGGATAAAACGAGGAGGACAAAGAGAAAGAGGCAGAAGGAGAGATGGAAAAAGAAGCAAAGGCAGAAAAAGAAGTTAGAGCTGAATCAGACAAGGCTGGGGCACCTGCCAGCTATACCAGCCTAGACGCAGACCTAACTGACGATGACAGATCGGGGACCCCAGAGAAGACCCCATCTGGTAAGCCACCTGCAGACAGAAGTCTGCAGACAGGTGGGTCATCCGCACACCTACCTGCAGGCGTCGAAGGCTCAGGTGAGCACTCTCCGCAGACAACACACATTTCACCTGGGATGACTGAGCTGATACGACAAATTGTGAAAGACACTGTTGGAGAGCTGCTTGCCACATAAATCACTCATGACCTGCAGTCCATTAATGCCAAGATAGATACCTTGCTGCAGTGGAATATCCCTCAACCACCTCCTCCTACAAACAACAGAATGCCCCTTGACATGTCTGACTAGATGCACAGAATGGAGCAGCAGTTAACTTTATTAGTTGATGCTGGCAAAAAGGGGGAAGAGAGGTTACAGGGGGAAGAAAGCAGGTATGGGAAGAGGAGTTCAGGAGCTGAGGACGAAGAGGAAGCAAGATGTTGAATTAATTACCATTGGGACATCATCTGCAAAGAGGAAGGAAGAAGCTAACCAAGAGCAGACTGATGATCAGCCTGCAGCCAAAAGAAGGAGGACCAGAATTGGGTACGAGCCAACACTAGAATGGGAAGGCAAAGAGTTGTGGTATGTTGAAGATTTCCTTCCTGTCGAAGCTGCACCTATGTGGGGATCTGCAAAGAAAAAGTTCATCAGAGATTTTTATATCTGGGAGTTACTCCAGGATAAAAATTACTCCCCACAGCAGACTTTTATTAACTTCATGGAAACAACACATTCAAATCTCTGGGCCGTCCTACTAAAACATGCAAAGGGATATAACGCATACCCCGTGATTCCTCCCTTCAGGCCTAAAGATCCTCCCACCTTACCAAATAATGAATTAGATGAGTTAGTACTGCAGAGGAAGATAAAGAAGCTGTGTGACGAGCATAAGTTCTTTTCACAAGAAGAACAAGACTTTGCTGCCCTCGTTGTCAGGAGAAAATACAGCCTAGCCCCCATCAAGAGAAGGCCAATTGGAGCTAAGCCTCTCAGACCTGCCAAGCATCCTATCCGCAGAGGCAGAGGCAGAGGCAGATGATTTGCTTGTACTCATATTTTTTATGTAAATTTTGTACTTGTAATTTTCCTGTATTTGTGTTGATCATTGAAAGCCATGTTATTTGTAAAACAATACAGAAAAATTAATATAACAGTCTTTTGAACGACAATCCCCAATTATCTCAAAACTAAACTGATTTTAGTTTCTGTCTAGCACTCAAGTACAGACCTGTTCACTTGAATAATTTTCTTAAGTTTTGCCATCATCAAAATAGGGGGAATTTATTAGGAATACGTGTTAGATTTTGATGATGTCATTATTGTAATACAAATATTTATTACTTGGGAAAAATGTAAGGAAGAACCAAATGAGTATCTTCCATAGACCAAATTATTTTAAGTTAAATACTTGGCAAAATGTAAAGAAGAACCAAATGAGTATCTTCTATAGGCCATTTAAGTTAGGCTGAAAATCGGCTAAGTACAAAAGTACAGATAAGTACTTCAGAGAAGTGTAAACCAAACACTACAGTAAATGCGAAGTCACAGTCAGTCTAAATCAGAGAAACAAAAGTTCATTAGTGATGGTTGACCAGACTGCAGTCGAGTGATCAGCAGACCAAGACATCTGAAGTCTGACCAACAGATAAGTCAAAATTCATCAAAGACAGAAGACTTCAGACAAGTCATCTGATCAGGCAAGTATCAACAGGACATCAGAGAAGTCATCAGCAGAGAAGTCCAAACTGCAGAGAAGTTGACTAGACATCAGATATCTTGACTTATAAGAGATCAGCCAAGTACTCCAAGTCCACGTAAGCATGCGTTGAATAGTCAATACTTACGGAAAGTCACATGCAAGCGTGAAGGGATAAATTAGAGAGATTCCCGCAAAGGATATAAATTAAATAATTCATCCAGACATACTACTGAATACTTTAATCTTATTATATTCAAAAGATTCGGCACCTCACATGCAAAGTCTTCAAAACGGTCGAACGATGGATTAAAATATGGGAATCCAGCCTTGCAACATTCAGAAAAATAAACAAAGAAGTCTATTTCTCCAATGGACGGATTTGTTACAAGATTTGCAACGGCTATGAAGTATGCTCAAGGGTCGACACTTATATATATCCGAATATTTGAAGTTGAGCAGTACGATGCGAACAAAACTCTCAAGCGATCAAAGTTATCATAGCAATCAAAGCAATCATATAGCATCGTGAAAAGAGCAGTACTCGAAGTTCTTATTTGAAGAAAGCTCTGAGTTGGAGAAGACAAACACTCTTGTCTTAAAACATGAGTTCGGGGTACTTTACTGGTTGAAGTTCGAGAGACTGATAGGCATCTGAGTATTTGAAGAATCAAGTGCTGCTAGGATGTCAAAAAAGAGTTGCAACGACAGGATTTTCACTGGTTGGAAGTTGTTGTAGCTAAGTAAAGGAATCACTGTAATATTTATCACTAGTTGAGAATTATAGTGGATTCATCTCCAACTGGTTTGGAGAAAGTGGATTAGTAGAGGATTACCCCACCCCTGAGCCCACTATAACTGCCTACGTGTTTTACTATTTTCAGCATCATACTTAACTGTTGCATTCATACTTTACTGTTCCATTGATTAGTTTTGTTTTCATCATCAGCTGATTTCTGCATATCTATCAGCTTAGAAATTCACTCTTCGAAGAGTTTCAATAAGTCTATTCACCCCCCTCTAGACTTATTCCTGGACGACTTGTGACCTACAGAAGTTTCGTCCCGAAAATTAAAAATGAAAGGTGGCATCCAGACAAAATGAAACAAACACTCTGCTCAGCTCCGAAAAAGCCACAAAAAATTTGTAAACACAAAATTCCTCGAAATATGATGAACTGACTAAGTAAGCACTTGATACACGAGTCGAGGCAATAAACATACATGCGAACGCAACGAGTCAAATAGAAGGCATATGAGTTCGAAAGTAAATGCCCCGAAATTAAAGAAAATCAAAAAATGGCCCGAACGTAAAAAAAACACATTTTGCATCCAAACGTTAACGTGCAAGTCCATAACACGATTGAACATGTTAACATGAACTTGTGGAAACAACCAACCATTTCGGACTAGATCAACAGAGTTCGATATTCACGTGAGAAAATTATAGCATCTTCAGATTACTTTGGAACGACTACCAAATTTATCACAAATAGGAGGGTAGAAAGAAACATAGCTTCTGCTCCGGAACTCCGATGAACATTCATTCATGATACAAGAAAATGGCTCAACTGAAAATAACATTGTAATATCTGCCTGAACTCTCGTCTTTACTGGTGTATTTTTTTGGATAATTGAAGCATTGTCGTACCATGTCCATATTTATTGTAATTAGTATATTGTTGAGATATGCTAAATCGAATTTCTATCTTCGTCGTTCACACTATAGTTGATTATAAATGTTGTTTGGAGAATTTCATTTTTCTTACTATGTGTTGCCCTCAGCGTACGCTACAATGTTAACCTTACGCACGCTATGTGTGTAACATTACGTACGTAACACCCCTATGTTAACGTACGTAATGTGGTGTATCAGACAGCATCTCTCCTTTCGGCGAGTGGGGCCAGACGTGGGCAGTGGTCGGTGATCCGATCGTGACAGCTTAGTCAACGGCCATTACCTACGTAATGGCTATGTGTTAGCGTACGTAATCTTTTTGAGCCTTATATACGTTAATTTGGCAACGTACATAATAGTATATGTGATTTGAGGCAGTAGCCTCTAGGGATTCGTTGCGTACGTAACGTCCGTAGGGTTACGTACGTAATGTGCTTAACGTACGTTAAGCGTTGGCTATAGCGTACGTAATGCTAAATGCAGATTATAAAGGCATGGCTTGCCTTTCATTTCTGCAAGACCCTATCTCATTCTATCTCTCTCATAACCGGTCCCCTACCCTACTAAATCACATTTTGCCCCTCCAATCTTGTGTTAGAGCTCCGTCATTTGGATTATAGCTTGGTAACTAGAAGATTGAAGTGTGTTTTTGGAGTTTTGTTGCTAATCTTCATTCCTTTTGAGGTTGGTTATCTAAACTAACGTTGTTTCATATTATTGATGATGTTAGTATAGGAGTAATTCCTGTAGTGTTAGATTAATCTAGTATAACATGATAATTATTGAATTTATGAACAAACCAAGTATGGAACATGATTTTGGTTCTTAGGTCCTTCATCGATTTTGGTTGAACTTTGAATATATTCATCATAAGGCTATAGTTTAAGAGATTTTTAACATACCTTGATGATGATTTCGTGATATTCTTGTGATGAATGATTTGAGTGCATCATAACCTAAACTAGGTGGATTCATAGATGATGATTATAGTTGGTTTTCCAAGTTAGTAAGGGGTTGTAAGGATGATGTTAAATATGAGATAATATTCATGATTATGATATAATCTTGTAACTAAATGAATTTAGATTAACCTTATTGAAGTTTACTATATTCAATATAAATTTGATGTGATGATAAAACAAGGTTGTTTTGATAATATTCAAATTGAATTTAGGATGTCGTCTCATTGAATTTGATATCTAAGATTATATGGATGTGTTATTGAGTGAAATGTATTTCATTCAAGGTCTATTGTTCTAGTAACTGATATTAGTCGAGGACCATGTTGTGTCAAGATTTATTCATCTCTACAGGCGATCGACTATAAGGCCGAGCGACCGAGTACACAACCAGTTAAGCTATGGCGGACTCGCCTAAAGCGAAGATACCAGACCACCTTCAGGCTTCTAGCGATCGACTCCCAAGGCGATCGCCCTTTGGCGTTCAGTGACCGTTTCTGATATCCGACCTAAGACGATCGTCTACGCCACCTACTGAAACCATCGTCCGTCCAAGTCCACGAAGACTGAGTCTTAAAGCAGCTCCCATGTCCGGATCCCCGATAGCCGCCGCGATTCCCGGATCGTTGATCATAGCCTGGCACCACCTCATCACCTACCGACAAGCCCACCGAAAGGTACAAGGTGGGGCCACCCGTGACAGCGACTCGGACACGTGCAGGCTTCTCATTGGACCGCACGATTGACTGCCAGCAACTCTTGCAGACTTTAGAGGGACAAGCCCATATGCTAAAAGACGATCGCCCGCTTATTATAATACAGCAAAGGCGATCGCCCAGCAGGTCCAAGTGCTATAAATAGAAAGCACCCAGCAACCGGTAAAAGGTTGGCAATTCATTACAAGCAGTTTATAGAAAATATATAAAAACATACATAATCTCAGGCTCCCGGCTTCCTTAGCGGAATCTACCTTAGGATTTCTCTCTCAGCACCTCTCAACCAGAAGACGGTCGGCAGAGGCAAGAAGTCTCCACAGGTCAGATTCACAAGCCCCGGAGCTCAAACCAACAGCTTATACACGCCGTGAGAGACGATCGACCTCTCACCGCCGTCACAGCTCATCAACGTTGTTACAAGAACTCACAGAGCATCACATCTGGTTCTTCGGGCAATCTACACGCTCACCAGCTTAGATAACTAGAATCGTTACACTCACTGTAATAGAATTCTAACATTAATACTTGTATCCCTGAATATTCGTATTAATAACATCTCGCGAGAGCATTCAAGCCCGGGACTAACAACCCTGGCAAGTCTTGTGTTATTTATTCTTTCCCACGGAAGTGTTCTCGCACCTTGTTTGCTATCCATCCATTCCAGCAATATCTATCTCCAGATAATATTTTGGGTAGCAACAATTGGTGCTAGAAGGAGGGCATCTAAACCTCCATTTTTATTCCTACCGTTCCGAAGAACACTCACTGTTCTCGGGGCATATACTTGAAGTGACACTCACTGCGCTTCAAAGAAAGCCTTCAGAATCATGGCATCCACTTCTGCACCGAAGAGAGCCACTCTCCAAACTGCCGGACACCGAGTCCCGGCTCAATCCGAGCCCCAGCCTATGGCGGAGGGAAGTCGCAGGAATGCAAGACTCTTGATCCCGCATCTGACGGTTAGTCCCAGCCTCTCACTCAATCAGATCCAAACTGCAGAGCAGATCGAGGAGGCTATGGCCATACTAAAGGAGCGACGGAGAGCATGCACAACTCCCGTTGTTACTCCCTCGGCCATCCGCCGCGTGGGCAAACGGAAATTCAAGGGACTACTGGGCGAGCGATCGTCAGAAAGCCCCAAGTCGTGAGAAAAGGCTCTCGCTAGATCGGATGGTTCCATGTTCAGTCGCTTGGGGAGCGATCCATCATGGCGACAGGTGAAATCTGGCCCTAACCACGAGACGACGGATTCCGAGTCCGTCACCAGGAGTTTGGCCTACCCAACTCCCAGCCGAAGGCAGATCAGCCTCTTGGCTCCCATTCCGAACGCCAGGGGGTCAGTATTAGATCGCCTCAGCTCCCGCTCTGATCGCCTAGATGCGAGCAGCTAGGCCATGGCGATGGCTGCTCTCCAACGCCAGCTCGATGAGATGAAAGCACTCTTGGACACTGGGGCAAGCACCAGCAGGAAGATCGTCGGGCCGACCGAGCCACTCGCGGCCCACATCGAGCTCGCCCCCATGCAACCAAAAATCACTCCTCCCAAAACACCTCTATACGAAGGGAGGTCGGACCCCGAAACCCACCTAAGTAAATTATGGATCTACATGACCGGATGTGGGGCCTCAGATGCAACCAAGTGCCGAATCTTCCCGTTAACATTAGGCGATCTGGCCCACAGGTGGTACGTCTCGCTGCCACCACGATCGATCATCTCCTTTGAGAAACTGGCGACCGACTTCACGTCGTACTTCGCCACCAAGGTCGCCAGACCTGAAGGCCCCCACCGCATAATAAAAATCAGGCAGGGGGAAGATGAATCCGACGCGGATTACATCGACCTAGTGGACGAGATCGTCCTCGCCGGCGAGCCCATAAGCGACGAGCTCGCCCTCTATTCAGTCCTGGAAGGATTCTACGGTCACTCGCCCATGTTCAGACACCTGACGAAAGATATCCCCCCAACTTACGCGATCTTCCGCGCTAAGGCTGCCGACTTTATGGCCAGGCAGAAGCTGCTCACCCTCCGCCTAGGCGAGGAGATGCCACCTCCTATCCGAAAGACGGCGATCGGCAAAACCAAGAAGGCGATCGCCAAGCCACCCACAGATCGCAAGACCTTCGAGGACATGGAAGCCCATCTCCTCCATACATTCAACCGAACTCCGGCTCGCATTTACTACGCCGTCAAAGGGCGCGAACCGCTAAACAAGCCAAAGGCGATAAGGGACCACGGTCATCTGGACCACAATCAATACTGTGCCTACCATAAGAGTCCCGGACACAGCACCAACCAATGCCGCGACCTCCTCAAACAACTCTGGAAATTGTTCGAGGAAGGCAAGTTAGACAGCTTATTGGCTTAGCCGGAGCCCCTCCAATCTCCCAACACGGTCGCCCGAGTCGAACGCGAACAGACTGGAAAGCTCATACGAGCCGATCATATGAGCCGACCCCTCGATCAACCTCAGCGATCGTATACTCCAACCATGGGAAAAGAACCTCGGACGTCTGTCCCCGATTTCCCCACCTCATCAAATCAAAGGCTACTGACTGAGCGAACATTTCGAAACCGGAGGACTCGTTCGCCATCTACAGTTCATCATCTAACATGGTGGACTACGACATGAGATCGCCTCCACCGCACAACGTACACCGTCGAAGGTTGGCATCTAACATGACGATCTGAGGTGGAAGAGTGCAGCCATGGTCCTGGTAGTCGATGGAACCGACTGCTTCGGCCATGCAAGGTCCCTTTGGGCCAAGATCGCCGGCCCTTCATTTAAATACGAGGCCGGCGTAGTCTGAGGGCCCTCCAAAACTAATCAGTGGACATACTCGCCCGCCCTCAAAGGTTCATCATCTAACATGGTGGGCCTGGACAATGCGAAGCGTCCATACCCCCGTCTCAACGTACACCATCGAGGGTCGCCATATTTGTGGCGGCCCGAGTTGGAAGCAGAGCTAACAAGCCACAGAAGTGGAGTTGATTAATCCGACGACACCCCGCGCAAGGAATCTTTTAGACCGACACCGCACGCCCTTCGTTTAAATACGAGGCGAGGCGCAGCCTTCGGAGGACCCTACCAATTAAGTGAGTCACGAGAACTAAGCCATCAGATGGAATGTCGCTCGTGCATAAGACACGATCATGGAGGTCGGTCCATCGAACTCCGTGATCGTGCACGGCTCCTCAAGACCGAGATGGACGGCTCCTTTCGAGGATTCGACAAACTTGAAGACTGCTCACTCAACGATTTATTTTCGTCCCCTTACTTTCACTAAGTGAACAAAAACAAAGGGGAAAAGAGTGTGGAGATATATAATCAGTGATCGTCCCTATTTCGTTACATACGACGATCGTCATTAGTCAGATGTTTGTGCAGCGATCGAATTTGTTGTATAAGTTATCTATATGAGTTTATCAATTCACATAGACCTACGCTTACAGCAATCTCTCCTCACACATTTGTACAAAATCAAGCAAAAGACTCAGAGTAGCAATCATTCAAATGACAAATCGAAGATCAAATACTCATTTCATTGCTCAATATCTCAAAAGTACTTACAAGGTCGCCCGAAGGCTTAAGTACAAAAGGAAAGCTACAAATTACAAGCTAATTGAAAGCAATAAAGAGAAAGTGCCTCAGGCCCCTGCCTGGCCTTCACCTTCGGCCCCCAGACTCGATCGCGTCCCTTCGCCGGCCTGCGGAGCAGCCTCCCCATCCTCCGGGGCATCAGGATGAATGAGGTTCGCCGGGATCGGATACCAGCTAAGATCCACACCGATGCCCGCGAGATCCAGGATAGGCACGGCGAAATCAGGGTGAAGGGGGTGCTCCAGCGCGTACGCTTTAAAATTGTCAGCTAAAGGGCCGACCTCCAATCCTCCTTTCTTAGCGACTCGGAGCGAATCAGCGAACGCCATATAATAGGCGAACTCACTGACAAACTCCACGTTACGAAAGGGATTGGCCTCGGTAACCTCTTGCTTTCCCTTCAGCTCAGCCAGCGCCTTTTGCACGCCTTGTAGTTCGGCCTCCCTTGCAGCCGTCTCCCCCTTTGACTCCGCCAACTCACTAGTCAGCCGTGCAATGGTCACTTTCAGACGATCGACCTCCATCTCAGCGGCCTTTTGCGCCCGCACAGCATCGGTCATCCTCTCCCGAAAGCGATCGACCGTCACCCGAGACATCTCGGCATCCTTCCTCGCCAGCTCAAGCTCTTGGCTCGTCCGCTTAGCAGCCTCCAAAGAGTCCTTCTCCATCGCCGCGATCTTGTCGGTGAACTCGGCATCCTCTTTCCGAGCCGCCTTGATATCCGCCTGCAGACGAATAGTAGAAGGTCGCCCTTCGAACTCCTGCATAGCTTGAACAGCCATCATTTCCGTCTGAAGGGAGAGGGCGAGAACAACCTGCATTGTACTCCCAGATCGCTGACGAGCGATCGCATCTAGATCGGTCGTCCAAGCCTTCAGTAAAGCAGAAACGTCCCGGTTGATGTACTGCGGGATGTCGCAGGGTTGGTGAGGAGATTGGCTCGCTAAGAAGTCCACCACCATCGGCGGACAAGTTGGATCAGCTCTACGGATCCTGCATCAGAACCACAAAAAGTTAACACATCTCCTACGCGAATAACCAGTTTCAACTCAGCAAGCTAAGCTTACCTCTCGGCTCTTTCAGGATCGCGGCCAAAATATGGCTTCCCACGAGGGGTCTCGGCCTTAGCGATCGCCATCTCTCACAAAAAAGCCGCAGAGGGCGGCTCACTCTCCGGAGGAAGAATGGTGATTAGAGGAGCGGCGATCGGCACCTCACTGGCAGGGGCAGAAACCGGAGTTCCTTCCGACCTCGGCCGCTTGCGGTTCATTCGAAGCCCCTCCTCAGGAACTTCCCCCTCAGCCACGAGCGGCTCCACGCGAGGCTCCACCTCCGGAATGATTGGCAAAGCAACAGGTGGAGCCCGAGGCGACTTCTTATGGCGGAGACGGCCCAGAACTCCAGGATTCGACATGGCGATCTCCGGTGGGGGCTCCAAAAAGCGAGGAAAGCGAACCTCTATAGTTAAGACGATCGATCAACAGTTAGATATTTTCCTCAAGTAAGGCGATCGCCAAGAAAGCGAGGGTCGCAGAAACTCATACCTGGTACCGAGAGATGTCTTGGGAAACGGAATAGCCGAGCCGACAACCAACGACTCTCCTTATTGATCCAGCTAGCGTCAAGGTCGTCGTCCGAAAATCTCCGTATCCACTCCTAGACAACCAGGAAATCAAAGGGCAACTCCTCGATCGCCGGGATATGAAAACCTGCAAAACCGAGATCAAATTAGATCAGTTCAGAACATGTCCGAACAAAGGGAGAGTCTAAACCCTTACCGGGATTCCTCTCCCGAAACTCAGTGGGGATCTCCAGCTCGCCCGAAGGATTGTCGCTCGCAGAAGCCCTCCACGCATCGGCGACCCAGAACCATTTCGTCGGGTCACCCCGCGCCTTATTCGGGACTCCGAGGATTACCCGACCAGATCGGCCCTGAATATGGTGACCTCCGACCGACCCTTTTTGAGCCGTCATCTTGAACAAATGGTTCATCTCCGACGGCGATGGGAGGCGGTACAGGCGGTGACCGCCGAACAGAGTGAGAGTGCAGATTATCTGGAGCCAAGCGTTCGGCGTCAGCTGAAGTGGCGCCACGTTCCAAGCGGCTAGCAGGTGGGAGACAGCAAAAGATAGAGGGAAGCGTAGCCCGGCCTCCATAATCGCCTCATTCACGGCGACCATACCCATTGGGGGTTGATCGGCACGCTCATTCTCCTCCGGCGCAAATATTTCCACATCTGTAGGAACGTGGAACCTCGTCCTCCAGACGGCCAGATCTTTCCTGGTCGCCGAACTTCGGATTTGGCCAAGCGACCACAAAGATCGCTGTGCAACCCGGAACTGCGACCGTTTGGCAAGCTGATAGGGGTAGGCGATCGAGTAATCCCGGAAATCGAATCTTGGAGACGGACCGGCCAACTTCTCCATAATCTCAGCAAAAGCCAGATAGGCCCGACCAAAAGCACTGTGCTGCTCCCAGTGGGCCCTAATCGGCATATCTCTCTCCATTTGCGATCGTCTGTGTTCAGCGGCCGCCTCCTTAGCGACGTCGGCTTCATTAAACAAAGCCTCGATTTCAGCAGGGTCAATTCCGGCCCGAATAGCCTCAGCAACCGTCTCTAGATGGAAGTCAGAAGAAGGTCCTCCCTGGACCGTCGATGTCCCGGTGGCGGAACTGGTGCCCACTCCATGAGATGATGGTGTTCCAGCCATTCTTAAGGAAAAAAAGGAGAAAAGGATTTTTCTTACCCAAAAATGGAATCGATCGACGATCGGCAGTCGAATCTCTCAGAAACGTTCTTCAGCAAAGTCCTTCTTTCTCCAGTGGTAAAGTGCATAAGAGTTTTGACGCTGCGTCCTTACGTCCTTTTATAGGAGGTGAAAATGACTCCTGTGCAATTAAGAAGAATCTCACGGGTCGGACGTGCAGCCGTCGCATTTATTGACCCCCTCGAGACATGCGTACGCGTCTTTTCAAGGATGCGTCAGACGAGGAGTCATAAATGACTGTTGATATCCTCCAACAGGAATCCGACACGTGCGCGGAGACTTTTCCACGCCCATTGCCATTTCCCGCGCAGTTTAGCGGCCAACCAGGTCGTCCAAATTCAGTTTCAATTATCTCAATGACGATCGCCAGTTCAGTAAAATGCAAAGACACTCGCAATAATTCAGCGATCGCCAGCAGAACCACCTCACCCCACGTTTCCAACGTAGGAGCGAGCTGGGGGGCAATTGTTGTGTCAAGATTTATTCATCTCGACAGGCGATCGACTATAAGGCCGAGCGACCGAGTACACAACCAGTTAAGCTATGGCGGACTCGCCTAAAGCGAAGATACCAGACCACCTTCAGGCATCTAGCGATCGACTCCCAAGGCGATGGCCCTTTGGCGTTCAGCGACCGTCTCTGATATCCGACCTAAGACGATCGTCCTATGCCACCTATTGAAACCATCGTCCGTCCAAGTCCACGAATACTGAGTCTTAAAGCAGCTCCCATGTGCGGATCCCCGACAACCGCCGCGATTCCCGGATCGTTTATCACAGCCTGGCACCACCTCATCACCTACCGACAAGCCCGCCGAAAGGTACAAGGTGGGGCCACCCGTGACAGCGACTCGGACGCATGTAGGCTTTTCATTGGACCGCACGATTGACTGCGAGCAACTCCTGCAGACTTTAGAGGGACAAGCCCATGTGCTAAAAGACGATCGCCCGCTCATTATAATACAGCAAAGGCGATCGCCCAGCAGGTCCAAGTGCTATAAATAGAAAGCACCCAGTAACCGGTAAAAGGTTGGCAATTCAATACAAGCAGTTCATAGAAAATATATAAAAACATACATAATCTCAGGCTCCCGGCTTCCTTACCGGAATCTACCTTAGGATTTCTCTCTCAGCACCTCTCAACCAGAAGACGGTCGGCAGAGCCAAGAAGTCTCCACAGGTCAGATTCACAAGCCCCGGAGCTCAAACCAATAGCTTATACACGCCGTGAGAGACGATCGACCTCTCACCGCCGTCACAACTCATCAACGTTGTTACAAGAACTCACAGAGCATCACATCTGGTTCTTCCGGCAATCTACACGCTCACAAGCTTAGATAACTAGAATCGTTACACTCACTGTAATAGAATTCTAACATTAATACTTGTATCCCTGAATATTCGTATTAATAACATCTCGCGAGAGCATTCAAGCCCGGGACTAACTACCCCGGCAAGTCTTGTGTTATTTATTCTTTCCCATAGAAGTGTTCTCGCACCTTGTTTGCTATCCATCCATTCCAGCAATATCTATCTCCGGATAATATTTTGGGTAGCAACAGACCATCCGTTCATTCGTCAAGGGAGGATTATTCCCGTCTACGTATTGAGGCAAGTTATCTTGCTTGGTTATAATGATGGTTGAATTCTGGTGAATATTGTACGTTTCGTGTACAAGTAATGCTATACGAATCTACAATTCATGATATAGTGTTGTTCTTGATCGTGTTACCATTTTGTGGTGGGATTGTATGCCTAAGTTTATCGCCTTTGATACCGTTCGTATCGTTGAGACTTGTCACTTCGGTGAGTCTTTCGATTCTTTGATAAATGTGTAATCTATTGAGTTTCGTTGTCATGTTGCATCGTGACATCTCTGGAGTCATATCTGCGTGCCGATTGGATATGTGTAGGATATTTGTCGGGCACTTGATGGTCATGCGTAAATGTTTTTGTATTGGACCGTGCATACGAGACGTAGTTCATGAGGCTAATTAGGTACATCATCCCACCTATATTCTGGATTCTGTATATGGGGTGGACATGTGCACGGACACATTTCCGGATCGGACGTACTGTTCATATTCCGTGTATGGTTGGATATGTTCGACTGTTTAGGACTTACTGTTTATATGCTCGAGGGGTATATTCAGTAGTCGGTTGTTTTTTTTTAGATCCATATGTATATGAATTGTATACTGCCATGAGAATTATTATCATGTATAGCTGACCCTATGATTTGAGCGAAATACTTGTATTCCAGGGTGAGGAAAGGGCAAGGCGCAGGAAGAGCACGATGTCGACGAAGGGTATGGAAGGGTGCTAGTTCGGGGGGCCCGAGTCTTTTTGTCAGTTATGTATAAACTGTGTAATTTTATGTCATTTTCGATTTATAAGGTTGGACAAATGTATTATTATTGAGATAGGTCTACTCCATCTCTATATGGTTTATACCAGTTTTGGATCTTGTGTACTGTTGTGTAAGTTGATATATATATATATATATATATATATATATATATATATGTGTGTGTGTGTGTGTGTGTGTGTGTGTGTGGTTTAAGCTCCTATTCGGGGCTATGATGTAATACCCGAGATTCTAATGTGTATTTTGAACCTTGTGCCATTGTATATGTTGCATTTGATCTGAGTATTATCCTTCGTATTTCATGATCTTGTACTGTTGAGCATATGATTTCATGAATAATGTTGTTTATAATTGTATTTGTGCACTGTAGCGCACGCTAACGTTTGAGCATAGCGTACGCTAATTGAGTTTCCTAGCGCACGCTATGTATGAGCCTTAGCACACGCTATGCGTGGTCAACTGGATTAAGACACGGCGGTAGGTGAGATCGGACCGCGGATCTTTGTCACGATATGTCGGAATGAATCTAGACGGCTTTTGGAAAAGTCGAGTCAACGATGCTTAGCACACGCTACTGGTATGAGGATAGCGGACGCTAAAGTTGAGTATAGTGTGGTCAGTAAAGCTTCGTATGGTCATTAGCGCACGCTGTATGGTGTGGTAGCATACGCTAATTTCCGTACTTAGCGCACGTAAAGGGTGTTAGCGTACGCTAAGCCGAGACCAGACCGAGACAGTAGACTGCTAGTCCGTTAGCGCACGCTAAATATGTTGTCGTAGCGTGCGCTAATAACCATTTTCTATATATAGGACAACACCCTCTTTCATTTTCAGACAACCACTTCAAACCACACTCCAATTTCGTGACTTTGAGAGTTACCCTCTCCATCTTCAACCTTCATATCAGCCTCCTAACACATCATTGAAGGCAATGGGGCTTTAAGGATTGGTGTTCTAGATTTTGGGCGTAGAGTTCATCAAGTTATTCCAACCTTTCCTTCCGTTTAAGGTATGTTACGATTCACCAAGCTAGAATTTTTGTTCTTAGCTATACTTTGAGCTTGCTTCGGAAATCATTAGACTAGTTAACGATCTTATGAATCCAGCACCATATTTTTGAAGATTGGAACCCGATTATACCTTGTTTTTCCCTCGTTGTTAAGAGTTTTGATTGAGCTTTGATGGATAAAAACCTTAGGGTGTAGTATCCTAAGTTTGTTTTGATTTATGAGCATGATTTTAGTAAGATTCTAAGAATTACCGTGATGTTCCACTGATGATAATTCATGTTTGATATAGGTGTTTGATTTGACAAGGTTCTTCATGTTCATGCTTGTAATGAATCGGCTATGTCAATGAAATCAACCCGGATCACCGTAGTACCGTTTCCTTGCGTAGTACATTTGGTATGCTCGTATCTTGAGTCCCACTTGTGGTATGAATCGTAAGAGCCAAACATATGGGAGTCGGGAATTGAAACCAATATTGAAGCCTAGATTTTGATGACTTGTATATCCTTGAATCCTTAGACATCGGTATGTCGCCTACGATGTGATCATTCGACTCATATGAAGTGTATCACTATTTCCGACTCAGCTTTCATCATGCATACTAACCGCGAACCAGCCTTACGCCATTATTACATTATTTTAATTTAGAATATTCGGTGATCATACGTTAGTTTCTAGTAATATGTTAAGTTCCTTGTATTTCTTTTGAACAAGGTCCGAGCCTTGCATAGGGGTCGATCGAGGGGCGGTGGTCTTAGGACGCGTGAAATTCGTTGGAGTATTTTATTCTTGCCATTTTTGAGGCAAGTATCATATTTTTAAATTGGTTTATATTGGAATGTTGATCATGCATATGATTTATTCATGTTGTTGAACATGAGATTAATTTCTTTGAATTGTCATAGTATTCATTATTGATTTCTTGATTGTTCACGTCGATGAACGTATTGAATTGCATATGTGTATGCATAATTTCACGCTTTATGTTGTAAATGATCCAAGGGGATCATGAGGATCTATGCTGAGGGCGCTGGATCGGATGTCCACCATGTGTTGGTCTGACAGGATCATCATGGGGATCTATGCTGAGGGCGCTGGATCGTTGGACGGGTTTTCCACCATGCGTTGGTCCGACGGGATCATCATGGGGATGTATACTGAGGGTGCTGGATCGTTGGATTACCCTGTAGTGTGTTGATGGAATCGTGAGGATTCGCATCGTTGGATTCCGGTGACGGAAGTCCATTTTGTATGTTTTATGATGCATTGTTGATTCATGTATTATGATACTTGTACTAGCATCGTTTTGCTAACCCCTTCGGGGGTTGACATTTGTTTTGATGTTCAGGTAGCCGAGGAGCGGGGAAGCAACCACAGTACCGACATGACGATGAAGTGGCGCAGTGATGTAATTTGATGTTGTCTCATTTTCCAGTTATTTTTCAGTACTCGAGTACGCGTATTTTGTTGGGATTTGGAATGATTGTAATAATGAACTCATCGTTGAACTGGTTTTGAATTTTAACCTCAATGTCACTTTAGTATTATTTTCTGTATTTCTCAAATTAGCCTTGTAAATTCTTATATAAAGGATTTACGGCGCTGTAATTATTCTGAAAACATCGGGGTGTTACAGAATATGGTATCGGAGCTAAGATTCATGGATATCTTGGCACTCGGGTTTTAGTTGGGTATGTTAACGTTGTTCGATTTATTGATTTTCATAACATCACTGCTCAGCCAGCGTCGTCATGTGGACCGTGGTTGTAAGTTTCCTAACCTCTTATACTACAATTTTATTTAATTTCGGTTTTGTAATTATTGACGGACTTTCTTTTAGAAAAATTTTGCCTTGGATATTGAGTATTTGTGTTTACAGTATGTTGAGGGAAGGTCGTGGATGCGTACGCGGTCGTGGATGCGGACGTGGTAATGCGAGACAGGCGGATTCAGTGTCTACCCCAGAATTATTGGCTTGTCGAACCGATTCCCATTCTGGAGGACAACAGGGATCAGCGAATGATAATGCAAATCCTAACATCCCAGGAGTGCTTCAACAGGTGGTTGCTCAGATAAACCAGTTTGCTTAGGTAGTTGACTGCATGCAGACGGTGATGGGACATCAGCATAACGAGGATAATCGGGGAGACAAATGGCTTACCGAGGTGGTCAAATTGCACCCTCCAAAATTTGACGGTTCTGCTGAGACACTTACTTGGGGTTACTAGCTGAAAGAGTTAGAGAAGATCTTTGCAGGAATTAACTGTCCTGACGACCGAAAGGTTCCGATCGCCCAGTATCTTCTGACTGGGGAGGCTTTTGTAATATCCGGATTTATTACTGTGTATTTCATCTGTATTCAAACCCTGTATTATTCGAATTTGTGGTTTTGATTATTGGAGTATGATATTTCTTGCATTGGCATCCTTGTACTTAAGTATAACAACATGCAGATTTTCTCATGCAAACTCGTGATAGCGCATGCTAGGAATGTAGCTTAACGCGCGCTATCGGCTATTACTAGCGCACACTACGTATGTAAGAGTTGCGTGCGGTAGACACTGAATTATTGAGGTAGGCGGCTAGCACATGCGCCAGCCGGGACATGGGTCCGGATAAGATTCCCGTGGACGAACCTGGACAGATTTGGAGTCAACGCTTATTAGCGCGCGCTAAGTATGTATTGTAGCATGCACTAATTAGCTAAAGTGCGGAATATTATAAATGAGACAACAACCCGTTTTGGTTTACATTTCCTTCGTCCATTCTTCATTCTTGAGAGGCCAGAGAGCTAGAATCATCCTTCTAACACACTTAGAACACATCTTATTGATCCTTGAATATTGGTTATCACTTGTGAGTGATCATTGAAGAGAAGTAACACCTTGGAGTGGCATATAACCAACCGGAGTCGGATTCTACCTTACGGTTCAGTAATTTCGGCATATTAAGGTATGTTCAATCTATCTCCAACCTTAGATTTGGATCCTAAGGAATTAAATGATCATGTTAATGAGATATTGAATTTCATTAGTGAATTATTCAACAACATCATGTTTAGAAGATTGGAATGTCTACGATTATGATATTATTGTTGGAACCTTGGAGTTGGAATCCTAATACTTCAAATGATGAGAGAAACATTCTGAAGTTAGCAATCCGTATGATTTATGTTATCTTTGTGATCATGAATTGGAGGTGATATTATTTTCGGATATAAGAACTTAAAGGAAGAATCATCTTAGGAAATATTCTTTCGTATAAGTTGGAATTGTCAGTTCACCTCAAGATGAAGTCCGAATGTGTATAATGATAGTAGAATCTAATACATCAACCGGAGATCACCAAACTTCGCATGAGAATTGAAATCAAGATGGATTATGGTGTTGTGATGATACTTGCATCGCGAAGTTGTTATTATCCATGAGATCATTCATAAAGGTTATGAACATAACATGAAGTCGAATAACAAACATTAATCACTGAGGAATTCGCTTATTTCATCACCATTTGTATAATCTGCTGCCCTCCAGTGAACTGCCATGCACGTTTAGCGTGCGCTAAGCTACGTGAATTAACGTATGCTATCGAGTACGTTTAGCGTATGCCACGATTGAAACTTAGCGTGCGTTAAGTCTTCAGACGAGTCAGTCGGCTGATCAGTGAGGCACTGACCACGCCTGGTTAGTGTACTCTAAGCTGTGTGTACTGCGTGCGCTAACGAGTAGCATTAACGTACGCTACATAGGATTCGTAGCATGCGTTAAGCGATTCAGACAAATTGCATATTAAGGACTTCCTACCGTAATATTTGAATTGTTAGACGTTCGTACGGCATGAGATGAATTCTATGCTATTTCTTTTGTTAAGGTTCGAGCTTAACACGTGATTGATCGAAGGGGGACGACCTTCGAGTATTTTGATATTCGTGGAAGTTTTATTCTTGTCAACGAACCGAGGCAAGTACTCTAATTAGAATTGTTTATATTATGACAATTATGATGTGATTGTATCGTGTAACTATGTTGTGATTATATGTCCACCATGCGTTGATCCGACGGGAATCATCATGGGAATCTATAGCTGTGTGCGCTGGATCGTTGGACAGGTAGTTCCATCATTTGTTGGTCCGACGGGATCATCATGGGAATCTATAGCTGTGTGCGCTGGATCGTTGGAATACCATTAGTATGTTGAAACTGTTATGATATGATATGTGTTGTGGATATTTCTCGTTGGAGAAACTTGTTATGATATAATTGTTGATTATATCACTGTTGTATGATTATTGTACTTGTACTAGCATCATTGTGCTGACCCCTTCGGGGGTGAACATTTGTGTATGTTCACGATCCAGGAGAGCGGGGAAACAACCACTGGAGATGCATGACGACGAGGGTGCAGAGTGATGTTCCGGCCGGGTTTACTGTCTGTTGTTTGTTGGTTATTTCAATAAGTACTCGAGTACGTTGTCAGGTTATGATGTTTGGATTTTAGTGTTGTATTAATAACTCTTCATTGGATATTTGTATTCTCGGTATTGAACCAGACAGTTTTACTTTATTTCAGTAATTTCATAAATTGGTATCTATTATTGTCATTTCCTTTATTCAGCCTTGTAAATTATTATGTAAAGGATTTACGGCACTGTAATATTCCTGAATATATCGGGGGTGTTACAGAATATGGTATCGGAGCTAAGATTATGGATATCTTGTCCATTGGGTTAAAATAGGGGTCATTTACGTCTTTTGAGGTAACCGGCCGTGAATGACATCATTGTACTGCCTACGTCTTCATGCGAACGGTGGTTGTAAGTTCCTAAACTCTATATCGTTCTTTACATGTTGTACCTTTTTATACTTGAACATTAGAACGATGTTGTTTCCTGTATATTAAGTATTTGTGCTTACAGTATGTTGAGAGGCGGATGTGGACGTGGTCGCGGTCGTGGACGCGGATGAGGAATGCAGAAAGGGAGGCGTCGCCTTCTAATCAGGCTAGTCATAGCTCAGGCGAGCCGCAAAAATCCATCAATAATGAACCGGAACCTGCTGTACTAGAAATCCTTCGTCAAGTGGTGAATCAGATGACTCAGTTCGCTCATGTCGTGGACCGAATGCAGATGGCAGTGGGACTTCAGCAGGGAGATGGACAGCCAAGGATCCCAGAAATGGGAAATCGAGGTGACCGATGGTTGCAAGAGGTAGCGAAAATGCAACCACCCAAATTTGACGGCTTTTCCGAGACTCCCACTTGGGATCATTGGTTGAAGGAATTGGAGAAAATTTTTGCTGGAATTAATTGCCTAGACGACAGGAGAGCTCCTATTGCCCAGTACTTTCTGATTGGGGAGGCATCTGAGTGGTGGGAAGCTATCCGACCTGCAGATCATGATGCTGATTGGACAGAATTTAAAACGATGATGGAAGCTCAGTACTACCCTCGTCCTGTGAGGGAAGCCAAAATTCGAGAGTTTTTCTCCGCTCAGCCATCAGACGAACCCGTATCCCAGACGATTAAGACGTTTAACCAGCAGTTAGCATTTGTCCGACATCTATTCAGAACAGATGCGGAGATGATGATTCATTTTGAAATGAGGATGAAACCCGAAATCCAGAGGTACATGTCCGGTTTTGAATGTACCACTCTCCGCCAATACCAGGATAAGGCGTTGGCGTACGAAATAAAAGAAGCAGCAATGGAGAAGTTTATGGAGTCGAAGAACCAGAAAGTCTCTGGTACTTTTACAGAGCACAAGAGCAGTGGGCCCCGCAAGGCCCAATCTTCTTTTTCTTTCAAGAAACCTCCACACCCATCTAAGAGCGGAAAGAATTACGGAACAATGTCAGCCACGACGGATACAGCTAGGAAGTGCTTTAACTGTGGTCGCCCAGGCCACCTTTGGCGTGATTGTTTGCGCACTCCAGTTACATGTTTTGACTGCGGACAGGAAGGGCACCGTGCGATGTTTTGCAAGGATGCCACCAAGTACAATGGAACCCGTTCATCGGAGCCAGTTTAGAAGGAAGCTAGTATCCAACAGACGCAGCAAAGTGTTCAGATGCCTCAAAGTTTTGGCCGCGGACGAGGCAGAGGACAATGGGACTGAAAGGGGACATCAAGTGCCGGATCTGTTCCCCCACGTCTGTATGAGATGAGGAGGACAGACGATCAGGATGTTGCTGTCGCATCAAGTACTGTCCAGATCCTTTCCCAGCCAGTTAGCATTTTATTCGATACAGGAGCTACGCATTCTTTTATATCTTTGTCTTGTGTAAATCATATGAATATTTCTGGTTTTCATACTTGTGAACCTTATGTTGTTGGTTTACCGAGTGGAGAAAGGATTGTTGGGAACTTAGAGACTAGAGATTTCCCTATATCATTTGGGGGTAGGGAGTGGCTCTCAAATCTGATTGTGATAGAAATGCAAGGAGACGACCTGATACTCGGAGACGATTGGCTTAATCGATATGGAGCTATTGTAAACTACCGAAGGAGGAATATTTCGCTAATCGCCGACGATGGCTCCGAAGTACTGTTTGAAGGATGGAAACCAGGAAGCTCAGGAAAGTTGATCAAAGAAATGAAAGCTGTCAAATTGTTGAAACAGGGCTGTACCGGATACTGGTGCTATGCAATGAAGAAAGAAGACGAAATTATGGAACTTTCATCCATTCATGTTGTGAATGAATTTCCAGATGTATTCCCTGATGAGTTACCTGGACTACCTCCACGAAGGGATGTAGAATTTACCATTGAGCTGGAACCCGGAGCTATACCAATTTCTAAGGCACCGTATCGTATGGCACCTACTGAAATGTATGAACTGAAGAAGCAGCTGGAGGAGTTACTGGACAAAGGCTATATTCAGCCAAGCGTTTCACCCTGGGGAGCGCCAGTCCTTTTTGTCCGAAAGAAGGATGGATCGCTTGACCGTATTGACTATCGAGAGCTGAACAAGATGACGATTAAGAACAAGTATCCGTTGCCACGGATTGATGACCTGTTCGACCAGTTGCAAGGAGCAACAGTATTTTCTAAAATCGATCTGAGATCAGGGTATCATCAGCTGAGGATTAAAGAATCTGATGTTCCGAAATCAGCGTTCACAACTCGCTACGGACACTATGAGTTTGTAGTGATGCCGTTTGGTCTCACTAATGCACCTGCTGTATTCATGCAGTTGATGAACTGAGTGTTCATCGAATATTTGGATAAATTTGTGGTCGTGTTCATTGATGACATTCTGGTGTATTCTAAAAACCCGGAAGAGCATGCACAGCATTTGCGGATTGTATTAGGACTTTTGAGAAGCGAGCAACTGTACGCCAAACTCTCTAAGTGTGAATTCTGGCTAAAGGAAGTAATGTTCCTCGGTCATGTGGTATCAGCTGAAGGAGTCCGAGTAGATCCTCAGAAGATTGAAGCGGTTTTGGATTGGAAGCCTCCAAAGAACGTAAAAGAAGTCCGAAGTTTCTTAGGACTTGCTGGATATTATCGTCGGTTTGTGGAAGGGTTTTCTAAAATCTCCCGCCCACTTACTCGACTCCTGCAGAAAACTCAAAAGTTTGAGTGGAACGAGTCGTGTCAGACTAGTTTTGATGAATTGAAGAGGAGATTGACGACAGCACCAATTTTATCACTTCTACAGGGGACTGGAGGATTCATAGTTTACAGCGATGCTTCGAACCAAGGACTCGGATGCGTATTGATGCAGAATGACAAGGTGATCACTTATGCTTCACGACATCTGAAACCTTATGAAGTGAATTATCCAACATATGATTTAGAGCTAGCAGCAGTAATTTTTGCTTTAAAGATCTGGAGGCATTATTTGTACGGGACTCACTGTCAGATCTTTACGGATCACAAGAGTCTCAAATACATCTTCAGTCAGAAAGAATTGAACATGCGGCAAAGAAGATGGTTAGAACTGATTAAGGACTATGACTTGGAGATTTTGTATCATCCAGGCAAAGCGAATGTAGTGGCCGATGCACTCAGCCGCAAGCCTATTTCTATTCAGATGCTGGAGACTCTGACCTCCCAACTTAGCCTTCAACAAGAGATGATTCGAGAAGGAATTGAAGTGTGGTTACAAAGAGTCCAAGGACAACTGTGCGTGATGGAATTAACTTCGTCATTAACCGAAGAAATCAAATCTAGACAGGTGGATGATCCTCTGATGATTCGGTTACGTAATGAAGTGATCCAAGGAAAGGCCCCCAGATTCCTAATTCATGATGATGGAGTTTTGAGATTCCAAAACTGACTCTGCGTTCCTGATATCGATGTTATGAAATAGACAATTATGAAGGAAGCTCACAGTTCGCCCTATTCTATCCACCCGGGCACTAGTAAGATGTATAAAGACTTGAAGCAGAATTTCTAGTGGAGCAACATGAAGAAAGATGTAGCGGACTATGTTTCGAAATGCTTGACTTGTCAGCAGGTTAAAATCAAGCATCAACGGCCTGCTGGGATGTTGAAGCCGCTCCTGATTCCTGAGTGGAAGTGGGAGGACATATCGATGGACTTTATCACTAGTATGCCGAGAACCAAGACCGGAATGAACATGATTTGGGTGATAGTTGATCGTTTAACCAAATCATCTCATTTTCTAGGCATTAAGGACACGTGGGAACCAGAGAGGTTAGCACGAGTATTTATTTCGGAGATAGTTCGATTGCATGGTACGCCGAAGACCATTGTTTCTGATCGAGACGGCCATTTCATGTCTCACTTTTGGAAAGCAGTTCATAAGGCCTTGGGAACCGAATTGAACTTCAGCACAGCTTATCACCCACAGACTGATGGACAATCCGAGAGGACTATTCAAACGGTGGAAGATATGTTGAGGGCTTGTGCTTTAGATTGGTCAACTGATTGGGAAGTTCATCTACCGTTGATTGAATTTACCTACAACAATAGTTGGCATGCTTCCATTAAGATGGCACCGTTTGAGGCATTATACGGGAGGAGATGTAGATCGCCCCTATGTTGGGATGATTCATCAGACTTAATCGGGACGGAACCAGATTTGATCGTACAGACTCGAGAGAAGATAGCCTTGATTCGTGAAAGGCTGTTGACCGCCCAAAGTCGCCAGAAATCTTACGCAGACGTACGCCGTCGCCCTTTGGAGTTCAGTCCGGGAGAACACGTACTTTTAAAGATTTCTCCTACTCGGGGAATACTTCGTTTCAGAAGAAAAGGAAAGCTGAGTCCGAGATATATCAGACCATTTGAGATCCTTGAGAGAGTTGGAGAGTTGGCATACAGATTAGCATTGCCGCCGTCATTGAGCCATGTTCATAACATGTTCCACGTATCCCAGTTACGGAGGTATATACCAGAATCTAGTCATATCATTGATTTCGGCGAGATCGAAGTTGCTCAAGATGGGACGTTTGAAGAAAGACCGGTCAAGATACTCGAGAGTCGAGTTAAGCAGTTGTGGAACAAACCAATCGTTTTGGTCAAAGTTCAATGGTCACGTCACGGAATGGAAGAAGCCACATGGGAAACGGAAGATGGTATGAAGTCCAGATATCCCGAGTTATTTTCGTCTTGAGTTTCGGGACGAAACTCCTTTTTAGTAGGAGAGTATGTAATATCCGGATTTATTACTGTGTATTTCATCTGTATTCAAACCCTGTATTATTCGGATTTGTAGTTTTGATTATTGGATTATGATATTTCTTGCATTGGCATCCTTGTACTTAAGTATAACAACATGCAGATTTTCTCATGCAAACTCGTGATAGCGCATGCTAGGAATGTAGCTTAACGCGCGCTATCGGCTATTACTAGCGCACGCTACGTATGTAGGAGTTGCGTGCGCTAGACACTGAATTATTGAGGTAGGCGGCTAGCACATGCGCCAGCCGGGACATGGGTCTGGATAAGATTCCCGCGGACGAACCTGGACAGATTTGGAGTCAACGCTTATTAGCGCGCGCTAAGTATGTATTGTAGCGTGCGCTAATTATCTAAAGTGCAGAATATTATAAATGAGACAACAACCCGTTTTAGCTTACGTTTCCTTCGTCTATTCTTCATTCTTGAGAGGCCAGAGAGCTATATTCATCCTTCTAACACACTTAGAACACATCTTATTGATCCTTGAATATTGGTTATCACTTGTGAGTGATCATTGAAGAGAAGTAACACCTTGGAGTGGCATATAACCAACCGGAGTCGGATTCTACCTTACGGTTCAGTAATTTCGTCATATTAAGGTATGTTCAATCTATCTCCAACCTTAGATTTGGATCCTATGGAATTAAATGATCATGTTAATGAGATATTGAATTTCATTAGTGAATTATTCAACAACATCATGTTTAGAATATTGGAATGTCTACGATTATGATATTATTGTTGGAACCTTGGAGTTGGAATCCTAATACTTCAAATGATGAGAGAAACATTCTGAAGTTTGCAATCCATATGATTTATGTTATCTTTGTGATCATGAATTGGAGATGATATTATTTTCGGATATAAGAACTTAAAGGAAGAATCATCTTAGGAAATATTCTTTCGTATAAGTTGGAATTGTTAATTCACCTCAAGATGAAGTCTGAATGTGTATAATGATAGTAGAATCTAATATATCAACCGGAGATCACCAAACTTCGCATGAGAATTGAAATCAAGATGGATTATGGTGTTGTGATGATACTTGCATCGCGAAGTTGTTATTATCCATGAGATCATTCATAAAGGTTATGAACATAACATGAAGTCGAATAACAAACATTAATCACTGAGGAACTCGCTTATTTCATCACCATTTGTATAATCTGCTGCCCTCCAGTGAACTGCCATGCACGCTTAGCGTGCGCTAAGCTACGTGAATTAACGTACGCTATCGAGTACGTTTAGCGTACGCCATGATTGAAACTTAGCGTGCGTTAAGTCTTCATACGAGTCAGTCGGCTGATCAGTGAGGCACTGACCACGACTGGTTAGCGTACGCTAAGCTGTGTGTACTGCGTGCGCTAACGAGTAGCATTAACGTACGCTACATAGGATTCGTAGCGTGCGTTAAGCGATCCAGACAGATTGCATATTAAGGACTTCCTACCGTAATATTTGAATTGTTAGACATTCGTATGGCATGAGATGAATTCTATGCTATTTCTTTTGTTAAGGTTCGAGCTTAACACGTGATTGATCGATGGGGGATGACCTTCGAGTATTTTGGTATTCGTTGAAGTTTTATTCTTGTCAACGAACCGAGGCAAGTACTCTAATTAGAATTGTTTATATTATGACAATTATGATGTGATTGTATCGTGTAAATATGTTGTGATTATATGTCCACCATGCGTTGATCCGACGGGAATCATCATGAGAATCTATAGCTGTGTGCGCTGGATCGTTGGACAGGTAGTTCCACCATGTGTTGGTCCGATGGGATCATCATGGGAATCTATAGCTGTGTGCGCTGGATCGTTGGAATACCATTAGTATGTTGAAACTGTTATGATGTGATATGTGTTGTGGATATTTCTCATTGGAGAAACTTGTTATGATATAATTGTTGATTATATCACTGTTGTATGATTATTGTACTTGTACTATGTAATACCTCTGGTATTCCATGCTTGATTACTTTGTGAATGTTTGGTAATGTGACGCCATTTCTATTTATGTATTCCATTGAGTGCCATATAATTGTACGATGTGAATGAAACGGGGGTGACACACCTTGACGCCGTGGGACGATCGTCGGTGCGAATATGACGGTGGCCAACGTCTTGTTCCCCGATAATTGTTGATGAGTGGAAGGGATGGTCACCCCAAGATGGTTAGAATGTGGTTTGAGGCTAAAAGGTTCTGTCTAACGCGCGCTATAACCCATGCCTAATGTACGCTATATTTCGATCGTTACGTACGTTAAGGCAGCTACATTACGTACGTAACGGGTGGGTCGGTCTTCCGACCAGAATCTTTCTTTTGACACGGACAGGGCTACTTTCGGCGGGCTATAGGACAAACGAGTCAACTGTTCGTTACGTACGTTATGTCCCAAATTTAACGTACGTAACACTTGGGCACATTTCGGCAATGAGTTCTTTACGACGTTGTCGACACCGCTACGCACGTAATACACCTTACGACGTAACACCCTTATCGTTAACGCACGTTATCAAAACCAAGTTTTATAAAATGATAGTTCCCTTCTTCATTTGCACGACCCAACATCACAAACTACCACCCTTGGAGAAATTCCTAGCCCTATACCCGGTTCTTAAGCCTCTTAAACACTTGAATTAACATTGAGGAGGTGGATTCTTAAGCTTCGGTGAAGATTATCCAAGTCGTTCAAGTCACTTCGCTTTTCCTCGTAGTTCTTGTGAATCCGTCAACTATCTTCATTATTCTTCTTCCAATAAGGTAAGCCACCAATCCCTGGAGTTATATCTTCGATGTTTTCTTATTTATACTTATTATATTGCGGGTATTGGGTAGATTTTGCTAAACTTCGTATACAATCTTGTCGGATGAAATTGTAGTAACCAGAAATTTCGTTTCTCATATGTTTCGTTTCGTGCAAATGAAATTTCACTTCAAATCATCACTAGGAATGTAAAATTTGACGAATCAATTGTGGGGAAATTCGTAGTAATCCGTCACCGTATGTTCCATTGTCCGTAGCCACCCTTACCTTGTGATTTTTGACACTTAGCAAACTAAGGAAATAATTCGATAGTATAATCAATATTGGTTGCCAAACCACCGAAGTTGTTGTGCAATAAAATCCATCGATTGTAGTATTTGGGATATAGAATTGTATTAGAAAGCATAAGGTTCGATTTCGCCATAACAATTCGTTGACACCGAAGAATGATAGGATTATCTTCTTGAGTATATCGATATACCTAATGTTAATTATGATTGAACGAGATAATGGTACACAACACTTGAAAACTTAGAAACGATACTCATACCGACAATTAAAACTACACTAGGGATCCGGTTAGGAAAGGGAGACTAGTTTTATTCATTATAATCCGTATGAGGTGTTAATCGGATGTTTCGTGGCTAGGTTAAGTTCGAGCGGGCGTGGGGACTTCGTTATCATAAAGCACCTACTACCGGATCACAGGCAAGTGAAATCTTGCTCGTGAATTTTCTAATATCAATGTTATACCATATGTGTGTACGTGCCATTTTGATAAAAGCCGACGTTTGTCTTTCTCTAAAGATGTTATAAATGGGCCGATGTGTTGGGGATAAAACCTGAATGGTACCCGTGTGGAAATGTGTTAGGGGGTAAAACCCGAATTGGGCACCTATGTTTCGGGGTATTCCCGTGTGGATACTTCCGTGACCCTTGGTTGCGACCTTAGGGGCTTATGTGTTAAAGAGAAAGACTCGTCGGTTAAGTGATGAAATATTCCCTGTGATTACTAGGTACTGTGATTGTAAAGATGTCGTATATCATTGTTAGTAGTTGTTATTTGGTATGCATTCTCTGACCCTGGTTACCTGGTATGACTCGTCGTACCAGGTAAAATTGTTCATCATGTGCAGGACATTCCCGAGGGGGTCCTGGACTTGAGCGGTGTTGGAATTATCTCTAGCCGCTGCTTTAATTGGAATAAATTGTTTTCTTTGGGAAGACCTTTGTTGTGTAATAATTGGACTTCAAATTACATTTCCCTTAAATCTTTCGATTCACGTTATGTAATACTTGAATTTAAGGTTTTATCGCGATTTTCTTAAAATGCCTATTTTCTAACTAGCCTTGTGGGTCCCACGTGGGATTCATGGCACTGTAATACCTCGGGATATTTTGGGGGTGTTACAGAAAATGGTATCGGAGCCAAACTCCTGCTTTGAATAAAACTTTCTCCTATATTTCTTTTTTCTTTCTCTCAAAATCCAACACCCCAAGCGATCGAAGCTCCTCATGGGAATGCAAGTAAGTGATATGTGTGTGTTTCTATTTTTGTACAACATTTAATTGTAAACCATACGTGGGACTGGCTTTATATTGATACCGTTAGTGATGGCACGCCGAGGAGCTAGAAGGGTGGTGAATGTGTTGGGATTCGGTGCCTAAAACGATGGCCCAGCGGAAGCGGTAAAACGAAAATTAATTCGATCTGAATCCCTACGAGGATCGATCAAGCTACGTATATACGAATATCAAAAACGAAATACAAGAGATACAAGAAACATACCCTCGTAGTCCGTTGATTAAATGGATAACCTTCTCTTGAGCTATTCCCCAAGCTTTGCTTGATCTCTACGAATCTATTCCGCTTCAAGCCCTTGAACGATCCAACGCCGAAAGCACCGCGTCTCTACTTGCCACGCGCCGGAAAAACGAACGGAATGACAACACCTTGCTATCCTCCGAGGATACGGCTAGAGCTAGGTGATGAAGCTTGTTATAGATATTAATATCACTCTAAGTGTATGAATATCTATCTCTCTCAATATTTCCTCACAAAATTTCTCTAAGAAGTTGTGAAGAAGATGAATAAAGAAGATGAATAAAGAAGATGATGAAGAAGACTTCTATCTCTCTCTCCTCTTCAACCTCACGTTGGAAAATGAAAGTTTGCTTGTAATAATGATAAGTGAGAGATGTCTTCATCTTCATTTATTCAACTCTCCACATGCACATCTCATAATTATGAGAATCAAAGCCCCACCACCTCAATGATCAACCATAAAGAATGGAACATGGGTCCATATGAAAGTGGGTGGAAGTGTGGGGTTTGGCCCATGTAGAAATCGGACAAGTTCGGTTCGTTTCGGACTCCCGCGAGTCCAAACAGATAAACTCCGATTCCATATCGATGTATTTATATCGATTAATTAATCTAATTAATTAAACATATCAAATACATTATAACATAATTAATTTCTCCAAGAAATAATTATATCCATGAATTAAATTAATCACCCAGTGATATATTTAATTCATTAGGCCGTAAATCAATTTATCCAATAAATCGATTTAGACATCTAATGTCCTAAATTTAGATATCCAATATCTAATATTCATAATGAGAGAATTAGCTTGATTTATTCCGTCGTCAATCCTAATGCGCGACTCGATAGGTCCGTCTCAGTCAGCAATGGGAGGAACCAAAGAGTAGTGGCACCACCTAGCCAGCCTGGTGGCCTACACTGTACCCCGACTGAGAACGAATGATTGGGATCATTCAAGAACCATTCTGTCGTGAATACCAGTATACGTATAAACCCTTCTTTCAAATATCCCGATCAAGTTATAGGGTCACGGTCTACCAAACCCTATCCGTACTTGACGCTATGCATGCGTTAATGCAAATCGAGATCATCGAGTCCGTGGTATCTAATACAACTAGCTCCAATGCTTTGGCCAAAGACTTATGATCTCATCTGCCAATAACCGCATAGGACATATAACCCGCTCACTAACGGGAGAAAGAATTCTATCTTGGTATTCAGTAGGACCTGCTACTTGCCCGTCAAGATGTACCTCGAGGTTGACCCCCGCCTTCAGGTTTACAGGGTCGAACTACTCTAATGAAAATCTTGACATCACAAGCACATCCCTACTAAATCTTCAAGTCGAAGGTTCACGAATACCTATCACAACCTTTCGATTCCGTCATTGACTTTCCCGGAGTGAAATCCATGTGACGAATCGAGGGTGAGTCGGTTCGAGTATACTAATCCAATTAGCATACCTATAACGTGTGCTCCCACTAACCATTAGTGTTCGACAGGCACTCTCCATGTCAAAGAACACGTCATACAAGTCTTCACATAAACTTAACGCCCAGTCAAGTTTCATCGACTTGCGAACGATTAAGTATTTGAGCTATAATATTTCCAGTGCCGACCCCCTTATCCAATAAGGAGTGGAACATTTTGCTCTAAAATACACGGACTAGTTTCTATATGTTTATTTACGAGTTAGGAATGCCAGTAACTACCAGTAAATAAGAAACATTCATTTGCCTTATATAAATGGTTTACATAATTACACATACAATGCCCTCACTCAACAACCTCTGAGTGGCATTCGAGGGCATACTCCTAACAGAATGACGCTCAGGGTTCCGCCGCGAACCACAATGAGGACGGGAACACCGCTGAGACCCATCCTGCTGGGGGCCAGCCGCGACCAGTTAACCAAAACGATCAGGAGGCGGAACGCCAAAATAACAACCCTGGAGGCATGGATCCGGCTTTTGTTAAGGCCCTTGCCCAGGCTATCGCCATGGGAATTGCTCAGGTCAATCAGGCAGAACGGATACTGGTCATCAATGTGGAAGAAAACGCAGGAAGAGCTCGATGGTTGGGAGAGATGATGAAGGCTAGGCCTCCATTATTTGATGGGACAGGAGAGAAACACGTGGAGGACTGGATTTCGGAAATGGAGACTGCCTTCGAAGTAATCGGATGCCCAGAAAACAGAAAGGTGCCGCTCGGAATTAATCAACTCCGTGACACTGCTGCACGTTGGTGGAGGACTTACAGGCCAGAGGACCGAGTGGTCGGGTGGACCGAATTTTCCCGACTGCTACGGAGCGAGTACTGTCCCAGATCATCCCGAACCGCTCGCGAACGAGACTTTTTCAGTGCCGGCCCTCAGAACATGCCAGTACCAGAGATCATTCGGGCCTACCGAACCGAGCTAAGTTACATCTCCCAGATGGTTCCATCAGAAGATCAACGAATATGCCATCTTGCGTAGAGGTTACCGGAGGATGTACAACGCTATGCCGCCGGATTTCACTGCACGACCCTGAGAGCATACGAAGACGTAGTCACAGCATATGCCGGTACATTTGTTAATACCGACATCGGGCATAACTCGAAGAAGCAGAAGACATCAGTTCAGCCTGGGAGCAACAACAAAACGAATTTGGGGCCTGCATCTTCTTTTAAGCCGGCGGTTTCGTACCGACAGAAGGGTGTATCTGATCGGCCTTACCGTAGGGACTGTTTCAATTGTGGCATGACCGGGCATACTAAGGATCGGTGTCAGAAGACGGCTACCAAATGTTTCACTTGCGGAAAGGGTGGACACATGTCTCGCTACTGCTAGCGGGCCAATTCCACTCAGAGCTCAGCTTCGCAACCAAGTCAACAAGGCTCTGTGCAATCCCCTAGGACGCCCGCTATTTCCAACTACCAAGCTCCATCCCACCAGAGCCAACCGCCACTGCATGGTGCCGGACGAGGCCGTGGGCGCGGCGGAGGTACCTCTTCCTTTTCGGAGTCAGTACCGTCTCGTGTATTTGAGCTGAGGGCTACGGATGGTCAGCCTGCGCCAGCTATCTCAGGTACTCTTCTTGTTAACTCTCAGCCAGTGCATGTACTATTTGATACCGGAGCCACCCATTCGTTTATATCTGTGGAATGTGTTGAACGCTTAAATCTTGTTTGTGTACCTTGTGAGCCCTTTACTGTTAAACTACCCAAGGGTAGTAGATTAAGCGACGATCAAAAGGTTCGAGACTGCCGATCAAGATCAACGATCATAGTTGACCGCTAATCTTATGGTCTTCCCACCTGCACGAAGATATCATATTAGGAATGGACTGGATGCCATTGCAGAACAATCTTGGATACCTACCACCGACTATTTCTATTTCGGCTCATGACGGTACCACATATGTCATCGGACGTGAACACTTTAGTACAAAAGGATCTCTCAAAGATTATCGCATCGAAAGCCTCCCGCAGCCTCTCGAAGTGAATACTACCGTGTTATGTTCTTCGAGAGGACACTTCACAACTTGCAATCACAAACATTCCGGTGGTGAATGAGTTTCAGACGTTTTTCCCGATGAACTACTGTGGCTGCCACCGCACCGAGAAGTTGACCTTTCCATTGAACTCGAATCGGGACGAGACCTATTTCCAAAGCTCCTGCAGAATGGCACCGCCGAGATGAAGGAATTAAAGATACACTCAAAATCATTGGAGAAAGGGTTGATCCGCCCAAGCACCTCACCGTGGGGCGCGCCGGTACTTTTCGTTAAGAAGAAAGATAACTCTCTACGCCTGTGCATCGACTACAGGGAGCTGAATAAGGTTACTATCAAGAATCGTTATCCACTACCAAGGATTGATGACCTCTTGGATCAGTTACAAGGGGCAGTCGTGTTTTCAAAGATCGATTTACGGTCCGGATATCACCAATTGAGGATTCCGGAGGAAGATATACCCAAGACTGCATTTCGGTCGAGGTATGGACATTACGAATATATCGTGGTATCATTCGGGTTGACTAATGCCCCAGCCGTTTTCATGGAACTGATGAATAGAGTTTTGATTGATTTCCTCGATAAATGCGTGGTGGTTTTTATCGACGACATCCTGATATATTCTCGAAGCCGACAGGAACACGAGGAACATTTGAGGCAAGTACTGGGCGTGTTAAGACAACACCAACTTTATGCGAAACTGTCTAAGTGCGAATTATGGATGCCGGAGGTAATTTTTCTCGGACATGTTGTCTCGGCAGAAGGTGTCAAGGTCGACCCACAAAACATCGAGACAATAATGAGTTGGGAACCTCCAAAGAATGTCAAAGAGGTTAGGAGCTTCCTAGGACTGGCGGGTTACTATCGAAGATTCGTCGAGGCTTTTTCCTGTATCGCCCGACCATTAACGAACCTACTGAGAAAGAGCACCAAATTTGTATGGACGGCAGACTGCCAGAAGAGCTTTGACGAGCTCAAGAGTAGGCTAACTACTGCCCCAGTACTAGTGTTACCACAAAGTACAGAAGGATTCATTATATACACGGATGCATCCAAGCATGGACTAGGGTGTGTCTTCATGCAGAATGGCAGAGTCGTTGCATACGCATCCCGACAACTAAAGCCGTACGAAGTAAATTACCCGACACATGACTTGGAGCTAGCCGCGGTGGTGCATGCCCTCAAGATTTGGAGGCACTATCTTTACGGAGTTACTTGCAAAGTTTTCACGGATCACAAGAGTTTGAAATATATCTTCACGCAGAGAGAATTAAACATGAGACAGAGGCGTTGGTTGGAGCTAATCAAGGACTACAATGTGGAAATTTCTTATCATCCTGGAAAAGCCAACGTGGTAGCTGATGCTCTTAGTCGGAAAACTACACAAGAGGTGATGGTATCCAGCATAACAGTTCAGCCCAAACTGCAGCAAGAGATCAGGAGAAGCAACACCGAAGTATGGGTACAACGTAGGCAAGGACGATTATGCTCAATCAATATACTTTCGTCCTTACTAGACGAGATACCTCTAGCACAGATGGAAGATCCCGAATTACGTGCGATTGGTGAAAGAATCGAGAAAGGAGATGTTTCCGACTATAAGATTCAGGGTGATTTGGTGAGGTTCAAGAACAGGATATGTATTCCACCGAATGATGGACTGAAGCAGACTATACTGAAGGAGGCGCACTCCACTCCCTATTCTATTCACCCCGGAGCAAGCAAGATGTACAAGGATTTGCGACAGAGTTTTTGGTGGAAGAACATGAAGTGGGAAGTTGCTAGGTTCGTCGCCCGATGTATGACATGCCAGCAAGTGAAAATCGAACACCGCAGACCAGCCAGAATTATGCAACCCCTACCCATCCCGGAGTGGAAATGGGAGAGCATATCAATGGACTTTGTCACTAAGCTACCTACGGCGGTGGGAGGAAAGGATACGATTTGGGTCATTGTTGATCGATTGACAAAATCAGCACATTTCATTCCTATTCAAGAGACAACCGGGACAGAGCAACTGGCCGTCATTTTCATCAGAGAGATCGTTAGGCTACATGGTGTTCCCTCATCCATCATTTCGGATAGGGACACCAGATATGTGTCTCGTTTTTGGAAAGCTGTCCATAAAGCTATGGGGACACAAATACACTTTAGCACGACTTATCATCCTCAGACAGATGGACAAACCGAGCGTACGATTCAAATCTTGGAAGATATGTTGAGGGCGTGCGTGCTCGATTGGGGAAAGGATTGGGCTAGACATTTGGGATTAGTGGAGTTCTCGTACAACAACAGCTGGCATGCAAGCATAGGCATGGCACCGTTTGAGGCCCTGTATGGGCGAAGGTGCAAGTCACCGTTATGCTGGGATGATGCCTCCGACACCGCGGTTACCGAGTTGGATCTTATCCAGGAGTCCATTAAGAAGATCTCTATAGTTCGGAAACACATGCTGGCCGCACAGATCCGGCAGAAATCTTATGCCGAAAACCGACAGCGACCGTTAGAGTTTACGGTCGGGGATCATGTTTGGGTCAAAGTATCACCTATGTGGGGTATTCGGCATTTCGGCCAGAAGGGCAAGTTAAGCCCGAGATTTATAGGTCCGTTTGAGATATTGGACCGGGTAGGGAAACTCGCGTATCGATTAGCTCTACCGCCGCATCTGGATGGAGTGCATAATGTTTTTCACGTCTCCCAGTTAAGGAAGTATGTCTATGACCCGAGTCACAAGCTCAATTTCGAAGAAGTGGAAATTTCCGATGACGCTACCTTTAGGGAGGTACCGACCGCCATTCTGGACCGGCGTGTGAAGATGTTAAGAAATAAAGCCATACCCCTCGTGAAGATTCAGTGGTCGCACTACGGCGCGGAAGAGGCGACTTGGGAAATCAAGTCGAGCATGAAGGAGAGTCATCCCGAGTTATTTTCTTAAGTTTCGTGACGAAACTATTTTAAGAGGGGTGATATGTAATACCTCCGGTATTCCATGCTTGATTACTTTGTACTGTGTGAATGTTTGGTAATGTGACGTCATTTCTATTTATTTATTCCATTGAGTGCCATATAATTCTACGATGTGAATGAAACGGGGGTGACACACCTTGACGCCGTGGGACAATCGTCGGTGCGAATATGACGGTGGCCAACGTCTTGTTCCCCGATAATTGTTGACGAGTGGAAGGGATGGTCACCCCAAAATGGTTAGAATGTGGTTTGAGGCTAAAAGGTTCTGTCTAACACGCGCTATAACCCATGCCTAACGTACGCTATATTTCGATCGTTACGTACGTTAAGGCAGCTACATTACGTACGTAACGGGTGGGTCGGTCTTCCGACCAGAATCTTTCTTTTGACACGGACAGGGCTACTTTCGGCGGGCTAGAGGATAAACGAGTCAACTGTTCGTTACGTACGTTATGTACCAAATTTAACGTACGTAACACTTGGGCACATTTCGGGCATCGAGTTCTTTACGTACGTTGTCAGCACACTGCTACGTACGTAATACACCTTACGTACGTAACACCCTTATCGTTAACGTACGTTATCAAAACCAAGTTTTATAAAATGATAGTTCCCTTCTTCATTTGCACAACCCAACATCACAAACTACCACCCTTGGAGAAATTACTAGCCCTATACCCGGTTCTTAAGCCTCTTAAACACTTGAATTAACATTGAGGAGGTGGATTCTTAAGCTTCGGTGAAGATTATCCAAGTCGTTCAAGTCACTTCTCGTTTTCCTCGTAGTTCTTGTGAATCCGTCAACTATCTTCATTATTCTTCTTCCAATAAGGTAAGCCACCAATCCCTGGAGTTATATCTTCGATGTTTTCTTATTTATACTTATTAAATTGCGGGTATTGTGTAGATTTTGTTAAACTTCGTATACAATCTTGTCGGATGAAATTGTAGTAACCGGAAATTTCGTTTCTCATATGTTTCGTTTCGTGCAAATGAAATTTCACTTCAAATCATCACTAGGAATGTAAAATTTGACGAATCAATTGTGGGGAAATTCGTAGTAATCCGTCACCGTATGTTCCATTGTCCGTAGCCACCCTTACCTTGTGATTTTTGACACTTAGAAAACTAAGGAAATAATTCGATAGTATAATCAATATTGGTTGCCAAACCACCGAAGTTGTTGTGCAATAAAATCCGTCGATTGTAGTATTCGGGATATAGAATTGTATTAGAAAGCATAAGGTTCGATTTCGCCATAACAATTCGTTGACACCGAAGAATGATAGGATTATCTTCTTGAGTATATCGATATACCTAATGTTAATTATAAGATTGAACGAGATAATGGTACACAACACTTGAAAACTTAGAAACGATACTCATACCGACAATTAAAACTACACTAGGGATCCGGTTAGGAAAGGGAGACTAGTTTTATTCATTATAATCCGTATGAGGTGTTAATCGGATGTTTCGTGGCTAGGTTAAGTTCGAGCGGGCGTGGGGACTTCTTTATCATAAAGCACCTACTACCGGATCACAGGCAAGTGAAATCTTGCTCGTGAATTTTCTAATATCAATGTTATACCGTATGTGTGTACGTGCCATTTTGATAAAAGCCGACATTTGTCTTTCTCTAAAGATGTTATAAATGGGCCGATGTGTTGGGGATAAAACCTGAATGGTACCCGTGTGGAAATGTGTTAGGGGGTAAGACCCGAATTGGGCACCTATGTTCCGGGGTATTCCCGTGTGGATACTTCCGTGACCCTTGGTTGCGACCTTGGGGGCTTATGTGTTAAAGAGAAAGACTCGTCGGTTAAGTGATGAAATATTCCCTGTGATTACTAGGTACTGTGATTGTAAAGATGTCGTATATCATTGTTAGTAGTTGTTATTTGGTATGCATTCTCGACCTGGTTACCCGGTATGACTCGTCGTACTGTGTAAAATTGTTCATCATGTGCGTGACATTCCAGGGGTCCTAGACTTGAGCGGTGTTGGAATTATCTCTAGCCGCTGCTTTAATTGGAATAAATTGTTTTCTTTGGGAAAACCTTTGTTGTGTAATAATTGGACTTCAAATTACATTTCCCTTAAATATTTCGATTCACGTTATGTAATCCTTGAATTTAAGGTTTTATCGCGATTTTCTTAAAATGCCTATTTTCTAACTAGCCTTGTGGGTCCCACGTGGGATTCATGGCACTGTAATACCTCGGGATATTTTGGGGGTGTTACATACTAGCATCATTGTGCTAACCCCTTCGGGGGTGAACATTTGTGTATGTTCAGGATCCAGGAGAGCGGGGAAACAACCACTGGAGATGCATGACGATGAGGGTGCAGAGTGATGTTCCGGCCGGGTTTACTGTCTGTTGTTTGTTGGTTATTTCAATAAGTACTCGAGTACGTCGTCAGGTTATGATGTTTGGATTTTAGTGATGTATTAATAACTCTTCATTGGATATTTGTATTATCGGTATTGAACCAGACGGTTGTACTTTATTTCAGTAATTTCATAAATTGGTATCTGTTATTGTCATTTCCTTTATTCAGCCTTGTAAATTCTTATCTAAAGGATTTACGGCGATGTAATATTCCTGAATATATCGGGGGTGTTACACTTTCGACTGGTGGAAGGCCATTCGACCTGAGGATCATAATGCTGACTGGACGGAATTCAAATTAATGATGGAAGCGCAATATTGTCCTCGCCCAGTTAGAGAGGCCAGAGTCCGAGAGTTTTTCTCACCACATAATTCAGAGGCATCTGTGACAGATATAATCAAGACTTTTAATCACCAGCTGACCTACGTGCTGCATTTGGTCAGAACCAAGGTAGAAAAGATTTTCCATTTCGATATGCGGATGAAGCAGGAAATTCAGCAGTATATGTCCGGATTCGAGTGTACTACCTTGCGACAGTATCAGGACAAAGCACTGGCCTACGACATGAAAGAGGCGGCGGTGGAGAAATCGATGGAAGCAAAGAAGCAGAAAGTGTCCGACAACTTCACGGAGAACAAGAGTAGTGGGCCCCACAAGGGCCAATTTTCATCATATTCATCTAGGAAACCTCCGCATCCTTCTCAAGGTGGAAAGAAGTCCCGGGCAGCATCAATAGTTTCATATGCAGCGAGGAAGTGTTATAACTGTGGCAAAATATGGCATGTTCGACGTGATTGTTACGCACCTGCTGTGACCTGCTTCGAGTGTGGACAGGAAGGACATCGTGCGACGTTTTGTGGAAATACGACTAGATCTACGGGTACGCGCACTCCTGCACCAGTTCTGAAGGATAGAAGTGTGAACCAGACGCAACAAAGTGGTTTCCAGCAGCAGAATGTTGGGAAAAGAGAGGTGTCCAGTGCTGGGTCCGTTCCTCCGTGCATTTACGAGATGAGAAAGTCAGACGATCAGAACACTGTTGTTGCATCAGGTATGATTCAGATCCTTTTGCAACCAGTTAGTTTCTTATTCTATTCAGGAGCTACACATTCTTTCATATCATTGAACTGTGTTACTTGTTTGAAAATCTCGTGTTTATATGATTCTGAGCCTTGTGTTGTGGGATTACCGAACGGAGAGAGAATTGTGGGAAACCTACAAACGAGAGATTTTCTAGTGTCTATAGGAGGGAGAGATTGGCCATCAAACCTTATTGTGGTCGACATCCATGGTGACGATCTAATTCTCGGAGACGATTAGCTCAACCGTTACGGGGCTATTTTGAATTACCGAAGGAGAATTATTTCTATCATTGCTGATGACGGATCTGAACATTTATTCAAAGGATGGAGACCGGGAAGCTCAGGAAAATTGATCAAAGCCATGAAAGCAGTGAAATTACTGAAGCAGGGTTGTCACAGATTGTGGTGTTATGCCGTGAAGAAAGAAGGAGTAGAAATCTCGTTTATTCCAGTTCTGAACGAATTCTCAGACGTATTCCCTGACGAACTACTTGGGTTACCTCCGCAGAGAGAAGTAGAGTTTAATATCGCATTAGAGCCTGGAGCCGCTCCTATTTCTAGAGCACCATACCGTATGGCGCCAACCGAGATGTACAAATTAAAGAAGCAACTTGAGGAATTATTGCAGAAGGGTTACATCCAACCTAGCGTTTCTCCTTGGGGAGTACCCGTTCTCTTTGTCCGGAAGAAAGATGGATTCCTTCGATTGTGTATCAATTATAGGGAGCTAAACAAGGTGACGATTAAGAACAAGTATCCAATACCTCGGATCGACGACTTGTTTGACCAACTATAGGGGAAAGGGTATTCTCGAAGATCGACTTGAGATCAGGATACCATCAATTGCGGATCAAGGAATCGGATATACCGAAATCTATTTTCAGATCCCGGTACGAGCATTATGAATTTGTGGTGATGCCATTCGGACTTACCAATGCTCCTGCGGTATTTATGCAATTGATGAATCAGATATTCTTAGAATACTTGGATAAGTTCGTGGTCGTTTTCATTGACGACATCTTGATCTATTCGAAAGACTCAAAGAGCATGCAGAGCACTTGCGTATCGTTTTGAGTACTTTGAAGAATGAACAGCTTTATGCGAAACTTTCTAAATGCGAGTTCTGGCTTAAGGAAATAGTTTTCCTTGGGCATGTGATATCAGCTGACGGAGTACAGGTAGACCCAAAGAAAGTCGAAGCAATCTTAGAATGGGAATCTCCTAATAACATGAAAGAAATCCGAAGTTTCTTAGGACTTGCTGGATATTATCGCCGTTCTGTAGAAGGATTTTCCAAAATTGCTCGTCCGCTTACTTAGCTGTTGCAGAAGACTCAAAAATTCGTGTGGAATGAGAAATGTCAGGCTAGCTTTGATGAACTCAAGATAAGGCTGACGACAGCACCTATACTAGCATTACCAGATGGAATCGAGGGAATCATGGTATACAACGACGCTTCAAATCAGGGTCTAGGATGTGTGTTGATGCAAAAGGATAGGGTGATTGCCTATGCCTCTCGACAGTTGAAACTGTACGAAGTTAATTACCCGACTCATGATTTGGAGTTAGCAGTTGTGGTCTTTTCTTTGAAAATTTGGCGACATTATTTATACGGCACTCATTGTCAGATCTTTACAGATCATAAGAGCCTCAAGTATATTTTTAGTCAGAAGGAATTAAACATGAGGTAGAGAAGGTGGCTGGAATTGATCAAGGATTATGATTTGGATCTCCTCTATCATCCAGGCAAAGCAAACGTGGTAGCTGATGCACTGAGCTGCAAACCTGTTTCTCTTCGAATGTTGGAAGCACTTACGTCCCAAACCAGCATTCAACGAGAACTGATTCGTGAAGGAATCGAAGTATGGTCACAAGGAATCCAAGGGCAACTATGTGTGATGGAACTAACTTCATCGTTGGTTGAAGAAATCAAATCTAAGCAGTTGGATGATTCTCTGATTCTTCGATTATGGGACGAAGTGAACAAAGGGAAGGCTCCAGAATTCGTGATACAGGATGATGGAGTTCTGAGATTTCAGAGTCAACTTTGCGTTCCCGATGATGATGTTTTGAGACAGACAATTCTAAAGGAAGCTCACAGCGCGCCCTATTCTATTTACCCGGGCACCATGTATAAGGATCTAAAACAAAATTTTTGGTGGGGGAATATGAAGAAGGACGTAGCGGAATACGTTTCAAAATGTTTAACCTGTCAGCAGGTTAAGATTGAACATCAGCGACCTGCCATAATGTTGAAGCCACTTCCGATTCCTGAGTGGCAGTGGGAGGATATATCGATGGACTTTATCACTAGTATATCGGAGACTAGGGCAGGGATGAACATGATTTGGGTGATAGTTGATCGACTAACCAAGTCGGCTCATTTCCTGGGTATTAAAGACACTTGGGGACCCACGAAATTGGCACGAGTGTTTATTACAGAGATAGTCCGATTGCATGGAACGCCGAAGACCATTATCTCGGATTGAGATGGTCGCTTTGTGTCGCACTTTTGGAAGGCAGTTCACAGGGCTTTGGGAACCGAGCTGAACTTTAGCAGAGATTATCATCCTCAAACGGACGGTCTGTCCGAAAGGACTATTCAGATAGTAGAAGACATGCTTAGAGCTTGTACCTTAGATTGGTCAATCGATTGGGAGGTTCATTTGCCCTTGATTGAATTCAACTACAACAATAGTTGGCATGCTTCCATTAAGATGGCACTATTCGAAGCGTTGTACGGGAAGAAGATGTAGATCGCCCCTGTGTTGGGATGATTCTTCTGACATAAACATGGCTGTAATAAAATTACATATAATTGTAGTCAACTATTGGTGACATCTTCTTTAAAAACTCTACGAAGTATTCATTTGAATAATAATATTTTAAGATCTTTGAGTTCGTATAAGTCTCCGAAATAAGATTTGAAAATCTTTTTGATACCTCGGGCTGTTTTAACAAAACTGTAAACAAAAGATCTTAACTGTCTCATTTTTAAATTATTTGCAAAACAATATCCCGAAATAGCAAATTCCTAGGAAACAACATCTTTACAGTTAATCAACACATAAGGTAATCACGTGTTACTATGCAGCACCACCACAAATAATAATACACAAGGTGGATCGCGCCCATGCCCTCGGCATTGAACCCCAGAGTTCTGATGAACCGCTCCCGGGTGGACAAACCATTCATACGTGCACTAAATATTCCCACCGATCAACAATCATATCAGGATAGCATCACACAACTACGAGGCATATTCAAACAATGCAACACGATACTTGGGTACATACCCAAATTCTTCAACTAAAATGGTAATATGAAAATTATATCACAACGGCTGGACATCACCCGCTCGATTCTAGCTTATCACCTTAAGCAAAAATCCCCTCCCTCACATACTGCACTTAACGTGCACTAGGCACAAAATTAACGTGTGTTAATGAGTTGAAATAATCGAATGTGCTGTCGAGGTTTGTTAGCGTGTTCTAATGACTAAATTAGCGTGCGCTAACTGACTCATCTCACAAAACATTTCAAGTTTGAATTTATAGTTTAAATCGAGTAAGATTTTTCATATTTCAGTATTTATTTTTGAGAGTAAAAATCACATTTTATTTTGAATATAGAAATTTTATGGTGTGAAAGATCTTTAAATTTGTGTAGTCGAACTATTTGAAAATAAAACCAATACATTTAAATCATTTCCGGAAAATCCTCTCAAACACGACAAAAGATCAACGATGATAACCTTTTACAAAATGTTCAAAAATACTTCAGAACACACATTTTTCAAATACCGTCATAGGGTTTTATTAAAGGACACAAGTCCGGCTCACCAACTTCAAACAACTTTCAAAATCCACACGAAATCGCTGCTTAACCGCACTGTCGAAATATTTTCGAAAATTGGTTTTGCACAAACATACTCAAGTCTATGAAATTTCCAGAGAAGCGTTTTCCAACACACACACACAGCAAAAACTGTTAGAACATTTTGTTCCATACATATATTAATAGTGTTTTGATGATTAAGTTGTTAAACAAAACAAAACAACAAAAAGACGAAGCAAAGTATCGAAGGAAACGAAGTGCAAAAAGCTGGATTTATGCAAGCTTAACATACGTAAAGTGTTCTATATAGTGTACGTAATGCATGGAGATTAACGTACGTAAGCAGGCATGATTAACGTACGTAATGAAGTGTTTGCGAATTAAAATGAGGAGAATCTTGGAAATGACATCATGGCATAGGTCAGCATGCAACAGACATATTGACCTTGATAACGTACGTAATGCAAGATTGGCTAATGTACATAAGGAAAAGAACAAATGCTACTCGACTAAACTGCATACATGTTAACGTACGTAACAATGTTGATTTAACGTACGTAAAAACGCTTACGGACGTAATATGAAGCTGATAGCTTCCGTAATGAAGGCACGGGGAGCTAACGACTAGTTTGATGAAGAAGCATATAAATACCATTCCTATGGTATTGTTTCACTACAACTACTTCAAGCAAACGTAACATTAATCTGAGATTGATATACATTCTATTATTGTTGTAATATTGAGCTTATATTGTTAGTTTGAGTGTTTATACATTCAACACATACACGAGAGGTAAAATAAAAGATACGATTGGATTCGGTGTTATTAGGATCAAGGATCCGGCATTATTAGAATCGCAATCGATATCTTCGTGAGGTTTATCTAGTACCCATAGAAAGCTAGAGCGGTTGATTCCTTGTCTGATAGAAAAGGAAAATAGTTTAACTTGGACCGACACAAAGACAAGTACGAGTGGTTTATCACGGACCAATAGAAGATGTGATTGTAACGGTTATCCCTCGACCGATAGAAGAGAGGTGCAGAGGTTTTGATCTTTATCCTATAGAAAAAGATACCTAGAGAGAGGACGTAGGCTTCGTTAATAGCCGAACCTCTATAAATCCGTGTGTCGTTTAAATTTCCACATTTATATTTACGCTTCTGCACAACGGCGCAAATACCGATATTGCTCCAACAATTGGTATCGGAGCGGTACCTCCAATACGCGGCTTGACATTCGAGGAGAAGATCCAAACGGCGTTCCAATTTTCTCCAGTCGAATGGCTTGCTCTTAACCTACCACCGTTTTTTGAAGGCTCAAACTTCATGATGTGGAAGAAAAAGATGTCAATATTCATCCGAGCCTATGACATCGAGCTCTGGAAAATAATTTCTTGGTCCGAAAATTCCTCTCAATTCCAACAGTATGCTTAAAACATTCGAAGATTCGATTGAAAAATGACATTACAATTGTAAGGCAACTTAACTTCTATATTGTGCCTTAAATCCGGAAGAGCACAACCGGATATCATCGTGTGATAGTGCCAAAGAAATTTGGAAAATGCTTGAGGTAACACACGAAGGTACGTCTCAAGTCAAGGAGACGAAGATAAACATGCTCTTTCACGATTACGAGTTATTCCAAATGAAGGACGACAAATCCATCACCATAATGCTCGACCGATTCTCGGTCATCACAAATGGGTTAGCATGTTTCGGAAAACCACTTTCGAGTAGTGAGAAAGTAAAGAAAATTCTCCGATCACTACCTCGAGAATGGGACGGTACAGTGACGGCAATAATGGAATCTAAAGATTTAAATAATCTAGATTTTAGTGCTCTCGTTGGTTCTCTTATAAAATACGAGATAGTCCTAAAATCTTGGAATGCCAAACCGAACCCAAAGGAAAGATCGATAGCCATGAAGGCTAAGATGTCAAAAAGAGAAGAAATTCTGGTGGATGATAGCGACGAAGAATCGGAATATTAGGCCAAGAATATTAATAAGTTCCAACACTTATTAAACCGGAGAAAGAAGGAAATCCAAACGAGCGAATCTAAGAAATTCGACAATAATTGTCGATTATGTGGTAAACCAGGCCACTTTGCTAAGAATTGCCGAGCTAAACCAAAGAAGGAGGTCCTCGTTGCAACATGCAGTGATGAAGACGAAGATGATGATTTTATCAATCAAAATGATTTTGGTCGAGTTCTTGATCGATGCCTTAAAGGTGTCCGGTAGAATGTCATAGAGGGCTTTTCAGATGTTCTACGATTATTATCCTCGTATGATCATTGATTTATTAATTAAATGATGTTAGGGTCGAGTTTCTTGCGAAGAAACTATGTTGAACCCTACCGTTCGTCGTCGTCTTCCTTTTCGATAGCATCGAGCATTTCGAAGCTTCCCGGTTGAGCCGTGTTCGTCAGAATACTTGCGTGCTGATTTCGAGGCAAGTAACTTGTCCATACAATTCTTCTTTTATGGATACGATAATTAGTGATCGTCTAAATATGGTTGTTTGGTCGTTTGAATTGAACTTTCAAAAGATTCGGTTTAGCCTTGTTAAAGGCTTGCTTTCAAAACGTGTGCGTTTTGTGAATGTTGTGGTTTGTGAATGACTATGTGAATTCTATGGATATGTTTGGTGTTGATGTTGCACTTGGTATTGCGTGTGGACGTATATTATTTCATTTTGGTGCGTTGTGGTTTGACGTGTTGTTTTGCTAAGTGCTTGATGCCTCTGGGTGAATTGTTTGAATGTATGTGTTGTATTGTGCTGTGTGTGAATGTATGGATGTGGTCGGGGCCTATGGTGGCACATGGCATGCGATCATGTGGCCATGATGCAACAAGCGATTGATCCAACCGTGAGAGCCTAATAAAATTACGGTGACACATGCTTGTGCGTGATTACATTGTGTTGATTTTATGTCCATCGAGAACACGTGATGTGGGTTCTGACCCTGTGAATTGTTAGTGGTTTTCTATTTGCGAAAACAAAACTGTTGGGCTGTGACCCCTGTTGATTTTGGAAAGAGAAGGATTCGATAATCCTAAATGGTTTACGTTGAAAACTCCCGAGGGCATTTTTAAAAGGTTTTATAAATTATCCTCTCGATTTGCGATCTTTCGGTTTTGGAATGTTTTACCCAAACTCTTGCCTCGGGAAGTACTTTTCGTTATGTTTAGATCTTTGAGGATTCTTGGTTATTGTTATTCTTGGAACTTGAATTATATGGCTCGTATTTGCACTTTGTACTTCCACTAGCAAAACAGTGGAGTTTTGCTAACCCCCGAGTATTCGAAGGGTGGATGTCGGTTTTTGCATTCAGGTTTTGAGAGCATAACACAGGGTCGGCACAAAGGATGATGAAACATGATCGATACTAATCACATGAGGAACCCTACATGGTTGTAGTGGTTCAGTTGTATTTTATTTCCGCTGCAGTATATATTCCCCGTTGTATGGGAGCATTTTGTATTCGGCCCCTGCGTGGGCATGTATTGAGTTGTATGTATTTATTGAAAGACCAAATCGGTCTACTGACTCATTTTTTTAGCCTTAAAGGCATTTTTGAGATGTTCGACGTTATTTACTAGCATAATAGATCCTTGAGGAAAGGGTCTACGATGTGTAATATCCCTGAGTGGATTGGGGGTGTTACAACCGGAGTTTATCGAGTAGCATATCCTGCTCCAGTACAGTCTTCTGTTCAGGATCGTGTACCTCCGTACGCTTCTTATCAGACCACCGAGGCAAACAAAGCGATGGGCCGTGGAAATCAAGTTGGTACACCTAGTACCGGAGTTGCAAAACCAGAGTCTACGACATGAAGAAGACCGACGATCCCGAAGCCAGCATGATTGCAGGTACTCTCGAGATCCACTCTCAGCCCGTTTGTGTCCTATTTGATACTGGTGCTTCACACTCCTTTCTATCTGCTTTTTGTTTGAGTCGTTTGCAATTCGATCATGTTACTTATTGTGAACCTTATATGATTGGTCTACCCGATGGTAGAAGAATTGTTGGGAATCGTGAAGTGCAGAACTGTCCGATTCGCATGAATGACCGTGAGTGGTTGTCAGACTTGATTGTGGTCGATTTACTTAAAGATGATGTGATCTTGGGTATCGATTAGATAGATCGTCATGATGACATACTTAGCGTCCGCAAGCGGAGAGTGACCGTCACATCTGATGATGGTGTTGCGTATTTTTCAGGGCGATAATCCCAGTCATTCTGGAAGAGTCATCAACGCAATGAAAGCAGTGAAACTGTTTAATCAGGGGTGTGTTGGTTATTGGTGCTACATGACCAAGACAACCGATCGACCAGTTGAGTTGGCCGATTTTCCGGTAGTTCAGGACTACCCAGACGTATTTCCGGATGAGTTGCCAGGCTTACCCCACATCGGGAGGTAGAGTTCACCATTGAGTTGGAGCCAAGGACGTCCCCGCTTTTGAAAGCATCATATCGTATGGCACCGACTGAGATGCAGGAGTTGAAGAGCCAGCTTGAGGAGTTGATTGAAAAGGGCTATATTCGACCTAGTGCGTCCCCTTGGGGAGAGCCAATGTTATTTGTACGGAAGAAAGTCGGATCTCTGCATTTGTGTATCGATTACCGCAAACTAAACAATGTAACAATCAAGAACAAATATTCGTTGCCTTGTATTGATGAATTGTTGGATCAACTCCAAGGCGCCGCTATATTTTCCAAGATCGACTTAAGATCCGGATATCATCAGTTGAGGATTCGAGAGTCTGACATTCCGAAGACAGCTTTTCATAATCGTTATGGGCATTATGAGTTAGTTGTGATGCCATTCGGACTGACTAATGCACCAGCGGTATTCATGGAGTTGATGAATCAAGTTTTTATTAATTATATGGATCGTTTTGTAGTCGTTTTTCTTGACGACATCCTGATTTACTCTCGTGGCCATGAAGAATACAAGTATCACGTTCGTCAGGTTCTCGATGCGTTGAGGCGGGAACAGCTCTATGGAAAATTTTCCAAATGTGAATTCTGGATGCCTGAGGTTATTTTTATTGGATGTGATATCGGCCGATGGGGTGAAAGTAGACCCATAGAAGACAGAAGCTATCCGATACTGGTGTTGGGATTCGGTGCCTAAAACGAAGGCCCAACAGAAGCGGTAAAACGAAAATTAATTCGATCCGAATCCCTACAAGGATCGATCGAGCTACATATATACGAATATATAAGCGAAATACAAGAGATACGAGAAACATACCCTCGTAGTCCGTTGATTAAATGGTATCCTTCTCTTGAGCTATTCCCCAAGCTTTGGTTGATCTCTACGAATCCAATCCGCTCCAAGCCCTTGGATGATCCAACGTCGAAAACACAACTCCTCTACTTGCCACGCGCTGGAGAAACGACTGGAACGACGATCACCTTGCTATCCTCCGAGGATACGGCTAGAGCTAAGTGATGAAGCTTCGAATATGAAATTATAACACTGTAAGTGTATAATTCACTTTCTCTCTTTGATTTCTTGATTTTTTTTCTCCAAGAACAACCAAGAACACTTAAAGAAGATGATGAAGACTTTGAGAAACGTTTTCTCTCTCTCTCTCTCTCTTTCACGTATGAATGTAAAATGGTGAGAAAAAGATGAAGTCTTCTCTCCTAATTATATTCCAAATCCACCTAATGACAACTCCTTTCCCATTATATTAATAGATACTATCTATTAAGTCTTTGTCTTCCATTTTATTTGTGATCATCGAGTTACGGATTGTATTGTGGATATGAGTGTAACACCCCGAGATATTCGAAGTATATTACAGTGCCGTGGACCCCTATGTGGGACCCACCAGGCAAAAACAAGAAAACACTCGACTAACCGTCTCGGTTAATGAGGAAACACACATTAACAATACAACAAATAACAACACGCCCGGAACAACCGGCGAAATAAACATCAACCGATAAATATAGTAGCTCCAGCAAATAACAATCACAATTCGAAGAGAAAAGCCTAAGTACTCGCGAGTACAATCTATTAGTTTAGAAAATAGATAACAACCACATCGAATGAAATAATGGGAATGAAAGGACTCAAGTGCACATGTTAACGACCTTGGCCAGCATCCTCGTACTGTCCCAGCGCTTGCTCGTCTAACTGATCATAACCTGAAATCCATAACAAGAATTTCCCCAAAACGGGTCCCCAAAGGGGTTACCAATTACGCTAGTACAAGTAATCAAGGCAAACCATTCACTTACACATTTCATAGTACAATATCATTTCGAAACCAAAACCAGACATGTCTTTTCCGGAAACAAACAGTCAATCGATTTGCCGTGGGAACATGGCTATACCATTCATCCCGCTCTCTCGCCTCTAAGGACCCTCCCGAGCTGGCCATATTATAAACAAATCACGCACGCGCATTTCCGTGGGAACAGGGCTATACCATTGATCCCGCTCCATGGCCTCTAAGGAACCTCCCGAGCTGGCTAGCGAAACAAACTCGTGAATCCAGGTCTATACCATTGGATTCCCTCCGTGGCCCCGTCGGACCCTCCCGAGGTGAGATTACCATTTCATGTTAAGCATAAATGTTTCCGAAAATACTTGCCTTGAATAATTGATGACGCAACGAACGGAAAGAAAAATCACCGACGAACGTTAGGAACCGGCGAAACCATACCTAACGATTCAAAGAACATAATCACAACCACTTCTAAACAAATACGGAATTGAAACACTCCCGAAAACCCGCCTACGATTCATGTATATTCGTATAAAAATAACAACGAGGGCGGACCAAAACCAACCCTCTCGAATACACAACAACTACGAAATATACCATGAATCCATAGGGAAACTAAGAAGACCAATAAGATTAATCATATTCATCATGAATTAACCAATAAAATGGAACGAATCGGACGAAAATCCCAAAAACCCCAAATTACCCAAAAGTAGGGTTCTAAGAGATTTACCTCGATTCAGGAGGTAGAAGATGATTGAATGATGATAATCTGGTGTTAGAGACTTAAGATCTTAAATAAATGATGGAAATCGTCCCACTCCAATCGCTCGAGTCGCCCGAATCGCCCAGCTCGCGGTGGAAGAAAGAAAGAAGAAAAAGTTAGCTGTTCCGGATCAACTCCCTGGTTTTTATAGCCAGGGGGCGTTAGCGTGCGCTAACCTTTAAAAGTTAGCGTGCACTAACGGGTGAAACTCCAGTCCATAAAGTTAACACCCTAGTCCATGACCTAAAGTTCTGGACTGCTAGCGTACGCTACCAAAAATGTAGCGTGCGCTAATAGCCTCTCGGTAGCGCGCGCTATCGGCCATAGCGTGCGCTACCAGGACATCATCCGAGTCCAGAAGCGAACTGCCCAGTAATCACCTGACCCAGTTAGCGTGCGCTACCGACCAAACTGCGTGCGCTAACAACGTCTCGGTAGCGCGTGCTATCGGCCATAGCGTGCACTACTAGGGCACCTGACCGAGTCCAGGAGTAAACTGTCCAGTACTGGACTGACTCGCTAGCACGCGCTACCAATCAAGCATAGAGTGCGCTACTGAAGGATGCTTTGCATGCGCTATACAACAATATTAGCGCGCATTAGGCACAGGGTAACAATGGTACAAAACACGGAAACACGATCGAAGCATAAAACAGAACAACACAATATGTATGATAACATACAATGGATTCACGGCAACCCCGAAACGGCCGTTCCGAACAACAATTACGCGAATCAGACCTATAAGCAATAGAGAAGTTGGAAATTGCGGAATTGAGTAAAACAAATCCGAAAATAAGTATTCTCGAGATACACATACGGTCACACACGAGCCACCAAGACAAGAAAAACACCAAGACAAGAAAGTACTGAAAAAAAGAAAAATGCGGATATTACAATGAGTTCGTATTTGTTGAGTTGGATTATTTGGTTTTATGTATATGACCGAGGTTTCGTTGAACCATTGGGTTTGTTGGTTGGGTATGTCGGTTATTGATTTTTATCGAATGTGTGTTAATCGGTTATTGCAATAGATTGTGATGTTTTGATCGTGGATTATGACTGTTGTGTTGTGGTTGCGGTTGAAGAGTTCGTAGATTGCTTTTGGTCGGGGTTGAGGAGCTCGTAGACGAAGGCAATGGATGTTGTTATGATTATGGAATCGTAGTATTCCTGATGTTCTTGGTGGTTTGTTGCGATTCATGATGTTATGAGAAGTATATGTTGAAGAACATGATTATATACACCTTGAATTGTGAATAAAGATTTTTTAAATGTTAGAACACATCGAATTATGTCGTATTTGATATTTTGAATGTGATGTCGGAATAAGTTGTGTTCTTAAGGAACTCTTGGATTATATGTGTTGATGAATATGTTTAAGAGGTGTTGGTGTTTTGGATATAAATATGGAATATTCATATCTAGAACTAAGTTATGTGTTTTGATACAATATTCGTATAGGAATACGAATATGGTTCCGGGTTTGATAAGATTATGATTCACGCTTGAGTTTGAGAATTTATACGTATTGAACAAGTGTTCAATTCGGATAATGGAATTATTTGAAACCTTTGGAATATGGTTATCTATAATGTTGAATTAATCGGATGGTCCGGATTGATGATGATAATCGGTAATTGGTTTTTATTATGAATGTACAAGGAGGAAACTTGTAATCGTATTTAAGATTTAATGTGGAATCGGTAATGCTTAGACACTTGGTTAAATTGATTATTCATATGATTTTCGGATTGTGGAATCGTATTTTGGTTATGAATTCGTGATTGATTTATTTGGTTGTTCGAATTGTGTTTAATCGGGATATTGTAGAACCGTTGTGTTTGTTGATCGGTTATTGATTGTTATTTGTGATCATCGAGTTACGGATTGTATTGTGGATATGAGTGTAGCACCCCAAGATATTTGAAGTATATTACAGCGTCGTGGACCCCTACGTGGGACCCACCAGGCGAAAACAAGAAAACACTCCTCGACTAACCGTCTCGGTTAACGAGGAAACACACATTAACAATACAACAAATAACAACACGCCCGGAACAACCGGCGAAATAAACATCAACCGATAAATATAGTAGCTCCAGCAAATAACAATCACAATTCGAAGAGAAAAGCCTAAGTACTCGCGAGTACAATCTATTAGTTTAGAAAATAGATAACAACCACATCGAATGAAATAACGGGAATGAAAGGACTTAAGTGCACATGTTAACGACCTTGGCCAGCATCCTCGTACTGTCCCAGCGCTTGCTCGTCTAACTGATCATAACCTGAAATCCATAACAAGAATTTCCCCAAAACGGGTCCCCAAAGGGGTTAGCAATTACGCTAGTACAAGTAATCAAGGCAAACCATTCGCTTACACATTTCATAGTACAATGCACCATATCATTTCGAAACCAAAACCAGACATGTCTTTTTCGGAAACAAACAGTCAATCGATTTGTCGTGGGAACAGGGCTATACCATTGATCCTGCTCTCTCGCCTCTAATGACCCTCCCGAGCTGGCCATATTATAAACAAATCACGCACGCGCATTTCCATGGGAACAGGGCTATACCATTGATCCCGCTCCGTGGCCTCTAAGGACCCTCCCGAGATGGCTAGCGAAACAAACTCGTGAATCCAGGGCTATACCATTGGATTCCCTCCGTGGCCCCGCCGGACCCTCCCGAGGTGAGTAAAGTACACACAATATACACTACCATTTCATGTTAAGCATAAAGGTTTCCGAAAATACTTGCCTTGAATAATTGACGACGCAACGAACGGAAAGGAAAATCACCGACGAACATTAGGAACCGACGAAACCGAACCTAACGATTGGAAGAACATAATCACAACCACTTCTAAACAAATACGGAATTGAAACACTCCCGAAAACCCGCCTACGATTCATGTATATTCGTATAAAAATAACAACGAGGGCGGACCACAACCAACCCTCTCGAATACACAACAACTACGAAATATACCATGAATCCTTAGGGAAACTAAGAAGACCAATAAGATTAATCATATTCATTATGAATTAACCAATAAAACGGAACGAGAGGGACGAAAATCCCAAAACCCCCAAATTACCCAAAAGTAGGGTTCTAAGAGATTTACCTCAATTCAGGAGGTAAAAGATGATTGAATGATGATAATCTGGTGTTCGAGACTCAAGATCTTAAATAAATGATGAAAATCGTCCCACTCCAATCGCCCGAGTCGCCCGAATCGCCCAGCTCGCGGTGGAAGAAAGAAAGAAGAAAAAGTGAGTTGTTCCAGGTCAACTCCTTGGTTTTTATAGCCAGGGGGCGTTAGCGTGTGCTAACCTTTAAAAGTTAGTGTGCGCTAACGGGTGAAACTCCAGTCCATAAAGTTAACACCCTAGTCCAGGACCTAAAGTTCTGGACCGCTAGCGTACGCTACCAAAAATGTAGCGTGCGCTAATAGCCTCTCGGTAGTGCGCGCTATCGGCCATAGCGTGCGCTACCTGCACATCAGCCGAGTCCAGAAGCGAACTGCCCAGTACTCACCTGACCCCATTAGCGTGCACTAACAGCATCTCGGTAGTGCGCGCTATCGGCCATAGCGTGCGCTACTAGGGCACCTGACCTAGTCCAGGAGTAAACTTTCCAGTACTGGACTGACTCGCTAGCGCGCGCTACCAATCAAGCATAGCGTGCGCTACTGAAGGATGCTTTGCGTGCGCTATAGAACAATATTAGCGCGCGTTAGGCACAGGGTAACAACGGTCCGAAACACGGAAACACGATCGAAGCATCAAACAGAACAACACAATACGCATGATAACATACAATGGATTCACGGCAACCCCAAAACGGCAGTTCCGAACAACAATTACGAGAATCGGACCTATAAGCGACAGAGAAGTTGGAAATTGCGGAATTGAGTAAAACAAATCCGAAAATAAGTATTCTCGAGATACACATACGGTCACACACGAGCCACTAAGACAAGAAAAACACCAAGACAAGAAAGTACTGGAAAAAAGAAAAATGCGGAGATTACAATGAGTTCGTATTTGTTGAGTTGGATTATTTGGTTTTATGTATATGACCGAGGTTTCGTTGAACCGTTGGGTTTGTTGGTTGGGTATGTCGGTTATTTATTTTTATCGAATGTGTGTTAATCGGTTACTGCAATAGGTTGTGATGTTTTGATCGTGGATTATGACCGTTCTGTTGCGGTTGCGGTTGAAGAGTTCGTAGATTACTTTTGGTCGGGGCTGAGGAGCTCGTAGATGAAGGCAATGGATGTTGTTATGATTATGGAATCGTAGTATTCTCTATGTTCTTGGTGGTTTGTTGCGATTCATGATGTTAGGAGAAGTATATGTTGAAGAACATGATTATATACACCTTGAATTGTGAATAAATATTGTTTAAATGTTAGAACACATCGGATTATGTCGTATTGGATATTTTGAATGTGATGTCGGAATAAGTTGTGTTCTTAAGGAACCCTTGGATTATATGTATTGATGAATATGTTTAAGAGGTGTTGGTGTTTTAGATATGAATATAGAATATTCATATCTAGAACTAAGTTATGTGTTTTGATACAATATTCTTATAGGAATATGAATATGGTTCCGGGTTTGATAAGATTATGATTCACTCTTGAGTTTGAGAATTTATACGTATTGAACAAGCGTTCAGTTTGGATAATGGAATTATTTGAATCCTTTGGAATATGGTTATATATAATGTTGAATTAATCGGATGGTCCGGATTGATGATGATAATCGGTAATTGGTTTTTATTATGAATGTACAAGGAGGAAACTTGTAATCGTATTTAAGATTTAATGTGGAATCGGTAATGCTTAGACACTTGGTTAAATTGATTATTGATATGATTTTCGGATTGTGGAATCGTATTTTGGTTATAAATTCGTGATTGATTGATTTGGTTGTTCAGATTGTGTTTAATCGGGATATTGTAGAACCATTGTGTTTGTTGATCGGTTATTGATTGTTATTTGTGATCATCGAGTTACGGATTGTATTGTGGATATGAGTGTAACACCCCGAGATATTCCAAGTATATTACAGCACTGTGGACCCCTACGTGGGACCCACCAGGCTAAAACAAGAAAACACTCCTCAACTAACCATATCAGTTAACGAGGAAACACACATTAACAATACAACAAATAACAACACGCCCGGAACAACCGGCGAAATAAATATCAACCGACAAATATAGTAGCTCCAGCAAATAACAATCACAATTCGAAGAGAAAAGCATAAGTACTCGCGAGTACAATCTATTAGTTTAGAAAATAGATAACAACCACATCGAATGAAACAACGGGAATGAAAGGACTCAAGTGCACATGTCAACGACCTTGGCAAGCATCTTCATACTATCCCAGCTCTCGCTCGTCTAACTGATCATAACCTGGAATCCATAACAATAATTTCTCCAAAATGGGTCCCCAAAGGGGTTAGCAATTATGCTAGTACAAGTAATCAAGGCAAACCATTCACTTACACATTTCATAGTACAATGCACCATATCATTTCGAAACAAAAACCAGACACATCTTTTCCGGAAACAAACAGTCAATCAATTTGCCATGGGAACAAGGCTATACCATTGATCCCGCTCTCTTGCCTCTAAGGACCCTCCCGAGCTGGCCATATTATAAACAAATCACGCACGCGCATTTCCGTGGGAACAGGGCTATACCATTGATCCCGCTCCGTGGCCTCTAAGGACCCTCCCGAGCTGGCTAGCGAAACAAACTCGTGAATCCAGGGCTATACCATTGGATTCCCTCCGTGGCCCCGTCGGACCCTCCCGAGGTGAGTAAAGCGCACACAATATACATTACCATTTCATGTTAAGCATAAAGGTTTCCGAAAATACTTGCCTTGAATAATTGATGACGCAACGAACGGAAAGGAAAATCACCGACGAACATTAGGAACCGACGAAACCGTACCTAACGATTTGAAGAACATAATCACAACCACTTCCAAACAAATATGGAATTGAAACACTCCCAAAAACCCGCCTATGATTCATGTATATTCGTATAAAAATAACAAGGGCGGACCACAACCAACCCTCTCAAATACACAACAACTACGAAATATACCATGAATCCATAGGGAAACTAAGAAGACCAATAAGATTAATCATATTCATCATGAATTAACCAATAAAACGGAACGAATCGGACGAAAATCCCCAAACCCCCAAATTACACAAAAGTAGGGTTTTAACAGACTTACCTCGATTCAGGAGGTAGAAGATGATTGAATGATGATAATCTGGTGTTAGAGACTCAAGATCTTAAATAAATGATGAAAATCGTCCCACTCCAATCACTCGAGTCGCCCGAATCGCCCAGCTCGCGGTGGAAGAAAGAAAGAAGAAAAAATGAGTTGTTCCGGGTCAACTCCCTGGTTCTTATAGCCAGGGGCGTTAGTGTGCGCTAACCTTTAAAAGTTAGCGTGCGCTAACGGGTGAAACTCCAGTCCATAAAGTTAACACCCTAGTCCAGGACCTAAAGTTCTGGACCGCTAGCGTACGCTATCAAAAATGTAGCGTGCGCTAATAGCCTCTCGGTAGTGCGCGCTATCGGCCATAGCGTGGGCTACCTGGACATCAGCCGAGTCCAGAAGCGAACTGCCCAGTACTCACCTGACCCCGTTAGCATGCGCTGTCGGCCAAACTGCGTGCGCTAACAGCGTCTCGGTAGCGCACGCTATCGGCCATAGCGTGCGCTACTAGGGCACCTGACCGAGTCCATGAGTAAACTGTCCAGTACTGGACTGACTCTCTAGCGCGCGCTACCAATCAAGCATAGCGTGCGCTACTAAAGGATGCTTTGCGTGCGCTATACAACAATATTAGCGCACGTTAGGCACAGGGTAACAATGGTCCGAAACACAGAAACACGATCAAAGCATCAAACAGAACAACACAATACGCATGATAACATATAATGGATTCACGGAAACCCCAAAACGGCGGTTCCGAACAACAATTACGAGAATCGGATCAATAATCTACGGAGAAGTTGGAAATTGTGGAATTGAGTAAAACAAATCCGAAAATAAGTATTCTAGAGATACACATACGATCACACACGAGCCAACAAGACAAGAAAAACACCAAGACAAGAAAGTACTGAAAAAAGAAAAATGCGGATATTACAATGAGTTTGTATTTGTTGAGTTGGATTATTTGGTTTTATGTCTATGACCGAGGTTTCGTTGAACCGTTGGGTTTGTTGGTTGGGTATGTCGGTTATTGATTTTTATCGAATGTGTGTTAATCGGTTATTGTAATAGGTTGTGATGTTTTGATCGTGGATTATGACTGTTGTGTTGCAGTTGCGGTTGAAGAGTTCGTAGATTGCTTTTGGTTGGGGCTGAGGAGCTCGTAGACGAAGGCAATGGATGTTGTTATGATTATGGAATCGTAGTATTCTGGATGTTCTTGGTGGTTTGTCGTGATTCATGATGTTATGAGAAGTATATGTTGAAGAACATGATTATATACATCTTGAATTGTGAATAAAGATTGTTTAAATGTTAGAACACATCAGATTATGTCGTATTGGATATTTTAAATGTGATGTCGGAATAAGTTGTGTTCTTAAGGAACTCTTGGATTATATGTATTGATGAATATGTTTAAGAGGTGTTGGTGTTTTGGATATGAATAATAAATATTCATATCTAGAACTAAGTTATGTGTTTTGATACAATATTCGTATAGGAATACGAATATGGTTCCGGGTTTGATAAGATTATGATTCACTCTTGAGTTTGAGAATTTATACGTATTGAACAAGTGTTCAATTCGGATAATGGAATTATTTGAAACATTTGGAATATGGTTATCTATAATGTTGAATTAATCGGATGGTCCGGATTGATGATGATAATTGGTAATTGGTTTTTATTATGAATGTACAAGGAGGAAACTTGTAATCGTATTTAAGATTTAATGTGGAATCGGAAATGCTTAGACACTTGGTTACATTGATTATTGATATGATTTTCGGATTGTGGAATCGTATTTTGGTTATGAATTCGTGATTGATTGATTTGGTTGTTCGGATTGTGTTTAATCGGGATATTGTAGAACCGTTGTGTTTGTTGATCGGTTATTGATTGTTATTTGTTATCATTGAGTTACGTATTGTATTGTGGATATGAGTGTAACACCCCGAGATATTCGAAGTATACTACAGCGCCTGGACCCCTACGTGGGACCCACCAGGGTAAAACAAGAAAACACTCCTTGACTAACTGTCTCGGTTAACGAGGAAACACACATTAACAATACAACAAATAACAACACGCCCGGAACAACCGGCGAAATAAACATCAACCAACAAATATAGTAGCTCCAGCAAATAACAATCACAATTCGAAGAGAAAAGCCTAAGTACTCGCGAGTACAATCTATTAGTTTAGAAAATAGATAACAACCACATCGAATGAAACAACGGGAATGAAAGGACTCAAGTGCACATGTCAACGACCTTGGCCAGCATCTTCGTACTGTCCCAGCGCTCGCTCGTCTAACTGATCATAACCTTAAATCCATAACAATAATTTCCCCAAAACGGGTCCCCAAAGGGGTTAGCAATCACGCTAGTACAAGTAACCAAGGCAAACCATTCGCCTACACATTTCATAGTACAATGCACCATATCATTTCGAAACCAAAACCAGACACGTCTTTTCCGGAAACAAACAGTCAATCGATTTGCCGTGGGAACAGGGCTATACCATTGATCCCGCCCTCTCGCCTCTAAGGACCCTCCCGAGCTGGCCATATTATAAACAAATCACGCACGCACATTTCTGTGGGAACAGGGCTATACCATTGATCCCGCTCCGTGGCCTCTAAGGACCCTCCCGAGCTGGCTAGCAAAACAAACTCGTGAATCCAGGGCTATACCATTGGATTCCCTCCGTGGCCACTTCGGACCCTCCCGAGGTGGGTAAAGCACACACAATATACATTACCATTTCATGTTAAGCATAAAGGTTTCCAAAAATACTTGCCTTGAATAATTGACGACGCAACGAACAGAAAGGAAAATCACCGACGAACATTAGGAAACGATGAAACCGAACATAACGATTCGAAGAACATAATCACAACCACTTCTAAACGAATACGGAATTGAAACACTCCCGAAAACCCGCCTACGGTTCATGTATATTAGTATAAAAATAACAACGAGGGCAGACCACAACCAACCCTCTCGAATACACATCAACTACGAAATATACCATGAATCTATAGGGAAACTAAGAAGACCAATAAGATTAATCATATTCATCATGAATTAACCATTAAAATGGAACGAATCCGATGAAAATCCCCAAACCCCCAAATTACCCAAAAGTAGGGTTCTAAGAGATTTACCTCGATTCAGGAGGTAGAAAATGATTGAATGATGATAATTTGGTGTTAGAGACTCAAGATCTTAAATAAATGATGAAAATCGTCCCACTCCAATCTCCCGAGTTGCCCGAATCTCCCAGCTCGCGGTGGAAGAAAGAAAGAAGAAAAAGTGAGCTGTTCTGGGCCAATTCCCTGGTTTTTATAGCCAGGGGGCGTTAGCGTGCACTAACCTTTAAAAGTTAGCGTGCGCTAACGGGTGAAACTCCAGTCCAGAAAGTTAACACCCTAGTCCAGGACCTAAAGTTCTGGACCGCTAGTGTACGCTACCAAAAATGTAGCGTGCGTTATTAGACTCTCGGTAGCGCGCGCTATCGGCCATAACTTGCGCTACCTGGACATCAGCCGAGTCTAGAAGTGAACTGCCCAGTACTCACCTGACCCCGTTAGCATGCGCTGCCGGCCAAACTGCCTGCGCTAACAGCGTCTCGGTAGTGCGCGCTATCGGCCATAGCGTGCGCTACTAGGGCACCTGACCGAGTCAGGAGTAAACTGTCCAGTACTGGACTTGTAACACCCCCGAGATATTCAAAGTGTATTACAGCGCCGTGGACCCCTACATGGGACCCACCAGGCTACAACAAGAAAACTCCACTCGACTAACCATCTCGGTTAGCGAGGACACACAATTTAGTAATACAACAAATAAAAATACGCCCGGAGCAACCGGCGAATTAAGCATCAACCAACAATGTAGAAATATCGGGTAATACAAACAGAGTTCGCAATGAAAACCCTAAGTACTCGCGAGTACAATCTATAATTTTATAAATATGAAAACAACCATATCGAATTAGGCAAAAGAAATAAGATGACCCAAAGGCATATGTCAACGGCCCTGGCCAACATCCTCGTACTGTCCCAGTGCTCGCTCGTCCGGATGATCATAACCTGAAATCCATAACAAGAATTTCCCCACGATGGGTCCCCAAAGGGGATAGCAATTACGCTAGTACAAGCAATCAAGGCAAACCAATCGCTTACACATTTCATATTACATGCACCGATATCATTTCAAAAACCAAAACCAGATATGTCTTTTCCGAAAACAAACAGTCACATATAATTTGCCTAGGACCGGGACGAAGCCACGAATCCCACTCGAGGCCTCTAAGGACCCTCCCGAGCTGGCCACATTCATAAAACAAATCAAGCACCACACGTCACCTAGGACCGGGATTAAGCCACGAATCCCACTCGAGGCCTCTAAGGATCCTCCCGAGCTGGCTAGCGAAACAAACTCATGAATCCAGGACGAAGCCATAGATTCCCTCGAGGCCCCGTCGGAGCCTCCCGAGGTGAGTAAAGCACACACAATATACATTACCATTTCACGTTAAGCATAAAGGTTTCCAAGAATTACTTGCCTTGAATAATTGACGGCACAACGAATGGAAGGAAAAACACCGACGAACGCTAGGAACCAACGGTACCGAACCTAACGATTCCAAGAATACAATCACAACCAACTCTAGACAAATACAGAAATGGAATACACCAGAAAACCCGCCTACGATTCATGTATATTCGTATAAAAATAACAACGAGGGCGGACCACAACCAAATCCTCCCGATTTTGCAAAACCATGAAAATATACACGAATCCATAGGAAGACTAATGATATCAATAATATTAATCATATTCATCATGAATCCACCAACAAAACGGAACGGATCGGAAGAAAATCCCAAAACCCCCAAATTATCCAAAAGTAAGGTTCTAAGAGATTTACCTTGGATTATGATGAAAGATTCGTGTTGATGTTGTTATAATACACCAAGAACTCAAGAAAGATGTTGGATGAGATGATTGGAGGAAGAAATCGCCAAGAAAATCGCCCGAAATCGCCTTAGCCGCGGAGAGAAGGAAGAAATGAGAAATTGTGTTCATCTCGGTCAACTCCCTGGTTTATATAGCCAGGGAGTGTTAGCGCGCGCTAATACTCAAGGTTAGCGTGCGCTAACGGGATAAAACTACAGCGTGCCAGTAGCGTCCCTCCAAGAGCGATTTACGGCGTTAGCGTGCGCTACTCAAACGTAGGCGTGCGCTAATAATCTTCAGAGCGCGCTATCGACCAATAGCGCGGCGCTACTCGACATCACCGAGTCCGTGGCTAAATCGTCCAAGACACTCGATTCGGTTAGCGCGCGCTATCCACCAAACGTAAGCGCGGCGCTAAAGTGTATCGGTAGCGCGATATCGACCAATAACGCGGCGCTACCGGGCAATGATTGAGTCCGGTGAGTAAATCCGCCCAAGATCGACACTCACGCTAGCGCACGCTACTGGGCAACTCAACGTGCGCTAGCGCCCGACAGTAGCGTGCGCTAGACTCCGTAGCGTACGCTAATCGCACCCAGAGGGCCGGAATCAAGATCGCCACTCCTGTGCTTGCTCTCTAGCGCGCCATTTAAGCATCCGTAGCATGCGCTACTAAGGGCCCCTCAGCGTGCGCTATGCAGCAAACATAGCGTGCGCTAGGTACGAAACATAATCAGTCCAAAACACTGGAATATGAACGAAACATCAAACGGAACTTCTCAAAATGCGTCATAACAGAGAATGGATCCACGGCAACCCCGAAACGGCGGTTCCGCACAACAATTACGAGAATCAGATCAATACATGACTGAAAAGATACGCGGAACGATACACGAGGGCCACTACAACCGAGAAATACACCAAAAATGAAAATACAAGGGAAAGAAAAAAATGCGGATATTACATTCTACCCCTCTAAAAATAAGTTTCGTCCCGAAACTTAAGAAACAAACAACTCAGGGTACATAGCACGCATGCTATCCTCGGTCTCCTAAGTTGCCTCCTCAACACCATGTTTCGACCACTGCACTTTGACCAAAGGGATGGTCTTATGCCTCAGTCGTTTCTCGCGATGCTCCAAAATCTTCAAGGAACGTTCTTCAAAAGTAATATCCTCGGCGACATCAATCGCCCCATAGTCGATGATGTGACTAGGATCCAGGACATATTTCCTCAGCTGGGAAACAAGAAAAACGCTATGAACATGACTCAGGGCTGGGGGCAACGCCAAACGGTATGCCAACCCACCGACTCGCTCGAGAATCTCGAAGGGTCCAATAAATCTCGGACTCAACTTCCCCTTTTTCCCGAAACGGAAAACTCCTCTCGTCGGCGACACCTTTAGTAAAACGTGGTCTCCCACCTCGAATTCCAAAGGTCGACGACGGACATCGGCGTATGACTTCTGTCGACTCTGGGCAGTCAACATCCGTTCCCGAATTAATTCTATCTTCCGTCTCGTCTCTAAAACGACATCCGGCTCGGTCCCGACCAAATCGGACGCCTCATTCCAACAAATCGGTGATCGACATCACCGCCCATAAAGTGCCTCATACGATGCCATCCGAATCGACGCGTGACAACTGTTGTTGTACGTGAATTCGATCGATGGCAAATGTTCCTCCCAATCACTACTCCAATCGAGAGCACAAGCACGCAATATATCCTCGAATGTCTGGATAGTGCGTTCCGACTGTCCATCTGACTGGGGATGAAAAGAGGTACTCAAATGCAAACGGGTACCCAACGCCTTATGCACCGCCTACCAAAAGTGCGATACGAAACGGCCATCACGATCCGAAACAATAGACTTCGGAGTACCGTGAAGCCTCACAATCTGCGCGATAAACACATGAGGCAACTTCTCTGGACCCCAAGTGTCCTTGATGCCCAGAAAATATGCCGACTTGGTCAGACGATCAACAATCACCCATACCATATTCATACCCGACCTTGATATCGGAAAACTCGTAATGAAATCCATCGATATATCTTCCCATTTCCATTCCGGAACGGGAAGTGACTGCAAAAACCCAGTCGGTCACTGATGCTCGATTTTGACCTGCTGGCAAGTCAAACATCTCGCTACAAACTGTGCGACCTCCTCCTTCATATCATTCCACCAGAAATTCCTTCTCAGGTCCTTGTACATCTTACTCGAACCAGGATGAACGGAATAAGGTGTAGCATGGGCCTCACGCAAAATACTCTGTCGCAACTCTGAGTCGTTCGGCACACAAAGCTGACTCTGGAATCTCAAAACACCATCCCCGTGAATCACAAACCCAGGAGGCTTTCCCTTAAGAACGTTCTCTCGAATTTGAGTAATCATCGGATCCTCTAACTGCTTCAGCTTAATTTCATCGACCAAGGACGACGAAATCTCTAAAGCACAAAGCTGCCCGACAGCTCCATGCAACAAAACCGGAAGTTTAATGATGAAAGGCTCGCAAGGTGACAAGCAGTTGAGACTCAAAGGGCGTACACACTATAGAGAAATGAATGAATGCGTAGCACCCGAATCAAAAAGCACACTGACAGGATGGGAATGGATATGAACGGTACCTGTCGCCACAGTAGCTGCTGGATCATCGGCCCTCCTCATCTCGTAGATACGCGGTTGGGCAGAGCCGACACTGGAAGCTCCTCCTTTAGCGGTCTGACCCCGACCCCTACCTCGGCCAGCACTCGGAGGTGGCGGCAGAGCAAATGAGCCCTGGTTCACACTCGGCTCCATAGGTGCTGGGTGAGAAGAACGGGCGCCGCGAAACTGTCTGAGCTTCTCACAAAAAGAAGCCTTATGGCCCGACTGACCACAAGTATGACAAGTCCAAGGTGGACGAGGACACTCCCGGTTCACGTGGCCTGGCTTTCCACAGTTAAAGCATCTGGTGTCCCGGGCGAAGGTTCCGGTGGTACTTCGAAAACTCCCAGAGAAACGAGCCGAACCACCCGTAGAAATATTTGCAGGTTGAGATTTCCGCTGACTTCCACCCTTATAACCTGAGAAATACCCAGCAGATTTCTGCTTCTTACTCTCTTGGACCACCGCACTAGCCGTCACCGACATATCATAAGCAAGAGCTCGACTCTGATAATCCTTCAAAGTAGTACAGACGAGCCCATACATATAGTCCCGAATGGACAGTTTCATCCTCCTGGAAAAATGGAAAATTTTGTCGCTCTCTTCGACAATTTGGGTCTTCACATAGCCCAAATCCTTGTTAAAATCGGAAATAGCTTGGGATACGGGAATATCCCTTGGTTGAGAATCATAGAAAGCATGCACTCGAGCCTGTCTGACCGGCCACAGACAATATTCGGTCTCCATCAATTCCTGAAATTCGGCCCACGAAGCAACATGGTCTTTGGGCCCAACGGCCTCCCACCAATCCGTAGCATCCCCAGTGAGAAAGTACTGGGCAATAGAGAGCTTACGATCCTCAGGACAGTTGGTGGCAACGAAGACTTTAGATATCTCCTTGATCCATCCCTCCCAGCCGATCGGGTCCGAAGCTCCCGAGAATTGAGGGGGATGCATCTTGATGACATCCTGAAGCTAGCGATCCGCTCCGCCCCGATTAGCATGGGTCGGATCCAGATTCTGAACCACCTGAGCTATCGCCGCCACCTGGTTAACCATTTGCTGCATAACATCCGAAATACCAAGATCGGCACGCTCCTGAGAAGAAGCATGATTGTGACGGTCACCGGTACTGCCGGCTCCTGAAGAATGAGACGTGACCGCCCCACCGGCTGCCCCACGTCCTCGGCCGCGTCCACGACCACTTCCACGACCACGACCACGGTTTCCTCCGGCATCCATACTGGTGTTAAGAGGTAACAGAGGTATATCGATGATGAGTAAGGGAGGAAAAAGCAACTACGATTCAAGAAGTGAAAATACAATGCAAGGAACAGAAAAGCCGAATAAGAAAACTTACGAGCACTGGAAGTACCGAGATGCTGGCAGCGGCGTGAGAATATGCAAAACAAAACACGACTAGACCCAAATAACCAACAAGCCTAGGTATCCATAAACCTAAGCTCCGATACCATTTTATGTAACACCCCCGAGATATTCAGAGTGTATTACAGCGCCGTGGACCCCTACATGGGACCCACCAGGCTACAACAAGAAAACTCCACTCGACTAACCATCTCGGTTAGCGAGGACACACAATTTAGTAATACAACAAATAAAAATACGCCCGGAGCAACCGGCGAATTAAGCATCAACCAACAATGTAGAAATATCGGGTAATACAAACGGAGTTCGCAATGAAAACCCTAAGTACTCGCGAGTACAATCTATAAGTTTATAAATATGAAAACAACCATATCGAAGTAGGCAAAAGAAATAAGATGACCCAAAGGCATATGTCAACGGCCCTGGACAACATCCTCGTACTGTCCCAGTGCTCGCTCGTCCGGATGATCATAACCTAAAATCCATAACAAGAATTTCCCCACGACGGGTCCCCAAAGGGGTCAGCAATTACGCTAGTACAAGCAATCAAGGCAAACCAATCGCTTACACATTTCCTAGTACATGCACCGATATCATTTCAAAAACCAAAACCAGACATGTCTTTTTCGGAAACAAACAGTCACATATAATTTTCCTAGGACCGGGACGAAGCCACGAATTCCACTTGAGGCCTCTAAGGACACTCCCGAGCTGGCCACATTCATAAAACAAATCAAGCACCACACGTCACCTAGGACCGGGACGAAGCCACGAATCCCACTCGAGGCCTCTAAGGACCCTCCCGAGCTGGCTAGCGAAACAAACTCATGAATCCAGGCCGAAGCCATAGATTCCCTCGAGGCCCCGTCGGACCCTCCCGAGGTGAGTAAATCACACACAATATACATTACCATTTCACGTTAAGCATAAAGGTTTTCAAGAATTACTTGCCTTGAATAATTAACGACACAACGAACGGAAGGAATAACACCGACGAACGCTAGGAACCAATGGTACCGAACCTAACGATTTCAAGAATACAATCACAACCAACTCTAGACGAATACAGAAATGGAATACACCCAAAAACCCGCCTACGATTCATGTATATTCGTATAAAAATAACAACGAGGGCGGACCACAACCAAATCCTCCCGATTTCGCAAATCCATGAAAATATACATGAATCCGTAGGAAGACTAATGATATCAACAAGATTAATCATATTCATCATGAATCCACCAACAAAACGGAACGGATCGGAAGAAAATCCCAAAACCCCCAAATTATCCAAAAGTAAGGTTCTAAGAGATTTACCTTGGATTATGATGAAAGATTCGTGTTGATGTTGTTATAATACACCAAGAAGTCAAGAAAGATGTTGGATGAGATGATTGGAGGAAGAAATCGCCAAGAAAATTGCCCGAAATCGCCTTAGCCGCGGAGAGGAGGAAGAAATGAGAATTTGTGTTCATCTCGGTCAACTCCCTGGTTTATATAGCCAGGGAGTGTTAGCGCGCGCTAATCCTCAAGGTTAGTGTGCGCTAACGGGATAAAACTACAGGCCATACAGTTAGCGTCCCAGTCCAGTAGCTAGATTTCTGGCCATTAGCGTGCGCTACTCGAAACGTAGCGTGCGCTAATAATCTCTCGGTAGCGCGCGCTATCGACCAATAGCGTGCGCTACCTGGACATCAGCCGAGTCCAGAAGCAACTGTCCAGTACACTCCTGATCCGGTTAGCGCGCGCTATCCACCAAACGTAGCGTGCACTAAAGTGTATCGGTAGCGCACGCTATCGACCAATAACGTGCGCTACCTGGGCAACATATTGAGTCCAGTAGTAAACTGTCCAGTACTGGACACTCACGCTAGCGCACGCTACTGGGCAACTCAGCGTGCGCTAGCCCCCGACATTAGCGTGCGCTGGACTACGTAGCGTATGATAATCCGCCAGTCCAGAGGGCTGGAATCAGCACTGCCACTCCCAGGCTTGCTCTCTCGCGCGCGCTACGAAGCATCCATAGCGTGCGCTACTAAGGGCCCCTCAGCGTGCGCTATGCAGCAAACATAGCGTGCGCTAGGTACGAAAAATAATCGGTCCAAAACACTGGAATATGAATGAAGCATCAAATGGAATTTCTCAAAACGCGTAATAACATAGAATGGATCCACGGCAACCCCGAAACGGCGGTTCCGCACAACAATTACGAGAATCAGATCAATACATGACTGAAAAGATACGCTGAAAGATACACAAGGGCCACTACAACCGAGAAATACACCAAAAATGAAAATACAAGGGAAAGAAAAAAATGCGGATATTACAGGACTGACTCGCTAGCGCGCGCTACCAATCAAGCATAGCGTGCGCTACTGAAGGATGCCTTGCGTGCGCTATACAACAATATTAGCGCACGTTAGGAACATGGTAACAATGGTCCGAAACAAGGAAACACGACCGAAGCATCAAATGGAACAACACAATACGCATGATAACATACAATGGATTCACGGCAACCCCGAAATGGCAGTTCCGAACAATAATTACGAGAATCGGATCAATAAGCGACGGAGAAGTTGGAAATTGCGGAATTGAGTAAAACAAATCCGAAAATAAGTATTCTCGAGATACACATACGGTCACACACGAGCCACCAAGACAAGAAAAACACCAAGACAATAAAGTACTGGAAAAAAGAAAAATGCGGATATTACATTCTACACCTCTAAAAATAAGTTTCGTCCCGAAACTTAAGGAACAAACAACTCGGGGTACCTAGATCGCATGTTATCCTCGGTTTCCCATGTCGCCTCCTCGACACCATGTCTCGACCACTGCACTTTGACCAAGGGTATGATCTAATGCCTCGGTCGCTTCTCATGGTGCTCCAAAATTTTCAGGGGGCGCTCCTCGAAGGTAATATCCTCGGCGACATCGATCTCACCATAGTCGATGATGTGACTAGGATCCGGAACATATTTCCTCAGCTGGGAAACATGGAAAACGCTATGAACGTGACTCAAGGCCGGAGGTAGTGCCAAACGGTAAGCCAACTCACTGACTCACTCGAGAATCTCAAAAGGTCTAACAAATCTCGGACTCAACTTTCCCTTCTTCCCGAAGCATAAAACTCCCCTCGTCGGCGATACCTTTAGCAAAACGTGGTCTCCCACATCGAACTCCAAAGGTCGACGACGGACGTCGGCATACGACTTCTGTCGACTCTGAGCAGTCAACATCCGTTCTCGAATCAATTCTACCTTCCGCCTCGTCTCTAAAGCGATATCTGGTTCGGTCCCCACCAAATCGGATGCTTCGTTCCAACAAATCGGCGATCGACAACGCCGCCCATAAAGCGCCTCATACAGTGCCATCCGAATCGACGCGTGCCAACTATTGTTGTACGTAAATTCAATCAATGGCAAATGTTCCTCCCAGTCACTGCTCCAGTCGAGAGCACAAGCACACAGCATATCCTCGAACGTCTGTATAGTGCATTCCGACTGTCCATCTGACTGCGGATGAAAAGAGGTGCTCAAACGCAAATGAGTACCCAACTCCTTATGCATCGCCTGCCAAAAGTGCGATACAAAACGGCCATACCGAACCGAAATAATTGACTTCGGAGTACCGTGATGCCTCACAATATATGCAATAAACACACGAGCCGACCTCTCCGGGCCCCAAGTATCTTTGATGCCCAGAAAATGTGCCGACTTGGTCAGACGATCAACAATCACCCAAACCATATTCATGCCCGACCTCGATCTCGGTAAACTCGTGATGAAATCCATCATAATATCTTCCCATTTTCATTCCGGAACAGGAAGTGACTGCAATAAACCAGCCGGTCGCTGATGCTCGATTTTGACCTGCTAACAAGTCAAACATCTCACTACAAACCGTGCGACCTCTTCCTTCATATCATTCCACTATAAATTCCTTCTCAGGTCCTTGTACATATTACTCGAACCAGGATGAACGGGGTAAGGTGTATCATGATCTTCACGTAAATACTCTGCCTCAATTCCAAGTCGTTCAGCACACACATGCGACTCTGGAATCTCAATACACCATCTTCATGAATCACAAACCCAGGAGACTTTCCCTCAAGAACATTTTCTCGGATTTGAGCAATCATTGGATCCTCCAACTGCTTCAGTTTAATTTCATCGATCAGAGACGACGAAATCTCTAAAGCACAAAGTTGCCCTATGGTTCCAGGCAATGAAATCTCAACACTCAACTCAATCAAATTCCGCTGAAGCTCGGCTTGAGATGTAAGGATCTCAAGTGCCCGCAACGCAACCGGTTTCCGACTCAAGGCGTCGGCCACGACGTTCGCCTTGCCCGGATGATAAAGGATTTCGAGGTCACAATCCTTAATCAACTCTAACCACCTCCCCTGCCTCATATTCAACTCCCGTTGAGTGAATATGTACTTCATAATCTTATGATTGGTAAAAATTTGACATGCAGAGCCGAAAAGGTAGTGACGCCAAATCTTGAGCGCAAAAACAACTGCCGCTAACTCCAAATCGTTAGTAGGGTAGTTAAGCTCATACGGCCTCAACTGTCTCGACGCAAATGCAAATGTCTTGCCATGCTGCATCAACACGCACCCAAGACCCTGACCCGAAGCATCGCTATAAATGACAAAACCCTCATTGCCACGTGGCAATGCCAAAATCGGGGCTGAATTCAAACGCCTCTTCAGTTCCTCAAAACTCGACTGCCTCTCGTCATTCCAGACGAACTTCTCGGACTTTTGGAGCAATTGTGTAAGTGGCCGAGCTAGTTTCCAAAAACCCTCGACGAACCTACGGTAGTAGCCAGCTAAACCCAAGAAACTACGGACCTCCTTCACATGCTTAGGTGGTGCCCAATCCAACACTGCCTAAACTTTTTGCGGGTCCACACGAACACCCTCGTCTGAAATCACGTGACCTAGAAACATCACTTCCTTAATCCAGAACTCACATTTCAAGAACTTTGCATAGAGTTGCTCGGTTCTCAAAATATCCAACACTACTCGCAAATGATACGCGTGTTCCTCCTCATTCCTCGAATAAATAAGGATATCGTCAATGAAGACGACAACACACTTATCTAAATACTCAATAAAGACCTTGTTCATCAACTGCATGAACACCGCCGGTGCATTAGTTAACCCGAAAGGCATAACTACAAACTCATAGTGTCCGTATCTCGTCCAAAAAGTTGTTCTCGGAACATCGTACTCCTTCACCCGAAGCTGATAGTACCCCGATCACAAGTCAATCTTCGAGAATACCGCAGCTCCCTGCAACTGATCGAACAAGTCATCAATCCTAGGCAGAGGATATTTGTTCATGATGGTCACCTTGTTCAGCTCATGATAGTCGATACACAAACGCAGTGAACCATCCTTTTTCCGAACAAACAGAACCGGTGCGCCCCAAGGTGAAGCGCTCAGTCGAATATATCCCGATTCAATAAGCTCACTCAACTGCTTATTCAACTCGGACATCTCTGAAGGTGCCATGCGATACGGTGCCTTCGAAATCGGAGCCGCACCCGGCTCTAACTTGATAGCAAACTCTACCTCACGGTCCGGCGGCAATCCTGGTAACTCGTCAGGAAAGACGTCAGGAAAGACGTCAGGAAACTCACTAACGAATGGAATCGATGAAAGTTCGACTCAACCACTCTCCGCCCTCAAGGCGTAGCACCAATAACCAGTACACCCCTTTCGCAGGAGTCTCATCGCCTTCAAGGCATTAATCACGAACTTCTGGTTTCTCTTTCGCCCTGCAAAAGAGTGCTCGGTGCCGTCCTCGGCTAGCATGGTGATGATCCTCGTACGGTAGTTCATGATAGCACCATGCCGCTCGAGCCAATCATCCCCGAGAATCAAATCCTCACCCTCAATACCCACAACAATAAGATTAGAGGGCCAAGCCCTCTCACAAATAAACACAGCACAGTCTCGGACTTCTCGATCGCCAACGATTATATCACCGCTAGGAAGTTTAACGATGAAAGGCTCGCAAGGCGATAAATAGTCAAGACTCAAACGGCGAACACACTCCAGATAAATGACTGAATGCGTAGCACCCGAATCAAAAAGCACAATGACAGGATGGGAATGGATGTGAACGGTACATATTGCCATGGTGGCCGCCGGATCATCGGCCCTCCTCATCTCATAGATACGTGGAGGGGCAGAGCCGACACTTGAAGCTCCCCATCTAGCGGGCTGACCCTGACCTCTCCCTCGGATGGCACTCGGTGGAGACTGCGGAGCATACGAACCCTGGTTCACACTCGGCTCCCTAGGTGCTGGATGAGAAGAACGGGCACCGCGGATCTGTCTGATCTGTTCACAAAAGGAAGCCTTGTGGCCTAACTGACCACAAGTATGACAAGTTAACTGCGGACGAGAACACTCCCGACTCTTATGGCCCGAAAAGACATAGTTAAAGCATATGAGTTCACGAATGGAGGTTCTTGCAGCACCTCGAGAACTCCCAGAAAAATGAGCTGAACCGCCCGTAGGAACATTGGCAGACTGAGACTTCTGCTGGCCTCCGCCCTTGTGACCAGAAGAATTCCTGACGGACTTCTGCTTCTTGCCCTCACGAGCTGCTTCACTATCCATCACCGACATATCATAGGTAAGAGCTCGACTTTGATAATCACAGACGAGACCGGACATATAGTCCCGAATAGATAGTTTCATCCATCTAGAACAGTGAAAAATTTTATTGCTCTCCTCGACAACTTCGGTCTTAACATAGCCCAACTCCTTGTTGAAATCGGCAATAGCTTTGGAGACAGGAATATCCCGCGGTTGAGCATCATAGAAGGCATGGACTCGAGCCTGTATAACCGGCCACGGGCAATACTCGGTCTCCATCAGGTCCTTAAATTCTACCCACGAAGCAACGTCATCCTTAGGCCCAATCGCCTCCCACCAATCAGTAGCATCCCCAGTGAGAAAATACTTGGCAATTGGGACCTTGCGGTCCTCGGGACAGTTGGTGGCAATGAAGACTTTGGATATCTCCTTGATCCACCCTTCCCATCCAATCGGGTCAGAAGCTCCCGTGAATTGAGGAGGAGGCATCTTGATGACATCCTGGAGCCAACGGTCAGCTCCGTCCCGAGCAGCATGGGCCAGATTCTGAACTGCCTAGGCTATCGCCGCCATTTGGTTCACCATCTGTTGCATAACAGCTGCAACACCCAGGTCGGCGCCATCCTGATAAGAAGCATGGCTATGTTGGTCACCGGTGATACCGGCTCCCGAATAATGCGATGTGGCCATGCCACTGGATGCCCCACGTCCTCGGCCGCCTCCGCGACCACGACCACGACCACGGCCTCTTCCAGCATCCATACTGGTGTTAAGAGGTAGCAAAAACAACTCAATGATAAGTAAGAGATGAAAACATCCACAATTCAAGAAACGGAATTACGTTACGAGAAAGCAAAGAATCGAGTAAGGAAAACTTAGAAGCGCTGGAAGTACCGAGATGCTGGTAGCGGTGTGACAATGTGCAAAACAAATCACAACTAGACCCAAAATAACCGACAAGCCTAGGTATCCATAAACCTAGTCGCTCTGATACCATTTTCTGTAACACCCCGAGATATTCGAAGTATATTACAGTGCCGGGGACCCCTACGTGGGACCCACTAGGCTAAGAAAACACTCCTCGAATAACCATCTCGATTAACGAGGAAACACACATTAACAATACAACAAATAACAACACGTCCGGAACAACCGGCGAAATAAACATCAACCGACAAATATAGTAGCTCCAACAAATAACAATCACAATTCGAAAAAAAAAGCCTAAGTACTCGCGAGTACAATCTATTAGTTTATAAAATAGATAACAACCAAAACGGGTCCCCAAAGGGGTTAGCAATTATGCTAGTACAAGTAATGAAGGCAAACCATTCGCTTACACATTTGATAGTACAATGCACCAAATCATTTCGAAACCAAAACCAGACATGTCTTTTCCGAAAAAAAACAGTCAATCGATTTGCCGTGGGAACAGGGCTATACCATTTATCCCGCTCCGTGGCCTATAAGGACCCTCCAAAGCGGGCCATATTATAAAACAAATCACGTACGCGCATCGCCGTGGGAACAGGGCTATACCATTGATCCCGCTCTGTGGCCTCTAAGGACCCTCCCGAGGTGAGTGAACAACGGGAAAAAGAAGATCGAATCATCCATTAGATGGGTTGGTGTTGGGCACCACTTTATGAAAATTAATAGACTAGAAACCTGTTCGGTTGCCCTCTATTAAGATTTATAAATAACTCGATCACCACTATGAAGTAGAGAGACGATACTTCCGGATTTCATATGGGAGTGTGTTGTTTCGATAAAAATAGTGGGAGCTGGGTAACAAGAATAAAAAAGACCTTAATTCTATACTCAGATCATAATTGAATGAGTCACTAATTAATCTGTTATACTTAATGCAGACATCACTCTCAATATGACAATGAATCCAATCGCAATTCTACTCGAGAAGAACACCCTGATTGGACCTAACTTTGTGGACTGGCTCCGTAATCTGATGATTGTCCTCAGTATGGAGGCACTGGGATCCGTCTTGGAGACGGGCATTCTGGCAGCTCCTGTGCGGACCAGAGCCAATCAGGAAGAGATCGAAAACCAAGAAAGGTTAAGGATGACGTAAAAGTCTGTGCATACATGATGGCTTCTATGTCTAATGAGCTTTAGAGAGCTCATGACAAAATGACTTCTGCTAGGCAGATTCTATCTCACTTAACCGAGCTTTATGGTGAGCACAACAGAACTCCTAGATATGAGATGTCCAAGCAACTATTCGGTGCAAGGATGAAGGAAGGTGAGAAGTTTGGGGAACACGTCCTCAAAATGATATCCATGATCGAGAGATTGGAGGCTCTTGATTTTAAAATGGATACTTCTCTCCAAACTGACCTTATCCTATAGTCTCTTCCTGACTCCTTATCACAGTTTGTTATGAACTTTAACTGCAATGAGATTGCATGTAATTTAGCAAGGCTAATGAACAAACTGGTAACCGCACAGTCTCAGATGAAGACTCCGCAGATGAAGGAGTCTGCCCTTGTGATTTCTTCTGGATCTCGGAGGTCTAAGAACAAGAAGAAAAAGACCAAGAAGCAGACTGGACCACATGTCAAGGACTTTAAGGGAAAGCACAAGGCCCTGATGGTTCCGAAGAGCAAGAAGAAGGACGCTTGCCTCAAGTGCGGTGAGCTGGGCCACTGGGCAAGAGACTGTCCGATTCTTCATGGCGCTTCAGGTACAGAACTTTTAGTTTTGGAAACAAATTGTTCTGCTATTGTACTTTCTACTTCCTGGATACTGGATTCTGGTGCTAGTTCTCATATTTGTACCGTGAATCAGGATCTGGAACAAAGTAGGAAGCTTGGAGCTGGAGAATTTATGATCACAGTCGGAAGCGGGCATAGTGTCGAGGCAACCGACAAAGGATCACTTCTTTTGGGTTTAGAATTCGGCTTCGTTTTGACTTTAGAAGATGTACTTATTTTGCCCAAGGGGCATAAAAACATTGTATCCATTCCGGTCATGGACCGAATAAGCTTTTCATTTTTCATTGGTGATGGTTCCTGCAAAATTTATTTCAGAAATAAACTAGTGGGTATCGCTACATTGTTAAATGGATTGTATCATCTAAATCTCAGTAACAAAGTAGTTGTGAATACTATGACTAGAAAACGTGGTAGGGAAGAAACCAATCAAGTTTTGAAATGACATCTAAGACTTGATCATGTTGGTTAGACCAAGGTTTACAAAATGGAAAAAGATAGACTTATGGGTCCATTGGGATCGGATCCCTTTCCTACTTGTGAATCCTGCCTTAAAGGCAAAATGACTAAGTCCCCCTTCATAGGGACTTTTGAAAGAGACACTGATAAACTGGGATTAATCATACCGACGTATGTGGTGCTTTGGAAGCAGCACGTGATAGATATCAATATTTCATTACGTTTACAGATGATCATACTAGGTATGGTTATGTATACTTAATGAAACATAAATCCGAGGCCTTTGAGAAATTCCAAGAATTCAAGGCCCTAGTCGAGAAACAAACTGGTAATCATATTAAAGCACTTCGATCGGACCAAGGTGGCGAGTATATGAGTACGAAGTTTGACGAGTTCCTTAACGAACATGGAATAGTATCACAACTAACACCTACAGGTATTCCTCAGTTAAATGGTGTGTCAGAAAGAAGGAACCAGACCTTGTTGGACACGGTCTGTTTTCATGCTGGGCTATACTGACTTACCGATTTACCTGTGGAGCTATACACTCCTGACTTCTGCAAATATCTTGAACAGATGTCCTTTGTAATACATTCCTAAAACTCCACATGAGATGTGGGAGGGCAGGAAACCAAGTCTTAGTGACATTAGGATTTGGGGATGTCCCGCCTATGTCTACACTACGCCATAGATGGCCTATCGCCACCTCATAGGCATGGTGTTGCCTTCCCAGGTGTTGCAGTAGCTATGAAATTTTTGCCCTATCGCAACCTTGTAACCTTGGTGTTACCGTAGACATAAATCTGTGTTGCTGTAGCTATAAATAGGTGTTACACACTGCAACACTATGCCTGTGTTGCCTTAGACTATTAATAATTAAAAAGATAAATTTCTTTCAAAATAAAAATTATACTTTAAGACTAATTAAAATTTAATAAAACCAAAAAAGATATTTTGTATAAAATATGTCTCCATTAAATAAATACTATATTTATTTTATAAATACTATTTTTTTCAAAATTTTCTTACAATATATAATTTTATTAAAAAATTAAAAAAATAATATGTAAAAATTTATTAAAACAAAAAAATATATTTTATACAAAATATGTCTTCATTAAATAAATACTATTTTTATTTTATAAATACTATTCTTTTTCAGAATTTTCTTACAATATGTAATTTTATTAAAAAATTAAAAAAAAATAATATATTAGAAGTAAAATACTATAAACAACTTCACTTTAGCATTTGGTGCAGTAACACAATATATTAGATTTCACCCAAAAAAACACGGGATAGGTCGAAAATTTTAAGTTGAATATACTTCAGTAATTTGGTAATTGTTGAAGTAAAAAGTGCAATGAAGTTTATTGAATAAAAATATTTCCCCATTAATGAAGTAACATCGTATCTAAACCGGAATTTTACCCAAACCCTACTTCTCGGTAATCGCCCCCCTCAATCTTCTCATTTTTTTCCTTTTCTTTTCTCTCCCTGTCTCTCTGTCCTTCCCCTCCCGATCTCCCTCTCCCTGTTCTTCTTATTTTTTTTCTCTCTCAAAACTCACACACACACACACATACACACACTAGGCTCCGCCTGCACACACACGCACACGATTTCAGCAGCGGACGTGACATCGGAGGAGCAGCGAGCGGTTAGGGCTGCGGTGCAAGCAAGTTGACGGTTGTTCACTCAGCTGGAACTCACTGAAGAAGAATCCAAATTATGGGCAACATCGATCCATTCAAGCGGTATTATGCTAATTAACTATGATTGAGCTTTTGCTGTGTTCATTTTCGCAAATTATTGACATGCTTCGTGTGTTGTTGCTTGTATTCACGTAAACGAATAGATTGGTGAAGCTTGCGGCGAGGGCTTTTTAGGATGACATAACTACGAAGGGAGAGAATCAGCCAAAGACGGGGAGGAGCGATAACAGAGGGATTGCTGTTGTTGTTCTCGATGCTCTTATAGGGTAATTTCGGATGAGAGGGCTGCGACGGTGATGGTGGTGGTCGCGATTGGATGTGAAGCTCTCCCCAGTCGTTTACAGGTATACTTGTTGAGGACCTTTATTTTCATACCTTATTGTTTATTTCCTTGCTCCAATTGTCTACTGAGTGACTAATTCGGCTAGACTAGATATCAATTTGTTTTCTTTTTATTTTTGGATCGAGTCTGATTTATGCTGGAAGTGAAGTTTAGAATGCTGAGTTTGCATCACATGTAATATTTGATATGTGCATGATTGAAATGTAGGGGTTTCTTTAGTAATCTTTTTTAGTTGTTGTGTTTTAATTGAGGCTAAATCAGATTTGTTAAGTCTACTATTAGCTTTTTAGGGTAGTGTCATAAAAACTATCAACTGGAAATAAATTTAACTTGGCAGATGAAATTTTAGTGCAGATACAGGGTTACTATATAATTGGGCTTTTTGATCTATCAAATCAGATGCTTGCTACTGTTAGTGGAGTGGAATTTTGCTGTTATTCTGGGAACAAGAGTTTCCAATTTTGGATTACAAAAGTTGAAATCAAGTATGAGTAAATTTCTGAGCGATTTCAGCTTACTTTGAATTCTAATGCAGTGAAGTGAAACTTTGGTGATAATTCTTTTATACAGTTAGAACTAAGAAATAGTGGATTTTGGAATTTTTGCCAAAGTAAATTGTTTAAAAACACCTCATATAGTAAGAATTGTTTAGAGTTTCTTTGGTAAAAACATGTTCGGATTGAGCTAAGAATACAGCAATTATGCGCATGGCTAGTATTCTAAGTTCTAGTTGAGATTTCCATACAGGAAATGGAGATTTCTCAGATTCGGGTTCTTCTTGTGCGCATAGTACAGTTCCTTGTGTACTCTGTATTCTCCCACGGGTAGATACTCCGGCATAAATGTCTCCTATGATTAATTCTTGTGGGTGATCTCTCAACCATCTTCTGTCGGGTTCTAGTTCGGTGTCCTGTACTGTATCTTGTGGTGTTGTAGTTTCAGCTTCAGCTTGTACAACATCAGCTTCAACTACCTCTGTTCTTACAGTTGCGGGGTTGATTTCTAAGTGAACGATAGGATATATTGGAGTTGAAGGGTCATTAATGGAGAGTTGTTAGATATTCTGAGTCAGATCTTCTACTCCTATAGGGTCATGGTGAGGTTCGTCGAACACTACATGTACCGATTCCTCGACTGTCAGCTTCCTTTTGTTAAAGATCCTGAAAACTTTGCTGACAGAGGAATATCCTGCAAATATCCCTTCATCCGACTTTTCGTCGAAGGTTCTCTAAGTTGGTCTTTCCCGTTGTTCAGAACATAAAATATACAGCCAAATATGTGAAATTACGAAACCAATGGAGTTTTGTTGTTCCATACCTCGTATGCTGTTTTGTTGTGATGCTTGTTGATAATACAGCGGTTTTGTGTATAGCATGTTGTATTTGTTGCTTCGCCCCAGAAACGCTGCGGCAACTTGCTTGCGGCAATCATGGTTCTTGTTGCTTCTTTGAGCGTCATGTTCTTTCGCTCGGCAACACCATTTTGTTGAGGTGTTCGGGCAGCTGAGTGTTCATGTTGTATCTCATTGTCCAAATAGTATTGCTCTATAACGCGGTTAGTGAATTCAGTACCTCTATCGAAACGAGTGTACACGATACTCAACCTTTTCTCATTCTGAAGTTTTCTCAGGTGCTCGGGCATCTTTGATGTGGTTTCCTTCTTCTTGCTCAAGAAGATTATCCAAGCATACCTGGAATAATCATCAATAATAACGAGACAGTATTTCTTACCTCCCAAACTTATAGGGTCTACTGGACCATAGAGATCCATATGTAGCATTTCCAGAACTTTGTGAGTGGACAGGTATGATTTGTTTTTTAAGGTGGTTTTGATTTGTTTGCCTCTCTGACAGGGTCCGCAGGTGCTGTCTTTTTGGAATGACACATCGGGCAAACCTCTAACCATTCCCTGTCTAGCGAGCTGTTGATCGTCTTGAAGTTGATATGCGACATCCTCTTATGCCATAGCCTGCTTTGATCTGCATTGGCTTTGGCAACAGAATATGGAATTGTGGAGCTCGTAGGCATCCAGTCAGCAATATACATATTACCTGACCTGCTTCCTATGAGCACAACTTCTTTGGTCAGAATGTTCTTGACTCTACAGTGATCTATATAGAATTTCACCGAGAACTGTTTGTCACATAACTAGCTAATATTAAGTAGATTATACTGTAAGCCTTCAACATAAGCTACATCGGTGACTTTGAATTTTCCTACAAGCAGGGTTCATTCCCTCTTGTTCTTCCTTTGGATTTATCACCGAAGCGCACTTTTGGACCGCGACCTTCTGCATAATCTGACAGCTTGCTTCTATCTTCTGTCATGTGACGAGAACATCCGCTGTCGAAGTACCAGATGTCCTTCTCTTTGATGTCCTGTAGGCAAATAAATTAAGTATATTTAGGTCCCTTTTGTATGTTGGGTCCATGGATGTTAGTGCCTTTAGGTACCCATATTTGCATGACAGCAATTGGCTTGTTGTAGGTTACTTTTGGTCCGTTCTTGAGATGTCTACGTGGGGCAGGAACGTAGTCGTTGTAACCTTGGTAATTATTATGCATGTGAAATTCAGGGTTATTATTATTAATCCAGTACGAATGCCGTCTTGGAGGTGGATCCATTTTCTTTGGCCTTACAGCTTGCCTATTGGGTCTCTAGTTGGATTCCCAAAGTTGTTGCTGATATTGTGCGGTGACCTGTTTTCTCGATGGATAACGAGGCTCCTGTATCCAGTATCTAGGCACACTGTACTGTTGGAAGTACTGTTATGCATGTCGTTGATATTTAGATACAGCCTTCTTTCTGAACGAATGTTGGTGCTTCTGATATGCTCGTGGAGCATGCCGTTGGTTACGCCTTACAGGTCTGGGTTGCTGATGATTCCGCTGTCTGTGATATGACTTTGGTGGCAGAATGGCATCCTTTGCTATATGCGGATCAACTGTTTTCTTTGCGGGACTCGGGGTCTCTTCAAGTATAGGAATAGGTTCCACACCCCTAACGAACACGGTACTAGTTTTCCCTTTATTGGAGAATGAGTTGTATCTTAAGCCACTTTTATCATGAGCATGTTGCCCAGTGCTTATAATTTCTTCCATCCTTTTAGATGATTTCTCAGAAAATTTCAAGATGGTCTCTAGTTCTCCTTTTGGTTTCTCGAGAGTTTTTACTTTAGCTTCAAGTAGAGCGAAATCATTTGTCTTGCTCTCATTATGAGACTTGGTCTCATTTAGATCATGCAAGTTTTGATGATCGCTCTCCATGAGTTTTTCCAATGTGATCTTGCTGTTTTCGCAATCGACAGACATATTTTCATAGTTATTTCTCAGCAAGTCGTTTTCTTCTTTCATCTCTAAGTTAGAAATTTCATGCTGTATGTTTTCTCGTTTCAATGTCTCATGGGCCTTTTGAATGTTTTTAAATTCATTCATCATCTTTTCGAAAGTATGGGATGCATTGATTGGAATATTGGATGTTGAGCTTACCTCATCATCGCTATCTTCATCGTCCTCTATATCTTTAGCCATAAAGCACATAAATGCTTTATCTTCGAGCTCATCATCGGACGAGTCACTGTCAGTGACTACCTGAAGAGATTCCTCGGTCTTGGTTTGAGCGGGCGAGGCTTCTAATTCGCCAATCAGGGCCTTGAGCTTGTTTTTCCAAGCACGTCTCCTTTCGTTCTTTTCTTGTTGCTCGGCTTCTGGCAACTTTTGGACTTTAGGATGCGGACACTTATTTTCATAATGTCCTGGTTTCCTGAAGTTGTAGTATAGATTAGAATCATCATATGGAGAAGATTCAGAACTTACCTTGTGAAAAGGCCTGGGCCTGTATGCAGTCTTTCCAGACCGTTTGATGAATTTCTTGAATTTGTGCATGAGCAGGGCCATTTCATCTTGTGATAGGATATCATCATCACTATCAGCATTCTTATAGGCAGATTTGGATGTGCTGCTGTTAGATACAATGGCTAGTGCTATAATCTTAGCAGGTGACTCTTCGGCCTTCTCTCTCCTGTCAATATCATACTCAAAAGCTTTTAGGTCAGAGAAGATGTCAAAAGTAGAAATGTCATTGAGATTACATGACACATGCATAGCTGTGGTTTTTATGTCCCATCGGGCAGGGAGTGATCTAAATATTTTCAAATTTTCTCCTTTCGAGTATACACTTTACCCAATGCTTCAAGTTCACCGACAATGCTAGTGAATCTGAGGTAAAGTTCCTCAAGAGTTTCAGATGATTTCATTTCAAATGATTCAAATTGCTGAGTGAGTTCTAAAATTTTGTTTTCTTTTGAGAGCTCAGTTCCCTCACAAATCATCTTGAGTTTATCCCAGATTTCCTTGGCTGTCTTGCAGCTTTTTACCTTCGAGAATGTGCCTTTGTCAAGAGTGACAAATAGCGCATTCTTAGCTACATTGTCGAGGTTCACACGCTTGCGTTCATCGGTCATCCATTGCGCATGCTCTTTCTCGAGTATCTCTACATGAGGTTGTCCCCCTATCCTTGCGGCAGGATTCACCTTCATTATCTTGATGGGGCCATCTTGGATAACAAGAATCATCTCTTCATGCATGGCGGCAAGATGTGCTTCCATCCTAATTCTCCAATCATCAAATTCGTTAATAGAAAACATAGGAACCTTGTTTATCATTGAGGTATCCATACAAGAGAATAGGGAGGATAAAGACTGTTTAAAAAAAAGTGATTTTAGAATGTGATTCGGTTAAAAATATGACTGATTCTTTTTAGAATCAACCGCTCCGATACCACTTCTTGGCCACTAAGTATACATAATACAGCTTGGAAAAGTGTTAGTACTACAAGCTGTACGATTTTCAAATAAGAGTGCGTAGCGGAAGTTTTTTTAAGTGAGTTGCTGTAAGTACAGCAACTAGGCTTTCTCCTGTTGGCTTGGTGCGTATAGGGTTTTGCAATGTATACTTGTAAATAATCATAGTTATGAAAACACTAAAGGCAAAAGGTAAATAACATACAATATAAATTGGTTCGAGGTAAACCCCTCTATGTCTAATGGTCCTCCACACAGGAGTAAAATGTTTATTATAATCACTACATACACAACTACGTGACTATAATCAAACTTATCCTTGTATCATTTACACAGATTGATACAAAGACTGTAGCTTTCAACCGTTCACACGGATTTGGTTGTTGGCATGTTGACTTGCTTCTTCTAACACAGATTGAAGCTTCGTCCTATTCTTCCCACACAGGTCAGAATATCTTTTCTTAGTTGACACAGGGCTAAGTTTACTCAAAGGTAAAGGTGGTGAAATCACTGGTTTGAACAGCAGCTTGAACACGATGATCTTAGGCTGATGATGTGCTGTTCTTGTTGACTTGAGTATATTTCTTCTCTCAGATATTTGATATACGCTCGAAGAAATATGCTTGCTCTTGTAAGCTTGATTGACAGAATAATATATATTCAGTCGTCCGTCTTCTTGTTCGTATATTTCGTATGAATATATGTCAGTTCTCAAGTGCCTTGCAATGTCCTCTTGCATGGACTATTTATAACTTTGGAATAGATCCGTTATAAATATGTCCGTTGGCTGGTTGGTGAGCAAAGATCCATTCTGATTGGTCGATTGACTTTCAAGATGCTATATCCGGATTTTGCTCCTTGTCTGAAGATCCTTGTTGGTTGGTATTTAAATAATTTATCCAATCAGTATTTAAATACTTCTTTCAAACGGCATTCTGACTTTAGTGAATAAAGTAGATTCCTTCACAACGGTCTTCAGTTCTATTAGATGAGTGTTTATTTGCCTAACACTTTCAGCCTGTAAGCTGTATCCAACATGATATTACTTTAATGCTGCAGCTGTTTACTTCAACGTTGTAGGCTGTCTCTAATGCTGTATGGAAGGATGCCGTTATGTAGATTCTAGATAGTTTCCATACTTAGCGGCATATCAAATCCTTTCGGTTTCTTGAGACAACTTGATGTAGAATGGCTAGAGTTGTTGTATGATGGCTTTGAAACAGCTTCCTGTATGATGGCAAATCAAAACTAGGTACAGGATTGTTTGTCCCAACATCAACCTTTTTTGCTTCTATGAGGTCTCTATTTTTTTATTTTTCTACTTTTTAACTTCTATCTCGAGCCCTTAATAATTTTTCTTGAATTTTGATTTATCCATACTAAGTCCTCGCAGTTATTCACACGACTCAAAAATACGTCTATCACGACAAGGATCACTCGGAAGTCTCACGTCATTGAACTATAAGAGAGTAGAATGCGGTATTATAAATGGGTGCGATCATACCATCACTAATGCACCGGATACCATCAGAACTATGAAGTTAAGCGTGATTGGGCGAGAGTAGTACTAGGATGGGTGGGAAGTCCCCGTGTTGCACCATTTTCTGCTTCTACGAGGTCTCTATTTTTTCGTTTTTCTACTTTTTTACTTCTATCTCGAGCCCTTAATAATTTTTCTTGTATTCCGATCTGTCCGTACGAAGTCCTCGCAATTATTCACATCTGGGATCCGCGTTCCCGACTAAAAAATGCATCAATCACGACAAACACCACTCGAAAGTCTCACCGCATTGAACTATAATAGAATAGAATGCGATGTTACAAATGGGTGCGACCATACCAGCACTAATGCACTGGATCCCATTAGAACTCCGAAATTAAGGGTGCTTGGGCGATAGTAGACTAGGATGGGTGACCCCCTGGGAAGTCCTCGTGTTGCACACTTTTTTGCTTCTATGAGGTCTATATATTTTTTGTTTTTCTAGTTTTTCACTTCTATCTCGAGCCCTTAATAATTTTTCTTGAATTTTGATCTGTCCATACTAAGTCCTAACAGTTATTGACATCCGGGCCCCACATTCCCGACTCAAAAATGCGTCTATCACAACAAAGACCACTCGAAAGTCTCACCGCATTGAACTATAAGAGAATAGAATGCGGTGTTACAAATGGGTGCAATCATACTAGCACTAATGCATCGGATCCCATCAGAACTCCAAAGTTAAGCATGCTTGGGCGATATTAGCACTAGGATGGTTGACTACCTGGGAAGTCCTCGTGTTGCACCCCTTTTTTGCTTCTACGAGGTCTCTATTTTTTTATTTTTCAACTTTTTTACTTCTATCTCGAGCCATTAATAATTTTTCTTGAATTTTGATATGTCCATACTAAGTCATCGCGGTTATTCACATCCGGGGCCCACGTTCCCAACTCAAATGCGTCTATCACGACAAAGACCACTCGGAAGTCTCACCGCATTGAACTATAAGAGAATAGAATGCGGTGTTACAAATGGGTGCGATCATACCAGCACTAACGCACCGGATCCCATCAGAACTCCGAAGCTAAGCGTGCTTGGGCGAGAGTTGTACTAGGATGGGTGCCCCCTCGTAAGTCCTCGTGTTGCAACCTTTTTTGCTTCTGTGAGGTCTCTATTTTTTTGGTTTTTCTACTTTTTTACTTCTATCTTGAGCCCTTAATAATTTTTCTTGAATTCCGATCTGTCCATACTAAGTCCTCGCGGTTATTCACATCCGGGGCCCACGTTCCTGACTCAAAAATGCGTCTATCACGACAAAGACCACTCGGAAGTCTCACCGCATTGAACTATAAGAGAATAAAATGTGGTGTTACAAATGGGTGCGATCATAATAGCACTAATGCACCGGATCCCATCAAAACTCCAAAGTTAAGCGCGTTTGGGCGAGAGTAGTACTAGGATAGGTGACTACCTGGGAAGTCCTCGTGTTGCACCTCTTTTTTGCTTCTACGAGGTCTCTATTTTTTTTCTTCTACTTTTTTACTTCTATCTCGAGCCCTTAATAATTTTTCTTAAATCCTGATCTGTCCATACTAAGTACTCACGGTTACTCACATCCGGGGCCCACGTTCCCGATTCAAATCGGTCAATCACGACAAAGACCACTCGGAAGTCTCACCGCATTGAACTATAAGAGAATAGAATGCGGTGTTACAAATGGGTGCGATCATACCAGCACTAATGCACCGGATACCATCAGAACTCCGAAACTAAGCATGCTTGGGCGAGAGTAGTACTAGGATGGGTGACCCCTGGGAAGTCCTCGTGTTGCACCCTTTTTTTGTTTCTACGAGGTCTCTATTTTTTTGTTTTTCTACTTTTTTACTTCTATCTCGAGCCCTTAATATTTTCTCTCAAATTCCGATATGTCCATACTAAGTCCTCGTGGTTATTCATATCCGGGACCTACGTTCCCGACTCAAAAGTACGTCTATCACGACAAAGATCACTCGGAAGTCTCACCGCATTGAACTATAAGAGAATATAATGCGGTGTTACAAATAGGTGTGATCATACCAGCACTAGTGCACCGGATCCAATCAGAACTCCGAAGTAAAGCGTGCTTGGGTGATAATAGTACTAGGATAGGTGACCCCCCGGGAAGTCCTCGTATTGCACCGTTTTTTGCTTCTACGGGGTCTCTATATTTTTGTTTTTCTACTTTTTTACTTCAATCTCGAGCCCTTAATATTTTTTATCGATTTCCGATCTGTCCATAGTAAGTCCTCGCGGTTATTCACATTCGGAACCCACGTTCCCGACTCAAAAATGCGTCTATCACGACAAAGACCACCTGGAAGTCTCACCGTGTAGAACTATAAAAGAATAGAAGGCGATGTTACATATGGGAGCGATCATACCAGAACTAATGCACCGGATCCCATCAGAACTCTGAAGTCAAGCGTGCTTGGGCAATCGTAGTACTAAGATGGGTGACCCCCGGAAAGTCCTCGTGTTGCACCCTTTTTTACTTCTACGGGGTCTCTATATTTTTGTTTTTCTACTTTTTTATTTCTATCTCGAGCCCTTATTATTTTTCTCGATTTCCAATCTGTCCATAGTAAGTCCTCGCGGTTATTCACATCCGGGACCCACGTGTCCGACTCAAAAATCCGTCTATCATGACAATGACCACTCGGAAGTCTCACCGCATTGAACTATAATAGAATAGAATGCGGTGTTACAAATGAGTGCGATCATACCAGCACTAATGCAGCGGATCCCATCACAACTCCGAAACTAAGTGTGCTTGGGCGAGAGTAGTACTAGGATGGGTGACCCCTGTTGGGATTCGGTGCCTAAAAACGAAGGCCCAACGGAAGCGGTAAAACGAAAATTAATTCGATCCGAATCCCTACGAGGATCGATCGAGCTACGTATATACGAAAATATAAACGAAAAGCAAGAGTCATAAGAAACTAACCCTCGAAGTCTGTTGATTAAATGGTAACCTTTTCTTGAGCTATTCCCCAAGCTCTTGAACGATCCAACGCCAAAAGCACCGCGTCTCTACTTGCCACGTGCCGGAGAAACAACCGGAACGACGATCACCTTGCTATCCTCCGAGGATACGGCTAGAGCTAAGTGATGAAGCTATATATGTAAATATTACTACACTCCAAGTGTTTTAATCTTACTCTCTCTATATGATTTTCTCTCAATTTTTCTCCAAGAAAAATGAAGAGGAAGTTGATGAACAAAGATGAAGAAGACTTGGAGAAGTCTTTTCTCTCTCTCTCTCTACACTCTCACGTTGGAATTGGCTTGGAATCTCAAGTTAGAGATGTCTTCTTCATTTATTCAACTCTTCACATGATACATCTCATTATTATGAGAATCAAAGCCCCACAAAGTCATCTTTTTCATATAAAATGAAAACAACAAGACAAGAGGAAAGTGGGTGGAAATTAGGGGGCGGCTACCATGCAGAAACGGATGAGTTCGGTTCGTTTCGGACTCCCGTGAGTCCAAACAGATAAACTACGATTCCGTTCCGATGTATTTGTATCGATTAATTAATCCAATTAATTAAACATATCAAATACAAAATAACATAATTAATTTCTCCAAGAAATAATTATATTCATGAATTAAATTAATCACCCAGTAATATATTTAATCCATTAAGCCGTAGATCAATTTATCCGATAAATCGATTTAAACATCGATGTCCCAAATTAGATATCGATATCTAATATTCATAATGAGAGAATTAGCTTAATTCATTCCGTCGTCTATCCTAATGCGCGACTCGGTAGGTCCGTCTCGATCGGCAATGGGAGGAACCAAAGAGTAGTAGCACCACCTAGCACTGGTGGCCTACACTGCTATACCCCGAGAGCGAATGATTGGGATCATTCAAGAACCATTACATCGTGAATACGGTATACGTATAAACCCTTCTTTCAAATATCCCGATCAAGTTATAGGGTCACGGTCGATCAAACCCTATATGTACTTGACGCTATGCATGCGTTAATGCAAATCGAGATCATCGAGCTCTCGTGTATCTAATACGACTAGCTCCAATGCTTTGGCCAAAGACTTATGATCTCATCTCGATAACCGCATAGGACATATAACCCGTTCACTAACAGGAGAAAGAATTCTATCTTGGTATTCGGTAGGACTGCTACTTGCCCGTCAAGATACACGTCGAGTTGACCCCGCCTTAGGTTTACGTGGTCGAACTACTCTAATGAAAATCTTGACGTCACAAGCACATCCCTACTAAATCCTCAAGTCGAAGGTTCACGAATACCTATCACAACCTTTCGATTCCGTCATTGGTGTCCCAGTGAAATCCGTGTGTGACGAATCGAGGGTGAGTCGGTTCGAGTATACTAATCTAATTAGCATACCTATAACGTGTGCTCCCACTAACCATTAGTGTTCGACAGGCACTCTCCATGTCAAAGAACACGTCATACAAGTCTTCACATAAACTTAACGCCCAGTCAAGTTTCATCGACTTGCGAACGATAAAGTATTTGAGCTATAAAACCTTTCCAGTGCCGACCCCCTTATCCAATAAGGAGTGGAACGTTTTGCTCTCAAATACACGGACTAGTTTCTATATATTTATTTACGAGTTAGGAATGCCAGTAACTACCAGTAAATAAAGAAACATTCATTTGCCTTATATAAATAGTTTACATAATTACAAGTACAATGCCCTCACTCAACAACCTCTGAGTGGCATTCGAGAGCATACTCCTAACAATCCCTTGGGAAGTCCTCGTGTTGCACCCTTTTTTGCTTCTACGAGGTCTCTATTTTTTTATTTTCCTACTTTTTTACTTCTATCTCGAGCCCTTAATAATTTTTCTTGAATTTTGATCTATCCATACTAAGTACTCGCGGTTATTCACATCCAGGGCCCACGTTCCCGACTCAAATGCGTCTATCACGACAAAGACCACTCGGAAGTCTCACTGCATTGAAATATAAGAGAATAGAATGCGGTGTTACAAATGGGTGCGATCATACCAGCACTAACGCACCGGATCCCATCAGAACTCCGAAGCTAAGCGTGCTTGGGCGAGGGTTGTACTAGGATGGGTGCCCCTTGGTAAGTCCTCGTGTTGCACCCATTTTTACTTCTACGAGGTCTCTATTTTTTTTCTACTTTTTTACTTCTATCTCGAGCCCTTAATAATTTGTCTAGAATTCCGATCTGTCCATACTAAGTCATCACAGTTATTCACATCCAGGGCCCACGTTCCCGACTCAAAATGCGTTTATCACGAGAATGATCAGTCGGAAGTCTCACCGCATTGAACTTTAAATGAATAGAATGCAGTGTTACAAATGGGTGCGATCATACCATCACTAATGCACCAGATCTCATCACAACTCCGAAGTTAAGCATGCTTGGGCGAGAGTAGTACTAGGATGGGTGACCCCCTGGGAAGTCCTCTCGTTGCACCCATTTTTGCTTCTACGAGGTCTCTATTTTTTTGTTTTTCTACTTTTTTACTTCTATCTCGAGCCCTTAATATTTTTTCTTGAATTCCGATATGTCCATACTAAGTCCTCGCAGTTATTCACATCCGGGGCCCACGTTCCTGACTCAAAAATGCGTCTATTACGACAAAGACCACTCGGAAGTCTCATTGCATTGAACTATAAGAGAACAGAATGTGGTGTTACAAATGGGTGCGATCATACCAGCACTAATGCATCGGATCCCATTAGAACTCCGAAGTTAAGCGTGCTTGGGCGATAGTAGTACTAGGATAGGTGACCTCCCGGGAAGTTCTCATGTTGCACCCGTTTTTGCTTCTATGAGGTCTCTATTTTTTTGTTTTTCTACTTTTTTACTTCTATCTCGAGACCTTAATATTTTTTATCGAATTCCGATCTGTCCATAGTAAGTCCTCACGGTTTTTCACATCCGGGACCCACGTTCCCCACTCAAAAATGCGTCTATCACGAGAAAGACCACCCGGAAGTCTCACCGCGTTGAACTATAAAAGACTAGAATCCGGTGTTAAAAATGGGTGCGATAATACCAGCACTAATGCACCAGATCCCATCAGATCTCTGAAGTTAAACGTGCTTGGGTGAAAGTAGTACTAGGATGAGTGACCCACTGGGAAGTCCTCGTGGTGCATCCTTTTTTGCTTCTACGAGGTCTCTATTTTTTTGTTTATCTACTTTTTTACTTCTATCTCGAGCCCTTAATATTTTTTCTTGAATTCTGATCTGTCCATACTAAGTCCTTGCGGTTATTCGGATCCGGGCCCCATGTTCCCGTCTAAAAAATACATCAATCACGACAAAGACCAATCGGAAGTATCACCGCATTGAACTATAAGATAATAGAATGCAGTGTTATAAATGGGTGCGATCATACCAACACTAATACACCGGATCCCATCAGAACTCCGAAGTTAAGCGTTCTTAGGCGAGAGTAGAGCGAGAGTAGTATTAGGATGGGTGACCCCCTGGGAAGTCCTCGTGTTGCACCCTTTTTTCTTTCTGCGAGGTCTATATTTTTTCTATTTTTCTACTTTTGTACTTCTATCTCGAGCCCTTAATAATTTTTCTTGAATTCCGATCTTTTCATACTAAGTTCTCGAGGTTATTCACACCTGAACTATATTTTGAGTTGTTTATAGTCAAGTCGTGTAATATTAAATTCGAAGACGATCGGAAAAGACGAACAAACAAATAAGGATGCAAATTCCCGCGCATAAGACTGACACGCAGCAGTCCTGTATTTTTGCCATAACTTAATCGTCCGAAATCTGATTCAGGTGATTCAGGTGTCTATCGAAAGCTAAGAAATAGAGCTACAAATATTGTTAAGGCCATAGGACCAAATTCGGAACCATTGGAGCCTAGAAATGACAAAACATACAACATCAGATTTATGGTGACTTGTTGTCCTTATTTTCACACCTTAAAATCTTGGTCTTTGATATTTTGTCCCCTAAACATGTGTTGACTAACTTTGTATCAGATTTTAGGATCTTTGAATGTTGATTTTTCTATTTTGTAGGTTTCTTAATTGTTTTTTTGTTCATACTAGAGTTAGGTGTAAGATTTTGGCTTTAAATATCCTTGAAGTTAAATTGTAAGAGGGGACCAAAAGATTTTATAAAATTTGAGAGTGTTTGTATTAACAAACCTTTGTGAGTGCTTTCTTGTTTTGTTGATTGTGTCTCCAAAACATCCCTTGTGTGATTTATATACTTATTAAGTGCAATCTTGTTAGCATTTATATTCCACCCCTTCCGAGTTGCTACGGCGTGCCACGTAGAGGTTTGGAAGTAAAGACCCATTTTGCTTATTTTGGAAACATCTTGGGAACGAATTCATCTAGCGGTGTCGGTTACCATAACGTATCGTGTGGGGGTCGCATATGTTGGTATCAGAGCTCGGTTATTCCAAAACTAAGTGGTATCATCTATTTTCCTTCATTACCATAATCTTCCTATCTTACCATCCTATTGTTTCCTTCATCTTCTAAATCTACCATCTTCTTCACAAAAGAAAACAAAACAAAAAATAAGAAAAAAAATATAAGTGGTGGAGGTTTTGATTGTTTTTGATAACTCTTCAAGCCGAGGCCAGGGGAAGAACTTGTTCCTTAGCCTTCGGGCGTCTGGTGATTTTAAGCTTGCGGATCGAATATCAAATATCAATCCATTCATTTCATTACTAAAGAAAATATAAGTGGTGAAGGTTTTGATTGTTTTTTATAACTCTTCAAGCCGAGGCCAGGGGAAGAACTTGTTCCTTAGCCTTCTGGCATCTGGTGATTTTAAGCTTGCGGATCGAATATAAAATATCAATCCATTCATTTCATTACTAAAAAAATGAAAGAAGAGAAAAAAAACATCAAGGAAGAAGAGAAAAACGAATTTTGATCGATGTTATCAAACAATTATCATACTTTTCGTTCCGTTCTATATTCTAAACTATTCCAAAATCTTTTGCTCCCATCCTTCCATTTTTTTCTTATCGTCATTCGCAATCTTTGGGGGGGTCGTGGGATTTGAGTTCTTTCAAGAAGAAACTTGATTTGGATCACCTCAAAGCACCTTGTAAGTTGTGTGGAAAAAAAATAAAAATTTGAGGTATTAAGAAAACAAAAAGCCAAACGAGAGATACGCGAGTGTGAGCGACCAAGCGATACACGTGAGGATCTTGTGAGGAAATTTTCTTTAAAAAAAAAAGAAAACAACCAAAAAAAAAGGAACCAAAAAAAAAAGAAAAAGAAAACAAAAAAAAAACAAAAAAAAAATGAAAAAAAATAAAAAAAAGGAAAAAGAAAAAAAGAACAAAAAAAAAGAAAAAAAAGGAAAAAAAAAGGAAAAAAATGTCAGGAACTGAAGGAAACGAGCAAAATCTTATCCTTCAAAATATTGTACAACAACTTACTCAAATAGTCGGAAGACTAGATAAACAAGAGGAAATAATTGCTACTCTCACGAAGGGTAGAGAAGAGGAGACCGTACGAAGGGGACTGGAACCCATTCAATTTGGAGGCTATGATGATGAAGATTCGATGAATTCTGAGGAGGAAACTCCGAGGTTTGTACATCAAGGAGGGCGAGAAGGATGAGGAGGAAGGAGAGAGTATGAAGGAAGGCGAGGAAGATATGTCCGAGACGAGGAGGATAGGAATATGGGAAACATCAAAATGAAAATCCTATCTTTCGAAGGAAGAAGTGATCTGGACACATATCTCGATTGGGAAAGGAAGTTGGAGACTTTACGATTACCACAACTATTCCGATGATAAGAAAATAGGGTTAGCAATAACCGAATTTTCAGAATATGTAAGCATTTGGTGGGACCAACTTGTGATGGGGAGAAGGAGGAGTCGGGGAGACCGGTTAGCGGTTAGGAAGAATTGAAGGTTGTTATGCGGAAAAGATTTGTTCCTAATTACTATCTTAGGGAACTATTTTTTCGCTTACAATCTTTAAAACAAGGCTCGAGAAACATTGAACATTTTCGAAAGGAAATGGAGATGTTGTTGATCCGGGCCAATGTTCGAGAATCGAGAGAGGACACCATGGTGAGGTTTTTACGCGGGATGAGAGCCGATATAGCTAAATAAGTTGACAAACAACACTTTGTTGAATTCGAGGACATGGTATATGCGGCGGTAAAAATCGAGCGGAGCTTTCGAAGAGGGAGCAACAACAACTATTCCACGGGATACTCTACTCCTTGGAAACAACAATCTCAAGTAAGTTCAGACAAATTTAAAAATTTTGATAAAAGAGAAGGGAGTGTCTTGAAAGGAAAGTTTGAAGTTGGTTGTAATAGCAAACCAAAATTTGATGGGAAGCCTAAACCTGTCGAAAGCACCCAAAGGAGAAATCGGGACATCCAATGCTATAAGTGCCAGGGTCGTGGACATATAGCATCCGAATGCACCAACAAACGGGTGATGGTACTTCGGAATGGGGAGATTGAAATGGAAAGCGAAAAATAAGAAGAAGAAGAAGAAACAAGAGAGGTGGAGAGTGATGATGAGACGTATGAGTATGCACCCGCACTTGTTGTTCGGAGGGTGTTAAGTTCTCAAGCAAAAGAAGAGGAAGTTAACGAACAAAGAGAAAATCTATTTCACACACGTTGTTTTATTAAAAATAAAAATTGTAGTGTGATAATAGATAACGGGAGTTGCACTAATGTCATTCGCGCTATGCTAGTGGAAGAACTCGATATTCCAACAAGAAGACACCCTAAACCGTATCGCTTACATTGGCTAAATGATTGTGGGGAAGTTCGAGTTAATAAACAGGTACTTGTGTCTCTCACCATCGGAAGGTATCAAGACGAAATCCTATGTGATGTCGTTCTGATGCATGCTTGTCATATCTTGTTGGGAAGACCATGGCATTTTGATATAGATGCTACTTTGAGCGGAAGGAAAAATCGTTACTCATTCGAGAAGGACGGAAAGAAAATTATCTTAGCTCCCATGACTAAGGTACAAATACAAGAAGATCAACTTCGTCTTGAAAAGGAAGTTGAAGGAAAATCGAGAAAAGAAAAGGAAAAGAAAAATGAAAAAAATGAAAAAAACGAGAAAAAATGAAAAAAAAAATGAAAAAGGCGAGAAAAATGAAAAAAGCGAGAAAAATGAAAAAAAATGAAAAAAGCGAGAAAAATGAAGAAATGAAAAAAGCGAGAAAAATGAAGAAATTGAAAAAAGCGAGAAAAATGAAAAAAAGAAAGAAAAAGAAAATTTGAGAAAATGCATGCTTGTAAGTGCAAAGGAACTTGAAGAAGATATCAAGATAAATGCACCCATGTACTTGATTATTTTCCGAAAAGTTTGCGCTACTACTAACCTCGGGAACCGGATAATTCCAAGCTCTATTTAACCGGATAAATGGGTGCGATCATACCAGCACTAATGCACCGGATCCCATCAGAACTCCGAAGTTAAGCGCGCTTGGGCGAGCGTAGTACTAGGATGGGGTGACCCCATGGGAAGTCCTCATATTGCACCCCTTTTTGCATCTACGAGGTCTAATTTTCTTATTTTTCTACTTTTTTACTTCCGTGTCGAGCCCTTAATATTTTTTCTTGAATTCCAATATGTTCATACTAAGTCCTCGTGGTTATTCACATCCGGGACCCACGTTCCCGACTCAAAAATGCGTCTATCACGACAAAGACCACTCAGAAGTCTCACCGCATTGAACTATAAGAGAATAGAATGCGGTGTTACATGGGTGCGATCATACCAGCACTAATGCACCGGATCCCATCAAAACTCCGAAGTTAAGCGTGCTTGGGCGAGAGTAGTACTAAGATGGGTGAATCCCTGGGAAGTCCTCGTGTTGCACCTCTTTTTTGCTTCTACGAGGTCTCTATTTTATTTTTCTTCTTTTTTACTTCTATCTCGAGCCCTTAATAATTTTTCTTGAATCCCGATCTGTCCATACTAAGTCCTCGCGGTTATTCACATCCGGGACCCACGTTCCCGACTCAAATGCATCTAGCACGACAAAGACCACTCAGAAATCACCGTATTGTATTATAAGAGAATATAATGCGGTGTTACAAATGGGTGCGATCACACCAGCACTAATGCACCGGATCCCATCAGAACTCCGAAGCTAAGCGTGCTTGGGCGAGAGTAGTACTAGGATGGGTGACCCCCGAGGAAGTCCTCATGTTGCACCTTTTTTTTGCTTCTACGAGGTCTCTATTTTTTGTTTTTCTACTTTTTTACTTCTATCTCGAGCCCTTAATAATTTTTCTAGAATTCCGATCTATCCATACTAATCCTCGCAGTTATTCACATCCGGGACCCATGTTCTCGACTCAAAAATGCGTCTATCATGACAACAACCAGTCAGAAGTCTCACCGCGTTGAACTATAAAAGAATAGAATATAGTGATACAAATGGGTGCGATCATACCAGCACTAATGCACCAGATCCCATTAGAATTCCGAAGTTAAGCATGCTTGCGCGAGAGTAGTACTAGGATGGGTGACCCCCTGGGAAGTCCTCTTGTTGCACCCCTTTTTGCTTCTACGAGGTCTCTAGTTTTTTGTTTTTATACTTTTTTTACTTCTATCTCGAGCCCTTAATATTTTTTTCTCGAATTCCGATATGTCCATACTAAGTCCTCGTGGTTATTCACATCCGAGACCTACATTCCCGACTCAAAAATGCGTCTATCACGACAAAGACCACTCGGAAGTCTCACCGCATTGAACTATAAGAGAGTAGAATGCGTTGTTACAAATGGGTGGGATCATACCAGCACTAATGCACCGGATCCCATCAGAAATCTGAAGCTAATCGTGCTTGGGCGAGAGTAGTACTCGGATGGGTGGCCCCCTCAGACGTCCTCGTGTTGCACCCTTTTTTGCTTCTACGAGGTCTCTATTTTTTATTTTTCTACTTTTTTACTTCTACCTCGAGCCCTTAATAATTTTTCTAGAAATCTGATCTGTCCATACTAAGTCCTCGCAGTTATTCACATCTGGGACCCATGTTCCCGACTCAAAAATGCATCTATCATGACAACGACCAGTCGGAAGTCTCACCGCATTGAACTATTAAAGAATATAATGCAGTGTTACAAATGGGTGCGATCATACCAGCACTAATGCACCAGATCCCATCAGAACTTTGAAGTTGAGCATGATTGGGCGAGAGTAGTACTAGGATGGGTGACCCCCTGGGAAGTCCTCTTGTTGCACCCCTTTTTGCTTCTACGAGGTCTCTATTTTTTTGTTTTTCTACTTTTTTTACTTCTATCTCGAGCCCTTAATATTTTTTCTCGAATTCGACATGTCCATTCTAAGTCCTCATGGTTATTCTCATCTGGGACCTACGTTTCCGACTCAAAAATGCGTCTATCACGACAAAGACTACCCGGAAGTCTCACCGCATTGAACTATAAAAGAATAGAATGCAGTGTTATAAATGGGTGCGATCATACCAGCACTCATGCAGCGGATCCCATCAGAACTCCCAAGCTAAGTGTGCTTGGGCGAGAGTAGTACTAGGATGGGTGGCCCTCTGGGAAGTCCTCGTGTTGCACCCCTTTTTGCTTCTACGAAGTCTCTGTTTTTTTTATATTTCTACTTTTTTACTTCTATCTCGAGCCCTCAATAATTTTTCTTGAATTTCGATCTATCCATACTAAGTCCTCGAGGTTTTTCACATTTGGGGCCCATGATCCCGACTCAAAAATGCATCTATCACCACAAACACCACATGGAAGTCTCACTGCATTGAACTATAAGAGAATAGAATGCGGTGTTACAATGGGTGCGATCATACCAGCACTAATGCACCAGATCCCATCACAACTCTGAAGTTGAGCATGCTAGATGTGAATCGAGATATTATGAAGAACCCGGATGAGAACTTGAGCATGCCGACTGGACCAATAACGAGGTCTCGATCAAAGAAGTTCAAAAATAATTTATCGACACTCGTCGTTGATATGTTTAAAAATAACTATGTTATCAAAGACAACAAATTCGTAAGTAGTATCGAAGTTGTCAAACAATAAGTTTTTTATTTTATATTGGTATATTTTAATTTGAATTGTATTTCTTGAGTTGTATTTGTTATATTTTGAGTTATGTATAGTCGAGTCGTGTAATATTAAAGTCGAAGACGATGGGAAAAGACGAACAAACAAATAAGGATTCAAATTCCCGCGCGTAAGACTGACACGCAGCAGTCCTGTATTTTTGCCATAACTTACTCGTCCGAAATCTGATTTAGGTGATTCAGGTGTCTATCGAAAGATAAGAAATAGAGCTACAAACATTGTTAAGGCCATAGGACCAAATTCGGAACCATTGGAGCCTAGAAATGACAAAACATACAGCATCAGATTTATGGTGACTTGTTGTCCTTATTTTCACACCTTAAAATCTTGGTCTTTGATATTTTGTCCCCTAAACATGTGTTGACTAACTTTGTATCAGATTTTAGGATCTTTGAATGTTGATTTTTCTATTTTGTAGGTTTCTTAATTGTTTTTTTGTTCATACTAGAGTTAAGTGTAAAATTTTGGCTATAAATATCCTTGAAGTTTCATTGTAAGAGGGGACCAAAAGATTTTATGAAATTTGAGAGTGTTTGTATTAACAAACCATTGTGAGTGCTTTCTTATTTTGTTGACTGTGTCTCCAAAACATACCTTGTGTTTTGTTTGTATATACTTGTGAGTGCAATCTTGTTAGTATTTATATTCCACCCCTTCCGAGTTGCTACGGCGTGCCACGTAGAGGTTTGGAAGTAAAGCCCCATTTTGCTTATTTTGGAAACATCTTGGGAACGAATTCATCTAGCGGTGTCGGTTACCATAACGTTTCGTGTGGGGGTCGCATCAGTTGGTATCAGAGCTCGGTTATTCCAAAACTAAGTGGTATCATCTATTTTCCTTCATTACCATAATCTCCCTATCTTACCATCCTATTGTTTCCTTCATCTTCTAAATCTACCATCTTCTTCACAAAATAAAACAAAAAAAAAATAAGAAAAAAAATATAAGTGGTGGAGGTTTTGATTGTTTTTGATAACTCTTCAAGCCGAGGCCAGGTGAAGAACTTCTTCCTTAGCCTTCGGGCGTCTGGTGATTTTAAGCTTGCGGATCGAATATCAAATATCAATCCATTCATTTCATTACTAAAGAAAATATAAGTGGTGAAGGTTTTGATTGTTTTTTATAACTCTTCAAGCCGAGGCCAGGGGAAGAACCTGTTCCTTAGCCTTCGGGCATCTGGTCATTTTAAGCTTGCGGATCGAATATCAAATATCAATCCATTCATTTCATTACTAAAAAATGAAAGAAGAGAAAAAAAATATCAAGGAAGAGGAGAAAAACGAATTTTGATCGATGTTATCAAATAATTATCATACTTTTCGTTCCGTTCTATATTCCAAACTATTCCAAAATCTTTTGCTCCCATCCTTCCATTTTTTTCTTATCGTCATTCGCAATCTTTGGGGGATCGTGGGATTTGAGTTCTTTCAAGAAGAAACTTGATTTGAATCACCTCAAAGTACCTTGTAAGTTGTGTGGAAAAAATATAAAAATTTGAGGTATTAAGAAAACAAAAAGCCAAACGAGAGATACGCCAGTGTAAGCGACCAAGCGATAGACGTGAGGATCTTGTGAGGAAATTTTCTTTAAAAAAAAAACAACCAAAAAAAAAGGAACCAAAAAATAAATAAAAGGAAAAGAAAAAAAAGAAAAAAAAACAAAAAAAAAAAGAAAAAAAAATAAAATAAAAAGGAAAAAGAAAAAAAGAACAAAAAAAAAGAAAAAAAAAAGGAAAAAAAAGGAAAAAAAATGTCAGGAACTGAAGGAAACGAGCAAAATCTTATCCTTCAAAATATTGTACAACAACTTGCTCAAATAGTCGGAAGACTAGATAAACAAGAGGAAACAATTGCTACTCTCACGAAGGGTAGAGAAGAGAAGACCGTACGAAGGGGACTAGAACCCATTCAATTTGGAGGCTATGATGATGAAGATTTGATGAATTCCGAGGAGGAAACTCCGAGGTTGTACATCGAGGAGGACGAGGAGGAAGGAGAGAGTATGAAGGAAGGCGAGGAAGATATGTTCGAGACGAGGAGGATAGGAATATGGGAAACATCAAAATAAAAATCCCATCTTTCGAAGGAAGAAGTGATCTGGACACATATCTCGATTGAGAAAGGAAGTTGGAGACTTTACGATTACCACAACTATTTCGATGATAAGAAAATGGGGTTAGCAATAACCGAATTTTCAGAATATGCAAGCATTTGGTGGGACCAACTTGTGACGGGGAGAAGGAGGAGTCGGGGAGACCGGTTAACGGTTAGGAAGAATTGAAGGTTGTTATGCGGAAAAGATTTGTTCCTAATTACTATCTTAGGGAACTATTTTTTTGCTTACAATCCTTAAAACAAGGCTCGAGAAACATTGAACATTTTCGAAAGGAATGGAGATGTTGTTGATCCGGGCCAATGTTCGGGAATCGAGAGAGGCCACCATGGTGAGGTTTTTACACGGGATGAGAGCCGATATAGCTAAATAAGTTGACAAACAACACTTTGTTGAATTCGAGGACATGGTATATGTGGCGGTAAAAATCGAGCGGAGCTTACGAAGTGGAAGCAACAACAACTATTCCACGGGATACTCTACTCCTTGGAAACAACAATCTCAAGTAAGTTCAGACAAATTTAAAAAATTTGATAAAAGAGAAGGGAGTGTCTTGAAAGGAAAGTTTGAAGTTCGTTGTAATAGCAAACCAAAATTTGATGGGAAGCCTAAACCTATCGAAAGCACCCAAAGGAGAAATCGGGACATCCAATGCTATAAGTGCCAGGGTCGTGGACATATAGCATCCGAATGCACCAACAAACGGGTGATGGTACTTCGGAATGGGGAGATTGAAATGGAAAGCGAAAAAGAAGAAGAAGAAGAAGAAACAAGAGAGGTGGAGAGTGATGATGAGACGTATGAGTTTGCACCCGCACTTGTTGTTCGGAGGGTGTTAAGTTCTCAAGCAAAAGAGGAGGAAGTTAACGAACAAAGAGAAAATCTTTTTCACACACGTTGTTTTATTAAAAATAAAAATTGTAGTGTGATAATAGATAACGGGAGTTGCACTAATGTCATTAGCGCTATGCTAGTGGAAGAACTCGATCTTCCAACAAGAAGACACCCTAAACCGTATCGCTTACATTGGCTAAATGATTGTGGGGAAGTTCGAGTTAATAAACAGGTACTTGTGTCTCTCACCATCGGAAGGTATCAAGACGAAATCCTATGTGATGTTGTTATGATGCATGCTTGTCATATCTTGTTGGGAAGACCATGGCATTTTGATAGAGATGCTACTTTGAGCGGAAGGAAAAATCGTTACTCATTCGAGAAGGACGGAAAGAAAATTACCTTAGCTCCCATGACTAAGGTACAAATACAAGAAGATCAACTTCGTCTTGAAAAGGAAGTTGAAGGAAAATCGAGAAAAGAAAAGGAAAAGAAAAATGAAAAAAATGAAAAAAAAACGAGAAAAAATGAAAAAAAATGAAAAAAGCGAGAAAAATGAAAAAAGCGAGAAAAATGAAAAAAAAAATGAAAAAAGCGAGAAAAATGAAGAAAATGAAAAAAGCGAGAAAAATGAAAAAAAGAAAGAAAAAGAAAATTTGAGAAAATGCATGCTTGTAAGTGCAAAGGAACTTGAAGAAGATATCAAGGTAAATGCACCCATGTACTTGATTATTTTCCGAAAAGTTTGCGCTACTACTAACCCCGGGAATCGGATAATTCCAAGCTCTATTTAACCGGATAAATGGGTGCGATCATACCAGCACTAATGCACCGGATCCCATCAGAAGTCCGAAGTTAAGCGCGCTTGGGCGAGCGTAGTACTAGGATGGGGTGACCCCATGGGAAGTCCTCATATTGCACCCCTTTTTGCGTCTACGAGGTCTAATTTTCTTATTTTTCTACTTTTTTACTTCCGTGTCGAGCCCTTAATAATTTTTCTTGAATTCCAATATGTTCATACTAAGTCCTCGTGGTTATTCACATCCGGGACCCACGTTCCTGACTCAAAAATGCGTCTATCACGACAAAAACCACTCAGAAGTCTCACCGCATTGAACTATAAGAGAATATAATGCGGTGTTACATGGGTGCGATCATACCAGCACTAATGCACCGGATCCCATCAAAACTCCGAAGTTAAGCGTGCTTGGGCGAGAGTAGTACTAAGATGGGTGAATCCCTGGGAAGTCCTCATGTTGCACCTCTTTTTTGCTTCTACGAGGTCTCTATTCTATTTTTCTACTTTTTTACTTCTATCTCGAGCCCTTAATAATTTTTCTTGAATCCTGATCTGTCCATACTAAGTCCTCGCGGTTATTCACATTCGGGGCCCACGTTCCCAACTCAAATGCATCTATCACGACAAAGACCACTCAGAAATCACCGCATTGTATTATAAGAGAATAGAATGCGGTGTTACAAATGGGTGCGATCACACCAGCACTAATGCACCGGATCCCATCAGAACTCCGAAGCTAAGCGTGCTTGGGCGAGAGTAGTACTAGGATGGGTGACCCCCGAGGAAGTCCTCGTGTTGCACCTTTTTTTTGCTTCTACGAGGTCTCTATTTTTTTGTTTTTCTACTTTTTTACTTCTATCTCGAGCCCTTAATAGTTTTTCTAGAATTCCGATCTATCCATACTAATCCTCGCAGTTATTCACATCCGGGATCCATGTTCTCGACTCAAAAATGCGTCTATCACGACAACAACCAGTCAGAAGTCTCACCGCGTTGAACTATAAAATAATAGAATATAGTGATACAAATGGGTGCGATCATACCAGCACTAATGCACCAGATCCCATCAGAATTCCGAAGTTAAGCATGCTTGCGCGAGAGTAGTACTAGGATGGGTGACCCCCTGGGAAGTCCTCTTGTTGCATCCCTTTTTGCTTCTACGAGGTCTCTACTTTTTTGTTTTTCTACTTTTTTTACTTCTATCTCGAGCCCTTAATATTTTTTCTCGAATTCCGATATGTCCATACTAAGTCCTCATGGTTATTCACATCCGGGACCTACATTCCCGACTCAAAAATGTGTCTATCACGACAAAGACCACTCGGAAGTCTCACCGCATTGAACTATAAGAGAGTAGAATGCGTTGTTACAAATGGGTGGGATCATACCAGCACTAATGCACCGGATCCCATCAGAAATCTGAAGTTAAGCGTGCTTGGGCGAGAGTAGTACTCGGATGGGTGACCCCTGAGACGTCCTCGTGTTGCACCCTTTTTTGCTTCTACGAGGTCTCTATTTTTTGTTTTTCTACTTTTTTACTTCTACCTCGAGCCCTTAATAATTTTTCTAGAAATCTGATCTGTCCATACTATGTCCTCGCAGTTATTCACATCTGGGACCCATGTTCCCGACTCAAAAATACATCTATCATGACAACGACCAGTCGGAAGTCTCACTGCGTTGAACTATTAAAGAATATAATGCAGTGTTACAAATGGGTGCGATCATACCAGCACTAATGCACCAGATCCCATCAGAACTCCGAAGTTGAGCATGCTTGGGCGAGAGTAGTACTAGGATGGGTGACCCCCTGGAAAGTCCTCTTGTTGCACCCCTTTTTGCTTCTACGAGGTCTCTATTTTTTTGTTTTTCTACTTTTTTTACTTCTATCTCGAGCTCTTAATATTTTTTCTCGAATTCCGATATGTCCATTCTAAGTCCTCGTGGTTATTCACATCTGGGACCTACGTTTCCGACTCAAAAATGCGTCTATCACGACAAAGACTACCCGGAAGTCTCACCGCATTGAACTATAAAAGAATAGAATGCAGTGTTATAAATGGGTGCGATCATACCAGCACTCATGCACTGGATCCCATCAGAACTCCGAAGCTAAGTGTGCTTGGGCGAGAGTAGTACTAGGATGGGTGACCCTCTGGGAAGTCCTCATGTGGCACCCCTTTTTGCTTCTACGAAGTCTCTATTTTTTTTATATTCCGATCTGTCCATACTAAGTCCTCAAGGTTTTTCACATTTGGGGCCCACGATCCCGACTCAAAAATGCGTCTATCACCACAAATACCACATGGAAGTCTCACTGCATTGAACTATAAGAGAATAGAATGCGGTGTTACAATGGGTGCGATCATACCAGCACTAATGCACCAGATCCTATCAGAACTCCGAAGTTGAGCATGCTAGATGTGTATCGAGATATTATGAAGAACCCGGATGAGAACTTGAGCATGCCGACTGGACCAATAACGAGGTCTCGATCAAAGAAGTTCAAAAATAATTTATTGACACTCGTCATTGATATGTTTAAAAATAACTATGTATCAAAGACAACAAATTCGTAAGTAGTATCGAAGTTGTCAAACAATAAGTTTTTTTATTTTATCTTGGTGTATTTTAATTTGAATTGTATTTCTTGAGTTGTATTTGTTATATTTTGAGTTATGTATAGTCGAGTCGTGTAATATTAAAGTCGAAGACGATCGGAAAAGACGAACAAACAAACAAGGATGCAAATTTCTGCGCGTAAGACTGACACGCAGCAGTCCTGTATTTTGGCCATAACTTACTCGTCCGAAATCTGATTTAGGTGATTCAGGTGTCTTTGGAAAGTTAAGAAAGAAAGTTCCAAATATTGTTGAGACTATAGGACCAAATTCGGATCCATTGGAGCCCATAAATGATAAAACATACAGCATCAGATTTATGATGACTTGTTGTCCTTATTTTCACACCTTAAAATCTTGGTCTTTGATATTTTGTCCCCTAAACATGTGTTGACTGACTGTGTATCAGATTTTAGGATCTTTGAATGTTGATTTTTCTATTTTGTAGGTTTCTTAGTTGTTTTCTTGTTCACACTAGAATTAGGTGTAAGATTTTGGCTATAAATAGCCTTGAAGTTTCATTGTAAGAGGGGACCAAAAGATTTTATGAAATTTGAGAGTGTTTGTATTAACAAACCTTTGTGAGTGCTTTCTTGTTTTATTGAGTGTGTCTCCAAAACATCTCTTGTGTGATTTATATACTTATCAAGTGCAATCTTGTTAGTATTTATATTCCACCCCTTCCGAGTTGCTACTGCGTGCCACGTAGAGGTTTGGAAGTAAAGCCCCATTTTGCTTATTTTGGAAACATCCTGGGAACGAATTCATCTAGCGGTGTCGGTTACCATAGCGTATCGTGTGGGGGTCGCATCAGTTGGTATCAGATCTCGGTTATTCCAAAACAAAGTGGTATCATCTATTTTCCTTCATTACCATAATCTTCCTATCTTACCATTCTATCATTTCCTTCATCTTCTAAATCTACCATCTTCTTTACAAAAAAAACAAACAAAAAAAATAAGAAAAAAAATATAAGTGGTGGTGGTTTTGATTATTTTTGATAACTCTTCAAGCCGAGGCCAGGGAAAGAACTTGTTCCTTAGCCTTCAGGCGTCTAGTGATTTTAAGCTTGCAGATCGAATATCAAATATCAATCCATTCATTTCATTACTAAAAAAAATTATAAGTGGTGAAGGTTTTGATTGTTTTTGATAACTCTTCAAGCCGAGGCCAGGGGAAGGACTTGCTCCTTAGCCTTCGGGTATCTGGTGATTTTAAGCTTGCGGATCGAATATCAAATATCAATCCATTCATTTCATTACTAAAAAAAAGAGAAAAAAAATATCAAGGAAGAAGGGAAGAACGAATTTTGATCGATATTATCAAACAATTATCATACTTTTCGTTCCGTTCTATATTCTAAACTATTCCAAAATCTTTTTCTCCCATCCTTCTATTTTTTTCTTATCATCATTCGCAATCTTTGGGGGGATCGTGGGATTTGAGTTCTTTAAAGAAGAAACTTGATTTGAATCACCTCAAATCACCTTGTAAGTTGTGTGGAAAAAAATAAAAATTTTGAGGAATTAAGAAAAAAAAAGCCAAACGAGAGATACGCGAGTGTGAGCGACCGAGCGATACACGTGAGGATCGTGTGAGGAAATTATCTTAAAAAAAAGAAAAAAAATAACCAAAAAAAAGAAAAAGAAAAGAAAAAAAAAGAATAAAAACAAAAAAAAAAGAGAGAAAAAAAAGGAAAAGGAAAAAAAAGAAAAAAAGAAAAAAAAAGGAAAAAAATGTCAGGAACTGAAGGAAACGAGCAAAATCTTATCCTTCAAAATATTGTACAACAACTTGCTCAAATAGTCGGAAGACTAGATAAACAAGAGGAAACAATAGCTACTCTCACGAAGGGTAGAGAAGAGGAGACCGTACGAAGGGGACTGGAACCCATTCAATTTGGAGGCTATGATGATGAAGATTCGATGAATTCTGAGGAGGAAACTCCGAGGTTTGTACATCAAGGAGGGCGAGAAGGATGAGGAGGAAGGAGAGAGTATGAAGGAAGGCGAGGAAGATATGTCCGAGACGAGGAGGATAGGAATATGGGAAACATCAAAATGAAAATCCCATCTTTCAAAGGGAGAAGTGATCCGGACACATATCTCGATTGGGAAAGGAAGTTGGAGACCATTTACGATTACCACAACTATTCCGATGATATGAAAATGAGGTTAGCAATAACTGAATTTTCAGAATATGCAAGCATTTGGTGGGACCAACTTGTGACGGAGAGAAGGAGGAGTCGGGAGAGACCGGTTAGCGGTTGGGAAGAATTGAAGGTTGTTGTGCGGAAAAGATTTGTTCCTAATTACTATCTTAAGGAACTATTTTTTCGCTTACAATCTTTAAAACAAGGCTCGAGAAACATTGAAGATTTTCGAAAGGAAATGGATATGTTGATGATCCGGGCCAATGTTTGGGAATCGAGAGAGGCCACCATGGCGAGGTTTTTAGACGGGATGAGAGCCGATATAGCTAAATAAGTTGAGAAACAACACTTTGTTGAATTCGAGGACATGGTATATGCGGCGGTAAAAATCGAGCGGAGCTTACGAAGGGGGAGCAACAACAACTATTCCATGGGATACTCTACTCCTTGGAAACAACAATCTCAAGTAAGTTCAGACAAATTTAAAAATTTTGATAAAAGAGAAGGGAGTGTCTTGAAAGGAAAGTTTGAAGTTGGGAGTACTAGCAAACCAAAATTTGATGGGAAGCCTAAACCTGTCGAAAGCACCCAAAGGGGAAATCGGGACATCCGATGCTATAAGTGCCAGGGTCGTGGACATATAGCATCCGAATGCACCAACAAACGGGTAATGGTACTTTGGAATGGGGAGATTGAAATGGAAAGCGAAAAAGAAGAAGAAGAAGAGACAAGAGAGGTGGAGAGTGATGATGAGACGTATGAGTATGCACCCGCACTTATTGTTCGGAGGGCGTTAAATTCTCAAGCAAAAGAGGAGGAAGTTAACGAACAAAGAGAAAATCTATTTCACACACGTTGTTTTATTAAAAATAAAAATTGTAGTGTAATAATAGATAACGGGAGTTGCACTAATGTCATTAGCGCTATGCTAGTGGAAGAACTCGATCTTCCAACAAGAAGACACCCTAAACCGTATTGCTTACATTGGCTAAATGATTGTGGGGAAGTTCGAGTTAATAAATAGGTACTTGTGGCTCTCACCATCGAAAGGTATCAAGACGAAATCCTATGTGATGTCGTTCTGATGCATGCTTGTCATATCTTGTTGGGAAGACCATGGCATTTTAATTGAGATGCTACTTTGAGCGGAAGGAAAAATTGTTACTCATTCGAGAAGGGCGGAAAGAAAATTACCTTAGCTCCCATGACTAAGGTACAAATACAAGAAGATCAACTTCGTCTTGAAAAGGAAGTTGAAGAAAAATCGAGAAAAGAAAAGGAAAAGAAAAATGTAAAAAAGCGAGAAAAATGAAAAAAATGAAAAGAGCAAAAAAAATGAAACAAGCGAGAAAAATGAAAAAAAATGAAAAAAGCGAGAAAAATGAAAAAAATGAAAAAAATAAAAAAAAAATGAAAACCAGAAAGAACAAGAAAATTTGAGAAAATGAACGCTTGTAAGTGCAAAGGAACTTGAAGAAGATATCAAGGAAAATGCACCCATGTACTTGATTATTTTCCGAAAAGTGTGCGCTACTACTAACCCCGAGAACTGGATAATTCCGAGTTCTATTGAATCTTTATTGCAGGAATTTGTTGATGTTCTTCCCGAAAAAATACCTGCAGGGTTGTCACCAATCCGAGTGATTGAACATCAAATAGGCTTTGTGCCCGGAGTGGTCATTCCAAATAGACCGACATACCGACACAACCCCGAGGAGACTAATAAAATCCAAAGACAAGTCGAGGAGTTGTTAAGTCTTGGGTAACGAACGCACCAAGTACTTTTATGAGATTAATGAATCATGTTTTACGTGCATACATCGGAAAATTCTTTGTTGTATACTTTGATGATATACTCATTTACAGCAAAAATATTGAAGAACATGTTGAACATTTAAGATTAGCTTTAATTATCTTGAGAAGGGAACAATTATATGCTAGTCTTAAGAAATATACTTTTTGCATGAATGAAGTTATTTTTCTTGTATATGTCGTTAGTGCTGACGGCATAAAAGTTGATGAAGAAAAGGTTAAGTCTATTCGAGAATGGCCTAGACCGACGAACGCGTCCGAGGTAAGAAGTTTTCATGGCCTAGCAGGGTTTTACCGACGCTTCATAAATGATTTTAGCACAATTGCAGCCCCATTAAACGAACTTGTCAAGAAACATGCTAAGTTTAACTAGGGAAATGAACAACAAAAAGCATTTAACACTCTGAAAGATAAATTGTGCACCGCACCTGTCTTAGCATTACCTGATTTTCTAACACTTTTGAAATTGAGTGTGATACTTCAGGAGTAGGAATATGAGCAGTATTAATGCAGGTAAAAAGGCCAATAGCCTATTTTAGTGAGAAACTTGGAGGAGCTACATTGAATTACCCAACCTATGACAAGGAATTGTATGCTTTGGTTCGAGCCCTACGTACGTGGCAACACTACCGATGGCCTAAGGAGTTCGTGATTCATACTGATCATGAATCCTTAAAGCATCTCAAAGGATAGGGTAAATTGAGCAAGAGGCATGCCAAGTGGTTAGAAGAAATTGAATTCTTTCCTTACATTATCAAATACAAACAAGGTAAGGAAAACATTGTCGCCGATGCTTTGTCAAGAAGGTATGTATTACTCAATACAGTTTCTTGTAAACTTCTGGGATTGGATTTATTGAAAGAAGCATATGAGGGGGATAAAGATTTCCATGATATTTATGTCTCTTGCGAGAAAAAAGGAGTAAAAAAATTTTATCGGGATAATGGATTCTTGTTCCGTGAAAATAAACTTTGCATTCCTTTTTGTTCAACACGGGAATTATTGGTAAAAGAAGCACATAGTGGAGGTCTAATGGGACATTTTGTGATTGCCAAAACTTACGAAATATTGCATGAACATTTCTTTTGGCCAAAAATGAAACATGATATTTTTAAAGTTGTATATTCATGCATTGTTTGTAGGAAAGCAAAATCACGAGTGTTACCGCATGGTTTGTGTAATATCCGCAATTTCGGATTTCCGGTAATTTTCATTTTTCGGCGGAGGTCCGTTTCGAAAACTCGCTTTTGACCGTTTCGTCATTCGGAGAATATTTAATTCTGCACTTTTTGTCATCCGAGTTCGTTTCGGTGCTGCTTTGTTGAGTTCCGTGCTTTTTAGCGACTTTTCCGTGCTTGAGTTCGGTTCTTGCGAATCTCGTTCGAAACTATCGTTTGGGGTTTTTCGTAAGTTCATTTAATGTTTTTATACGTGTTGCGAGCTTCGGTTTGATTATTCGTTGTCGTATGGTGATTTTCGGGCATTTGGGCCATTTTCGTAATTTCCCAAAGTTTGGGGTAATTACCTTCCGTTGTCGAATTTCGAGCCTTCGGGTGGTCGGAATCGTGTGTTCTACTATCTCTTAGATTTGTCTTTGTGAGTACTTCGTAACCGTATCTTCGGTTCGTATTCAGGTTCGGGTTTCGGTGTCGTTTTGTTGAGTTCATGATTACTAAACGACTTTTCTAAGTATGAGTTCGGCATTGTAAAAATCACCATAAATTCTTGGAAACTTCAAAAATTTTGAATCTTTGCAACATTATAGATCATCAAGTTATCTTTCCAATGGTTCAAACGGTGAGTCAATCGGAGTCCAGACGAAGGAGTTATGGTCGAAATAGCCAAGGCTGCACGGTGTGCCTTTTTGGTGTTGAAGGGGGCATGCCGTGCCGCGGCACACTCAGGCTGTGCCGCGGCACTAAGCTGATTCCTGGGCGTTTTTGGTGGCCACGGGCGCGGCACACTTGTCTCAGGCCGCGCACACAAAGTGATCGGCCTATTTAATGGCACAGGTGAGTTATCCGGCCATTTCTCATTTTTCCTTTGTTCCTTCGCGATTTCTTCAGCATAAATGGATGGATTTGAGTAAGAGAATCATAGAACAACACGTTTTGGAAGTTTGATTCATGGATTAACATCATATTCCACCCAGATCGAAGGTAAGAACACCTAAACTCTTGGTTTTGGAAATTTTTGAGGTTTCTTGATGTTTTGGCCGATTTGATTCGTTTTAGTTTAGATTATTGTTAGAACATGGTTGTATACTCGAAATCATTCATTACCCCTGAAGTTTTGTGAAACGAATTTGAGTATTACCTTGAATAATCGATTGAATTGGACTATGCCCTCAAGGTGTCCGATAAAATGTTTCAATGAGTAGAACTTGGGAAGTTCCATACGTTTTCGTAGAATTGTGATTGAATTGACATCGTTGTGACTTAGGAGCGAATTCTTGTGAAGAACTCGAGTTGGAACCCTTCCGTTCGTTGCCTTCTTTGGGGTTCGAGCTTCCCAGTCTAACCGTGTTCTTCAGAGTGTTCGGTAGCGGTTATTAAGGCAAGTATCTTACTATACGACTTGTATCTTGCGACTAGTAATTACGTATGAGATGTATGATGACTTTGCTTGCCTTCGTAAATATGTTCCGTTTGAGTTGGTTGTGTTTTCCGCAATTGGAAGGCTTTGTGATAATAGTGTTATATCAGTATACGTTTTAGGCGTTGTGCCATTTGTGCAGGAATGCGACGTACATATGGGATGGTTGTACACTTGGTTGTGCAATGTATTGTGTACCGAATGTGTGTTATGTTGGTTAAATGTCGTTGATTGATGATAGTTGTTGCGAGTGTCGAGGTTGTGTTATGTGCGTGCAATGTACGATTTTGTGGTGATCAAGGTGATTGATTAATTGCGCTCATTGTTGTATGTAATGTGAATGTGAATATGTGTGTGACCGCTAAGTTCACTCGTGTTGGTTCGACGGGACCTACGAGGATTCGTGGCAGTGGACTACGGGATCAGAACTTAGTGAGTGCGAGGTCCATCGTCTTTGATGCAGCGAGGCCTACGGTAACGCATGGCAGTGGACCATGAGTTTCGGACACAGTGCGTCCAACCGGGTGAGCTCGACGGGGCTTACGGTGACACGTGGCAGTGGACTACGGTGTCAGGACAGTATGTGTGATTGTTGTGATTGATATAGTCCGTGCGGGTTGTTATGCCTACGGAGACACGTGACAGTGGATCACGGTGTCGGAATTGGTTATGTTTGGTTAATAGTCCGTGTGGGTTGTTGAACCTACGGAGACACGTGACAGTGGATCACGGTGTCGGAATTGATTATGTTTGTTTAATTGTGCGTGATGTAGTCCGTGCGGGTTGTTGAACCTACGGAGACACGTGACAGTGGATCACGGTGTCATGAGCATGATACTTTTTCAAATCAAAGTCTTTAAAGGAAAAGTTTTAAGAAATAATGTTGGGCCGAGCCCCACGAGATTTATGGAAATGTTTCCGGTATTGTAAACTGTTGAATTATGAAACGAGTTTTGGGTTAAGGCCCTTAAGTTTTTCGAAATGTTTTGTGAATCAGGACTTGAGGTCTTAAGGTTTTGAAATTCTAAAAATTCCCGAGATGATAATCTTATTTTCGAATGCTTCATAGCTTATCTTCCCTTGTGAAAACCTCCCGGGAATATTTGATACTTGATTATTATATTTGATCACGATTATTAATTGCTTGTTACATTTCGTATGATTTGATACTTGCACTAGTAAAACAGTGGAGTTTTACTAACCCCAGTAATCGGGGGTGGATGTCATTTTGCGTCCGGTACATGCAGTTCGGGGAGGCGATCACAGGATTGGCACAAGAGGATGACGAGCTACGATACTAATCATGAGTCGAGAGTTATTTTGATTTTTGTTGTGTTGTCAGAGTTGATTTCAGTCTTCCGCTGTATTGTATTTCGACCCCTGTGTGGGTAATGTTAATTAAGTCAGTTTTGTCGATTGGTTTGTGTGACCTCATCGGTCTGTGTATTCACGTGTAAGTGACCATATCGGTCTGTAATTTTATTGTTTGACCCTGGTCGGGCAAGCATTTGGTTGTTTATGGATGTTTAGCCTGGTAGATCCTTGTGGAAAGGGTCTACGGCGTGTAATATTCCCATACGGTTTTGGGGATGTTACAATTATGGTATCAGAGCTTAGGTTTGCGGAAACCTAGGCCGTCGGGTCGTTTCAAGTCATGTTTGTCGAGTAATGTGTTGTCTTGTCGTTCGAGTCGTCAGGTGACAAGTTGAGTTGTGCGTGGTCACAACGTGTCGGTTATGTTGTCGGACGAGATTAGTATCGTGGGCGACTGTCACCTCCGTGCGACCTGTGGATGTAAGTCTCCTCCTTTATGCGTAATACCTGTGTATCTCGATTTTATCATAGTGAGTTAATTGCAGTGCATGATTTTGTTTACACAGTATTGTGTGATGTAGTTGTGTTTAATACTTGTGGTTCATGGTATGAGTATAGCTGGGCGTATTGTTGTTTTACTTTTGAACCACCTTGTGGGGTGGTATGGTGTGAAAGATGTAAACCTTGATGGGTTCTGTGAAGATATCAACGGTAGAGTTTTTGAGAAACTCCGATGAATGATTTTGCTGTGTGTTTAAACTTGATACCACGAGATGCATTTGATTGAATTGGCGACCCTGGTTGCCATTTGAGTATGTGGTTTTAAATTATTTGTTTTGGAATGTTGTAATTTTTGTCCGCTATGGGTAACTTTAAGAATATTTTACGAAGGACTTTCTGATTTGAGAATTTTTGTAGAAATCGATTTTTGGAAAATATTTTGGTGGTTCGCTCAAACCACGGTTTATATGGATTTTTAAAATTTGTAAATTTTGACAAATGGGCCATGTATTTTCAAATGACACCATCAGACGGTATTTGAAAAATGTGTTTTGAAGTACTTCGGACATTGTAAAATATTACCGTCGTTTTGTTTATGAACTACAGGATTTCGGGAAATCTTTATTTTGCAGAACGATTTTTGGGTTTTTGGGATTTTGAACTTCTTATGTCCATGTGTTGGGGCTAAGTGGTTGTAATAAGTTTGTAGTGTTGTTGTGCTCGCCGGAGAATGTTTTGGTGTTTTCTAAATGTTGAGATACATGGTTTTGATTAAATGACCGAGGTATTAAACAAAGTGCTTTCAAAATTTCACCCCAGCAAAATATTTCGAACTCACGATTTTTTTTATATTATCATTCGAACAAGTACCTCGATAAACATGTTTTTTTTTTTAAATATTACCGGTGTTGGACCACAATGGTATGCTTAATGTTTTAACCATGTATGCTGAGGTATAGGTAGTTCATATTTGTCAATGTGAACGTGTGAATATTGCATTGTGCTGCTGATGGTGGGCTTATGTCGATTATGTGAGGTTTGTTCTATCTTGTTATTCTGATTGGTTGTCCGTTCAGTATGCTAAGGGGTCGAGGTCGAGGCCGTGGCCGTGGTCGTGGTCGTGGTCGTAATCGGGAGCAGGAGAGGGCGACTCCCTCCTTTCCGAGTACCAATCAGCTAAGTACAGATCAGGGACATTCGACTAGCGTTAATGTTGACGTTGGCGCCGCCACCATCCTTCGTCAGGTGGTTGACCAGTTAGTGCAGATGAATCAGGCCGTACGTTGGGATGAGAACCCAAATAGGGATAACGGAACTAGTAAGTGGTTGCGAGATGTGATGAAGATGCAGCCGCCCCGTTTTGTGGGTTCGTCTGACTTATTAGGTTGGGAAAACTGGCTCTTCCAGTTGGACAAAATATTTGATGCTGTAGCTTGTCCGGATGATAGGAGGGTACCCATTGCTCAGTACCTACTCGACAAAGAAGCTGCAGACTGGTGGCACGCTGTAGTGCCTGCAGATCGTACACCTACATGGGCTGAGTTTAAGACCGCCATGGAGGCAGAGTATTGTCCGTTGCACATTCGTGAACGCAGAATCGTTGAGTTTTTCTCGGCTACGCCTGGATGTGTCAATATCCCAGGCGATAGTCGATTATAATCGGCTTGATTGGCGTATGTTCGTGATCAAGTGAGAAGTGAAGCGGACAAGGTCCGATACTTCAATATGCGCATGAAACCCCATATCCGTGAGAGTATGGCTCCGCTCATGTGTACCACCACGAAGGAATATCACGACCGAGCTTTAGCCATTGAGATGGCCGTTTCGTGACGGAATCTGGTTCAGAGAGTAAGAGACAGAAGACCTCGAGAAATTTTTCAAGAGGCCGGAGGAGTGAGATTCGTGAGCTGTTGCTTCGCCGTTTCCTTCAGGGAGCACTCCTCGTTCGGTTGACCGAGTCTAAGAACCTTACCCCGAGGCGAGTAAGACGATCGGTGTGAAGACCTTCTTTAAGCTGCGATCGTGTAGGCCATGCGAGGCAGGCGTCGTTCGCCACGGTTAATTGTTTTAAGTGCGGCCAATCGGGACACCAAGCGGTGCATTGTGAGTCCGTTGCCGGGATGTTCGGGAATCGGGTTTCGTTCCTACTCGGGGAGGCCGGTGGTGTCGATGATGTAGTTGTGTAACGTACTTTGTCTTGTAATTCGTGTAGAGATTGATATTTGTTGCGTGAACTTTACGGTTTTGTTTCTATTCTATCATGATGTTTTATTTTAAGTTTGGACGAAACTTAATTTTAATAGGATAGAATGTAATATCCGGTATTCTCGTTTTCCGTTATCTTGAATTGTTTGTGTTTTGACGTCAGACATTTTCTTGTTGATGAGAATCGGAATGATTTCTATCGTAATACTCTATTTGTTTCTGTCACATAGCCGTTTTAGTCGGGTGCGACTTGTTGTCGCGTACGTTTCTTTGATTAAATGTGTGCATATGATGTGGAATGTGATGCGTCGTTAATTGATTGTTATTGTTTTGAATCATTGCCGGTGGCTTTGTTATGGTCGTCGTGGGGCGTGTTTCCACGCTGTATATTCTTTCGCATTGCTTGTAACGTTTCGCCAATGGGCGAAAGTTATGCGTTCTTGTGTATCTCGTTGAGGTTTCCTGTTGGGATATTGCTTCTCCCTACTTATTTTAAGTTTCGGGACGAAACTTCTTTTAAGGAGGGTAGAATGTAATATCCGCAATTTCGGATTTCCGGTAATTTTCATTTTTCGGCGGAGGTCCGTTTCGAAAACTCGCTTTTGACCGTTTCGTCATTCGGAGAATATTTAATTCTGCACTTTTTGTCATCCGAGTTCGTTTCGGTGCTGCTTTGTTGAGTTCCGTGCTTTTTAGCGACTTTTCCGTGCTTGAGTTTGGTTCTTGCGAATCTCGTTCGAAACTATCGTTTGGGGTTTTTCGTAAGTTGATTTAATGTTTTTATACGTGTTGCGAGCTTCGGTTTGATTATTCGTTGTCGTATGGTGATTTTCGGGCATTTGGGCCATTTTCGTAATTTCCCAAAGTTTGGGGTAATTACCTTCCGTTGTCGAATTTCGAGCCTTCGGGTGGTCGGAATCGTGTGTTCTACTATCTCTTAGATTCGTCTTTGTGAGTACTTCGTAACCGTATCTTCGGTTCGTATTCAGGTTCGGGTTTCGGTGTCGTTTTGTTGAGTTCAGGATTACTAAACGACTTTTCTAAGTATGAGTTCGGCTTTGTAAAAATCACCATAAATTCTTGGAAACTTCAAAAATTCTGAATCTTTGCAACATTATAGAGCATCAAGTTAGCTTTCCAATGGTTCAAACGGTGAGTCAATCGGAGTCCAGACGAAGGAGTTATGGTCGAAATAGCCAAGGCTGCACGGTGTGCCTTTTTGGTGTTGAAGGGGCTGTACCGTGTGCCGCGGCACACTCAGGCTGTGCCGCGGCACTAAGCTGATTCCTGGGCGTTTTTGGTGGCCCTGGGCCACGGCACACTTGTCCTGTGCCGCGGCACACAGTGCAGATCAGCCTATTTAATGGCCTGGACTGAGTTATCCGGCCATTTCTCATTTTTCCTTCGTTCCTTCGCAATTTCTTCAGCATAAATGGATGGATTTGAGTAAGAGAATCATAGAACAACACGTTTTGGAAGTTTGATTCATGGATTAACATCATATTCCACCCAGATCGAAGGTAAGAACACCTAAACTCTTGGTTTTGGAAATTTTTGAGGTTTCTTGATGTTTTGGCCGATTTGATTCGTTTTAGTTTAGATTATTGTTAGAACATGGTTGTATACTCGAAATCATTCATTACCCCTGAAGTTTTGTGAAACGAATTTGAGTATTACCTTGAATAATAGATTGAATTGGACTATGCCCTCAAGGTGTCCGATAAAATGTTTCAATGAGTAGAACTTGGGAAGTTCCATACGTTTTCGTAGAATTGTGATTGAATTGACATCGTTGTGACTTAGAAGCGAATTCTTGTGAAGAACTCGAGTCGGAACCCTTCCGTTCGTTGCCTTCTTTGGGGTTCGAGCTTCCCAGTCGAACCATGTTCTTCGGAGTGTTCGGTAGCGGTTATTAAGGCAAGTATCTTACTATACGACTTGTATCTTGCGACTAGTAATTATGTATGAGATGTATGATGACTTTGCTTGCCTTCGTAAATATGTTCCGTTTGAGTTGGTTGTGTTTTCCGCAATTGGAAGGCTTTGTGATAATAGTGTTATATCAGTATACGTGTTAGGCGTTGTGCCATTTGTGCAGGAATGCGACGTACATATGGGATGGTTGTACACTTGGTTGTGCAATGTATTGTGTACCGAATGTGTGTTATGTTGGTTAAATGTCGTTGATTGATGATAGTTGTTGTGAGTGTCGAGGTTGTGTTATGTGCGTGCAATGTACGATTTTGTGGTGATCAAGGTGATTGATTAATTGCGCTCATTGTTGTATGTAATGTGAATGTGAATATGTGTGTGACCGCTAAGTTCACTCGTGTTGGTTCGACGGGACCTACGAGGATTCGTGGCAGTGCACTACGGGATCAGAACTTAGTGAGGTACTGAGGTCCAATCGTGCTGGTCTGACGAGGCCTACGGTAACGCATGGCAGTGGACCATGAGTTTCGGACACAGTGCGTCCAACCGGGTGAGCTCGACGGGGCTTACGGTGACACGTGGCAGTGGACTACGGTGTCGAAGCGTATGTGATTGTTGTGATTGATATAGTCCGTGCGGGTTGTTATGCCTACGGAGACACGTGTCAGTGGATCACGGTGTCGGAATTGGTTATGTTTGGTTAATAGTCCGTGTGGGTTGTTGAACCTACGGAGACACGTGACAGTGGATCACGGTGTCGGAATTGATTATGTTTATTTAATTGTGCGTGATGTAGTCCGTGCGGGTTGTTGAACCTACGGAGACACGTGACAGTGGATCACGGTGTCATGAGCATGATACTTTTCAAATCAAAGTCTTTAAAGGAAAAGTTTTAAGAAATAATGTTGGGCCGAGCCCCACGAGATTTATGGAAATGTTTCCGGTATTGTAAACTGTTGAATTATGAAACGAGTTTTGGGTTAAGGCCCTTAAGTTTTTCGAAATGTTTTGTGAATCAGGACTTGAGGTCTTAAGGTTTTGAAATTCTAAAAATTCCCGAGATGATAATCTTATTTTCGAATGCTTCATAGCTTATCTTCCCTTGTGAAAACCTCCCGGGAATATTTGATACTTGATTATTATATTTGATCACGATTATTAATTGCTTGTTACATTTCGTATGATTTGATACTTGCACTAGTAAAACAGTGGAGTTTTACTAACCCCCGAGTAATCGGGGGGTGGATGTCTGTTTTGCGTCCAGGTACATGCAGATTCAGGGGAGCAGTCACAGGATTGGCACAAGAGGATGACGAGCTACGATACTAATCATGAGTCGAGAGTTATTTTGATTTTTGTTGTGTTGTCAGAGTTGATTTCAGTCTTCCGCTGTATTGTATTTCGACCCCTGTGTGGGTAATGTTAATTAAGTCAGTTTTGTCGATTGGTTTGTGTGACCTCATCGGTCTGTGTATTCACGTGTAAGTGACCATATCGGTCTGTAATTTTATTGTTTGACCCTGGTCGGGCAAGCATTTGGTTGTTTATGGATGTTTAGCCTGGTAGATCCTTGTGGAAAGGGTCTACGGCGTGTAATATTCCCATACGGTTTTGGGGATGTTACAATTATGGTATCAGAGCTTAGGTTTGCGGAAACCTAGGCCGTCGGGTCGTTTCAAGTCATGTTTGTCGAGTAATGTGTTGTCTTGTCGTTCGAGTCGTCAGGTGACAAGTTGAGTTGTGCGTGGTCACAACGTGTCGGTTATGTTGTCGGACGAGATTAGTATCGTGGGCGACTGTCACCTCCGTGCGACCTGTGGATGTAAGTCTCCTCCTTTATGCGTAATACCTGTGTATCTCGATTTTATCATAGTGAGTTAATTGCGGTGCATGATTTTGTTTACACAGTATTGTGTGATGTAGTTGTGTTTAATACTTGTGGTTCATGGTATGAGTATAGCTGGGCGTATTGTTGTTTTACTTTTGAACCACCTTGTGGGGTGGTATGGTGTGAAAGATGTAAACCTTGATGGGTTCTGTGAAGATATCAACGGTAGAGTTTGTGAGAAACTCCGATGAATGATTTTGTGTGTTTAAACTTGATACCACGAGATGCATTTGATTGAATTGGCGACCACAGTTGCCATTTGAGTATGTGGTTTTAAATTATTTGTTTTTGGAATGTTGTAATTTTTGTCCGCTATGGGTAACTTTAAGAATATTTTACGAAGGACTTCTGATTTGAGAATTTTTGTAGAAATCGATTTTTGGAAAATATTTTGGTGGTTCGCTCAAACCACGGTTTATATGGATTTTTAAAATTTGTAAATTTTGACAAATGGGCCGTGTATTTTCAAATGACACCATCAGACGGTATTTGAAAAATGTGTTTTGAAGTACTTCAGACATTGTAAAATATTACCGTCGTTTTGTTTATGAACTACAGGATTTCGGGAAATCTTTATTTTGCAGAACGATTTTTGGGTTTTTGGGATTTTGAACTTCTTATGTCCATGTGTTGGGGCTAAGTGGTTGTAATAAGTTTGTAGTGTTGTTGTGCTCGCCGGAGAATGTTTTGGTGTTTTCTAAATGTTGAGATACATGGTTTTGATTAAATGACCGAGGTATTAAACAAAGTGCTTTCAAAATTTCACCCCAGCAAAATATTTCGAACTCACGAATTTTTTTATATTATCATTCGAACAAGTACCTAGATAAACTTGTTTTTTTTTTAAAATATTACCGGTGTTGGACCACAATGGTATGCTTAATGTTTTAACCATGTATGCTGAGGTATAGGTAGTTCATATTTGTCAATATGAACATGTGAATATTGCATTGTGCTGCTGATGGTGGGCTTATGTCGATTATGTGAGGTTTGTTCTATCTTGTTATTCTGATTGGTTGTCCGTTCAGTATGCTAAGGGGTCGAGGTCGAGGCCGTGGCCGTGGTCGTGGTCGTAATCGGGAGCAGGAGAGGGCGACTCCCTCCTTTCCGAGTACCAATCGGCTCGATGATCGGGGACATTCGACTAGCGTTAATGTTGACGTTGGCGCCGCCACCATCCTTCGTCGGTGGTTGACCCGATTAGTGCGGATGAATCAGGCCGTACGTCGGGATGAGAACCCAAATAGGGATAACGGAACTAGTAAGTGGTTGCGAGATGTGATGAAGATGCGGCCGCCCGTTTTGTGGGTTCGTCGACTTATTAGGTTGGGAAAGCGGCTCTTCCAGTTGGACAAAATATTTGATGCTATAGATTGTCAGGATGATAGGAGTGTACCCATTGATCAGTAACTACTCGAAAAAGAAGCTGCAGACTGGTGGCACGCTGTAGAGCCTGCAGATCGTACACCTACATGGGCTGAGTTTAAGACCGCCATGGAGGCGAGTATTGTCCGTTGCCTGCTCGTGAACGCAGAATCGTTGAGTTTTTCTCGGCTCGCCCGGATGTGTCAATATCCCAGGCGATAGTCGATTATAATCGGCAGATTGGCGTA